>JARHVA010000254.1:3467500-4802500 GCA_037957365.1 Torreya grandis | reverse complement strand
AAAATATGCAAAGGATCCCACAATGAAACACTTATTGAATCACTTGATATATCTAGGGTAGATATTGACTAATAAATAATGATTTTTTAAACAATTTGTAAGGTTTTGATAAAAATAAAGGGTTTTTTCCACAGATATTGTATGAACATAACATTATGTATATCTAATATAATATTATATATATATATATATATATATATATATATATATATATATATATATATATATATATTTTATAATATCATTAAATTAATATTATTTTAATGAATATATAATAGATCAAGTAAAACTCTATTGGCAAAAAAATACATTTAAGGACAATCACACACTTAATTTTGAGATAACATTGTTTTCAATCCTAGAAGTTTAGAATATGTAGTCCAATTTATGGAAAAGATAAATGATCTCTTTATATTTGCCTATCATTCCCATAAAAATGACATCTAATAAGAAAGATACAATAAATTTAGCAAAAAGAATGAAGGGAAAGCAGATTTTATATCGCTTACTGATGCAAAACTTGATGCTTTTGCATCACGGTATCATCACAGTAATTGGAAAACATGAGGAAGTTAAATTTTGGTGAAAATTACATCAATTTATTTTGCTGATGCATAAGGCATCATGAAATATAAATTGATGTAAAATTAGACACACATAGTGTCAATAGGTCTAATAAAGCTAAATTTAGAGATTTATGGGCCATATTTTTGTAAAAATTTAGTCACTGATGAAAATTACATCATCACAAAAATGTGACACAAACTATATCAAAGATTAAAATAAAGGAATTTTGACACATAAGTGTTAATAATTCATCATAATATATTAATGTGAACTTTTATAATCATTCTAGATAAATTAATAAATCATTCAGTATAACGATGAAATTCATAGTAGTGACACATTGAATTAAACTAGTTTTGTTTGGATAAAATATTATTACATTTAATGACATTTTTTTTGATAATATACATTAATTATTAGAGTAATTAATTTAATTTAATTACTTTAGTTAAGCTTGTTTAGGGTGTGCACATGCCTATACGCTCATTATGAAGACATACCCACTCAACCACTCTCTCTCTCTCTCTCTCTCTCTCTCTCTCTCTCTCTCTCTCTCTCTCTCTCTCTCTCTCACATTTATAGGCACTCTAGTAGTGCATCTTGTATAACCATTTGTGTTATAGATAGTTGTTTTTTTGTGTGAGCAATGTGTTAATGGTTATGGCTGTGGTAATGTGGTCTTGGAGAGATATTAGATAAAGAGTTTTTATAACTCTTTCATGTTATTAGATCCACCCTCTAATATATACTACTCAGCTTTTAGGTTTATTGCCATTATGGATCTATCATTATTTGCTCATTAAGTCTCTCTTATTTCTATATTCGGGTTTGTTTTTTGAATTGGTAATTATTTGATTCCTTGGCCATACCCTTTGAATATGAGGGTGTTGATATCCAAGGGAAGAGAGTTGGGATATTGTGATTCCTTTAGCATACCATTGCTTGGATGTGTTTGTTTCTTGTGATATTCACTTGTATAACCATTTGTGTTATAGATAGTTGTTTTTTTGTGTGAGCAATGTGTTAATGGTTATGGCTGTGGTAATGTGATCTTGGAGAGATATTAGATAAAGAGTTGTTATAACTCTTTCATGTTATTAGATCCACCCTCTAATATATACTACTCAGCTTTTAGGTTTATTGCCATTATGGATCTATCATTATTTGCTCATTAAGTCTCTCTTATTTCTATATTCGGGTTTGTTTTTTGAATTGGTAATTATTTGATTCCTTGGCCATACCCTTTGAATATAAGGGTGTTGATATCCAAGGGAAGAGAGTTGGGATATTGTGATTCCTTTAGCATACCATTGCTTGGATGTGTTTGTTTCTTGTGATACAAATCTAGACATGAACTATTATTGGGAGCAAATCTAATGCAAATATGATACTCATCACCCAGAGATTTGTGTAGAATCATTCAAAATGAGATCAATCTAGTTGGATTTGAGTAAAAAAACCACCCACTCAAAAATATTCATTCTACCATCTTCATACTTCATGTCAATTGCCATCCGCTCGCTTAGAATCTCAAGCAATAAGATGCCAAAACTATCCTATTACTATTATCAATAGGACAACTGAGTTTTGTTAGCCACCGGGACCAATTGAGTTTTGGCTTGGTTTTTTCATGCAGGTGCTCATGGAGGGTCCCATGGGACATGAACTCATATATGGGGAGGCACTCACCTTTTTGAACATATTTAAGTGGAAATAAGAGGTGCCTTGATTAGGCTAATATTGATGCACCGCCTTCTATGGCTAAAGATGGATGACAAGAATCTAAGTACAACATGGTTTCTAAGGTTGTCTAGGGTTTGATATATCAAAATTTTTGGGTATGGTGGCGATGCCATTATGATCTTGGTCTGATCCATATTGAGAACTAGGTTTTATGTGTTGTATATAGTAGTGGCTTGTTATCAAGGATTTGATTACTTTTGTATGGCATCTTATTTTTTCTTGGTTATTTTTTGGATTTACGTGAGAGAGGATTACATGGAGGATGAGTTCAATAGTTTGACATTAGGAGATCACCATAGTTGCGGAATACTGGACATCTAAATCCATCTGAGGATTAATTAATCCTATGCCTATGGGAGACTGATCTGCACTTATTTCAAGCTTCTCCTCCTTGAACACTTGCCATTTGACTTGCTAACTTAGATTCCACATTACGTCAATTTTCAATGGTTTTTTGATCTTGTAGACTCAGCCACATGCCTTGCTTGGTCATAAAACCCATGTCATCATAGGTGTACACTCTATTTGGTCACTCCCTCACCAATCTAAACCCTATTATCACTCAACATTTTATTTTTTGTTGGTCATTGTAAATGTTCCATGCCAACGGCTGGTGTTTCCCTAAGCAATAGCCATCATGGGAGGCACTAATATCTACCTTAGGAAATTTGATGCCAAGAGGGTGAAGCTACTAATGGTAACTGCAATGCTTAAATGTTCCACTCTTGGACCACTTGTTGATTTGGTTATGGAGATCAATCCTAGTATTTTGGTTAGTGTCATTGTTGGAATGACTTTGGCTTTGGCTTTGGTGGTATTGTAGATGAGAGTTTTTATTTCTTGGGGGAATACTTAGTTTTGGTGTCAACATTTTGTTGAGACTTTAACTTGTAGCTGGTCTCTTTGGTAGAACTATGGTAGTTTATACATTTGAGATATATTGACAGAAATGGGAAGGTGGTCCTTTATTCTTCTTCCTCTATTGTTTCACCTGCACAAGCACAATGACGGTGCTTATTCTCCCTTTGCTAAAAGTTAAAAACCTAAAATTTTCCCTAACAACTATATTTTTGAAATGATCCCTAAAATAATTAGATCATGTTTTTATTTAAATAATTATTAGCATTTTTATTTCAGCTATGTATTGACCTTTTAAAGTGAAGCTATTTATCGCTTTAGAGCTTATAGGGGTGTATGGGGCACTTTTTTTTACTTTAGTTGGCTTGAGGAGATTATTGGTTCCATTATGGTTATAAATTTTAGTTGGAAGGCTAAGTCCACCTTAGATGTAGTGCCTTTTGTAAAAATTTAGTGCATTTTTTTAATAAATAGGCCTCATTTATGGGAAATTGGTTGTGTAATAACTTTTGAGCGGTAGCTCAAAATTGAGTGCCATCTTTTTCAAAATTTCATATTTTTTAATTTCCCATGTATTGGTCCTATTTATATTATAAAATTCACTAAAACATAAATTTTTGCATTTTGGGGGGTCTCCTCACATTGAATGTGCTGCCTTGTGCTTATGGTTTGTTGTCATATGGTGACATTTTAGTGGTGATGCATTTGATATGTTGTGAGAATTTGTTGAGGGAATATTCCTTATTTTACACATACCTTATCTCTTTCATTTATCCTGATCTGATAGGAGGTTAGACCCCCTCACAGGAAACACAAACTTCCTTCTTGCTTCTTCTAGATTGCAATGTCATAATTTTTTGTACTCATGGATATATTTTTGGTTTAGTCTGACATCCTATTATTGAGTGTGCATTATCACTACTAGGAGGTTTCCTATACTATGGGCCTTGCATTATACTTCATGTACGCAGTATCTTAGATGCATTTTTGACTAGGTCTAATGTCCTTTTGTATATGCTTTGTAGGTTGTTGTTTTTGGATGATAATCCTTTTCTAGTATGTTTTCATACATTATGGATCTTTTCTCCATTTTAAACACTCTTCCATTAGCCCATGACATGCATTGATACTTTGACACACTGGTATTTTGTGTCATGTCTCCTTGAGGCCCCTTTCTTAGCACCTCACCTTCTTCTATGGAGATATCTTTTTCACTCCCTTATTTTTAGAGCATCTATATTTATGGCTTATTTGTTAGGTTAAAAATCTCCTCATTTGGAGCTATTATGGTGAAGCCCAGTGTCTTTGTTGTTTCTATCTGGTGTTTTTTATGTATGGGTTATATTGTTCTTATAATGATTTATAAAGTGCCATGGGGGATTTACTAATTCAACCTAGTTTACCTTCATGCATTTGTGTGCTCTAATCTGTGCACCTCTTCACTTATTTATTTGATTATCTTTTTCATCACCACCATGGGACATCCTCTTTGAGAGACCTTATCTATATTTTCAACACCATTTTTTCATAGTTGACGATCATCCACAACTTGAAATGTAGCTATTTTGGTGAATCTCAGTGTCATCTTGTCTTTTTTGATATTTTGACAATCTCTTTTAACATGACATGGAGCTATTCTGACATATACAATGTCAACTTATTTGATGTTTAAATAGTAGATTTAGATTACTTGTGTAGATCTTTTTCCTCCACTCTACCCAATCAGTAGTATGGGGTGAGGTGCAGTGTACATTATGCTTCTTTAGATGTTGAGCATTCCTTACACATGCAATATTATTTTGTAATTTCATCACTATTGATAGTATTCTTGATTGAAGCCCATGATCAAGTAGTGGATTCAGACCACTCATGTAAATTGAGTTAATTTGTGACTTGTGATTACTTAGAGTGCAGACTACTTTAGTATCATCTTTGGGGGTTTTTCTATCTCTTTTCTTCTTTTCTCTCTTTTGGGTGGGAATTTTTTCTATGGGATTTATCTCTCTTTCTCAACTTTATGAGAGTTGTATGTATATGTTACACTTTTTGAGTGTTTTTTGGATTATTTCTTTGTACATGGGTATATTAATCAAGCACATTATTTGTTGGAACCCATATAAGGATTGTTACTTGACTCCATGTCCTTCTTGGTGATTCTTATAGTGACACTAGTGTGGTATCCCTAGCAGTGAAACTAGTGTGGTAACACCACTAGTCTTTGTGCTCACTTCTCACCATTTTGTTGAAGGGTGTTCAAGCGATGCTTCCTCAGGTTTATCATTCTACCTAGTATTCTAGTGTGTAATGTTCATATTCAACACCATTCCTACTTTCACTTGGTGGTTAAAGTGACTTGACATCCATGTACTCTTGCATGATGGATTGGTGTTCATAGAGACATGTAGCTTCACATTGCATCCTTGATTATACCCAACTAAGCTATGCTGAAAGGGGGGTGTTAGAGTAATTAATGTAGTTTAATTACTTTAATTAAGCTTGTTTAGGGTGTGTACATGCCTATGTGATCATTATGTTGACATACCCACTCAACCACTCTCTCTCTCTCTCTCTCTCTCTCTCTCTCTCTCTCTCTCTCACACACACACACACACACACACACACACACACACACACACACACACACACACACATTTATAGGCACTCTAGTAGTGCATCTTGTATAGAGAGGAAGTGGAGATATTCACTTGTATAACCATTTGTGTTATAGACAATTGCTTTTTCTATGAGTAATGTGTTAATGGTTATGGCTATGGTAATTATCTCTTGGAGAGATATTGGCTAAAGAGTTTTGATAACTCTTTCATTGATGAGGGGTTTGATGAATATCAAAAAATATCCATTGTTTCATCATGTAATGTAATCCCCAAAACAAATCATTTTACTTATCAAATTTGTGTTTAGTTTCCAAATTAAGGTTTGAAGAAGTGTAATTAATTAGTGATTGATGTAAAGTTTCAAAAATTGATCAAGGTTTTTTGAGTCATAAATCTGATGAAGACGGTTGTCAATTTTTGTGTGCTAGTTTAAACTTGTTAAAATTGTATTCACTAAGATTTTTGTAACCATAAATGGAAATTGACCATTTGGGTAATGTCATCCATTTGCCATGATTTTTAGGGTTCTTGATGTCTTACCACACAACCCTAATTTCAACTAATAACTTTCAATTACTGTTTCCATATCTCTCAAAAATAAAAATACTTTTATAAATCCTCTTTTCATCATTTATTACTATGGTTTTAAAATTTTAATTAGACCTATTTTACTACTTTGAATTTATTTAGGCCTAGTTAAAAATTTACAAATATTTATGTCATGATTTGATTGTAATCCATCTATCTATTATACACTATATTAAAGATATAAGTTTTTTTTAAATTGAAAAATGCAACATATTACTTAGAGAAAAATAAAAATAATAAATTTTTGATTAAAAGATGAGTGCTATGAGAGCACACCCCAATGTCATAACCACATAACCACTGGGTGAAACATTAACCCAGGAATGAAAACAAAAAAAACACTATAGTGACAACCAAAAAAAATTAAAAGGGCATGATACCAACACTTATACAACATGAGCCCCCCAACCCACCTAAGGAGGAGGAGGTAGTGGTGGGATCTCAACCTTATCACCTATTGGAAAATTTTTATATGTTATTTCTTACTCAAATTATTTATTTGACTCACTCAATTGGATGTGACATAATCCTTGTAACATTAGAGATATAATATATTTATTTCCAAACATCAAAAGAATAACATTGAACATAAGTAATGAAAAGGATTAAAGGAATAATGTTACCTTGAAAAGTGAGCAAACCATAAAATTTGATACAAGATATTTGACAAGTGAGGAAACCATCGAATTGTGAAAAACCTCACAATATTTTTATAATCCTTACAATAATTAATCTCTAAGTACATATCAATAATAAGCTAGGAGAGAAGGAGAAGAATGGCCTTAAGCCAAGAGAGCATCACAAAAATGAAAGACAAAGTCAAGAAGAGTTTAGATCATGTCATGTTAAGAAGAAAAAAGAGTTACATGATCAAGATTCATGTGTGTGCCAAGTGTCATAATCCTATTATAAGTGAGGATAGTGTGTGTGCCATGTGGAGGGAGGAGTTGTTTATGCAAGTAATTTCCAAATCTATAAAATGGACAAGAGAGGTGAGTGACACCTCATAAGAGTAAAATAAAGTATGTTTAGAAATATAATAAATGCACACATAAATAAGATGGTATAAATCTAAACTACCCTAAAGGACTTAAATAAGATTAATTCTCCAACACTCACTCTTAAGCTTAATTCAGGGTTTCAAAAGTGAAGAAAACCTTTACAAACAATGAGGGGAGTTGAAATTACATAATACTTCTCCTTAATAAAAAATTCCTTTAAGAATAATTATAATCATTTGAGAAAGAAAGAATAAGATAAGGTGATGCTAAAATTCACAAGGATAAAAGTGTGATCATCAAGAATCTCCAAGAATCCTCTTCAGACAAGATGGTCAATCTTGAAAGGGACAAGGACCAAAAATAAAGAGAAATGATCCATGAAACATTACAAAAAAAAGCTAACACCAATATTTCAAGTGAAGCAACCAATATGACATCAAAATATGATCTAAATAGATGTAAAACAAGGTAATGGAGCAAATAAAACTTTCATCATTAATTATGAAATATTACATGAAAAAATAAGTTAGTCAAAATGATCAAAACATATTTCCTATGCAAAAAAAAAACAAAGAATACATAAAAGAGATTTAATTTTATCAAAAGGGAGACAAAGAAGATACATCACTTGAAAAAGATATTTGACGCGTAGTAATAGATAAATTATCATAATAAGACATATCAAAGTCTCAATAAGAATTAATATTTATAGGAATCCAAATCATTTTGTGTTTTGAAGAAGGGGATTTAGTTATTTTCCAACAATGCAAAGTGTCATGAGTGGATTTACCACAAGATTTGTATGGATGTAATTTATAACATTTAGAGACATGACATCTGTATATTTCATAATACACACAAGGTTTATCAATTTAAAAAAAAACATGATCCTTCAAAGCATTATAATCAAAATAAATTACATTATAAGTCCTTCAGTAAGGAGGAAAATGTGATTTTGAATTTGCATTAGAAGCAGTCAAATCATGGAAGCTAAGACCCTTATAATTTACATGAGAATGAAGTAAAATAGGTTCAATAATGTCATATTCACACATACCAATCCCACCACCCAAATACCCCATGTAATACATAATTTTTAATCTAGGTTTAGGAGTGTCCAAAGACATGCAAGTTAAATTATGAGCACAATAGATTTCAATATTAGAGCTAATATCATGTGCAAAAGATGTGAATTTAACATTTAAAGTATCAATAGAAGATTACATTTCATTTGCATTGGATTAAAAGAGTTTTGAAAAACAATAATTGTAACATTTTGTGATGTGGCCTCCAACCACATAGATATATTCAACAATCTATATCTCAAATCTCTCATACATAACATATAATCAATTCACAATTTCTCATTAATTATCATTAAAATCATCTTATCTTACATAATCTTAAATAAACTATCTCTCAACACTCAATACAAACATAACATCCCAATCCAAGGAGGCACAAAAGTATTCTCTCTAAGCCTACTCCCAAATTCACTTCCCTAACCCAAGAACGAGTACAACCTTTATATAAATTCAAGGAAGAAAAAAGACAACAAAACAACTAGATCCCACATCCCACATGGGTGAAAAAATGACAAATAAGAAAAGTCCAAGGGAATGATATGACATGTTCTCCACTTGAAGTGATCATTGCTAAAAACAAAGACTTCATCAGCAAATTTGGATCCACCCTTCACATATGAAACACTATTGATGAATAGTGAAAGGCAAGTCACACGTGCAAGGTCAAAAATGAAGAACATATTCTTTAGACAAGGTAGGTCACATCCATTTACTTTTTGACCACTCTTTGTTATCCTATCATGAAAAATTTGACCCATGCCACCTAAGTACTCAAGAATAGTGTTATAGACACCTCACCATGATGAATAGTATATGCCACATCATCATTGAATATTAATCATGAATAGTAATGATGAATAGTGTCTCATGAATAGTGTTTTTCCACTACATCATTCTCCTCCAATTGAAATCAATTCAGCTCCCATGAGTTGCCTTGATTTTATTCGTCATTTATTCTGAAAAAAATAGAAAATCATACCACTCTATTTTTGGGTGATGCAAGATTACTCGATCGCTTGGATGCTCCTACATCAGACACTTGAGGTAGATAATGTGATCACTTGATCACGTAGATGGTGTAAGTGGTAGAACCACTCTTTTTGTCATGAAGAGTAATGACCATGGTATCTTTTTCCAACATACTAGTGCACCCAAAGAATATTATTTTTCCTTCTCCACTTCTAGCATCTACATACTAGCCCTAAAACTATCCTCATAGGACCACAAACCATCCCCATTCTCCAAAAACATATCCATATTATAATGGATTTAGATGTGGGCCAAATCCCACCATCATAGAGCATCCTCCTCCACCAAGATGTTTTATCATGCATGCATCTTACTTTCCCACATGAACTCAAGCCCATTGTTTTTTGTCCACCTCCATCAAAATCCCACTTGGCTTTATTTATCCATCATACAACCACCTATTGGATTATCCAAAACATCAAAAATCATATCCACTTACATCTTCTCACCCATGGATGTAACAAAATTCTTCTTCTCCTCCACATGTGCACTCTCTTGCACAAAAATATCATCCACCACATTCTCATCCACATGTATACCTACTTGTACAAAAATTGTATCCAATGTTTCTTCCACATAAACATACAACTCCACTTGGTTTCTCCCTTCAATCACATGCACCTATTTAAGGATGAAATCTTATTCTTCATGCAACTCCACATGGCTAGAATATTATTCAATATTCACTCCATCATCCTTAATAAGGATGTCTTCATATTATTCATCAACAAGAATCACCTCCATATCCTCTTCTATGAGGATTTATTCTTTTCTTTGTAACTCTTCAGAGCTAAAATATTCACTCTCATCCAACTCCTTATGGCTATAATTTTCATACTCATGCAATTCTACATTTTTGTATTCTTCACTCTCACCTTCCCACTCATGGGATTCCATAATTTCTTCCTCATCTTCAAATTAATGAGTCTCCTTCATTAGATGGAACATGTATCAACTTTCCCTCTTTCTCAATCCTCTTTTCTTCTCTCATCTCAAGAAGCCTCTCCATCCATTCTCTTTGAATTTTTAGGTGCACAAACCTACCCACCAACTTGGAAACCATATGTTCCCAATTCTTCACCTTCTCTTTTCCTCTCCTCTTTCTTTCCACTTGGTGATATTCCAAACACTTATCTATAACTCCACTCATCCTATTGATTGCAACCTTCACCCTCATGGGGTCTTCAATTTTATCCTCTTCAAAACATATCTCCAACTTAGCTATATATTGCATGAACCATTCTAAACTTTTTTGTCCACATATCATATGAACTCCTATATTCTTTTTCTCCATCTATTTAAAGCCTGCAAAACAAAACACACACTCACATAATGATTTCTAGCATCCTCTCCTCCCATAAAGATTTGAACTTGTTCTAATACCAGTTGATGTGGCCTCCAACCAAATAGATGGATTTAACAATACATATCACATAATCTCTCATACATAACACATAATCAATTCAAAAAATTTCAGTGAAATCATCCTCTCTTACATAAGCTTAAAAAAAATATCTCTCAACACTCAATAAAAATTTCACATCCAAAGCCAAGGAGGAATAAAAGGTTTCTCTCTAATCTTACTCCCAAATTGTCCTCCCTAACCCAAGAATGAATACAACCTTTATATAAATTCATGGAAGAAAGAAGGTAATAAGACAACTACGTCCCACATCCCACATGGGTGAAAACATGACAAAGAAGAAAAGTCCAAGGGAATGATATGCCATATTATCCACTTGAAGTGATAATTTCTAAAGACAAACTTCATTACCAAAGTTGGATCCACCCTTAACATGTGAAACACTATTGATGAATAGTGAAAGGCAAGTCACATGTGCAAGGTGAAAAAGGAAGAGTATCTTCTTTAGATAAGGTAGACCACCTTCATGTGTATTTTTAATCACTCTTTCTTGTCCCCACATGATAAATTTGACCCATTCCACCTAAGTACTTAACAATAATGTTGTGGACACCTTACCATGATGAGTAATATCTGCCACATCATTAGTGAATGGTGTTTCGTGAGTAGTGCTTTCTCACCGCATCATTTTGACATTGTATTTCATGTTTAAGAGTCATTATCTCATCATTTTTGGAATAAAGAGTTTGCATACACTTCTCAAAATCTAAAAAAACTAATTTAGAATCTATTTGAGTGATATTACATAATTTCCTATCTTGAAAAAATAACCAATAATGCTTATAAAGAACTTGCTTGTCACAATGCTTAGATCAATTAACTTGTAAATGTAAGACCACACCAAAACACCAAAGTTTCTATAGTTTGAGTAAAATAAAAACTTAGTGTGATTAATAAGAAAAAAAATACTTGAAATTTTTTTAGTTTTAAACTAAAATTTCTAAAAAAAGAAACAATTAAATCATATAACTCAAAATAATGTAAAGCTTTTAAGATTTTTTTTCCAAGGCATGAAAGAGATTTTCATGAAATTCTTGAATAAAATTATTGGTATTTTGATAAATTGAAATAATTTATGCACTTAATAGAAGTACCATATGCCAAAAGTTATAATTCTATATAAATGAGCTTCCTATGTGTGCCAAGTGTCCTAATGCTCTTTCAAGTGAAGAGGATGTGTGTGTCATGTTGGAGGAGAAGTTACCTGTATAAGTAACTCCCAAATCTAATAAGTGGATAAGAGAGATGAGTGACACCTCATAATACTACAATAAAGTGAATTTATAAATATAAAAAATGTACACTTAAATAAGACCTATGATAAAACTAAACTAGAATAAAGGACTTAAATAAGATTAACTCTCTAAAAAGAAACCGTGTGTTTAAGCATGATTTTACTCTATGTTCGAGAGGGGAAACTCACTCGTATGATAGGATTTTATGGGTTATTGGTACCTTTAAACATAAACTACAAAATGAAATAAAAATAAAATAAAATGAATAAAATAGGAATGGAGAGAGAATATAAATAAATGGATAGGAGAATGGGAAAACTAGAATGAAGTAAACACAAAAAACCACTTTGATTACATGGATTAATGGAGTGAGTTGAGCAGTTTAAAAATTAAAACCTATATCCATGGAAAGGGTGAGAAAGACATGCTTCAAATAGGGGAATGAAGACATCACCAGAGTGGTTTTAACACAAATTTTTATAGAATGCTTTCATATTTTAGGCTGGAAATGAACACAAAGTTTTTATTTCCTCCTTTCAAGTAGGGTTTTATTTAGCATCAAATAGTCTGGGTTCGAATCTTCCTTTCATTATTGTAAATAACACCAAAAGATAAATGTAATGAATGGTTACCCAAAAGTTCAAATTCTTCATTCAAACCAAATTAGGTGTACATAGCAAAAACTCTATTTTCGAGGGTTTTCAACACAAAATTTTCAAAATCAAGAGAGTTTATATGTAATCTAGAAAACAAAGATTTTAATAGATTTATTCATTCATAAATGTAAAAAAGATATTACAAACTTAAAATAATCAACACGTGTGATGCAATCTATTCATATTATAGTTTGTCTACTTTGAATTCACCATACTTATAAAAAATAAACAACTTGTACAAAGATGTAGCCATTCTTTCCTCATGATCTATGAGCAAAATAAGTTCTCAACCTTTTTACAATGAGAATAATCCTATTTATAGGCTATGAGGGTGTAACCACCTAATAAATGCCTTTTTGGTAAAATAATTTTATTTTATTATTACTTTTCTCCTAATGATTTAAAAAATTACACATGACCTTTTAAGTTATTTACAAAAACAACAACGAAGAAATAGAAAGTTAGAGAAAGAAAAAGTGATTTTTAGTGGTTATGAACAAGAAGATAAGTATTTATGTTGAGAGGGACCTTGTTCAACTGTTAGAACTAAATCTTAACTTGTACACTCTAAATATCTAAATAACTTACATGTTTCCCATAAATAGTGTGAAACACACATTTAAACATTTTAATCCACCGAACCAACAACCAGTTTGCCTATCTCAATCATATGAGAAATAAACATGAGATGTTGGGCTAGATCACTTACTCTAACTACTCTTTTTATTTGTTTGATTACTTGATGGAATGCGTAATAATATTTTCCTATTTATCTAATGTTTTCCCCAATTCAATATTTCAATACTTGCTTTGCATTATATAGGATTTAATTATTTTGCAACTAATTTCTTGTTAGTTCATTTTGGATAATTTGTAGTTGTCAACGCTTGAAACTATGATAGGAGAAGGAAAAAATTGTGAGAGAGATATCATTACCTTTAAAATCTAATGGTGTTATTAATACCTCTATGCACATGCAATAGTTGTCTTGAATATGTAAGAGGATTTTGAGGAAGATAAATGTGATATCATGTTTATAGCACTATGAATTTGACTATTTCAAACTATTAGTCGTTATATTAAGAACACCAACATGTTTCAAGCTGATCTTGATTGTTTGATATCTTATTACATGTGAAGTGCTTGCATGAGAGTTTTAAAAAGGTGTTAGGCTTGGGAAATAAAGATTCTTATAATAATAAGCTTTGAGAGACCACATAATGCAAACAAGAATTGTAAGGGATGCAATAAATAATTTAGAACTTATTTTATGCATATAATTACAAATCAATTTGTATGATCAATCAAAACTATTGACATGCAAAAGATGAGTATCATGGAGCTACAATAAATGATTTGAATTGATTTATGCTGCCAAAACTATCAATATATCTCTGAAAATTTTCTAATAAAGAGTTTTATAAATGAACATCACATTTTCTGCTCAATTCCACCTTGCATCATCTTGAAAATTACCTCAAATTGTTTGGAAAGACTGTGCATGCAAAGAGGTAAGTTGGTGAAATTAGAGAAAGGATTTTGTACATAATCTAATTTATAAAATATGCATCATGCAAATTATAAATTGTTAGGTTACCAAAAATAGCTTAAAAACCCATCTTTGCTCTATTTATAAATCCATGTAGATAATTAGGAGAAGCTTTTTTTGAAGGTTGGATTTGGGTATTACAGGTTTGAGAAGGTTTATTTGCATGCAAATTTAGCTTAATAAATTTGTAACATGCAATACCATGTTTCATTTTTTTTCCAATACCTTCTTTGGAGCAAAATTTTCCCATTGACAGTAAATACCACATTTTATGCCTTGGAACCACTTTTGGAGGCTTGTAAATAGTATTTCATTAATTAAGGATGACTTGGTGGGATTTTGGGAAGTTATTTACATGTAAAATAGATTATCAAATTCTGCCTAGATACAAAATGAACTTGGGAAGGCCGCCAAAACCAAAACAATGAATTTTTTACCTCAAACCACCTTTCTAAAGCCAAATACCATGTTTTATCAGCTAAAAACACATTATTTTCTCTTAACAAGCCATGTGGATATGTATGGGAAGGTTGGTGGTCCTTGAAGAGTAATTTTACATGTAAAAAGGCATTGTGAATCCCACATAATGTAAAATAACATCAAGAATCTTGCATAATGTAAAATAGCTTCAAGAATCCCATACAATATAGCTACCACATTCTACTTTTAGAAAACCGCATTTGACTCTCCAAAACAACTTTATAAAAGTTTAAAATGATTTTTTCACTTTAGAATGGCCTAGCAACACCATGTGGAACATAGATAACAATAGTTTGGGAGGGTGGTGAGCTTGAGAAAGGTGTATTACATAAAAAACAAGTTCTAAAACCTATAATTTATAAGTTAAAGTCAAATTTTTTGTTAAAACAACTTTAGTTGGCTTAAAACTACCTTGGTCACTAGTCTACCTTTTTTAACATGCAAAATCATGTTGCATAGCCTCAAAACTATGTTGCAAGTTTTTCATTTTTTTGATAGGGATGGTAAGTTTGAGGAATGTTTTTTGTATGCAAAACTCACTCATAAAATCCCAATTACAAAATGACTTTGAACTTTCCACTTTAAAACAATATTCAATGCACTTGGACTCCATTGCCTACCTTGGCAAGTTTTTGAAAGTTGTTCTACATGCAAAATATGCTCTTGAATGCCACTTTATGCTAAATGGTGTGGGAAAACTTCAAGAAAATATATCATAACTTGTTTGGTGGATTCTAAAACCATCATAATTCCATAAATTGACTTGAAATCTTCAAGAACTATTATATCTATTTGAAGTGATTTGATGCTTTGAAACCATCAATGTGTAGAATAAGGGTTTTACCAAACTTTGGAAGAGATTGAAAAACACTTTGACATCTTTGTAGACTGATCTAGACTTCACTATCTCAATTATAACTATTCAAAGTTGTCTCAAAATAATTAAAGTCTTATTCAACGTTTTGAAATCCATATACCACTTTATGAATATAATGAAGAAGATTAAAATCTTGTACACAAATTGGAGAATATTTGACCTCTAGAATATTTTTTCTCAACCAAAATATCAACATGATCTGATTAGGCAATCTACAATTTAAATTTTAACTTGACAAATTGAATTTTTAGAAAATTTGATTTTGGTGACAACAACTTGCTCCAACTGGGAACTTTGAACTACAAGATACGAAGGAGAACTCTAAACTATGGTTTTAAAGATAGGTTATTAGCTCATTGGGAAAAAAATTTAACTTAACTTTTATGTCTGAAAAACTTCATTGTCCATGTGTTCAAAAAACTTTTGATTGCTTGTAGCAGTTCAAGTAGAAGAATTCTAGAAGCTTTGGTGATTGGTGCCTTTGTTGTTATGGATTACTAAAAATAGTGTGTAGTATACATTTACACATCTAAATCTGACCAAATGGTAGCCAATTTTTCATTCTCAACCATATGAGTTATGAACACATGTTTCTTACTTCAAAGTTTCTTCATATCCTAATCTGACCGGCTGACAACTAATTCACAATTCTCAATCATATGAAAAATGAACATGAGCTATCAATCTAGATCACCAATTCTAAAAATTATGGTTCATCTGATGCATAAGGAAAAAAAATTCACATCACCATTTTCATGACTAGAAATTCCATTTCTTTAATCCACTGTCAAATATCCTAGCTTATAGACCCACTTGATTGAAATGCTTCAAGGCCATTTTATGCATGTCATTATGATAGCTAAAGAAGACTTGCACTATAAAATTGACATTGGGTCAAATATGTCATTTATTTATATTCAAATAAGATGTCCAAGGAAACATGGATGTGAACATTGAACCATCAAACAATAATTGTATTTATCCCATAAAGGTAATATTTTTTACCATTATGAAGCAATGACAGTCTTGACCTCATTATGCAAATCATATGGTTGTCTACTAAGAGTTCCTAGGTAAATAATATAACTATAGACATGTGTGGGTAAAAAATACCAACATGCAGAAAAGGGATAAGAATAAATAGATTGCTATATTTATTGAAAAAAAACGCATGCACACCAAAACAAAAATAAGAAAGGAAAGCAAGTAAAAATAGGGGAAAAATAACTATTTATAGGGAGTAGAGGAAAACAAAAAGACTATACAAAACTATTAACTAGATATGATAAAATTACCATTTTGAAACAATGGTTTTGAATTATGAGGCCTAAACACATTCAACAATAATGACCAAGAACATGGGAAGAGGATGAGCTTGAAATAACCATGTATTATGATATAGTCATAAATAGATAGCTTAATTATGTATCCAAGTTTTGAAATGGATAAAATGAAATATTAAAACTATCAAAGAGAATGAAATGATATTGATCAACTTAACAACATACCAAATAATACAATGAAAATCCTATTATATAGGCACAAAATATACACCCAAAACACATGGATGTGGGTGGAACCAAAAGTAATGGGTAGCGTAAAATAGCTTGTTCATGGAACCTACTTACCTAAGTGGTTAAAATCGCTATAACAACAATATACATTAACAAATAGCCTAAGGTAATATTAATATGTTAATACCCTCCCTTAATGATGAAACCAAAAACAAGATCAAGTTTATCCCTAAATTTTATGAACCTATCATCACCAAGTGGTTTGGTCATTTTATCAGCTAGCTATTCTATAGTGGGACAATAGAAGAGATTGATATCTTTATTTGTAACCAACTATTAGATTTAATGATGGTGAACCTCAATGTGTTTAGTCATGGCATGGAATACTAGATTCTTCACCATCTTTATAACACTCTGGTTGTCACAAAAAATCAGAGTAGGTTTTAATGACTCAAACTGAAGATCCTCCAATATTTTATTTATCCTCATAATTTCACAACCTGCATTTACCAAAACTTTATACTCTACTTCTGTTGAAGATAATGCAACTATAGTTTTTATTTTTCTCTACCATGAGAAAACTCCTGAACCAAGAGTGAATACATAGCCTATTATAGATTTTCTTGAATCTACTGATCCTACCCCATCAGAGTCAAAATATCTTGAAAGATAAAAATCTACAAACTTCTTATACAATATGCCAAAGTCAAGAGTACCTTTGACATATCTTAATACCCATTTTATAGCTAACCAATGTACTTCCTCTGGTTTAGACATGAAGTTATATGAAAAAATCACTACAAAACAAATATCTGATCTAGTGGTAGTCAGGTAAATGAGACTACCCACTAGTTACTAACATACTTTTTCATTGACCAGAGGTGAGACAATGTCAATTAAAATTCTAACTCCAACTTCCATAGGTGTGTGAGTTGGATTACAATCCATCATTCTAAACCTTTCTATCAATGATTTGGCATACTTATTATGTGACATGAATATGACATAATCACCTTGCTAAAACTCAAAACTTAAATAATATTTCAGTAGTCCTAAGTCTATCATGTCAAAAGTACAACAAATATTAGCCTTCATTTGATGAATGAGACTAGCACTACTCCCAATGATATCAACATATACAATTAGAATCAAGATATCATCACCAGACACCTTTACATAGAGAGTTGGTTTAGAATTACACCTTTTGAAACCAGACTCCCTAAGATAGGAATCTATTTTCATATACCAAGATTAAAGAGCTTGCTTAAGCCCATATAAGGACTTGATCAACCTGCAAACAAGATGTTTTATACCAGGGACCTAAAAACCCATGGCTAAACAATGTAGACTTCCTCCTCTAGATCTCCATTCAAGAAATCACTCTTGACATCCATTTAGTGCACATGCCATCCAAATTGAGAATTAATAACAACAATTAAATGAAAAGTTACCATCTTTGTAGTAGGAATAAGAGTCTCTTCATAGTCAACCCCTTCTTGTGCATAACCTTTTACAACATGTCTAGCTTTATATTTATCCAAGGAACCATCTACTTTGCATTTTACCTTGTAAATTCATTTATAACCAATGGATTTATTTCTTGGTGATAGCTCCATGAGCTCCCAAGTCTTATTTTTCATCAAGGAATCATATTCCAATTGCATGGTTGATTCCCACTCATGCTATCCTTGGCCTATAAAAAATAATTAGGCTTAAATACATGTGAAACAATAGTTGTTAGAGTAAAATTGTCATGCTCACCTCTATTACCAAACTGCTTTCCTGATCTCAATCTTCTTCCTTCCACACCTTGTGTTAAGTCTCCCTCCTTTAGTGCTTCTATTGTGGTAGAATACCACTTTGGCTTCTTTGGTTGTTCTACTAGAACCTCACAATGACCTGAAATAATTCCCTCCCTAGAATGTGATTCCACTGATGAAATAGAATCTTACTCAACTTTCACATCACAACTTATAATAGAATCATTAGAAGAAAATAATGACTCAATATCTAAAATTGTACCGATTGTTGTGAAGTATGACATCTATTCATTTACTGTGATATCTCTATTTACCAAAACTTTATTATTAGAAACATAAAGTAATATATAGGCATTTGAATACTCATTGTACCCAACAAACATGTATGCTTTGCTTTTCACATCCAAGTTACTTCTCTTTTGACTAGGAATCATTGTAAAAGCTACATAACCAAAAATTCTAAAAGCACTTATATCTGGAGTTTGACCTAACCAAGCCTCCTTTGAAGTCATATTCTCCAATGCTTTTGTAGGACTTCTGTTGAGGATGTACATCATTTTATTCACTACTTCTACCCAATATCTATATGGGACATTTTTGCTTTGGACCATACGGTGAGCCATGTCCATCACAATCCTATTTTACTTTTCCAAAACTCCATTCTAAAGTGGAGTGTAAGGGGTAGTGTATTGTCTATGTATGCCTTCAGTGGCACAAAACTCCTTAAAATGTTTTGAGATGAATTCACCCTCATTATCCATTCTAATAGATTTCACTGACTATCCCACCTATTTTTAAACCATAGATTTCCAAGTAAGGAAGTTGTAAAAACAATCAAATTTCTTCACTAGAATGTATACCCACTTTTTCCTAAAGAAATCACTGATTAACAACAAAAAATAATGGGCTTCAAAAGGGGTAGCTGTCTACATTGGACCATGTAAATCCATGTGTACTAGATCTAATACTCCCTTAGCTTTTGAAGCTTTACCAACATTAAATGAATGTCTAACTTGCTTCTCCAACTAACATTCAGTACATACATGATGACTATACCTAATAAGAGGAATCTTCTTAACCATATTAGTATTGCTTAACATATTTACATACTAGAAATTCAAATTCCCATACCTTTCATGCCATAGTGAACTTTTGCTATCCACTATTTTAAGTGCATTTTTATTTACCCTATGTGCATTTGTAAGCTTATACAAGCCTTTCTCACCAATCCCAATAACAATAATATTATTATCTCTGGTAGTGACTAAACATTGCTATTTTTAAAATTTTATAACAAAATCAGATTTTAAAGTGATCTCACTAATTAAAAGTAGATTTTTGTTCATATCAGTCACATACCTAACATTCTTAAATGTATACCAAAATACATCATTAAAATTGATTTGAACACTACCATATCCCTTCACAAAATGAGTTATACCATCTCCCAAAGACATAGATTCATTACTACTGTTATTTTTAACAAAATCTACATATCAATCCTTATGGCATGTATAATGGTGAGATGCCCCTAAATCAAAGTACCAAGCTTGATCCACTATAAAATTACCACTAGAAGCCATAAAAGCAAATCAATAGATGTTTCCTCACCTTCACCTTCAACTATATTTGCATGATGAGCTTTCTTTTTGGGGTTAGTCATATCTTGCTATGTTTCCCTGAAATATTTCTTAAGATGACCGAGTTACTTATATTAAAAATATTTCCACTTAGGTCTCTTATTATAACCACTTACTTGTGAAGTTTATGATGGAGAACTAGTATTTTTACCTAACTGCTTACCCTTTCCCTTGATGAAGAATGCACTTTCTGTAGAAGTAGATGTACACAATACTATTTTCTCTTACTGTCTCTCCTTCTACAATAACAATATGGACAACTTTTCAAAGTTCAAAGTTTGCATCTCAAAAATCATGTGCAAGGAATCCATAAATGACTCAAATGAAGGTGGAAGATTCTGCATAACCATAACAATCAAATCTTGCTCATCAATAGGCTTTTACACAACCTTCAACTAGTCACTGATGTCCTTGATCTGCAACAAAAACTAAAAAATGGAGCCACCTTCTTACATCTTAGTGTAAAATAACAAATTCTTCAAATATAATATCCTACCAACATTAGATGCCTGATATTTAGAAGTAATATTAGTCCACAAAGTTGATGCACTGGTCATATTTTTGACCTTCGAGATTAAATTATCTACTACTGATAGTTTTAACAACATAAGAGCCTCATGATAATATTTTTCATAGTCATCAGTATTTGTGGCAGGCCTTTGCTCTTTACTAAGCACTATTTGATCAAGATTCTGATATTCACATATCATAAAAACCTTGTGACTCCACAAACTAAAAATTTTGCTTGTTAATTTTTGTGAATCTGGCAACAAGAGGTGTTGTAAGCTAGCCATTTTGACCTAGTTTTTCCAAAAAATGTAAATACAAGAAAACATATATTGAATTTACATAAAATTCCTCCTACCCACTGATTTAAATCATAAACTAGTCAATATCTCCAATTTTTAGCAAAAAATTGAACACTATTTGGGAAATTTTAAATTTTTATCTTAAGAAACACCAAAAATGGATAAAAATAATTAAAATGGGAGATCTACAACTCTAATTTCAATCATTTATTCTCTTTCAACATCCAAATATAAAACCTATAAAATGGTGAAATTTTTAACCAATTTGTCTTTACGATTATCTCCTAACATAATTAAATGTGTTCCTCTCGGCAAAACCTTTGGTAAAAATCATTTTCTAAAGTTTGATCAAATAAATTGATTTTTCCAATTTAAAAAACAAATTCAGCTAGTTTGTGATTGGTTGATTAAAAATTTAGTATAAAAAAATTCATAAGAATTTTTAACCAATCAAAATTCACCTATGCAAATGGCCAACCTACAAATCTTTAGTGACTGATTGTAGAGCCAATTCTAATCTGAATTCAATTCCATCAGATGTTACTATCTTCTCCCAACCAATAGAAATTTATATATCCATTAAAAAGGAGAAACAAACACCAAATGAATTTTTGGATTTCCTCCAAGCGGTGTATGGTGTACGGCCTGCATGGGAGAGCAAGAATTTTTTTTGGGCTTGTTAGCCTCTCCTGTGTCCTCCTTTCTCTTTGCCACATAGTTTATGAATCTTATCTACCTTTTCTATGCTAATCTATCTTTTTGACTGATCACAAGAAAAAAAATGATTTTTTCCCCTCTCATGGCACTCCATCAGATGCTTCACACTCCTCCCTGATGAGTTTGTCCTCCCTTGCTTCATAGGCTTCCTTCCAAACTTCCTAAATTGCAAGCTCTGATTACCATATTAAAAACAACAAAGATAATGAAATGATATTGATTAGATTATCAGTGTAACAAAAAATATAATGAAAATCCTATTATATAGGTAGAAAAGAGACACCCAAAAAACATGGTGGTGGGTGGAACCAAAAGCAACGAATAATGCAAAATAGCTATGCCCGTGGAACCTACTTACCTAACTGGTTAAAACCACTATAACAACAATATACCTTATTAAATAGCCTAAGGTAATATTAATATGCTAATATGAAAGTTATCCACTCTTATGTGAACATTCTCAAGTAGTATTAAACATCTTTAATATATTCTTGAATGGATTGAATGCATTTGTTTAGGATATAAGATCCAAATAAGAGATAAGTGTGTTACATATCTCTTTCTAAGTTGGAACAATAATAGGAATATCTTTTAGAATGAATCAATTGTAAATATTCTTGACTAAATTACTTCCCATAGAAGAGACAAATTCATTATTGAAAGAATTGTTATCATCATTTTCATCAATTTATTGTACCTTGACAATTTCTATTTTACTTGTAATAAATATTAGGCACCACTCATTTTGTCTCATTTTCAAGTCTTCTTAAATTTCAACATTAGCATTAATATGCTATTCAATCTATGTAGGCTTGATTGATTTAGACTCAAATCCTTTAGATAAATCCTTAACAATAGAACACGAAAGGGAAACACCAAGAAAATATTCACCTTTAACCATTGATTTTTCCATTCTGAGACAAGAAAGATCTTATTTTTTATAAATAACTAGTTCAATGTTATCTTCTTTTTCAAAAAGTAAAACTTCACTTTCTACACTATTAGTCCTTTCTATTTGTGCTTCAATCAATTGTTTCTCAAATAGTTTATTTTATCCTATCTATGACTATAAGGTTTGAGAAATATTTTGAAACAAGAAAAATAATTTCTTCTTTGCCAAGAGGCAACCCAAATTCTTTATTTTTTACTAATCAATCACTTGTTCTTCCAATTGTTCATATTATTCCATGATTATGAAACTAAAACAATCATATATGATAGGAAGCACTTTATCTTTTCTTTTACTAAAGTTTTGACATGCTTGATTAAGGATTTGATTTCTCAAATTATGTTTTGAATGTTGAGGGAATTTGATTATATCAAGTCTTGTCACTTATTCACTACTTAAGGCAATTATATCATGTTTTTAAAATTATTTCTTCAACATCTCAAGTAAAATCATGTCATCTTCAATTTCAACAGTTTCTTGTTATGTAATTTCTATGATATTTATTTTGTTCCTCATCAAGTTAAATTTAATTTTCAAATGTAGAGAGACAATGAAAACTCAAAATTGGTTATCTATTGGGGATCAACCAACAATGTTGATTACACTTATGAAAGCAATAAATGCGGAATTAAATCAGAATGATAAGTAACTAGAATGATAAATAACAAAGAACAAGAGATACAAGAAACCACCCTGAAAACTTGTATTAAACTCTTTACAGAAGGAATAAAATTGAAGAAACTTCTTTTCTTCCACACCTCTCTCAGATGTACAGATCTCTCTCTAGATCTCTTTCCCTCAAGAGCTCTCTCTCTCAAGTACAATCAACTCCAACAACCTGGAATGATTTACATATACAATTTTGTACTGTTCTTGAACATTCTACAATACTCTACAATAAGCTAAGAAGATCTATCCTATTATAGAATAATTAGGAAACTTGAGCATGCATTTACAACCAATAGTTATGCCTCTTAAACAAGGGCTCTAAAACAGTCTTACTAATAATAGAGATGCAGACTTAAGACTATGACTTAATCCCATCATGCAAACACTCAGTTCTGTCCATGGAAATAGGTTTTTGGACGCACAGGTAACTGACATCGATTCCTACCTATTTGCCTGTGACCAACGTTGGCTGATCCCTGTCGACGCCAGCATCTCTTGAACTGTTCCTGACTGACGTCGATTGCTCCTGACCGATGCTAATGATTGTGTAAACCTGCAACTGCTGCAAAGCGCTCACTTGGTGAAGCTTTTAGATCCACACCTTAACATTATCAAGACTTGGTTGATCAACTTGATGAATTAGTCTCAATATTTTTTTGAAGTATGTTATGAACTCTCTCATTTTCTCTTCTCCTTACTTTTAAATTTAGAAGAAATCTAAAAATAACACACACACATCCACAATAGGTTTGAATCTATATAGGATTTTATTCTTCAAGGAGTCCTAATTCATAATGCATCCTTATTATAGGTTCCTAAACCATTCAACAATAATTCCAGTGAAAGATTCAACAAAAAGTCTCACATCCCCATCTTTGTGCATGACTCACAAGATGTTGAAAGAAATTATGAAAGAAGGAATGTGATTATTTTCACCTCAATAATATTATTCGGTAAATTTTTTAAATCACTTCCTTGATCTTGAAGGTAATTCACTATATTGAGGCAAATCCAATGGTACAAAACATTTTCCCCATAAGACATGGAGAACATTGGGTTTGGGGTGAACCAACACCATTTATTCAATTAGAAAGATGTACAGACTAGGTAATTAATTTTAACATAGTATCCTGCCTATATTATAGGGGAAGTTTATTGAAATGTTTGATAATTGAGTGCACAAGGCACCTTGATCCTCAATGGAGTCACTAAAAAAATTTTACAAGATTTTATGTCGTATTACTTACTAGGATTATTTTTGTGACTTGCCCAACCAGATCTGACATAAACCTTGAAACATTAGAGAAACCACACATTTAGGCATGATTTTACTTTGTGTTTAAGAGATTAAAATCCCTTGTATGATGGGGGTGTTCATTTTTTTGGTACTTTTGACCATAAAGTACAAAAGGCAAAAAAAATGGAAGAAAATAGGAAAAATAGGAATGAGAGAGAATAAAAATAAATGGATAGGAGAATGGGAAACCTAAAATGGAATAAACACATAAAACCAATTAGATGACTAAGATTAATGGAGTGAGTTAGACAATTCAACAATGGAAACATGTATCCATATTAAGGGCAAGAAAGACACATTTCAAATAGCGAAATGAAGACATCACGAGAAAGGTTTCAAGAAATAGAGTTCTACAAAACTCTTCTATATTTTAGGATGGAAATGAATGTAAAATTTATGTTTACTCCTTTCAATCAAGTTTATTTTACCATCAAATAGTCCAAGTTAGAATATTCCTTTCAGTATTATGAATAACAACATAGGAAAAATGACATGAATGATTACCCAAAAGTTTAAAGTCTTTGTTCAAAACAAATTAAGTGTATATAACACAAAATCTATTTTATAAGGTTTCCAACACAAAGTTTCAAAAAAAAAAAGATAGTTTACACATAACCCATAAAGCACAAATTTTAATAGATTTCTTCATTCATATATTATACAACAAATATATAAACTATAAATAATTAACAATCGTGAAGCAATCTCTTTATCGTACAATTTATCTACTTTGAATTCACGACACTATTAAAAAATGAACTTGTATAAAGGTACAACCATTCTTTCCTCCTGAGATCTAAAAATAAGAAGTTTTGAACCTTTTTACAATGAGAATCATCTTATTTATAGGTTATGAGGGTGTCACTAGATTAGGTTGTTTACCATAGCTCATGTTCACCTAGGTGCTTTATTTTATTATTCCCACATATTTATGTGTAGATATTTTATTTATATTATTTTAGATATTATGAGATATTACATATTTATCTCTTAGATATTATGGAAATAATTTTGATTTTTTTCTATCTTTTATGGATAGTTATCTCTTATTCCTAGGTTTGATCTCTAGCTCCATGAAAGGAATGAAAAACAAAGCATTAAAACCTACAAGATCTATGGTGTTAACATAACATCACATTCATAACAATAAGAATCTAAAATAATAAACTTACAAATTGATTGTAAAATAAAGATAAGTTCTATCATGCATTACATCTCCATAACCTCATCAAATATGATGAAATAGACTTGCATATATGGGAAAGGAAGATCAATCCTAACTAAGATAGTTTGAACATTGTCACTCTATTGTGCATGGATCTACAAAATAAACATGCCCATGATGATTTTTTTTTTAGAAATGGTGTGTATAATGCACAAAAAATCTATAATGTCACATGAAACACACCCACACCATAGATTTTAAGAACCAAATGCATAATTGCACATAAATATTGATCTTCTTCATTCCTTTCAAATCTTTCCTTCAAACACCATGATCCTAAATCTATAATAAAAAATATAGAGATCATTCTTCTAGTCATCATAACAAACACAAAAAAATAGATATATGGAAAAAAATTCCCTTGTAATGAATTTATAAATGAATGGCTACAACATCTTAAGCTCTGGTGCCATGAAATGAATGAAAAATTAAAGTGTTCTAAGCCATAGATATTGTGGCTTGAAATGCTTTATTTTTCATTCTTTTTAGGTGTAACCACCTAATAACCACCATTTTGGTAAAAAAATCTATTTTACTATTAATTTTATCCAAATGAATTAAAAAAAAATGAATATGACATTTTAAAGTTCTTTACAAAAAATGTAAGGGAACAAAATAAAGTTAGAGAGAAAATTTAATCTTTAATGGTTATGAATAAGAAGACAAGTATTTTTGATGAGATTCACCTTTTTCAACCACTAGAACTAAATATAATCTTATGCACTCTAAATATCTAATTAACTTACATGTTTCTTGCAAACAGTGTGAAGCACAGATTTACATGTTTTGATTTGGCCAACTGACAACTACTTTGTCTATCTCAATTGTATGACAAATAAACATGAGCTGTCAAGCCAAATCACTTACTTTGAATAATTTTTATTTTTTTTTGATTTATTCAAGGAATGAATAGGAATATTTTTTTTATCTATCTAATGTTTTCTCCAACTCAAATTTTCAATATTTACTATGTATTATGCAGGATTTAACAATTTTGTAACCAATTTCTTGTTATCTCATTTTGGACCATTTATAGTTGTCAATTCCTGTAACTCTGATAAGACATGAAAATAATTGTGAGATAAATATCGCTACCGTTTACATTAAAGGACCTTCTAAATACCTATACATACATGTAATAGTTGTCTTGAATCTATGAGAAGATTTTAAAGAAGAGAAACATGATATCACATTTAAAATCAATGTGAATATGACCATCTTAAATTATTGATCTTGATATTACAAACACCAATATATTTCAATCTTATTTTTATTGTTTGATAACTTATTATATGTGAAGTGCTTTCATGAGAGGTTTTAAAAGGTGGTGGGCTTGGGAAATCAATTTATCTTGCAAGGACAAGATTCAAGAGACCATACAATGTAAATAATAATTTCAATGGATGAAATGAACATTTTGGAGCTTGTTTATGCAATCAAGATCATCAAGAACTCCTCAAATCAATGTTGAGACCTCTTTGGGAATGTGTTCATGCATACATTGAAAAACCACTTTGTTCAATCAAAACTATTGACATGCAAAGGATGAGTATCAAGGAGTTGCAATGAATGATTTAAATTCATTTATGTTGCCAAAATGTCTTTATGTCTATAAATATTTGCTTATATATAGTTATGTACTTGAAAATTATGTTTTGTGCTCAATGCCACCTTGTATCATGTTGAAAACTACCTCAGATTGTTTACAAAGAGTATCCATTCAAAGACACAGGTTAGTACACATGAATAAGGTTTTTTTATGCAATCTAAATTTATCAAAGCTGCATCATACAAGTGTAGACATTAAAAAAATGCACAAAATGATTCTAGATGTTGAAATACCCCTAAACCACCTCGATACCCCCTAGGTACCATACCCCATCCTTTGACCACAGACCTGAGTCTAGTTTGCTGACTAACTAAATTGGCCCACTAACCCACCTTGACCAAACTTTACCTTAGACCCTTGATCACCAATGATAACCCTAACCACTGATAGTTAGACCTGACTATCAATGGTCAGGTTTCCACTGCCTAAAGGCTAAACACCAATTTTAACTCCAACTTGCTTTTCTATAATTAGCTTGCTTGATCCACTCATGAATCAATGCATGTCAAAGTTAAAATTAGATAGAAATTTAAGCCTATTGTTGCACCTCTCCTTCTTATAAAAAGAGAGGAGGAGAAGGTGAAATGGATCCAGATCTAGAATTGATCAATTATCCACATCTAGATCTAGAACCTCTTATATCAACACTTCCTTTTGTAGATGTTCTTATAATGAACCAACAAACTAGTAGGCATGACAAAGATCTGAAGCACTTCTACTCATTGGTCAATAACCAAGTATCGTTACTCTATCGATATTGCTCCAAGCTTTACCAACAGATCTTCAACCATTCTTTAGATAAACAACCAACAAGCTAAGTATCTATTTTCTGCAAATTAGTTAATTTATTTTTGTTTTGAAATCAACCTAGCCCAAACCCATCTCTCAAAATTCCATTTTATAACCTCGTCAAATCAAACTTCTTGAACACACCTAGAACTCATAGTAAATGTCAATGGTCACCTTGATCACCGATGGTCACCCCAACCACCAACAGTCACCCTAACCACTGATGGTCACCCCAACCATCAATGACCACTGTCAAGTAAATAAAAAACAAGCCATTTTCACCCACTATACCTCAACCAAATCCAAATTTTAGATACCCTACCTAATTAAAAAATTCTACCCTATTTTTTGGACCATACCTAATTCATTTAACATTAATATCAATCTGTTTATTGCTATAATTAGTCAAATTCACCTACTCATTTATCAAATACTTCTTGTATTTCATTTCAGTGTCTGCTATGATATATACAAGTACTTCATCTTTCAGAACTTGATTGTTTAAAAGTACGGATTAACAACCTCTAAGGAAGCTCATACTTCTTAGATCTAGTTTGCTAGGAAATCCACCCTATTGTCTAACTAATCAAACCATTTCTTTGAGTTATTTCTTATCTACAGGTCAATCTTCCTGAGCCAAAGATGAGTATCTATAACCATTTGGATTAAATGTGTGCACAACATATCAAATTTTTCTACCATACTTTTCTCAAGTTTCTTTTCTCTTTCCTCCAAGAAACATAAGTAAAATTTCTTTGAAATATTTTGGCACACCCGATAGGACCCTTGAGTTTTTAATTGGGTTCATATTTGCATCTAGGTGCTTCTTCTTCTTCTTCTTCTTATCTTTTTGCTCATACAATGAAATCTAAATTTAATTTTTGGCTCAAAATTGATTCCATACATTATTTGCTTACTTATTTTAGTTCATATAGCTTAATTAAATCAACTGAATTAATCATAGCTTCAATCTTATCACACACACATGACCAAACCACTTACACTTAATCATGCATCAAATATTGACATAAGACCTAACTAGGATTTCATTACTTAGAAGTGACCTTTCCCAGCTATCTTACTTGGATTTAATCACCAAAGAGAGAACTGACTTAGTTTTTTGGTTAAGTATAATCTCTATCAATTGGTATATCTTGGCTAAGCACCTGCCACCCTTATTTTTATGGTGTGTTAAGTGAGGGGGTAGGCCCCAATATCAAGCCATGTACTGATTTTCAATACATATCTCTTTGAGAGTCTAAACACAACCTAAAACCAACCATAGACTTCTTTTATAGTAACTTCTCTACAAGCTAATTTTAGTCACATAACTCTTAAAGCTTAAGACATAAGCCAAAAAAGAGACTAAAAGAAACATTAGGATTTAACATGATTTAGTGTGTGTTTCATTTTCTTGAATTTTTCTTGTCTTTTCTTTGTTTGAGTTGTGATATTGCTTGTATCTTCTTCCTTTCCTCATTTGCATGGTTTTGACTAGGCAACAACTAAGAAACCAAGCAAATCATAACCCACCTCCTAATCATCTATTTCTTCTTCTCCCTCATCCATGGAGTACATATTAGATGCACAAAGTTCTCCTCATCCTTCTAGGAGTCCTGCCATCCCTCAGATGGTTTCCCAAGGTGATGTGGATTTTTCCACCTTTTTGGATAATAACCCCTTAGCCTTCTAGCATTACTTTAACACCATGTCTCATTGTACCCCTACTTTAGTTCCACCTATTGACTAGACCTATGGCATGCCATCCCACCTTATGGGTGACACTTTTGTAGCCACCATCTCCACCCAACCATTAGTCACCTAGGCATCATCCTCTACCAATAACCCCACTGATACCACCATTTAAAACCAACCCACTCAACCAGGCCATACCCAAGCACCTTATTCCCCAAATAATAACCCTTATAGTATTGGATCAACCCAACCTTTGGGCAGTAGTACTTCCCTTATTATAGGATTATCTACTACTAGTACCACCACCATTCCTCTTATTTCTAACCTACCTTATTCACTCCATTTCAGAGCTTGGTGGTTCCCATACCTTCCACTCTTCCACCTATCAATACTAAAGTTACCACCTACCCTCTATCTACTAACCCAATCGTGCCTCTTGCCTAACCTATGTTAATATCTCAATAGGTTCCCATTACACCAAACTCAAGCTACATCCCTAACCCACAAGGGTATGTAACTCTACCTTCCACTCAATTTCCTATCTCCACATATTCGTATGTGGCATCATCCCAACCACCCATGACCACACACCAATATGTGGTAGATTCTTATCCCCACACCAGTTAGCCATATGTTGCACCTACCTAGACCCAACACAACTTACCTTACAACTATGGGGGTGCACACTCCCAAACCAACCTCATCGAAATGTTAATAGACAAAATGACTACTTTGGAGTCATCCATTTCTAGAGCTCATAATATTTTGTTAGATGCCCTAATATATAATGAAACTATTTACCCATTTGTCCCCATTTGACCATACCCTCCTCAATTGGAACTTCCAAAGTTATTAAAGTTTTAGAGTAAGGAAGACCCTCAACAACACTTGAGAGCATTTAGGCATTTGTGCTATATGATTGCTTATGATGATTCTCTCCTTCACACCTTCCCCATGTCTTTATCAAGCCCGACAGTAGATTGGTATAGTGTTATTACAAAGCCCTCCCTCTTTTATTTTTCCCAACTAGCTTAGATTTTCTTAGATTACTTTTCCATAAACATCTCTAAGAAAGTATACATCACTGATTTCTACTCCATTTGGCAATTTTATGATGAATCCATTACTGACTTTGTGGCCCATTTGGGAAGTATGATAAACCAATTCTCCTTCTCTTTACCCCAACTCGAGTTGATTTAAATCTTTTCCTAGTCTTGTACCAAACACATCTCCTCTACTTTGTGGGTTAAGAGCTTCAGGACCTTTAACAAGGCTTTTACAATGACATGAAAACTAGAAAATAGAGTCGTTGATGAAGGTAAGTTGAAGTTGAGAAAAATTAATTCCACCTTTAAATCAAATGAGGCTTCCTCCTTTAAACCCAATAACCAAACCAACACTAACTCAAAAACTAAGGGAATCATGAATGTGGTTGTCCTTAAGACCACCCCTCTACCCATTGTTAACCAATCTAACTCTTCTAATTCCTCTAATCAAAACACCATAAACCCAAACTGTAACACCCACAAGAAATTTACTCTGTTTGGAGATTCATATACTTTGGTCTTGGAAAAGTTGTTAAAATCAAATATCATATAGCTTCCCCTCATCAAGCCTTCATAATAATTCGATTATTCTCATCATGTACCTAGATTTTATAAGGAAAAGAGATTGTTTGCCTTATACTAAGTCATTAGACATGATGTTAGTATATGTAACACCTTCAAGAACATTGTCTAAACTCTCATTAACAAGGAAGAACTTGTGTTGGATAACCCCAATGCACCCCTGAACCAATCACTTGACATATTTAGACAACCATTTCCTAACCACGCTCCTTATGACAATAGTGAAATCAAATCAAAATCTTCTCATGATCATAAAGCCCATACTATCAATATGGTTCTTGGTGAACTTACTACTAAGAAGACCATGAACCAAATCACCCCTTTCCCTACTCCACTTATTAAGGTAATGAAGTCACCAACCTCTCCTTTGATATGCACATCAAAGGAAGAAACCCTTCCCACTTTATCATTTTCCTCAATCATACAACAATCCACTCTTTCTTTAACAAGCACTTCCAAGGAAGAAACCACTTTGCTTACACCTCCCACCAATGAGTTACCTTCCTAGATATTAGAACCTCTTGATCAAGAAAAGGATGAGGTAATCATTCCTCCCTCTCAGCCCTTGGGTCTATCCTTTGAATCCACTACTAGGGGATTCAAACCCATCTATAAACCCTTCTCTATACTGGTTAAAAACTTTGAACTCATATTTGACCCTAACCTTGCTCGAGCCACCTTTTGAAAATATCTTAGACTCTCTTATGGAACCAAGTAGGAAAATTTTCCATCAAAACAACCCACCCTTTCCACTATCAAATCCACTGTCACTGCAAATCAACCATTAGACACCTCTAGCCATCAAAATATAACAATACCATTAGAACCAAACTCACTCAAAGTCACCGAATTACCCCTACCATTCCAACCAAACCCACCAAGAACCTTGGCATATTACGTACTCATAACATTACTCACTTATCAGTAAAGTTGGATTTAAGTAGACCAAACCTATCAAACAAGCCTCTAAATAAGCCAACAAATAAGTTAAAACCCCCTAAAAACCCAAAACCCAAAACACTACCTCCCCTCTCCACTTTACCCTCTATTTTGAGACTTCACTCTTCTACCCTACTTGGGAAACCAACCATCTCAATCAAAACCCAATCACCATTTTTTGTTACACCATCACTTTTACTTTTGTCCACACTTATTTTCACCAAAATACCTATGAACATACCTCATATCTCCCAACCAACTATAAAAAAATTGCTTATCTCCTGAATGTCTACCCCAAAACCTTCTAACCCCAAAATCTCAACCTCTCTACCAAAACTAAAACCATGTACCAAAAATGCTCATTTACAAAAAATCTCTACCTCTAAACCAACTCATAAAAGGGCTTCCACCTCAACTACCAAACCTAAGATCCCTACACCTTTGCCATCATTGCTTTAGTCTTACACAAACATCCTATACAAAATAATACAAGCATCTTACTTAACCCTTCCACATATCAAATCATTTGACCCACATAATCCTAAACCATCTTGGTATAATGATAAGCTAATATGGGCATGACACAGAGAAGTGCAAGGATCTCCAAGCATTAGCCCATCAACTATATCATGAGGATGAATTATTATCATATGAGCCTCTTGTGAACTTGACACCAATCCAAGAACCAATAGTCATAGACCAACACCTACCTACTCCTTTACTCTCACCTCAGAGTGAAGAGGAATCAAAACAATCATCCATCCCAACTCCCCCAATCCATACGATCCATGTGATCACATGCTCATAGGCTCAACTCAAGGACAAGGGAAAAGATAAGGTGTCCATTCCATGGACATATCCCTCTTCTACCACCCAATCACCTAGCCAACACCAAACACCCCTACCTTCAACCAAGCCCAAAGTGTCCATCTTGGGCCTTCTCACTCCAATCCATCTAAATCAATCCAGTGAGTAGTTTTAAAACTAATCAATAATTTACCCCATAATTTCCAAACAATGATAGAAGTATTACAATCTACAGAGGTTATGCTGGAAGACCCATAACCTCTAACAACCTTTGTTGGAGCTCTTCACATTTCCAACCTTGTTACCTTCAAGAATTAAGAAATACCTTCCATCCATCTAGATGGTCTAGAGCCTCCTCTATTCATTACTACCTATATCAACCAAACCCACATCAGGAGGGTTATGATTGATGGAGGAGCTAGTGTCAACATCATCTCCTCCCATGCCTATAACCAACTCAAATTACCTGAGAACATTATGACAGAAACATCAGTAGTGCTATGATCATTCAATGATATCATGGCTATAAATTTATAAACTATTTTCCTTCACATTCACCTAGGACCCCACACCCTTCTTGAGCTCTTCTATATAGTATAAAGAGATTTTCAATACAACATATTATTGTTATGCCCTTGGATTCATTACATGGGTTGTGTGTCATCTACCCTACACTGAAGCATCAAATTTGAGCATGAAGGTCAAGTTGTTATGATACAATCTGATCTCAGTCCCTTTACATCATGCAATATGATGTACCAACCCAACAATTTTTTCCTTCCTTCATCCAAAAAACCTTCACCAGTAATAGATGAGGCTACATCTTCTACCAATTAAGTCTCCACCAATTCATCTATTACTTCCACCCACATCCCCACAACAAACCCTTTGAAATCAACCTTGTAGCATCTTTCATTGGGGGAGTATTGCCTTTTGACCCTTGATGCTTTCCCTCCTCCCAAAGATTATGGGAATATTGACCAACAACCCAACTATGAAAAAAATATTAGAACCATTGTTCCTTTCAAACCCTCAACTCATCAAACCAATTTCATTTGTGGGGGACTTGATAAACCCCTTGACACCTCTGCTAGATTTTTTTCACCTTGACTACTCACCTTCAACTTCTCCTATCTAGACAAACCAAAATTTGCATAGACATACCTTTGTAGGTGTGTTTGAAAGAGATTTGGTCTAGGTTGGTATGAACATGGGCCACATAAGTTGATTCTAATCAAAACCTAAAAACCTCATGAAAAACATGGCCTTAGTTTCATGAGGCCTAAATAACAAACCAACCTACCTCCCACTACTGTCATTGATGAGGAAATCCCATCCTCACCATCCACTCCACCATCGATAGTTGAGGATTATAACATCACCATCCTGGATTTTTTTTCATAAACATGATGAACCTTGGACCCCTGACTTATCAAAAGGAGGGGTGACCATAACCATTCCTCTAACCCACCCTAAGATGATAGGAGATGACTTTCCTACAAGTAATACCCTTTAGTGTCAGGATGATGATTCCATTCTCACCTATCTTGGTGCACCAAATTATTCTATTCATAAATCTCTTCCTCCTGAGACTTCAACCATGTTAAATGAATCCACCATGGATATCAACTTTGGTGCTCTAGACAACCTATGCCTTGTCAAAATTGGCTAATTACTGAATTTCAAGGAGCTTTACGACTTCCCCTCCTTCCTGTAAGATCGTAAGATTGTATTTGCTTGGTCCTATAGTGACATTATAGGAATTAACCCCTCCATCACTACCCATAACATAGTCACCAACCATGATGCCAAACTTGTTAGATAAAAACTTTGGTGAATGCACCCTCACATAGCCTTTCTCATTAAAGAAGAGCTTTAACGTCTCCTATCCATCAATTTCATTCAACCCATTGACTATCCCCAACTAGTCTCCAATGTCATACCTATCACCAAATCCATAGGGTGACTTCACATTTATTTTGAATTTTGTGACCTTAACCTCACTTTCCCAAAAGATAAATTTCCTCTACCAAGCATTGACTAGCTAGTTTATCTTACAACTGACCATGAGATGTTATCTATTATGGGTGGATTCTCAGGTTACAATAAGATCCTAATTACCCAAAAAATTCAACACAAAACCACCTTCATCACCCCATGGGGAACTTTATGCTATAAGGTCATGCCTTTTGGATGAAATAATGTTGGTGTAACCTACCAATGTGTATGACCCACATCTTCCATGACTTTATCCACAAAAGCATAGAAGACTATGTTGATGACCTTCTTGGGAAATATAAATGTCATAAAGACAATTTGGCCATTCTCAAGATTATCTTTGAGTGAATAATCCATTACCATGTCTGCCTCAACCCCAAGAAGTGCATTTTTAGGGTCTTATCAGGAAAGCTCCTTGGCTTCATCATATCCCTTCGAGGAATCAAATTCAATCCAACCAAAATCAAAGCAATCCTAGTTATGCCTCCTCCTACTCACCTCAAGCAATTTTTTATCTTATAGGGGAAGCTTCAATCCATTCATCATTTTATCTCCCAACTCTGAGATCGATGCCAACCCTTCCATAACCTTCTAAATAAGGATGTGTCTTTCAAGTGGAATAAAAAATATTAAAATCCCTTTGATTCACTTAAATAATACCTTTTATCTCCACTTATCCTCATTCATCCCAAGGAGTATCAACATTTTTACCTTTATATCTCTACCATTGACACTCCTTAGGGGCAATGCTTGCTCATCGAGATGAACTATATATAGAGCAAGCCATCTACTACATTAGTTGCATGCTTATAGAATACAAGACTCGGTACACACATACCAAGAAACTTTTCCTAGCTTTGGTATTTTTTTCCACCAAACCTCACCACCACCTTCTCAATCATAAGACCTATGTCATAACCAATACCAATCCACTCAAGTATATGCACTCCAAACCATATCAAAACCAATGTATAGCCAAGTGGCTCATGATATTCGCTAAGTTTGACCTTGAGTTTCTTCAGAAGAAGTTAATTAAAGGGTAATTCATCATTTACCAATTGGATGATGCACCATTAGTAGATAATCAACCTCCTCCTCTTGAGTCCCCAATGAGTCCATCGTAACCCTCTCTCAGGCAAACTTCACCTATCAAGTGACCATGTTCTTTGACAGATCAAAATGTCAATATGGTGGGGGAGACAACATCATCCTTTTCCCCCTTCACATTGAACCTTTTCCTTTGTCCTTTAAGATAGCTTTTAAATGTACCAACAACATGGATGAGTACAAAGCCCTAGTGATAGGCCTCCAAATTGTGTTATCCTTGGGAGTCAAAATAATCAACATATTTGATGACTCTTAACTCATGGTCAATCAAATTAATGGTTCTTACCAGTGTAAAAATGATGTTTTGTAATATTACAAACAATAATTGACATACTCTTAGCATCATTTGAACACTACCATATCCAAACCACTTCATGATCTATGAACAAGTTTGTTGATATGAATGCTTCCCTTGCCTCTCATATCCCATCTACACCCTCTGATTATAAGTTATCTATCATTATCCACATAATTTCCTAGCCTTATTATGTAAAATCAAACTCTCCCAGCATCTTTAATGTGGAGGAGACCCAACTTGACCTTTGGTATCAACATATCTTTGACTATCTCAACCTTGCCATCATCCTTGCTGACCTTTCTAGAAATTCTCAACAAGATTTTATCTAGAGTACCTCATGTTATATCATACTGGGGGGATTACTTTATAAATGTAGCTTTGATGGTCTCCTCTTTTATTACCTATGTAGTCATGAAACCTCTCATGCTATTATAGAAACACATGATTGGATATATGGGGGACACATTAGTGGCCTAGCCATCACTAAATGTATCCTTCACCTTGGTTATTACTAGCCTACCCTTAACCAAGATTGTTGTGATTATGTGAAAAGGTGTGTCAAATTTTAAAAACACACTAATTTACATCTTGCACCTATCCGTAGTCTTTGTATATCTACAAATTTTTATCCCTTCTCATAATGGGGTTTGGAGCTCATTAGTGAAAGTAACCCCCATTCTTCACAACAACACCAATCTATCATCACTGTAATAGATTATTTTAATAAATGGGTATAGGTTATTCCTCCTATCTCAACCAAAGATGAAAATATTATCAACTTTATCAACCATCACATCATTTGTTGTTATGATGTTCCCCAAAAAAATATCACCGATAATAGGAAATATTTCAAAAACAAACAAATTCAAGGTCTTTGTGATGCATTCGGTGTAAAGTTAAGTTTCTCATCGCCCTATCATCCTCAAGAAAATTGGTAGGCAAAAGTCTCTAAAAAAATCTCAACAACATGCTAACTAAAATGGTTAATGCATTTGGTTGAGATTGGCATTTACACATCCCCTTTGCCTTATAGGCATATTGTATTAGCATTCAAATCCCTATCAGTGCTACCCCTTTTTCTCTAGATTTTGGAGTAGAGGCTATCTTGCCTCTCAAAGTCCAAATTCCATCTCTTTGCATATCTTTTTAAGATATCATCTTTGAGAGATATTATCATCAAGAATGTTTATCCCAACTTGAACTACTTGATGAACGTCATTTAGTCATTCTTACTCACCTTCATGTATATGAAAAATGAATTAAGCGTGCTTATAACAAACACCTTAAAGTTCAAGAATTCAATATCAGAGACCTCATCCTAAATTAAAATCAACATGTCACTAATATGGAGAAAACTAAACAAGGTATGTTTGTTTTTAATTAGCTTGGACCTTACATCATAATGCACAAGTATGGATCATGAGCTTACTAGTTGTGTCCTTTCTTTTGTTAAACTAGGATCAGACTCACCTTTTTGTTCAACTTAATCTCATCCCTTATTTTCAAAGCCCATCCATCTCCCTATTTTAGGGATAACTAATAAAAACTGAATCATGTGATTATCCATCATAACCATAGCCTAAATCTTGAACAATGGGTACCACGACTCTATTCATGGCATGATTCTCATGGTACTTTCCACCCCTTTCCTAGGATGGATTCCTATGATCATTATCACCTAAACCTCTTTTACACCTAATTAACCTTCTTGTGATTTTAGATTTACCTTCATAAAAGGTGACCCTTTGAGCCTATATAATCAATTTCATGACATCAAAAGCAAAAATTTGAAGCAAAATCACAACTAAAAACAATCATGGGTCATTCCTAAAATCTGATTTTTGATCCTTCAAAGGACAATTACCAAAACATATCAAAATTGGTCAATGCAAGGTAGACTGCTCCCTTGAAGGACAATTATCAAAATCCTCAAACAAAGCACACAAACTTAGACCACTCCCTTGAAGGATGCTTGAGTAAAGCATTTGTGAAAATCATAGAGATTTCTTGGAAGCTTCCCGCATCAATAAACTTCCCCAACCTCTCCAAATAAAAACAAAATATAAAAAGACACATTATCAAAATTTGAAAATACAAACATAATTTGGTTGCCACAATTGATTTTTGTAAGTAGACTTCCTACATCGATCAGTCTACATGTTATATGACATGGAATTATATATAATATCTCTTTGGTGACCTACATTAGAGGCAAGCTAGTCTCCTAAGAAGGTTCCATTTTCATCTCCCTCCCCTTCATACAATATAAGCAAGGGATTTTTGAGCTCACTTGACATAATGTGATCAAGACACCTTTTTTAACTAACTAACGAATGCTAATGTGAAGTATTCAAAGGGATTATGTTCCTTAAGATAATCCAATTTCGGTTTGTTTTAGTCCCTACCAAAGAGAAACATCATGCCTCCTTATCCTCTCATATTGGTTGATATATTCACTTAGGTGTTTGCCTTTTGATTATCTGCTCTTTCTCAAATTTGATTTTATTACTTAATTTATGTAATTTAAAACAAAATTACCATAATCATAACCACATCACATAATATCACCATTAAAATCCATAACAATATCATCATATCAACATCATATCATAACTCATCCATAAGCAAAAATCACAATACACCATATTCACCACATGTATAAATCTAAATAAGGAGGCATATACTAATTAAATTTTAGCATAATCACCACATCCATAAACAAATAAACTATCACCATTGCAAAGACATAATCAATAAACCATATTCACTACATTTCTAAATATAAATGAGGAGGCATATACTCATTACAATTAAGCATGAACATAATCATCACTATCATCCTAGTCATCCATAAACCATAACAATCATCACATCATAATATTGTACACGTAAGGACAACTAATATCCATTAGCATGATCATATCAATATCCACAACATCATCATCTCATCACATGAAATTAAATGATCACATCCATAAAACAAAAACCATAACCATAAATGTCAGAAACATGATCATAATCATAAACAAAATCACATCATAACCTCAATCCATATAAAACATCATTGTAAACATGAATAAAGAAACATATCATCACATGCCTAGCTAGGTGAGTCCACATCCACATCATCATGAACATAACCATAATAAAAAATAATCAACATGAATATCATAACCATGAACCACAATCCATATGCAAAGATCATATCTATATATCATGAGTCTATAATCATCATCATAATGTCTACAAAATGTACATGTCTCTCTCATAATATGCATCTCACTACATTGGCTCATAGGCCAGTATCAAAAATCATATACATAATAAGTATAATGTCTGGTAAACCAACTAATAACTTGAGGCACCAATGCCTCCTAGTGCACCACTACCTCCTGGAGCCTACCCTTCTACACCTGTCTATCCTCTCGTAGACATGACCCACTAACTTGGTGTCACCATGCTAACACCACCTACAATCTCAACCCTGTACTCACCCCATTAGGGCTCATCTAGTAGATGCCTAAGGACCAAGGCCTCATAGTACCATAGCTCTTCCATAGTTGTTATGTATCTTTGCATAGGCATAGTCCCTAATGATGCCACCACTACTAGTATTCCAACCCCTATCTATCAAAGAGAATATATCTCCTATGTCACCATGGCTAGCTAATACCTAGCTTGATCTCTCTCACCTATAATGATGGCCAACTAGCTCTATGCTACTACCAGTGATGCCTATGCTATGGCTAAAGTTGCTCATGCCTAACCACTCTCCATAGTCAATACTTGTACATATAAGGTAACCCCCATCATCTAAACCTACTAACAATCCCCTCTGGCATCAACATCCATATCCTACTAACCCCCATCCTTAGGACTAATATTAGTTGTAGCATAGAGTGCCAAGTACCATGTAGGATACCCATATATAACACTTGCATCATCTATCTCTATCCTCATTAGTATCTCCTCATGGTCAATGAAATCATGAACTGGTTGTGGAGTAGGCAACAAAAACTTTGCATCCTCCCTCTTATACCTCAAGAACACCCTGGGGATATCCTACACCAAGCCAAACTATCATCTTACCTTATCAAATGGTATAATATCTATCTCTCCATCTAATTTTCCATATATCCATCTATAGATCTACAAGGATAGAGTATGTTTCATGTAATATGGCCACCCTAGAAACCTAACATATGGTCTCTAAATCACATCTCCAATGACTAAGGCATATATTTGGACTCTAAACTAGTCAATGTCATGTGACCCTCCTCTTGGTCCTAAAAGAGCATAATCACTCCTCCACCACATGTATCTAACTTAGAAACCCATTTGAGTATAACCCTCCCATTGTAGCCCCATCAGTCTCAATACCTAAATGTGCTCATAGGCTCAACAATGGAGGATGAAGCTAACACTAATCCATACATCTTTTGGGAATAAATTCCCATAGCTCCCTATAAATATGGAATAGCAACATAGGTGCCCATACGAACACTATGCGACCCAAAAACATCTCCACAAGTACCCCTAACAACATATAAAGAAACCTCCCACTACTAGAATCAAGCAATGCATAACACATCACTACTATCATCATCATTATAAATAGCCTCCTCACATCCCTATCCCTCTGGTATAATGGCATGTAATGAAAGCCCCTAGATTTCCACCTCATAAAATCTATATCATCTCTATACAAGAGCTCTATAAGCTTGTCTCACTCCTCCCTCTCAATGTGATAGATCATCTCTCCCTGTATGGGTAATCACATGATCTTGTGGATATCCTTAGGTAGAATAGTTAGCTCCCCTATAAGCAATGGAAATATATAAGTGGTAGGATCCCATCTCTCGATGAGTACCACTAACATCACTACATCTTTAGGTATATGTTGGTAATGCATCATACCCCTAAGGCCCACATCTTCCATGTGTATCCAGTCATCATTAGTCATACCTTAATGAATCTCATCAAAAATCCATCATCTGGATCATCTCTTATGCTTTCAAGGTTTGATATCAAACACACTTAGCTCTCTCTACTATTTCTTTACCTACAAACTCAACCTCTTACACCTACCTCTTATGCTAATCTCTTCAACTCATATCATTTGCCTATTATGCCCTATACTTATGGCTTATTCACATCACTCCCCTTAACCTATCTTATCTTTGCCTATCTCATCTATACCATTACCTACTTTACCTGAGTGCAACCATCTACTATGAACCCTTAGGCTATACTCAAACCCTTCACCCTACAACATTTGACCAAACATAACTTCTATTGCTAATGCCCAATATTAACTGTTACTTATCAACCAACAACATTTCCCTTGACCTTAACTAGTTACAACATTCACCTTAAACCTTAACCATTCACTAAACCTCAACCCATGACCTTAACTATCAAAACTTTACCAAGACTTTCAATATCATCCTTATAACTATCAACCATTGATAGTCAACTATTCTCTTAGTTGAGCACCAATGATCAAATACCAATCACTGATAGTTGAGTATCGATCATCAATGGTCAATCCTCAATCATCGATGATCAATAGTGATCAGTAATGGCTTAAAATGATTGTTGATGATCACTATCATATGACTGTCAGTGATCAAAACATACCCTACCCCTTCATAAAACTTACCTACCCTCACCATAGCTCACATGATCCAACTTACAGCTAACCCTACCCTCCCTTATATACCTTACCACAACAAATCTACATCTAACATATCATTCTGACTCCAAAAATAAAAAACACTACCCAAAACCTAACCCTAAGTCAAGCCCACCCACACCAATAGTAAGCACACAACTTACTTGATAAAAAACATTTAAATACACAATTAAAACCTAATCTATAAATTAACCACAATACCTACCTCGATCATCGATGGTCAATCCTCAATCAGCATCAATATCAATCATCATCAAGGAGGAACTTTAGGGACCACCACTTAGCCTTGTGCTCTCCCCCATCTACCCTACATCCTCATCAAGTCAAAACTCAGTCAATTCAATCCACCTCACCAAATCAATTGCTTTCACCACATAGTAACTATTTTCTCTCACAAAATGCCAAAGATATCATCATCAAAAGTCAAATTACTCAAATGAGCACCAAAGGGCCCATGGTGGTCTTTTTTATCTCACCCTTTTAAGGCTGACACCTGACCACTAATGATCAGGGTGACCATTGATAGTTGACCCAGAGGGTCTACCGTGACTATCGATGGTCATACTTTTTGATTCTCTTCTCTAAACCACCAACCCTTCAAACAAATTTTTAGCACATCTAAACTAAGTACCCACCAATGGATATCACCTTTTCTACCAACCTTGACCACCAACCTTGTTACCTTGCCACTGGCCATTGTGGCTTGACTATTGCATGTTTTACAATGACCTTGCCTTGGTCCTTTTGATAAAAAAAACTAATTTGCTAATTTAAACATTTTGAACTTGTGCTACCTTACACACACTTGACCAATTTATGTCTTTATGGGAGCACTTCCTACCTTAGATACCCATGAAAACATTGACCTTATCTATGAGACTTGAGTTTATTAGTGTAGCCTAATTGTCATATACAGTCACATGTTCCACTTGTCACTTATTCTTCTAGTACCAACCTTATTTTTACCAACCATAGTAACATATTTAATGCATGATCTCAACTATCACACTTAGTCTCACTTTATGCATGTATTCACACTTTAGTACCCAACCCATCAAACACCAACTCAACACCAACTTAACTACTTATCAAACTCACACCTAATTTTGTTTCACCTCATCAAATCCCAATTTGAGGGGGAACACCTCCTTCCATGCTCAAGGCAGCCAAACCTTCAACCCATAATTTATTTTTATTTAGTAGCTTATTGATATAAATTTACATAACAAAAAGGGGGAAAATGTAGACTCTAGAAAACCACACACAATAGTTATAGATGTCTAAATACCCCTAAACCACCTTAGGACCCCCTAGGTACCATCCCCCAATCCTTTGACCAAAAACCTGGCTCTAGTTAGCTAACTAGCTAAACTAGCTCACTAACCCACCTTGACCAAACTTTACCTTAGACCCTCGACTGTTAACAATCACCCTAACCATCAACTGTTAGGCCTAACCATTGATGGTCAGGTTTCCACTACTTGAACACTAAACACAAACTTCAACTCCAAATTACTTTTCTATAATTAGCTTGCCTGATCCACTCTTAAATCAATGCATGTCAAATTTAAAATTAGACAAGTTAAACCTATTGTTGCACCTCTCTTTCCTTCCTATAAAAAGAGAGGAGGAGAAGGTGAAATGGATCTAGATCCAAAATTGATCAATCATCCACATCCAAAGTTAGAGCCTCTTGTATCATCACTTCTTTTTGTAGGTGTTCTTCCAATAAACTAGTGAACCAATAGGCATGACAGAGATTTCAAGTGATACCACTCATCAACCAACAACCAAGTATCATTAATCTTCCAAAATTTCTTTGAGCTTCACCAATAGATATTTCAACCATTCTTCATATCAACAACCAACAAGATAAGTATCTATTTTTAGAAAATTAGTTACTTTGTTTCTATTTTAAAATCAACCTAGCCCAAACCCATCTCTCAGAATTCTATTCTATAACTTCATCAAATTAGACTTCTTAAACACACCTAAAACTCACAGTAATTGTTGATGGTCACCCTGACTGCCAATGGTCACCCCAACCACCAATGGTCGCTATTAGGTAAACAAACAACAAGCCATTTTTACCCACTAGACCTTAACCAAATCCAAATTTTAGATCCCCTACCTAATTATGGAATCTTACCCTATTTTTTGGACCATACCAAATTCATTTAGAATTAATATCAATATATTTGTTGCTATAATTAGTCAAATTCATGTTTTATTTATCAATCACTTCTTGTATTTCATTTTAGTATCTTCTATGACATACAAGTATTTCATCTTTCAGAACTTGATTGTTTAAAAGTGTGGATTAACAGACTCCAAGGAAGCTCATGCTTATTGGGTATAGCTTTCTATTCAATCCACCCCACTATCTAACTAATCAAACCAGTTCTTTGAGTGCTTTATTATCTGTAGGTCATTCCTCCCAAGCCAAAGAGGAGTACCTACAACTATCTAGATCAAACATGCACACAACATATCAAGTTTTTTTGTCATACCCTTCTTGATTTTATTTTCTCTTTCATCCAAATAACATAAGTGAAATTTCTCTGAAACAACAAGTTATAACTTGTTAGGTTGGTAAAAATAGATTCAAAAACTACCTTTGTTATATTTATAAATCCACATGGATAATTAGGAGAAACTATTTTTGATGGTTGGATTCGAGTATTAAGGGTTTGAGAAAATTTGTTTGCATGAATATTTTTCTTAATAAATCTACAACATGCAATGCAATAATATTTTCTATTAATACTACCTTTAGATAAAAACTACCCATTACCAATAAATACCATGTTTTATGCATGCTTTGAAACTTCTTTCGGAGGTTTGTAAATAGTCTTTGGTAGATTAAGGATGAATTTGTGGGCTTCTAGGAGGTTATTTACATGTAAAAAGGATTTTCAAAGGCCTTCAAACTATAAAATGAAGTTATAAAGGCTGCCAAAACCCAAACCATAATTTTATCACCTCAAACCACCTTTCTACAACTAAATACCATGTTTTATCAATTGAAAATACCTTGTTTGTTCTTAGCAAGCCACACATATATGTATGGGGAGGTTGGTGGTCCTTGAAGAGTATTTTTACATGTAAAAAGGCATTTTGAATCCCACACAATGTAAAAAAGCATCAAAAATCTTGTATAATGTAAAATAACTTCAAGAAGCCCACACAATGTAAATACCATGTTTCATTTTTAGAAAACCATGTTTGACTCTCCAAAATAACTTTTGGAAAGTTTAGAATTTATTTATTTATTTTATAATAGCCTAACATGGAATCAACACCATGTGGAACTTATAAAATGACAATTTTGGAGGGTGGTAAACCTAATAAAGGTGTATTACATGCACAAACAAGTTCAAGAATCCATAGTTTATAAGATAAAGTCAAGAAAGTCGCTAAAACAACCTTAGTTGTCTCAAAACCACCTTGGTAATTAATATACATTTTTTAACATGCAAAATCATGTTGTATAGCCTCAAAACCACATTTCAAGTTTTTTTAAAGGGATGGCAAGCTTGAGGAATGTTTCTTGTATGCAAAATACACTCATAAAAGCTACATTACAAAATGACTTTAAAATCTCTGCTTCAAAACATTATTCCATATACTTGAAATTCATTATCTATCTTGGAATTTTTTTGAAAAATATACTCATAAACATTGCTACAGGCCATATGGTGTGGTCAAGCTTCAAGTAATTTGATCACAGCTTGTTTAGTCTTTTGAAACCATTACAATGCCATAAACTAACTTGAAATCCTCAAGATAAATTATAACTATTTGAATTGATTTGATGCTTTTAAACCATCATAATGTAAAATAGAAGTTTTTCCAAAACCATGGAGGAGATTAAAAATCACTTTGACTTCTTTATAGACCAATAAGGTTTTCACTAGCTCAATTAGAACTATTCAAAGTTGTATCAAAATAAACAAAGACTTATTTAACTATTTGAAATTTGTATACCACTTTGTGAATCCAATGAAGAATATTACAAGATTGTATGACTTTAGAGACTATATTTGACCTCTAGACTATTTTTTATTGACTGATGTAATTATGCAATCTTCAATTTGAAATTTGACTTGACAAATTGATTTTTTTAGAAAATTCAAATTTGGTGACAACACACCCTAACCTCTCCCATTAGGGGGGGAGATATCAGATATGTCTCACCCATTTTGATTTTCTTCTTTAGATTCTTTATTGTACCCATGGGGTGCTTAGGGGGAAGATATCTTGCTTTTCTTCTCTTGAGCATCTGAACTAGTGTGACTAGAATCATCCTAAGGTGAGGAACATCCTCCAAACCCCCAAAAAAGATAAAATATCCTATGGGGATGAGGTGCAGGGGAGGAAAAGGTTGAGTAGTTGCAAAACCTTCACTACTCATGACTATGAGCCCATTGTTCATAAGCCCTATTTTTGTGGTTCAGATGCTCATCATGGGGCACTCGTTTGATAGTGCATAAATAATTACTCTTGTTCCCCATAAGGGTGTGGATATGTTTGACCTCAATGGAAAAAAATTCTTTGTACACATGAACCCATATCATTACTTTAGATAACATAAAGATTTTGTTAGCAATAGAAAAACTCTATGTAAGTAGTCTTCATTGAATATAGTTGTATTCTTATCTTTCCAAAGAGTAAAATGAATTTTAATTTATAAAATATTCCATATTTTCATATATCTTGCACAGAAGAGAGAAAAATCCCCTAAGAGGTAATGCCAAAGAAAAAGGTTACAACTTGAAGGGATCAAAAGGGGAATGAATCTTTATCAGGTATCCTGAGTTTTAGCATAAAACTATAAGATTTGCTTTATAGATTCAAGATGGCCACATTCATATAATCTGGGAGAGGGGACCCCCATGTGTAAGAATCTATCTCCCATATAAAGACCTTGGTATATAATGCACTAGGAAAAAATGGATTTTTTGGGTTCCACCACAACTGACCAAAATATTTGAAACCTCTTATTCCAAATGGAAGGCGAATTGTTGATATTCCATCATTTATTAAGATTTTCTATAGGATAAATAGTAGGAAATAGCCATTGATAACCAATTTAGGGTTGGTATTAATGCATTAGGGTGGAAATATCCCATTTCCAGTCTTTCTACCACTTGGGAGACTCTTGGACATCAATTTTGTGCATAGTTGAGTTTAGGGTAGCCATATAGATCTCAAAAATATACTAAAAATCCTAATTATTCAACCTAAATTCAATTTTTAACTTAGGTAAACTAAGCCAACATTTAGATATTTTATATAAGAGGTCACCTAAAACTTGAATACTTCTACAAAAAAGTTGAAGATCTCTGAGTCTAAGAATATATACCAAGGGTTTCTCATTGATGATGATCATTAGGGACCCCTAGATAGAGTGATAATTGATAGACAAACCTAGAAAATTTTTTACCTCTTTCCATATTAGCTATGGACTAATAGTTTCCTAAGACTTCCATATGATTTTGACCATAAAAGTGCATAAGAATTTGATAGGGTTGGGGTTACAAGAAGATTATGGAACCCCAAATTCTACCAAATAGTCCTACCAAAGGGACATCTGAAAGTGATATAGTTGCGGAGGATAATTTTATAGGTCTATTACCCTTCTAGATCTTGAATAACCCACTTAGCACAAAACATAAGGCCCTATTTGGTAATATCAACAAGACCTAATCCACTAGCTTCTCTAGGTTGGTAGCAGATATCTGAAGCCACTATATAGAATCCTTTGTTTTCTTTATATTTTTCCTAGAAAAATCCTCTATGAAACTTTTACAACTTCTTGTAGGTTGCTTTGGAATAATCTTAACAAGAGGAGTAATATACATGAGTAGCTACAATCCATTTCAAAAAAATCTAAATTTTTACAACTAGGGAGAGGGGTTTGTAATCCAATAGGATAACTTATTTTCCATTCTGAGAACAACATAATTCCATAATTCAACTAGGGATGCCTCAAAGGTGAAAGGAATAACCAATAATTTAAACATATCTCCATGATTAATCCACTTCCATTGATAACCTTCAAGCCAACTATGTAGAGGGACATACTCTTGTATAAAGAATTTATTCTTGGCCCATTGAATATTACATCTAGAGGCAAGAAAAAATATCTGTTAGTATTTCATAACATTTTGCACTACTTCTTCTTCCGCTTGAAGAGTAAGGAAGGACTCATCAACAAAATTCCCCTTTATGAGCTAGTTGTGGGATGTATTAGAGAGGTGGATTCCTTTGAGAATACCACTAGAGGTATAATATCCCAATAGATATCCAAAAACCTTAGCAACAAGAATATACGAGGGGGAAAGAGGGTAACGCTATCTAATATAATGAAAAAGGATAAATCTCTCATATTGGTGGCCATTCATGGCGAGACAATTAGAGGCATCTTGGAAAAGGGTTTGAACATAGTGAATGAAAAAATGACCAAACCCCAAAACTTACAATATGGCTAGAATAAAATTCCATTCAATCATATAATATGATTTTTTGACGTCAAATTTGATGATTAGATAAATTTTGATTAAAGACCCTAATCCTTTCCATGCCTTCCACACCTACTATGACATTATCCAAGATGTATTTGACCTGGATGAAACCAATTTTTTTAGGCCTGACAATAAGGGAGAGGAGATACCTAATTCTAAAGGCAAAGGATTTAGAAATTAACTTCTAGTAAACATTTAAAAGAGTAATAGGACTCCAATTGGTAATAATTTCAAAGTCCCCAGCTTTAGGGATGATCTTGATATTACCTTAATTGATGATTTTATCCAAATACTCCTTGGTTAGAGATCCCAAATATATTTTGATAAAATTAGGCCCCACATAGTCCTAGAGGTTTTGATAGAACTCACAAGGAAAGTTGTCAGTGTCTAGTGCTTTATCTTGAGCCATACTAATGGTAGTTTGGTGAAGATCCTCAATATAAAGATGCTTATCACATGCCACTTTGGGGCTATGTGAGAGCCTACAAAGGACAACATTCAAGCACTTCTTAAGAGCCATTTATTGAGCATCATAAGGGGCCTGAGCTTGAAATACTTATTCATAGTGCTTAACCAAATCTTACAATATGTTTGGGAGATAAATAATGCATTCAATAGAATTTTGACATCTTTGATTTAAATTTCTATGTCCTAAGATATTGATTTATTAAAAAAAATTGAGAGACCCAATCCCTAATTTTAATCCAATAGATGCAATCTCTAATCTAAGTGTGATGGGCTTGATGAATCTCTACCAATTGGATCTGATGTCTTAATTCAACAACTATATTTTTAAATAAACCATACAAAGGATCTTGTTCTATCTCTTGGGTGAGGCGATTAAATTTTTTGCACATAAGATGAGTTGTCTCTCTTCTTAATAAAGTCAACTATTTTCCAAAAAAATGGAGCAAGTGGTAATACTAGTGATGGCTACCTCCCACTAATCAATCCACCTATATTTACCAAAGGGAAAGGGACAAACTGTTACACTCCCCTGATATGGGATAGGGTAGGATCATGTTGTAAATGTGAAGTATTAATATAAAAATATTTATTGTAGATCTTGACTAGAGGAATATACCATTTGAAAGAGAATTTTATGGGCTATTGGTTAGAGAGTAGGACATCTAAAACCACACTGACTAGTCCATCCTAATTCTAGGTAAAAGAGAAGATGTTATGATATTAAAGTAGATCCTTATCAGCACTTTTAATAAATCTTCATTACCTTGGCAAAAAATTGACCAAGTGAACTAGGGAGTGGGAGAAGATGACCTATGATGATGATTGGGGTCAAAAAATCCCAACTCACTACACATGTAGAACCAAGCTTTTCTCTGGGTATGATGCCTTCTTTATCCTTACGTATTTAGTCATGTTAACTTCCCCACAAAGTATCTAGTGGGCCATAAGAAGGTGATACACTAATAAATACCTGAGATAAATCCATTCAAGGACATCATTATAATTGTAAAGGTTAACAAAAATGATGATTTACCCATTAAATTTAAAAATCATCTAAAATGAACTGTTAGATGGGTACACCCCCCACTCTATCACAAATAATGCATAGAGTGGTGCAATCATTATGATGACTTTGCCAAATTATCCATAATGCACAAACATGTGATAAGTCAAATTGAGCTAGATGATTTTAGCTACCATCTAGAGATTAAAACCATTTATCTTCATCTCTTATAGATAGAGGATGTGTATATTTGAATTTTTTTGACAATTATCCCAAACCAAGTACTTATGAATTGAGTTAGTTAAACCAAAAACATTACAAGAATAAACATTAATTGGAAACTATTGAGGTTCAAGGTTTTGCTCTCTTGGTCTTCTAACACTGCAAAACAAAAACTCAAGAATTGTTGTTGTTGGCTCTTGGTTAAAAAGTTTGCAAACACAAGTAAATACAATTAATTGAATTTTTGATGGATTAAAATTAAGGTGAAAAGAAAATGTGCAATACCATTTCAAAAATTGAAAACACAATAACACCTTGGGATTCAAGGGACCTAGATTAGTGCATGAATAAATTGTTAGTGCCTCAATCTATGGGAGGTCAAGGGATCGAATCTTGCCCAGAAGAAGATGCCAAGGTTTATTTTTTAGAGAATAATGAGGGTTTAGGAGATGTCATGAGCTAGTTCAATAAATTTTTTAGAGATGAACTTTATCTCCCTAGAGATCACTTGACCAGTTGGTCAAAGGACATGATGACATTGAAGCTTATGGTGAATGGTTGACCAATTAGGCATGCAGGAGAGGTGTGAGCTCAAAGGATAGGGGTGGATGCCATTGATAATCAATTTTTGCCTCTCCCAAAGAATAATTCTAGTATGGTAAAAAATAACTTGGGGGGATGTTTGAAGGGGACTACTCGATCTATGATTAGAGTTGACCAAAAAAGGTGAGGTCTAGAATAAGATGGGTAAGTGTTTAATAAAATGCCTCAATGACTAGTATTTTTTATGATGCAATTACCTTACCTGTTGAACTTTAGGATGATTACCAACCATTTGACAAAATGATTGAATGAAAAAAGTATTTTTCTATAGGCAAACAAGTTAATAAATTAGGACCTTTGTTGGTCAATGGGATGGCCAACAATTGGTATGAGGAATTTCCTATAGATAAGCAAAATAAAAACTAGAAGAAATCAAAGGTGGAAAAACTAGGGTATCAAATCTTGATTTGATCTCTCTTAGGGAAAACTAGATGTATTTGGGTGGAAAAGATAGATTTAGTAATGGATTTAAAGTAGAATCTAGAGGTTTCCTTATGTGTCTTAGCTAAATATCAATGTTTGGTGCATCATGGCAAAGCACATCAACACTTATTTTTGTTGTTAAGCTATAATTTATTCAAAGATTCTACCATTTTTATGGCTATAAGATTGCAGGGAGGTGTGGAAGGGATAAAAAAGCATCTCCTCCAAACCAAACATTTAAAGAAGTAGTGATAAATGTTGCCTCCAAATAAAATTATGTGAAATGCCCTCCTCCTCCTCCTCCTCCTCAAACTTACATTGTAGAACTAGTGAATGAGGTGCCTTCCATGGAGATTTAAAAAAGGGAAGTGTTTTATTATTATCATTCTCTACTTTAGGATGGAGTAATTTGTATATTTTAATGGCCTATGGCCCTCAACTGCAATGTTATATCAATGGGTCTTTGAGACTTGGTAAAAAAAATGTGATATTTCCTTGTGCTCTAAAGGTTTTTTTGTTGTTCATTTACAAGACTAGAAATATTATTAGAAAATTTTATTGGAATGTCCTTGGTTTTATGGTAATTAAGTATTGTTCATCACCCCTTAGATTTTGGATTTTTATCCAAATACACTTTCAATTATAAAGATGCCAATGTGGGTTCGACTTCCAAACCTACCTTTGCATTTCTAGCATGCTCACGAGGAAATAGGAAGTGCATTGAGTAAATTCATAAAGAATGATATAGAGAGATCTGCAATAGGCTTGTGCACTTATGCCTGAATCTATGTGGAGATTGATCTGAGTAAAGGGGTTTTGGACAAAGTTATTCTGAAATGGATAGATGTAGGATAATGCAGGAAAAAATGGGGGTTATAAAGTGACACTTTTTTTCTTAATATAACAATAGTTGAACTTGGAGAGAATGTTATAGACACTTCGAAAAAGACTATGAAAATGACATAAGAACATGAATTATGGAATTTTGAATGTAGTATATATATATATAAATAAATAAATAAATATATATATATATATATATATATATATATATATATATATATATATATATATATATATAATTAGATGATAAATTTATGTGAAATAGATGCATTTATGACAATAAGTTGGTAATTTTTTATGAAAATATAAGGAGATTACATTTGTATGAACGCACTTTTTTGAGTAAACAAATGAATTTTTGTATGAATATTCATATATGGATAGGTGAAATGTTGAATATTGTTGAGAATATTTTTTATTATATATATATATATATATATATATATATATATATATATAATTTTTAAATAATTTTACAAGTCAAAATAATTGGAAAATTAAAATTACAAGTGTACGAACATAATTTTTTGATCTTAACTTCATGAATATCATTTTTTTTAAAGCATAGTTGACAATATGTAGATTGTTGAGATATAAGTTTTATAAACGTTTGATTAATATTCAAAACATTATAAATAAGTTTGTGATGATATGTATATAGTCCATAATGAGATATGTTATGTATAAATCAAGTAATAATTATAAATAATATTATAAAATTAAAAATAATTATATATTATAAAACTATGTTTTCTTCTCTACAAATATATATATATATATATATATATATATATATATATATATATATATATATATATATATATATTAAAATAATAAAATCTGCCTAAACAAACATGTCGACAAAGATGAAAAACACCCTAAATTCCTTAGAAATCTCTTTGGCTAGTTCATGATAGGGTTTGGACTAGGTTCGGAACTCCTTAAGCCTAAAATTGAGGCAATTTTAGAGGGAAAGTGGCCAAAAACATTTTGTAAAATTATAAAGGGTGTTCTCCCTTTTCAAAGGGCGTATGCCTTCTATAAACCAATTTTTTACAACATTTATTATTCTTTCATAAATAAAAAAGGGTGTGCATCATTTCAAAAACATGCACACCCTTTGTGATTCATGAATTTATCTTGGATTTCCCATGAAGTTTTCTCATTTGTTTTGTTCTTTAAAAATCCTAAACTAGTTTTTTCAGTTGTAACTATGTGAATTTGGTAAATTCTCCATTCACTTTATTTGAATCACTAAAAATTCTTCAAGTTTAAATATACAATTGTCTTATTTTGGTAAAGATAAATAATGGGGTTGGGAAGTCACCACAAAATACCAATCAAAGAGATAATAAATGAGGAAATTGAAGATAAGAGATAAAAAGAAAGAAAAAGACAAGCAAATAGGAGAGCATCCATAAGGGCTTCTAAGCAAGGTGAAGGTGCTTCCTCCACACCAGGTAATATTTCAAATAAAAATAACATCCCCATTCATATATAATTTATTTTAGATATGTCTTTAAATGAGATAAGATAAATCAATCAATCTTTGTTGCATTATGAAATTTAAAATTCAGAGCATGTAAGTAATGAATTTGTAATGAGTGATGAAACATATGGAAAAACATAATATGATGAAACATCCATTCATAATGAAGTTTTTAAGTATGATGATGATTAACATGAAGTAATGACCCCAAATCTTGTGTCTCCTAATGAAGAGGAATTCAATTCGCCATTAGGGGTCTATTGTAGATAGTCAACCCTCTACTATCCCTACTATGGTTGAAGTGGTAACACCACCCAATTTAATATAAAATATATCTCCTACACCCACACCTCCAAGGATAATAAGATGAACACCAAGGTATTTTTTTGAAATAGATGAGAATTTAATAGAACATATGTAAGATAAAATGTCAAAAATATTAGTTCAATGTCATGTTCAACATGTATAAACTATGAATTTGAGAATAAAACCCATACAAAATGATGTCAACTATTTATTCAATTAATGAAAATGTAAAAAATGCACCTTGTGGTGCATAATTTGGGGTTTAAAATATTCAAAAAGGAGGGAATAAATAGTACAATAGTGAATAATCTATTTAATTCATTTAAGGCAATATGCAATAAAAATTACAAAAAAGATAGTAATATGACAAGATGAGTAATAATGGAATCTATAGTAAGTCCATATTTAAAGATTAAATTCTTATTGAAATAAGTAAATCCTTGAACTTAAATATAAAAAATCTAATAAATGTCATAAAAATAAGAACAAGGCTTGACGACCCTTGACTCACAAATTGTTGGGCATTTAGTGGTAGACTCCCATGAAAAGATAAGGTATTAATTGAGGAACAAGACATTTGATTGAATTTTTTTGGCATGAAAACACAAAGGTCTCATCTAATGTAAAATATGTTGTTAAAATAAGAAAAATCTCAAAAAAATGTGAGCCACATGAAAAACTTTTCTTAGACATCACCCAAACATAATTTTAAAAAAAAAATTATTAAAAAATTTAATGGCCAAATGATAATTAGTCAAAGGTCATTTGAAATGTGCAAGCCTTTGTATGTTAAAATCAACCAAGAACACACCACATGTTGTTTAAGGTGCATGTTTAATTTTCTATTAATTTTGATGTTTTCATCATATACATTATATTTTACATATTGATGAGATTTTGAAGGAATGTATGTCATCTTCCCTACCTAGGACATCAAGAGAGTTAATCGAAAGTCTTTTTTGTCAAATACCTTAGGGACTTTTTTTTTTTACCAAATAATGTTTAGATGGAACATGTAATAGTTGTGGTGTTTTTTTGAAATTTTATGAGTTGTATACATGAAAAAATTTCACATGAATTTGGAAAGTAACTAGTTGATTATAATAAGTATAAATATGTAATGTATGTGTTAAAATATGGAAAAGAGTCATCAAGATGTGAGTTGGTTATGACCAAAGTTTTTGTATCTAATTTCATGTTTGAATTCAATAATAATATTAACTACCAATATGCAAGACACACACATAAATCAAAATGGCAAGATAATCAATTCATGGTATGCAAGGATAACTTCCTAGTTGGCACCATTGTTTTGGTTATGGACTTTGCTGAGAACTACACACTAAAACCACAGAATGAGGTTCAATCCCAATACTATAATTTAATTAAAGTTGTAAATTTTTTTCATATTACATTCAAACATGCACCTGATAGCACAAATGACAATATAAAGATTTTGAGGGAGTACCACTTTTATATGAGTGATGACAGATCACATTCTTTAGAGTTTGTCTAAGGTTGTTTTGAGATATTTTATATTCATATGAATACAAGATAAATCATGTTTGATACACATTACATTTTGTTAGACAATTATGTAGGGTAGTTTAAGAATTCTCAAATGTTTTACTGGTTAATCAAAATACATAAGAAGAATGGTGTTTAAAATATTTGGAGCTTCTTTAAGGCTGGTCATAGAAAATGAGAACATGATGGTGCAAGTGCATGTGTAAAAAGAGCCCTTAAACAAGATTAGAAAAATCACAAGGATGGTACTAATTTGATTGATGTTGTAAGTATTGTGACTTGGTGTAATAAAAATATTTTTCATGGATCGAGTAAACATGCTCATATTCAAAGATTCTTTTGGTTAATAGAGGAACAACACAAGGCAATGTATGAAGATTGTAGTACAATACCTAGATTGAATGTTTTCCACTCCATTCAAAGATCAAATTCAAGTTCATGGACTATTTATACTAGGGATATGGCATGTTTTTATTCCATATGTATGTATTTTAATTGGAATGAATGTGATTCAAAAAAATGGGCTGACAAATGTTATTGTAGACTCATATCACCTATATATATTAGCCATTCACTTCAATAATTGACGGATCATGAAATGGCATCATCATTTAACTTTGACCATATCTCATATCTTGTGTAACAAGGTACAATTTATTCTTTAATCAAATATACAATCTCTATTAGATATGTTTGATATCTTTGTTTTTTTCTAGATGTGCTTACAATTTGATTGTACTTTAAATGCAGGCATGTTTTTACAGTCATTGCACATGAGGACAATGATGAGGAAACATACTTCTACTTGTGTCATTGTATAGAGGCCAAAAAAAAATTAACCACAAATGTTATCAATGGAGAAGAGTTAGATTATCCCACTAGATCCGTAATGGTTACAAGAACTTGGCTTTATAGGTACTATTATAAAAAAAATAAAACAATTTTTATTTAAGGACTTTGAAACATACAGGGTGGTGTTTCATTATTCAAATCTCATTATTGTTACAAATATTTAAATGATCAAATATCATGGAAAGCCTCATAATAGAAATTTATGGAAACTGTATGAATCTAACCATGAAGTGATTATTGAAATAATTACAAATAGAGATGATCTTGAAGGTATGTTAGATTGAATTGGTAAGTTTATCTTGTGTTTTAAATTAATATAGTTCACTTATTTGATTTAATGTTTTGTATTTTTTTATTATTTTATCATTATGTGTTTATTTTTGTTTAAATTTTTTACTAACAATTTTAATGTAGGCTAGTGTCACTAGATGAACTTCCACCTTTACATGGTTGGTGTCATGAGTAGAGAATATTATCTTATTGAAATTAAGAGAAGGCAAAAAATAATTCATATTAATGTTATCTACCTTAAGCAAGCATGTTTTCACCTTCTCTCTATTTGTCCTTTCAAAAAAATAAGAAAATAGTTTTATCTATGCCTTAATTATAGTATGGAGTTAGAGATAATCCTCCCAAGATTTCTTAGGAGATTAATCGATGCATGTGTAAGATATGAAGGCTCATCTCTATCCCTTATGGTTCTCCTGCAACTCATGATATAAGTTCACTCAGTTTGCACACTTAGGGATGGGAGGATTCTCTTAAGGGATGCATCCGATGAACTAAAAACTTCATTCCTAGGGATCGAATGAGATTGGATAATATAATTTATAGCCTTAAAACACTTATCCATATTGTTTTCATATACAATTAATTGATTGGGATAACAAGTAAGAATATAAGGCTCTACTAACCATTTTTTTGCTCATTCTAAGATATTTAGCTATGAAGAAAACCTCATTTCCATGTCTCACCTAACTCAAGTTAGAAAAAAACCCCAAGGTATTTCTTAGAGGAATCATACATGTATGTGTAGGATCTAACAATTCATCTCTAGCCCTCATGGTTCTCCTACAATGTGTGACAGAAGTTCACTCAATTTGCACATTCAGGGATGAGTGGATTCTCTTAAACGATACATTTGATCAAATATAACCTTCACTCATGAGGCTTGACCAATACCATATAATGGTCATTATAGCCTTAAAATTCCTATCTATATGTGTCTTTATATATGCTTCTTTTATTAGGCTAATGAGTTAGAATATACAGCTCACTAACTAATTTTTGGCCCATTCTGTAAGATTTGGATGCTAGAGAAAACTCATTGCTATGTCTCACCTAGTTGGAGTAAGAGATAATATTCTCAAAATTTCTTATAGGATTCATCCATATATGTGTAGGAGATGATGGTTCATCTCTATCCCTCATAGTTCTCCTGCAATGTGTGATGGAAATTTGATCAATTTGCACACTTAAGGACAAGTGGATTATTTTAAGGGATGCATCTGATCAACTTCAACCTTCACTCTTAAGGCTCAACAAATATTATAAAAAAACTATTCTAGCCTTAAAATTCATATCCAGATATGTTCACATAAATGGTTCATCGATTGAGATAATGAGTCAGAATATACGACCCCCACTGACTAAATTTTGGCCTATAATGAAAGATTTGGCTACATGAGAAACCTCATTACCATGTTTCTCCCAAATTGAGTTAGAGATAATAATCCTAGGATTTCTTAGAGGACTTATTGATGCATGTGTATGAGATGATGATTCAACTCTACCCATAATGGTTCTCCTACAACACGTGATAGAAGTTTGCTCAATTTGTATACTCAAGGATGAGGGGATTATCTTAAGGGATGCATTAAATCAATTTTAACCTTAACTCCTAGGGCATGACCAATTTTGAACTACAATTATTATAGCCTTAAATTTTTTATTTTGATGTGTCCATGTAGATAGTTTGTTGATTGGGTTAATGAGTCAGAATATATGGTCCCCAATGACCAACTTTTGGCCTATTTTAAGAGATTTGGCTATGAGAGAAACATCATTTCCACATCTTGCTTAACTATGGTTAGATATAATCCTCCTAAATTTTCTTAAACTACTCATCCATGCATTTTTAAGAGCTAATGATTTGTCTCTATCCCTCATAGTTCTCTTGTAACATGTGATGGAAGTTTGCTCAGTTTGGACACTCAAGGATGAGTAGACTCTTTTAAGGGATGTGTCTAATCAACTAAAAAATTCACTCTTCAATCATGAAAAAGACTATAAAATGGACATTCTATCCTTAAAATTCCTATTTAGACATGTCTGCATAGATGGTTCATTTATTGGGCTAATGAGTTAGAACATATGGCCCCCACTAACCAACTTTTGGACCATTTTAAGAGATTTGGATGTGAGAGAAACCTCATTGCCACATATTTCCCATATCAAGTTATATAAAATACTCTTGAATTTTATTAGAGGAATTTTCTATGCACATGGAAGAATTGATAGTTCATCTCTATCCCTCATGGTTCTCCTGCAATGCATGATGGAAGTTCACTTAGTTTACACACTCAAGGACTAGTGGATTCTCTTAAGGGATGCATCCAATCAACTGTATCCTTTGTTATTGGGGTTCAAATAAGACTATAAAATGGTTTTTATATCCTTAAAAACTGTATTTATATATGTTAATGAAGATGGTTTATCTATTGGGCTAATAAGTCAGAATATATAACCCTCACTGACCAACGTTTGGCCCATTCTAAGAGATTTGGCTACAAGATAAACCTCATTGTCATATCTCACTCATCTCAAGTTAGAGAAAATAATATCAATATTTATTATAGGACTCATATGTGCACGTTTATGAACTAATGACTCATCTTTATCTGTCATGCTTCTCTTGTAATGAGCGATAGAATTTCATTTAATTTACACATTCAGGGATGAGTAGATTCTCTTAAGGGATGCATCTAATCAAATCCAACATTTACTCTTAAGGCATGAATGATAGGACCTAAGTTCCCCAAAGCTCTGACACAACTTGTAATATTTAAGAGCACACATGATTACCTTTGTATAAGCAACTTAGGATGCGGAAATAACTAGAAGAACAAATAACTATCAATGAGAAATAGCACAGAATATGAGAGGCAATACACAATTGTATTCAACTCATTACAAAGGAAATTACAATAAAGAGATCACACTCTTCTTCCACCTCTGTGAGGCTTCCTCCTCAAGGGCTCCCAGTAATCTTCCCTCCAGAGTAATCTTCTCTCAATAGGTCACAACACACAGCTAACACAAGCTGTTGTTCACCTCATTGTATAACCTGTACAACCGAGAACGAACTGGTACTCCAAGTAAATCTCACCATGATCTTGCTCCTTGATGTATTGCTATCACCTTGGATCTTGCTCCCCCACCGATCTCATTTTGACCCTTGCATACACACACCCCTGCAGACCAACCTGATCTTACTTATCACATGTAGATCTCCACCATGATCCTACAACACCCTGCATATCAAACTTGATCTTACATACATGAAGAATCCTATTTGATTCTACCATGGGAAGAACTCTCCAAGTTCTACACTTAACAATACATCCCATGAGTCTATTATATAGATCTCATGCATACATTGATTAGACTTGCGGCTCAAGACTCGAACTAGTCTTCATCATGCAAACTACCCATTCACTTAACTGACTGTTCATCAACAACAGTTCTAGAACTACCACAGGTGACCGATGTTGATCCCTATCTACCTGGAGGTGACCGACACTGGCCGATCCCTGCCGATGTCGGTTGTCTTTGCTCTGATCCCCTAACTGACGTTGGTCGTGGCCTGCTGATGCCGGTGACTATCATGCTCAGAAACCTCCATGTTTGCAGTAAGGTGAAGCTTTTAGCTCCACACCCTAACAATGAAAAATAAAATAAAATGATTGTTATATATTTAAAATGACCATATGGATGTGTCTATGTAGATGGTTCATCAATTGGACTAATGAGTCAGGATGTATGGCCCTCGTTGACTAAATTTTAGCCTATTCTAAGAGATATGACTGTGAGAGAAGCCTAGTTGCCATGTCTCACTCATCTCAATTTAGAGAAAATCCTCATAAAATTCATTAGATGACTAATATATGCATGTTCAGGAGCTAATGACTCATCTCTATCCCTCGTGGTTCTCCTACAATGTATGATGAAAGTTCACTCAATTTACACACTCAGAGATGAGTGGATTTTATTAAGGGATGTATTTGATCAACTGCAACCTTCACTCAAAGGGCCTGATCGAGATTGGAAAAAAACCATTAGAGCCTTAAAATTCCCATTTGTATGTGTTTTCATAGACATTTATATATTAGGATAACGAGTAATAATATACGGGACCCGTTGACCAATTTTTGGCCTGTTCTAAGAGATTTGGCCATGAGAGAAACCTCATTTCCACATATCACCCATATCAATTTAGAGAAAATAATCTTGGGATTTATTATAAAACTCATTGATTCACATGTAAGAGCTAATGGCTCATCTCTATCCATTATAGTTCTCCTACAATGTATGATGGAAGTTCTCTCAATTTGCACACTCAAGGATGAGTGGATTCTCTTAAGGGATGTGTCCGATCTGTTATTCCCAAAATTTGTCACTTGTTTTTGGGGACAACATATCGACTATTTTGGTCTTGAAGGACAAAATGATCTCTTCCCTTCTAAATAATGTTTTGAATATTCAAATTCTTTAATTATTCAAGTCTTCTCAGCTAAAGAACTCGCATGTCCATCGACAGGCTTCAAACAAGTGGAATGAACCATTGAACCTTGAACTTTCACAAGTTCAAATTTCAAAGTGGTTCAAAGGTTTAAAAGGAGTTAAGCACTTCAAATGATATATAAGTTTAAAGACTTCAGCAATTTCAAAGGTTCAATGACTTCAGCAGACTTAAAGAAAAGAAGGCTTTAAAGAGTAAAGGTTGAACTATTGAACCATTGAACCTTAAACCAGAATGGTTCAACAAGTTCAATAGGTTCAAAAGACTTAGAGAATAAAAGGATTCAAAGAAAGAGAATGAACTATTGAACTATTGAAATTTGAATTGATATGGTTCAAAGGTTCAAAGAAGTCCAAAGATGGTTCAATCGAAGAAGGAAAAGAAAGTGAACACGACCTTTTGCAAGAAACACTAAATTGCCCACCATTGAACCAATTTGAACCATTGAACTGATGCATTCTAAAGGTTCAAGGTTCAAAGTGGTTCAAGTGATCAGTGACGTCCCCATAGACATCAAATATATGGTAATGAAATATCTGTTGATTTTCAAAGATGCACACCTGAAAACAAACTCAGCGATCGGCCAAAGAAGGAGCCAAAAAAGCTAGCAAAAAGTGAGAAGATAGCCTGAGAGCTTAGATCACCAAGGAAGGAAAAGATGTGGCAAGGAAAAAGAGAATAACTATAAGAAATCTAGAAATATCTGTAGGAGAGTTATTTTTAGTAGTGAAACAGTCCACCAGGTGGACATTAGAGAGCGCGAGCATTCAAAGACATGGCCTTTTTTTTGCATTAAGTAAAGATGAATGGATAGCTGTGTAAGCATCATAAATAAGACCAGATGACCCATGCTTAGGAAAAGACATTTGAGATGATTCAGAATGCCAAAGTCAAGGCTAATGACCTTTTCTAGAATGGCCTTGTCATAGGTATTCAAGACATTTAATTCAGCATGGGCTATTTTCATGAAAACAAGCACCCAAGTCTTTCTTGGAGCGCTATATATTGTAATATCTCTTATTATTCTAAGGAGATCTCTCTGTTATGAAGCAAAAATCTATCCAAATTGAAAGGCATTTCTTGAGACTTTGAGCTTAGATTGTTAATCATATTTCTTTATTTGAATGAGAAAACAAGTGACCTTTCAGAGTTTGTGTTGGAATAGCTTGTGTTATTTAGGAAATTGTTCTTATGTTTATTTCCTAGAAGCATTCTTGTCCATTTAATTTAACAAGCAGAACTAGTGGAAGTAATTAGGAAGGTGTTCTGAAGCTGACTGTGGAGAGACTTTGTGCTGCCACAATGGTCTTTAGTATGTTATTTTTATGTATATGTGTAAAGGATCTTGGGATGACTTTGTGCCCCCATTATCCTTCATATATTTCACTCTTTGGTAGTTGAGGTGGAGACTTTGTGCTACACTTCATCTTGCTGTGTTACTGTGCCCTGTTACATTTACTATCCAAGAAGGAATCTGGCTGTTAACTGAATATTACTTCTAAAAAAAGAGAAGTACCTTCAACAATTACCTAGGATTTCTCCTTTGTCTGTGAACATTATCTCTAAAAAAAGAGAGTTGGATGGCATTATCCTACCCTGAGTGTTATTTTTAGCTTATATTTATAGTATATTAATATAGTACCTTATAGTTATAGGGAACCTCCCCTTGATGAGAGGAGAGATTTGTCTCATTTTGATGTGGTCAACCTGCACGTTTTGGCTAATCAATCTCCCTATGCTGTGGTTGAAACACCTATTTTGCCCTCAGTTAGCTGGTGAAAAAATATTCACTCAACAATTTTTGGTGACTCTGCTGGGGATCGAATGAGCTATTCTAGTTCTTTTCCATCTCCATATCTTTATCCATTTCCATTATATACTCTAAGCTATGAAACCAGAGACACTGGAGATCAAACATTTCATTTCAAAAGTCAATTCTCTAGTAGCTCCATGCCAACTAGGGAAGAATGACCAGTTTAGAGCCTCAAGCTCCAAGCTGAAGCAAGGCCAGTTCTTTTCCATTTTTATTCTACAATTTGGCAGCTCCATGCTATACAAGAAGCCAAAAATATCAAGGTGTTGTTGACCCTATTTTTGAGTTGGTGCAGCAGAGAAATTTTGATTTATTTCCTCCACACCCTCACCTTCAATGAACTAGGAGTCTTCCTCCTACCAACACCAGTTCACCAATACAAGGTAGAGCTTCTTTTTACTCTACTAGTATAGCTTTGCCCATACATACCCCACCAAGATTTGTTATCCTCCCTTTCCATAGTCATACAATGGTAGCTCAAGGCCCTTGGGGTAACTCTTTTGGCCCACTCAATTTAACTCCACCTCTACATGAGCTGCCACATAGTTCAAAAAAGAATTTCTCCAAATTCTCTGGTGATGGGAGAGTTCATCTTGATGAACATATTGCAGCCTTCAGCATAGCCTATGGCGTGATAGGTGTGGAGTATGAAGACGTAACAGTCAACTTGTTTGTAGAGACATTACAAGGTTCTACTATAGATTGGTTCTATCATCTATAGGCCCAAATTGTGACTGATTAGAACACTTTTAAAGCCAAATTCAAAGCTAGGGTTAAGCCTACAGAAGATGTGCATGCCTTGCTAGCCTAGCTCACACAAATGAAGAAAGAGCCTCATGAATGTATGAGAGACTTCATTTCCAAATTTGACAAGTTGAGGAATAAGATTCCTTAATTTCTCAGCCGACAGTTGAGAATCTCAAATGTTTCTTCATCAACTCTCAGCTTCCTAAAGTGAGTTTTTTACTGAGACATGCTGGCCACATAGACTTTGCTACAGCGCAGGATCTAGCTACTGAGGTGGAAGATGATCTCATCTTGGTGGAGAAGATAAGGAGAGATACTAATAGAAGTAAATCTTCTTCATCCTCTAAATATCCATCTACAGGCACCACTGATCTAATGGTGCAAAAACTGGCAAATGAGTTGCTAGATCTCAAAAATAAAATGGTGCAAGAGATGTCTACTCCTCCTTAATACTGAGATATACTAAGGAGGACATTTTCCAACCATTCATACCAAGGCAATGCTGCCCAAAATCAAGGGCAACCAAATCATCTTCCTCCCCCACAGGGGAAGCTTGCCATTAAAGTAGCACTAGCCAACTCAACAATTGGATATCTTGAAAAAGAATCTAATTTCTCTTTCCACCCTGAGTTGAACCCAAAAGATGATGCTAATCTCTTCACAAAGTGAGAAGAAAAATTAGCTGTAAACTCTAACATTGGTTTCTTGAATTACCAAGAAGAATTCAGAAGCATTTGATGGATCATACACTATATTTACCAGGGCCCAGAACTAGTCAGCTCAACAAGTTGATAAGGGAAAATCAGGGGAAGGATCTCAACTAGAAATTTCAATTGCTAAATGGGGGACTACTCTACCTTTTCAATCAAAGGACTTGGTAATCACTAAAAAAGTAAGTACCCCAAACATTCCTGCACCTTTTGCTTCAAATTCATAGACCAGTACCACCCCTCCTAAAAAATAGAGGGATGAACTACCTTCCCCTATTCCTAATTCATTTTAGACATTTGATATAATTGACCATGTCAAGAAAACCAAAATTCAAATGTCTAAATTTGAATTCTTGCAATCCAACCCTGAGTAGTTGGATAGGTTAGTTCAATATGTGAAGAATCAAGTCGTCCCTATAGGAAAAGATGTTAGAAAGGTAACTCATGATCCCCCAAGGAACATATCCACCCCAAACAATCTTGTCATTACTCCTCCTGCTACCCTTGGGAAAATAGATCCTTTCTATGTTTCCTTGTTGATAAATGGTCACAAGTTGAGCAACTGCGTCATAGACTCAAGCGCATCTGATAATGTCATGCCTGCCAAGGTGGCAGATTCTCTCAGCCTTACATTGACTAAAACTTTTAGGAGATGTTTCTCCATGGAAAACAAACAAGTGCCACTTCTAGGATAGATCAAAGATGCCCAATTTGCATTCATGGCCTTCCCAAAAAAAAGAATTAAAATGATAGTCCTGGTGGCCGACGTTCCAGCCTCCTATGGCATTCTGCTTGGATGAAATTTTTGTAAGGATGTTGGTGGAGAATTGAGCATGGACCTGTCTAAGGCAAGGATCCCCGTGAAGGGCATCATGCAGACGCTACTTCTTGAGGTGGAAAAATATATTGTCACCCAAATATCAGCCCTTGAAGCTCAAATTCTTTTTAGTCTTGAGGAATGGGTAATTACTTCTTGACCATAGAGGATGTTCATGTTTTAGCAGATGAAAGTCCTATAGGTGACAATCCAAAAATTTTAGATAGGAAAATAAGAGAATTGGTAGAGCAAAGTTTAGATGCAAAAGAATACTCCGTCCTTGACTAGGAGGAATCTAAAAAAAGATCAATTTTTGATAATGTCTAGATTCTAGAATTTGATGGCAGCTATTCTTCTACCGGTTCTAGAGTTGGGATTGTTCTAATATCTCCTCAAGGAGATATTTTTTTTTCTTCATACAAGTTGCAGTTTAGCAACACCAACAACACTGCTGAGTACGAATCTCTGTTACTCAAGTTAAAGCCTGCTCAAGACAAAGGTGTCAAACTCTTTCATGCCAAAGGAGATGTTGAACTGATGGTTTGTCAGGTGAAGAACCTGTATCAAACCAAGAATGAAATATTGTCATATTATCACAATCAAGTATGGGACTACCTTGAAAGTTTTTATGCTTTCAATATTTATACAGTGCCTAGAGAGCTTCATAATCATGTAGATTCATTAGTTGTCTCTGCAACCCTCATGGTTCCTCACAAAGACTTTGAAGAGCACAAGTACACTATCGAGCTGGTCTTTCGACCAAGTGTGCCTAACAATGCCAATCGTTGGTAGGTGTTTGATGCTAACAATCAAATCATGTGCTAGACTAAACTAGAATAATAATGAATTATGGTAATGGACCATACTACTGCATGTCAAAATGAGGAAAAGAAACTCTTCAACAAGAGAACAAGGATTCATGATTTTTAGACTGGAAATCAAGTCTTGCTGTGGGGCAAGAGGAGAGAACCAAAAGGAATGCACAGAAAAGTTGATTCCTAGTGGAGAGGTCTATTCACCAATCATCACTTCTAGGGAGAAAATAGTTTCTTGCTAATATATCAAGATAGAATGCCATTTTCACTGCCTCATAGTGGGTAGCATCTGAAGCACTTCAATCCTTGAAGTATCATATGGCATCAATTATACATATTTGTAGTCTTTAGTTTAGTTTTATTTGGTTCATTTTGTTTTATTTTTGCTCCTTTAATTTAAGGTAGCATGACTCCGTAGCCAAATGGCATACATGAAGGCACTGAGATTCTAGATTCTACTTCCTTTAATTATTTTTGCAATCAATGGAAGTTCCCTAACTAGAGCCAGTTGTTGTTCCCAAAATCTGTCACTTGTTTTTGGGGACAACATATCAACTATTTTGGTCTTGAAGGCCAAAATGATCTCTTCCCTTCTCAAAAATGTTTTGAGTATTCAAATTTTTCAAGTATTCAAGTCTTCTCAGCTAAAAAACTCGTAGGTCCATCAACAGCCTTCAAACAAGTGGAATGAACCATTGAACCTTGAACTTTCACAAGTTCAAAGTTTAAAGTGTTTCAAAGGTTCAAAAGGATTTAAGCACTTCAAAGGATCTAGAAAGTTCAAAGACTTTGACAAGTTCAAAGGTTCAATGACTTCAATAGACTTAAAGAAAAGAAGGCTTCGAAGAGTGAAGGTTGATCTGTTGAGCCATTAAACCTTGAACCAGAATGGTGCAATGAGTTCAAAGGTTCAACGAGTTCAATAGGTTCAAAAGACTTAGAGAACAAAGATTCAAAGAAAGAGAATGAATTGTTGAACCATTGAACTTTGAACTGATATGGTTCAAAGGTTCAAAGAAGTCTAAATATGGTTCAACTGAAGAAGCAAAATAAAGTGAACGCGACCCTTTGCAAGAAACAATGAACCACCGACCATTGAACCACTTTGAACCGATGCATTCCAAAGGTTCAAGGTTCAAAGTGGTTCAAGCGATTAAGTGATCAGTGATGTCCCTGTGGATGTCAAATATAGGTTAATGAAATATTTGTTTATTTTCAAAGATGCACACTTGAGAACAAACTCAGCGACCGGCCAAAGAAGGAGCCAAAAAATCCAGCAGAAAGTGAGAAGATATCTCGAGAGCTTAGATCACCAAGGAAGGACAAGCGTGGTGAGAAAAAAGAGAAAAACTATAGGAAATCTAGAAATATCTATAGGAGAGTTATTTCCAATAGGTAAAATAGTCCACCAGGTTGACATTAGAGAGCACGAGCATTCAAAGACGTGGCCTATTTTTCTACATTAAGTAAAGATGAATGGATAGCCGTGTAAGCATCATAAATAAGACCAGATGACCCATGCTTAAGAAAAGACATTTGAGATGATTCAGAATGCCAAAGTCAAGGCTAATGACCTTTTCTAGAATGGCCTTGTCATCGGTATTCAAGACATTTTATTTGGCATGGGCTGTTTTCATGAAAACAAGCACCCAAGTCTTTCTTGGAGCGCTATATATTATAATATCTCTTATTATTTTAAGGAGATCTCTCTGTTATGAAGCAAAACTCTATCCAAATTGAAAGGCATTTCTTGAGACTTTGAACTCAGATTGTTAATCATATTTCTTTATTTGAATGAGAAAACAAGTGACCTTTCAGAGTTTGTGTTGGAATAGCTTGTGTTATTTAGAAAATTGTTCTTATGTCTGTTTCCTAGAAGCATTCTTGTCCATTTAATTTAACAAGCAGAACTAGTGGAAGTAATTAGGAAGGTGTTCTGAAGCTGACTGTGGAGAGACTTTGTGTTGCCACAATGGTCTTTAGTATGTTATTTTTATGTATCTGTGTAAAGGATCTTGGGATGACTTTGTGCCCTCATTATCCTTCATATATTTCACTCTTTGGTAGTTGAGGTGGAGACTTTGTGCTACACTTCATCTTGTTGTGTTACTGTGCCCTGTTACATTTACTATCCAAGAAGAAATCTGGCTGTTAACTAAATATTACTTCTAAAAGAAGAGAAGTACCTTCAACAATTACCTAGGATTTCTCCTTTGTCTGTGAACATTATCTCTAAAAAAAGAGAGATGGATGGCGTTATCCTACCCTGAGTTTTATTTTTAGCTTATATGTATAGTATATTAATATAGTACCTTATAGTTATAGGGAACCTCCCCTTGATGAGAGGAGAGATTTGTCTCATTTTGATGTGGTAAACCTACACGTTTTGGCTGATCAATCTCTCTATGTTGTGGTTGAAACACCTATTTTGCCCTCAGTTAGCTGGTGACAAAATATTCACTCAACAATTTTTGGTGACTCTGCTGGGGATCGAATGAGCTATTCTAGTTCTTTTCCATCTCCATATCTTTATCCATTTCCATTATATACTCTAAACTATGAAACCAGAGATGCTGGAGATCAAGCTTTTCATTTCAAAAGTCAATTCTCTAGTAGCTCCATGCCAACTAGGGAAGAATGACCAGTTTAGAGCCTCAAGCTCTAAGCTGAAGCAAGGCCAGTTCTTTTCCATTTTTATTCTACAATTTGGCAGCTCCATGCTATACAAGAAGCCAAAAATATCAAGGTGTTGTTGACCCTATTTTTGAGTTGGTGCAGCAGAGAAATTTTGATTTATTTCCTCCACACCCTCACCTTCAATGAACTAGGAGTCTTCCTCCTACCAACACCAGTTCACCAATACAAGGCAGAGCTTCTTTTTACTCTACTAGTATAGCTTTGCCCATACATACCCCACCAAGATTTGTTATCCTCCCTTTCCATAGTCATACAATGGTAGCTCAAGGCCCTTGGGGTAACTCTTTTGGCCCACTCAATTTAACTCCACCTCTACATGAGCTGCCACGCAGTTCAAAAAAGAGTTTCTCCAAATTCTTTGGTGATGGGAGAGTTCATCCTGATGAACATATTGCAGCCTTCAGCATAGCCTATGGCGTGATAGGTGTGGAGTATGAAGACGTAGTAGTCAACTTGTTTGTAGAGACATTACAAGGTGCTACTATAGATTGGTTCTATCATCTATAGGACCAAATTGTGACTGATTAGAACACCCTCAAAGCCAAATTCAAAGCCAGATTTGAGCCTACATAAGATGTGCATGCCCTGCTGGCCTAGCTCACACAAATGAAGAAAGAGCCTCATGAATGTATGAGAGACTTCATTGCCAAATTTGACAAGTTGAGGAATAAGATTCCTTAATTTTGTCAGCCGACAGTTGAGAATCTCAAATGTTTCTTCATCAACTCTCAGCTTCCTAAAGTGAGTTTTTTACTGAGACATGCTGGCCACATAGACTTTGCTACAGCGCAGGATCTAGCTACTGAGGTGGAAGATGATCTCATCTTGATGGAGAATATAAGGAGAGATACTAATAGAAGTAAATCTTCTTCATCCTCTGAATATCCATCTACAGGCACCACTGATCTAATGGTGCAAAAATTGGCAAATGAGTTGTTATATCTCAAAACGCAAATGGTGCAAGAGATGTCTACTCCTCCTTAATATTGAGATATACTAAGGAGGACATTTTTCAACCATTCATACCAAGGCAATGCTGCCCAAAATCAAGGGCAACCAAATCATCTTCCTCCCCCACAGGGGAAGCTTGCCATTAAAGTAGCACTAGCCAACTCAACAATTGGATATCTTGAAATAGAATCTAATTTCTCTTTCCACCCTGAGTTGAACCCAAAAGATGATGCTAATCTCTTCACAAAGTGAGAAGAAGAATTAACTGGAAACTCCAACATTGGTTTCTTGAATTACCAGGAAGAAGTCAGAAGCATTTGATGGATCATACACTATATTTACCAGGGCCCAGAACTAGTCAGCTCAACAAGTTGATAAGGGAAAATCAGGGGAAGGATCTCAACTAGCAATTTCAATTGCTAAATGGGGGACTACTCTACCTTTTCAATCAAAGGACTTGGTAATCACTAAAAAAGTAAGTACCCCAAACATTCCTGCACCTTTTGCTTCAAATTCATAGACCAGTACCACCCCTCCTAAAAACTAGAGGGATGAACTACCTTCCCCTATTCCTAATTCATTTTAGACATTTGATATAATTGACCATGTCAAGAAAACTAAAATTCAAATGTCTGAATTTGAATTCTTGTAATCCAACCCTGAGTAGTTGGATAGGTTAGTTCAATATGTGAAGAATCAAGTCATCCCTATAGGACAAGATGTTAGAAAGGTAACTCATGATCCCCCAAGGAACATATCCACCCCAAATAATCTTGTCATTACTCCTCCTTCTACCCTTGGGAAAATAGATCCTTTCTATGTTTTCTTGTTGATAAATGGTCACAAGTTGAGCAACTGCGTCATAGACTCAAGCGCATCTGATAATGTCAAGCCTGCCAAGGTGGCAGATTCTCTCAGCCTTACATTGACTAAAACTTTTGGGAGATGTTTCTCCATGGAAAACAAACAAGTGCCACTTCTAGGATAGATCAAAGATGCCCAATTTGCATTCATGGCCTTCCCAAAAAAAAGAATTAAAATGATAGTCCTGGTGGCCGACGTTCCATCCTCCTATGGCATTCTGCTTGGATGAAATTTTTGTAAGGATGTTGGTGGAGAATTGAGCATGGACCTGTCTAAGGCAAGGATCCCCGTGAAGGGCATCATGCAGAGGCTACTTCTTGAGGTGGAAAAATATATTGTCACCCAAATATCAGCCCCTGAAGCTCAAATTTTGTTTAGTCTTGAGGAATGGGTAATTACTTCTTGACCATAGAGGATGTTCATGTTTTAGCAGATGAAAGTCCTGTAGGTTACAATCCAAAAATTTTAGATAGGACAATAAGAGAATTGGTAGAGCAAAGTTTAGATGCAAAAGAATACTCTGTCCTTGACTAGGAGGAATCTAAAAAAAGATCAATTTTTGATAATGTCTAGATTCTGGAATTTGATGGCAGCTATTCTTCTACCGATTTTAGAGTTGGGATTGTTCTAATATCTCCTCAAGGAGATATTTTTTCTTCTTCATACAAGTTGCAGTTTAACAACACCAACAACACTGCTGAGTAGGAATCTCTGTTACTCAAGTTAAAGCCTGCTCAAGACAAAGGTGTCAAACTCTTTCATGCCAAAGGAGATGCTGAACTGATGGTTTGTCAGGTGAAGAACCTGTATCAAACCAAGAATGAAATATTGTGACATTATCACAATCAAGTATGGGACTACCTTGAAAGTTTTTATGCTTTCAATATTTCTACAGTGCCTAGAGAGCTTCATAATCATGTAGATTCATTAGTTGTCTCTGCAACCCTCATGGTTCCTCACAAAGACTTTGAAGAGCACAAGTACACTATCGAGCTGGTCTTTCGACCAAGTATGCCTAACAATGCCAATCCTTGGTAGGTGTTTGATGCTGACAATCAAATCATGTGCTGGACTAAACTAGAAGAACAATGAATTATGGTAATGGACCATAATATTGCATGTCAAAATGAGGAAAAGAAACTCTTCAACAAGAGAACAAGGATTCATGATTTTTAGACTGGAAATCAAGTCTTGCTGTGGGGCAAGAGGAGAGAACCAAAAGGAATGCACAGAAAAGTTGATTCCTAGTGGAGAGGTCTATTCACCAATCATCACTTCTAGGGAGAAAATAGTTTCTTGCTGATATATCAAGATAGAATGCCATTTTCACTGCCTCATAGTGGGCAGCATCTGAAGCACTTCAATCCTTGAAGTATCAGATGACATCAATTGTACATATTTGTAGTCTTTAGTTTAGTTTTATTTGGTTCATTTTGTTTTATTTTTGCTCCTTTAATTTAAGGTAGCATGACTCCGTAGCCAAATGGCATACATGAAGGCACTGAGATTCTAGATTCTACTCCCTTTAATTATTTTTGCAATCAATGGAAGTTCCCTAACTAGAGCTAGTTATTGTTCCCAAAATCTCTCACTTGTTTTTGGGGACACCATATCAACTATTTTGGTCCTGAAGGCCAAAATGATCTCTTCCCTTCTCAAAAATGTTTTGAGTATTAAAAATTTTCAAGTATTCAAGTCTTCTCAACTAAAGAACTCATAGGTCCATCAACAGGCTTCAAACAAGTGGAATGAACCATTGAACCTTGAACTTTCACAAGTTCAAAGTTTAAAGTGTTTCAAAGGTTCAAAAGGAGTTAAGCACTTCAAAGGATCTCGAAAGTTCAAAGACTTTGACAAGTTCAAAGGTTCAATGACTTCAATAGACTTAAATAAAAGAAGGCTTCGAAGAGTGAAGGTTGAACTGTTGAGCCATTGAACCTTGAACCAGAATGGTGCAATGAGTTCAAAGGTTCAACGAGTTCAATAGGTTCAAAAGACTTAGAGAACAAAGATTCAAAGAAAGAGAATGAATTGTTGAACCATTGAACTTTGAACTGATATGGTTCAAAGGTTCAAAGAAGTCTAAATATGGTTCAACTGAAGAAGGAAAATAAAGTGAACGCGACCCTTTGCAAGAAATAATGAACCACCGACCATTGAACCACTTTGAACCGATGCATTCCAAAGGTTAAAGGTTCAAAGTGGTTCAAGCGATTAAGTGATTAGTGATGTCCCTATGGATGTCAAATATAGGTTAATGAAATATTTGTTTATTTTCAAAGATGCACACTTGAGAACAAACTCAGCGACCGGCCAAAGAAGGAGCCAAAAAAGCCAGCAGAAAGTGAGAAGATATCTCGAGAGCTTAGATCACCAAGGAAGGACAAGCGTGGTGAGGAAAAAGAGAAAAACTATAGGAAATCTAGAAATATCTATAGGAGAGTTATTTCCAATAGGTAAAATAGTCCACCAGGTGGACATTAGAGAGCACGAGCATTCAAAGACGTGGCCTATTTTTCTACATTAAGTAAAGATGAATGGATAGCCGTGTAAGCATCATAAAGAAGACCAGACAACCCATGCTTAGGAAAAGACATTTGAGATGATTGAGAATGCTAAAGTCAAGGTTGATGACCTTTTCTAGAATGGCCCTGTCATAGGTATTCAAGACATTTAATTTGGCATTGGCCGTTTTCATGAAAACAAGCACCCAAGTCTTTCTTGGAGCACTATATATTGTAATCTCTCTTATTGTTTTTAGGAGATCTCTCTGTTATAGAAGTAAAACTCTACCCAAATCAAAAGGCATTTCCTAAGACTTTGAGCTCAGATTATTAATCATATTTCTTTATTTGAATGAGAAAATAAGTGACCTTTCAGATTTTATGTTGGAATAGCTTGTGTTATTTAGGAAATTGTTCTTATGTCTATTTCCTAGAAGCATTATTGTCCATTTAATTTAACAAGCAGAACTAGTGGAAGTAATCAGGAAGGTGTCCTGAAGCTGACTGTGGAGAGACTTTGTGCTGCCACAATGGTCTTTAGTATGTTGTTTTATGTATGTGTAAAGGATCTTGGGATGACTTTGTGCCCCCATTGTCCTTCATATATTTCACTCTTTGGTAGTTGAGGTGAAAACTTTGTGCTAATCTTCATCTTGTTGTGTTTCTGTGCCCTGTTACATTTACTATCCAAGAAGGAATTTTGCTGTTGACTGAATATTACTTCTAAAAGAAGAGAAGTACCTTCAACAAGTACCCATGATTTCTCTTTTGTCTGTGAACATCATCTCTGAAAAAAGAGAGATGGATGTTGTTATCCTACTCTGAGTGTTATTTTTAGCTTATATTTATAGTATAGTAATATAGTACCTTATAGTTATAGGGAACCTCCCCTTGATGAGAGGAGAGATTTGTCCCATTTTGATGTGATAAACTTGCATGTTTTGGCTGATCAATCTCCCTATGTTGTGGTTGAAACACCTATTTTTCCCTCAGTTAGCTGGTGACAAAATATTCACCCAACATGATCAACTTCAAAATTATCTCTAGGGGCCTTAATGAGACTGTAAAATGGCCATTATAACCTTTAAAACACCCATATAGACATGTTTACACAAAAGGTTCATAGATTGGGCTAACAATTCAGAATATACGACCCCCATTGACCAACTTTTGTTCCACTCTAAGAGATTTGAATATGAGAGAAACCTCATTATCGCATCTCACCCATATCAAGTTAGATAAAATCCTCATAATATTTCTTATAGATCTCATCTATGCACATGTATTATCTAATGGCTTATCTCTATCCCTCATGGTTCTCCTACAATACATGATGAAAGTTCACTCAATTTAGACACTTAGGGACAAGTAGATTCTCTTGAGGGATGCATCCAATCAACTAAAATATTTTCTCCTAAGGTATGACCAAGAAAAAAATGGTCATTCTAGGCTTAAAATTCCCATTGGACATGTTTGCATAGATGATTTGTTGATTGGGATATCGAGTCACAATATACGGCCCTGCTAACCAAATTTTGGTCTATTATGAGAGATTTGGCCATGAGAAAAATCTCATTGCCATATATTTCCCATCTTGAGTAAGAGAAAATAATCCTAATAATTATTAGATGAATCATCCATAAACATGTAGGAACTCATAACTTGTATCTATCCCTCATAGTTCTCTTGTAATGTGCAATGGAAGTTAACTCAGTTTACACACTCAAGGATGAGTGGATTCTCTTAAGGGCATGATCGATACTATATAATGGCTATTATATCCTTAAAATTCCCATCCAAATGTGTCCATATAGATGGTTTATCAATTGGGATATCAAGCCAAAATATAGGCCCCCACGAACCAACTGTTAGCCCTTTCGTAGAGATTTGGTCATGTAAAAAACATCATTTCCACATCTCACCCATCTCAAGTTAGAGAAAATCCTCTTGATATTTGTTAAAGGACTCATTCATACACGTGTAAGAGATGATGGTTCATCTCTATCTCTCATTGTTCTCTTACAATGTGTGATAAAATATCACTCAATTTGCACACTCAAGAATGAGTGGATTCTCTTAAGGGATGTGTCCGATCAATTACAACCTTCACTCCTTAGGCCTAACCAAAACTAGAAAATGACCATTCTAGCCTTAAAATTCCCATTTAGATATGTCCACCTACATGATTCATCAATAGGGTTAACAAGTCACAATATATAACCCTTGTTAACCAACTTTTGGCCCATTCTAAGAGATTTGGTCACAATATAAACCTCATTGCCACATCTTACCCATCTCAAGTTAGAAAAAACCCTCCTAGGATATTTTAGAGAACTCATCCATGCACATTTCAGAGATAAAGGATTTTCTCTATCCCTCATGGTTATCCTATAACAAATGACATAAGTTTGCTCAATTTTCACACTTAGGTTTGAGTGGATTTTCTTAAGGGATGCGTTTGATCAACTACAACCTTCACTTCGGGGCCTGACCTAGACCAGACAATGGCCATTTTATCTTTAAAATTCCCATCCAGATGTGTTTGCATAGATGGTTTATTTATTTGGATAATGATTCATAATATACATCCCCCACTAACTAACTTTAAGCCCATTCTAAGAGATTTTCCTACAAGAGAAACCTCATTGCCATGTCTCACCCATTTTGAGTTAAAAAAAATCCTCCTAGGATTTCTTATAGGACTCATTCATACACATGTATGAGTTGATAGATCATCTTTATCACTCATGGTTTTCTTACAAAATGTGACTAAATTTCACTTAGTTTACACACTCAAGGATGAGTGGATTCTCTTAAGGGATGCATTCGATCAACTATAACCTTCACTCCTGGGGCCTGATTGAGATCAGATAATGGTCATTCTAGCCTTAAACCACCCATCTAGACATGTCTATGTATAAGGGTCATCGATTAATATAACGAGTCAAAATATACTCCTCCCACTGACCATCTTTTGGCATGTTATGAGAGATTTGGTAGTGAGAGAGACCTCATTTCCATATCTCACCCATATCTAATTAGAGAAAATCCTCTTGGTATTTCTTATCGGACTCGTCTATGTATGTGTTGAACTCAACGGCTCATCTCTAGCTCTCATAGGTATCCTATAATGTATGAGAAAAGTTGGAGGAGGATATTAAGAAAAATTGGACATTGTAATATTGCTAAGGCTTTGATATGATTTATATGCATCAAATTCATTAATATGGAGATGTTGATGACCTTTAACAAGTGTAAAATGACAAAATTGCCATCACTAGAGGGACTATTAAAGGGTTTGTAGTCTAAAATATCTAAGTTTATGTAATGTGTGAAGGAGTAATGCATTGGTATAATGATTCATTAATGTTTGTAGTAGGTCTAAGAAGATGTGTGAAATTCCTTTAACATGATAATGGCAAGAAAAAGGAAGTCTTTTGTATATTTTAACATATAAAGAGTTGAAATTGCATGAGAGAGGAGTTGGAGTGTTATAAGAGGGTGTTAATTTAGCATTAATGAGAATGTTTATGCCAAATTAACTAATTTGAGAATGAAAAAGAGGTTTTATAAGACAATATGACATTCATAATTTCATGTATTGTGTGTAGTTTATAGATTGAATCCTTTTTGGAATGTTTGCAGGCCAAATAGGGTAATATAGGCCTGCTACAGTATTAGAATATTGGTAGTTTGAAGACATTTGTTATTAGTCAAGATGATTAGATTTTAAAAAGATGTGTAAGGGTTTATTAAAAATATTTTGGAAAATAATTACGGTTTAAAATGTTTCCAAATTCAAATAAGACCTTTTTAGGTGCTATCAACCTGTAGGCTGCCATGAAACCCTACACCATTCTAAAATCCTTGTATCTTATGATTTATCTAGTAAAATGATCTCAAATTTAGATGAGAGATATGGGATTATGTATAGAAACTATTGGAGAAGGATATAAGTGATTTATAGGTTTGAGGAATGAGTAGGAGTTACATGATTGTTTATCTTAAAAACCCTGTTATTCTTGTCAAAAATTGTCAAGTAAATTTTAGTAGTTTTGGAAACCTAGAGAAGAATGATAACTTTTTTAACATGAAAGGTAAGGTGTATAGGTATTAATTGTATCTTGATAATGAATAGAGAATGTTTTAAAGAAGAAGATGGTGTCAAGAAGTCTTAAAACTTGCCTGTATTTGCACAAATATTTACAAATATGCCTTAGATGGATGTTTGGCATGGAATGAAGGCTTGAAACCTTTTGGAGTAGTTTAATAAAGCATAAATATACCTTAAATAGGTATCACATGTGATTTAAGTGTTTTAAAAAACAAACTATCTAATTTTTTATCCTCCTGGCCTTGTACAAGCCTATCTTAGGTCAACCTAAAATTTCCAAATTGTAACTAGAATATCTTTTGTTCTAACCCTTCAAAATTCTTAAAATCTTAGAATCTGGTGTAATTTATCAATATATTGAATATTAATGAGTTTTTATACTATTAAAATTCTTTACTATATGGTTTTCCAAACTATGACATTATACTATACCTAAAGAGGCCTAAATGGCAAAGGAGTGAGTTGAGTCAATTGGGTTGTATGGAGAGTTGGATAATAAAACTTGGCATGGAGTTGAATAAGGATAATGATTATTTGAAAATGTCTTTTATCTAATCATAATTTTATTTATTTATTTGTACCTATTAGGTTTACATGTTTTGAGGGCTATTAGAGAAGGAAGGTGTGATTGAGTTGGGAGTTCTGACTTGAAGATTGTGTTGTTGTATTGGATGTATGTAAGAGATCCAATGAGTAATTATATGTCCCTAAATGAACTAGAAGGATGTATAGGGTCATTAAACCATGAATAAGATCTTTATGCATTGAAACTATGACAAATAATGAGTATGCTTAGAGGAAGATTGGAGAGTACAATTATGAGTTATTTATGAGATTATGGGGATGATGATAAGGAGAGAATGCAAAGGAAGGTAAAGAGTGACATATATAGAAAGAGAGAGTGATAATTACATGCATTATATGCATGAAAGAAGCTATTGAGTTCCTTATGTATGTGAGAGGATGATATTTGCATTGAAGATGATGAGATTGAAAGAAGGGATGAAAGGTTTAATGATCAAGAAGGATGTCAAGGGAGAAGTATAGGACTTACTATCCATGCAAAGGATCAGACCAAGTCGATAGGAGATTCAAATCAGAGATCAGAGCTAGGTGAATGTCTAATGTAAGTGTATGTTCCATTTACATTAGGTACTTATTTGTCATTTACATCATAAGACCTTAAAAATAATAAATTCAATGCTAAGTCATGCATTACAATACATTTTTATGAATTTCCAGACCAAAAGACCATAAATGAGCCTTTCTAATAGTCATGCATGTTTAATAGATGATTAATTTATCCAAGAACACTAAAGATTCCTTATTAAAAATTTGAATTTAGTTTTGGGGGGGAAATATCACCTTAATTGAGATATTACATACAACTTGAATCCATGATAGACTATTTCTTACCAAAAACACAATATATACACTTTGATGGATGATGTTCCTACATCACTAGACCTCCTAAAAACTATGATCAAGTATAACTTATAATATTTACATCCCTAAAATTGATCACAAGGCCACTTACATCACAATTTCAAATTGATATGTAATTAAATGTAAATGAAACAAGTAAATAGTAAATTACTCCTACATCACTAGACCTCCTAAAAATTATGATCAAGTACACCTTATAATATTTGCATCCCTAAAATTGACCACAAGTCCACTTACATCACAATTACAAATTGACATGTAATTAAATGTAAATGAAACAAGTAAATAGTAAATTTCTCTTACATCACTAGGCATCCTAAAAACTATGATCAAGTACAACTTATAATATTTACATCTCTAAAATTGACCACAAGCCCACTTACATCACAATTACAAATTGATATGTAATTAAATGTAAATGAAACAAGTAAATAGTAAATTACACCTGCATCACTAGACCTCCTAACAACTTATAATATTTACATCCATGAAATTGCTCACAATCCACTTGCATCACAATTTCAAATTGATGTGTAATTAAATATAAATGAAACAAGTAAATAGTAAATATCACATGTAAATGTAAAATATACATAATGACGAAGCACCTAACTTACAGAATAATGTGGATTTTTTTAGCCCCATATGAAGTAATAATGATAATTAACTAATAATATGTTTAAACATTAAATAATCAAAATAGAAAATATACATAGGTAAAGGAGTCCTATTATCAAAGTGTGTGTGTGTGCAAAATTTTATGTCATAAATAAACATAGACAATAGGACATATATCAAGAAAAAATGTAGACTATAACATGTACGTAGACAAAATATGCCAAATAGGCATACAATGTGGGCCATATCGGCATACAAAATCAATTGTGCCTACAACTAAACCCATAGCACAATAAATAGCTCTCCTACTCCTCATTTCCTCTAAATAAATTACACTTTGTTGGCATATACATAGAGTCAAGGTTGTTGGATGCCTCAATACGAGGAGAGACTCTCCTCTCAGCATGTGAGTCACACCTTATTTCATCCACAACCTCTATTTTTTTTTGTGTTGACACAACATATAAAATATAAAATTTAATGCATTAAAATTGTATATTGAAAATGATAATTTTTTCAAGAACAAAACTTTGTAAAATGATTTGACACCTATCATATTCCATATAAATTGCTATCTAGGGCTATGAGACCACATATACACCCTCAATGGTGAATCCTATGGAGAATACATATATCATTAAATATAGATGTGCATACAATTATGTAAATATGACTTAGAATATCATTACTTAAAGCTAAAAACAATTTTACTATGTTATCACCAGTCTCCATCCTTGAATCATGACTTGTTGTGGAGATAGTGAATTCTCCAATGTAACTGCAACATTAGCAAAACTTTCTTCTCATCCATGAGGGGTTTCCATAACATCCCTCATCATATATAAAACTAATAAATGAATAATGTGTGAATCCAATGAACATGATAAAAACCTATGACTATAATATATATCTTAAAACATAGTTTTTAATTCAAAGAATAATAAACATACATGAATAAATATGTAATTTAAAAGTTTCCAAACCTGTGTATAGGGTACACCTATACTAATTGTGGCCTCAAAAATAGATTCAAGGCCTACTAAGCTACCAAAAATATCACTAATCATCTATACAAACAAAAATGTTTAGTAAAAAGATCAAATAACAAGGAATGAATACAAGGTTTTGCATGTGGACAACATTTGAAACTGGTTTTTTCTCGCCAAGTTGGGCCCCCTGAGTGCGACTGGCAGGATCACAGATCCAATGGAGGACACTACTGGTGGCAGTGCCTCTAGGGATCTGTTCAAAAATTTGGTAGTGGATAGTCCATCCAACGAATGGAAGAAGGCACTTACAGGTGAAAAGACGTGCCCCTCAAAAAGCATGACGAGCCTCCTTGTTATCTCGAAGGGCATGGCCCTACATATCCCAGATGATCTAGTGGAAGAAATCATGGCATCTATGGACCTTACGTTGGTAGGTAAGTTTTTTTCTTTCCATCCTAGTATTAAAATGATTAAGAAATGGGTTCTGTCTAGGTGGAAATTTAAGGGTAGTGTTTCGATCACTGCCATGGCAAGAGGCCTATTCCTTTTTAGTTTTACGAATAGGGAGGACATGATCGCTACTCTTGCTGGAAGACCATGGCTGTATGGCCCACATTCTCTTGCCCTATGCTCGTGGAAACCAGGATTTGATCCTAACTCAGACCTTAATAAGTCTGCTCCTGCTTGGGTAAGAGTGATAGGGTTCCCTTTGGAATTCTAGGATGAAAAAAATTTCACAGCTATCGACAATTCTATTGGCTAATATGTCACTACAAATCATACAACTAGAACAAAGTCCAGATGTGTGTACGCTAGACTTTGTGTCAATGTTGAAATAAATAGGTTTCTCCCTATGACCATAGAGCTAAACTATAAATATGGGACCTGGACTCAGCTGATCACTTATGAAAATGCTACCACTTTCTGTCAAATATGTAAGAGAAAGGGACATTTAATGACATAATGCACAACAAAGTAAAAGGGGAGGAAAGATGATTCCCAGATTGAAGGGGAGGATCAGGCTCTCAATTATAGAAAGAACAATAAGCAGGAAATAGAGAGTAATGTGGAAAATCTTGACAACACAGAAAAGGGAGAGGAGGAGATAGGAAAGGAGGATATCACTAGTAGTGAGGGAAAAGCTGTCCCAAAGGAAAATATAGTATCAGCTGACAGTCAGAAGGCTATATTTAACACAGCCAACCCTATAGAAAAATAGACTAATATGTCTAAGGAAGGAGAAAGAGGTAACCTTTTGAAAGAGGAAGTCAATGAAGAAGACAAAGTTCCAAGAGTTGGATAGGAAGAAGTAACTCCAAAAAGTCCCACTAAAGGAGAAGCAGACCCACAGCTAAATATAGACTTTTTCCATGCTCTAGAAGTCAGAGACCAAGTAGGAAACTACTTAGCAATAGGTGTAACAGGACAAAGTGGCAGTAATGAATAGGAGGAATGGGTTACCCCAAAGAAAAAGAATCGAAAAGATAAAAAATTTGTAGATGTTGGCATTGAGCCCAAACAAGGAAGGTCAACCCTAAGAGAAACAAGACAAAGAGAGATTGTTAGGGAGATTGCCAGTGGTAAATAGAATACACTAGAGACCCAACCCCCCAAACCCTCTAAATGAGAATATTATCTTGGAACTTGAGGGGCTTTAACAGTCCCTCAAAGCAATTTGAGGTTTTAAACTGCATTTTAGATAATAAATTAGATATTTTATTACTCCAAGAAGTCAAGATGAATGAGGAGAATTTTATGAAAATTGTTGCCTATATATGGCCTAAGGTGGCTTTCTGCATTAGTCCTATTGAAGGGGCTTCAGGGGGGATTGTCACTATGTGCAATAGTGCTAAAATATAGGGGTCTCTTATGGCTTATAATAAGCACTTCTTGATTACCAATTTTTCTATGAAATCTTTGAATTGGTCATTGATCAATGTCTATGGACTGAATAACAGAGCTTTGAGACAGAAATTATGGATAGACCTGAGCAGTTTCAAGAATAATCCCTAGAACATTAGATGGATGTTAGCCAGAGATTTTAACACTCTTATATACCCTTTTGAAAAATAGGGTGGAATTATGGATTACTCAGACAACATGTTCGACTTTGCTGAATTCATCAATGATTGGGGATTATTGGACATAGAGCTGCAAAACCAAAATTTTACCTGGACTAATAAAAGAAGAGGATATCAAATGATTCAGGTTAAATTAGATAGATTTCTTATATCAAGCAACTGGAAGGATTATCATAATATGCAGGCACAGGCTTTCCCTAGAACCATGTCTGATCACTGCCCGATCTTCCTCAGTTGGAGAGAACAGGGACATTCCAAACCTTTCCCATTTCATTTTGAAGCTATGTGGATCAAACACAAAGACTTTAGACAAATGGTGGCCAAATGGTGGAAAATTCCTATTCAAGGTACTCTTATGTTCAAAATAGTCAAGAAACTCCAACACATTAAACAAGAAGTTCATGGATGGAATAGATACAACTTTGGGCAGGTCTTCCAGCATAAGAAAAATATAGTGGGAAAACTCAAGGATATACAATAATTGATAGATCAAGGGGATGACTCTGAGGACACTTTAGAAGAAGAGAATATCTTGTCTTCAAAATGGAATAATTTTATGGAAAGAGAAGAGGTTTTCTGGAAATAGAAATCCCATGTTGAGTGGCTTAAAGAGGGGGATAGGAACACTACCTTTTTTCATCTCTCAACTATGAAACATAGGAAAGCCAACTCAATAACTAAGCTTGTCCTAGATAATGGCAAAATTATTACTGAGGATAATGAAATAGGGGAACAAGCTAGGGCTTTCTTTCAGAATCTGCTTACGAAAGAAAATTAATATGGAGATGTTAAAGCCTATATCTAAGGAAGAAGTCAATGTTATTTTATTCTCCATGGGTGCTTTTAAAGCCCCAGGTCCTGATGGCTTTCCTCCTATATTCTTTCAGGAATATTGGGAGATAGTAAGAGCGGACCTCACGGCTGTTGTGCATGATTTTTTCAGATCATGTAAACTTTTGAAACAAGCTAATAATACCTTCATAGTATTTGTTCCTAAAAAATCACAACCTTCACACCTCACTAATTTCAAGCCCACTAGTCTATGCAACACTATGTATAAGTTATGTACTAAAATGCTGGTCATGAGGATTCAACATTTGCTAGACAAAATTATTTCTCCTGCTCAAAAAGGTTTCATCCCAGGCAGATAGATTCTTGATGCTGTGATCACCACACATGAGACTATTCAGTCCATGGATAAGAACAAAATCCCTGGGATGGCTCTCAAGCTTGATATTTCTAAAGCTTATGATAGAGTCTCATGGACTTTTCTATTCCAAGTGATAAAAAAAATTGGGTTTAATGATAAAATGTCTCGCTTGTTATGGAACGCGGTCTCTTCTGCAAAATTCTCAGTGCTGGTTAATGGTGTTCCTAGAGGGTTTTTCTCATCCTTGAGAGGAATTCATCATGGAGACCCTCTCTCCCTATACTTAATCATCATTATGGTTGAGGCACTAAAAAGATACATGCAAGCAGATATAGCCTCAAAAAAGCTAGTGGGCATCAAACCTGCCTCCTCCCTTCATCCTATGGTGGTACAGCAGTTTGTGGATGATACCATCTTCTTTGGCATCTCATCGGTGATTGAAGATAGAAGATGGAAGAATATCTTAAATAATTATGCCAGAGAGTCGGGACAAAGGATAAATTTCCAGAAAAGTAATGTGTATTTCTTCAACACTCCTAATGAACTTAGACATAAAATCATTGATATATTAGAATGTGTTGAAGCTGGCCTACCAACTACGTACCTGGGTCTCCCACTCTCAGTTAAAGAGGTATCTCCTAGATTTTGGAATGGAATTGTGGAAAGAAAGCAGAGGAAACTTCTTGGTTGGAAGGGGAAACTACTTAGCAGTGTTGGTAAACTACAACTTCTTTAGGCTTCGATGTAAGGTATTCCTACATACTTCCTATCTCTTTTTAAAATTCTTGCATAGTTTACTGAGAAATTGAAATAGTTCCAAAGGAAATTTTTATGGACAGGAGTGGAAGACAAACAGAGAATGTCTTTAGTCAAATGGGAAAAAGTGTGTCTTCCAAAATCTCATGGTGGACCTAATATTAGGTCCATCAGGAACATGAACAAAGCCCTTCTCTCAAAAGTTAGTTGGAACCTGATCCATAAAAACAATGATTAGGGGGAAATAATGTATGCCAAATACATGCATAACATTGATGATTCCAACTTTTTTCAATAGATGGGATTACCCCAGGGATCTGTGATATGGAATAAAATGCTAAAAAGTAGAAGCCTTCTCAAACAAGGAATTAGATGGAAACTTGGAAATGGCTGGCATATTAAATTTTGGGATGATATCTGGTTAAAGGATAAGGCTCTCATCACATAGGGAAACTATGGAGAGATTACTGACTTGACTACCCAATTTTTTGGAGATAAGGTCAGTGATTATATGGAAAATAATAATGGGATGAGGAGCTAGAAAAATCTTTTGGATTGCTTTGTGCATCAGCCTAAGATTTTCTCAAGAGTTTGAGAGATCCAGCAGTGCATTCAGGAAATCAGAATCCCTCTCTTTCCCTAGGAGGATGAACAATACTGGTGGCCAGATAAGAATGGATCGTTCTCTATCAAATCTGCTTACCATCTACTCATTCCTAAAGCTCAGAATAAAGATGTATGGAAAAAGGTTTGGAATCATAAACTTATTCCAAAAATTAACATGTTTTGGTGGGTTGCTGCTCATAACATAACAGATGTTTCTTGTGTGGTTCAAAAGAGGAATCAGTTGCACACCTCTTTATCCACTGCGAGTTTGCTCGAGAATTATGGGGCACAATACTTAACAACTTTGGTATTAAATGGGTCTACAATTCTAACCTTAAATAAGTAATTCTCAGTTGGAACCCAACCTTCACACATCCCTAGCTTATGGAATTACGGAAGCAAGCTCTGCCATGATTGAGTTGGACTTTATGGAAAGAGCACAATCACAAAAATTTTAGGGACACTGCTAGAAATGCTTCTCTGGTGTTTAATTCCTTTGCTAAGACCATTATGGAAAGTGTTACAATAGCTCATATTCATGTTGTGAAGAAACCCCTATCTCAAATTGAAAGCCAAATTACAGCCAAATGGAAGGTTTTAAACCAGATCCCTAGGTATAATAACTCTAAAATACTATAGAGACTTAATACTAAATGGATCCCCCCTAAACATAACTGGATGAAACTCAACTTTGATGGGGCATCCAAGTTGGATGATAAAGCTAGTGGAGGAGGAATTATAAGGAATGATAAAGGATGGATATCTGCTATCTATGCCAGTGGAATTGGATGCCAGAGCAACAACTATGCTGAAGCAATGGCTTTACTATGGGGATTAAAGTTAGCTATATCCCTAGGAATAAGGAACTTGAATATATAAGGAGACTCTAAGATGGTCATAGATGTAATTAATTAAGCTTCAAATGTGGGAATCAAGCTAAAAGACATCATTACTGATATCCAATTTCTTTTACAAAAGTTTTCCAAAGTTGAGATTTCCCATACCTATAGAGAAGGCAACAGGGCCACTGATGCTTGTGCCAACCTTGGGCAACAATTTTCAGGTTGGAGGGTGTGGCGACAAGGTGTTCATATTCCCTTAAACATTTGGGAGATCATTCAAAATGAGATGACTTGTCAGGAATGAGGCATATTGATGACCCTGAAAAGACCCCTGTTGATACCCCCAGCTCCTTTGTGAGCAAGAAAGGCAAGAAGAAAAAGGTTGATGAAGAGGAAGAAAATATTAAAGAGACTACGGAAGGGACCCATATGAATTCAGGCAAGGCCATGGGGGGCCAAGGTGGAAAATCTCACAAGCCTTCCAAAATTAATAAGGAAGGATTCCCCTCTAGAGTGTGAAGGTCAAGGCAGATTGCTAGTAAACCAGCCCCAAAGGCTAAACTGATTGATTATTCAAAAAGTGCTTCAGAAGAAGCAACCCAGGAGGAAGAGTCTGAGGAGCTAGAAATCCAAGAAATTTTGGAGGACACTGGAGGGAAGTAGGCTACTAGAGATTTTGAGGTTACTGAGGAGCAAGTTGCTGACACTATGAGAATTGCTGACAATAAGGGGAAAATGTATGTCGAGGAAGCTAGTGAGGGCACTGAGAATGAGACTGATTGGAAAACTAAAATTGGGGCCCTGAAGGACTGCATTCAAAAGTTGGAGAAGGTCTTCACCAAAGGGCTTCGTAATACAATTCTGTTGAACAGGCCATTTGGTGATTTTGGTTCATCATTAGCCATGACAAGTTAACCTAGTTTATTGTTGTAATCTCTTTTTTATATAATAAAGGGCAAGTGTCATTTTCAACCTTGGTATCTATTCAAAAAAATGTTCACAAATGCAATAGGTCATCAAGCAGTGTGTAATAATGCCTCCCCATCACCTCTAAGAAAAAGACTCCATGAGCATCAGGTCACCTAACAACATGGATAAAAAGGGATATCTCATGTTTGGGGAGCTAAAATGAGAGCCTTCAAAAATTGGGTGCTTTGCATTTGATAGAGAGAGAAGCCAAAATAAAATGATTGCATTAACTACTTGAGGATAATTTGTTATAGCCAAGATAGGATTTGGCATAATTACCTAAGAAGGGACTAGAGGTGACAAGGTAACCATGTTGGTGAAAATGGATACTTTGGGGATTACTGTAGGGGCCTTGAGGTTGTGATTATTGAGATTATTCCTTCAACCCACAACTTGCCAACCATCATTAGCTCTCACTATTGGGTGGGTGGTTTTGTGCATGGTATTAGCTAGAGGGTTTGAAGCAGCCATAAGTAGACAATCCTTAATCTTATGGTCTGAGAGAAACTTGAAACTGTAGTTGGGAAGGTTGATATACATGATCCTATGGGTAAACCTTTATTCTCCAATCTGAATATCAATGTTTTTATAGAGGTCTTGTACGAGGTCAACCTCAACATAGATGCATCATTGAGGGTAGGTGAACAAAAAATAGTGAGTTTTAAATCAAATAAAATGGCCTAACAGTTTAACCAATTATTCCAAAAATGACCAAAAGCTATAGGTAACATAAAGAATTAAACCCATATAGGGACCCTAAGTTTGGCTTTGTTTAAGACAATAAATTCACAAGTCCAAGGGGAAAAGATAAGCATAGATATTCTCACATAAAATTATCCATGTTTATGAAAAACAACACATATTTTATGAGTTTTAAACCTAAAAATTAAGACTCCCTTGGTCATATTTTAAATCCCAACAAGCTTTATGCCATGAGGGTGCTAGTTAGTCTACACCCAACTACGAATCATAGATTTGGCTAGAATATGACCCAAAAAATAGTTAATAAGGATATGATTTTTAACCAGTTATAGGAACTATCAAAAGTAATAAAATAAAGTAAAACATCAAGAGGAGAATCCTAAGCATGAGGTACATTACCTTGTGAAAAACCTTGGGAACAAACTTAAAAGCTCACTTCAATGCCATGATTGCTTTCTCTAGGTTGAGATACATTCAATGATGTAGGATCCCAAGAGGGACCTATTAAATAAGGTATCTATCCAAAAAGTAGAACCCAAGATTATGTCAATAAATAAATTAAAGTCAACAAGACAGTCTTGTATTACTCTAAAAAATGACAATGGTATGAAAAAAACTAAGATTAAACTGACGTAACCAAGGTTCAATATTTTTGCAAAGCTCTAATAAATATTTTCATAATTCATTACATTAAAAAAAAAGTTTTCAAAGAAAAAAATAAAAGTAAATTGTGCGCCAATATTAACATAATATTTTACTATGAAAAAAAATTAAGTTACAAAGATAAGAATGCCAATAGCTCACACATTCACTTTAGAGCCTCACCCTTCATCATGGAGCTTATCACCCTTAGATATGAGTTCCCAATTAATATTTAAATTATTTTCTTCATCAAGAATTTCCATATCCAAAGGATTATTGTTTTTCCCAAAGAATATAAAAAGAAACAATTCATATAAGCTTGGTTCAAGCTAAAGAATCAACAAGTCCATGTGCTTTCTCCATCACAAATACCATAACCTGCTCATGCATCTATTCAATTTGAATTCTATGATATTCTCTATTGGGATATTAGTACATAGAAAATACAAAAATTAGTTAACCAATATTTAAAAAATAATTATTGGAATTAAATAATTATTTTGTCTTCATACAATGATTAAATCAAATTACAATGTCCCATGGTGCTTTTCCTAGATTGTTGACAAGTTCTTCAATGTTTTTCATGATGTAGAAAGCACAGTCTATGGCATTTTACTGTCTAGGAGTCTGTGACCATCAAATTTTCATCATGCATATGGCTAGGGAATACAAATCTAAGGTGATATTAGTATTAAAAATAATATTAATATAACATGAGAATATTACAAACTACCTTTATTTGATACCATGCAACAGATTTACCAATGTAAGAGTTAATAGCACTACATGTAATTAAAACCAAGAAAATCAATAAATATTGTAATGTAAATGTTAAAAAATAATATTAAAGTTTTTAGGGTTTATATTATGTAAATAATCAATTTAAATCTTAAGTATATTTATAAAGAGACAAATTGACTAACTAATGAAAAATTAACATGTTAAAAATGATAAATATTTTATTGGTTGGTCAATTTTTCTATTTATAAACATAAATAAGTTATAAAATAGTTCTACATAAGAATTGCATGCATTAGTATTTCAAATAGTCTATTGACCGATAGTCTATAGGTATTAATATAAAGGTAACAACAAACTCTATATTAATACCAAGTGAAAGCTTGATCTTTAAGCTCTTTTATATAAAAGTATTAATCAATAAATAGTTAAAACATTTATTTTTAAGAAAGAGTAATATAATAAGTTTATTATATCAACAATCTAGGAAGAAATATTATTGTAATGTAATTATCACTTCACATTGATATTTGTGAAGAGACACAATGCCTCATTGATTAAGGAGTTGTAAGAATGTGGCTTACTTGATTATTCTTTCCCTGAGCTCTTCCTCTATATTGCATGGTAAAGAGTTCAAATATATAATACGTGGGGTTTCATAATTTTAATTAGAAGAAGGTATTTCTCTTTCAGTCCACAAATAATGGCCACACTCCAGTGATTGTTGTACAGTGGTAAATTATAAGTTTTATATTAAAAAATACAAGGAGTTATTTTTTTTACAACTAGAAATACTATTGGTAAATTTGGTCATCATTAAGGAGGTTAGGTTATGGTAAGCAAGGGAAGTAGGATGAACTTCAGTCAACATTTGGATGAGTTGGTATTGGTTTTTGAGACAACTATGTGGAAGAAGTTTGGTGTGCATGAGGCAAGGTTATGGAGTCATGTTATTGGGTAGACATGTGGAAGAAGTTCGGTGTGCATAAGACAAGGTTGTAGAGTTAAGTCATTGGGTAGACATGTGGAAGAAGTTCACTATGCATGAGGTAGGGTTGTGGAGTAATCATTGGGTAGACAAAGAAAGCAAGGAAGTTCATTGTGTAAGAATAGGTTGAGTTAGGATTAACTCATACAAATATTTTAAATAAGTGTGTTGGGTACTATTCATGTTATACCCAAAATGTTGGGTTGATTGATCCCTGAGACATTTACATAAAAGAGGTTTATCCTATGTGAATAGGTTGAGTTGGGATGGAATTTTCAAATAACTACATGGAAAAAGTTTGTTGTACATGAATACTCTGAGTTAGGATTGAATCTTCATATAATTACTTAGAAGAAGTTTATTGTGGACAATTATTTTTTAATATGGTAATCAAAAGGCTAGATTGGGATTGACTCTTGTGACTACTACTTGGAAGAAGTTTGTTTTGTATGAATAGACTAAGTTAGAATTGAATATTGAGACAACTTTGTCAAAGAAGTTTGAACGACTATGTAAAGGAAATTTGTTGTGGAACATGAAGAGACTGAGTTAAGATTGACCCCGTGGCAATTATGTTGAAGAAGTTAATTATGCACCATTGATTGTTGTGTATGAATAAGCTGAGTTGAGATTGAGTCTTTGATTTTAAAAAATGACTAAGTACATATGTAATTGATAATTACTCAATACTGAGAGGAGTTATCTATACACTATTCATAGAAACACTGGCTTTCAGAATTGTATGTTAATGAAAAAAGACTAAGTATAGAAGTAATTGACTATTACTACATACAGGGAATAATTCATTAGATTGTTGAAATATCATTTCCAATGAATAAAATATAAGAAATTAAAAAATATGGAAGTTTATCTTGGGCCTCAATTGTATATTTTTCAATACTACTCAATATTGTTGAAGTATAAAGGAAAGGAAATGAAAGGGACCTTTAAGGTATTTATGGGCTTGTGCTACTTGATTAGAGAGTAAATAATACATGAACAATTTAGATTTTGTAGAGATTAATTTAGTGAAGTTCCATCATGGCAATATCCATGGTAGGCCATAATTTCCTCGTTTCCTTCTTCTTAGCCAATACAAAAGCATAATTGCAGGTGGTAACAAAAGTAAGTGTTTTATGGTTTTGTTGACTAGATCACAATACCAGGGTTTCTGGGTAGTCTGCATTGCAGTGATTTGCAAAGTATTAATCCTAACTTAGCGATAAGGTTTTTTTCATACTATTGTTTAGGGCTTTTATAAGAGAAAAAGAAACCTATGTTTGAAATTGTTCCTGTACTAGCATATGTACCTAAAATGAAAGAATTTAGAGTAATATTGAAGGGGTATGGCCAAGGGACATGATTTATGATTTGTTTTTTATTGAAAGTATGTAATTATATTTATTTAAAAAAAAAAGTATTAGTAAGAATCTATTAAATTAGATTAGTAAGAAGTCATTAAATTAGTAATTAATTTGTTTGTATATTTGACCTTTTTATGGGTATATATTTTAAGTAAAAATAAAATTTAAAGTTGAAGATAATTATTTAATTTTGAATATTTATATTAAGTAAATTTTATTTATATTTATGTTTTTATTTTACAAGGAAATCAGTAACATTCTTTCATTTTCTCCTTAATTTATGATTACAAATTTTTAGAATTGAACCTCACCTTGATAAATATCATTATTTTTGTGATACACGCAGATTGAATTTAAAGGTAGATGGTAATTTTTTTCACAATTGAAAATTCAATCAAAATATACCCATTCTCATATCTTAACAATAAATAAATGACAATAATGAGAAAGAAAATGGCACTCTTAACTATGAAGAGTCCTCTCAGTAAATTTAGACATAGGATGACTCTTTAAGAAAGTCCATCTACTAGTGGACAGGCATGATTTTTTCACTTTTATCTGTTCCATTTATTTTTATAACAAGACAAAGGTGATGGTTAGGTGGACATTTAGTGAGAGAGTGTATACATCTAATTAGGATTAATTGTTTGATTTAATATTATGTGTATAGAGATTATTGTTTTAGATTAAGTTTTTATTGACATATTTTTTTCTTATATTGGATTTTATTCATCTTTCTTTGTTTTATATTATTTTTACTTTACTTTCATTTCATTTTGGGTCTATAATTATACAATCATTTAATCTAGAATACTTGAAAACTTATATATCAACTAGTTATTTACTTTGTCATGACTCTTAATGTTCTTGAAAGATCAAAAATAATATTTTAAGTTAACTTGTCAAGATCAACCTATCGATCTTAGTAGTTGCTGAAATTGAGCTATTTGATTTTTCTAGTGACCAAAATAAAATTATTTTATCTTGGTCACTTGTGCCTTGTGGGTCATTTTACCCTTGTCCTTAATTTTTTTGCTCTTTTGTCCCTTGTTTGTCAACTTTCATACCTTTTTCATTGTTAGCTTATGCACCCTTAGATCTTATTTTGAATTCAAGAAGTCTATATATGTACACAAGCATGCTAATGCATTTAGAAGAGATCCACAAGCACAATAAGATTAGAATTCATATTCTTAGTTACACTCTCATTTTTATTTCTATTTCCATTTATTGAAGTGTATGCATCCCTTATACCAAAAGTTGAAAAATAGTGAAAGCGTACAAAATCTATTATTTGTTTGCATCTCATACATAGGTGTTTTAATAATTTTAGACCTAAGTGATTTAAAATAATTTAAAATTATGCACTAATCAGATTATGTAAAATATAAAAATAATATATTAATATGAATTGAAATTGATAATCTAGATATATAATTATTTATATTTAGAATGACAAAGCAAGAGGGGAGTAATGTATTTAGATGATTTTGGTTGTGATGTTCATAGAAGGTGTCTCTATACCTATAAATACTTTTTAACTACTTCATCAGCTACTCAAACTTGAAACAAAGGTTAAAGACCTCTTTGGATGCTATTGAAAGAGTTTGACCCTTGTGCTAAATTTAATTATTTGGTGGCTATCAATAGTGTCCTTAAACACTATGTATGTCTATAACTCTTGATACCCATGCACTTGTGCCTAAAAATGATTTTTATGTGTGTTCATGCCTTTGGTATTTTACATTGAAGTTTGTTTTCTTTCTCTTTCATCCAAACCCTAAATATTTTTTCAACCATAATATTTCCCTTTAAAAGAAGTTAGTATTTTAGGTTGGACAACCACAACCACTCCCTACTATATGGTTGAGTGTTTCCTATATTCCAATAATACAAAGATGTCTCAAACTGCACATAGTTATCACACTTATGTGTGTGTGTGGAACATTGTGAACAATCTATAATGCAATGTAATCTTTTGATTTTTTACACTTGGCACCATACAACTTCAACTTTATGTATTTAGACTTGACTCTATGGACTACTTCTTGAAGGGTTCTCAGATGTGTATGTTTTTTTTATAAATTCTTAAGAGAGTGCTAATTGATTACTCAAGTTTTTATCTTATCTATTTTTAGATTATAAAAACCCAATTAAGATAGAAACTAATGAATAATTTAAATTGGTACACTACACATATGTGCACACTCAACCTGATTTATCATACTAAATATATAAATAATTGACAAACAAGGATACGAAGGATCTTTACTTATTTTACTCTTTGTTTTGTGTTTTAGATCTATGAATGCTTCATCAACACCTTTTTTAATGACTTTGTGTGTAACCAATCAAGAATTGATTGGCAAATTTTTGCAGGTCAATAATGTCAATACTCATGTCATGTTCATTAACATTTCTACCCAAGGTTGATGTTTCTATCTGGGAGTCTTGCGCCTCACATTTTTTCTTGAGATAATGCACATAATTTTATAATGTCCTTTTTCACCTTCAGTCTCCTTTGGATATGCAAAAAACAAAATGTATTTCTTATCCTTTCCTATAACGCTACTTGTTTTAATCTTGGTTACAACACCCTATAAAAGGTTTAGTATTTTGAGTTAATTTCCTTAGATACCCTATGTATATAAGCATTATCTACATTATCAATACTCTGAAGAGCATTAAAACTACATGTTCTCCCTCTAATGTGAGTGTGTGGAAGATCATGTGGATATCAATCTATATGTTTTTTGCGTAGGCCCAACCTTGATACAAGCATGCAAAATAAAAATTTGACCTTAATGTACTTCAAATTTTAAAATTAGTAAAGAAATAGAGTAGTGTGCACTTTTAAAGTAAGCTTTACAATAATGAATGTTTATCCCTATATGTCTTCAAAGGGATTTGCATATATAAAAGTCTCAAATTTGATTTATGGGATTAATTGGCACATAAAAGTTGACCTAAATGGGTCTAACATGTAAAATCATAGTCAAAAGGGAAACATGACCAAAATAAATTGACAAAAGGCTCCTAGATGTGTTTGTTAATCTCAGTCACTAATATTATCCATTAATGTCCATGGATTTTAGATCCATCTCAAAGATTTAACAAATGAAAAGCTGAGTAGAATAGGACCAATGGTCTATGTGAAACATTAAAGGGTAAGTGCACAATGTTTTTGGATAAAAAGGGGCCTACACATGGACATGTTTTTTCTAAAAATTAAGAAATATGAACTTCTATAGATAATTTGAGATGGTTACACTCCAAATTTGAGGATGGTGTAAGAATATAAATTGTAGAATTTTGAGTCTAGTTTCTAAAACACTAATTTTATTTTAAGATGGTTAAGTATAACTAGGTCAAACATTTAAAATTTAAATAAGAACTCCTTTGTTTTTAAATAAAATAGAGTAGATAGCCAGTCATACAACCCCTCATTTTTTTAGCATCATTTAATATTGTTTAAAAACATTAGGTTAGACAAGATCATTAGTTTATAACCTATATTTTTTTATAGTTTTTCTATGAATGTTTTTTTTAATTAATTTTAAAAGTAAATAGATCCTATAAATTTACAAAAAAATAGATAGCCAGCCATGCAACACCCCCCCCCCCCCCCCCCCCGCAAACTACCTCAAAAAAAATGAAAACTAGTTTTTTTTTAATGCATATAGAATTAGGCCTAATTTATAACCATATAATTTTTTTTGCATTTGAATCAATGAATAAAAAGATACACAAACATATATAGGCATGCATGTTTACAGCATGTAAAAATCTATAGTTAGAAATCAACATAGATTGAAACCTTAAAATACCCCAAAAATTATAAAAAGCATATATTTGGAAATAGGAGAGTGTGTTTGTCATCATGGTATATGGTGATGGAAATTGAATTTTGTTATTTTCTATTAAAATTCTCAGATTCAACTATGTATTGATAGGTCCTAGCCTTTAACAAGGGAATCCAAGCCATTTCCAAGCTAAAAGACTTAGTTTTTTAAATTCAAACAAATCATAGCACTACACATTATAACACATACATGTTATGTTACCATATCATGGAAAAACAAATTATGTCTACTCATACGTGTTTATACTTATCTATGTTTCATGATATACACGTATTTAGTTAACGTTTATACTTATTTAGTTCACATTTATAATTTTTATATTTTTATTTTAAAGTAGAGTATGTCATGATATACACTATCATAAAAAGTACATCATGGATAAGGTGATGTAATTTTAGTGAGTTTTTTCCCACAATCATAATTTTGACTATATAGAACATGATTTAGGGTTCAACCAGGCCCAATTTCATTATAAAATGAATAAATTAATAAATTATTTTAGTGGTGGAGGAAATTGTGAATAATTTAAACCCCTTCAACATAATTGTGTGTATAGAATGTAATTTAAGGCTAACTTAGCTTCAATTGAGTGAATTGGTGTAATCAATTATATAATATGAGCAAAATTCAACCTCATGAACCTAATTTCTACTATCAATGATTTAATTTGGGACTTTTGACCCTAATGTCATAACTAAATAAGCCAAATATCTCAATGGTTAAATCTAAAGGTAATTGGATCTAATTTAAACCTATTCAACCTAAGTGCATGACTATAAAATGTGATTTGGGGTTTGATTAGCTCCAATTTCATCAAATAATGAAGCAAAGAATCATTTGGTTTCATGACATATGCAAGTTTGACATGTATATGATGTGGTTTTGGACTCAATAAACTCGAATGTCATCATATAATGAATGAAATAGTTAATTGGTTCAATTGTGGAGGCAATTAGGTTGAATACAAGGACCTTGAACCTAATTGAAATTATACATGATTTGAGGTTAAATTGACTTTGATTCATCATATATTGAGGCAATTAGTCAAATGGTGCAATCAGTGATAATTTTTAAAAATTTGAGCCACTTGAAGCTATTTTCAATTGTATATGATGTGATTTGTAGTGAAATTCACATTAATGTCATCATATAATGAACCAAATAGTTGAATCATTCAATCAAAGAGGAATTTGAGGCCAATTTGAGCCCCTTCAGCATAACTACAAGAAAACTAAAGGAATGGGCTAAATTGTTTATTCTCATTTAGGCGTATTAATTTCAAGGGATCTTAGTCAATAGGAGAAATGATGATTATTCATTCTTCATTTCATTAGATTTAAGATTGCACAATTTTTTTATGTAAACCTATAAGTGCAATGAGTAATAATTCTACAAAATAACTTTGTTGGGTATTTTGGCATAATGATATGTCTATATTGGGTTTTAAATTAAAAAAATATCAATGGGATGAAGCATTATCATTTCCATGTTTAGGGTAGGATTAGAAGTGCATTTAATTTTTCAAAATGTTTATGGATTAAGAATGAGTGATGGATTGAACAAGCATGTTTCATCATCTGAAATTTAGGCACAATGAAACATTGTCACTATAAATGTTGTATATGCAAGCAAGGGATAATAAACATGAATGAATGGAAACCTACACTAGTATAGCTAAGGGAGATATCGGTTCGACTGTCTCACTTCACAAGTGGTCATAAAGATGATATTTAGGCAACATATTCTTTGTTAATTAGTTATTTTAGAATAAAATGTTATATTTATTATTATATAAGACATTGATTCAGAGACAACATCTTGATTTTCATTCAAAAGGTATGATAGATATTCTAGAAGCAATACTTAGACCATATTAGTCGATCATCCAATCCTTAAACCCTAAACCCTAATTTTATCACAAATGCAAACATGAAGGTAATTAGGGATAATATAAACCCATGTAACCTAATTACAAGTTTAGGATGTTATTTGGGGCTAAATTATCCCATATTTTCTAACATATTAAGCCAATTAATTGATTGTTAGAATTAGTAATGCAAGTTGGATGAAATTGAACATCATGAACTTGATTGCCTATATTATATGTAATTTGGGGGTTCAATCAACCCCAATATCATTACAAAATAAATAAAATAGTAAACCAATATAATCATGAAGGAAATTGGGGCCAATTTGAGCCCCTTCAACCTAATTACAAGAACAAGACATGATTTGGGGCTAAATTAGGTTTATATTTTGTCCTAAATTGATCTAATTAGCTAATTAGTGCAATTAGAGACATGATTTAGACAAAATTGAGCCATGTGAACCTAATTTATGGGTAAATTGATTGTATAGGATGCAACATATGGCTTAATTGACCCTAATTTTATTACAACTATAAACATGAAGGTAATTGGGCTCAATATGAACCCCTTGAACCTAACCGTGAGTCTATGATGTGATTCAAGGGACTAAATTAACTCTAATTTCTTGAAATATTTACCTAATTAGTCCATTGTTATAATTATTGATGAAAGCTGAATGAAATTTAACCTCATGAACCTAATTTTGACTATATGAAAGTAATTTTGGGGTCAATTAAACTCAATATCATAACAAAATAAATTATAAAGTCCACCATTCAATTAAGAAGAAAATTGGGGCCAATTCAAGCCTATTCAACCTAACTAAAAAAGAGTAGGACATAGTTTGGGGCTAAATTAGACATGAATTGATCCAATTAGTCTTTTGGTTTAATTAGAGATGTGATTTGGCCTAAACTAATCATGAATTAATCTAATTAGTTAATTGGTGAAATTAAACATGTGATTTGGGCCAAATTGAGCCCCATGAACCTAAATTATGGCTCAATCAATTATATAGGATACAACATATGGGTAAATAAACCTTATAATTATATCAAAAAATGCAAATATGGAGGTTATTATATAGGATTTATTGACATAATAATATAACATAGGTTTGCATCATGTAATATAATCATATATCATAAAAATATGATATGTGATCACATAGGCATAATATATATAATGTGTATGCACTATAATAAGTACGCATTATAGAAAATATGCATTATTGTATCAATAGACAATAATTCATTATCCAACATTTATTATTATGGTATTTCAAGAATTTTGACCCCAAAAACATTATCTTCATCATTCTTTATTTTTGAAAATGAATACAAGAGGAATCAAAATGTTCTTTGGGTTCCCCACCATCAAAAGGAATTAAATTGTTATTTGGGTGATAGAGATCATTCAAAGAAGAGGAAGAAGTTGAAGCACAAAATAACTGAGGAATTAGAAGAGTTGAGAGAAAAATAAAATTTAGAAATGAAATCATTTTTATTGGGAAATGGTACAAACATTATCCATAATGAGTCAAATGCCATAGATAATGATGAAATTGGAAATGATAAATTGAAAACAATGATGAATATTTACCTAGAAGTCTGAATTATGTTTCATGTCTAGATTCAAAGTATAAAGTTTTTTATTCTAGTGATGATGAATCTATGCATGGTGATTTACCCCCTATGAATGAAGAAAATTTCATGGAAACACATAATGATGAAAGTAACAATGAATAAATTTCCATCCCACAAATAAAAAATGAAGAAACTAGTATTAAATATAATAATTCTAAAACACCCTCTCAACAAAGTCCACCATTAATAATTCCTCCAAGGATTGTGCATAGAAAAGACAAGTACTTAATTGAAGTTAATGAAAATATTTTGAAACTTATGCATAATAAAATGTATGACTATCATTCAAGAAGATTAGCTGAAATTTTTTGGGATAATTTCTTTGATAAAATAGATTTTGATAGTCAAAAATGTCAATTGTTTGTTTCATTAATGAAATTGATTAAGATGACACCTACAATGTACACCTTATGACTAAGAACATCTAACATAGATAATGAAAACAATGAAATTTTTAAAAATATACATGATGCATATCATACTGTAGACCTTAAAACATGCAACAAAGATTATATTGTTGCCTAAAATATAATTACAACTTGTGCAGTAAGTGGTCAAATACTTGTGCAGTAAGTGGTCAAATAGGGAAAAAATAAATGATTTCAAAAACTATCCAAGCAATGGACATAAATAGATAAACATTAATGAAAGAAATTGGAAGATGCCAAAGACTTTATGATGCCACTACCATTGAGTTCCATGCATTCTCTAGTAGAATTCCATAAAAGTACAAAGCTATATCCAACGCTCTCAAAGATTTACTTGAAATTTTTGAAAAGACAATACAAAAGTTTCACTGAATATAAGAGATGTAGTGAAAATAATATTTGGTTATTGTAAACGTGAACCATATCCAAATTTTTTTTGGATATGACTCAAACACAATTTTACTCTAAGTTTTTGGAAAAATATCTACAAATTTCAATTAGTCAAAGATATTTTGATATGGCCAAACCATTTTATGTAAAAACAAATCACACACGCACCACTTTTTGTTGTAGGCAATATGTTGAATTTTCAATGCACTATGATATTTTTCTCCATATGCATTGTACTTTACATACTAACAACATTTTGTAGAAGTGTGGAAAATAAGTTCTACCAAAATCATCTAGGGAATTTATTCCAACCATTTTTTGTGAAAGACTAGATGGATGATTCTTTTAAAACAAAACATGTTTAGATAGAACTCGTAACATTTGTGGTGGATTTTCAAATTTAAAAAATTGTATACATGAGGAGAGTACAAGTGCAATTTGATAGGAATTAGTAGGTTTGAGAAAATAGAGATTTATGACTTATCCAGTAAAATATGGCAAAGAATCTAACAGTTATGAGCTTGTTACAAAATAGATGCTTATGTCAAAATTTATGATCAAATTTAGGGAGGAAATTTTTTATGAGTATGTAAGGCACACACATAGGGCTAGGTGGTTGGATGAACATTTAAAACTAATCAAGGACACATTCCTACTTGGTTATATTGTTTCAGTAGTCAATTTTGTTGATAATTATACATTCATACCATAAATGGAAGTTTAATCACAGTATTACAACTCAATACATGTCATATTTATGCATATAGCATGAATACATACACTTGATAGTATAAATCAAGATCAAAAAACATTAATCAAGTACCATTTCTATGTCAGTTATGACTGATCACATTTTAAAGAGTACATGCAAGGTTATTTTGAGATGTTATATGGATGGTTGACTAAGAGAAACATTAATTTAAATCAACATTACATTTAGTTAGATAATTGCACATTGCAATTTAATAATGCATAGATGTTTTACTAGTTGAGAAAGATTCACATTACCATTGGTGTAAAACATATTTTGAGTTTCACTAAGGCTGGTCATGGAAAAGGGGAGCATGACAATGTTGGAGCATGTGTAAAAAGAGTTGTTGCAAGAATGGATTTGAAGTTTGAATATGTTATTGTTTTGATTGATGTAACAAACATTGTTGATAATGAGAAAATGGGCCATGGTGATCAATAAAATTCTATTGTTCATAGATTTTTCTAGGTAATAGATGAAGAACACTCAACAAAGTATGAGGATTGTATGATTGTAATGAGATCAAGTGAGCTCCACTCATTTCATATCTAAAATTAAGGTTATTGGACTATTCATATGAGACACTTGGAATGTTTATGTTCTACATACATGGACTGTATTTGGAATGAGTGTGAGTCACAAGAGTGGGTTGACAAATGGAGCTATAGACCTATAATTCCAATCAATATATATATGGTTTCACTAGCATTACAACTTATAGATATGACATCATCATATGACTTTGACCATGCATCTGATCCAATGAAACTAGGTAGAAGATCAATCATAATGTACTATTTATTATCATTATTTATCTTAACATCATCATTATAAAATTATTTTTGTGATATAGGGCATGTTTTTGTAGTTATTGTTGACAAGGATAATGAAGAGGAAATAGATTACTATTTATGTCAGTGTGTAGAGAAAAATTAGAAAATGACTTCCCTAATCATAGATGGAGAAAATTTTGACTATCTAGGTTCGCTAATTATGAATATGTTTTTGGATCACTCAACAAACCCCCTTGCATCTTAAATTCCCTGACAATTGTAATAACCTCGTTAGGTGCTAACTAGCAAAATATAATTTTAAAAAAAAACATATACTAACAATAGATTATACCATGAAAGTCTAAATAGATATCATACCAAAAATAATCTAAGAGTGATAATTGTAAATAAGCATGTGACATCATATAGTCATTGATCACTATCATTATATATAGAAATACATCAAACTAAAATCATAGAAAATAATAACAAATATCTAGCCACAGCTGGTACAATATAGCCACTACTTTCAATCCATAATAAATAGGTAATTACAATCCTTCATCATAATGTTTCCTATAATCAATTCAATATAATACAAAGTACATAAATATGATACAAGGCTCTTTGGAGCATGAGTCTTTAGACTCTCTATTATTTATGACAATCTCAGGAGTTGTCTTAAAAAGTAGTACTATCATGGGGAGGGAGAGCATCATCAGATCTCTTTTCCAAACCAACCATGTACCAACAATCCTCCACACTAATACCATCAGGGAATGGCCCTCCTTTCATGGATGAGTAGATAGTGATGGTGTAAGAATCTAGAAAATAAATAAGTACCCATGTGTTGTATGATTTATAAAACCAAACATGCATTGTATCATAGAAAACATGTTCTATTATAATATATTGCACTAACATACAAATCATACACACCAAAAGGTAATGTCTCACTATACATTATTTAACCACAAGAACTAGTAATCATATCACATCACATGCTAAATATACGAGTAAGCAAAGTGTACATTTATTCCATAAACATATGAATGAATCTTACATTATTACCTAACCTAAACCAAAAATAATGCCTACAATTTATATCATCTGGGTAAAATACACATTTTACTATAGATTTCAACGACCAAAATCATACAACTACACCCTATGATAACATAGATTATCATAGTCTAGTGTTTTAATATATAACTACTAGTTTTATACAATAAAACATACAAAAGTAGTCTTAAATACATGGAACTATAAGCTTTTATTCAACCAAGTAGATATAACATAGAAATTCATAAAAACACATAAAAGTCTAACCTATCATTTTTTACACTCTAAAGGTTGTATGCACACATACATAATGTACTATTAATTGTCACAAAACACACTATTCAAGAATAACCAACACACATATTTACGTAGGTGTGATTCTAGACATAACAAAAAAAAATGTATCATCTAGGTATAACACATAGTACTACTGTAAAACTCTATGTCATCCCATAATATCATATATCATTGTGCATGAGCACCCTACTTAAACATGAACTAACAATCTAACACTTATAAATATTATCTAGTAAGTTTAAGATTATAGCACCCAAGTATACCCTAAATTATACCATAAAGTAATAATCAAAAGAAAACATGATCTCTAAGAACACATCATAATTCACTAATTTATTCTATAAAAATATAATTAATTGATCCTATTAATACTCTCACAATATTATATTGTACTTGAATTTTCATCTTTACATGACTCTACAAATTTGACCTTGTCGACATATTTTCATAACACACAACTCAATCAAATTATCTACATCTATCATTGGTGGTGCCACCTAGGCTAGTGAAGTCCATCTCACTACCTACTTAACATCATCAATATGGGATCATATAGTATAGTATATAACTTAAGGATTCATTTAGCTTCTTCCTAATAGTATAAGTGTGAACATACTAAGTATGGAAATAATCTTAATCTTACATTTTTTTCATCAAATGCATATAATGAATCTTAAACATGATACTATTACATATATAACACTATATAAAAAACACAATTCTTATAAGATCATACCACCTAGGTATGCTTTAAACAAGGAATATAATTGTATGCATGTCAAAAGTAACATATTGGTTAATTATCACAAAAATATTCAATCAGAATATTCCTAATAACACTATAAATAAGCTTTTTATGGAAATATACAAAATACGTACCTTTAATCCTTCTATGGTATGCAATGAATCCATATTCATTTGATTATTAAAAAATAATGTTAATTAAATACTTCATCAATAGAAACATGTCATTTTATAATATCGAATGACATTAATTTCCAATTTAATATTTAATAGTGTAACATGAGGATCATTCCAAAACAAAATGACTTACTATTCTATATAAATATTTTCACACTTTGAATTGTCATAACAAGATATCTAAGATATAATCTTGATGACTCAACACACCCATATTTACCCATTTAAACTTACATTTAACTGAAAGGGAGTGTATATTGATACTCAGTTTACACATATTATATAGTAGCTCATTTATGTAATCCATTTATCTATATACCTAGTCAACACAGGTTTTCACTAGTAAAAGGTATATGACATATTTTGGTTAGCTCTGCCTTTTTTATTTTTTGGGTATCAATGGTATTTGCAAAGACATTTTAAATAGTGTCTATGCCTAGATAGGAAGTACTTATAAATAAAACACTAGGATCTCCATAGATCACTTTTATTAAAGTCATAATTCAGTTCTTACACTAAAATGTGGTCTAAAGTTTTAAATTCTAACCAAATATATATAAAATGTAGTTTATAAAATACCTAGTAAATTTTATTTTTGACAAGAACACTACCATTACATTTTCTTGACATATATATGTGTGGAATACTATCTATAAAAGGTCTATCAGTTTTTCTATGGATGTTATACAGATCTTTTATATTAAAAGATAGATTTTTATTCATAACTAAGGCATAGTCTTTGAATAAGACTGGTATGCCATCCAAATTAAAATGTAGTTTATAATTTTATAAATACTATATAGCTCAGTCATTTCAGATAGGTAGAGATCTGCTCTAAAGCTAGGTGTAGTTCCTACACAAGTCAGGTGTAATTAACATACGCAGTCAAAATAAAACAAGTCACTATGATCCTAGATGGAATACTTATTTTTGTCTACTACTAACTCATCTTCTTGTTCGATTTAATCCTTAAATTAAATGATCTAACAATAAAATAATTTCATGTATTTGATCTTAAGAGTCAATTATTGAAGTTTCTCAGGGATTGAACTTCCAACTTCTTGGTGCATTACCTTTGTGAGTGTTGTATTGTCTGTTATGGGTTTCAACAAGTTAAATCTCATTGAATCAAGTAATCATTCATTTTAATTTATACACGTATATACTAAAAAACATTCATCCATATCTAATTAAAGTGTATATTAATGTTGATATTGTAGACTCTAGTGATGTTTAAGACCTAAGTAGCTAACCATGGGTGGAGTTGAAATATAAGTATAGTTAGTGATTTTAACCTGGTTTGAGATAAACATATATGCACTTGGATGATTTTTAATACACAACTGACTAGTATGTCAAAGTATACACAGTCACTAAAATTCTAAATGAATCACTTATAATAAGAGATAGAATTTAAAATCTAAATATGAGTGTATAACACATATAAATATGAAGTACAGAACTAACCATGTGGGATATTTGCCTATGGTAAGATGAACTCGCGTGGCTCTTCTTGTTTGTAAGTGCTCTATCATTTTTCCTTGTCTTTCTCTCTTTGTATCTCATCTTCCTATGTCTTCTTTAATTTTATATGACTTAATTTATAAAACTCATCTTCTCCTAATTTTTGCCATGCCCCTTTCTTTGCATGCTTTTTACTCTTCAATCATGGTGAAGACTTCAGTTATTCTAAGTTTGCATGTAGCTTGGAAGTAACCGAGCTCTATGGTTTAAAATGCCATAGTTATGCAATTTTTAATTAAAATTTAAAAAACTTGATATCAACAAAGACTACTTATGTTCAACTAATTAAACATTTCCTTAATTACCAAACTATTATTTTTCAAGGTTAAATTCATGCAGTGACTAGTTATGTATACTTGTTATTAACAAAGCCAATGTTAACTAATACTAAGTAAGCCACCTATAAATAGGTTCATTATCTAAACATTGTAATTTTTAATTAGGATAGTCCACATAAGGATTTAGCATAGATATTATATTAAATGCTAACTTAACCATAATTTCCTAAATTGATATTTTAAACATTTAAATGTTATATCTATTTATTTGTCAAGTCTACTATGGAGATTAGTTCACTTTCTTCAACTATCTTTAAAAATATGTATTAAATAAAATAGATTTCTATTTTATTAATAATAACATCACACAATCACAATAATCACTTCAATCATATTCGAATCTATCTAAAAACTTTAGAATAATGACATCACTCTTTTTAATGCATAAATTGAAATGTGATCACTGCAAAAATACTCAAGCACTCAAAACCATGCTACTAGCTAACCAAATCAAATGAAAGAGTTAACAATTTATTCTACTATGGTGTGTGAAATTGGTTCACTAATAATTCCTCTAACATCCCCCCAATCGTCCCATCTATTCCATCCTCTCTGATCATGCTCTCCCTCATCATGCTCTGAGGGTAGGATCAATGCTACATCCACCTCACAAAAAGTAGGTAGTTAGTTTGATTCATCATATATATCAACCAATGATGTGAAACTAAAAAATATACATCCATAATATATAGAATAAGAAAGTATAGTTGTCACATCATGTAAGTTAAGTATCATATCACTATCCTATAATCAATATATATATATCATAAATCTTAAATCAAAGTAATAATAATCAGTTGATAACCATATTAATCCATGGATTTCTAAGGTTATAAAACATAGGGTGAAATCAAGATGTAACAACAATACACCAGAACTTCAAATGTTGTCTCACCCTAAGAAAATGCCAATACAAAAATTACCATCAAATAGATTAAATAATTCATATACTTTTATTTACCTTAAAATCAGGTTATGTAAATATTAAACACTCACTTAACATCAAAGTGGTCATTCAGTCGTGGTGTTCTCATAGATTCAAAACACTCCTTCACCTAAGGAACCATTTTCATTTTTCACATTAGTGAAAACAAAGTGACTGTGCTTATAGGTTTATAACCACTCAGTAAAAGTCCTATAACCACCCTTGTGATTTTTTAGTTAGGTTCCCTTAGTTTTTGATTAAAAAAGTAGAAGAAGAGGGTCTTGGGCCTTGTACAAAGTTACCCCATAGGCAAAAAAGTTTCAGACAAGACAAAAATAGCATAGTAATAGAGTACACACAACACTATAATAGTAGACATAACAAAAAGTAAAGTAACAAAGCATAGAAAAGACTAGAGACTATTGATCATCCCATATTTAGCCAAGAACTCAATAATTCCTTTATAATCACCAAGACTATCCACTCCAACATTTTTGATCTTGTTTTCAAAGTCTTTCACCGTAGCAAAAATTGAATCTGCATGACTAAGAGCCTTGGAAGCATATTATACCACAATCCTCCATTTTTTGTGTATTTTGTCCATCTTGGTCTTGATCACGTTGAGATCTTTCACCATCTTGGTGCATAGTAAGCAGTTACTTTCCTTCTCCTACCTACAGACTTCCACAACAATCATCATCCATCTCCTCCGATTAGGGTTCATTCAGCAGCTCGTTCCTTATATCTCACGTTCTGACTCAGAGGGGGTTTCATCAACATCTTTCTTAGAGGTATCTTCAAAAAAATTAGAATCATCAGATATAGAAATGCCTTGGGGGTTAGTGGGAGGGATCCTAACAATTTGATTGGATCTACAAATACCAAAATTACCCCACTTACCATCCTCCACTAGTTTAGGGTCCAGGGTCAAAATCTTTCTTAAATCCACAACACCACTATTGTCCTCAATCTGAATTCTTACCTTCTTAGACCAAACATTGACCTCTTCTTCATTAGCCTTCTAGTTTTTCTTAATGGAAACCTTCCTAGGTCTTTGATTGGGAGTGATAGACTTACCACTAGGAGGCAAAGGGGAAAGGGAATGGGGGTCAGCAGGAAGGGTCTCTATCAGAATGTCATAATCAACAATACTAGGTCCCCCTAACCAAATTTTAGGGGTTTTGGCGGTCCTTTGGAATTTCTTGCCTTTAATTTTTCTAGGAGGAGATGGGTTAGTCGGGGGATCTTCCAACAAGCTCACTTTAATCGGCTTAGGGGGACACAAAGCTAGATGGAAGTGATAGAGTCTCAGAATAAGGCCTTGATGGATGGGAATGGGGTGATTGTCAAGGTTTTTAGCCCAAATATCCTTAGCCAACTTGATTGAATTATCCAAAGAAGATAATAGAAAGAAAGGAAAGTTAATTTACAATCTATGTTTGAAATGATTAAGTAAATTAAAATAGTATTCATAAAAAACCTTATACCTACCTTCCAAGGTGAAGTATTTCATTATCATGAGACAAATTTATCCCCATAGAGATGGAAACTTCTCCCTTTCAAATCTCCCATGAAGTTTCTCAGCCACCTTACCTTATTTGAATAAAATTTCCATATTCTCTGGGTTCAACACCTTTTTACATCGACTGATCTTCTTACCTTTGGTTGGGATCTTGGTGGCTTGCCCCATTACTTCCTTCAAGACTTCAAAGTTAAGACATCCAATGGATACCCTACTAGAATCCTCCACCTAAGACTCTGCAAACTAGTGAGATAAATTCTAATCATGCCCAATTAACCCTTCAAGGAATAAGGCCAATTTTCCCTCCTAAATGATATGCCAAATAGAAAGGTATTAGGAAAATTCCTCATTAGAATATGGCTTGATCTTAACAATATCCCCACCCATGTTAGAATCCTGAGAGAAACTATACTCATGAAACTATTTAATGCAAAGGTTAGAATACCCAACCAAATTGATAAGTTTTTTCAAATATATCTAAGGATATAAGGCCACAAAATCCCTAACCTCCACTTTGTAATGATAATGGTGATTTACATAACCTTTACCATGCTTGAAACTAATCTTGATAATGTCCCACAACTACCATCTCATGAAATCATAGGGATCACAATAGCCAGGATGTGTGAGGAAATAATTACCCATGTAGACATCACTCCCTTCTATCATTTTCCATGTCATCCTCTTATTCATCCAACTAGCCATCCCATCATCCTTTATATCAGCCACATGTCTCTTCCTTCTCACTTTAGGCCAGACTATCATCCAGTCAACATGTCCCATTCTAAATAGCTTCCTTAGTTTCCAAATAGACCTATACTTTGACCAAATATTTTCCACATTCTCCACATGCCGCTTAGGGACCTTTAGGTGTTAATTAGGAAGATTTTTATGGACTAAAGAGCTATGCACAATCCAAACATAATATAATATAATACTTTTGGTAGTATAGTCCTGACATTTAGAACAATACATACCATAATCATTTGAATTATTTTCAATAATCAAAGGATAGATACCACCTCTAATTAATCCAAGAAAGAGAGTGGTGAAGATCCCACAGAACTTAATCCACTTATGTGCTTCCATATTTGTTTAAAAGAATTTAAATCTTGTTGGGCAGTGTGGACAAAATTCTCCAGCACCACCAACTATTACTATTGCTCCCTAAATTTTACATTGCATCCATGATTGTATTACCCTCCCTATAAATATGGGTGACCTTGTGCTCCTCCATGGCGTTAAGAAGCATCTGAATATCTCCAACTATGTCAGCCAACTTCCAACCTATGCCTGTTGAACCAAGGACAACATTAACTATTATTTGAGAATCCCCCTCGACATGAATTTTTTGAAGGTTCCCTTAGTTAAATTAATGGTTTGAAAATAAAAAATTGATAAACACCTTAAAATCCCTTCCTATATCAAAAAAAAACACAATATCACATTCGCTTCTCACCTTGCTTCTTCAAAGGTGGATTCATGATGTCTCTTTACAATTGTGAAATTAATGTTAGAACAACATTCCTTATTGTTTCCCATTATTTGATAATATATTCAAGTCTTTTATTTGAACTCTAAAACTTTACCTACGACCTATAATGATGGTATGTGTGGGATCTATAACAAGTTTTGGGCTAGATCAAAATTTTCATGTACGTACAGGTAAATATGTCCATATTTTCTTGGTGACACTTGATGTTTAACCTCATGTCTTTATCGCATACCATATCAATCTCTTAAAAAAATATGATGACCTTGATTTGATCTTCATATTTTTTGACTTGCTTTATGGCATACACTTAAGATGGCCTAAATGGTGATGAACTTGTGTTCTTGAAAGGGAGGTCACAATTTCAAATCTTTTAAGAGAAAAGGTATGTACGCCTTGTATTTGAAGCACAATTTGGTATGTGCCCCCTATATTTTAAGAGTATGTTTCACATATATAATTTTAAACCATAGTTTAAAATAACATCATTTATTTCTACTTTAGGTACAATTGAATTCAATTGCGGTCAAACTAAAATAATTATTTTTTTCTGCTTATGCAAATAATTTCTAACCACTGCATGGTGACTTTTATCATGACTTCTAATTTAATTTTCAATTGAGAAACCTTTTTTTTAGATGATCCTTAATTTTTCAATTCAAAAATCTCTTGAAGTAAATGAGAATAAATTGAAACAAAATTATATGCATCTGAAAGTAAAGAAACATCTTTCATTTTGTCCAAATTTCAAGAGTATGACTCTAGTGTATTGGATGGTTTTCTACCTCTTTTTAGTGGCATCCACAAAATTTATATACCCCTGATATATATATTGGAAGATTATATCTCTAGACTTTTCAATTTCTCCTTTCATAAATTTTTCTTTGCACCATTTGATATATATTGGAAGACTATATCTTTGCATCTACCAATTCCTCCTTGCATACCTTTTCATTTGCACAATCTACACTCTTGTTGATGTTCTTGTGCAAACCATTTATTTTTTTTAGTCATTTTACTTTATAAATAGGATATCCATTGCTTGTAATTCTACTTCCCTTGAATCTAAAATTTGTGCTTCTTTAACCACTTTTTTCTCTATGAATTGGGTGAGAAATCTTAGCCATATTTGGATTGGGCCTCATATTCTATTTATTTCCATTTTAAAATCATAATTTCAAGTCCTCTTCATCATCTCAAGGAAAACATATGGTAGCCTATAGAATATTTAGTGGCACTTGTATACATAACTTACACCCTCTCTCCATATTCATTAATGGATTTTAGATTTGTGGGTGTGTCGATGAAATCAATAATTTTAACTTATTAAGCCACAAGGCTATCTTTTCATGTGTTTTCAAGGTTATTAGTCCTTACCTTGCATGGTACTTTAGGAATCACTTGAACAAATAATTTTCTACTCTATTTAATGAAAATATTTGACAATCACTTGAATAAATAATTTTTCTACTGATAATACTTCATCAATTTTAAAATTTAGTACCCAAATATTAAAAGATGTTCCTCTACATGTTCTCATAGAATATTTCATTTCTATTAATTTATTAATTAAAAACTCATTTTAAAAGTAAAACATATGACAATATTTATTTTATAATTAAAATACTAATAATTAGTGCAAAGAGCAGTGATTGACTTAAAGCATTATTATTATCTCTTTTTTTAGTGAAATTGTATCATTTGAATAGAAAGAATATTGATTTGACATATAATATTATGATTATCTTAATTTTACAAAAAAATTAATATATAAAAATTATTACACAAGACACTTTTCTAACTCAAAAAATTATATTTATTATACTAATTATACTTGATCATGTCTATTGAAGATAAAATATTTAACATATATAATTTCAATGGTTAATTTTATTTAAAATACTTTAAAATATTTAAATATGACATATGTGTTATAAAAAAGTGAAATTTATTATACAACTTATTATTTTGATAATTATAATCTAACCACTATATAACTTCTTAACTGGTTACAAATCTATTCTAGAATAATCATATGTAGAGGCCTACATACCCATCACCCTACGGGTGTCCAATGCCTTTGAATGTAGCTTCTATCACAATCACTTCAAAATATAATTTGAAAAGTCATTGTTGGAATGTGGGGGATAGGGCCATGATAGTGGACATGGCCACACAGGGGCCCTATTTGTATTGTCACCTTTAGTCTAATACGTGTATAATTTCATCTATCCTAATTAAATTTAACGTTGCCCCATTTTTTTAGTTTTAAATTATATGCATATTACATTCAAATTTAGTTTTGAACAAGTTGACAAATTAAAAAAACTTATGAACATCTTATTAGTCCTTGTCAAAATAGGTATAATATAGCTTTCACCCCAACCAATAATATATTCCCTCTAATTAATCATAACTAATCATAATTAATCTCTAAGTATCACATTGTAAATCTATATGTAAATTCAATTATAAAAAAACTTCAATACATCGACATGGATTAATTGTTACATGGCCCTTGTTAAATAGTATCAATTACCATATTTTTTATTTTTTTATACTTTTAAAAAATTTGTACATTTTATACAATCATTTTTAAGACTTTGCACTAATTATATGGTGATCAGCAGAGTGCATGTGTGGGGGGGTTTATCAACTAATAAAGCTCTCGATCAGTCTCATTTCAGATGATAGTTTAGTTTTTTAGTCAGTGTCGAGATATTTTGTTTCCCTTACTCAAACCCTTACTTCCTTGTTTGCCTTGAAATTGGCTGGAGTTGTAGTGTTGTGGAATTAAGATTAGGGTTTTGATTTAATGGATATGACAAACAATGGTGCATTATCTAATATTTTGGAAGGATAATCATTTAAGTATTAATTTTATGGAAAGTGGTGGAAGTTGAGTTCAATAAATTTTATGATAATTATCAACCCTACCATCAGAAAACCATACTACAAAGGTTGGCGGACCATTCTTTCATTTTTTCCCCCATTTTTATATTACATAGCTAGATAACTATAATATTATTTTTTTAATGAGACATATCTATATATTAATAAAATATATAATAAATAAATAATTCACACAAAAAAAGTTGATATGGAAGCATGCCTTGATCCAAACTAGGCCAAGCTGAGGAACAAGCCACTATAGAAAAAAAAACAATGCTAGGCCTTCTTAGGAACGAGTCATCATAACATCATAAATAAAAAGAGAAACATAATTGAGTTTCCAGTGCAAGGCCAGAAGGTGGAGGATCCATATCATTTGAACCCCAACCCAATATAGACAAGTCTTTACCATTTGGAGTTGGATCCCAACAAGAATCCTAAGTAGTGTCCTTATCATATTCTTATTTTTGAGTAGGATAAATAGCAAGAGAGAGCTTGAGGAACTTATCCAACATGTCTGTCTGACCTCTAGGTGGTGCACCTCAAGCATTTGGACACAGATGAGGAGGATCACCCCAACCATCTTGCCTAGTAGGGGAAGGAGGTGGGGGATGCCACCCTCACTACTAACTAGGAGGAGATATATTTTGATATGAATTACCACTATGAAAGTGATGTCGAGACTGGTTACGTCGATGACCACCTCTAAGAGGAGGACTAGCATTTCTTCCATAAATTCTATTATCTTTGAGTGGAGAAGAAGGAATCATTTCCATAACACAAGGAGCATCTCCCTAATGAGTGAGAAGGTCTTGAATATGGCCAAGCTCGATGGAAAATTTATTTAGCTGAACTTGAATCTATAAAAGCACATTAGAAATAATAGAAGATTTGTTGAAAGAAGAAAAATTACAATCTGAAGAAACATTACTAAACACTACATTATTTTTTTCTTTTCATAATCAAAATAGAATATCTACTCTGAAAGTATGCCTGACTTGGGTGTATCTAAAAGGCAAAGTGGGTTTATCTCCAAGAAGGATATGTTACCACTGAAAGAACTCAGGTTGAAAAGGCCTAAAAATTCATGAAACCACATCCAGACCCATTGGGATTTGTATCAATCCCAAAAAATATGAGGGAGCATTTCTAGATGGACATAGAAAGGACATTTAGGAAGGTAAACTCCTAAATTAACAAGTCATCTACCAATAAGCAAGCCTTGACATAACACACACCAAGATAAGTGAGCTAACTTAAGCTCCATACAAGTCTTGTAGATAGTATGAAAATGAAAACACTAGGTACAAATTAAATAATGAAGACCCCAACAAGAATTAAGGTTGTCCACCATAGGAATGTGGGGAGTAGGCCACCTGTATCCAAGTTAGGGAGTGTAATTATGAAATGAATTTTAAACATACCATTTCTAGTCCTTCCACCAAGGACGATCATAAATAATAGATATTTTGTGAAGCATTGAAGGTGGAAAAACATTAAGGATTTCTTCATAAGACTCTATATTAGAGTTGGCTAATCATAATTTAGTTTTCACCTCCTCACAAGATAGCCAAAAGTGAGACTACTTACAAAATATGTCTTAGATACTATGAATGCTTCTACAAAATAACTTGAGAGCATTGATCCAGGGAACCTCAAATAGAGAGACTTAATTGAAATTGATAATAGGTAACCACCATATAAAATGTGAGTTAATAGACAACCCATCTCAAAACCCTGAGCCATTCTAGAGAAGCCATGGTTTTATCTTTTCCCATGCTCTCTAGATACTTTTAGAAATAAAGGACCCTATAATTTGAATAAGGGTTTTCATAGATTAGAGAAGCCCAATATTTTTTAGTATTTTTTGCCTTTGGGAAGGCCTAAATAAATGCAATGCCAAAACAACACCTTCTAAGCTTTCTTGTCTTCAATGGTATACACAATCCATTTGGCACATAAGGCAACTCCTTGATGAGTCACACCAATGAGACCCATACCTATTGCATCCTGCATGAGGTAGAAATATTCCAAAACAACCTTGTGGAATCCATGGCCATGTGAATAATCGGCCCAAATAAAATTCCTAAGAAGCTTTTCAAGTTTTTGGTAAGAATTCGCACCCATCATGAAGAGTAGTAAACATGGGTGGTTGCAAGCACTTTCGATCAGATTTGAAATTTTTATATTAATGATAAGGGCTTAGTCACCCAATACTCTAAATTATTTGCAACTTGGTTAACAACATATTACCACAACATGGGCAAAGAGGCATCAAAAGTAAAAGGGATGCCAAAAAACTTTAAGATTTCATCATGTTGAATCTAGGCCCACCCATACTGTCAGCCCACACTAGCAGGGGGAGGTATGACTCCCTTTAGCATCTATTTTTTTTCCATTGGATGCTTGAGATAGAGGTAAGTCAAAAGGTGTTGAGACACTACAAGGCATTATCCACATTGACCTCTTCTTCATTAATAGTAAGGAAAGAATCATCAGCAAAGTGTCCATTCAATAACTGCATATCTTCCTGAGGATTTTCTTTATCTGGAGGGAGATTGATTCCTTTGACAAGGATCTTAGTTTTGGCATTGATAAGAAGATATCCAAAACCTTCTAATTCAAGCACATATATAGTAGGTTCCAAGGGGAATCCTTGGAAAATAGATCAAAACAAACCAAATTATTTTGAGGTTACTCCATTAATAGAGATAAAGACTAAGGCATCTTAAAAAATCATTTGGACAGTTTGAATGAAATTTGGCCCAAAACCTAGGGATTTAATCATGGCCAAGATGAAAGGTCACTCAATATAGTCATAAGCTTTTTCAAATTCAATTTGTATGAACACATATTTTTTATTATATCCCCTAGCCTAGTCCATTCCTTCCCAAATCGAAATGATATTATTTAATATATACTTACTTCTAATGAATCCTATTTGCTTAAGGTGAATGATGTGCAGTAATAGATTACATAATTGGAGTGCCAAAGCTTTAGTAATTAATTTATAAGAAACATTTTAGAGGGTGATCAACTTCTAATTAAAAATCAACTCAAGATCCCTTTGTTTAGGTATGAATTTAATGTTTCCTTTATTTGTATTCTTCCCTATAGAATGTTTGCAAAAGGCTTATTGATAAACATGGTATAATTCAAAACCCACAAGATCCCAGAGGGTTTTATAAAATTCACAAGGGAATCCATCAATGTCTAGAGCTTTATCATTCACCATATGAGCCACTTCCTCTTGTAAATCATCCACAATGAGGAGCCTATCTCAAGTAACTCGTTGAGCAAGAGTGAGTTTGTAAGGAACCAATATGAGACACTGTTGAAGGGATATGTCATGATATTTAGAGGATTATTGAGCTTTGAACACCTATTTATAATGGTGGACAAAGGCTTGAATAATTTGTGGCATCTCTAATAATCTCTTACCAGCATCAAAGACAGCTTGAATTTGTTGGTTCGAGTTTTTAGCTCTAAGCATTTGAAAGAACTCTTTGGAGGATTTATCCCCCATATTGAGAAAATGAAGTTTGGATTTTATTTGATCTCCTTGAGCATTTTAGTTATATGTAATCTATATGCGATGTCATAAATAAGAAATCTGACCTATAAGATCTCATTGAAGGGATATTTTTTGAGGGATGAAGCCGCATGACTAAGCTCTAAGGAAGTAGCAAAGTAAGAGTGTTATCTAATTTTAGCAAGTTAGTGGCCATAAATTCTCAAAAAATGAGAAGTCCTTCTGATGGCATCATTCTACCAAAGAATCCAACCAAAATCTTGGGTAGAATGAGGATCCATATTCCAAACTCTATGAATGTGAGCCATAGTGGGCCCATGCTTGAGCAAGGAGGTATAAGGAAGAATTGGGTTTTATGAACCTTCGATTTTATGAACTAAATTGTCACTCAAAACCAAATTAGGGAGTGATCAAAAATCCCAAAATCTATTAGAGCCTACGCCGAAAGAGAAAAACCATTATCGAAGGAAAAATACGATTGTTTAGACATCATTGCTTGATTTAGGCATTTTAGAATTCAAGCAGGGCCATCCCTAAAAGTTTTCTAGGTATACCACATTCCATTTATAGGCTGGTAGATCAAGTTTGGGTCATAAAATCCCCATTTAATGCACATATAATACCACACCTCCCTTTCACCAATTGCTCAGTACATTAGTAGGTGGCCCACTTTGTCTTCAGGAGATTCAACCATATTAAACTCACCACAAATGACCCAATGAGCATTGGGGAGATCCTCCACAATCCATTGTCATAAAATGGGTATTCTCAATGACATCATTTGAGGCATAAATATTAATAAATCTAAAAGAATGGCTTTCAATGTTGAAAAGGGACCAAACTAACTAATTGGTGGGGTCTAATCCAGATTGTACTAAGTGTGGATTCCACCTTGGATAAATAAACATAATAACACCACCATGTCCTGCCTCATGATTACTATGTAGAAAATACTATCATGCTAGATATAGTTATTGACCATCATCAATAAATAAAAATTCGCCTTCACTTCTTGTAGACAAAGAATATCCATCTCAAAAAACTTCTTTCTGTAATCAAGCATAATAAACTTGTGTTTTGGGTCTGTAAGACCCCAAACATTCCATGAAGAACAATTCATAGATGATGGGTGTCAAGAGACATATCCTTAGAATATAATCCTTCTAAGGCATCATAGTTATTCTATAAAAAAATTCCACTATTCGCATTTAAAAAAACATCCAATTCTTCTTGTTTCCTCACAATATATTCAACTTTATACTCTCCTTCCTTCAACTCTACACACCTCCTAGGAGGGCTACAAGAGTGTTTGGGTGCATCTTATTGAGAAGGAATTAGTAGAGAGGTTGGATATGAGTCTAAAAAACTAGAATAACTGGGTTGAGAAGCCCCTGGACCATGAGATAGAACATTGGCTGCAAGAAGGGTGTTGTAGATCTTAGGTTTTTCTATCACTTTCAAAGATTCAACTAGTGATAAGAAGGATATTTCTCGGTAGGAGCTTGGTCCTATGGACCATTACTTGTTGAGGGCTTACCTCCTTTAGTATTTCCTACATTTGAGATCACATATTTAATGTGGTTATTCTTATTCCCTATCGTAGTCCATCTGTCCTCAATTGGTTTTTTTCCAACTTTTGGAAAGGGCTTAGGAGGAGAGGTTGAGTGATTGGGAACTTTGTTATGAGCTACTTGAAAGGGACAATCCCAAATTTTATGGTTGGTGGCTTGGTAGTGAAAGCAGGTATTGGGTAAATTGAATTATAGAATCCATTGAGAATGTCTCACATCACCAACTTGAATCTCCACAAACTCTTTAAGGTACTAAAAAAGGTCTACCTCCACACAAACCTACTTCTATGACCTAGCAGAGTAGAACCTATTTTTCTCATGGAAAACAACTTGACCTATGGAAGAAACAATCTGGTGAATAAAATGTCAATAGTGGAGTAGGAGACCTAGAAATTCTACACAAAATAGGACATTGAGAGCAGTGTGCTCAGAGACTACAAAGTCTCGTGTCTAAGGGGAGAGAACCATGAGAGAGTTCCTAACATACCATGTGGCTGACTTATGGATAATACCTCATGCATGGAAAGGATCAACAAAATTAAATATAAAAAAACCCTTGGTCATATTTTTGATGCTTTCAATCTTTATGCCATGAACAACCCAATGAATTTGAACCCAAGATCTTAGCATACTTTCAGAAGGAATTTGACCCAAAAAATAGCCTATCAAATATAACTATTCCATCCATTAACAAGTAGAGTTAAATTCTAGAATCAGTAAAATAACATCAAGTTTTGAAGATTTACCTCGTGGTATATCTTTGGTATGAATTTCTTTGAACACTTGCAAGGGGCCATTGCTTGATGCTATGTCGTTCTCCTTCACAACTAAATCAACTGAGAGAGAATGAATATAAGTCATTAAATAAGTTAGCCTTGCTCAAAGGTGAGAAACCTTAAAATATAATAAATTGTATTCCCACAGGCAACCTAACAAGGGTCGTGGTATGCAGACAAGCTAGCTTAATAAAAAATAAGGGTCGATTCATATATTATAGTATCATATTAATATAATATAATATTTTTTATATCTAATATTTTTTATATATTATACTATAATTTATACAAAATATATTATAATATATATTATTTCTTAATATGTTAATTACTATTTAATATAATATATATTATATTAATATACTAATATTCATATATTATAATCTATTAATTTATTGTATAGTTTATATATATTGATATATGCTATATATCTATTATATAGCATATATTTATTATATAAATTATAATTATAAAAAATATTATTATATATAATAATGTAATAAGCATATAATTAATATTTTTAATATATTAAATATATAAAATAATTATAACAATATATAATTACAATTGTATAATAATATATAAGTATATATCATTAATTTAAAATTATAATATGTGTGTGTATATATACATATACATATCTACACATATATAATATTATATTAAATATATTTTATATAATATTATATGTGTACACATATATATTATATATTATTATTATTACTATTATTATTATTATTATTATTATTATATATAAACTATATTATATATATTTTATATGATATTATAGATACACACATACATAAAATAATACTATATTATGTGTACGTATAATATTATTTTGTGTGTGTACATATAATATCATAGAGAATATGAATATATATATATAGTGCCCACTTAATTACTATTTTGAATGATGTAACCCCTTATCTTTGGGATTCATTATTGACATATTGTAGTAATACTTTTCAATGGTAACATTGGCAACCCCTAACCATGGTGTTATGGTCACACAAATGTTGACACAAAAGGGACCTCTGACACAATATAATATTTAAGATTGGTGAGCTTTTACATAACTTAGATAATAATATCATTTCAAGCTCATAAAATGGTTTGCAGAGTTCACAAAGGAAATTGGCATTACGTTCGAGGAAAAAGGGATAGTGGGTCCACCACATCCACTTGGTAATTAAGTTACCATAAAAAATCACAACCTAGCCATTGTAAATCCAACAAACCCCAAAGGTAACCAAAGTCACCCAACATGGTTCCAATATTCCACACGCCTTGTATATGCCCATATGTATGATGAGATGAGGCCACTACATGTGTGTGTGTGTACTAACATCATTCATGGTGGAATTCTATTAGAACTATTAAAGTGTGGTCAAATTTATTAATTATAATAGATATAATGCGAATGAAATTATATATTGGTGGCAACTCTATTGGATATTAATTGTGACACGGTCAAGACCATCTAAATAATCATATATATTCAAAGGTCTAGATTAATATTAGTTGAGATTAATAATCAAGTGTGGAAATGGGAACCTTTGGTTTAGGTATATAAAAAGGGTAACCATGAATTGATTTATGTGCATGCTCAATTGACTTAAAATAAAATCTAATAATCAAAGGTGTGGATTATTATTCTTTGAGATTCATAATCAAGCATGGAAATGCGAACATGTGGTTTAGGTATATAAAAAGGGTCACCAAAAATATATTTAGGTTTTAAAAATACTATTTACACAACCGATTAAATTCAATCAAAACCTAAACACCATGTAAACTAAACATGTAAAGAGTATGGATACCCTGGTAGCTTAATTGACATCTAATGGAATATTGTCAACTCATGTGGTTTCTATGGTAGTGCCTCCACATTACTTCCAAACATAGTTCCCCTAATCCATCCTCTAGAAGATTCCCCTCTACAAATGGTTTTTTGATCAATGCCTCCTTGCATGGTACCTCCCTACATAACAATAGTAGGGTTAAATACTAGGATGGTGTTGCTTATTACTAAACTTTGATTAGTTATAGATTTTAACTCTAATTTGGATGTGGATCCTTACTTGGGTATATAGGGTTAAGGATATATAAATTAGGGCACAAGGGTGAATGTCAGATCTATAGCAAGCTAATTAATATGCTAAATTTAGATGTACCATATGTTGAATTTACTAAACTAAGATAAGTTATAAATGGAAAGTAAAACTATACTAGATATATAAAATGATACAAAAATGATATACTTAGTTGGATTTGATGCTAACACACTATTAGATATAGTATAGGAAAAAAGTAGGTAGGAAGATAGTTCTAGGACAACCATCAAATTCTAGATCTGGTGTTCTCTAGATAGTTGTGTGATCTTAGGCTAGTGGATGTTATTATTTGGGTTTGATGCTAGTATTTTATATATAATATCTACTAAAACATAATGTGACCACCTAGATACTTCTATGTTTAGCTTCACCTTCACTCCTATACATTCAAATCTAGGTGATGGACTATCACTCCTGGTGAAATAGCAAAACCCTAGTTTTTTATCTTCAATATGACCTTAGGGAAAAATGGGTTAGTAGGCACATGGTGTTGTGTTGATCTGTAATGACCCTATTGTCAAATTGTACTACCTGCATACCCAATACTCCAAAAGAGGGCCTCATACTCATATAGTACTCCCCTATGTGTTGTCTTGTGTGTAAATCATGCAATATGTAAAGCAAGTACAATAGTGACCTAGATTATAACTTGGCAAATATGAACTTATGATTTATCCTTTAGTAATTCAAACTTGTAGCTAGGTTTTTTCTTTGATGATATCATAATATGGAAAAATAAGAAAGCTTTTGGTAATTTGAGTGCTCTTTTGGTTTGATTACTAAGTAAGGAATGATTGATGGTTGATACTATATTTATACCAATCCTTTCAGGAGATAACTTGTATTAAATCACTTAGGCCAAACATTTTAATACATTTCATTTACAAATTGGGTGACTTTAGGGTAATGGACACTTACGTCAGGTAGGATTAATGTCAATGCTACTATCAGTCTCAAAATTTAGTGTCTAAAGAGAAGGAGAGAAGGCTCAAGTTCATAACTCTTAAAGGTGTAATATGAGTACATTTTACATATTATGAGAAAGATAGGTTGTCTGTGTCATAAATATAAGGTTGGTCAGACTAAGAGATAGGCCAAGGGGCATAAGATAGGGTAGATGTAAGGCTTGTGGAAGCAAGGCATGTATAAAGCCAATAAGAACATCTAAGGTCTAATTTTGCCAAGTGTAAAAGACTAGGGTGATACATAATCACAAAATATCATTTACATTCATCCCCATTCAATATAGTAATGAAATTTATAGCTTAAAGGAAAGGAGTAATTACTTGGATGTGTGTGCACACCTTATCTTTGATTGACTTAAATTTGAGTACTTTGCTAGAGTTGAATTTGAGTCTTTTACTAGTGATTGACCTACAACTAAGAGCATGTTATAGTGTAAAATTAGTACATATAATTAGTGTTATAATTACTTTAAATTGATTGAAATTGAAAGAGCAAGGTTTAGGATTACCCCTGTGTATCGATGTAATCATCTTGCTCATTGGCAAGTTATTTTTACAAAAGATATATTATTGTAAGGATCTAAAACTGAGATTAGGATAAATATATATAAATGTTTAAAGTGCATATATCCAAGGAGATAAAGAGGGAGATATTGGAATGCACATGCCCCCAACTTTGGAGCAAAATTGAGTTATCGCCTAGCTATTGAGGTTAGCTCAATCGTGCTATCCAATGATATTATTGACCAAATTTGACTTCAAGATTAAATTTGGACCCCTATAGGTAAAAAACTTGGGTTTTAGATGTTTTATGGGTCTAATACTTTGTCATAGGGTATTTTATAGTCCATTTGATGTTATTTAATGCCTTTTAGCCTTAGTCATGGTCTAATAAGTTTATAAATCACTTTGACTCATTTAGAAGGCTTTTAGGGGTCATAAATACAAGTGGCATGGTTTTCAAGGTGACCAAGTATCCTAATTTCCTTTCAAATGTCAAAGAAGTTAGATTCCCTATCAAGAATGTCAATCTCATCTAAAACTTGCAAGTTATCTAATTGAAGATCAAGTAATCAACTAAAAAATGAAGAGTTTGGAAATTGTAAGGCCCATGAGGGAATGTGACATGTGGGAGAAGGTCATGTAATGTCTCTTCATCCTCATTGGACTCAATTCCATGTTTTAAATGATTTGTAATTGCCAAATTTGAGATAAAACCATTTTACTTCTTCTTTGCCTTTCTATACACACAAAAGTGATCAGTAGGTTTATGTTTGGTACAGACAGTTGGAGAAGCTTTAGGTCAAGCACCTTTGGAAGGTGAAATTAAAATCAAAGAGATCCATTTCCATAAAAATAGTTTGAATATTGATCAATCATGATTTTTGAACAATCTCTAACAAGTTGAATGTGTTTTTATGCTCATTATTTCTTATACCCTATAAGTTTTGCCTTATCCTGGGCATGCCCATATAATCCAATTGGTGATGTTAAATCTAGAGGCTATTGGATCTCTTCTAAAATTCTCTTCATGCTTGGTTTTTGTTATAGCATGGAATTCCACCCTTATGGGAGTGTTTTTCAAGCTCTCCCACTTCTGGCTAAAATCATGGGAACAACCTCAGGATGTGGGTGTCCTATAGTGAGGTTGAGTCTCTAAGATTTTTAAAGAGACTAGTTTCTCTTGGTGGATCACCTAAAACTAATGCTAAATTGAAACTTCATGGGGAAAAGGGTTAGAAGGGAGATAATGAATCTTAAGAGGGCTAACCAGGCGATGCACCAAAAATAAATAGACATTTATATATGCTTGAACCCACGCTAGATCAGTCATGAGGCAAATTGGGCTTACATGATCTCAAGGTCAAGATAACACACACAAGAAGAGGTTTAGTTATAACACTAATCCAAACCTACAAAACTTGAAAATACCTCAAAGAGGCAAGCAATAGGCTAATGGACTAGGAACAAACACATTCAGAAACCCACCAAGCAACAAGCATACTAAAGCACTAATTGAAGATAGGAAATAGGCAAGGAAATTGAGTCTCATTACATTAAAGAGGTGGTTCTTACAATACTTTGACAGGGTTTATCCTGGTTGAAATAGCACACTTTTACAAACATCTTAATGGGCATCTATCTCCCAGCAAGATGACAAAAACTCTAAAAACTAAGAACCTCTCTCCAATGGCTTGAAAGCCCACATATATAGAGAATGGAAGAGAGAGAGAGAGAGAGAGAGAGAGAGAGAGGTCTGCATGGAAAGAGAAGAATTCATTGATTGATACTTTCATCATCTTTTCCATGAAAATACATCATTCAAGATCTTTTCAAGCCCTCTCTATGTATTGAATTCTCCCTTTGGCACATTCAAAGGAGCCATGTCATGAGTAGTTGGATATCACTTCTAGCATGGCTAGAATGATCTTTACATTACAAATAACATGGTGATCCTCCCCTTTTGTGTGTCTTGCTGAAAAGGATGTGGGTCTTCATGTGTGGAAACTCAAGTTGACCCATGCTGCATTCAAGTTAGATGCTATTTTGTAGAGATGATGGCCATTACTTTCATCTACCAGATCCTACTTACACTTGGAACAAACCTTTATTATAGAATAAAAACCAATATAAAGATATTGGTTTTCTCATAGCCATTTAACTCGAGTCTATTTGAGCTTTACTTCTATGAATCATTGATTCTCTACCAGCTATAAATGGTCTTGGATTGTCCTCCATCTATTCCTTTGAAAGGTCAACCCCTACTCTAACTTATGCCATGTGGCACCCTTTTATTCATCTGACTAGGCTTGATGTCTTTGGGTTCCTCTAGCTTGATGAATTTGGGCTTTCATGATTACTTTACTTATGAATTCTCCTAAGTCAATTAGCTCTGAAAGCTCAATTTTCACTTCATAGTGCAAATTGGGTTTCTTAACTACTTGACTTATAAAAATATATAATTAAAGTCTTTAGAGAATCTTGACTTACACTATGCAGTCTAATTTGGGCTCTTTGAGCCTACTTAATAATCAAACATGTCTAGATGTTCTACTTCAGACTTCTTTATCAGGCCTCCTTTCTATGAGCTTTCCTCGAACAATTTTCCCATAGCAATTCCTTCAAAGGAATTCTTTCAGGTTTATTTTGCATTCTTTATCCTTCAAGATTATTTTCTTGAAGGAATTTCCCTTTGCTTATTTCCTTATTTATTTAGCCCTTTTCTTGCACCATTTTCCACAGGTAAGATGTCTATTGGAATTCCCTTTAACTTTTTTGAAAGTGCCCTTTGGAAAATTCATCCCAAAGGGAAAGATACCCTTCATGAATTTTGAAATGGTCCTCCCATTGAGAAAAGTGCCCTTTGGCACCTAAAAATGGTCCTTTGGAATTTTTTAAAAGGTCCTTCCTGAAGGGCAAGAAATCCTTCATCAAACTTGAAATGGTCCTCTTAAAGCTTGAAAAGGTCCTCTTAAACTTTTTGAAAGTGCCCTTTGGAACCTTTCTTTTATAAAATGATCAATGACTTCGCCCAAAAAGGGAAGCTGAATAAAAGAACTTTGCACAAGGCTAGTCATTTGTCTTGATTTAAAACATCTCTACTATCCCCCTAAAGAATTTTATCAAGCTTTATATGTGGTCTGAAAAATTGGCCAACATCTTTGGTGAATCGCAGGGAAGCATACCTACTATGCTTGCAGAACCTAGCTCACTTGCCTTGCCTAGTCCATTGGGCACGGAGTTACTACTTTCTTTGACAAGGCTAGATGAAATTGGATACAAGGCTAACCCTTGTTGGAACCCCCTCTTGAAGTAAAAGGGACAACACAAAATAAAACAAAACAAAACAAAGTGCCTAGGACACTTTGAGGAAAGGAAAAATATAATAAAAAGGAAATGTGTACAAGGCACTTTGAGGAAAACATGAAATCTATCCTAATATGTACAAGGTTACACTTTACAAGTACTCCCTCCTAGATCAAATGGTAAAGTATGAGTGTCATTCACCTATAACAAATCATGATGAAAGATATCTCAATTTGGAGGTACCAAAATTGGTGAACTAGGAAGCTTTATGTTCAAAGCTTTTGGTGTGCCCTCTAATGGAGGAAATGGAACAAATATGTCCCCAATGTAGACATATTGGTTTATGTCCTCCAAATTTGTTTCATGTTGGACTATGGGGGCTCTTGCAATCTCTTCATTTGATGGCTCAAATTTGTGCTCTGAATTAAACACAACATGTGATGGCTCCTTTGAGTTGGTGCTTAGTTTGTTGTCTAGATCTAAGCAAAATATCTCTAAGTCATCCCATAAGGTAGCTTCTTCTTGGTCATCTAAGATAATGCCAACTTCAACTCCATATGTGTTCAGCTTGTATTGAAAGGATTCATATGGAATTTCATCAATCCATCTAAGTCCCAACATGTCATATCTTTGTGGCTCTGGATCTGACCATTCCCCTTCATTCTTGAAGACATCAGTTTACCTTCAATAGATAACTAATCTTGGGATTGGTTAGCTTCCTCAACCTCATCTGTAACTTCATCCTTGGACTATGGAGAAGGCATATGCTAGTTTAGAACCTATACCTAATCTATGGATTCATGGTATAGTTACTTCCATACCTCATCTTGATCATCTTGCTCATTTGTGCCCTCTCCAACATGGTCAGCCAATTGATTGACTATGTCAATATCTACACCTTGATCATCTTCATCCGAGCCACACCAAACGGAAGCTCTTGGGACCAAAAAAAATCCTCCTTGCTCTCAGCTACATCCTGAATACACACCTCTTTAAGTATATAGGCATCAGTACAACCTTTAATCTCTAATTCATCAATGTTAAACCCATGCCACAATAGCTGGTCCAAACTTGATTTCTCTTTCCTTTTCTAGAGTGGACTACCTATCATGATCTCTTCATCATAGGCACTTGTGTTGTCTTCTTTAGGTTCAAACTTGACTATAAGATCCTCCTCTATTCCTTGAAAAATAGGCTCTTTCTCCATGAGGGAGATGGTGGGAGGGTGAAAAAGTTTACCTTACTTGCACCTTGAGAGAGTGTTTTTCCAGCTAGGGAATAGCTTCTTTGGTGGCTCTTCAGGGAGGTAGAAAGAGTCTTGAAACTCTTGTAGGAGAGATCATTGAATAGAGATAACCTTTATTTTTTACTTTATTCAACCAATAAATTTTCCTTCTCTTAACTTTCCTCTTGGATCACTACATCTGGCATCTCTTCTTGAAACTTCACTTCTTGAATGGCTCTCCATGAAGGAAAGGATCTAAGCTTTTGAAGGGAAAGGAGTGGAGGCTACAAGGCTCCTTTTCTGAATTTAGGAATCACCACCTCCTTCTTTACCCCATTGCTCTGAATGGATTTCCAAGATGGAAAAGATAGAGGCTCTTGAAGAGGGAGGGATGGAGGCTGAATGACCTTGGATTTACCTGGTTACATAACTTGGCTCCAAGATGGTAAAGGTAGTAGTTCTACTTTCATATTTTGATTTTGCCTTTCCTCTTCCTTCCTTGCCTTCAGCTCCAACTTTCTAATATGCTTTTTTATGTTATCTTGAAATAGTTCCTCCTTAAGGTGGTTAATAATATAATAAGGCTCTTAGAAAGGGATGAAGTCTTGGACCCAAATAGTAGGATGTTCCACAATAGGCACTTCATTTTTTTGATAGCCCCCTTGGATATATTTCCAAGAAGGAAAAGACTATAGAACATATGAGTAACTTGGAATATTTGAAGGAGCACTTGAAACTGTCACTTGTGGAGGAATGGGAGACACATAAGAAGGTTGAGGTTATGTATATGTAGGCACCAAAGGTTGGCAGGGCTGACCCTGTTATTCCTCAAGTCCCTCTAGCTTGTCCTCAATGCTATGAAGGTAACCACATATATCCATCATGTCATCAATGAGTTTGTTCCAATTTTCTCTCTCAATAGGGGACCATTATGGTTTTATTTGCTACAATGAATCCCTTACATAATGAATATGGTGAGTAGGGAAATTTTGGCCATAACACTTTTGTGAGTGCAACTCTAGTGCATGCTTGTCAAAGCTCACTAAATTTTACCTAAGTGTTGGTATAGATGGCTCATGATAGGGTTGATAGGTCATTTAAGGGCCATTTGGGGGGAACACATAAACATTATTAGCTTGATAAGTGTGTTGCTGAGGTAGGGAATATGCATGTTGTTCAAAATATGGTTGACTATATATACCAAATATGTTGATTAGGCACTTGAAATGCTCAAACTAGCTGATAAATAATCAAAGTCACCATTTATGTTTGTAAAATGCCTCCAAAGTTTGATAAGTAGGACAATATTAAAAATAAATGGACACTCATCTACGCTTGAACCCACACTAGATTAGTCATGAGGCGATTTGGGCTTACATGATCTCAGGTTCAAGCTAACACACACTAGAAGATGTTTAGTCAAAACACTAATCTAGACTTATAAAACTTGGAAATACTTCAAAGAGGCAAACAACAAGCTAATGGACTAGGAATAAATGCATTCACAAACCCACTAAGCAACAAGCATACTAAAGCACTAATTTAAGATAAGAAATAGGCAAGGAAATCGAGTCTCATTACATTCAAGAGGCAGTTCTTACAATACTTTGATAGGGTTTAGCCTGGTCGAAGTAGCACATTTTTACAAACATCTCAACAGGCATCCATCTCCTAGAAAGATGAAAAAAAATCTAAAAATTGGGAACCTCTCTTAAATGGATTGAAAGCCCACATATAAAGAGAAGGGAAGAGAGAGAGAGGTCTGCATGGAAAGAGAAGAAGTCATTGATTGTTGCTTGCATCCTCCTTTCCATGAAAATGCATTATTCAGGATCTTCTCGAGCCCTCTTCATGCGTTGAATTCTCCCTTTAGTGCATTCAAAGGAGCCATGTTACGAGTAGTTAGATGTCACTTATGGTGTGGCTAGAATGATCTTTACATTAAAAATAGCATGGTGATCCTCCCCTTTTATGTGTCCTAATAAAAAGGATGCAGGTCTCCATGTGTGAAAAGTCAAGCTAACCCATGTTGTATTCAAGTCAGACAATTGTTTGTCAGAGATGATGGCCATTACTTTCACCTACCAACTCTTGCTTATGCTTGGAATAGACCTTTCTTATAGATATAAAACCAATATAAAGACATTGGTTTTATCGTATCCATTTAACTTGGGTCTATTTGAGTTTTAATTCCATGAACCATCAATTTTCTATCAATTGGAAATGCTCTTGGATCATCCTCCATCTATTCCTTTGAAAGGTCAACCCCTGCTCTAACTTATGCCACGTGGTACCCTTTTATTCATCTAACCAAGCATGATATCTTTAGGTTCCTCCAGCTTGATGACTTTAGGCTTTCATGACTACTTAATTATGAATTCTCCTAAGTCAAGTAGCTCTGAAAGCCCAATTTTCAATTCATAGTACAAATTGGGTTTTCTTAACTAATTGACTTATAAAAATCTATAAGTAAAGTCTTTGGAGAATCCTGACTTACACTATGCAGTGTAATTTGGGTTCTCTGAGCCTAATTACTCATCAAACTTGTCCATCTTTCTAATTTAGACCTCTTTGTCAGGCCTCCTTTCTATGGGCTTTCCTTGGATAATTTTCCCAAAGGAATTCCTTCAGAGGAATTCTTTCAAGTTTCTTTTGTGTTCTTTTTCCTTTGGGATTATTTTATTGAAGGAATTTCCCTTTGCTTATTTCCTTATTTCTTCATCCCTTTTCTTCCACCATTTCCTGTAGGCAAAATGTCTATGGGAATTCCCTTTAACTTTTCCAAAAGTGCCCTTGACAAATTTTTAAGTGGTCCTCCCAAAGGGAAAGATACCCTTCGGTAATTTTGAAATGGTCCTCCCACCGAGAAAAGTGCCCTTCAATGCCTGAAAATGGTCCTTTGGAATTTTTGAAAAGGTCCTTTCCAAAGGGCAAGATACCCTTCAGCAAACTTGAAATGGTCTTACCAAATCTTGAAAAGGTCCTCTCAGAGTTTTTGAAAGTGCCCTTCAAAACCTTTCTTTCAAAAAATAATCAATGACTTAGCCCAAAAAGGGGAAGCTAAATAAAATAACTTTACACAAGGCTTAGTCCTTTGGCTTTCTCTAAAACATCTCTATTGGCCCATTGAAGAATTTGCTCAAGCTTTATATGTGGGCCAAAAAATTGGCCAATAGTTTCATGTTTCATGGTGTTTTTATGAGCAAGTCATCTCATGTTGTAGGAAGGTGTCACCATGTGAAGTCTCAGTCAAAGTTATCCTTATTTACAGAATGTTGGTTCCCTGTAGAGGTCTCATGTAGATGGAATATGGTGTCCCATAGGTCTCAAGGACATATGATCACCTCTTTTCATGTTTGGTTTCATCACACCAAGTTTGAGAAAATATTTAGTCTTGCCTTTCTCATAGTCAATCCTTCACTCACTCTTACTTACAGTCATATATATGAGGCTTGACCAACTTTTTCATGGAGTTTTAATGAAGGTGTATCATTTTGTTCAAGTCATTAGGAGATAGAGAGATTTCATTTGAATTTTTGAAGGAGATTCAAGGTTGGTTGCTAGCTCATGCACCACATAAACCAGTCATTAGATATCCCTATCTATTTTTTAGCATGTGTTTGCAAGAGGTTTACACATTGGAATAGATGTTTTGGATCTTGTCTTAAGATCTCATTAATGTAAATCATGCATTAGATGGATTGACAGTGATTTGGACTTGTTCATGAGGCCATTCATCCACATATTTATCTCCATTCCATGTTCACTACTTGCATATAGCTCATACACACCTACAAGAGTCTCTTTGATGATGTCATGCTAAAATGGAAAGTTGGATAGGTCTTTCAATATTTTAAGAATGTTAGGAGTCCATTTAAACACTTGGTGAGGGTTTTGAATTGATCATAAGCATTTGTACCTTGTATACTTCCCAAGTTTACTTCACTACCTGTGTGTGAAAATACTCACTTACAAGTGACATTACAGATCTTTAAAGATCCTTGTATGGGGAATTAGAGACATGGTAAAGCCTTATTTTGGATTATAGCATGTGAACTGACCATTTTAGGCCTATTTTAGGTGTAAAATGTATAAATGGTAGTGTAAATCACTTTCAAAGATGTGATGACTAAGTTCAGGGATATTTTCCCAAAAAAATGAAAATAAAGATCTAGGGCATTTTATAGATATCTTATAACAAGGTTGAAAAGATTTATGGAGCATATAAATAGGTAAATATTGTACCCTATATCATATAGAATAACTATGCTAAAGATAAAGCCAAGAGGATTGATGGAACTTGATTTTTTGGGGCCTCAAGGATGCCTTTTTAAGCACTAAAACCTTGCATTTGTATCTACAAGATTTGAGGTTTGAGTGGCCATTGCCATCCTAAAGAGCAAATAGAACATACTTTCATGTGTGGAATGGCCCTATTAATGGAATGGTATACAAATGAGCATGAATATGAAGAGTATGATTTTTATTTATAGTGTTTCAATCTTCATGGACACTTATAGGTGTCCCTTCATAGGAAAATGTGCACCTACAACTGAGTAGGAGACAGTGACCTAAGCATGGTGTCCTTATGATGTTTTATCCCATACAAGGTAAATACAAGTATAAATAGATGCTATGTGTGCTCAAGGATTCAGCGAGGTCATTTACACATCATGACCATAGTCTAATTAGGTAAATATGCACTTACATAAATCAAAGAGGTAGGGTATCATAGTTAAGAAAGAGAACTCGGTTTTGTGAGCTCAAGGTGAATGTAAAGGGTATAAGGAGAGTTGGAATGATTAAATAATCCTATGATCACCTTCATTAATACCATGATGACTTCCATCAGCTTTTGACTTTGTAAAATAAGCTTACATAGACTTCTTAAGGTCCTATATGCACCTATAGTTGAGTGCTTAGTCTTAATGAAGGTAAAGAGATGAGTGTGTTAAGGAAGAGAAAGGAGATCTAAAAATAACTTAAGAATGATTCATGATAGGTCAAGAATGTGTTTTCAAAATCTATAATACTCCTTTCAATTTGACCATCTATTCTTCATACTATCCCAAGGATGATAGTCTTTATAGTTACACTAAGGGACTCATGTTGCTCAATGGGTAACAATGAGGAATCTAAGGGAGAAGAGTGGTTTTGGGTGAATTTCAAGCTGCTTGAGCATGAGTTGAATATTGAGAACATGTTTAAGAAACCTAATCACATAGTATTTATCCTAGGGTCCTTAATATCATGTTTGTGGAATTTGTTGGCAATTCCAATGTTAGGGCTTTATAAACAAAGCTTAAGGAAAAAATGGACCTAAAACCCTACTAAACCCTTAGAAGTGACCTGATGAAGGAAATTAATTTGGAAATATAATCAAATGGAATAATTTTCCTATAATTATTATTTGAGGATGTATAAGACTCAGTCAAGCTCCCTACTATCAGGATGAGTTGTATGGAATCTGTATAGATAGGGTATAAAACTACTTTTCTTGACTATTTTGTCCATTGTGTAGGTTCTAAGAGGTTTAAAGAGATTAAATAAACTTTGGGAGGAATACATATACTTAAGATAACTCCCTGTTTCCATTTCATACTTCATAAAACCTCTTAAGTGTGCCTACCAGAGCTCTCATTCAACTAGTCAAAATTGGCATAGTGAACATGATAGTGAGAAGGGTGAAAACTTCAAGTGGAAGAAATTTTAAGGTGTTCTGATGATTCTAAGGACATGAAGAGTCTTTAAAATTTTCATCCACTCCATTTTAAAAAAATTCATGGAAAATTTATGCCTTTTTGGAAGCCAAGTGTGCAAGGTGTGTCGAATAGGAGTTTTCTTAGACTACAGATGGTGATGGCTCATTTACAGAAGTTTCCAAATGAATAGGAATGAAACAAATGCATGTTTAATAATTTATTAAACCCTTACCTCTAATTCAAACCATTATATCTACCCCTAGTCATTTTTGGGACATTCAAATAGGTGTGAATCATGAAGGTAGTTTTCTGAGCCAACACTAGGAATTTCATGCCACTTTCTAAGAGTTTCATGCCTTATATGGACACTTGTAATTTATAACCTTGCATGTTCTATTTCACATATTTTTATCATGCATATTTAACCTCTTTTCTCATCTTGACAAGTGTCCAAGTGACCTTTGAAATTCCCTTATCTCGCCCCTCTACCAAATGCTATAAGTAGTAACTTTTTGGGCTCTTTTGAGTAGCCTCCATTGGTTAATGGTGAAATACTAGCCAATTTTGTATTTTTATGTCTCTTTAATCAGTAAACAAGTTAATTTTCCTACTGACATGTTGTATAATTGAGTTTGGTTCCAAATCTTATTGATCTTATCTAGTAAAAGATGGTATTTTCTAGCATGTTGTCTTTGATTACCCACCAAGTATGTAGAAGAGTAACTATTACAGGTCTTTGTTAGTGTTATTTCTTAGTTTATTAGATTTTTAGAAGTTTTTTATGACTTTATTCTCTAAAGTATCAATCATTATCCCTCTTAAACATCAAAAATACCTCTTGAACCTAGCATATGAAACATTGATGTAACAATTTATCTTGAGTTGTGAGTTATGTGTGAAAGAATCTTTGATTTTCTCTGATTAGTATAAGTTCAATCAACAAGGGGAAATTAAATATTAGTGCATCACTTTTTAGCTTTTAAAGTTTGTCTTATTAACCCTTTTTATACAAAGTTGATAAGTGAGAGACTGCTTCAAAGAGTGCATCAAGGGAACTAGCCCTTTTAAAGATTCATCTCACCAATTGATTACCCACAAAAAATGAGATGTTTTCATTACATCACTTGGATGAGGAGAGTTGAGACATCTCCTCAAGGGGTGAAAATCTACAAGAACAAGAACATCTACAGTTAGTACCTAGCTAATCCACTAAGTTTTCAACTCTTTGGTTATTAATTAGTCCTTAATTTCCATGCCAAAGGTGACCACTAGGTCTACTACTAAAGGTATACCTTTTGAGTTTGTGTAATTGCTTTGTTATTCTATCAAAAGATTTAGATTTGTGAATACTCATCCTTATTCAAGGGAGTTGGTGTTTAAAAATTCCAAGTTTCTACTTATTTCAACCTCTAATACACATAATCCACATTCCAATATGGCTATAATTCTTCCTTTTGTGGCCATCATCTCCTTTGAATCTTGACCAATATGACCAAATTCCTAGAGCAGCCCTTAAAAGTGTTCCATCTTTTATTGGAGAAGGTCCTATCACTCCCATTGAACATATTAGGAACATGTAAAACTTCTAAAACATCCATAATATCAGAGAACATAGCCATCAGGATATTAGCATTATCTTTCAAAGGGAAAGATTTAGATTGGTATGGAACTCTACCTCATGTTTCCATTGCTTCATGGGATGAACTAGGAAATATATTGTCTAAGAGGTTTGAAGAGAAGAGTGATTATTTGTCACTAGCTGAGCAGTTGACTACTATCAAGAGGGCTCCTCAAGAGTTCATGAAATATTTTAACTCTAGATTTCAAAAGACATGGGATATGATCCCAACCCTTATGAGACCTACTCTAAATTATGCCTTCTTTTATTAAATAAAAGCATTGAACAATGATATAGCCATGATGATCCAATCCATGGGTGAGAATGCACTACTCAGTGCCTATGAGATAGCTATTAATGATGAGAATTGTTTTGTTCAAGTAGGAAAGATTGCTCCTAGACCACCAATGTCATTATTCCCTGATTTGTAGCCTCTTAGTTAAATTGCATTACCTACGTTAACTCCTTCACCTAATAGTCAATAAAATTCTTCCCTTGCCCCTACCAATTAGATTCATGAAGTCAATAGTTTGCTTCAAAGTGTTACTAATGAATTAGTTTCTCTCAAAAGATAACAAGCTAGAAATTATAGGACTTATCATCCCTATAATCAGTTTGGACAAGAAAGTAGGCCTCCTTTTTAAGGTAATACTCAAGGACAAGGTCAAATAACTCAAGCTAGATCCTACCAAAGTTTCAATCCTAATGCCCCATCATCTTCTATATCTCTTTTTCCTACTCAAAAAAAAAATTCAAGATCAAGCATGATACCCTTCAAATGACCAAAATCAAGGCCAAGTTGCATATGCCAATGAAATGCCTAATCAAGCCATGACAATGGAAGGTAGTCAAGTACCTCAAGTTCCCACTTTTGAGATTCAAATGAAACTTGGAATGGAAAATGGACAATAAAAATTTGATTCTACTCTTATGAATCATTTAGAGGGAGAATTTTGTGCCATGAATCATTTGGGGAGTTCAAATAATGTGAATACTAGTGTATCTTCTAACACTAGATCTAGGAAGAGGGTTATTGAAGAAGAACAAGGGGAAACTCAAGGACCTATTTTGAATCCATCACCCCAAATATTATGTTGGTTTAACTCAAATCCTAAGGTGTAGGGAAGTCAGAAGGTTTAGAATGCGAGGCCAGCTCCTACACATCCATCTTCACATGCTACACCATAAGCTACTAGTGCTTCTAAAGAGCAATTCAAGATGAACAATCCTTCTATCAATGTTTTAGATAAAATGAAGAATTTTAACATGAATATTTCATTATGATATTCATTGAAAATATTGGGACAAAAGGATATGCTCCAAAAATGATTGCTTGGATTAGGTAAATAAGTTAGATCAGCTAGGATTTAAAATGTTGTTTTGGTGAATGAAACTCAACCCATTGATGGATAAGTGAACAAAATTGATAAGACTCCTCATTTGTATTTATCCTTGATCATTATTGATTGTTTAGTTCATAATTATATCATAGATATTGGGGCTAGTACTTCAGTTATGCCCAAGTCAATAGAAAATAAACTAGGCCTCAAGTATGAACCAATGGCTAAAGGAGTTCTACAATTAGATGGGTCACTAGTAAAGACCTTGGGAGTAGTCAAGGATCTGAATCTAATTTTACATGTTTGTGTTACTTTCTCCATCCCTCATGATGTGGTTGTTGTAAACTTACCCCCATACTTTGCTCTTTGTTTGTCAAGAGAGTTTACAGCCAAGATAGTTGGATACTTGGAAGCAAATTGGTCATATATGGTTTTTAAAATAAATTATGGTACTAAGGTGAAGATTGAATCAGAACCTATTCATCACAATCATTTATATCCCTACATGCCTAAAGTTGCAAATGTCAATTATGTTATTCTTGATTAGGAATAACTGCACATGGATCAATCTCCAACTTCTTCTCTTGAAGGAAGTTTTTATTTAAATTTAGATGAATGGGGAGCTAAACACTATGAAAATGATCCTTACAAATTCATAGAGGAATTTGGTCTTGGAGTGTATTTCCTTCATGAGGAAGAATCTTTCATGCCTAATTTGATCAAGAATCAAGGTTGGATCAGGTGGTGGAGCAATGTTAGTTTCTCCATCCAAGGAAAGGTATTACTCTACTTTCATATTTCACTTAAGTTGTACCTATAATGTGATAGAATATGAGACCCTCATTCATGGCCTTGAGTGGGCTAGAAAGAGAGGTATGAAAGAGTTACAATTTTATGGTGATAGTGAGTTAGTTATGAATCAAGTGAGAGGTAAAAATATGACTAAGAACTCCTTTCTAAATTCCTATAAGCATAGAGTGTGGGATCTTGTGGAATATTTCCAAGCCTTCAATATTCAATCTATACCAAGAGAGGATAACAAACATGCTAATAAGTTGGCAGCAATTGGAACTCAATTTGATGTTCCAAAGGGGATAAGAGAGGACAAGAATTACCCTCATCTCAAAGTGAATGTAAGTCCCTATATACCTGATAATGTCACTAATTGGCAAGTGTTTGATAGTGACCAACAAATATCTCTTTTTTCTACAAGAGGAGGCTAAGTTTTTCTCAAAGAATCAGTCCAAACTATAGCAGAAATATGGAGGGCAAATTGTACAATTAAAGACAAATAAGCTCCCTAAATGCTTAGTCACACTTGAGATTATCTTCAATGATGATGATCAATTAAAGAAGGAAAAGGTGTTCATGTCTACTAAACAATAAAACTATGAGAGAGTACAGATCTTCAAAGATTATTTTCTTGCTCTTGGGAAGGTATGTATTAGAGAAGAAAGATATGCTTTCATTGAATTATGCAAGGAATTTTTTGATGTCTTTACATGGGAATATAGTGATTTAAAATGCTTTGATCCAAACTTAGCTTAACATACCATAGAGATAGATGATAATTCTAAGCCTATAAAGTAAAGGCAAAGGCCAATCAATCCTAAGATTGAGCCTCTCATGAGAAAGGAGCTTACAAAGTTGATTGAGTCTAAGAACATTTTTCCTATTAAGCATTCATCTTGGTTGGCAAACTTAGTCCCGGTAAGGAAGAAAAATGGTTAAATCTAGTTATGTGTTGACTTTAGAGATTTTAATAGAGTTTCCTTGAAGGACCATTATCCACTTCCTTCCATGGAGCAAATTTTGCAAGTTGTGGCAGGTGGTGAAAGGTTCTCACTCCTTGATGGCTATTCAAGGTATAATCAGATTTTGGTAAAGGAAGGAGATCAATACAAGACAGCCTTTACCACTAAATGGGACACATATGCTTATAATAAAATGTCTTTTGGTTTGTATAATGTTGGGGTAACATTTCAATGTGCTATGGATATGGCTTTTCAAGGGTTAATAAATGATATATTGTTGGTGTATCTTGATGATATCACATTTTCTCTAAGGATGCAAAGGATCATTTGACTCATCTTAGGAATATTTTTAAAATATGTAGAGAGTTTTTAATCTCTCTCAATTCAAATAAGTGTGTGTTTTCTATCCATTAAGGTAAACTTTTGGGATGCATTATTTCAAAGAAAGGTCTATCCATAGATTCTGAAAGGGTGAATACAATCTTGGCATTGACTTTGCCTAAACACAAGAAAGGTTTGCAAAGTTTCTTTGGAAAAATAAATTTCATAAGGAGGTTTATTCCTGATCTTGATAACTTAGTCAAGCCTCTAACCTATATGCTAAGGAAAGATGAAGTGTTTACTTGGATAAGAAGAAGGAAGGATAGTTTTGAAGAGATCAAGCAATCTATTGCTCAAGCTCCAACTCTTGAAATTTCTTATTTATCAAAGGACTTCAAATTGTATACCTTTGGAAATGAAGAATTAATCTCTACCATGCTCACTCAATCAAATGAAGAAAACTTGGATCAGCCTATTGCCTTATTTAGTCAAGGATTGGAAGGCTATGAGGTAAGATACACTTATGTAGAGAAGCAAGTAATTTTAGTTGTTAGAAGTTTAAATAAGTTTAGGCATATGTTATCTAACAACAAGATTCATATTGGTACCTCATACTAGTGTCAAATACTTCCTTTTGAGTAGATGTTTGAATGAAAAAGGGTTGTTTAGATTACAAAAGTAATGGAGTATGATGTATAAATCAAGACAACAAAACTAGTGAAATTAAAAGGACTATGTGAGCACCTTACTTCAGATTTGAAGGAATAAAAGGAAGTTTTTCTACTCTTCAAGATGATCCTATGACAACTGCATCCTCACCAATGAGAATTTGGACACAATAAATGATCCATTTTCTTCAAACTAGTGAATGTCCACAAGGCCTAAATAGAGCCAAAAGAAGGTACTTCAGATTAAAATCTATTCCTTATGTACTTCTTGATGGAGTGTTGTTTAATAAATATTTCTTAGGTGTACTATTGATATGTGTTGAATCATATCAGGTTGAGAAGATAGTATTTGAGTTTCATGATGGATGAGCAGGTGGTCACTTTGCTACAAGGACCACAACTGCTAAGATTATGAGAGCTAGATATTTATGGCCTAGTTTGTTTAAAGATACTCATACTTAGGTAAGGAAATATCATAAATGTGCCCTCTTTGATGGGAAACAAAATCTTCCATCCTTGCCTCTTCATCCAATACAAGTAGACCAACCTTTTATGTAATGGGGTCTAGATTTTATAAGCCTAATCAACCCACCTTCTAGTATTAGTCATAAATGGGTGTTAGTTGCCACATATTACTTTAAAAGATAGGTGGAGGTTGTAGCTCTCAAGGAAGCAAATGAAAATTTAGTTTTAGACTTCTATGAAGTCATAGTGACAAGATTTGGGGCTCCTTCAATAATAATTTCAAATAATGCATTGGCTTTCTTCGGAATGAAGACAAGTGAATGGGATTTGAAACATGGTTTTTATTTTAGTACTTCCTCCAGATATTATCCATAAGGGAATGGACTAGATAAGTCCACTAATAATAATCTACTTAGGATTATCAAGAGGATAATGGAGGAAAACCAAAGAACTTGGCATTCCAAGTTGAAGATAGCTCTTTGGGCTGATAGAATCACCCCCAAGAGAACCATTGGAAACTCACCATATACACTTGTTTATGGAAGAGAGGCTATATTTCATATTCCACTTGAGTTGCCAACTTTGGATCTCACTTATTAGCTAGATTTGATGTAAAATGAAAGCATAGAGGTTAAATTATTGTGAGTTGATGGAGATTGAAGAAACAAGGGATCAAGCTATGCAAACTATGAGAGCTCATCAAGATCAAACAAAGAGATAATTTGATAATAAATCCATGCCAAGAAGATTCCAATAGGGGGACATTGTTCTAAATTATGATGAAGATAGGGCTAATCTTGGAAAACACATAAAGTTTGACGTTTTGTGGAGTGGCCCTTATGTCATCACTCAATACAAGCCATATAATGCTTTTCAACTCTCAAAGTTGGATGCAGAGGAGCTTCATATCCCATTCAATAAGATTTATCTTAAACATTATACTAAGGTTCTCCTCTCTCCTTGTACATAGTTTTTGTTTTCCTTATTTTTCCTTAGTGCTTATGCACATGTGTGAGTCTTGTTGGTGTCTTGATGTGTTTTGTGTTTACTTGGTGCATTGTGGTTATTTTTATGTGTTTTACATAATCAATTTTTAGTTTTATTTATGAATTCATTGACTCCCTTATCCCATGGATAGGATAAGGCTATTGATATTTAGTATAGCAGGGATACTACCCCTATGAATCACCATTTTGTTGACCAAATTTGACTTCAAGGTTAAATTTGGACCTATATAGGTAAGAAAATTGGTTTTTAGATGTTTTAGGGGTCTAATAATTTGTCATATGGTATGTTATAGTCCATTATATGTTATTTAATTCTTTTTTAGCCTTAGTCATGGTCTAATAAGTCTATATGTCTCTTTAAGTCACTTAAAAGGCTTTTAGGGGTCATAAATGCAAGTGGCATAGTTTTAAAGGTGCCTAAGTGTCTTTATTTTCTTTAAAATGTACAAGAAGTCAGATTCACTATTTGGAATGTAGTCTCATCTGAAACTTGCAAGTTATCTAACTGAAGATCAAGTAATCAACTGAAAAAGTAAGAGTTTGGAACTTATACGGCCCATGAAGGAATGTGACACATGGGAGAAGATCATGGAATGCCTCTTCACATTATTTAGCCTCAAATACATGTTTTAAATTCTCTAGAAGTGCCAAATTACATATAAAACTGTTATGATCCTTCTTTGCCTTTCTAGACACATAAAAGTAATCATCAAGTTTATGTTTGGTATGGACAGTTACAGAAGTTTTAAGTCAAATTACTTTGGGAGGTGAAATTAAAATAATATATCTCTATTTATATAAAAATATTTTGAATAATGGTCAATCATGCTTTATGAACTATCTCTAACAAGTTGACTATGTTTTTCTACTCACTATTTCCCACACCTTATACGGTTTACTCTATTTTAGACAGGTATGTATAATCCAATTGGTGATGTTGAATCTAGATTATGTTGGGTATTTTATAAAATTATATTCATTCTTAGTTTAATGTTTCATGGTGTTTTTATGAGCAAGTCATCTCATGTTACAGGAAGGTGTCACCATGTGAGGTCTCAGTCAAAGTTCTCCTTATTTGTAGAATATTAGTTCCTTATAGAGGTCTCATGTATATGTAATATCATTTCTCATAGGCCTCAAGGACATATTATCACATATTTTCATGTTTTGTTTCATCTCACCATGTTTGAGCAAATATTCAGTCTTGCCTTTCTCATAGTCAATCCTTCACTCACTCTTACTTACAATCATATGTATGAGGCTTGCCCAAATTTTTAATGGAGTTGTAATGAAGGTGTATCATTTTTTTCAAGTCATTAGGAGATAGAGAGAGATCATTTTAATGTTTTAAGGATATTCAAGGTTGGTTTCTAGCTCATGCACCACATAAACTAGTCATTAGTTATCCCTATCTATTTTGTAATAGGTGTTTGCAAGAGGTTTACATGTTGGAATAGATGTTTTGTATCTTGTATTAAGATCTCATTAATGTAAATCATGAATTATAGGGATTTAAAATGATTTTTAATTTTTCATGAGGCCATTCATCCACAAATTTTGCTTCATTCCATGTTCACTACCTGAACATAACTCATACACACCTACAGGAGTCTCTTTGATGATGTCATGTTGAAATGGAAATTTGGATAGGTGTTTCAATATCTTAAGAATGCTAAGAGTCCATTTAAACACTTGGTGAATATTTTTAATAGATCATAATAATATGTACCTTATATATTTCCCAAGTTTGCTTCATTGCCTATGTGTGAAAATACTCACCTACATGTGACATTATAAAGCTTTGAAGATCCTTGTATGACAAATTAGAGATATGGTAAAGCCTTATTTTGGATTATATCATGTGAATTGATCATTGTAGACTTTTTTGAGGTGTCAAATGTATAAATGGTAGTGTAAATCACTTTCAAAGATGTGATGACTGAGTTCAGGGAGATTTTCCCAAAAAAGTGAAAATAGAGGTCCAATGCATTTTATAGATATCCTATAACAAGGTTTCAAAGAGTTATGAAGCATCTAGATAGGAAAATTTTGTATCCTATAACATAGATAATAATTATTCCAAATATAAATCCAAGATAATTTATGGATCTTGATTGTTTGGGTCTTCAAATATGCCTTTTTAAGCACTAAAACCCTACATTCATATCTACAAGATTTAAGGTTTGAGTGGCCATTAACATCCTAAAGAGAAAATGGAGCATACTCTCATGTGTGAAACTTACCTATTAATGTAATGGTGTAAAAATGAGAATGAATATAATTAGTATGATTTTTATTTATAGTGTTTCAAGCTTCATGGACACCTACAAGTGTCCCTTCATAGGAAAATGTTTACCTACAGTTGAGTAGGTAGACAATGACCTAAGCATGGTGTTTTGATGATTTTTTAGCCCATAAAAGGTGAATTAAGGTATAAATATATGTTATGTGACCTTAAGGATTCAATTAGGGCCTTTACACATCATTACCATAGTCTAATTAGGTAAATATGCACCTACAGGAATCAAAGAGACATTGTATCACAGTCAAGAAAGAGAACTCAGTTTTGTGAGCTCAAGGTGCATGTAAAGGGTATAGGGAGATTTGGAATGATTATAAACGCCTATGAACACCTTAATTATGACCATTATTACGTCCATAATATTTTTAATATGTAAAATAATCTTGCATAGACTCCTTAAGGTCTTTTATGCACCTACAGCTAAGTGTTTAGTCTTAATGAAGGTAAAGAGATAAATATGCTAAGGAAGAGAAAAGAGTTATGAAAACAACTTGAGAATGATTCAAGATAGGTAAATAAGGTGTTTTCACAAGCTCAAATACTCCTTTCAAGTTGACCATCTACTCTTCATACTAGCCCAAGGATGACAGTCTGTACAATGGCACTAAGGGACTCATGTTGTTCAATGGGTAGGAATGAGGAATCTAAGGGAGAAGAGTGGTTTTAGGTGAATTTAAATCTTATTTAGAATTAATTTAATATTTAAAACATGTTTAAGAAATATAAACACATATTATTTATCTTGGAGATTTCATTCTTAGATGGAAGTGAAAAATGTAAAAAAATAGTCCTTTTTGGAGGCCATTTTTGGGCAATTTAAGTTGGTTAGGTGCCTAAATGGGAGATTTTTTCTTATCCCTTTCTTTGGTAAAAATATTCATTATTACCTAATAAAATTTTTAAAACCTTCATTTTTTCTTTAATATAAGGTTTATATCTCACTATTTTGTCTCAGAGGTCAGCCATTTAGGAAAATTAGGGTTTTGGCAAGACAACCAAATGAAGCCAAAATGGGTACTAAACTTGATAGAAATATTTGGTAACCTCAAGGAAAATATTGTGATATGTATGGAAGGTTAATGGGTGATATGGAACACTAACTCAATATTATACCTCTCAAAATGGTCAATACACTCTTGCATACATCTCAACCAAGCAAGCTACAATTAGACCTAGTTAGTGAATTTGGTCATATTGGTCATGTCAATTATGTAGCATGTAAGTGTCCAAGTGACCTTTGGAATTAACTTGTCTCACCCCTCTTGTATATTAAAATACCATATTTTACTAGACAATATCAACAATATTTGGAACCAAACTCAATTATGTAGCATGTAAGTAGGTAAATTCACTTGTTTATTTCTTCAAGAGACATTAAAATACAAAATTGGCCAAGGTTTTACCATTAACCAATGGAGGATACTCAAAAGATCCCAAAAAGTCACTAATTATATACATTGGGAGATGGATTAGACAAGGGAAGTCCAAAGGTTACTTGGACACTTACATGCTACATAATTGAGTTTGGTTCCAAATCTTGTTGATCTTGTCTAGTAAAATATGGTCTTTTGTAACATGTTGTCTTTGATTGTCCACCAAGTATGCAGAAGAGTAACTATTATAGGTATTTGTTAGTGTTATTTATTAGTGTATGAGATTTTTAAAAGTGTTTTATGACTATATTCTTTAAAGGATCATTCATTATCCCTCCTAAACATCAAATATACCTCTTGAACCTAGCATATGAAACATTGATGTAATAATTTATCTTGAGTTGTGAGTTATATGTGAAAGAAGATTTGATTTTCTCTAAGTAGTATAATTTCATTCAATAGGAGTAAATTCAATATTGTTTCATCACCTTTTATCTTTCTAAGTCTTTTTTTCTTAACCCTTTTCATGCAAAGTTGATAAGTGAGAGAGTGCATCAAGGGAACTAGCCCTTCTATAGATTCATCTCACCTATTGATTACCCACATCAAGTGAGATGTTTATGTTTTGTCACTTATATGAGGAGAGTTGAGAAATCTCCTCAAGGGTTGCAAATCCAATTGATAATAGATACTTATAAGCTAATAAGTTTAGATGATCAATTCCAAACTAAAAACTTGACAAGATTGAGAGATTTAATCATCTCAACCATACCAAAAGGTGAACTAACTACTAAACTAAATTGGTTTTATAAAGTTTATAAAAAAATTTAGAGTATCAATACGTGCAATGGTTTTGGAATCTGAAATTGATTTGTATTTTTCAATATTATGCACTGTTACATATCATATGAACCTTAGATATGTCTCATTATAAAATTGTGTATGACAATGGTACCATTTATATAATTTTGTCACAACTATGAATCTAAATCATATAACTATGTGATTTTGTCCAATTTGGATAATTTTGTGTGTGAAGGACATGCTCCCAAATCATGCCCCAACTATATATGGACTAATCTAAAACTGATATAAGTACTAATGTGGAGGACATGTTTCTAAAACACATCCTTAATTTCAAATGGAGATACTGAATACTGAGTAGGTGTGGATAACATGCTTCTAAAACATTCCTCCATTTAATTTGAGGATTGATATAAGTACCATATTGAATGAGTGTGAATAACATGCTTCCAAAACATGCCCTCACTAAATCTAAAAAATGTTAATGTGTGGAAACCATGTCCATATGACATGCCACCCCTGAATATACAAACTTGTATAAGTATTGAATACTAAATGAATATGGAGAGAATGCTTCCAAATCATTCCCCCACTATCATCTAGAAAGTATGAATGTGTGGAAGCCATGTCCATATGGCATGTCCCCACTAAATCCAAGAATTGTGCAAAGTGTGGAGAACAAGATTCAAGAAAATGTTTTGTATAAATATGGGTACTATGGTCTATCCCATTTATCTTTTTATTGTTAGAGGAATTATTTTATATTTTGAACAATTTATCTACATGTTGTAACCTAGAGAATGAGAATAAATTGAAGTTATGCCTTTCTTGTCTGTGTTATGTTTGTGTATGCAAGGCTATATATGCACCCTCCTTTGAAGTGAGGGAAAAATATTACCTTGAAGTCACCTGACCTCCAAAGGGTAAGACAACTATAAATATTGTGAATGTAACCATGTATCATATAAGAAGAAACATGTCTAGATAGATGTATCATTGAAGCGCATAGAACCAATGTTATCACATGTAGGCCTAAGATGCATGATAAGGATCATGAAAACATCTACATAGTAATAATACAGTCTCAATAAGCAAATAATCACACACAAGAGCACTCAAAATCAATTCAAAAATCAATGGTCCAAGGAGACTACAAACAAGGGGCATGTTCAAATGCTTCAAAATCAAATGGACATGACTTATTTAAATGTCCAAAAACTAATTAATGACATATTTAAATGTCTATACAACAAGCAATGATATATTCAAATGTCCAATAATGAACAATGACATATTTAAATGTCCAAAACATAAGAACAGGGGCCACATACAACAAATCATATTCAAATGCTTGAAAAAGCAAAACAATATCAAGGCAAAACACTAAAGGAAGTGTATAAATGAAAATCATAAGAAACCAACATAAACATATCATAGTGGCCCATGGATCAATTCTATTAGAAAAAAATGTCAAGTACATAGCATATGAAGTACCCTATGTAATGTATAATCATGGATAATATGCATGTGTAAGTACATATGTAAGCTCAAATATGAGTATAGAGTGATCATTGAATCATATAACATGTGTGTATCAATATCATAGAAGATGGATGCCCTAACATCCTAGCAATGTGAGTAGATTGAAATCCCAACAACCATAAGTGTATCATGTATCTATGTATGCATGTATATGTATGTGGAGTAAATTATGTGCTAACACTTAACATGGAACTAACACATAGATACCAAGGAGCCAATAGAACATGTAGGTGCCAAAAACAATTATGGATTTTTTCATGTTTTTTTATTTTTTGGTATTTTCGTATTTTTGGATGATATAATATTTCCAATCAAGGAAGTCAAAATCATCAAAAGGTATGGGACCATTTTTAAAAAATTTAAAGTGTTGTTTATAATGATGAATTGCCTCTTCTTCAATATGCACTTCCCTAGAGCTAATGGTGTTTGTAACTAATCGTATCCATTATGTGGTGTAAAAATCTCTATGTCCATATCAAGAAAGGTAACACATGTATTTGTAGTATCCAACTTGGCTTTCCATTCAATTAGCCAATCTTTTCCAAGCTTTAATTTCAATTTGGGTTCATGTTCTAGTATTCATATGGCTGTGGTCAACACACGTGTACCACAAAAAATAGGTAATCAAATGTATCTGTGGGATTCTAGCATCAATAGAGAGTATATGAGTTCATCCATTGTATGTGCCAATTGTTTGAGAAATGTAGCTCCATAAGTTGTATCCCACTTGTTTGTATCAAAAATGAGATGGTGGTAATATACCCCATCAATATTAGAAGTAATATTCAACTTTTCATGCTTTGGTCACTTTGAAAGAGAGTTCTCATTCTAAAGTTGGGAAGGATTTTGCCTTTTGGTAGGTTGTGAAGCTTTTGGAGAATATTCCACATTTTTCACATGGTATATTTGCATTTGAACTTTGTTAGGTTGGCTCAATGTTTTTAACCAAGAGAGATTAATTGAGTAATAAAAATTTACATGCTCATATGTTATGATTGTGTTCCCCTTATCTGAATTTAGTGTTGTTTCTTATACAAGTGGATTGATCCTATATGTACAAGGCCCTGTGGGCTCAAACAAGTTATGTGAAGGTGATCAAGTGGATCAAATTTTAGTGCACATATTTTCTCATCTATCATATCATGAGTAGTGTCATCATCACTATCCTAGTAATCAAAAACATGCCCATCATTCTACTCAATATTGACCAATAAAGGAAGCTCAAATGAAGGAGGTTCCTATGATTTTAATGGATCCTTTGATAACATTTCTTACTCTTGATGTGCATCTATGTGCACCTCAATATTTGGTACCTTATTTACATCTGGATATGGAATATCCATTATACTTGACTCACCTATTTCATAAGTGTGTATGTGCTCAATAGGAATGCATTATTCAAGTGGTACCATTGTAAGAATGCCTTTGATTTTGGATTGTATCATTTTGAGATTTTTGAAAGGTTCATCATCAATGGAAATTGTTAATAAAGTCCCATCATGTATGAATTTTACACATCTATGAAGTGTAGATGGGATAGTTTCCATTGAGTGTATCCAAGGTCTACCCAAAAGTAGATTATAATGTAATGATTGAGACATTACCTAAAAAGTAGTTGAAATATTTTTTGGTCCCAATTTCACATCCAATGTAATTTGACCAATGGAAGACTATGTGAATCATTTCACCCTTGGATATGCATAATCAACTTTTGAATCATATTGGTGTTAATGCCTATGATGGTTAAAATTTTGATAATACAAATGTTTAGGCCTGATCCACTATCAATGAGCACCCTTTTGGTGTTCTTGTTTTGTATTGTCACTTATATGAATAAAGGTACCTGTTGAGAAATAATATATTTATATGGTAATTTATTTAGATAAAAGATAATAAGTTTGGCATTATTTTTTAGACATTTCATGATGTCTACAAAATAAGCAAGCTCAATAGCATTTGAAATGTGAGTTTCATGTAATGTCTCATATAGGATGTCTTTGTAAACATTAAATTATTTTAGGAACTCAAGTATTGAAATTTTAGTATGTGTATTTATCAATTGGTCAACAAGGTCATATCCCTTAGATTTTATCACAAGTTAAGGCTTAGGAGTCACATGTTGTAGATTAGTAGGTGGTGGTGTAGGTTGAGCAAATTTACCTCTTCGATTAGTAACATCATGGAATGCATAATCCAATTAAATCCATGCATGATAAATGGGTGTGGGTGGTAAATGTCACTTGAATAAGGTTTGGGTAGAACAAATGGTTGAGACATACGCGTTGGTATCTAGATACTGACTCTATAGCATTGTAAGAGAAATTTTGAAGAGATATGTTGTCTCTATTTTAACACTTTCTCATTATGTGCACAAACTTGATTAATATTTTTTATAAGAATGGTAACATAGTAAACCATATAAAATATCAATTATTGGACCATGAAATATTTTATATATATTTTCATGGCAAACATGATTGTAAGATTTATCAATCAGGAATCAACAATAGGAAAAAGAAAATTAGAAAACCCTAATTGGTGTAGAGTTTGATGTTTAAAGATTGGGTTCACCAGATGTTTAACCCTAATTTAGATGTGGATCCCTACTTGGGTAAATAGGGTTAATAATATATAAATGATATGAAACAAGGGTGAATATCAAATCTACAACATGTTAATTGATGTGCTAAACTCAAATGTACCATATGCTAAATTTACTAAACTAAGATAAGTTATAAATAAAAAGTACAAATATGATAGATATATAAAATTATATAAAAGTGATGTACTTATTTGGATATTATGCTAACATAGTGATGGATCTAGAACAAGTATAAAATAGGTGGGAGGATAGTTTTAGAACAGTCATCAAATTTTCGATCTAGTGTGTCTAGCTCTCTAGATAGTTACATCTGTCTAGAATGGTTGCATCTATGCTACTATTTAGACTTGATGCTAGTGTCCTATACATAATATCTAATGATAAAATATGAGACCAAAAGGATGATTTTAGGTTTGGATTTTCCTTTGCTCTAGTGCATTCATATCTAAGTCATGGATTATCACGCTAGGTGAAATGGTAAAACCCTAGTTTTCCATCTTCAATGTGAACTTGGGGTGAAATGGGTTAGTGGACACACAGTGTTGACCTAACCCATAATGACCCTATTGTCAAAGGGCATTTCCTACATAGCTAATAATTTATAAAAGGGCCTCAGACTCATGTAGTTCTCCCTTATGTGTTGGCTTGTGTGTGAATCATGCGGTGTGTAAAGCAAGTACAATAGTGACCTAACTTGTAATTTAGAAAATATGACTTTATGACTGATCCTTTTTTACTTATAACTTGTAGCTAGGTTTTTATTTTGATTGATATCAGAATAAGTTAGAATAGGAAGGATTTTGGTAACTTGAGTGCTCTTTTGGTCTAATTGATAGGTGAGGAATGAATCAGGGTTGATATTGTATTTATACCAATCCTATCAAGAGATAAATCACACTAAAACACTTAGGCTAACCATTGTAATATGTTTCAATTAAAAATCAAATGAATTTATGGCATCTGACACTTGTTTTTGGGTAGGAAAATAATGTCAACATTATTGTCTATCTTAGATGTTAGTGTTCAGGGAGAAGGAGAGTAGGCACAGGCTCAGAACTTGTAGAGGTGTAAGATAAGTAAATTTTAATCATTCTAAGGAAGATATTTTGTTTGTGTAATAAATATAAGGTTGGTCAAACTAATAAATAGGCCAAAATTTACATGATATAGTAGATTTGAGGCTTGAAAAATCAAGTCATGTGTGGAACCAAGAGGAATAGCCAAGGTTTGAGTTTTTGAAGTGTACAAGACTAAGGTGTTGCATAATCACAAAATATCATCTACACTCCTTTAATAGTCATTTGAATAATTATTTTAGATCACATATTATTCCATAATATAATTTAATATATGGTCAATTCTTGTGCACTATCTAGTTTTTCAAACAAAATTTACTCCACTACTAGTTCTCCAAATTCTTCCAAAATCATACCTTCTCATTCCCACTACCATAGGTTTAGTTTAATATTCAAATTCTAAAATGTGAGCTTTTGATCTTATTAAGTTTGAGTGAAATTCCTCCTCAAGACTTATGCATTCCACCTCATCATATTTTGGAATCTAATATTCTTCTTCCCATGGATCTACATCACTAAATAAATATTCCATACACATTCAACCTATTTCATAGGAGCATCCATCACCCCTATGAAAACTAATCAGGTGCCCTCCCAACTTCTTACAAACCTAACTTGAGACAATAGGCATTTCTTACTTAGTTGTCACAATTAGAACACATGAAATTCTTAACCACATGGTTCTCACAATTAGATCAATTCACATTAGGTTGTGACAATGAGTTATAGGTTATCACAATTAGTCAAAATAATATGAGGTTATTATACATAGGGGAAATCAAGTCCCAAGTCACATTAGGTTAATGCAATATGTAAAATGTGTTTATAGGGATCACTATGAACTCCTTGATCTCCCCTTGAAATGAATAAATAAAATAATTTTAGGTTGTCACACATAGGTGAAATCAAGTCCCAAGTCAGGCATCAGGTTGATACAATATGAAAAATGTGTTTATATGGATTGGTATGTGTTTCTTGAACTCCCCTCAGAGTAAATAAATCAATTATTTTCACATGATAATACTAATGTGTAGCACTATCTTATACTTTTTCAAAACCAAACAAAAATAAAATCTTTATCCTAAACTTATTTGCACCTACATAAAGCATCTAAGCCCAATGCTCAATATACACATTACTATATTTCAAACTAATGTGCTATAATGGCATAACACTTACAATATATTATTAATTCTACCATATTAATATAGGGAAACCAATGATATGTCATTATTTATTTCTTCAAAATAATGGTTTTCAAACTCATGTTATTTGACCTAACAATGCATTCTCAAACATACAATAGACGCACAAACTCTTTTAGACATTACTACACAAGTTACTTAATTTTGTGTACACACAAGGTTAGACTAGGCTAGTGGTGATGGATTTAAATTGAGTTTCACCTACCAATGTACACTCTTTCTCTTTAGAAAACCTTGTTTTACTAAAACATCACCTCACACACTACACACACACACACACACACACACATATATGTATGTATGTGTGTGTGTCTATATGTGTGTGTGTGTGTGTGTGTGTGTGTGTGTGTGTGTGTGTGTGTGTGTGTGTGTGTGTGTGTGTGTGTGTGTGTGTGTGTGTGTGTGTGTGTGTGTGTGTGTGTGTGTGTATAGAAAAAAATGATATGTATATATAGAAGTGTGTGTGTGTGTACATATACATATATGTGTGTGTATATAGATGTGTGTGTGTGTGTACATATACACACACATATATATATATATATGTATATGTTTGTGTGTGTGTGTGTGTACACACACACTCACATATATATGTATATGTGTGTGTGTGTGTGTAATACTACATTATATTATATTAATATATTTTAATTTATTACTATGTTATATAGTTTACATATATTATTTAAATAGTATATAATATTATATACTCTATAATATAATATGTTGTAGAAGTATTATATTAGTGTTATAATATTTATTTTTTCATATGTTATTAATGTTTTGTATATTATATTATTATTATATATCTTTTTTTGGCTAAGTAATGAGGTTTAATGGGTCCCTTGCCCATTTATTGAAAGAAACCAAGATTACAATAAAACCATAAGAAAAAAACAACCTTGAGCACATCAAGCTAAACCAAAATATGCCAAGAATGAAACACAATCACACCATCAAAAAAATAAAACACACATTAAAAACCACAAGCCCAACAAACACCTAAAATACCCATTGAACTAAAACTAGAAGTTGAGAAACACAACCCGTACACCCAACCAACAAGTGCCAATTATCCAAAAATCCCATTAAAAACCCCACCAAGCTACAACACTATCTTTCCTCAGATTCACTAGAGACTTCCTTCCTAAGAGTCATCGTTGAAACTCCTATGTCATCCCCCTTCATATCCCTAATGGAAGAGCAACATGTCAAGGAGGGTGAATCAAGAACAACAAGACTTCATTTTTTTTTCTTTTGACAAATAGCTATCCACCCTTTCTATATCTTAAAACCCCCAACACTGGGTCCATAGAATTGGATAACCCCACGTTTGGGCTCCTAGAAGCACCAGTAGCCTTTGATTTCTTCATAGTAGACTTCGGTAAATCAAAAGGGTAAAAGGGTTCCTCACAAGGTTTGGGAACCGAATGAACATAAGGTTTGCTTCCTCCCTCATAGATGTATTATTTACATGATCCATTAAAATATGAGTAGGGAGCACATACTTCCACCATGAAGATTTCATCCTTTGTTTGGAGATTTTACACAATATCAACCAAATCCCTTGTCATAAAACACCTTCAACAATAGAAAAGTAACCCCTCATAGTCAAGGGTTTGGGACCAAAACATTACTTGACTCTCAAATCGATGGCATAAAGAAGGTCTCAAGATATATCCATGAAAATAATAATATGAGAAAAAATTATATGAGCATAATCCAAGGTAGCCACGTTTACTACCAATATTTTCCCCAAGACATTGCCAATAGATGCTAAATAAGAATCAGACCAAAACTACATCTGAAGATTCAACAAACAAATCCAAATGGATTTGGTGCTAAATGATTCCATAAGAGGATTAAAGGAAGGAAACCAAGGCTTCAACAAGAGAGGACATTGATCCTAGATCCATAAAGTCCCCTAGATAAACCTAGCTCAGTATTCTAGGAGGTTAAAATCCATAATGAAGAAACCCTTAGCATATGGATAGATCTCCACAATTCCTTATATCAATGGCTACCAATAATTGGATATCCACTTATAGAGAGTAGGGCGGCTAGGCCATAGATTCTCAAACATGTAAATAACACCTTAGTCTTGACCATGCCTCACTCTCAAGTATATCCTCAAATGACTCATCTTCAAAGGAGATCAAAGGAGTTAACTTAGTAGTAACCAAATACTTTACCATCAGTTTTTCAGTCCCATCCAAATGATTATCCACTATAGTAAAGGACCTTTTCATCAACCTCAAAAATCTTGAAGATCCCATATTCTTATCAAGAGTAACTACATTAGTCCCAACAGACCCAATTGGAAATTTCAGTGTTATACAATACACCATTGTTAGGATATTGCCACAACCAAGGTTTGAATCCATCAAACTAAGAGTGGATCTTTCAGGTAGACCAACCTACATCGAGATGTTTCCATATGCCTTTGGTGAAACTTGCATCGACCCTATTGATCTTGAAATCACTTGAACACTGGGTTGATTACAGATCCTAATCCCATAAGTTTCCATTTACATAACACACATTATCATATATCTATTATTGATTTATTACATATTAATTATAATATATTTTATATACATATATATTATTATCACCCTCCTCATAGTGTAATCATGTACAACTTGCACAAAAAGGATTATGAAAGGATTTTCTCAAAATATTTGACCTAATAAAACACTCTCAAACATACGTTCACCATAATAATATGTGGTTCAAAAAATACCTCAAAGAGACACTTGTTTTCATTGAGATGACACATGTTTCAATCATGTATTGGGTAAATAAAATAGTTTAGTGGAAGCTACAATTTGCATTGAAATATATGACATGTCACTAAACTTTGCACATGTATCTAGGTGGGATTATTTAATTACATCCCTTAAAATACCATGTTATTTCCCCTCACCATCACCACCTAAATCACCTTGAAATATTTAATCACTTTCATGTTTTATACAATTTTTCCCTTCCCCACCACTTTTCCATTGCTCAAGCTCAACATGAAACAAACTATCTCCTCTCGACATAACTCATTCCCATGTTGTATGAAGTAACCCACCAATTCATTTTCATTATCACCTCCACTAAAAATATCAAATTATTTTTTATTAATGTTACATGCAAAAAAATTAAAACAAAGACAATAGTCATGGGTTTTGAATGAGGTAGAATTGCCGATTTACACTCTTCTTTTTACAAAACCTTGTTTCACCAAAACATCTAGTGACACCCCTCTCAACACAACTTGAACCTTTGGGGAAAATGATAGTTATATTAAAAAATATTTTATTTATGTGATGGACAAGTTAATGCATAATTACATCCTCCACTAACTCTAGTTGGACTCCCCACCCTCCTCATTTCCATTTTTACAATTCCCACACCTTGTTCATAATTGGAGGTTGGATTTTAGACCTATATTGCATCACATTCTTCCCTTTGTTTTGTAAGCCCAATTATTTTTCAAGATTATTGTCTTTGATAAAGAGTGATAATGTCATATGTCAACCATTAATTTTCTTTTTCCATGCACATCAAAATCATTTTGGTGCATATGTGCATAATCCTAAAATAGTATAGCCATAAAAAAATTGCTAGTTTGTAGATTAAAAATTATTAAATTAGGGTTTTAAAATCTAATTGTCTTTTGTATCTTTGATCATCTAAAAATCCCTTTGTGCAAACAACATAAAAATTGTTGACTAAATCAAAATTATTTATTTCATTCCTAAGCTCTCGTTTCTTCTATATTTATTTTTATATTACCCATGTTGTATTTATTCCTTTAAAACCTTAAATTTCTATAGAGGAAGACATTCCATTATCTTATTAAATCTCACAATTGATTCACGGCTCACTTCTTCTAACACATTTTTAAAATGATTTGATAATTTTCTCACTCATACATAGGGGAGATGTGCCGCTAGTGGTACACCCTAAGTTTGGGGTTCTCATTTCCACCTAGGGTTTTCATAGGAACGTTAAAATTAATCCATTTGAAAGTTTAATATTTTTTAACTTACATGTTGAAATGTAGAAAAAATCACATTTTTAATTGATTTAAAATTTAAAAAAATTGAAATGTATTAAAAGAAGTGTCATCCAATACTCGTAAATATTATAAATATGTTTTACATTGATGCACCAATAGTTGTGAATTATTAGGTTGTGGAGCTAAAAGCTTCACCCGGATGCAAACATGGAGGGTTGCTGAGTGTCATAATCACCGACGTCCATAGGATCACCGATGTCGGGCATGGGTTGACAGAAAGCAACTGACATCGGCAAGAGTCAGCCGACGTCAGTCACCTCCAGTCAGATAGGGACCAACGTCGATCACCTGTGCGGTTCCAGAACTGGTTGTTGATGAATAGTCAGTTAGTTGAACGGGTTATTTGCATGTTAAAGACTGAGTCGAGTCTTGAGCCGCAAGTCTAATCATTGTATGCATGAGATCTATATAATAGACTCATGGGCTATATTGTAAAGTGTATAACTAGGAGAGTTCTTCCCATGGTGGAATCACAGGGGTTCTTCTAGGTATGTAAGATCAGGTTTGATCTACAGGGTGTTGCAAGATCATGGTGGAGATCTACATGTGATAAGTAAGATCAGGTTGGTCTGTAGGGGTGTGTGTGTGTGAGGGTCAAAAGGAGATCTACGGGGGAGCAAGATCAAAGGTGAAAGCAACACATCAAGGAGCAAGATCATGGTGAGATCTACTTGGAGTACTGGTTCGTACTCGGTTGTACTGGCAGTATTGTACTGATTGGTTGAGGTGAACAACAGCTCTGTGTTTGAGTTGTTTGTTGTGACCTGTATTGAGAGAAGATTACTCTTGAGGGAAGATTACTGGTATGCCCACGAAGTGGAAGAAGAGTGTGATCTCTTTATTGTAATTTCCTTCTGTAATGAGTTGAATACAATTGTGTATTGCCTCTCATATTCTGTGTTATTTCTTATTTCTAGTTACTTGTACTTCTAGTTAAATTTTGCATTTAGTTGCTAATACAAAGGTAATCAAGTGTGCTCTTAATTCTGACAAGTTGTGTCAGAGCTTTGGGGAACATAGGTCTTATCAATTAGTATCAGAGCGAGGTTGGAGGTTCTCAAAGTGAGGTTTAATAACAGGTGATTCAAATATGTTTAGTATGTTTTGATTACAGGTCACTCTCAGGGGTTTTCTGATTGAGTGGGAGTATAGCAATGGTAGAATAAGGTAAGCTGAGAATGGAGAAATTGAGACACAGGTGTAGCACCATATGGTGTGTGGTGGTTAGTCTTCAAGATTGAGCTTGAAGAGGGATACAAGCCAGATATAGATTAGACAATGTACTGGTATAGGTACAGGTGCAGCTATTTATCTCCAAGTGGGAAATTGTTAGGTTGTGGAGCTAAAAGCTTCACCCAGATGCAAACATGGAGGGTTTTTGAGTGTCACAATCATCAACGTCGATAGGATCACTGACGTCGGGCATGGGTCGACAGAAAGCAACTGACATCGGCAGGAGTCGGCCGACGTCGGTCACCTCCAGTCAGACAGGGATCGATGTCGATCGCCTGTGTGGTTCCAGAACTGGTTGTTGATGAACAGTCAATTAGTTGAACGGGTTATTTGCATGTTAAAGACTGAGTCGAGTCTTGAGCCACAAGTCTAATCATTGTATGCATGATATCTATATAATAGACTCATGGGCTGTATTGTAAAGTGTAAAACTAGGAGAGTTCTTCCCATGGTGGAATCACAGGGGTTCTTCCAGGTATGTAAGATCAGGTTTAATCTGCAGGTGTTGCAAGATCATGGTGGAGATTTACATGTGATAATTAAGATTAGGTTGGTATGCAGGGGTGTGTGTGTGTGAGGGTTAAAAGGAGATCTACGGGGGAGCAAGATCCAAGGTGATAGCAACACATCAAGGAGCAAGATCATGGTGAGATCTACTTGGAGTACCAGTTCGTACTCGGTTGTACTGGTAGTATTGTACTGACTGGTTGAGGTGAACAACAGCTCTGTGTTTGAGTTGTTTGTTGTGACCTGTATTGAGGGAAGATTACTGGTATGCCCATGAAGTGGAAGAAGAGTGTGATCTCTTTATTGTAATTTCCTTCTGTAATGAGTTGAATGCAATTGTGTGTTGCCTCTCATATTCTGTGTTATTTCTAGTTACTTGTACTTCTGGTTAAATTCTGCATTTAGTTGCTAATACAAAGGTAATCAAGTGTGCTCTTAATTCTGACAAGTTGTGTCAGAGCTTTGGGGAACATAGGTCCTATCATGAATCTTATATGTCATAATGTGATTGGTTATTATGAATCAAAAGTTAAACAACTATTAAATAATACTATGAAAACTATTGAGTAGTATTATGACAACTATGAGGCATTGTGTTGAAAACCTATTTAAACTATTGGAACATATTCATCTATTGGTCTTTTTTCCCTACCTATATTGTTCCTACATGGATATAAGGATTCCAATACACCAACCACATTCATCCAAAAAAATTGGTAGTGTGCACCCTATTTCATAATTCTTGATGAAAACTTCACTTTACCATTTTCTTCTTTATCTGTTATCCCATACTTTGTTCACCACCTTTTCTCCCTACTACATATATATCTAACCCTACTTTATTCCAACTTACACAATTATTTGCATTATAATTATTTATGTACTTCTTCACCCCTATTAGGGCTTCAAGTTACTACCATTCTTGAATCATTCCTTTAATTTCCCCGATATTACCATCAACCAAATAGCTCATTTATGTGTTATGGCATGAATGACATATGTTCATTGCCACCATATGCACAGGGTGTGATTTATATCTACTTTCATACAAAAATACATGATTTCCAACATGGAACTCTTTCATCCTTAAGTTCATATTGTGTCAAGCCTTTTGATGTTACTTTTATACTTCCTTCCCTTGATATGAGATTAATTGTATTTCATCCAACTTGATGAGATCTTTCAATCTTCTCTTAGTTGACTCTCCTCTCCCATCCTTGTGGAAATTATATCATGCAAGATTGGAACTATATATTCCATAAGAATTATTTCCCCTAGGCTATAAACTATCTAAAATGGCGTTTAATTTGTTGCCATTTTGAAATTGAACATGAATGACCATAAAATTGTCAGTATCCTTTCTTCCCAATTATCTATGTTTACAATGAAGTTTTTTTAAGAACCTTCTCCAAAATTTTAATGAAATCTTATGCTTTCCCATTTGTTTATGGGTGGTTTGTTGTGCGATTTTGATGAGATACCATAAATTCAAAATTTAAAACTTCAATTTTTTATTCAATAAATGTGAAAATCTATCACATTCCAAAACTTGTGGATGTCCAAACCTTCTTAAATATTTAGCACCATCTACAGAGGTTAAATCCTATTTAGCATAAACATATATTCCAATGTTAGGATTACCCTTTACTCAGGTTAGTTTTATTATCCTAAAGATAATTTATGTGTGTATAGATTAATTCTCACATGAAATATGTGTGTACAGATTAATTCTCACATGAAATTTAAATTCATTTATTAAGGGACTATGTGTGTGTAGTTTCATATCATATGTAACTCCTATAATATTTGACACGTATTTCCCCATCACCTTATGGGGCTTAATGGCACTAGAGATACACTAAGCAGGTTAGTCAAAGTATTGATCAAGTTTCTTTGTAACTTTTTTTGGCTTCCTCGCTTTATTTAGATAGTTATCTCCTCTCCTTCATTAACACTTGAAGTTTATTTTTATTTTCTATTCTCTTATTTATTCTACTTTCTTTATAAAGATTGTAATCTGAAGAATATTATTTATAACTCTTCCTTTTTAATTCAAGTGGAGTTTTCTTTCATTAATTTAGTTTCTCCACTTAACAATTTATGGCTCACATTTACGTGGTTTGACTTAATTTGAGGTGATATTTTATCATTTTTTTGCATTCATTTATTTATGCTTCAATGTTATTTGCAAAGATCTAGTTCTTTATTCTTTTATGCTATCAGAGCATGTCATTGTTAATGTTGAAAAATAAGTGTTTGTATTTTTTTGATGGAGAAAGAAACAAAAAAAAACATCATTTTTTTCAAAAAAAATCAAGGGATTTCAACCTTGCCATTTTTTTTTGTCTTTGATCCTTTCTCTTAACCCATTGATAGTTTTGGTTTCTCATGTGTTTCACATATTCATCAACTCTTAAGAGGTTTTTAACTCTTTCCATGACCACATATTATTGGTTTTTTGGTTACTTGAATGCATAAGACTATATAAATTTGAGTTTCAAGCTTTTGAAAAGGTGTTTCATTCAAATAGAAAGCGTTTTGTGTTAATGATGAAAACGTTCCCCTAATAATGGTGCATTAGTGGTTTTTGGTAGATTTCAAGGTGTCTCAGCTAAATAGAGATGTTTTAGACTATGTAGAATCTAGAATCAAGTTGTTTTGTATGAATATGATGCCATAAAAGCTTTCATATCTACGTTTTACATGTTTTAATTTAAGTATTATGTGGAAATTGTTTATGTTTGTTTTTTGGATGAATGTCAATATTTTGAAGGATTGTGTGACACTTTGGTTGTGTTTGCTCATCTTTGACTACATTGAATATGTTTTATTATGATTTACATTCTTCTTGAACTATTTTGTCCATTTTGGATTATGTCCCATCCAACCCCTACTGCGTGGAGCCTTTGAAAGTGTCTTAATCTCTTATTCTATCTGGTTGAAGACCAAGCCAAGGCAATTTTTGGTGGATCTATACTTCAATATAGGTGTGTTGACTAAATTATAGAATAAAGGAGTGTGTGTCACCAAGCCTAAGCTAAGTTCAACTCCATAATATTCTACCTTCATATGCTAGTTAAGTTGATAATTTTTTAGTTTTATTTTTTTCTCCTCAAAAAATTTTCTTTTATCCTTAGACAAATGCACAAGGCCATGGTTATTTTTTGTATTCCTATCCATTTTTTTTCATTTATGTATTTAATTTTTTTTTTTTTACATTATTAATTTTAGTTCTTCTAAAGTGTATTGATATTATTATATTTTATGATTACTGTGGTATTGTGACTATTTGTAGCATCATGACATAATTGTTGTCAGAATTTAAACTCACTTTGTCTAATTACTATTTTTGGAAATCACACATGCAATACATCTTTACCTTTAAGCACTTAGTTCAAATCATAAAGATTAAATAAATATACATGATGAAAAATCCTATAATGGAGCTAAGGAAAAGTGGTAAGCTAAAAATGAAGAGGTATTAGGTTTAATTGGAATGACAATGACACCCAAACTCCATATTCATGTTGATGGTTTGTTTACTACGTCTACTGCTTGGTCAAAACATAAAAAAATTTATGATGTTATGAATGAATCTATAAAAATTCAAGTTCAAGATCAACTTTCAAATTTAAGATATATTGATTTTAAAATAATTGATGATTTTTTAACAAAAGTCCATTCCTGAAAATCACAATTGACTAGTTTGTGTTAAAATTTTAGATTTGAATTGAATTCATACTATTATGAATAAGTGTTTACCTAGACATTTTCAACTATTTATTATAAATATTCTTAGCTAGTTATTTTTATTTTAACCACTTAGTTGATGTTTTATTTTGTGTACCTTGTTATATCAAGAAGGACAAAAGTTACTTCAATTTGGTAGTCTTAAGGCAAATTAACATGCATTTGTGTTTAAACACCAACACAAGATTAAAAAATATCATTCTAAGTCTCATAATACAAATGAAAAAAAAGAACACAAATCTAACCCTAAGGAAAAGTTGAAATGTAAGTATTATAATAAGGACAATCATGATGATGAACATTGCTTTGATAAAAAATGAGACATTATAAATGGTAAGTTAAAAGAAAACACTAATACTAGTGATAGTAATAATACTCAAAAAACTCAAAATTATAATATTAGGGTTATTTTTACTTGTGCTTTGTGTCTTTCTTCTCCTATTGAATTGATTGATGATTCTGATGTTACTCAACATATGGCATCTAAGATTGATTTATTTACTTATTTAGAACCAGATCATTTTGAAGTATAATAATGTGTCCCACCTTTTTGACATAAAACAGCCACATACACTTCTAATCTCTTCTCAAAATATCTTGAGTCTGGGTCATTGATATTAACCAAACAAATATGTTTTAAATTATATATACAAAGATGTAGCGCATATATATTTTTCTAATTTTTTAAAAAGTCATTAAGTATTTTTTAGGATTTATTTTCAAATTAATATTATTATTATTTTAAAATTCATTAAGAAACAACAATCAATTAAGTCTTACAATTCATACTTCATACAATGTAGAATCAATTAGAACTATTAAAATTTTGAATGGTGTATTACATGATAAGTTTTGTTTGTGCCCAATTTAAAGTTAAATCTATTTTATGTTCCTCAATTAGGCAAACATGATTATAACATTTTTTTTTTTCAAAATACTTGTTATGTTAAAGTAACCAAATAATATTTTAAATTCATTGTTGCTGCCTTTTTAATAATGATGATTTTTTTTAATTTACAAATTTTTCTTATTCTAATTTTACTCGTGTTTTAGTTCCTTTTGTTGATGGTAGATTATTCCATGAAAGATTAGGTCATATAAACTATCAAAGAATTTCAACTATGAATAAACTATATATGGTGTGTGTCTTGCCTAAAATACCTCGTATTGATTCTTTATGTAATGGATATATCGCTGGTAAAATTCATAGAATATATTTCTAAAAATAAATCTTGGTGTGCAACTGAAAAACTCTGTCTAGTTCATAGCGATCTTTTAGGTGAAATGCAAAATCCTATTAATGGGGATAAATATGTTTTAACCTTTGTATATTATTACACTAGGAGGGTTTGGATTTATTTTTTGAAATATAAAGATCAAGTTTTGGATACTTTCATTGAATTTCATGTCTTTGTTGAAAAATAATGTGGTTTTTCTTTACATATCTTACATATTTATAATGGTATTGAATATGTCAATTCAAATTTTCTTGCATATTGTAAGTAACATGTTATTAATCATAAAAATATTATTTCTTAAACACCTAAGAAAAATGGTGTTACCAAATGTAAACATAGGACTATCATTGAAATGACTATGCATATGTTGTATTCTAAAAATATGTATTATAAATTTTGGGATAAATCTATAGGTTGTGTTATTTATATAATTAATAACATCCATACTAAATAATTCTTAAACATTACTCCTGAAGAATCTTGGAGTGGAATAAAATCTATTTTACAACATTTGTGTGTATTTGGTTGTGATGTTTTTGTTCATATTCCTAAAGGAAAATGTAAGACGTTAGATTCATAAACAAACATGCATATATTTATTGTTTATGATGAGAAATCTAAGGATTATCAATTTATGATTCTTAAACTAACAAAATCAAGATTAAAAAAGATGTTAAAATTGTTGAAAATGGTGTGGTTGATTGTTCTACTACTTCAGATTCTCTTGATATTGTTTATATTTATTTTCTTTTTGATACAAAGGATGATCATGTAAATGTTTTGCATAGTAATGTTAATACCCTTAGTGTCCCTACTCCATCTTCTAGCCTTGCTCCACCTAAGTCTATGCCTAAATGGACAAAGAAAACTATAGAAGCATCTGGAGTTGATATAGATGTTTATGATTCTCGTAAAACTAGGAAACATTTTTACAACTATGTTTTGATATCAAAAATTATGAAAAATAATGGTCATTAAACACTTAAACAAGTCAAGGTTACCCTCATTGGGAAAAACTATGTATGATGAATATAATTCATTAAAATCTAATCAAACTTGAGACTTAGTCCCTCTTTCTAAAGGTATAAAAGTTTATTAGTTGTAATGGTTGTTAAAAACTAAGTTTACTTCTAATAATCCAATATAAAAATACTAGAGGTTTTTTTCAAGTTGAAAGGATTGATTATAATGAAACTATTGCTCTCATAGCTAACATACTCATAATTAAAGTTGTTTTAGATATAACTGCTCATATGCATTGGTTTGTTTATCAAATGGGTGTCAAGAATGTTTTTTTTTTTTTTTAATTCTAATTTGCAAGAAGAAATTTATGTCTCAACCTCATGGTTTTATTAAGAAAGAAAATGAGCATCTTGTATACAAATTAAATAAATTGATTCATGGTTTGAAGCAATCACCTACAGAATGGTGATGTAAAATCCATCATTTTTTTTTAGATAAAGGTTTTAGTCACAGCTACAATGATCATAATATCTTTCAAAAATGTGTCTCATGACATAATTATCATAATCTTGTATGTTGATGATTTGATAATTATTGGTAATAATAGTTCATTGGTTTCTTTTACTAAAAATGCTTTAAAGAAAACCTTTGAAATGACAAATTTATGTTTTTTACATTTTTTTTTAAGTATACAAGTTTATCAAGAAAAAGATAGCATTTCAATTCTCAAACCAACTATGCATATAACTTATTAGCTAAATTTAATATGTTATATTTCAAACCCATTGCTACTGCTTATGAACTTGATGTGAAATCACTTAATGATATGGAAACTGAACTTGTTGATCATACTTTATATAGGAAATTTGTTATAAGTTTGAATTATCTAACTTATACTCGTCTTGACATTATTTTTTCTATTGGATTAGTTTCTCGTTTTATGTCAAAACCCCAAACTACTCATTTTAAAGATGCTAAAAAAAATATTTGTTATATTAAAGGTATATTAATCATTCACATTGAGGATACCTCAAATAACATTTTTTTCTTTGGTAGGTTATATAGATTATGATTAGACTAGAGATCCAAATGATCATATATCCACATGTGGATATTGTTTTTCATTAGGATCTGAACCAATTTCATGGAATAATAAGAATCAAATAATTGTATCATTTTCATCCACTAAAGCTGAGTATAAAGCTTGTAATCATGCTACCAAGAAAGATCTTTGGCTTAGAAGACTTCTTGTAATTTTGGGGCATCCTCAAACTTCTACTCTAATTTTTGGTGATAATCAAAGTGGCATTACCTTAGCTAAGAATATATTTTTCCATGCAAGGTTAAAGCACATTGAGATTCAACATCACTTCTAGCGAGAACTTCTTGAAAAGAATCAATTTTTATTTATTATTGTCTAGCTCAAGAGCAAGTGGCTAATATTTTCACTAAGCCATTATGTAAAAAAAAAATTGTAATCTTTTATCAAAAGTTAGAATTGAAAGAAGTTGTCATCAAAGGGGAGTGTTAAGTAATGATACCTCCCTTTCTTGTCTATGTTTATTTGTAACCCCAAATAAATATTAAAGGGGAGTGTTAGGATCACCCTTTATTTGGGTTAATTTTATTATCATAATGATAATTTAGGTGTGTATAGGTTTATTCACATATGAATATTTATTAAGAGAATATGTGAGGTGTCTCACCTCTTATCCATTTTGAAAAGAATCTTGGATTTTCATGTAATATGTAACTCCTATAACACTTGACACATACTTCCATTCACTTCATAGGGCTTAGTGACATTAGACATACACTAAAAAGGTTAGTCAAGTTATTGATAAAGTTTCTTTGCAACTTCTTTTGGCTTCTGCACTTTATTTAAAGAGCTCTCTCCTCTCCTTCCTTAATACTTTAATCTTATTCTTTATTTATTCTCTTATTTTTGTTCTTCATAAATATTTTAATCTGAAGAATATTGTTTATAAGCTTTCCTTCTTAATTCACATGGAGTTTTTTTCTATTAATTCAGTTTCTCCACTTAGCGATTTATGACTCATATTTATATGGTTTAGCCTATTTTGAGGTAATATTTTACCTTTTTGTGAATTTATTTATTTATTTATGCTTCAACATTATTTGCAAATATTTTTTATTTATTCTTTCATCATATAAAAAACTTGGCAGTACCTCAAGTTGTGGGATTCATTGTTGTTGCTACCTCTACACACTTTGTAAAATAATTATTTTTAATAGTTATATACTTGGCATTTGCTCATAGATATGGTGAATTGATGGTTCCAAAAAAATCAATTACCCATTTTCAAAAGGATGAATTGAAAACATTGAATGCAAAAGGCATCTAATATCTATGTGTGGTCTTTACATTCCTTGTAATCTATCACAATGTTTAGCAAAATTATGTGCCTCTTTGAATAGCATAGGCCACCACAACCCTGCTTAGAACACATTCCTCATCATTTTTACATTCAAAGTATCCACCTCTTGTGTCTTCAGATGCCTCTTTCAACACAACTCTTCCATGATCAAGAATAAATCTATGCAACATTTCATTTATGCCTGGCTTATACAAAAAGGCATGAAAAATGGTATAATATGATGCTCTTAATAGCATTTTATTTCTTTCTCTAATTAATTTGTTATAATTTCTCGAGTCTAAGAAATTAAAAATTTCCTAAAAATATTGTGGAACAATATGGACTATGAAAATGTTCACACTTAACAAATCTTCTACGTTTTGAAATATTGTGGAAATTATTGGATGTCTTATTATGTTGGTATACTTTATTTCATCCTAATCTTGATGGGAAAATTAAAACCATCAATAAAACCATTGTTCATCTACTAAGAGGTTACAAACACAAACATTCTAAGACTTGTGACAAAAGCATTTCATGCACTTGATAGGGTAATTTAGCTATCTCTTGAAAAACATATTTGTTGCATTCTATAGATTTATTCCACCATCTCCATTTGATTTTTCATGTAGGAAACAAAGAGGCAAAGTAACAACTAATTACACAGAGGAATCAGGATAAAATCATTTTTTGGACAAGACAAGGAAAGTAGACAAGCAAATTCAAAAGTAACTTGGCATCACTCAATCAAAATACAAAGTAGGGCACAACAAACACAATAAAGACAAGTTGGAGACAAGGTATAGTTACATCTACCAAGAGTGTTTTTTAGTTAGGTAAAAATATAAAACCGTTGTGATATGATTTATGAAATTATTAAAGATGTAGGACAAAATGATTTCTAATTAAATTTGATAAGTTACATGAGCATTCACTCAATACTTAATGTTGGATATCTCAAACTCTTTTAACCATGTTTTCTTGATGAAGAAAAAGTCTATGATAAATCACTTGAAAGTGTAGGATCAATCTCAAAATACAAGAGACATGATTCAAAGTAAGAATGTCGTAGAGGTTGAAAGAGCTTTAGAGGAGTATTGGTAAGTTTTTTAGGAAGGGTAAAGGCCAAACAAAGCTAGGTGGTATTCAAAAGAGAACCTAAAGGAGTTCCTCCTTCAAAATATACTTAAAAACTTAAATTTTTGGTATAAATAGCCTCTCCATCAAGGAAGAGTGATTCAAGAGCATCTTAAGGGCAAATAAAGAGACTTAAAATATATATATATATAAACACTCACTAAACTCCAAAAGGCCTAATAAACTACTAGAAAAGAAAAACAAGAGGTATCTATCTAGTTCCAATGCCTAACCATCAAAGTGAAGGCATAAAGGCAAGGTTTTTGTAAGTGTGAGGGAATGATTTTTTTTGGGATTCAAAGCATCCAAAATATATAAGTCAATAAAGGAGTTATGCATATAGCATGGAAAGGAATGTTGGGGAGTTCTCATCTAGTCTTACACATAGCGGTCTCAAATTTGTTGTTACATCATGTACATAGACATTTGAGCAATATTTTTTCTATATTTTCTCTACATTAATGTTTCCCATCTTGGGTTTCACATAATGTGAATATAATGTCTACCATTTATTTATTCTATTATATTTTATTTTTATGCTCATTTACATGTTCTAATGAATTATATGCAACTCTTCTTTTATTTTCAAGGACATTAATTCAAAGGTTGTAATGTATGTTGAGCAAGGATGAATACCAAATACATATTCACCTTTGTTTGTGCAAGATTATTGAACAACGCAAATTTTCCATTGGCCTCATTAATATTCTTAATATATTTTTAGTTTAAAAGATTCACATTGTTTAACGCACATCGATGTGATTAATAAATATATACTATTGATTTACCTCCAAATTGTTTTATATAATTTTTTTAAAATACTAGAGTGATGATATGTATGACCAAATGACACATGGGTAAGGGATACTAGAGTGATGATATGTTTAACCAAACAACATATGGGTAAGGGACATGTTAGATGATTTTAGTGGCAAAAAAATACTAATAGTAAGATAATTAAAATTTACAAGGGGAAATAATATTTTTTCCCCAAACTATGACATTTAGTGTTTGTATAGTAGTGTTGCATTGGTTGTGTTCAATGTAAAAGGCCCAGTTTGAGTGAAAGCAAAGATGTGTTCCACAAATTTTTTTATTGACTAAAATAATTGAATTCAGATTATCATGCATTATACCTCGGTACTTATAATATAAAATGATTGATTCCTTCATACACATTTCATTGCTTGTCATGCCTATATAATTTTCTTGATGCACTAACATGATGTGTCTTGTCAAAAGGTCATACTAATATTTCGAGGACTTTATAGTGTGATTGTGCACAATGATATATCAAGGTTCAAATAATTTAGTATATTGTTGGATCCTTTATTTTTCATATTTTTTCCCAATATAAAGAATATTGTAAAGGATTAATGGTGTTTTGCTTTGTGATAAATCACAATGTTAAAATTAAGTAGAATACAAGATCCAACTAACAACTACAAAACCTAAATTTCAATGTTGTCAATTTTTTCATCAGCATCACGTTGTCGATGTTGGTTGTCATTCTTTGAAAATGATATGCATATTGATAATTCAATGTTCAAGTGGTACATATTTTTTATAAATTATTTTGTCACAACTTTCAACTACATCATGCTAGACCATTTATTCATTTCATAGTTTATCACAGTAGACAAAAATTAAAAGGACTATCAAAAAACAAATAGTCATGTTTTTTTTTTATTGAATGCTTAAGCATTACAAGGAGTCACTAAATTACATAAAATGTCAAAATCCCTACCCTTATTTCAAGAGTAAACATATAGAGGATTAAAATAATGAGTAATCATACATATAAATCAGTGAGTTCCTTAGCTAAGTAGCCATGATTAAGGGGTATCCACACCAACAAAATCACTCAAGTCACGATCCTAGCCTTAACTACTTGACTCTCCATGTTGAGTATCTAGAGGGATTTGTACCTTGATGGGTGGATATTATAAACCATCATCCTCACCAATTAAACTACAAATATTAATGTTTTGATTATTGATATATCATAAAACTACAAATAAATATATTACACACCCAGTTGGCAATCATGGGATTAAAATTCAGCCTAGTGACTTAATTTATTATTATTATTATATTAAAATTCATCAATACATGGATAAACCATAAATGTCACATCAGTCAAACTAGAAACCCATGCCTCATTACACCAATTTAAAAAAATGAGAGGTTGCTAATCAATGTTACTATGCATCGCTAGTCTTGTTATATAAAAGTTCCTTAAAATATAATACAATGGATTCCAATGTACTCATTTCCAAAACCTTTTTATTTTGAGCATAGAAAGTACCTCAATCCTAAATGATTATAATAAACTAATAGATATAGTAGGGGAAAGAAAATATCCAAACAAGTAAATATATAAATAATTATCTTTAAACATCATTTGAATTGAATTTTAAAATCGATAAATATATTCCTTTGCATAGTTATTTATTTTTATTTTTATTTTTATTGAATTTATCAAAACAAGTACCGAAGTATATGCATATGTCAACTTATCTTATTTGGTTATTCCATGCTTGTGAAAGTTACAGTGTGATTGGTTTCCCTCTATAAGTATTGTTCTTGTAGCGTTTACCATGCAAGAAACACAAACTTTGATTCATCCAACAAATATCTAACCAACACATGCCTGCTATCTTAATGATACATGAAATTTTTGAGGAATTCAAAGAAGATGTTTTAAATAATGTTAAATTGCAAAAAATTATAAGTTTTAGCATATTTTTATGATCAAATTTTGGGAAAAGAAGAGCAGACACATGTCAAAAGAAGAGGAAGATGTCAAAATGTCGACAATTTTGAACCATGAAGGTTTGGCATTTATTCAACCTCTTCTCCCAAATATCAACGTAACCAATCCTGAGGTAAATGTTTCATATGCCTATGTTTATTAATCTTAAATTTTGAGTAAATTCTTCATGTTGACAACATAAGAATAGATCATTTTGAATTTGCAAAAAGAAAGATGATTTACTTTCTTAAAGAATACAAAGATGTATGTTCCAAGTTGAGGACCTTGACTGGGAGAAGATTCATTTTTCAAATATATAGGAGGTGTTTCATATAGTGTTTCCAAACCCACCCTCTCAACACTTGCCACTCTAGTTTTATTAGTATAGGTTTTTATTTTGTTTTGTTACTATTATGTTTCCTTTGTGTTTTTGTGCATTTCCTTTGAGTAGGATTTTCGATGTTTAGTTAAAATTTGTCCTTACTCTAGGCTTACCTTTGTTTCTATCATTTCTATATTCTTTTATAAATAAGGTCACTTGACCAACTATCCACCTAACAAGTCTCAGTAACCAACATTGCTCACTAAAGCTCATGAAGACTCTAGGATTGATTTCTAGTACTCAAGAACCCATGATCGAGGTAAGTTACAAAGTTTGAATTTAGGGTTATTTATAGAAATATAGTTTTCAAATTATTTAAAAATTATTTTAAGATTATCATGTAAGAGAAAGAGACTTTATGAATAGTAAGAGTCGATCTCACATACTTCCATGTTCATGACTTGCTTGAGATGTAATAAATAATATAAGGATGAATGATAAGGATACATTGCCTTTATGTAAGAAATCCTACTCAACCAAAGTGGTCCCAGATATTTAGCATAAAATTCCAAATAATTTTTATGTAGGATGATATAGGTAACCTCCACTAGGTGTATGGATGTTTAACGGTAGGGAAGAAAGGCCTAGAGTGGAACTAAAGGTATCTCTATTGGGGATATAAATGTTTGATTCGTATCAAAGCAATACAAAACCCCCTTCCCATAATATACCTCAAAATAAAATAGAAATAAAAAGAAGGTAAAAATTACCATATAAATCCATAAGTAGTGGATCCTAAATCATTCATTTCTTCAATTTGATAAAACTCCCAAAGCAAGGGTAATGAATATTAATTTCATACACAAGACCCTTAACAACATGATAATAAAGTATGTTGAGGTTAAGCACACACACTTATACTGAGAGGGGTGGGTGAATCAGTATAAGTTAATCTTTTACTTAATAGAACTTAATAACCATAATAACACCATTCACACAAGATAACATACTTAAGAGACAAGATTTATGTGGAAACCCTTTTTGGGAATAAAACCACAATATAAAATTCTCTTAAAAATTTTATAGGCACAAGCTACCGGAGACACCAATCCCCACTATACAAAGATTTTGTAGGCACCAACCTATGGAGACGCCAATGCCCACCACTAAGCACCAAATTAGAAAAAGACACCAATCTCTTTGATATGAGACACCAACCTCGAAAATAAACAAAGTATTTATCCTTCTTGAATTTATTCCTTCAATGAATGATACTCATGTAAACTTATTTACAAAATCTACCCTTGATAAAATATCATTTTTTATTCTCACATATATATCTCCTTAAATGATCTTCTTACATTTTCAATTGATCCACTTGATTCCACATTTATTATCTCTCATTAATCACCTTATTATATTTGAATGTTATATATATATATATATATATATATATATATATATATATATATATATCATTCGAATTAGAGCAGATATATATGTGAAAGATTTGCAAGCATATTTTATGAAGTGAATATTATATATATATATATATATATATATATATATATATATTCACTTCATTGCTCCAGAGTTGTATCTCCTTCATAAAATATGCTTGCAAATATTTCACATATATTTCTACTCTAAATCTGCTCTAATTCGAATGATTTTTCATTTCATTTCTTATTGTTTTAACTCCCACCTTATCTCATTTTATACCACTTCAAATGCATCTTCATTAAGGGGGTACAATTTATCCAAAGGGAGATGATTTCTCCAAGGAAGATGTTTCCTTAAAAAATGGCATTCATTATGGGTCGGCAATAAATAATATTTATTTGCATTAATAATAAAATATATAATAAATGAATTTAATAATTCCTTCATAGTCGGCTAACCCTTTCTAATTCACTGTGATAGTAATTTTTCTTATGACATTAATTATTTTAATCATGATTGACCAGCCCATTTATTCTCTTTTGTCTTCAATAAATAATCATGATGATGGACCTCCTTTGACATCAATGACAATATTTCTAACATTCTCCCCCTTTGTCATTGATGGCAACCCTATAAAATAATCTGTGAATGCAACCCGAACATTATTCTTCCCCTTATTTTAATTCTCCCCCTTTGACATCAATGGTAAAGGGATGTTCATTACTTCCATCTACAAATAGATCATGGGAAACATCCATGTCATCTTCTTATTTATATATATATATATATATAGAGAGAGAGAGAGTTGTATTTGCACATACAAACAACATGGAAACCCAAAGGCATCTCTTATAATGATCAATACTCACATCTATTTCAATATCCTTTCTTCTTTATGCTTGGGTGACATGCTTATTCTATAGCTATCCAAATATAATTTGGATTATCTTCTTAAATTTAACAAATTAAGAACGTGTTCTATTATCCATCATTTTATACGCATCTTACAAAATGTAGAATGCCTTTAACTCTTCCTTCTCTGTCTAAGGCTAATAAATTAAGAAGCTCATCCTTTTGATCTCTTTGTATGAGTCTTCTCACTTTCTTTCTGAATTATTTTGCTCTTGCTTTCTTTTCCAAACTTTTATAGATTTCCCTTTATGTTTACCAATGGCATCCATTTTCTTGTTTTGTCTAGGAGATTCCATTAAACCACTTCTACAAAAACATGTTATGTGACCATAGTTATTGAACTTATAACATATAATATCATTCTCATTGTAGTTTGACAAAGGCGAAAATGAGTTGTAGTTTCTATTTGAAAATCCATAAGTACAAGTCTATTTTTGTTCTATACATAATTAATCCTTGCATGTACCCTACAATCTGTTGCTTTATGACCAAATTGGTTGCACAAAAATCAATAAACATAAAAGGAATTATGTAACTTGGCCTTATGAGTCTGTCTTTGAGGGAATGATCTTTTGAATATATTTATCTTGATGGGGATGTTCTTATCTTTGTTGTCTTTGTGAGGAGTGTTGGTTTTTGAGGAATATTATTCTCTTTCGTAATCCTCTGGTTTCTTTCATAGCCAAAACTAGTCTTGATGAATAGTGACCTATGGCCATTAATGATGTCATCAAATATTTTAGTACTTTTCTCAAAATTAAAGTTTTTGTTCAACTTAGTGGTTTTTTTCTCTAGTTCCTTCCTCAAGGAAACAATTTCAGTCTCAAGCCTCTCACAATTTTCTTCTTTTGTCTTCAATTGGATTCTCACCTATTCTTCTATCATTTTTGCCTCCTTTAGTTTAATGTTTTGGCTAATGATAATATTTTTAGATTCCTCAAGGCTTTTTTACAATTTAGCTCTTGAATCACAATCCTCCTTTTCATATTTCTCAAGTTGCAACTTTTGTTTCAAATTCTTTTTCTTAAGCTTCTTAATCTTACTTAAGTCATAAATAAGTTCTTCAAGATCCACTTCTCTTTCATTTTTGACATATTCTTCTTTTCTAAATCTATCTTATCTTTTCCTTCTCTTACACAGTTGTCTTCACATTCCAAGATATCACTCCTTATTTCTATTTCCATGAAGAGGGTTTCTTCTCTATTACTATCTAAAATAATTTCATTGCTCTCTTCATATGAGCTACTATCCTTTTCATAATAGAGGTTTTTCTTGTGCTTATGGAAGTTCTTTCCATATCTACCTTGTTTGTAGATCTTTTTGTATTAATGATGTTTGTATCCTTTCTGTATGTTATGATCTTCTTCATCATCACTACTATCCTTATGTGGAAACTTAGCAGTAAAATGCCTATTTTATCACAATTAAAACATTTGAAAGGTAGCTTACCTTTGTATTTGGCATATCATTTCTTAAGCTTTCTAACAAAATGAGCTTTCATTGCATCTAATTCATTACTAGTGCTATAGTTTGATTCAGGATCTTCATTTTTCACCTTCTTTGAATCTTTGAAGGTTGCTTCTCATTTTTATGGCTTCTCATTTGCAATCCTCATTTCATATGCCATGAGGATCTCATGCAATTCATCCATAGTTATTTTATCCAAGTCCTTCATTTCCTCAATGGTTGAAACTTTTACATCAAATCTTAAGGGAAGTGACCTTAACACCTTTTGCATGATCATTGGCTCTTCAACATTTTCACCAAGTCCTTTGATGGTATTTACAATTTCATTCACATGAAGGAGATAAGCTATAATATTTTCTTCATATTTAATTTTCAAGTCGTCGAATTGACTTCTATGTGTTTGAAGCTTAGCCTTCTTAACTTTTTCATCTCCTTCATCAATTTTATTAAGTTTATCTAAGATTTCTTTCATTTATTTACAATGTATCACCTTGGCAAACTTTGATTTTGATAGACCACATAATATTTCATTCATAGCTTTTACATTGTTGTCACTGGCATTCTTTCTAGCCTGATCTGTTGATGGAGATGATGGAGCAGTATAACCATTCACTACTGATTGAAAAATGTCAAATCCAAGAGACATTAGATAAGTTCTCATCCTTATGCTCCAAAACTCATAGTTCACTCCATCAAATAATAGAGTTATATTTGTGGTGAAACCTTCTTATACATGATGACTAGCCATGTGTACTCTGAGATCTACCTTGTAGCAGTTTGACTATTTCTCAAAGAACCACTCTGATAACAATTGTTAAGTGCACACACTTAAACTGAGAGGGGGGTAGGAGGGATGAATCAGTATAAGTTGATATTCTACTTTATAAAAATTAATAGCCATAATAACACCATTCACACAAGATAACACAATTAAGAGACAAGATTTACATGGAAACCCTTTCTGGGAATAAAACTACAATATAAAATTCTCTTACAAAATTTTTAGGCACCAACCTACTAGAGACACCAATCCCCACTATACAAATATTTTTTAGGCACCAACCTACTGGAGACACCAATCCCCACCACTAAGCACCAACTTAGCAAGAGACACCAATCTCTTTGATATGAGGCACCAACCTCCAAAATAAACAAAATATTTTGTGTTCTTTAATTTACTCTTTCAATGAATGATACTCATGTAAACTTCTTCACAAAATATGTCATTGATTAAATATCAATTTTTTCTTCTCGCGTATATATCTCCTTGAATAATCTTCTTACATTTTCATTTGCTCCACTTGATTCCACATTTATTATCTCTCATTGATCACCTTTTTCTCTTTGAATATATATATATATATATATATATATATATATATATATATATATATATATTCTATTCACTTCATTGATCCACACTTATATCTCTTTCATAAAATATACTTGAAAATCTTTCATATATATATAGCTACTCTAAATCTGGTCTCGATCTATTCTAATTTGAATTATTCTTCATTTCATTTCTTACTATTTTAACTCCCATCTTATCTACTTTTACACCACTTCAAATGCCTCTTCATTGAGAGGGTACAATTTCTCCCAAGGGAGATGTCTCCTTAAAAAATGGTGTTCATTGTGGGTTCGCCATAAATAATATTTATTTTCATTAATAATAAAATATATAATAATTGAATTTAATAATCCTTTCATAGTTGGCAAGCCCTTTCTAATTCATTGTGATAGTAATTGTGCTTATGACATTAATTTTTATAATAATTATTGCCTGGCCCATTTGTTTTCGTTTGTCTTCAAAAAAGATATCCTGATGATAGACCTCCTTTGACATCAATGACAATATTTCTAACAGTTGCATGATAAGGTTAATATTTTTTTCAATCTTTTGATTTTATAATCTTTCTTTGTATAAATTAACAATTTTATTCTTAGCAACAAACCAAAGATTTTAAGTTCTTAAATACTCAAATATTCCCCATAAAATCACCATTTGTTGTGACCCAACATGTCCCAACCTTATAAATTCAAACCTAAAAACCCAAAAATTTCCCAAACCCTTACACATCTACCTATCACATATGTCATATACTCATTGTCTTACATTTACCATATGGAAGTGTGATATATGATCTATGAGGTCTTAGGAATATCTAATGCTTTTGTAAAAACATATTTTGTAAGTTTTTTTTACATATGAGTTATTATTTACACGTAATGACCCAAACCCTACATTTGCTTTTAAATTTTTTTTAGAGAGTAGGAACCTAAGATATTCCACCAGGTTATTAGTGGGGCCCCTTTTTTAAAATTATTCTTTTAAATCCCATCTCATTTGCACACCCTTTCATAATCTTGTAGTCACCATTCCTCTTTTGTGTGTTACAAGATCTTGTGAATATTCTTTGGGACCTAATATTTGATTAACCCATTGTTTTTATTAAAGTGTGTATGGAAGAACACCCAGACATGATAAATCTTACATTATATTTTAATAATCTATTGCATCAGCATACAACCCAATAACCCAATGTTCACAATCACACTTTTACAAAACGTGGGATAATATATTAATGTTCCATCTACATTAATATATAACATGCTTTGTTGATTCTATCGTGTTCATGTAGAATCAAAGTGATGTGATTAGAAAAGAAGTAAAGTTACAAAGCATGCAATGCTAGAAATAATCCCAAGAAACACACACAAATGCGATCACTCCTAAAGCAAAATTAATAATCCATCACATTTTCACTTGAATCAAAGGAATGCAAAAATGGAAAAGGAAAGTTACAATGTGCAATGATGCAATAATCTAGAAGGACTTAATCAAATGGAAGGACTTACCCCTAGAAGATGTTATTTGGGAGGGAGAGCAATTTTTTTAGCATCTGAATTTACAATTGCTTGTGAGTAAGAAATTTCAGGAAGGGAACACTGTAATGTCCCCTTCTTCTGAATGAGACATGCAGAAGATCGTTAGCCTATTAAATTCCCATAAGTTAAGTTGGATGATTTAAGGGAATAATTAATTAATTAAATTTTAAACAGTCCTAAGTCTCTAAGGATTATTTATATTTAATTAATTAAAAGGATAAACCTTGAAATTTTAATAAAGTGACTTTATTTTATGTCAATGGAAAATTATAAAGTGGGTTACTTTATGTGAGCAGAAAAATAAAATAAATTAAAAAGAAAAAAGTAATTCTCTCAAAGAAGGATATAAAAATGATGGGAACCAAAAAGCAATCCATTCTTGATTTGTTATTTTCTTGGAGAGTTTCTTTTAGAGCTGGAGCTTTGGTTCAACAAACCCTAAATGAAAAACCTTGGGTTCTTGGTTGATTGGACAAAAACCCATTTCAACCAACCTCAATGGATTCATACAAGACTCACATGAAGGGTATATTGCAAGTTTATGAGAATTGTTTTAGATATAAATTTGGAAATTGATGGCAATTTATGTAGAATATTTGAAGAGGATTGAATAGATTTTTTTCACATATTTCCTCATTCCCTTGGAGAGTTTATTTTGGTGTAAGTATTAGGGTCTTTTGGCTACTATGCACAACATTCTTTGTATAGACACCTCCATTATTGAAGACCCTAAGGGGCATAGGGTATTGTGGTGGATTTTTGCACCATGGCACACCTCATTATGATAGTTTTATCTTCTTAAAGATCAATTTATAGCCTTGATATATTAATATCCCTCACTTATATCCCAACCACTACCTTAAGTTGAGGTCAAGCCATCTTTGGAGTCTTACGTGGGCCTTGGTGAAGATTGTGAGAAGTCTCAGCAACTTACAGGAGTTTGGCATGATTTTTAGATAGATTTGGTGTGATTTTAAGGCACCGATATCAATAGAACATATATTAAAACTAATCAACCACTTAGAATGTTTGTAATCTACATTATCTTTATTCTTGGTATGTATATTGAGTTTATTTGGAAGTTTCCAGACTTGTAATTTCTGATTATAAATAGCAAGCTTAATATTAATGTAAATCAATATTATCTTATTCTTTAACTGCAAACTATTTGACAAAATACCTCTTGTTGTTCCTATGTTCTAGTTATGTAATATTGATTGATTTTTTATACCAAACTACACACAAACTATTTTGAATCAATACATTGAAACTATCACTGAGAATGGCAAGAATGCAAAGTGTTTGACAGAATGTCTACACATTAATAAATCAGATAATTGTGAAAATTTGGTAAAAAAACCTTAAGGGGCATTTTACCATGGTACTAGAATTGGTGATCTTGCCAGCCTATGTGAAAATTGGTTCATATGCAGCCTAGAGAAGGTAATACTAGATATTATTTGAAAAGAAGACACAGTGATCCACTAAAAGTCCCAAAGGAGTTTGATCTTTTTGATGGAATTGAGAGGGTAGAAGTGAACATGGGTGATATAGATTGTGAGGATCCCAACACTAAGGATATTCTCAATGATATCACTAGAGGGAAGTGAGAGATGGTACAAATTTTGACCCAATTGATGTAGCAAAATGTGGTAAATAACAATGCCAATTAGAATGATAATAGGGATAATAATGATAATGGTGGAAACAATGGGAACAATGGTGAAATGAGTAACTTGGGTAATAATATGCATGCTCATAATCCCACTAGAACCACTTAGGCTTCCACAGTTAGGCCTCTTATGCCTAATTCTTATATCATCAAGGTGGTGGACAACAAGTTGTAGGAGAGAGTTTTACAAATTATATGCATGAGTAGGATTATTTGGGTGATGAGTTTCAGGATGCCACGTCATTATAGGATTTATATTAGTTTAAATATAGGAACAGACCTAGAAAAGATAGAGGGCACAACCAAGAGTTATAATAGAAGTTGGGTAAGGTGTATCTTTCACCTTTTGATGGTTCGAGTAAATGTACTGCACATGCATAGACATAGAAGTTAGACAACTATCTCAACATGTCACCCATACTTGAGAGGGATGCCATCAAATTTGCTACTTTTTATTTGGAAGGTGATGCACATGATTGGTGGTACCATGGGATGGTTATGTAGGTTCGTATCCTTGTCACCTCGTACATTGATTTTACTTAGAGGTTGATAGACCACTTTGACAAAATAAACCATGAGCAGTATTTCAAAGAGTTGGCCTAGCTCAAATAGAAGGATTTAGTATATGCCCATATTTATAATTTTCATAGGCTTTCTATCATGGTCCTGAATGTTTCAGAGGATATATTGTCATATCTCTTCATTGAGGGATTAGAGGATCCACTTTGAGGTTGGGTGAAAGCATTAGACCCACCTTCTTTGCAGGATGCCATAAAAAGAGATAGGAACATAGAGTTTTTAGCACCTCCCAAAAAAAATTCAAAACAAATCATTTTTTTCCTCTAAGGAAGATAATAAGAAAAAATTTCAAAAATATTGGCCTAAGAGAACAAATTTGGATACAAATGCGAAAAATGAACTCAGGAGAAAGAAGCTTTGATTTTCATGTAGATAACCTTGGGAGTCAGGACACATATGCCTTGGGAAAGGCAAGGTTCATTATATTGAGGTCACTTCTAATTGTGAGGAGGAGGTGAAGCCAAGTTCTAAATTAGATAGTGATCAGAAGAAGGCTAATGCAAAGCATGAGGAGAGGACTACAAGAGAATGTATGGGAGGTACTATTGCTTCTCTTTAAGGTACCCCCTAGATATCACGCTTTCATGGTGAGAGGAGTCTTACATGGACAATGTGTGATAGTTTTAATTGATAGTGGGGCAACCCATAATTTCATAGATGATGGTCTGGTGATGAAAAGAGGTCTTCAAGTAGAGAATTTTCTTAGATTTAATGTTATGGTTACTAATGGATTCACTATGAGCTGCAAGAAGAAGATTTTATAGTTGAGCATTACTTTGGGTGACCATTAAGTGACTGATGATTTTTATGTTGTCATAATTATGGAGACTAACATGGTTCTTGGCATTTAATGGTTGCACTCCCTTGGAAAATATTCATATAAATTTTAGACTATGGAGCTCAAATTCAGATATGAGGGCAAAAAGGTTATTCTTCAAGTAGTGTCAAATGGATCACCTAGAGTGGTTACTTCAAAGAGGATGGAGGCAATATTCCAACATGGAGAGGTTTCTTAGGTAGCCCAATGTTTGATTTATTCTAAAACCCCTTCTGATGGAGATGGTCAGTATCATGTGGATATCCAATCTATATGGGATAAGCATAGTTTGATTTTTAGTGAGATTCCTCCTAGTAGACCACCAGATAGGGGTTTTGAGCATGTGATAGAGATAGATGAGGGCTCTAATCCCATTATCATGACTCCTTATTAACACCTAAAAATAATCAAAGAGGAAATTGAGAAAATAATTTAGGAGTTATTAGATATAAGTCACATTAGGCCTAGCTTGAGTCCCTCTACTTCTTTAATTGTTTTGGTGAGGAAGAAGGATAGGACCATGTAGATGTGCATTGATTATCATGCACTTAAAAACAATACTATAAATAATAGGTAATTGATTTGCCAAGATCAATGAGTTATCGAATGAGTTGCATAGGATGTGTATTTTTCAAAGATTGATCTTCATTCAGGGTACCATCAAATTAGATTTTGTGAGTAAGACATACACAAGATAGCCTTCAGATGTCATTATGGCCATTACAATTTTTTGGTCATGCCTTTTGGTTTGACCAATGCTCCTACTACCTTTCAGTCTTGCATGAACCATATCATCAACAAGCAATTACAAAAGTTTTTACTGGTATTTTTTGATGATATATTGATAAACAACAAGACATGAGAGGACCAGCTCAACCATATTGATGAGGTGTTGGGTATTATGGAGGCACATTATTTGTTCACAAAATATTCCAACTGTGAGTTTGGCATGATAGAGATCCTTTACTTGGGGCATGTTATTAGTGTTGATGGATGCCTCCCCACCCCACTTAGAGATGTTCATGGTAATATCAATCTAAAACCACCACTTCATAATAAAATCATCAAACATCTCAAAAATAAACTATTGGGTCCTCAATTATAAACATTGACATAGGCGGCATCACTCCTTTGATCACCTACAGTGGATCCATTGATCCCCCTTGTCACTTGAAGGCATTTGGAAACCTTTATAAATACTTGATCAAACTCAATACCTTTGTCACTACCAAACTACTAGCCAAAACCTTCTATGGTGATGCCTTAGATTGGTATAACCAACTAAATTATAACTCCATATCTAATTCGGAAAACTTAGTTAATGCATTGGTTCAAGAGTTTCAACCCTGTTATCTACCTAAGAATAATTTATCCTACTTCATCAACTAAAAGTAAGCAAATAATGACATTCCCAATCCTTCATCAAGCATTAGAAATCTCTTGCCAATAAATTTGAGCATAACATGTCAAAAGATAACCTATTCCATCTTATTACAAACATGCTTAATCCCAAACTAAAATATATTGTTATTATTCTCTCCCAAAAAACATTGGAGGAATCCCTCAATCAACATTAACATTAATATTTCCTCATAAGACAATTTTAGCCTTCTTAACCCAAGCTCAAGACTCAAATGCTTATGAAATCTAAAAATAAAAATGTTATATATAGTGGTCTCTGACACTTATCATAAACCATCAATGTTATTATGCCAAGAAGCTCTAATAAAGTGACTCTTTCCCCACCTCTAAAAGGAAGTCCCTTCCAGCCTCCCATCCTCCTTCACAAATAAATCATTATGAAATTCATCAACATTTCTCCCTATTTGAGCTTAGCAAATGCATTCCTAAACCCTCACCTAGAGAATTTAACACGTCCCATCTTAGTGATCATTGGTATGACCCTAAAAAAACTAGGTTCCATGTAAATTAGGGGCATTGCCATCAGACTTACAAACAACTTAAACACCTTACTTTCAAATTCTTGTTTGGTATGAACTTAGATCATGAAGCCATGATCATAGAATGATACCAATCTTATGAAAAAGTATTCAAATATCATGACTCTAAAGTTAAACATGATATATTTCACCAAGCTAACATTCACCTGACTATTTACTCAAATCCACTTCCAAACCAAAAACAAAACCAACAACCTAATAATCAAAATCAACCACCAGTTGCCAATGCTATTGAAACCATAGTTAATCCTAACTATTATAATAATGAGGAAAACCTAATCAATATCAATAATATGAAACATGTAGTGTCTTATATCAATACTTATCCTCGTCAGACTCATATCCCTTATCCTACTTACAAAAAAATTTAGGATAACCCTCTACATATTTTTGTAGATATTCAATTTGATGAAATTATAATTTTCATACTTTCAAATAGCCCTTCTACATCAGCCAACTTGGTACAATTTTCTTCTTTCACAACTATATTATCCAACCCACTGTAGTTTCATACCTTCAAAACTATACTGACCAACCTAGTGTAGTTTTTTGCTTTCAAAATTGTATTGACTAGTGCACTGTTATATGTTTATCCATCAACATATATTCCATCTATACTTACCCATGTGGTACAATCTTTCATTTCTAGATTAAGTCTAACTATATCGACCAGGCTGATATAATCTACCTCATTGTCTAAATCTATGTCTATTATAATATTTAGGGTAGTAAAGTCTATTAAAATCCTTTATTTTGATTTAACTATATTACTCAGGATGATCAAATTTAATTTTTATTTCTTTATGCAACCAACTTCATCAACCAAGATGATACCATCAGCTCAACCTGCCTCAATTATACTAAAGTGTTGATACCACATGATTTAATTCCTAACTAGATTCATTCTAGATCAGTTCCTTCTCCAACTAATTTGATTCATAATTCAATTACATAATCATAGTCTTCTCCATCTCATAGTTGTTTTGATGAATGGGACCCCATGGAATAAATTTCTAAGTTCCCCTCTCAAATCCTATTTCTTAAACTCATGAGGATTTATCCACATCACATAAAAAAACCTGTGTATATTTTATTCAACATTAACATCCCTCAGTGATCCAAAACTTGAAAGTCTTGGTTGAAGAATATTTCAAGAACACACAAATAATAATGCTATCTCTGAGAAGAGATGTTTTATTGCTCAAAATTATAGATACAACATATGCCTATCTCTGGGAAGAGATGTATGTTTTCCTTTTTGGGCTACATATCTATTTATACCTATTTTTAAAAGTAGGAGGAGGATGTGGAAGGTCACCAATCTTGAGGGAGATGAAATGGTTTGACTTCCATGAATTACAATAATACAAAATTTGACAAATTACTATTTTTAGAAACTTACTATTTTTAGACTACACTACTAAAATTGAAATTTGGGTCCCTTCTATTTAAGTTTTGGGGGTCAAAACCCATAGATAAAATATCAATGTCATCTCATGGTTTTCCCCTCATTATTATCTTTCCAATGGTTTAAATGAGGAGTCAAATTGAGCTATGGTGCAAAAGTTATGGCTCCCAAAAGTTTTGCCACCAATTGGGGTAAGACTGTAGCCCAAATTGTCGCTTGAAGTGTCACCCATATCATTTAATGAAGTGTTATATAGATCATTTCTCCCTCCTTGAGAATCAATGGTACCCATTACATCAAGAGTCTTTATCAAGTGTGGTAGTTGTGTCTTTATCTGATTCTCATCCACTTGATCAAAACTCTATAGATCAGGCTCACCAATATCTAGTTGTTCAGCTATGATTAAAGTGTTCAATAGAGGTGGATGATATAGAATGGCTACATAATTTGGTGTCATGGGTTGGAACCTGATGCATCCTTGGAATGGAATATGCTTTTTTGAGCTATGCAGGGTTTGATTATTCACCATTTCTATTTGACCATCAATCTATGGATGAAAGGCCATGAACTTCCTTAGCTTGGTATCCATTCACTTCTGTTATTGTGTTAATTGTGTATTTAGGGATACAACATCATCCCTTTTGGATTTCTATGGCTTGACCACCAATGGAATGAATTTCTTGTCACTAATCAAGGAGATCGATATGGAAGGTGGTACCTCGGGTACCCTGTAGCGCCACATTTCAAGAGAGAGAGTGATTCTTTAGGTTCTTGATTCATAGATGATAGTTTGATCATACATGAATGGCTAACCAAGGAGTACATTACAAACATCCAGATTGACCACATCACATAATACCTCATCTTGGAAAGGTTTTATTGTATATGAAATGAGACACTGATGAGTAACATGGAGGTTTCTCCTTGGACTCAACCATCCAATATTGTATAGCTTTAGGTGAGACTTCATGGATAGATTTAGACTTTTCATAACATTAGTAGAGATTAGATTCTTTTGACTCCCACTATCAAGAATGAAATGTAGAGGCTTACCATTTACCGATAACTTAGAGTGAAACAACATTTCCTTATTATCTAGCCTTTCCTCATGGGTTTGTGATGAAGCAACGATGGCATCAGGCTTAGCATCTACAATCTCTTCTTCATCTTCTTCAATTGTAGGGTGTGTATGAGGTATATTAGTAGATGTTGAGGACTGTGACTCAAAAAGTAAGGACTTGATGGCTCAGCATTCTTCTTTGGAGTGAGTTCTAGATTTATGGTAATCACACTATTTCCCAATTTTCCCTTCCTTTTGCTTCTAATTTTGGCCTCAGGTTTGACCTTCTTTATCACTTTTATATTTTGAAGGTTGACTCTTCATATTCATTCTTCCATGCTTCTATTCAATCTTAACCATGAACTTGTATGCCTCATCGAGGATCTCTAAATTGAAGAGTTCTATTTCCCCCCATATATACCATTGTAGTCCACCATGATATTTGAGAACCTTGTGTTTCTCACTTTCCTAGATGCCCGATCTCACAGATAGAGAATGAAAATGTTAGCGTAATCTTGAATAGACTATTCCTTATCTTGGTGAAGTTTTTTTCACTCTATGTATAGATCATCATATGCTCCAATGGGGTAGTATTCTTCCTTTACAACTTTTATGAAATCATCCCAGGTAGGTTCTACCTCAAGGCCAATATCATCTATACTGAATCTCTTCTTGTACACTTCCCACCAATTTTTGACAGGTAATGATGCTTTCAAAAGAGAAAAAATGATCTTCTCTTTATCAATGAATTTATTTACAAAAAAATAGGATTACAATTGATCTAACCAATTTTATACTACATTAGCATTTATTTTGCCATCAAATGTAGGGATATCAAAATTCACCTAAACATTGAAGGGTGTTAGGCACTAAAAAAATGTGGGGTTGCAGATGAGGATCCAAAATTTTTCCTTGAGATTTATTGAATAATTTAGATGAATTTTTGTAGCATATGTGCTTGTTGTTGTTGGAGGGCTTTATTCACCATTTCCTTGAAAGGATCAAATTTCTTAGTTTTGTCTACCATTTGAGGTCATTTGGAGTGAATAGGTAGATAGTCTATTAGATCTTGTATTTTCCACTCAAGCATCTTATAGTCTAACCTCAACCTTGAGATCATACACTCTTAAGACAAACCACTCTAATACCACTAATCCAAAACTTAAAATTCTTGGTTGAATAATATTTCAAGAACACACAAATAATAATGTTGTCTCTAAGAAGAGATGTTTTACTGCTCAAAATTATAGATACAACATACGCCTATCTCTGGGAAGAGATGTTTGTTTTCCTTTTCGAGCTACATATCTATTTATACCTATTTTTGAAGGCAAGAGGAGGATGTGGAAGATCACCAATCTCTGTGGAGGTGAAATGGTTTGACTTCCATGAATTACATAATACAAAACTTTAAAAATTACTATTTTTAAAAACTTATTATTTCTAGACTGTACTACTTAAATTGAAATTTGGAGCACTTTCATTTGATTTTGAGGGTCAAAACCCACCTATCAGATCTCAGTTCCATCTCACAATATTTATATTATTATTATATTTCCAACTATTCAAATGGAGAGTCAAACAGAGCTATGGTGTAAAACTTATGGCTCTCAAAGTTCTGCCACCAATTGGGGTAGGACCGTCACCAGAATTATCCCCTGAAGTGTCACCCAGATCATTACCTGAAGTGTTTTCTAGATCATTCCTCCCTCCTTGAGAAGCAATATTCCCCATTGCATAAATATTCTTTATCAAGTGTGGTAGTTGTGTCTTGATCTAATTCTCATCCACTGGAGCAAAACTTTGTAGATCTTGCTCACCAATATCCAGTTGTTCTGCTATGACTAAAGTGTCCAATAGAGGTGGATGATATAGAATGGCTACATCATTTGGTGTCATGGGTTGGAAATTAATGCATATTTATAATGTATTATGCTTTATGGAGCTCTGTAGGGCCTGATTGTTTACAATTTCTATCTGACCATCAATATATGGATGGAAGGCCATGAACTTCCTCAGTTTGGTATCCATTTGCTTATGTTATTATGTTGATTTTGTAGTCAGGGCTGCAACATCATCCCTTTTTGATTTATATGGCCTGACCACCCTGAAAATAAATAGCGTGGCACTAATCAAGGATATCAATGTGGAAGGTGATACCTTAGGTACCCTGTAGCACCGTATTCCAAGAGTGAGGGTGATCCTTCGAGATCTTGATTCATATATACCATGTCGATCATACATGAATGGTTGACCAAGGAGTACATTAAAAACATCCAGATTGACCACATCACACAAGACCTCATCTTGGAAAGGTTTTATTGCATATAAAAGAAGACAATGATGGGTGACACGGAGGTTCCTCCCTAGACTCAACCATCCAATACTAAATGACTTTTGGTGAGGCTTCATACACAGATTTAGACTTTTCAAAACATTAGTAGATGTTAAATTATTTTGACTCCCACTATCAAGAATGAAATGTAAAGGCTTACCTTTCACCCATAAATTAGAGTGAAACAACATTTTCTTATCATATGGCCTTTCCTCATGGGTTTGTGATGAAGCAACGATGGCATCAGGCTCAACATCTACAATCTCTTCTTCATCTTCTTCAATTGCAGGGTGTGTATGAGGTAGAATAGTAGATGTTGAGGATTGTGACTTAGAAAGTATGGATTTAATGGCTCAAAAAATTTATTTGAAGTGAGTTCTAGATTTATGGTAATCACACTATTTCCCAGTATTCCCTTCCTTTTCCTTCTAATTTTGGTCTTGTGTTTGACCTTATTTGTCACTTTTCTATTTTGAAGGTTGACTCTTCGTATTCATTCATCTATGCTTCTGTTCAATCTTAACCACAAAATTGTATGCCTCATCGAGGGTCTCCAAATTTAAGATTTTAATTTTCCCCTGTATATACCATTGTCGACCACCATGATATTTGAGAGCCTTGTGTTTCTCACTTTCTTGGATGCCCAATCTCATAGATAGAGAATGAAAAATGTCAGTGTAATCTTAAATAGACTATTCCTTATCTTGGCAAAGTTGTTGTCACTCTATGTATAGATCATCATATGCTCTAATGGGGTAGTATTCTTCTTTTATATCTTCTATGAAATTGTCCCAGGTAGGTTCCACCTTAAGGTTAATATCATTCATACTGAATCTCTTCTTGTACACTTCCCACAATTTTTTGATATGCAATGATGCGTTTGAAAGAGCAAAAGTGATCTTCTCTTTATTGGTGAATTTATTTATAAAAAAATAGGATGAAAATTGATCCTACCAATTTTTTACTGCATTAGCATTGATTTTGCCTTTAAATGTAGGGGTATCAAAATTCACTTGAACCTTGAAGGGTGTTGGGGCACTAAAAAGATGTGGGGTTACAGATGAGGATCTAGAATTTCCCCTTGGGATTTGTTAGAGAATTTTGGAAAATTATTTTAGTATCTACATTTGTTGTTGCTGGAGGGATTCATTCACCATTTCCTTGAAAGGATTAGATGTCTCGATGTTGTCTGCCATTTGAGGTCATTTGGAGAAAACAAGTGCATAGTCTGTTGGATCTTATATTTTCCACCCAAGCTTCTTATAGTCTAACCTCATCTTCAGGATCATACACTCTTAAGAAAAACCTCTCTGATACCACTGATCAAAAACTCAAAATTTTTGGTTGAAGAATATTTTAAGAACACACAAATAATAATGTTATCTCTAAGAAGAGATGTTTTATTACTCAAAATTATAGATACAACATATGCCTATCTCTAGGAAAAGATGTCTATTTTCCTTTTCAGGCTACATATCTATTTATACCTATTTTTGAAGGTAAGAGGAGGATTTATAAGGTCACCAATATCGATTCAGATGAAATGGTTTGACTTCCATGAATTACAATAATACAAATTTGAGAAATTACTATTTTTAGAAACTTATTATTTCTAGATTGCACTACTAAAATGAAAATTTGGGGCACTTCCATTTGGTTTTTGAATGTCAAAACCTATCAATAAAATATTTATTCCATCTAAAATTGTTCCTCTCATTATTAGCTTTCTAATGGTTTAAACGGGGAGTCAAACAAAGTTATGGTGCTAAAGTTATGACTCCTAGAATTTTTGCCACCAATTGGGGTAGGATCGTCACTCGAATTTTCACCTAAAGTGTCACCCAGATCATTGCTTGAAGTTTTTTCTATATTATTCCTCCCTCTTTGAGAATCAATGGTCTCTATTGCATCAAGAGTCTTTATCAAGTGTGGCAGTTGTGTCTTGATCTGATTCTCATCCACTAGAGCAAAACTCTGTAGATCAAGCTCACCAAATATCTAGTTGTTCTGCTATGACTAGAGTGTTCAATAGAGGTGGATGATATAGAATGGATACATCATTTGGTGTCATGGGTTGAACCCAATGCATACTTAGAATTTATTATGATTTATGGAGCTATATTGGGCCTAATTATTCACAATTTTTGTCTGACCATCAATCTATGGATGGAAGGTCGTGAACTTCCTCAACTTGATATCAATTTGATTTTTTTGTTATGTTGATTGTGTAGTCAGGGATGCAACATCATTCCATTTGTATTTCTATGGCTTGACCACCATGAGAATCAATTTTTTGGCACTAATCAAGGATATTGATGTGAAAGGTGGTACCTCGAGTACCTTGTAGCACCACGTTCTAAGAGTGAGGGTGATCCTTTGGGTTATTGATTCATAGATGTCATGTCAATCATACATGAATGGCTAACCAAGGAGTACATCACATACATCCAGATTGACCACATCACACAAAACCTCATCTTGAAAAGGTTTTATTGCATATGAAAGGAGACATTGATGGGTGACATGGAGGTTTCTCCTTGGACTCAACCATCCAATACTATATGGTTTTGGGTGAGGCTTCATGGATAGATTTAAACTTTTCAAAACATTAGCAAAGATTAAATTCTTTTGACTCCCACTATCAAGAATGAAATTTAGAGGCTTACCTTTCATCCATAAATTAGAGTGAAACAAACTTTCCTTATCATCTGGCCTTTCCTCATGGGTCTATGATGAAGCAATGATGGCATCAAGCCCAGCATCTACAACCTCTTCTTCATCCTCTTCAACTACAATGTGTGTATGAGGTAGAGCAGTAGATGTTGAGGATTGTGACTCAGAAAGTAGGAATTTGATGGCTTGACATTATTCTTTGGAGTGATTTCTAGATTTATGGTAATCACACCATTTCTTAGTCTTCCCTTCCTTTTGCTTCTAATTTTTGCCTCATGTTTGACCTTCTTTGTCACTTTTTCATTTTGAATTTTGACTCTTCGTATTCATTCTTCCATGCTTCTGTTTAATCTTAACCATGAAATTGTATATCTCACTGAGGGTTTCCAAATTAAAGAGTTTTATTTTCCCTCGTATATACCATTATAGTCCACCATGATATTTGAGAACCTTTTGTTGCTCACTTTCTTGGATGCCTAATCTCATAGATAGAGAATGAAAAATGTTAGTGTAATCTTGATCAGACTGTTCCTTACCTTGGTGAAGTTGTTACCACTTTATGTATAGATCATCATATGCTCCAATGGATTATTATTCTTCCTTTATAGCTTCTATGAAATCATCCCAGGTAGATTCTACCTCAAGGACAATATCATCCATACTGAATCTCTTCTTTTACACTTCCCATCAATTTTTAATAGGCAATGATGCTTTTAAAAGAGCAAAAGTGATCTTCTCTTTATCGATGAATTTATTTACACAAAAATAAAATGACAATTGATCCAACCAATTTTCTATTACATCATCATTGATTTTACCTTCAAATGTAGGGATATCAAAATTCACCTGAACCTTGAAGGGTGTTGGGGCACTAAAAAGATGTGGGGTTACAGATGAGGATCCAGAATTTCCCCTCGAGATTTGTTGGAGAATTTGGATGAATTATTGTAGCATATGTGCTTGCTTCTACTGGAGGGATTCATTCACTATTTCCTTAAAATGATCATATGTCTTGATGTTGTCCACCATTTAAGGTCATTTAGAGCGAACAAGTGGATAGTCTACTGGATCTTGTATTTTCCACCAAAGCTTTCTGTAGTCTGACCTCGCCCTCAGGATCATATACTCTTAAGACAAACCACTCTGATACCACTGATCCAAAGCTCAAAATTCTTGGTTGAAGAATATTTTAAGAACACATAAATATTAATACTATATCTGAAAAGAGATGTTTTATTGCTCAAAATTACAGATACAACGTATGTCTATCTCTGGAAATAGATGTATATTTTCATTTTCAAGTTACATATCTATTTATACCTATTTTTGAATGTAGGAGGATGTGAAAGGTCACCAATCTCGAGGGACATGAAATAGCTTGACTTTCATGAATTACATTAATATAGAATTCAAGAAATTATTATTTTTAGAAACTTATTATTCTTAAACTACACTACTAAAATTAAAATTAGGGGCACTTATATTTGGTTTTTAGGGGCCAAAACCCATCCAACAGAGCTTGATTATATCTCATAGTGTTTCCCTCATTCTTAGCTTTCTAACAGTTCGAATGAGGAGTCAAACAGAGCTATGGTACAAAAGTTATGGCTCTTAGAAATTTTTCTTTTAATTGGGGTAGGACCGTCACTCGAATTGTCATCTGAAGTGTCACCTGGATCATTACCTAAAGTGTTATCCAGATCATTCCTCCCTCTTTGATAATTAATTGTCCCCATTACATCAAGAGTCTTTATCAAGTGTAGTAGTTGTATCTTGATCTAATTCTCATCCACTAGAGCAAAACTCTACATATCAAGCTCACCAATATCTAGTTATTATGCTATGACTAAAGTGTTCAATAGAGGTGGATGATATGGAATGGCTACATCATTTGGTGTCATGGGTTGGAACCTAATGCATACTTGGAATGGACTACGATTTATGGAGCTATGTAGGCCTTGATTGTTCACCATTTCTATTTGACCATCAATCTATGGATAGAAGGCCATGAACTTCCTCAGCTTAGTATCCATTCGCTTATGTTGTTATGTTGATTGTGTAGTCAGGGATGCAACATTAGTGTTTTTGAATTTCTAAGGCTTGACCACCATGAAAATGAATTTCTTGGCACTAATTAAGGAGACTGATGTGAAAGGTGGTATTATGGGTACCCTGTAACACCATGTTCTAAGAGTGAGGGTAATCCTTCAGGTTCTTGATTCATAGATGCCATGTCGATCATAGATAAATGGCTAATCAAAGAGTACATCACAAACATCTAAATTGACCACATCACACAATACCTCATCTTAGAAAGGTTTTATTGCATATAAAAGGAGATATTGATGGGTGACATGGAGGTTTCTCCCTAAACTCAACCATAGAATACTATATGGCTTTGGATGAGGCTTCATGGATAAATTTAGACTTTTCACAACATTAGCAGAGATTAAATTATTTTGACTCCCACTATCAAGAATGAAATGTAGAGGCTTACCTTTCACCCATAACTTAGAGTGAAACAACATTTCCTTATCATCTGACCTTTCGTCATGGGTCTGTGATGAAGCAATGATGGCATCAGGCTTATCATCTATAATCTCTTCTTCATCCTCCTTGACCATAGGGTGTGTATGAGGTAGAGCAATAGATGTTGAGGATTGTGACTTATAAAGTAGGGACTTGATGGCTCAACATTCTTCTTTGGAGTGAGTTCAAGATTTATGGTAATCACACGATTTCCCAGTCTTCCCTTCCTTTTGCTTCCATTTTTGGTCTTGTGTTTGACCTTCTTTGTCACTTTTCCATTTTAAAGGTTGAATCTTCATATTCATTCTTCCATGATTATATTCAATCTTAATCATGAAATTATATGATTCATCAAGGGTCTCCAAATTGAAGAGTTATATTTCCCCCTGTATATACCATTGTAGTCCACCATGATATTTGAGAACCTTGTGTTTCTCACTTTCTTGGATGCCCAATCTCATAGATAGAGAATAAAAAATGTTACTGTAATCCTAATCAGACCATTCCTTACCTTAGTGAATTTTTTTCCACTCTATGTACAAATAATCATATGATCTAATGGAGTAGTATTCTTTCTTAACAACTTCTATGAAATCATCCCAGGTAGGTTCGGCCTCAAGGCCAATATCATCTATACTAAATCTCTTCTTGTACACTTCCCACTAATATTTGATAAGCAATGATGCTTTTAATGGAGCAAAAGTGATCTTATCTTTATCAGTGAATTTATTTTAAAAAAATAGGATGACAATTTATCCAACTAATTTCCTATTACATCAACATAGATTTTGCCTTCAAATGTAGGGATATCAATATTCACCTGAACCTTGAAGGGTGTTGGGGCACTCAAAAGATGTGGGGTTGTAGATGAGGATACAGAATTTATTTTCAAGATTTGTTAAAGAATTTAAGAAAATTATTGTAGCATCTACACTTGCTACTATTGGAGGGTTTCATTCACCATTTCCTTTAAAGGATCGGATGTCTCGATGTTATCCCTCATTTGAGGTCATTTAGAGTGAACAGGAAGATAATTTGTTGGATCTTGTATTTTTCACTCAAACTTCATGTAGTCTGACCTCATCCTTGGGATCATACACTCTTAAGACAAACCACTCTGATACCACTGATCCAAAACTTGAAAGACTTGGTTGAAGAATATTTCAATAACACACAAATAATAATTTCAATAACACACAAATAATAATGTTATCTTTGAGAAGAGATGTTATATTTCTCAAAATTATATATGCAACATATGTCTATCTCTAGGAAGAGATGTCTATTTTCCTTTTTGAGCTACATATCTATTTATACCTATTTTTTAAGGTAGGAGGATGATGTGTAAGGTCACCAATCTTGAGGGAGATGAAATGGTTCAGCTTCCATGAATTACAATAATATAGAATAAAAAAATTACTATTTTTAGATTGCACTACTAAAATTGAAATTTGGGGCACTTTCATTTGGTTTTTGGGGGTCAAAACCCACCGATCAGATCTCAGTGCTATCTCACAATGTTCCCCTCATTCTTATCTTACAACAATTCAAATGGGGAGTCAAATGGAGCTATGGTGCAAAATTTATGGCTCTCAGAAGTTATACCACCAATTAGGGTAGGATCGTCACCTGAATTATCACCTGAAGTGTCACCCAGATCATTGTCTAAAGTGTTATACAGATCATTCCTCCCTCCTTTATAAGCAATGGTCTCCATAGCATCAAGAGTCTTTATTAAGTGTGGAAATTATGTCTTGATCTGATTCTCATCCACCAGAGCAAAACTTTGCAAATCAAGCTAACCAATATCCAGTTATTCTACTATGACTAAAGTGTTTAATAGAGGTGGATGATATGGAATGGCTACATCATTTAGTGTCATGGGTTGGAACTTGACACATACTTAGAATGGACTATGATTTGTAGAGGTATGTAGGGCCTGATTGTTCACCATTTTTGTCTAATGGATGGAAAGTTGTGAAATTCCTCAGCTTGGTATCCATTCACTTATGTTGTTGTATTGATTGTGTAGTCAGGGCTGCAACATCAACCCTTTTGGATTTCTATGGCTTGACCACCATAAGAATGAATTTTTTGGCACTAATCAAGGAGATCAATGTGAAAAGTGGTACCTTGGGTACCTTGTAGCTCTGTGTTTCAAGAGTGAGGGTGATCCTTTGGGTTCTTGATTCATAGATGATATGTCAATCATACATGAATGGATGACCAAGGAGTACATCACAAACATATAGATTGATCACATCACACAAGACCTCATCTTGGAAAGGTTTTGTTGCATATGAAAGGAGACACTAATGGGAGACATGGAGGTTTCTCCCTAGACTCAACCATCCAATACTATATGGCTTTGGGTGAGGATTCATGGATAGATTTAGACTTTTCACAACATTAGCAGAGATTAAATTCTTTTGACTCCCACTATCAAGAATGAAATGTAGAGGCTTACCTTTCACCCATAACTTAGAGTGAAATAACCTTTCCTTATCATCTAGCCTTTCCTCATAGGTCTATGATGAAGCAATAATGGCATCAGGCTCATCATCTACAATCTCTTCTTCATCTTCTTTGACTGTAGGGTGTGTATGAGGCAGAGCAGTAGATATTGAGGATTGTAACTCAAAAATTAGGGACTGTATGGCTCGACATTATTTTTTGGAGTGAGTTCTATATGTGTGGTAATCACACTATTTCCTATTCTTTCCTTCCTTTTGCTTTCAATTTTGGCCTCGTGTTTGACCTTCTTTGTCACTTTTCCATTTTAAAGGTTGACATGCTTCTGTTCAATCTTAACCGTGAACTTGTATGCCTCATCAAGGGTCTCAAAATTGAATATTTCTATTTTCCCCCATATATACCATTGTAGTCCACCATGATATTTAATAATCTTGCATTTCTCACTTTCTTGGATGCCCAATCTTGTAGATAAAGAATGAAAAATGTTAGTGTAATCTTGAACAAACCGTTCCTTACCTTGGTGAAGTTATTGCCACTCTATGTACAGATCATCATATGCTCCAATGGAGTAGTATTCTTCCTTTATAGATTCTATTAAATTATCCCGCGTAGGTTCTACCTTAAGGCTAATATCATCCGTACTGAATCTCTTTTTGTGCACTTCCCACCAATTTTTGACAGGCAATGATGTTTTTAAAAGAGCAAAAGTGATCTTCTCTTTATCAATGAATTTATTTACCAAAAAAAAGGATGAAAATTGATCCAACCAATTTTCTACTACATCGACGTTGATTTTGCCTTCAAATGTAGGGATATCAAAATTCCCCTGAACCTTAAAGGGTGTTGGGGCACTGAAAAGATGTGGGGTTGCAGATGAGGATCCAAAATTTTACCTTGGGATTTGTTGGAGAATTTAAGTGAATTGTTTTAACATCTACACTTGCTGCTACTAGAGGGTTTCATATACCATTTCTATGAAAGGATCGGATGTCTCAGTGTTATCCACCATTTGAGGTCATTTTGAGTGAACAGGTGGATAGTCTACTGGATTTTGTATTTTCCACCCAAGCTTCCTATAATCTGACCTCATCCTCAAGATCATACACGCTTAATACAAACCACTCTGATACCACTAATCTAAAACTCAAAAGTCTTGGTTGAAGAATATTTTAAAAACACACAAATAATAATGCTATCTCTGAGAAGAGATGTTTTATTACTCAAAATTACATAAACAACATATGTATATCTCTGGGAAGAAATGTTTGTTTTCCTTTTCAGGCTAAATATCTATTTATACCTATTTTTGAAGTTAGGAGGAGGATGTGAAAGGTCACAAATCTTGAGGGAGATGAAATGGTTCGACTTCCACAAATTACAATAATAGAGAATTCAAGAAATTATTATTTTTAAAAACTTACTATTTTTAGACTGCACTACTAAAATTGAAATTTAAGGCACTTTTATTTAGTTTTTGGGGATCAAAACCCATTGATAAAATCTCAGTGCCATCTCACAGTGTTCCCCTCATTCTTATCTTTTCAATGGTTCAAATGGGGAGTCAAACGGATCTATGGTGCAAAAGTTATGGCTCCCAGAAGTTCTACAACCAATTGGGGTGGGACCATCACCCAAATTGTTGCCTGAAGTGTCACCCAAATCATTGATTGAAGTGTTGTCTGGATCACTCAACCACCACCCATAAGACAAGAAACTATCTTTCCTAGGTTTGAGGATAACATTTTACATCAATGTGAAGAGATGTTTATCTAGATTGATCAATCCATGGATACCTCTCTCTCATTAAAATTTCCTATAACTTATATGATCCCTAATGAAATATAACTTTGTAAGAATGATCCTTAATTTTTCATTAATGTCCAAGATGGTCATATTCTTCTCAATCAATCCTTGATCGAGGAAAGCTCTGACACTTGTGTCTTTTCCTTATAATTCATCAAATTGTTAGGATACTCAAAATGTAATCTTAAGTTTACCCAATGCACATACGAAGGATATGACTAAAGATAAATGCATCCATTAGGATTTGTTTAGTTTCCTATCACAATACCACACATCTTGGTTATATATAAGGTTATTATTTTCAAATTTATTTTATCATACAGCATTTTTCTTGGTCACCCTAGGACTCATCATATGAGGGCAGTGACCTCTTCCACATGTCAACGAGTCAAAATTCCTTACAAGGGTGATATCTACAAGATTCAAGATGATGTTGACCCTTGGAATTTTTATAAATTCTAAGAATGTGATGTCTTTAAATCACCAACCCTTGAACCCCTACCTAGCATTCCCTTACACAAATATCAACACCTTAATTATCTTGTAAATTCAAATAGAGGTTATAGTGGTCACCTTGAACTTGTGTTAAATATCTCACTTAACCTCTTAGGTTATGATGATGATGAACCTAATGAGATTGGGCTGAAGATCAAATCATCATATGTCCCTTCCAACATCATAGCATAATTACCAACCTCCTTCTCACATGAAATTAGATGACAAAAAACATACTTTTGTGGTAATTCCTAAGAAGCGACTTCTCATTCATCCTCTAGAGACATAGCAGTATAATCCCTTAACATTGATATTACTAAACTAAACTATGATGATGGTTATACCCTTGATGACCCATATTTATTTGGCTATGCCAAAGTTAATAATGCAAAAATCATTTGTTATCATTCCTCTCTCCAATACTCTATTAAGTAATCTACATATTCTTTTAGTATCAACTTAATTGATATCATATACTCTAATCCTCCTAGTTTTATTGACATTGTTCCCCCTTCGATTGATGTTCACAAGTTTGAGATGGATGACATTACGGCTCCTACTACACATACAACTCTAGTTATTTCTAATCCTCTTCAAAACATGATTTAGGATAGATCCATGACTAGACCCTACCGATTCACCAATTTTTTTGATCTTTCAAGCTCACTTCTTATAGAGATGATGGCCACAATTATATATCCTACACCAATTTTCTCTCCCAAATAAGTAGCAACACATTTCGTTATTTTCAAAAAGTATATGGTCACTCATAACACCAATGTTGGTACAAGTGATATCTCAAGCAAAACCAAGTTTCTGATTCAACCATTATATGATTTAATCATGATGTTTTTTTTTAAAGAAGTATAAAATATACCCCATTATTATTATTTAAATAAGTTGGACATGATATCATACCCACCCACCTAAGAAGAACCATATTACAAGTTTTATAAGGTATATGTTCATTCAGCTAAAGACTATAGATATTATTAGATATTCTTAGAATATCAGAAGCCACAAGACCTAACTCCCACCATAGATAGTCGAACATCTAGTCTACTAATCATAGGCATGTTTGTTACTTCCATGGGACTAGTACACACTCTTCAACTCACTATCAATCTCTTCGGTAGTGTCTTGATGCACTTTGTTTTGAAGCAGCTAATCTTCCCAATCTCTCAAACGTAATACCACCAACTATTTCATAAGATTATATCCCCAAACATGATGTGTATTAGCTTTATCATGATTTTTCTACAAATCACATAGATAAGTGTAAAGTTATCTAGCAACATTTTATAGAATTTATGAGGCCCATAAATTTTAGTTCCTAGTATCACTCATATGGACCATTTAAGACAAGGGAACAACCTCCCCTATGACCATAGCCATCACATATATCAGATAACATGTGTACCATAGCACTGCATATTCCTCACATTGATTATTCTCATTATGAGGCCCCTCAACCTCCTCCTTCCAATGCACCTAATTTTTAATTATAGCTCGTACACGAAGAAATCCTAGCATAACTCTCATATTAGTTACGATAGGATTTAACGGATGTTATTGATGATGCATGTCAAGATCTTTAATGACACTTATAAGCAAATTATTGTTTCATGTCATTTACTTCACATTGTCACATGATTAGATTTCATTTTTTTATGTGATGTTTGTTGTACATATCTTGTTTCTATAATGATATTTTTAAAATACAAAACTTTACTTTTCACCATGTATGTTTGTCTTATATCATTTACAACCACTTTATAGTCAACATTTATTTCCTTGTGGATCTTAGGTATCACCTTTGGATTTTGTTTCTTGCATTTATATTACCTTATAGTCAGTGTTTGTTTCCTTATGGATTTTAGGTACCACCTTTGGGTTTCTTTTATAATATTTTCACCATTTTTTAATTTGACTTAGTCTCCTTGTGATTATTTGGTGTCACATTACATTCCCCCTCCTTTGGTATGACTTCTCCTATCAATTCTTGTGCTAGGCCTTATATAGGATAGTGCAAAGTCTTTAGTGAGATGATTATCACATTTCATATTGTAGCCCAGTCACTTCTAAAGCAAAATTCTCCCTCCTTGAGGTTAACTATTTGCATATTGGTCATTTTATCACCATTTTCGCATGGAAATGTCTTCTATGATCCCTATTTTCCCCCTTTCCTTTCACTTGAGACATACTTGGGTCAATTTTGAGATTGCACTTTTTGTGGAAAGTCTAAGAATATTTAGGCACCATAGTCCTTAGGTTATCCTTTTTAGCGGCCAGATGTAATATATTTTGTGTTAGCTATATATATCACCCATGTTTGATTACTAATCCATATGGTGAAGGAAAATATAAAAATAAAAAGGATTTAAAATCCAAATCTTAATAAATATCAATACTAAAATGAAAATCAAATATTAAAAGTTAGATCACACCAAAAGATGTGATCTTTTTGGCACATCTCTTATTCTAGATGAAGCTAAAACTCTATAATTAGACTCACAATAGATCCAAGGTCCATTTTTATGTAGGGGTCTAGTATATCAGGGTAGGATACCTCATTTCACCATTATATCTTCTTACATTCTAGTGCCACCTACTTTCTCACATAATTACCCATTATTCATAGTAGACTGATGACTTTGTAAGGGGTCCTAAGGAATAGAGAACACCTTGTGGGAAGGTAAAATCCTTTTATTGTTCATGCATATAACCTTCATGAGATGATTTATATACCTTGCTTGTTATCCTAAGTTTATGCTTACTAGTTGGGATTTCCTAGGTCCTTGATGTCTAAAACTCTTAGCCTTTCCCACTCCACTAGAGTGTCTCATATTTGTTAAATATTTATACATCACCTTTGTGGTGATTTTAATCATTTCACATTCATCATATCTTACATGATATCCCCTTTATGGATATCACTCATAGCTCTTCACATCACTTTCTATTCATTTAAGATTTGACTTTTAAATCATTTATAATGCCACTTGGCTTTCCATTTTGTGAGTCGCATTGTAAGACCTTGTGGAATACAACCAATACTTTTTCAAAAATTCCCATAACTATTAAAATAAATAACATCCTATTCATCATAGTTATGTATTTAAGTGGTTATGTTTTCCTACATCATATTTTAGAACAAGATCTAATTTTGAGTTTTCACTTATAAGAGTCTTTAGCTTATTTTAAAATCATTTTTTGTCCTTGTTTAATTTAAGTTGAATTTAATTATATTACATTAGGTGTATTTTATAATAATTTTTATCTTTATATATGTTTGATTTAAATTTGGTGTAGGAGCATCAAAGGCATACAAGAAATTTTACATCAATGAAAAATCATAGTTGTGTGTTTTTGTTGATTTATTTATCATTTTGGCATGGTGATGATAATCCATGGGAATCAACTATACTCCTAAAATTTATTAGCATTAATAACATCATATAAGGATTATTTTCAAGACATTAAATGGTTCCAACCAAGTTGGTTGAGTTTCTCAACCATCTATACAATCCCAAAAGTTATCATGTGTGTTGAAGGGATAAAACATATAGGTTATGGGGAAAATTAAAAATGGGATCAATAAATTCCCTAAACCTAAATTCATTTATATATTTTTATTCCTCTTAAAAGGTTGTGAAATTTTAAAAAATAAATCATCTCAATCTGATTTGTATGTAAAATTTATGGCCTCTAGAAGTTAACAGAATTTGCATAGTTATGAAACCACTAGTTTACATTAAGTGATGGTTTTGTAAGCTTAAAAAACCACCCCAATGGTTTCACAATTTTCAATATACATAAATGGGAAGTTTTTCAACTATTGGACTACATAAAGTGGCAGTTTCATCCATATGGAATGTAAAACAGAACTAGCAACCCAAAATGATGAACTGATGGATCTTGAGCATTTCATAGAGGCTAAGGAAGGTGAAGAGACACTACAAAAGGTAGAGAATGTCAGATAAGATTAAATTTTTAAATGGAAATGGCCCAAGAGATTAATATAGGGAAGGAATCTCCAAGAATTTGGAGAGAGAGAGAGAGAGAGAGAGAGAGAGAGAGAGAGATTTTGAGGGGTTGAGTCCTCTAAAAACATAATAGAGGGTTGTTTCAAGTCCAAGAGGGACTATATGAAAGTTCATATGTTCTTCATGTAATGTAATAATCCTATCGATTCAAGTGTGAGTGTGAGAGTGTGAGTGATATTATGCATTCATTCTTTATAAAAATTTTATAAAGTCAATGAATAAAGTGTGTCAAGGTTGAGCAAGGTGTTCAAGTGTGTTTGTGGGTGAATGTTAATCTAAGTAACACAGAGCTAAATGTTGACATTAATTGATTCCCATCTATATGCTTGCGTCAATTGGTACCAAAACTAGGACTTTCCTTGTCAGGTTGAGTATGTGAGGCACTTTAATGATTCAATTTTAAGTTATGAAAGAGAAGTCTTCTTGAGTTAGTTACGAGTTATGAAAAAGAATCTTGCATAGGAGAGAGGATAAGTTTGTTTCAAGTGCGAGAGAAGCCCTGAAAGTGTAGATGAATAGTGAGAGAGGAAATTATTTGAGTCTATTATAGGTGTTAAAGATAATCTTGCTTATTGAGGAGATATAACACACAAAGGAGGAAGAATGCTAGAGGTAGAAGAGTTGACCAAGATGTTGAAGGAAATCCAAGTGAGATTGGATATGATGGAGGATACACAAAGTGGTTAAGATATTTTAGTTGTGATTAAATATGATGATGAAGAAATTTTGGAGATGTTGATATCCCTATAAATTGGAGAGAGGACTAGTTAGAAAGGAAAAGAGACCATCAGAGGTTAAGGTGAAGGAAAAAGGTAAGCCCACTACCAATGATATTTTTTTTGTGGTAAAGAGAGACTAGATAATCTCATAAAATGGGTAGTGGAGTTATAAATGTATTTTGAAGAGAAGTTTATTGAAGACCCCATGAGGGTAAATTTTATAAGTAAGATAATATGTGGATTTGCAACTAGGTATTGGAGAGTTTTTTGAGAAAGGAGACAATAAAAAAGAAATAAGAAGTTAAGGAGTTGGGAACATATGGTTTCCAAGTTGATGGGTAATGTAATTAGAGTGGTCGAAAAAGCTTCATGTTTTGAGGCTTGAGACATAAGATAAGAAGGATAATATTTCCATGAAAGAAAATATGAGAGGAAAGTTTCCATGTGAGCATCTCAAATCTATTTTGAGAAGTAAAAAGGATAAGTATATGACTAAGGAGAAGAAGGTTGTCTTAAAAGACAACAAGAGGGTGAGGTTTCTATGTTAAAAGCCCAAAAGGATGAAATTTTTCAACTACCCATTAAGAAAGGAATCCTCATGGAAGAAGATGTAGAGGAGATAATTGTTGAACCAGAATAAGGAGACACATTATTTGATGATGGGAAAGAGTTTGTAGTATCCCATAAGTTAGAAGAATTAGAATTTTCCTTGGTGAATGAAGGAAATGCATTTGTATTTTATCTTTTGTAGGGAAGAAGGGTCTAGGACAACCAATGAAATATAAATATTTCCTTGAAGGAATAAATAGAGTTGAATGAAGAAATAAACTATGAGGAGTTTTGGGTTTTCATGAAGGAAACAATATATGTGATTGAAGTGAAAGTTGACTCACATAAAGACAATATGTATGAATACCATCCATGTGAAGGAGAAGGAAATATAAATAAAAATGATGAGAAGATAGTTGTGGGGGTTGTTTATAATGGTAATTTTGGATTCCATCATGTGAGTGGAATCCATGAGAATAATCCAAGCAATGGGGACAAGTTGGATAACATGTATATGAGGCATGATGAAGAGGTTGATGAAGTGTTTGTGGGAACTCTAGATTCCCTTAATGTGTTTATTCAATGTGTATGTATAGCAATGAATAAGATGTAAAATAATAGGAAAAAGTGTGGTTCAGTCCAACATGATCATTTTCATGACAATCAAAATGAATAAGTTGAACAAGTGGATAATATGATAGTGGTAGTTGAAGAGCTGGTTCATAAGGATATACCAAAAGTAAAGGATTGTATTTAAGTCATCATGAAGATAAGAGAGAGTGTAAAATTGTGTTTAAAATAATTTTATCAATAGCATATACAAGATGAAGTTAATTTTTAGCAACTAAAGTTGGGAGAGAAGACTTTCACAAAATTAAGTGAAAGATATTGAAAAGAATAAGAATATCTTCTCAATAGGACAATGGCTGATAGATAAGGATACACATCAAATACCCATTTTGAGAGATGGATGAAAAGTGGAATGGTGGATGGAAATGTTAATAACTTCATGGTAGGGGTTGGTCCAAATATCATTTGGACAAGGAGAGATGAATGATGTCACTCATGTGTCATAGAGGAAATCAAGGAGATAGATATAGTGGGCATGTTTTTACCAATAATAATTAAATATGAAAGTGGTGTTGCATATGTGGGAGCATCCCATATAGGTATTGTAAAATAGACTCTTATATGCCAAGGTATTAATTATTGCCATATGGAAATGAGAGTACATTGTTATTTACACATGGTATGGTTATGGTGAAGTAAGAAGAGTATAATTAGCCTATAGCTGATATAAAGAGTTTGAAAATGAAAGAAAATAAGGATGAGATAAAGAAGCTAATTTCTTTATCAGTACAATCATGTGATGAAGATTATGATGTTGCAAGTGTAGATATGGATGGAAAGGATGCATTGAAATAGGCATTCCAAGGACAAGAGAGTGAGCCCCTTGAGTTCACAAGTTTTGAAGAAGCAGAGAAAGAAGAAGAGTCTTTTAAAACCATCCTAAAATAATAAGCCACAAAAAAGATGATGGTGTAAATAAAATAGATGGAAGCAATGAGATAAAATGGGTTTTAAATAAAGAAGAGAGGAATGTGGAAGAATCCAACAACAAGTTGGATAATGAATGAACAAATCCAAAAAGACTCTTGGTGGAGGTGGTTGAATGAAGGTGGGTTTCAACCCACAAGAAGATGGAGAGAGAAGAATAAAATACTTTGGTACAGGATTATAGACTATGGTAAGTATAACCCTTAAAAATAAGGATGATTAAGCAAAGATAATAATAATAGGATAAATTTGAAGCCAACAAGAGGAAGCTAGAAGTGAAAAAAAAGTGTGACAATCAACTAAAATATTTGGTTTGTTGGAAGTGGATGCATTAGCCATCTAAATCATGGTCAAAAGAGTGATTTTACAACTTATTTCATCCATGTTAGTAGCATCTCACATTTTAAATACCTCAAGTGTCTAATGTATGAACATCTAAGGCATACATGTAATCTTGCATCAACCAAAAATAATAGTTGTTTATTATTGTGGTTTCATTGGTTTTGTTTGTCATTTTGGCATGGTGGAGATGATCCATGGGAAACACCCACACTCCTAAACTTAAATAACATCATATAAGGATAAGGTTTAAGAAGCTACATGGTCCCAACCAAGTTGGTTGAGTTTCTTAACCATTACTACAATTTTTTAAGTGGTTGTGCATGTTGAAGAGCTACAATAAATAGGTTATGGGGCAAAGGAAAAAGGTGCATCAAGAAATTACCTAAAATTGAATTTGATTATATATCTGGATTCTTATTGAAATTTTATGCAACTTAAAAAAAATCATCTCAATTAGAGCCTGTGTGTAGAAGTTATGACCTATGAAAGTTAATAGAACTTGCACAATGATGAAATTGTGGTTCTACATTAAGTGGTAGTTTCACAAGCTTGAAAAATATCCCTAGAAATTTTTGAACCGCTAGTTTGAATATATGGTTAGTTTTTCCTGTATGGATTGTAAAAAGAAAGTAACTATATAGAATGATGAATTAATGGATCTTGAACATTTCATAGAGGCTAATGAAGGTGAAGAATCACTCTAGAATGCAAAGAATGTAAAAGAAGATTTGAAATTGGAAGGGAAAGATACAAGGAGAGTCATGGAGGGAAGGAAGCTCCAATAAGTTGTAGAGAGAGATATATATTTTGAGGGGATGAGTCCTCCAAGACTAGAACAAAGGGATGTTTCAAGTCCAAGAGGCATTGTATGAAAGTTAAAATCTTCTTCATGTAATGTAATAAGCCTATCAAGGTAAGTCTGTGTGTGAGTTTGAGTGAGAGAGTTAATCCATTATTTGTAATAGTTTTATGAAGTCAATGAATAAAGTGTCATGAGTGTGTAAAGTCTAATTAAGGTATTCAAGTATGGCCATGGGTGAATGTTAATCCAAGAAACACAAAGCTAAAGGTTGAACTTAATTGGTTTCCCTCTCTATGCTTACATCAAAATTGACTTTAATTGACTTACATTCGATATTTTATTTTTATAATGTTTTACGTATGTTTTCATAAGATTTGGCATGTTTTACATTCATTTTTCATCTTACCTTTATCTTTTATTTGTTAAATTTTATATTTAATCACTTAAGATATTGATTTTATATTTTTGATTTTTTATTATTTTTGACCATGCATTTTTCTACATTTGCTATAAAATAATAAAACATATATCACATTACATCACATTTTTCCCATAACATGATATTTAAACATAAATGTGTGCTAAAAATAAAATAACTCATACATCATTTGCATGTATGTAGATAACATAATGAGTCAAAAAAATATATCTCTATATAAATGTCTTAATTTTCTACATAAGTACATCTTGATACATCATACATACGTCAAAAATATAGTTTCATAAAATGTAGGCCCTAGGCATGTGGATCATCTTCACTCCCATGTGGATAAGTTGCCACACTATTAATGGAGGCTATGATTCGATAGACCTATAAAATTTCTCATAGTGTATGAGTTTTTTACTGCATACCCTAGACCTATCCCTCAAGCTAAGCCACATGTGCATGTAAATCTACTACCCATCTAGTTGTATTCATGCAAGTTGGCATCTTTATGGCTAATGCTTATCATGTCATTGCCTCACCCCCTCATAATCCTATTAGTGCCACTACCTAAGATGATACCTACTCATGGTGATGAAGTCCCTAGTAACCTATTCAACCAACTAAAAGTAGTTTATATGTGCTTTGGTTGACAGTGCCATGAGATCATACATTCTAGTAGTATCATGTTGAAGCAATACAATGACCAAAATATTGTGGTGGGTTTCCTTCACCATGTCTCCACTGCCAGCACATCTACAAAATTTAAACCAAAATTTACATCATATCTCTCATGTATATATCAAAATATGTAATATATTTATCATTAGTACCTAACATGTTTATCTCTAACTCTAGGAAAAGAAAAGTGATAGCATAAACTTAACATTTACGTAATCATAGTAGTGCCATCACCACATCCACCCAAGACACGTGTGATATCATGGCTACATGCTAGTGTGAATAATTTATAACTCCCATATGAAACCACTACAATGTATCAATTATATCTACATGTTCACCATTGTATGGTCTAATTATTTGTCAAACCTACCTAGGGATCTCTCTACCTCTACAACATGGTTGTCTGCCTACCTACCTTCACCCTCTCCCTATATATTTCTACCTTTTTCATCATATATCCATAAAGGGCTAATGAGATATCACTATTAAGACCACAGATGGCACCCCTCATCCTTCAACTCTCAGGGATCCCTAGCATGTCTAGTTGATCCGTAAACTACACTGATAAACTCAAAGTGAAGTTTTAAGTACGAATATTGAAATTCTCAAAACTTAACAAATTCTTGAAAAACTCAAAAGAACTTGCAAAATGTTTGGCAAAAATGTTCTCGGTTGTTGAGTTGTATTGGAATTGTCATAAGACTTGTTACTTCCATTTACCAATTAAAATTATTTTTTTTAAATAACGTTGTGTTATAATTATCGAATTGTAGATTACTTGCATGAGTTCATTTACTAATTGAAATCAAATCGGCAAATTGAAAAAAAATCATGCATCAAAATGACAATTTACCAAAACACAAAACATGATAATGGAGTTCAGCTCAATAATTGATGCCTACATCTTTGGGTTCTCCAAAGGAGTGGACCGTTTCCATTAAGGGCACTTCAAACACCTGGAAACAATAAACAACTTTCCTACAAGCTGATATCTCAATGCAAGAATTCACCTTCACCGTGACTGAAATCAAGCCCGGCACCTTCGAATTCTGTGAGTCTTCATAACACCTGCAAAGTTACTTTAAAAGTCCTAAAAATCTCCTCTATGGGTTGAAATATACTCCTCTAATATGCAAATTGGATATAACATAGTATTAATACAGTGTATTATGGCTAGAAAATGGATAAAAATCCATTACATAAGCTTTCCCAAAGCTTTTACAAAGTCTCGGCCTCTTAAAAATAAAAACATAGTCCAGAATTTGATAACTTCAAATAGAAATTCATGCCTTATATAGCACTTCAACCCCTATAGCACAAGCGATCAAAGCCTATCCCTTTTGGGTGACAGGTCAGGGGTTCAAAACTGTCGGCCCTTTCTTTTAGGTGCTTTACATGAGTTTGAAATTTTCTCCCTCCTTTTTTGGTGCTTTGAACTTAACTCATTATCCCATATTGGTTGCGTGGAAAGTGGTTTTATCCTTTAAATAGCTTAAGTGCTTCCTTGAATCTTTCAACGCACCCCTTTTGGTGGGCTCAAGGTGCCTAGCTTAGCATGTACATTGGAGAATGCGCCAAACATGACTTGGGCACAAGACTAGACTGTAGTTGGACTTGGTCTTTCCTTTGAACTCACCACCTTGCTCAACAAGCTTATCTCATGCTTGACTCCATGTGGCATGTTGATGATGTGGCATGTCATCGAACCATTTTTTTCCAAACCTTAGCATTTTCCAAGAGTTGACCTCTGATAGGTCCAAATGTTGAAACATCCTCGAAACACGTGCCACATGTCGCAAGAGACATTTTTTAACCAATCTTCAAATGGTCATAATAGGAGCTCCCAAACTCAGATTTACATTATGAAAAATGCATCAGAAAGCTCTCAACGAGCTCTACAGTGTGCCACCACTGAAACTCTAAATTAGAACCATTATCAGAACCAAATTTTGAGTTTTTACTTAGCATGTCTATTCTCATGCTTATCATATTTTGGGACGTGGCAGATGGATCATGAGCTATGTGGCTAAGTAAAGTGGTTGGTTTCTCCCATGTGGCTAGGGCATGATATTACCAAACAATTATCCCTCTTCATGTGGGATTTCTATGGACTTGCAATTTCAAATCTATGGACTTGTAATTCCAAATCTATGAACTTGTGATTTCAAATCTACGGACTCCTAATTTTTTATCACACCTCCCCAATGGAAGGATTTTGGTCTCCAAAAGTCCAATATGCCCTAAAACTACAAACTAGTCAACAAAATTGCCTGCCCAAATGTCACATCTTGTAAAGCAGTGAATTACCAAAAACTGAAACAACTCCCAATGTAACTACAAGACAAGTTTATAATGTCGAAAACATACAATAAATTTTGTGGACATGTTGCAATACAATGCCCTATTATAGGACTTATATGCTAAGAAAATGCAAATAACCAAAAGTGTATGTTGCCTAACATCTAAACATGCCCTAGGGTCTTAATAAATGCATCTAAACATCTCTGTGCCAAAATAGATTCATTCAAAATAGTAGACAAATAAGTGTTGTAAGGAATTAACTCAACCTACAACATGCATTCTGCTATTATCTCCAACTGATCAAATGAGTTCAAGTCTTATCCATTATTAGACTACCCATACAGTATATTCTAGAGATCAAAATCTTATAGTTATCAAAAAGTGAGAATTGAAAAACTTTATATGGTAAACATGTCTTGAAGTGTTCCCACCAACTCTAATCTACATCTATCAAAGCTTGTTCATTCCCTTAGGTGAATTCTTAACCATGCTTTGCAAAAAGAATGTAGTGATAATCCACTTAACCATTTCTTTCTTCCTAGTGAAATTGATTGTCTTAGTGGATTCCTTAGCATCATTATGGATTTAATTAGCTTCATTAACCTTAGTGAGAGGTTTGTAAATCATCTTAGTTCTAACATTACTTGAATGTGAAGATGAATGAAGCTTAAAACATCTATCAATCCTATGTCCGCTCACTTTACAATGAGTGTAAACATCCTTCTTAGGTGAGGGTCCCCTTTTGCCAATTCCCATCTTATCATGAGAATGGTCTTTCAAACATGCAATCTACTTCAACAAAGCATTTCATTTCCAGCAAGTCTTAGCACTATGGTTATTCATCCCACAAAAAGTGCATGGAAATGATTGCATTATCTTTTGTACATTATATCCAAACTTCTTAAATATATCGATTGGATCAAAAGACTTAGTGTAAGAATCAGGATGTGGAATCTCAATACCTCTTTTACCTTTACACTTATGAACTAGTGCCCTAGAACCTTCGCTATTGAAAGCTCATCTTCCTTTAGCCATGGAAGAAACTTCTCCATCATCCACCTGCACACTAGTATAACCCAAACCTGCACAAAGAGGTCTATGCTCAACCTGAATTGGGTTAGTTATACCTTGGCTATCTCTACCAAGTCCTCCTCCATTATAACCCATTTTAAACAACAATTTAGATCCTATGCCCTTAGTGTATCTTTCAAAATCACCAAAAATAATATTACTAGAATCTGAATCTGAAATTGTAGAAGAAGATGAAGATTCCTATGGATAAAAACTTACAATGCACTCAATCATAGTTTCTACATCTGAAGTTGAAGGCTTTACCTTTTCACACTCACCACATTGCAATCTAATCAAGAGCTCATCCTTGGATTTGAGCTACGATTTTAAACTTGCAATTTGCTCTTCAAGGGAGTAGAGCTTGCATCTTAGGAATGCATTCTCATCCTGAATCTGGATATTGATGCTTTCAAGCTCTTCCATCTTGGCTTTATGTGACAACTTGCCCATGGTTACCTACAAACACACTGATTCCACAACTGCACATTGCAATCTAATCAAGTGATATGGATAACCAATAAACTGAAAGCAACTGTCAAAACTCAATCAGAAGCTAACTTAGCTTTCTAACTACTTTGATACCGACTTGATCCGTAAACTACACTGATAAACTCAAAGTGAAGTTTTAAGTACGAATACTGAAATTCTCAAAACTTAACAAATTCTTGAAAAACTCAAAAGAACTTGCAAAATGTTTGGCAAAAATGTTCTCGGTTGTTGAGTTGTATTGGAATTGTCAAAAGACTTGTTACTTCCATTTACCAATTAAACCAATTTTTTTAAAATAACGTTCTGTTATAATTGTCAAATTGTAGATTACTTGCATGAGTTCATTTACTAATTGAAATCAAATCAGCAAACTGAAACAAAATCATGCATCAAAATGATAATTTACCAAAACATGAAACGTGATAACAGAGTTCAGCTCAATAATTGATGCCTACATCTCCGGGTTCTCCAAAGGAGTGGACCATTTCCATTAAGGGCACTTCAAACACCTAGAAACAATAAACAACTTTCCTACAAGTTGATATCTCAATGCAAGAATTCACCTTCACTGTGACTGAAATCAAGCCCGGCACCTTCAAATTTCGTGAGTCTTCATAACACCTACAAAGTTGCTTCAAAAGTCCTAAAAATCTCCTCTATGGGTTGAAATATACTCCTTCAATATGCAAATTGGATATAATAGAGTATTAATACTGTGTATTATGGCCAGAAAATGGATAAAAATCCATTACATAAGCTTTCCCAAAGCTTTTACAAAGTCTCAGCCTTTTGAAAATAAAAACACAGTCCAGAATTTGATAACTTCAAATAGAAATTTGTGCCTTATATAGCACTTTGACCCTTGCAGCACAAGCGGTCAAAGCCTATCCCTTTTGGGTGACAGGTCAGGGGTTCAAAACCATCGGCCCTTTCTTTTAGGTGCTTTGCATGAGTTTGAAATTTTCTCCCTCATTTTTTGGTGCTTTGAACTTAACTCATTATCCCATATTCATTGCATGGAAAGTGGTTTTATCCTTTAAATAGCTTAAGCACCTCCTTGAATCTATCAACACCCCCCTTTTGGTGGGCTCAAGGCACCTAGCTTGGCATGCACATTGGAGAATGTGCCAAACATGACTTGGGTGCAAGACTAGACTGTCGTTGGACTTGGTCTTTCCTTCAAACTCACCACCTTGCTCAACGAGCTTATCTCATGCTTGACTCCACATGGCATGTTGATGACGAGGCATGTCATCAAACCATTTTTTTCCAAACCTTAGCATTTGCCAAGTGTCGACCTCTGATAGGTCCAAATGTCGAAACATCCTCGAAACACATGCCACATGTCGCAAGAGATATTTTTTGACAAATCTTCAAATGGTCATAACAGGAGCTCCCGAACTCAGATTTACATTATAAAAAATGCATCAGAAGGATCTCAATGAGATATACAGTGTGCCACCACTGAAATTCTAAATTAGAACCATTATCAGAACCAAATTTCAAGTTTTGACTTGGCATGTCTATTCTCATGTTTATCATATTCTGGGACGTGGCAGATGGATCATGAGCTATGTGGCTCCGTAAAGTGGCTGGTTTCTCCCATGTGGTCAGGGCATGATATTACCAAACAATTATCTCTCTTCATGTGGGATTTCTATGGACTTGCAATTTCAAATCTATGAACTTGTAATTCCAAATCTACGGACTTGTGATTTCAAATCTACATACTCCCAATTTCTGATCACTAGCCTAGTAGCTTGGGACTACCAAAGGTGTTGTTGGGTGTTCTAGGCTAAACTATCCTAGACATGATTACAAGGATGTGTCTCTACCCACCATGTGTAATAATTTGTAATATGACTCTAGCCCCTTAATTTTATAATTGAGGTCCATGATGACCATGTGCCCATAATTACCCTTAACTCATCTAGATAATCTGATACTGTCTAATAGTATCCAATGTTATCACATAGGGGATCACTTGAATGACATGGTCATGTGCCCATCTCCTCACCTAAAAGAGATGATCATCAATAACATGATGTAACCCTATCATTTTATACATAGGGAACCTATTGTATATCTAATTGGAAAAAATAATAATAGGGCCCATCGTCTAATGGACCTAGATCAAAATGTTGTAAAATTTGTGCACCAACTACACCTATATAAAATTTCCCATGTCAAAAAATGTGCCCTTCTCTAGCATAGATCAGCACATAGCTATAATATGCATCGGTATAGTGCCATGAAACTTGTATCATAAAACATGTGTGGTCATAATTCTAATGAGGGCTTTCTTTATATCATGAACACCCGAGATGTACACCTAAAATAGTTATATAATGAGCTTATGTTCATCCTATCAATATGATCTAGTATCCCAGCAAGCTAGTTCTCTCAAGTCATTAGCGATCTTTAAAATATCACATACCATAAGAGTCCTATAATAGGCAACCCCAAAATGGCATGGACATCCTCTAAGGTGATCTCCACCTCAATGGTATCCTCATCTACCACCCACCTACAAGTGTCAATGGTCCTCTCTCATCTCCCTAAGAACATGGTAATGATCTCCATGATGAGAGTAACATGATACATATGCATAATCCCTCCAAACCCTAATTTCACCCACTAGTCTCAATCACCACTGGAAATATATCTATAAAATCTAGAAGCTGAATAACATATATGTTCCACCTTCATCACCTCTTCAAAACATCAAACAACAAATCACACTCACATTTTTTCCAAAAATCTAAAATCAAGATTGAAAATCAAAGTTAAACAACACTAAAAATTAAAAATGGTCCTTACATTCTACTATACCATCCATTTTCCCATTTCTACCATTTTTCTACTACATGGACCAAACATCCAATTGCATTGGCCATAGTTAATTTTCCTACATCAATATCCATACACTATAGTACTATCCAAGGCAAACTTATAATGACACTTGCCATACCATATGGTACCGACCATCACATCACTCAATTGTATCAACCATACCATATAGTATCAGCCACCTATTTGTCTTACTACATTGTCCATACCCCATGGTAGCATCCATGCTCATATTTTCGACTACATCAGCTAGGTGTTAAACTACATCATCCATCCTTATCTCCATAACACTACCATCCATACCCTACAGTATCGACTAACTACCTATTTTTCTATTGTATTGGCTAGTACTTTACCTAACTACATTGGTCATACCCTATGATATCGACTAAGAGATTATTGTTCCCTTTACTAACTATATCATCCTATATAATGTAGTTGACTTAGGGAAATAATATATGTTTTGGCCCCTAATAAATACCCTTAGCCCTATTTTTTTCTTTTCATCAGCTACCCTTTCCCCATCCTAAATTTAGCTTCATTTTGATGATTTTTTGGGCAATTCCATTATACATATTTACCATAATGCCTAGATTTCCTAATTTAGTTCATTTTACCTAAAAATGGAAAAACATAGAATAAATTCACCACCTAAATGTAGGGATATGTTCATATTTACAATGCCTCATCACATACGTTTGCCTCCTCATTCGCAAACCATCATATATTAAAGTGCTAAATTTTGACTCATAAACTCTATTTTTTCCAAAAATAACAAATATTCAAATGAATAGTTTTTAGCCATTTATAGTAAAAGAATAAAACTTTCAAACTTTCAACTATTTATGACGAGATTATGTTTTTTCCCCATATCTTTGTTCTCATAGGTCCTTTTCATGAACCAAAAGAAGCCTTAGAATCTTTGTGAAATGGAGAATTTTTAGGTGCTAAAATAAAATTTATGCAAAAAATAGATTTTTAACTTATTTTTTATGTCCACCTTTCATTCTTCATCATGGGTGCCTTCTATCACCTATGACACATGAAACATTATATACAAATAGTAATGTAAGTGTAAGGTACACATTTTTTCATTTTATTTAATTTTAGTTCTTTATGCATTTCTTTTCAATTATGTTCTTTTGTGTTGCTATGTTTCTTTACCAAAGAACCATCATGTGTTACACTATTGTGACACATGATGAGATTCATGTGGGCCATGTGTAGACATATAATATTTTCACTTTATCTCTTTACTAATGCTTCCTCTTGCAGTGGCTCGTTGATGCATCAATTTCCTAAAGCACACTCATTAAAGGGTGCATCGAGCATGGGGTGGGATTGGCTTGTGGTACTTTGTAAAATATTTTGGAATTATATCATGTCACACCATCACTACTATTAGTTTGACCTCCTCCAAGTCTCTATTTGTCTTTCCCTTCTATCTACTTCTTATTCAAATTTTATAGTTTTCCTATATCATGTGGTATCAACCTAGCCAATACCATTTGTTTTATTCATTTATCTTTAATATCTTATATCAACCTATCCAATATAATTATGGGTCTATCTTTTTGACATTTGTATTGTATTGGCCTAGTTGATACCATATTATGTTAGCCAATATATTCCAACTATATCGACCTAGTCAATACCATCGACTTAGAATTTATGGTTGGTTTTGGGTATTAGAACTGCATATAGAGATTTCATATTTCATTTCAAATAATATAAAACACTTTCATACACTCTGCTTGTGCTCACACTTTTGACCTAAGTAGTATCTAGGAGAGTTAGTGTTTTAGAACCTTATCTTGGAGGTCTTTTGTTGTGGTGTCATTAATGTTCAATAGGAGATGTCATTAGGAGTTCCTAACTAAGGATATCTAGGTCTTCATCTAACCATTTGAGTTATTAAACCTATGACATCACTTGCAAAGCTCCACTTGAGCCAAGGGGGATATTAAAGCACTGATAGGTCCACCCCAAGGTAAGTATTTTTATCCCCATACTCTTTCCTTTGCTTACTTAGTATATTATATGTTTTTTATCACTTTGTGGGTGTGTGGGTGTATCCTTGCTTAGGTTATTCCTTATATTGAATAAGGTGGTATATATAGGATTGTTTATCTTGACATTTATCACTTTAAATTGCATATACCCCCATTTGGTTGACCATTGCACCTTACCCATTTACAACCATCTAACCCATCATTTGCTTTCATTTGTACCCCTTTAGAACCACTTACTTTAATTGGATAAGTATAATCATAGTTTACTACCATTTACCTTTGTTGAGGTCTAGTGAAAGCTAAATCCTTGTGTCATAGCTTAGGCTTTGGAACCCTTTCCTCTTGACATTTGAGTTGTAGATTACCCTCTACTAGATATATGAATATTGATCCTTACATAATCATCCAAGTATATGCATAATCTCTTCAATTAACCTTATTTTAATCCTAGTCTATTGATAGAAATAATTGTTGTTCCAAAAATTTGTCACTTGTTTTTGGGGACAACATATCAACTATTTTGGTCCTACAGGCCAAAATTCTCTCTTCCCTTCTCAAAAAATGTTTGTTGCACTCCTGAGGAGAATCTCAAATTTACTACCCTACTTCACCAGTATATGGATGTTCTAGCGTACTCCTATGATGATCTAAAGTCACTCAGACCTGAAGAAATTCACCATGAAATTTGTCTCAAGAGTGATTCGATGCCTTACAAGCAGAAATCTTGGTAGTATAATCCAAAGATATCAAGTACTATTCTGTCTAAAATACAAAAAATGCTAAATTCTAGAATAATTTTCCCAATCCATCATTCCACATGGATTGCAAACATAGTCCCTGTGAGAAAAAAGAATGGCAAAATTTGCCTCTGTGTGGATTTCAAAAACTTGAATCAATCCTCTCTAAAGGATAACTACCCTCTGCCTATCATGGATCAAGTCTTTTAGACGATGACCGGTTCAGAGATGTTATCAATATTAGACAGCTTCTTAGGGTACAATCAAGTAGAAGTTGGTGAAGCAAACTAGCATACGACTGCCTTCACCATGCTTTGGGGCACCTTTGCGTATCAAAGAATGCCATTTGGTCTGATAAATGTTGGCACCACTTTCCAGAGAGCAATGGACCTTGCTTTCAGAGATGAAATGGGTAAGTTCGTTATGGTATACCTTGATGACTTGACTATCTTTTCCAAGCATCGCCCTGATCATATGCGCCATCTACCACAAGTGTTGGGATGATGTCGCCAGAATGACATTTCTCTAAATCCCAAGAAGTCTATTTTTGGAGTAACAGAAGGGAAACTTCTTAGACACATTGTATCCTGAAAAGGCATAAAATTTGACTCAAAAAGAGTCAAATCCATCCAAGAGCTTACTCTACCCACAAGTAAGACTGAAGTTCACTCTTTCTTCGAAAAGGTGAATTTTTTATGAAGGTTCATTCTTGAGTTTGCTGAGAAGACTTGCCACATTGTGGACATGATGAAGGGAAAGGCCACTTTCAGCTGGACTGAAGAAGGCAAATTACCATTTTGAGACATCAAGACAACTATTTCCCATGCCCCAATTTTGGTTTGTCCAGATTACACCAAAGTCTTCAAAATATATAGTTATGCTTTCGAACACACACTTTCAGCAATTTTGGTTCAGCAGAAAAAAGAAGGTGTGGAATCTCCCATATCCTCCATGAGTTGTCCCCTAAAATATCATGAGCTAAAGTATTCAAACATAGAGGAGCATGCTTACGCAGTGGTAAAGGTGGTAAATCACTTCCATTTTTACATCCTAAACTCACACACTTTCGCCATGATTCCTGATACAATAGTCAAGTCCATATTAACTCAGCAGGAGTTTGGAACCACAAGGGGCAATTAGATTGCTAAAATCTAGGAGTTTGATATAGTTATTAAACCAACAAAGCTTGTGTGGGTAAGGGGCCTCTGCCAATTGATTGCTAACAACATACTGAAAGAAATAGAGCATGAAGGAATGGAGGTTGAAGACACACCAACAATCCTCTCTGTCGCCACCACGAATGAGTGGTATTCAAATATTGCTCATTTCATTACCTATGGTGAGTGTCCTACTCACCTGTCTCATAAAGAAAAGAGGACTGTTAAGTCAAAAGCTACCAATTTTGTCCTATGGAAAAATGATCTATATAAGAAGAACCTTGATAGAGTATTCCTTCACTGTGTGGACAAAGTGCAAAAAAACAAACTTTTGGAATCCTTCCACAATTTGGCTTGTGGAGGACATTTTTTTATGCCTGTGACTGCCCATAAGATTCTATGAGCCAGGTATTATTGGCCTACACTATTTCAAGATGCATATAAATGGGTACGTAAATGTGAACTGTGTCAACAGTTCGTTGGAAGACCCAAATTGGTTGCACTGCCTCTCAAACCTATAGTAATAGAAGAGCCATTTTATCAATGGAGAATTGATTTCATAGGTGCTATAAACCTATCTTCAAGCACTGGACATGATTATGTCCTCACAGCCACAGATTACTTCACCAAATGGGTGGAAGCTATTCCAGCCAAGCATGCTACTTCAGAAGTAGTATGCAATTTCCTCAAAGAAAACATCATTTCTAAGTTTGGGGTCCCAACCAAGATTATGACAGATAATTTAGCATGTTTCTCTTCCCATGAGATTACTCAATTTTATTTTTATTATGGGATTACCCTCTCCCACTTAGATTATTTTCCATAAGGAAATGGTTAGGTGGAATCGAGCAACAAGAACCTGGTGACCATCATCAGGAAGTTGGTAGATGACAACCAATGAACCTGGCATAAAGCATTGTTTGATGCTTTATGGGTAGACAAAATTATGCCCAAGAGGGCAATAGGTATGTCACCTTTCCAACTTTTGTATGGTCTCAATGTAGAGATACCAATCACCCTAAAATTGTCGGCACTAAAATTGGCAAAGGCGATCGAAGATCAGACATATGAAAGCTCCATCGACAAGAGGATCATGTGCTTGACTGAGCTAGATGAGCCACGAATTATGGTGGTGGACCGAATTTATATGCATCGAAGTTTGGTGAAGAAGCTCTTTGACCAAAAAGCAAAAACCCATGATTTTCATATTAGTGATCAAGTTTTGTTATGGGACAAGAGAAGAGAACCAAAGGGAATGCATGGAAAATTTGATTCCTTATGGAGAGGGCCATTTTCTATTCATCAGCTCAATGGTAAAAATAGTTTCCTATTGAAGTATCAAGATGGCACATCCTTTTCTCTGCCTCACAGTGGGCAACATCTAAAGCACTTCAATTCTTGAAGTATCAGATAAGTCCAGTTGTACATTTGTATATTTGTTTAGTCTTTAGTTCTATTTGGTGATTTTCATTTTCATTTCTTTTTGGTGCCTTTCTTTTTGGGTATCACGACTCCATGGCCCAATGGCATACTTAAAGGCACTGGAGATTCTAGATTCTACTCCCTTTGATTATTTTTAGAATCGATGGAAGTTCCCCAACTAGAGCCAGCTATTGTTCCCAAAATTTGTCACTTGTTTTTGGGGACAACATATCAACTATTTTGGTCCTGCAGGCCAAAATTCTCTCTTCCCTTCTCAAAAAATGTTCTGAACGCTCAAGTTCTTCAATTATTCAAGCATTTTCAATCAAGGGACTCACAGGTTCAACGGGTTCAATAACTTCAACAAGTGGGTTCTCATAAAGGAAGAACTTCCAAACACTTAAGCAATTTCAACGTTGGTTCAACATCGAGGTTAAACCAAAAGGTCCATCAGCAGGCTTTAAACAAATGGAATGAACCATTGAACCATTGAAACCCACTTCAACAAGGTTCAAAGGTTCAATGAGTTCAAAGGTTCAAAAAGAGTTAAGCGCTCAATGAGTTCAAAGAAGTTCAACCGCTTCGAAGAGTTCAATGAGTTTGAAGACTTTGGCAAGTTCTAAAGTTCAATAAGTTTAGTGGACTTAAAGAAAAGAAGGCTTCAAAGAGTGAAAATTGAACTGTTGAACCTTGAACCAAAATGGTTCAATGATTTCAATAAGATCAAAAGACTTAAACAAAAGAAGACTTCGAAGAAGAAAGATTGACGCGTTGAACCTTGAACCAAAAGAGTTCAAAGTTCAAAGGTTGAATGAGTTCAATAGAAAAGAAAAGGATCCAGAAAGTTTGAAGGACCAAATATTCAAAGAAAGAGAATGAATCATTGAACCTTGAACCAAAATGGTTCAAGGTTCAAAGGTTCAAGGAAGTTCAAAATTTGAAAGGAAGCTTCGAGCGAAGGAAGGAAGCAGAAGATTCCAAAGACAAGTTTGAAGAGATGGTTCAACTGATTGAACTAAGGAATCGATTGAACCAAGGAACTAATTGAACCGAGGAGCTAATAGGACTGCTCAAACTGTTGAACCATTGAACCAATGCACTCTCATGGTTCAAATTTTTGAGGTTCAACACGGTTCAAGCGACCAAGTGACCAATGACGTCCCCGTGGATGTCATATTTAGGGTAATAAAATGCCCATTTATTTTCAAATGTGGCATAGAACTAAGAACAAATTCAAAGACCAGCCAAAGAAGAAGCTGAAGGAGCGGTAGAAAGTGAGAAGATAGCCCCGAGAGCTCAGATCACCAAGGAAGGACAAGACGTGGTGAGGAAAAAGAGAACAACTGTAGGAAATCTAGAAATATCTACAGGAGATTTATTTTTGGTAGGTGAAACAGTCCACCAAGTAGACATCAGAGTGTAGACACTCAAGGATGCAGCCTATTTTTTTCCATCAATTAAAGGTGAAATGGATAGTTGTGCACATATCAGGAAGAGGACCAGGCAGCCCATACTTCAAAAGGAGACATTTGAGATGAATTGACATGCCATAGTTAAGGTTGATGCCCTGTTCCAGCATGGCCCCTTGACAAAACTAAAAATGCATTCAAGGCATTGAATGCAGCATGGGCCATTCCATGAAACAAAGCACCGAAGTCTTTCTAGGAGTGTTATATATTTTAATCTCTCTTATTGTTAAGGAGATCTCTCTGTTATAGAAGCAAAACTCTACCCAAATTGAAAGGCATTTCCTGAGACTTTGAGCTCAGATTGTTAATCATATTTCTTTATTTGAATGAGAAAACAAGTGACCTTTCAGAGTTTGTGCTAGAATAGCTTATGTTATTTAGGAAATTGTTCTTATGTCTATTTCCTATAAGCATTCTTTTCCATATAATTTAATAAGCAGAACTAGTGGAAGTAATCAGGAAGGTGTCCTGAAGCCAACTATGGGAGACTTTGTGCTGCTACAATTGTCTTTAGTGTGTGTTTTCTATTTCTGTGTAAAGGATGTTGGGACAACTTTGTGCCCCCATTGTCCTTCATTTATTTCACTCTTTGGCAGTTGAGGTGGAGACTTTGTGCTACACTTTATTCTGTTCTGTTACTACACCCTGTTTCAGTGAGGGAAGCAATGAAAGACTTTGTGCTTTCGTGGGTTTCTCATGGTTACAATTACTACTAGGAAGGAATCTGGCTATTGAATAAATATTATTTTTGAAAGAATAGAAGTACCTTTAGCAATTACCTAGGATTTATCCTTTGTCTGTGAACATCATCTCTAAAAATAGAGACATGGATGGTGTTGTCCTACCCCTGAGTGTTATTTTCAGCTTATATATATATATATATATATATTAATATAGTACCTTATAGTTATAGGGAACTTCCCCTTGATGAGAGGAGAGATTTTTCACATTTTGATGTCGTAAACCTGCACGTTTTGGTTGATCAATCTCCCTATGCTGTGGTTGAAACACCTATTTTGCCCTCAGTTAGCTGGTGACAAAATATTCACCCAACAATAATATAGTTGTGGGCCATCCTAGCGTGTTCATATAAGTAGTCTTACAAAAATGTTTGATTAATCTATTCAATAGTTTGTGATAGTATTCCTATAAATATTATAATTTTTGGCATTATTAAAATATGTAGGATTTATTAAAGCCATTGCATTGATCAATTCATCTCTACAATAATGATCCCTTATTTTTCTTAATAGGGAATTTGAAATGACTCTTAAACTTCTCTTCGTTTATGATGAAATCTCATCAAAGAGAAGCCTTTTGACATATAACTCCTCAATACTAACATTATCTAGTCTTCTAAACAATACATGGGTATATCAAATTTGTGTACAAAAGCACATAGTTCTCCCAATATATTTAAGTTCATAAAGTTTCTCAAATTTCTAATACTATCAAATTGTTCCTACTATCAAACTTTTGACCCAAAAAATCAACTTGATGATTGAGATAAGAATTATTTACATGAAGACAAACATGTTTCTTCTAACTTTTAAAATAAATAACATATATAGTTCTATCTTGGCTTCTTTGATTAAACAATGAATTTCATCCAACATGGGAAGGAGGCCACACTTTGTCAAAAATATCTCTTTATTAGTCAAATATTGTATCAAATCTTGATGCTTTTCTACTTGTATGTAATTTTGCCACTTTACTCCAATAAGAATGGATACTCATTGTACACCATGTTCACCAGTTGATACAATGAGATCCACCGAATGTCAATATCCTTTAAGAGTATATTCTCATTTTTTAAAAATTTGTGAAGATTTAAAACTACATGAGCATTTAGGAATATAATAAAAATAAGCATGCACCTTACAAAATAATTCTTCAACATGTTTAAATTTGTTGATCATTTTGTATATTATATTCATTATATGAGTCATATAATGAATGGAAATTATATATGATCAACAGGATGTTTGGAGTCTTACACATAGACTATTTCAATGACCTTGCATTACAGATACGTCAATCTATCCCAACACATATTTTTTGAGATTTCATAATCACACATGCCACCAATTGCCTTCAATACTCCTATGACCAGTTCACAAAGGTTTTTAACAATGGATTTTTTGGTCATCTTGTGAAGAGAAAGTAAATGAGGTTGTCTCACATGATTCTTAACATCATAAGCTTGCATATAGACCCAAGAAGTATTATATATTGTTGTAACCTCAAAATATTCAATGATAAAAATCATGAATGCTTAATTTTCTCTCTCATTTATTCTTTCTCAACCATAGCTATGCATTTCATCGAATCCCAACCATTGATTTCAAAACATTAAGAATGAGGAAAGTGTGGGACACCAAAAAAAGAGAAAAAATTATTATATTCAAGATTATTTTAATAGGATGTTCTCTTTTCAAGTGTGAAAAGCAACAACTAATTCAATTATTTTAGATAAATGATTGTTTTAAATGACCTTATCAAATTGAGTTGTAATTGTCCCTTCATTGTCAACAAGTACTTTATTTAATTTCTTAGGTGTTCCTCATATGCATTTTATAGCTCATTTGTAACAACTCATCCATTGTTTTTCAAAAATTACTCTCAACTCCATATAAATTTTGTTTTTTTATATCTTTCCTACATATTTCTCAATAAAATCTAATTTTAGTTGCTTTGTCTTATCTATGCCAAGTTTCTAGCTAGAAATTCTGCATTTGGATTCGTTGGGAGGTTTTTTTTTCATTTTTAATAGGTTAAATAAATAAAATATTGGTCACCCACTCTAACCTAAAACTCCTTCCCAAGTCCCATTTTCTTATTGTTAATGCTCAAAAATGTACCATTGATCACACATGTATGTAAGCATGAAAATAATGGAAAATTTTACCTCAACAAAACTACCTCCAAGATTGCGATTTTATCTTCTCATATTCTAGAACTACCCTAAAACTATTTCGTGCAAAAATGGAGAGGAGAGAATAAAAACAAAAAAAGCAATAAAATAAGGGCGATGCAACAAAATAACTTGTCCTCCACCCACCTAAAGGAACACATGCACAAAAAAGTGTTACAAATCCAAAAACTCATTCAAGAATTTTCTTTCAAGAGGTAAAACATGCATAAATATGAAGTAAATATAGAAATAAAGCCATCAAATTTATATAAAGTGGTGGATTAAACTACATAGTTGCAAAATACATAATGTTGGAAATGAAGAAAATAATTGAATTAGGAAAATGTTGAAGTAAAAAAAAATCAATGGAGGTTCCTTAAAGTGCTAGAATATACTCCATGGAATGGGGACCTAAAAAAAAGAGTGACATTTTTTATTTTATAAAAAATACATACACATTCAATGAAAAATATGTTTGTTGTATCCACACATCTCAATATTTTTATTTCACCAAGATATTCTCATGAATTCTAAAATATATGCATGGATCATAACCAAGACAAAAGATTTTAATTCCACCATTTATTTTCATGCCTCTTATGGATTTAATATAAAAATGCATAAAAGTCTAAAGCTTTTAAAATAGCCTTACCACCTTTTTAGCATTCCACTATTGTGGATTATTTTTAATATTTAAAAGCATAAAATATTCCAAGGAAGATGGGCCTCTCCTTTTAAGTAAGGCTAAAATGCTTTTGCCTCTTCATGAATGTCCTTCCATGGATTTCTTTTGTGTGTGGGTGTGTGTGTGTGTGCATGCCCACACTTAAAGCTTTTAGATAAGGTGGTCATGCTTGATTAAATAAGACATTTACTAACTATGATGGAGATTTTTAATTAAATAAAATGTGGGATAATGCATAAAAATATAAATTAAATTGATTTTTTGGCAAAATAAGAGGTAAAGTGACTATGAAATGCCATAACAAAGAAACCCAACTTGGTTGAGTTAAGTGCAAACAACCCAGGTAAAATTTTGCAACATGTACCTTTCTCTTTATATCAAAAGTCAGCATACCTAAAGTATTTAGGGTGGTGTGATTTCCTTGATAGCTAAAATTTACACCCTCAACATTCATTTGGGTAGATGTAAGTGTCTTAAAATTAGAGTTGAAATTTAATCCTTCTAGAGATGTAGACTCAAGTTCATTCAATGGGATGTCTTCAAGTGGAGGCATTTAACTCTCATCATCATTGATAATTTCAGTGTTTAAATTATCATTTAACTCATTCTAACTTTCATTTTGATTTTTATCATCATCCCCTAATAGTGGTAGAGATGGATGAGCCGACATAGGTGGTTTCTCAAAATAAGATGAAATACTTTGTCTCCTAGACGTGTTGCACTTTTTCACTTTCCATAAGTTTCTTGGTTATCTTCCATTTTCCTATCAACAAAAATTTTATATTACTTTTAACAATGAATTTCTAGAGTAGTGTAGATCTAGGCATCACCATCCAATAAAATCATTGTTCACCTAGTAAAACATCACGTAATTGAAAAACAATAATTTTCTTTGAAAAAAATCTCAATCCTGGAAAAGTAGTGTGGGCTTTGAAAAATCATCACAAGCTTAGAAAGCATTACATGCCTACAAAATCACCATGTGCCTGTTAAAGCATCATATACCTAAAAAAACATCATATGTTGGGGATAACATTATATATTTAGAAAAGCATCACGAGGATGGGAAAATGTTGTGGCTTAGAAAAGCATCTATATCTAATAAAAGTTTATAAATGTATAAATATTCATAAATGATGACAAACATGTTTTAAATAAAGTCAATAGATTTATTTGTAGGATGTACACTATAACATTGGAGTATTTTTTAGTTAGATCAATAGATTCCATCATTCACATTCACAAGTGAGTGATTTATTTGTATTTTGAATTACCTATTTTTTCGATCATTTTATGCTTGTTAATTCACCAAACAATGTCGAAGTCACAACTCACAAGGATGATAAATATTGTCAAATTTTGAGTATATATAAACTGCATTTAATATATTAGGTTGGGTATAAATATAAAATTAAATTAAATTTCAAATGACCCCTCTAAAGTTTCAATGAGTTTGATTTTAGAGCCTAATAAAAAATTTAGAATCTTATATCATTGATTTGTATGATCCACATATATAATAATAGAATTATGTATAATACAATGTAGATAAGCACAACACAAGAGATATTTGTAGGCCAAGATTCCTAAATTTGTAATATATTCAAAAATATAATAATACCCTTAAGATAGGGCAACACCATTCAATACTCCTTAAGGAAGGAATAACTCCACAAGATCTCCCAATGTGGGAATGCCACTCCATAACCTCCAATATCATTCTAACAAATAAATGACTGAACAATTACATGATATCCTTTACAATGATATTAATCTCCTTTAAATAGGCCTATATTACTAATCATGGATGGGTAAACACATACTCTTAATGTAGGCTTACTCACTACCCAATGTACTAATTCCACAAGTTACTCATTTGACTCAATATATTTGACCCGTAAAAATAACTAAGGGGGATGTGTGCCACATGTCAACATCTATACATTATCATATCATATCCCTAAGTACATAACATGACATCCCTCCTTAACATGTTTTATCCCTACAACATGAGAAGAAACTAAGTAATGAGTGTTCTTCAAATCATTACACACTTGTTTCCATTCCCAATCATCTAACCACTTGTATGTGATCTTGGTAGGTGATAACTCACAAACCTTTTTTCCAAATTTCACTATGTTAATTTGATTATATTCATGATCATAGTTATACCTCCTTCATGTATATGCATAATGATTCCTCCTCTAATTCCATGTCCCATATTTTATTACCTATTTTGATTCCAAGCATGACCATAGTAATTATTATTTGGATTCAATGCATATCCATAATGATTAATCCATTGATTCCATGTGACATAATCTATTGCACTAATCCGATTTCATGTATAGCTATAGTTTTTGCTCTGGTGATACCATGTGTAGCCATAGTGATTATTCTTATAATCCCCTATATATCCAAACTGATTGTTGTTATGATGCTCCTTGACATTCATCCATTATTGATGCATCTCATGATGATGTGGGTGTCTATATGCCCCAACATCAATATCATTTTTTGAGACTTTAACCTTATTAAACTTTTTTATACTTTGACAATTTCATTTGGTATTGACTTTGTCTCTTGAGTAGATGAAGTGTTCTTTGCTTGTATAGTTTCTTCATATTTTTATTCATTTGAATTTTCCTTATGTTCTTATTTACTGTCTTCAATTTCATCCTCATGTTCTACCTTGTCCTTTCTTTGTTCTTTGTTAAGTGTAATATCTTAGAAAGTGAACTTATTTATCTTGTACCAAAGCTTTATGAACTCCTACACATTAATATTGATTATTCCAAAAATCTCCAACTAAGGATATCCAATAATAATATCCAAAGCATAAAAATATGAAATCAATACATATTTTTCCATGTTAAGCTTCAAATATTCAAAAAATTGAATCCTCTTATTATCTACTTGAGCTTCCTTAATATTTTTTACTTGAACATTTATATGTTGGGCCACATCCATGTTGATTAAGTTATAATTACTACTAGGGTGTATGGACACAATGACCTTATTTTGAATGCATCCATTAAATTTGAATATTGAAGCTAATATCTTTGGAGCTAAACTTTTTGAACCCTTATCCTCCATCTCTCTTTCTTCCTCATTATGATCCTCTACCTCTCCTTCTACATAATTTTTGGCCTCCTCCTCTTCATCATTATGTTCATATATTTCTTCTTTGTCGTCATTTGAATTCTCTTCCTCATTACCATCATCATCATCCTTATTTTCTTCCTCTTATTCCACATACTCTTTGCTTTTCACCTCCTTATACTTACCCAAATTATTTTGTATTATCTTATTTATAGTTTCCACACCCTATACAATATTGGTCACCAACTTATTGTAATTTTCTTGATCTATGATTTAGATAAAAATTAAGGTTTCATGAACATTAGTGTCCAGGAATCTCATTTTCTACCCCAAATCTCAAAACAAAAACATGTAGATAAGTAGATCTGAATATCTCCTTTGACTAAACCTTGACCAAATTTTTTTGGACTAAGGTTGAACTCAACACCAAACTTCAAATAACATATCCCAACTACATTTTCTAAACATTTCCAATGTAAATAAATCATTAAAATCGCTAAAATTGTTACTTGTAGAGTGAATTTGTGAAAAACAATAAAAACTACAATAACTTACTCATAACTAATCATAAAACCCCAAAGTTTTTTCTATAGATTCTTTGAATGATTGTACAACTTTAGTAAAACAATTACAGAATAATTCCTAAAATTATGGCTCATAGAGCAAATTGAAGAAAAATAAAATAGAAATAAATCACTCCAAAATGATCACAGAACCCCAAAAAAATATTTTAGCTTCTTTAAATGATGTTCCAACTCCAGTAAAAAATGCAAAAAAAATTACATTTGTTTGAAAGAATTAGTCAATTCTTCAAAATTAAGGTTTCAACCAACTTTTTTGTTCAAATCAAAGCTCTGATACCACTTATAAGATATAAATATATAATAACAAAATTATATAGAATATAATGTAGATGAACACAACATAAGAGATATTGGTGGGCCAAGATGCCCAAAATATGCAACATATTCATAAATATAATAATACCCTTAAGTTAGGGCAACACCATACAATACTCCTTAAGGAAGGAATAACTCCACAAGATCTCTAAATATGGAAATTCCAATTCGAGTGTACAACCTCTAATATCCTTCTAAAAATTAGAATACTTAACATTTACAAGATATATTTTACAATGATGTTCATCTCTTTTATATAAAACACTATTTCTAATAATGAATGGGTAAACACCAAATCCCAATGTAGGTTGACTCACTACCCAATGTATTCCACAAGTTACTCATTTGACCCAATATATTTTACCTATACAACTAACTAGGGGGGATGTATGCCACATTTTGACATCTCCATCAACTCATATACATAATTATATCATATCCCTATGTGCATAACACAATACACTATAACATAAGAAGAGTTTTGAATTAGATAAATAGATTCATTGATTCGCATTCACAAGTACTTGATTTATTTGTATGTTAAATAACATATTTATTGAATCATTTTATTTTCACCAAGTCACCAAAAAATGTTGAAGACACAACTCACAAGGATGAGAAATAGTGTCAAATTTAGAGTATATATATAACTACATTTAATATATTGGGTTGGGTATAATTGATAAATTAATTTAAAATTTAAAATTTACCTTTAAAGTGTTAAAGAGTGTGATTTGAGATCCTATTTAATGGTTAGTGATCTAAACATTTTTTAGAATCATGTACCATTTATTTGTAGGGGATCCAAAAACAACCTCGTTGGGATTAGAAATTGTTTGTCTATTGGAGCAGGAAATTATAATGTATGTGTATTTTTTTATCGAAGTGTTTTGTATGCCAACAATGTCCATATATCCAATCATGAGTTTGGAAATCCCTAAAATTATTCTTCTTCATCATCTACATTCTCTTTCTCATTACCATTATCATCATTATTTTCTTCCTCTTCTTCCACATACCCCTCAGTTTATAACTCCTTATACTTACCCAATTTATTTTATATTGTCTTATATTTTTCATACCCTATAGAATATCTCTCACCAAATTATTGTAATATTCTTGATCCATGATTTGGATAAAAATTAAGGTTTCATGAATATTAGTAACTAAGAATCTCATTTTCTATCCCAAATATAAAAACAAAACCCTGTAGACACGTAGATATGAATATATCCTTTGACTGAACTTTGACCAAATAGTTTCAGACTAAGGTCAACCTCAACACCAAAACTTTAAATAATATACCTCTATGACATTTTTTTTCTTTAAAAATTTTAAATAATCATAAAAAATCCTAAAACTACTACTTATAGAGAAAATTAATGAAAACCCATAAAATTGCAGTAACTCTCTTAAAACTGATTTAAAAAACACCAAATTTTTTTAATGTAGATTACATGAGTGATTTTAAAACTTTAAATTAAAAAATTACTGAATAATTCTTAAAATTGTGACTAATAGAGTGAATTTAAGAAAACTCTTAAAATAAAAATAACTCGCTCTAAAATGATCACAAAACCCCAATTTTGTTAATGTAGCTTCCTTAAATGATGTTTCAAATCCACTCAAAAAATTGAAAAATCATAATTATTTGCAAGATATAGTTGATTCTTCAAAATTAGGGTTTTGACCACACTTTTGCCCAAATTAAAGCTCTAATACCACTTGGTGAGATCCACAGATAATAATAGAGTTATGTAGAATATAATGTAGATAAACACAATATCAGAGTATTAGTGGGCCAAGATTCCCAAATATACAATATATTTAGAGATAGAATAATACCCTTAAGGTAAGGCAACACCATACAAAACTCCTTAAGGAAGAAATAACTCTACCAGATCTCTCAATATGGGAATGCCACTTTAAGGGTACAAATTATATTATCCTTCTAACAAATAAAATACTCGACACTTATATGATATCATTTATAATGACATTCATCTCCTTTATATAGGCATCTATTACTAATAATGGATTGGTAAACATGTAATCCCAATGTAGGTTGACTCACTACCTAATGTACTTATTATACAATTTACTCCTTTGACCCAATACGTTTGACCTGTATAACTAACTAAGTGAAAAATGTGTCATAGGTCAAGATCTCCATCAACCCATATACATTATCATGTTATATCCCTAGGTACATAACATGGTGCATTATAACATCTGAAAAGTTATGAATTAGATTAATAGATTCCCTAATTCACATTTTCAAGTGTTTGATTTATTTATATGTTGAATAGCCTATTTATTCAATTATTTTATGCTCACCAAGTCACCAAACAATTTTGAAGTCACAAATTACAAGGATGAGAAACACTTTAAAATTTAGATTATATATAACTACATTTAATATATTGGGTTGGGTGTAACTAAAAAAATTAATTAAAATTCAAAATTTCCCTCTAAATTTTTATCGTGTGTAAAATGAGAGCCCATTGAATGTTTGATGATCCAAAAAAAATTTATAATCTTGTACCATTGATTTATAAGCAATTCAAAAAAAACTTCATTGGGATTAGAAATCATTTGGTTATTAGATTAGGAAATAATAATGCAGGTCTATTTTTTTGGCGAAGTGGTGTGTGGGCCAACGATGTCCAAATAACCAATCACAAGTTTAGAAATCCCTGAAATTATTCTTGCTACTAATCTTCACCACTAAAAAAAATCTTACAACCCAAGGGTTCATTTCCAATACCTTCATATCCCATGATAATTGTATAAGTATATCAAAAGATAACTGTATAAGTATATGATAAGTCATAAAGGTTAAGTCCAAGGCTCTAGATTAAAAATAGTATATATATTTAGACTTGACCCATTGTCAACCATTATACCATATTTTTCTTTGCCATTTATGAATGCTCGTATATGTGATGGTCTATCCTATGAAATATCATGTCGAATATCCTCTTTAATAAACAAAATTGAATAGACATTTTCTTCTTAATTGAATCAACTACTCCAATAAAACCATAAAGTGGTATTGTTTATAGTCCATAGGCACATTATTATACATTGGTTTATCCACCATATGAACATAACTAGTATCATTTGATTCATCCTTGTGAGTAGATATTTATGTTACTACACTTGAGCTTGTATGTGTTCCATATAATTGAATATAGTCTTTGCCAATTAGATATTATATTTCTATTTCAAAATGATGCATCTATTTGGAGAATGTCCTTGAAGTCTATGCTAATAAAAATATGTGTTGGCATCAAAATATTTAGGCAATGGTCTTGAAATATCAAATTCCATTATTGGAGGTAAAGTAGTCACTTTTCATTTAGATATTTTCTTCAAGACATTGTGTAAGTTTTCACTTAAACTAGTAAATTGTCTATGCTCTTTTTGTTGAGCTAACACATACTTATTAGATGGTTGCTCAATAACATTGGCCACCTTCTTAACATTGATCTTGCGTTGACACTTAGGGCCATTTCTTTGAGTCTAGAAACTTGATTTATTTATAAATTTTGTACTAGTTAAAGTATTTGACCCAAACTTAAACATACTTGCCTCTATAAGTTTGGTGTTGAAGTTCTTGACCACATGAAAAAAATCATATAAATATTTATAATTGTTGAAAGCCACTTTTTATTTAGTAAATGATATTTTTTTTATAAAAATACTTTGAAGCTCATTATCTCGTGGTTGATAAGTCATCCTTGTTACTATGGTTTTGAATCACATCACATATTCATTAAAAGTTTCATTGGATTATTGTCTAAATTTAGTCAATTGTGAAAATATGACCTTCTTACCAAAGTTTATTGAAAAAGGAACTAGTAAATCATTCACTAATATTGTAAATAAATTCATGGATCTACATGGTAAAATGTAAAAACAATCAAATGCATAGTCCTTTAAGCTTATTAGAAAGAGCTTAGTGATAAATTTATCATTGTGGATGAAATCTAATCATGATGCCTAGAAAGCTATAACATTATGAGAAGGGTCTCCTTTTATATTAAAAATGCAAATTGAAAAAAAAACAAATGGAAGTGGATAAGTAATTACTTCATGAGCCAAAGGGTTTTAAAATACATCGTGAGAAGTAACCATCTTACTTAGATTTTGAGACCCTATAGATGTAATTTAATTTGTTGTTTCATGATGCAAGAACATCCCAAGCACAAAGAAATATTGCATCATTTTTGGGAAACCAAGTGCATTTTTGTGAATAAAATCCTAATTACATGAGTGTAACTAGGTAAGGAACGACTAATTGGTGCAGTTCATAAGAGTTGTTTGATGAGGGAATCATGCACACACATCTCTCTAGCATGCATGAGATCATTTTACTAGCATGATGTAGGAACCTTTTCACTTGAAGTGCATGAATGGGCACACATAATACAATGGAGTGCATTCCAACATAGATTCAACATGTTTGACCCAAATTCCATGTCACTCTAACAAGTCTGCATGACTGTCAAAATTTGAATTGGAACATGTCAACATAGAAGGCAAGAAAATTAATTATTTAGGATTTTTGGCAGCATGATTGCATGTGGATCCATGGCAACCAATTAACCTATACAACGAAGAAAATGAATCATTAATTTTTAATTAATATAGTAGTTTCCTAACTATCAGGAAGGCACATTCAACCTATTTAAAGGCTTATAAATAGGAAGTCAAGGTTCATTCTAGAGGTTTGATAGGAGATAGCAGAAGGGTGAGAAGGAAGAAGGCATTAGAGGAATTCTGCCAAAAGTTATAGATTAAGGTAAAGAGAGAGGGAGAGAGAGGTGACTTGGGGGAATTACCCTGTATAATATTCTAAGGACTTATACATTGTAATATAGATATTTCCTTTAGTAACTCAATCGTAGCATATCCATTAGTGCATTATGAATGAGATATCATGTATACTCTACTTTTTAAATAAGAAAAAAAAATCATTTTATTGTCTTCATGTATGTGTGTGATTTTGTTAGATACACAAGTGAGAGGATCACTCACTACATGGTTTAGTATTTTTTCATTGGTAACTTGACTTACAACTTGCATTAGTCTAGTATCAAAGCAGATTTTGAACCTTATTGAGAGAGAAGAAAGGTTGCCTACATAGGATTGTGAGTATATGATTAACAACTGTAAAGTATGAATTCAGAGGAGAAGATGATGCCAAGCAGAGTTGTTGGTAGAGGTGCAGTAGCTAAAGACAAAATAGAAATACTAAATAAAGTCTTAGATGTATTATGTGTTATGCAAACACACCTAGGTGTAGTTCGGTAGGACCGATGGCAAGGATTCATCCTAAGAGGTGATGAAAGTGATGATTAAGGGGAATGACAATAAGTCAATGGAGCATATATGTTGAAGGTGAAGGATGTAATGAGGATCAAATTTATGTTGGTGAGGATTGGCTCTTGAGAGCTATCTTGTGAATTGGCAAGGGCACAAAGATGGACTTATCTTATTTTTAGAGAAGTATGAATCCATTGGAGCTTTTTGATTCGCTCAATGACATGGTGGATTACTTTGAGTATGAATACATTGGTGACCCACAACATGTTAAGATGGTGTAGATGAAGTTAAAGGGACATGTGGTGCTATGGTAGAAGGAAGTTTAGAATGAACGATGCAAAAAGGGGAAATATAAGATAACAAGATGAGATAGGATGATTATTAAATTGAAATGTAAATTCATGTTTGGGAATTACCAGATAGAGCTATTCAAAATACTTCAAAATCTTAGAAAAAGGAGATGTCACTCAGAGGATACACATAATATTTCTACAAGATCACCACTAGATTAGGTCACAATGAGTTGTATAAGGATAAAATCACGTAATATCTAAATGGATTACACTTTGTAATCCAATAAGAATTAATTATGCTTCAAATTCAAACTGTTAAAAAAGCTTATCAATTTTCATTCAAGGTGGAGAAGAAGTTATCATGTAGACAATAGAGCAACGTGCAAGGCAAGGGAATATTTGTGCGAGGAAGAGGTGCAGGAAGGAATCTACAAAAACAAGGAGCAAAATTTGTAGCATGAAGTAATGCACACACCTAAGATCAAAGTGGGACATGTAATTTTGAGCAAGAGAACATGCATGGAGATGGTGAATTTTACCAAACTCAAGGACGAGGCAAATCTAGCTGAGAAAGGGGAAGAGGATTCCATGGGATATGTTTCAATGAAGACAACTACGGCATCAAACATATAAATGCCCATAGGATCAAAGTAAAGTAAGTATAAAGATGGATGTTTTTGTACATATCACACATGCAGATAAGAATTGGTTGGATCAATCAAGCATTTGAAATAACATGGGCATGGGAAATCACTGATGTTAAAAAAGGTTTTATTCAAATCACTACATGATACAAAGGAAAAGTTTTTTCTGAACCATGTGTAATTCAAGAGGTAAATGTTGTAGAGTGATACTAAATAGTGGAAACACAAATAACTTGGTCTCAAACAAAATGGTCAAGAAATTGGGTTCGAAGAGAATGGCACACCTAAACTCATACAACATGTCATGGTTTCAGAAGAGTCAACATGTGTTAATTAATGAGCAATGTCTGGTGAAATTCTAAATAGGTGCATATCAGGATGAGGTATGGTGTGATGTGATGCCAATGTATGTATGCCATGTACTTATAGGGAGGCCTTGGTAATTTTATTGTGAGGAAGTACACAATGGTCAGGTAGATACTTATTAGTTGGAGAAGGGTGGGAGAAAATACACCCTAAGTCCCTTGAAAGATGAATAAGAAAGAGGGAACAATAGTGTTTTCACAAGAGTGTTGATGGTGTCAGATAAAGAGTTACTAAGTGAGGTAGTGAAAGATAAGACATGTTATGCAATCATACCAAATATGGCATAAAATCCAACAAAATCAAAGAGATACTTCTGCACGAAGTGAAAGATTTGTTGGATGAGTTTGCTAACATCATATAAAGCAATTTACTAGAGAAACTACCACCAGTAAGGAACATCAGTCACTACATGGGTCTAATTCTAAGAGTGAATTTTTAGAATAAATCTATGTATAGGATGACACTATTAGAAAATGAAGAAGTACATAGGTAAGTGCATTAGTTATTGGAGAAGGGATTGATAAGGGAAAGTTTGAGCATGTGTGTAGTACATGTAACATTGACACCTAAGAAAAGGGGAGAATGGAACATGTGCATAAATGCATGATCCATTAACAATATCACAATAAAGTATAGGTTTCCATTTTCATGCATAGATGACATGATGGATTATTTGAGTGGTGTGAAGTACTTCAAAGATTAATTTGAAGAGAGGATATCATCAAATCAGATTACATGAGGGGGATGAATGGAAGACAACATTCAAGACCAAAGAAGGATTGTATGAGTGGTTAGTTATATCATCTGGATCAACCAATGCACCAAATACGTTTATGAGGCTAATGAATGAAGTGTTGAAACCATTATTGGGAAAGTATCTCATTGTGTACCTAGATGACATCCCAGTATTTAACAAAACAAGAGAAGAACATTTAGTGAAACTATGGAATGTGTTGTAGAGATTACATGAAGAGAAGCTTTGATCAATGTAAATAAGTGTGGTTTTAAGAAGGAAGATTTAGTGTACTTGGGTTTCATAATATCCAAGGAAGTATTAAAAATGGAACCTAAGAAAGTATGCACCATAATAGATCAACCATCACTTAGAAGTGCATTTGAAGCACAAAGTTTTCATGGTCTATCGAGCTTCTATAGGAAGTTTAGCATAAACTTTAGTGAGACATGTGTAGTGATCACAAAGATGATGCGAGGAGATCATAAGGCATTCGCTTGTACAAAAGAAGGATAGCACGGTATGCAATAACTAGAGAGGAAGGTGACAGAGCATCTAGTGTGGCACTGTCATATTTCAATAAGGTATTCCAAGTGGATTGTGACATGAGTGGAGTAGTGATTGGCATAATATTGAGTCAAGAGGATAGGCCTATAGCTTAATTTAGCAAGAAGTTGAATGACACCAAGTGGAAATATTTGGTCTATGATCAATAATTATATGCAATCATGCATTCACTGAAGAAATGGAGGCATTATTTGTTTCCAAAATAGTTTGTATTGTATAAAGACCATTAAGCACTATAATTTATCAAAAGCCAAGAAAATATAAACTAGAGACACATGAAGTGGATAGAGTACCTATATAGTTATACATTCATGCTCAAGCATAGGAGTGGAAAATCAAACAAAGTTCTATACATGTTGAGCAGGAGAGTATTGATGATGAATGAGATGAGAGTCAAAGTATTGGGGTTTGACTAAATGAAGGAGTTGTACCTAGAAGATGAATATTTTTTGTGATGCGTGGAAAACATGCACGGATCAAACACGTGGCTAGATTATTTGATTCAAGAAGGAATGTTTTTCCTAAGAATGCAATTATGTATACCCAAGGGTTGATGCACAAAAATTTGATCAAGGAAAAACATAATAGAGGATTGGTAGGACATTTTGGTGGTGATAAGATGCTCGCATTATTGGTTGAGAGTTGTTATTGGCCAAAGATGAGTGGAGATGTGCAAAACTATGTGAAAGGGTGTCAAAATTTCTAGTTGTAAAAAGGGAGAAGCCATAACATGGGTTTGTACCAATCCTTAACTATACTAGAGAGACCATGGGAGGACATAAGCATGGATTTTGTACTTGGACTGCCAAGAATGCAGAAAGGTAATGACTCCATTTTTTTTGTGGTGGATTGATTTTCCAAGATGGCACATTTCGTTGCCTATAAGAAGACCAATAATGTGAAAAACATCAAAAACTTATTATTTAGGGAGGTGGTGAGACTACATGGAATACTATGTAGTATAGTGTCAGATTGAGATATTAAGTTTAAAGGACATTTTTGGTGTACATTGTAGAAGAAATTGGGAACAAAGCTAAACTACAATTTCACGTACCATCCACAAACCTATGGGTGAAACAAAGTTGTCAGCATAATCCTTGGAAATATATTAAGATGTCTATTTAGAGACAAGCCAATTTACTAACACATGGTATTCGTGCAAGCCAAATTTACATACAATAATTCTGTGAATAGGAGCAGTAGAAAAACACCTTTCTAAATTATTTATCGAATTAGTCCCACAGGATTTCTCGAGTTGATGAAGTTAGATGAGATGCATGGGAGAAGTACATAGGTAGAATATTGCATGGGATATATGAGAAGATTACATGAAGAGGTGAATAAGAATATTAAAAAAAGTAGCTTGAGTTATAATCAACATGCATATGAGAGGCACATGAGGAAGGAGTTCAAGGAAGGAGATATTGTGTTCATGCATTTGAATAAGGAAATATTTTTACAAGGTACCTACAACAAGTTGAAAATAAACAAAATAGGACCATGTAGAGTGTTACACAAGTTTTTAGCTAATGCATACAAAATTAAGTTGAAGGAGGGAATGGGCATATCACCCATCTTTAATATACCATATTTCTATGATTTCCATGAGGCACAAGGAGACGCTGAGGAAAGAGAGAAGGAAGCACAAATTCCTGATTGAAAAACATAGTTGCTAGAAAAGGAAAGAGAAGAGATAGAGGGCATTTTGGACTCTAAGGTAGTAAGGAGGACGTGTAGAAAGGAATATAATAAGTATTTGGTAAAGTGGAAGAATCACGTAGTAGAAGATACATTATGTTTGGACCTTATATAGATTGGTCGATATGGCTACAATCTCACAAATTTCAACTTGTGATCTAGAGCTCACATTTCAGTTACACGAGATGTCTGTTGCATGAGCATCCCATGTGCAAAGCAATATTGCATCATTCTAGGAAATCAAGTGTAGTTTTACGAAGAAAATCCTAAGTACATGAGTGTGCATAAGTAAAGAATGGCTAACCATCATAGTGCGCATAAGTTCTTTACTTAAGGAGTCATTTGTGTAACCCAATGTGCATGGACATCTCTTTGATGAATAGGAGATCATTTCCCTAACATGATGCAGGAACCTTTTGACACGAAGTTTAAAAATGGGAAACATAAATAGGGACACATAATCTAACGAGGTGTATTCCAATAGAGATTTAACATGTTAGACCTAGATGCCATCTCTCGCTGACAAGTCTACATGACCACCAAAATTTGAAATGGAACAAATCAACATAGAAGTTGAAAACCCATAAATCAAGGAAATAAAAGTAGTTGGTATTTTTGGTAGCTTGACTACATGCGGATCCATACCAACTAACTCAATCTATACACATTGATAGATAATGCATTAATTATTAATTAATATGGTAGTTTCCTAACTAGTGGGAATCTATCTATGACGTGTTTGAAGGCTTATAAATAGGGAAGTTAAGATTCATTTTTAGAGGTTTGAGAGGAGATAGAAGAAGGGTGAGAAGGAAGAAGGCCTTAGAGGAGTTAAGCCAAATTTTTTAGACTAAGGTAAAGACTGTTGTTCCCAAAATGTGTCACTCATTTTTGGGGACATCATATGAACTATTTTGGTCCTGTAGGACAAAATGCACTCTTCCATTATTAAAAAATGTTTTGAGTATTCAAATTCTTAGAACATTTAAGCTTTTTCAGCTAAGGGACTCGCAGGTTCAACAGTTTCAACAACTTCAACAGGCGAGCTCTCATAAAGGAACAAGTTCCCAACACTTAGGCAATTTCAAGGTTGGTTCAATGCCTCGATTCAACCAAAAGGTCCATCGACAGGCTTCAAACAAATGGAATGAACCATTGAACCATTGAACCCCGCCTCCAAAGGTTCAAAGGTTAAATGGGTTCAAAGGTTTAAAGGTTCAATGACATCGGCAAGCTTAAAGAGTTAAGCGCTTCGGCAAAAGTTCAAAGTTCAACCACTTCAACAAGTTCAACGACTTCAAAAGACTTAATGAAAAGAAGAAAGATTAAACCATTGAACCATTGAACCTTGAACCAAAAGAGTTCAAAGTTCAAAGGTTCAACGAGATTTGTTCAAAGCAGTTGGTTCAAGCGGTCAATTGAATGAGTAGAACACATCATTGAACTGTTGAACCATTGAACCATTGTTGGTTCAATCGAAAGGTTCAAAGGAAGGTGTCCCAAAGCCCAAAGGACAAGTGCCCTAGTGGAGGGCAAATGGAAAAAAAAGATATCTTTTGGAGGGATTTTTTGCAGTGAAATTTTATAAGTGAAATCCTTCAGACAAAATGTTCGAAGGAATTCCTTCAGACATTTTATCCGAAGGCTTTGAAGAAGAAGACCGCTCGAAGGACCCTGAAGGGCAAGTACCTTTGTGGGGAACTCTCAACGACCATGAAATGGACCTTTCTCAAGGCCTGAAGGGACACCTTCCCTTTGGGGGGGTTCCAAATACATAAAGCTGAAGGAATTTAAAAGCTCGAGAGACTTAGAAAAATAAAGGATTCTGAGAAAGAGGATGAACCGTTGAACCTTGAACCAAAATGGTTCAAAGGTTTAACAGGTTCAAAGGTTCAAAGAAGCTCTGAGCAAAGGAAAGAAATAGAAGATTCCAGAGACCAGTTCAAAGAGATGGTTCAACTGACGAGCCAGGAAAGTGATTGAACTAGGAAAGTGAATAAACCAAAGAAGCGATGGAACCAAGGAGCTGATAAGATCGCCCAAACCGTTGAACCATTGAACCAATGAACTTTAAAAGGTTCAAAGGTTCATGGTTCAAAATGGTTCAAGTGACCAGTGACCAATGATGTCCCCGCGGATGTCAAATTCAAGGTAATGAAATATTCATTGGTTTTCAAATGTGGCATAGAACTTAAAGAACAAACTAAGCGACCAGCTAAAGAGGAAGCTGAAAAAGCTTGCAAAAAAGAAAGGAGATAGCCCGAGAGGTTAGATCACAAGGAAAAAGGGGAAAGCTATAGGAGATACTGAAATATCTATGCAAGAGTTATTTCTAGTAGGTGTAATAGTCCACCAAGTAGATATATGAGCTCGTAAACATTAAAAGGCACAACCTATTTTTCTCCCTTTAAATAAAAGCGAGGGGATAGCTACGTACATATTTGGAGAAAGACCAGACAACCCATGCTGAGGAGAAGACATTTGAGATGAATGACATGCCACAGTTAAGGTCGACGCCCTGTTCCAGCATGGCCCCCTAACAGAATTGAAAAATGCATTCAAGGCATTGAATGCACAACATGGGCCATTCTATGAAACAAAGCACCAAGTCTTTTTTGGCTGCTATATATTGTAATCTCTCTTATTGTTTTAAGGGGATCTCCCTGATATAGAAGTGAAACTCTGCCAAAATTTAAAGGCGATCACAGAGACTTTGAGCTCAGATTGTTAATCATAGTTCTTTATTTGAATGAGAAAGCAGGTTACTTTCAGACTTTATGCTGTAATAACTTGTGTCATTTAGGATATTGTTCTTATGTCTATTTCCTGAATGCATTCTTGTCCATTTTAATGAAATAAGTAGGACTAGTGGAAGTAATCAGGAAGATGTCCTAAAGCCAGCTGTGGAGAGACTTTGTGCTGCCATAATTATCTTTTGTGTGTCTTTTAGTTTCTTTCTGTGTAAAGGATCTTGGGACAAATTTGTGCTCCCATTGTCTTTCATGTTTCACTCTTTGGCAGTTGAGGGGGAGACTTTGTGCTACACCTCATTTTGCTTGTTACTGTGTCCAATTACTGTTACTTTTTAGAAAGAATTCTTGTTGTTTGTTGCAAACCACTTCTAAAAGAAGAGAAGTGCCTTCTGTCATTTCACCAAGATGTCTCTTTTGTCTGTGAACATCATCTCTAAAAAAAGAGAGATGGATGGTGTTAACCTACCCCTGAGTGCTATTTTCTACATATATATAGTATATAGCTCCTCATAGTTATAGGGAACCTCCCCTTGATGAGAGGAGAGATTTTTCCCCTTCTGATGTGGTAAACCTACACATTTGGCTAACCAATCTCCTTATGTTGTGGTTGAAACAACCTATTTTTCCCATCAGTTAGCTGGTGAAAAAATATTCACCCAACATTTTTTGGTGACTCCATTGGGGAAGAGCACGCAGTTTGAAGCCTCAAGCTTCAAGCTGAAGCAGGGCCAGTGCTTTTCCATTTTTATTCTACAATTTGGTAGCTCCACGGTATATGAGAAACCAGAGATCGAAAGGTATTGTTGACCCTATTTTTGAGTTGGTGCAGCAGAGAAATTTTGAGTTGTTTCCTCCACAACCTCACCTCCAACGAACTAGGAGTCTTCCTCCTACCATCCCCAGGTCACCAATACAAGGCAGAGCTTCTTTTTCCTCTACTACCAGAGCTTTGCCTATACATAATCCACCCAGATTTTTTATTCCCCCTTTCCATAGTCATATAATAGCAGTTCAAGGCCCCTGGGGTAACTCTTTTGGTCCACTCAATCTAACTCCACCTCTACATGAGCTACCACGCAATTCCAAAAAGAATTTATCTAAGTTCTTTGGCGATGGGAGAGTTCATTCAGATGAACATATTGCAGCCTTTAGCATAGCCTTTGGTGTGATAGGCATGGAGTACGAGGATGTAACAGTCAGGATGTTTATGGAAACATTGCAAGGCACTGCTACAGACTGGTTCTACCATTTGCAGGCTCGATCAGTGACTGACTGGAACACTCTTAAAGCTAAATTTGAAGCCAAGTTCAAGCCTGCAGAAGATGGTTCAATCCTGTAGAAGATGCACATGTCCTACTGGCCCAGCTCACACAAATGAAGAAGGAACCTCATGAACCTATGAGGGATTTCATAGCCAAATTTGACTAGATGAGGAATAGGATTCCTACCATTGCTTAGTTGATAGCTGAGAATCTCAAATGTTTCTTCATCAACTCTCAGCTACCAAAAGTGAGTTTTCTACTGAGACAGGCTGGCCACATAGACCTTGATGCTACTCAAGATTTGGCCACTGAGGTGGAAGATGATCTCATCTTGGCGGGGAAGATAAGGAGAGATCTTAATAGAGATAAATCTTTTTCATCCTTTGAATATCCACCTACAGGCACCACTGATCCAATGGTGTAGAAGCTGGAAAATGAGTTGCTAGCTCTCAGGAAGAAAATGGCGCAAGGGATGTCTTCTACTCTGTCATACAGAGATATACCAAGGAGGACATTCCCCAATCAATCATACCAAGGCAATGCTACCAGGAATCAAGGGCAGTCAAATCATCTTCCTCCCCCACAGGGGAAACTTGCCATTGAAGCACCTCCAACCAATTCAGTAGTTGGATATCTTGAAACAGAATTTGATTTCTTTTTCTAGCCTGAATTGAATCTAGAAGAAGACATTGATCTCTTTGTAGTAGACCAAGATGAATCAACTAGTGACTCCCACATTGGTTTCCTAAATTACCAGGATGAACCTAGAAGTGAAGGTAAAGTAGTTGAGGTATCATACACTGTATTCACCCGTTCCAAGAATCAGTTAGCCCAACAAGCTGATAAAAAAATTAGAGGAGCGAGTTCAGCCTGCAATTTCAATTTCCAAACGAGGAACTTCTCTACCTTTCCAGCCAAAGGACCCAGTGAGTAATAAAAAAGTAAGTACCTCAAGTACACCTTTACCTTCCACTTCAATTTTGCAGATCAATCCTCCTCCCCCTAAAAACTAGAAGGATGAACTCCCTTCCCCTGTTCATAATTCATTTCAGACATTTGACATAGTCGACCATGTCAAGAAAACTAAAATTCAAATGTCTGAATTTGAATTCTTGCAATCCAACCCTGAGCAGTTGGATAAATTGGTTCAATGTGTAAAAAATAAATTCATCCCTACAGGACCAGCTGCTCCAAAGGTGACTCCCACGTCCATCCAGAATAACCTTGTCATTGCTCCTCCTATTGCTCCCTAGAGGATAGAACCATTTTATGTCTCCTTGCTGATAAATGGACACCAGTTGAACAATTGCATCATAGACTCAGGCACATCTGACAATGTCATGCCTGCCAAGGTAGCGGAGTCTCTTGGTCTCACACTTACCAAGACATTTGGGAGATGTTTCTCCATGGAGAACAAACAAGTCCCTTTTCTAAGACAAATCAAGGATGCCTAATTTACATTTGCGACATTCTTGGATAAGAGAATTAAGATGATAGTCCTGGTGACTGACGTCCCAGCCTCATACGGCATTCTTCTTGGGTGAAATTTTTGCAAATATGTTGGGGGTGAGTTAAGTATGGACCTATCTGAAGCAAGGATCCTAGTCAAAGGCATCATGTAGAGGCTGCTCCCTAAAAAGGAGGCAAAATATGTTGTCACTCAAACATCAGTGCTTGAGGCTCAAATTCTATTTGAGTCTTCAAGCAGGGGTAATTACTTCTTGACCATAGAGGATGTTCATGTTTCTATAGATAAAAGTCTTGTAGGTTGTGATCCAAAAATTGATTCAAATAAGACATCAAAAGAATTGGTAGGGCATAGTACAGATGAAAAAGGATATTCCCTCTCTAGTGAAGAAAAATATGATAGAAGATCAGTTTTTGATGATGTTTGGATCCTAGAAATCGATGGCAGCAATTCTTCTACCAATGCTGGAGCCAGGATTGTGTTGATATCTCCTCAAGGAGATATTTTTTCTTCTTCATACAAGTTGCAGTTCAACAACACCAATGATACTGCTAAGTACGAATCTCTGTTGCTCAGATTGAAGACTACCCAAGATAGGGGTGTCAAACTCCTTCACGCCAAAGGAGATGCTAAACTGATGGTTTGTCAGGTGAGGAACTTGTGTCAAACTAAGAACAAAAGATTGTGTCATTACCACAATCTGGTATGGGACTGTATTGAAAGTTTTGATGCTTTCAATATATCTGCAGTGCCTAGAGAGCTTCATAATTGTGCAAATTCATTGGATGTCCCTGCAACCTTCATGGTTCCTCACCCCAATTTCAAGGATAATATGTACATTATCAAACTGGTCTTTCAACCAAGTGTGCCTGATAAAGCTAACCATTAGCAGGTGTTTAATGCTGACAATCAAATCATGTGCTGGACTAAACCAGAAGAATAGCAAATTATGGTAATGGACCATGTTGCTTCACGTCAAAGTCAGGAAAAGAAACTCTTCGCCCAGAGAGCAAGGATTTATGGTTTTCAGATTGGAGACCACATCTTGCCATGGGGCAAGAAGAGAGAACCAAAAGGAGTGCACATAAAATGTGATTCCTGGTGGAGAGTTCCATTTACCCATCACCAATTCTGGGGAGAAAATAGTTTCTTGCTAGTTTATCAGGATGAAACACCCTTTTCACTACCTCACAATGGGTAGCATCTGAAGCACTTCAATCCTTGAAGTATCAGGTGATATCAGTTGTACATATGTATATTTGTATAGTCTTTAGTTCTATTTGGTGTTTTTCATTTTTATTTCTTTTTGGCACCTTTCTTTTTGGGTAGCATGACTCTGTAGCCCAATGCAATACTTAAAGGCACTAGAGGTTCTGGATTCTACTCCCTTCAATTGTTTCTACAATCAATGAAAGTTCCCCAACTGGAGCCAGCTATTGTTCCCAAAATGTGTCACTCGTTTTTGGGGACAACATATGAACTATTTTGGTACTATAGGCCAAAATTCTCTCTTCCCTTCTTAAAAATTGTTTTGAGTATTCAAATTCTTAGAACATTTAGACTTTTTTAGCTAAAGGACTCGCAGGTTCAACAGGTTCAACAACTTCAATGGGCGAGCTCTCACAAAGGAACAAGTTCCTAACACTTAGGCAATTTCAAGGTTGGTTCAACGCCTTGGTTCAACCAAAAGGTCCATCGGCAGGCTTCAAACAAATGGAATGAACCATTGAACCCTGCCTCCAAAGGTTCAATGGGTTCAAAGGTTCAATGACATCGGCAAGCTTAAAGAGTTAAGTGCTTCGGCAAAAGTTCAAAGTTCAACCGCTTCGGCAAGTTCAACGGCTTCAAAAGACTTAACGAAAAGAAGAAAGATTGAACCATTAAACTGTTGAACCTTGAACCAAAAGAGTTCAAAGTTCAAAGGTTCAACAAGATTGGTTCAAAGCGGTTGGTTCAAGCAGTCAATTGAATGAGTAGAACACAACATTGAACCGTTCAACCATTGTTGGTTCAATCGAAAGGTTCAAAGGAAGGTGTCCCAAAGCCCAAAGGACAAGTGCCCTGGTGGAGGGCAAATGGAACAAAAAGATATCTTTTGGAGGGATTTTTTGTGGTAGAATTTTACAAGTGAAATCCTTCAGACAAAATGTCTGAAGGCTTTGAAGAAGAAGGCCGCTTGAAGGACCCTGAAGGGCAGGTACCCTTGCAGGGAACTCTCGATGACCAAGAAATGGACCTTTATGAAGGCCCAAAGGGACAGCTTGCCTTCGGGGGGGTTCCAAAGACATAAAGTTGAAGGAATTTCAAAGCTCGAGAGACTTAGAAAAATAAAGGATTCTGAGAAAGAGGATAAACTGTTGAACCTTGAACCAAAATGGTTCTAATGTTCAAAGAAGCTTCAAGCAAAGGAAAGAAGCAGAAGATTATAGAGACCAGTTCAATGAGATGGTTCAACTGACGAGCCAGGAAAGCGATTGAACTAGGAAAGTGAATGAACCAAAGAAGCGATGGAACCAAGGAGCCGATAAGACTGCCTAAACCATTGAACCATTGAACTAATGAACTTTCAAAGGTTCAAAGTTTCAAGGTTCAAAATGGTTCAAGCAACCAGAGACCAATGACATCCCCACAGACGTCAAATTCAAGGTAATGAAATATCTGTTGGTTTTCAAATGTGGTGCGGAACTTAAAGAACAAACTAAGCGACCCGCTGAAGAGGAAGCCAAAAAAGCCTGCAGAAAAGAAAGGAGATAGCTCGAGAGCTTAGATCACAATGAAAGAGGGGAAAGCTATAGGAGATACTAAAATATCTGTGCAGGAGTTATTTCCAGTAGGTGGAACAATCTACCAAGTAGATATCTGAGCTCGCAAATATTAAAAGGTGCAGCCTATTTTTCTCCCTTTGAATAAAAGCGAGGGGACAGTCACGTACATATTTGGAGAAAGACAGACAACCCATGCTGAGGAGAAGACATTTGAGATGAATTGACATGCCACAGTTAAGGCTGATGCCCTATTCCAGCATGGCCTCCTGACAGAATTGAAAATGCATTCAAGGCATTGAATGTACAGCATGGGCCATTCCATGAAACAAAGTGCCAAGTCTTTCTTGGTTGCTATATATTGTAATCTCTCTTATTGTTTTAAGGGGATCTACCTGATATAGAAATGAAACTCTACCAAAATTGAAAGGCGATCACTGAGACTTTGAGCTCAAATTGTTAATCATAGTTCTTTATTTGAATGAGAAAGCAGGTTACTTCCAGACTTTGTGCTGTAATAGCTTGTGTCATTTAGGAGATTGTTCTTATGTCTATTTCTTGAATGCATTCTTGTCCATTTTAATGAAATAAATAGGACTAGTGGAAGTAATCAGGAAGATGTCTTGAAGCCAACTGTGGAGAGACTTTATGCTGCCACAATTGTCTTTTGTGTGTGTGTTTTTTAGTTCCTTTTTATGTAAAGGATCTTGGGATGACTTTGTGTCCCCATTATCCTTCGTGTTTCACTCTTTGGCAGTTGAGGGGGAGACTTTGTGCTACACCTCATTCTGCTTGTTATTGCATCCAGTTACTGTTAGAAAGAATTCCTGTTGTTTGCTGCAAACCATTTTTGAAAGAAGAGAAGTGCCTTCTATCATTTCACCAAGATTTCTCCTTTGTCTGTGAACATCATCTCTGAAAAAAGAGAGATGGATGGTGTTAACCTACCCCTGAGTGTTATTTTCTACATATATATATAGTATATAGCTCCTCATAGTTATAGGGAACCTCCCCTTGATGAGAGGAGAGATATGTCCCCATCTAATGTGGTAAACCTGCACATTTGGCTGACCAATCTCCTTATGCTGTGGTTGAAACAACCTATTTCGCCCATCAGTTAGCTGGTGACAAAATATTCACCCAACAAAGACAGAGGGAGGGAGGGAGAAGGCTTGGAGGAATTGCCTTGTATAAGAGTTTAAGGACTTAGACATTGTAATATTGAGATTGCCTATAACAATTCGATTGCAACATATCCCTTAGTGCATGTTGAGTGAGATATCATGTATACACCATTTTTGAAATAAGAAATTGTTTTTTCTAATTTTCTTGTCTTTTTTTATGTGCATGAGTGTGTTAAATACAAGTGTGAGAGGATCACTCACTGTGTGGTTTAGTTTCTCTTCACTGGGAACCTAACCCACAACCTGCACTAGTGCAAGTCATACAATTTATGCAGCATAGTGGTTATTTTAGAATTTTATAGAGGAATAAAAGGTAAAATAGTATAATAAATTTGAATGGAATAAATAAGAAAAATCTTAGCACCATTGGAAGCATTTTGAGAAACATTGTATGCAAACTAGGGTTGAATAAGAGGAATTAAAGAAACATGTTAAGACTTGAAAAAAGTTGAGAAGGAAATGCATCATGTTGAGAATTTGGAGGTATGAATTTTGAGAAGGAAAACAATAGAAGCATGTTGAGCCTCTGACAACATAACATTTTCAAAAGAATGAATAGTATAAAAAATAGAGACATGAGAAGGGTTAGGAGGAATCTCTGAAGTTACCTCATAAGAACAGATATTGTGGCAAGAAACCTCTTTCAATGCATTTATGACCTAGACATACAAAACGGATTATCCATATCATATTTCTTAATACTATCAATGTTCTCATCCCTATTTGGTTTTTTGAATTCAACCTTATAATAATAATCATCCTCACAATCATACTTATTTTGTACTTGAGATCCACCTACATCATTATTAGTCAAAGAAGGCACTTCTTTTGAAATAGAAATTTTCACTTTAAAAACAACATTAGATGCATTTCTAGAATCAATTTTTATTATACAAGATTGATCTAGATCTAATGAAAAGAATATGATAAACAAATTGCAATTAAACCAAGCTCTTATGATAAGACAAGTCACACATTGAGCAAACACCTTACACAAGGGTAAATCTAGTACAAGATAATTAGGGATAGGAATATCTAAAATAAAATAACATGAGTCCTAAGAACATTCAACTTTGATATTATGTAGAACCAAGATCTAGCCCTTAAGAGGAAGGGCATAACACATCAGGGGATTTATGAAACCCTAGAGAAACATGCCAAAGGATTAACCTTGAGGAAATCAGAGCCACCATAAAAGATACAAAATCTAACCCTAAAATATTTGTAAGAGAGGTTAGCTTTATGAATAAATGGGATTTGATCAAATTGAATCACATTTATTCCTAAACAGTGTAATTATGCCTTATCCAACATAAAATAATATAAATCAGACTTAATTACTATTCCAATTCCAGATGACATGGTTTGGAAAAGTACCCTGATTTTTTAGGAAAATTAGAAATAGTTGTCACAACTTGACAACATAATTTGGGTTTTTGTGGCAAGATAACGAGAACCCATAAAAATTGTCGTATCATGAGCACCTCCCCAAAACCACACTCCAAGTTGTTGGCACGTAGAACCCGATAGACAAAATCTTGATCAATGAATGTGTTCGTTAGACATGGGGCTCTAAAAATGTTGCTCATTATTCTAAATCTGCATAGGGATCCCTAGGAAATTGATCTTCTTATTTAAATCCTTACATAGCAACTAACACTACAAAGATAAGGAAAATAACTTGTTTTGAAACTTGTGCTCGAGGTCAACAAAAATTCTAAGCATGGGCTACTTATTAGGGCCTTCAATGGTATATGATATCGGAAACAACACACCAAGTAAATTGCAACTCAAGAAAGCAATGCATTGTGATGCAAGTGTGTTGCTAGAATGATTTTCAATACTAATGAATACTCTATAAATGATTGACCTCTTCTTGAATGCAATGAACAATAAATGTTAGATGTTCTTCAGATTTCCTTAGATTCATGCATGATTTCTCTATTAGCTTATATTGATTATCTTTACTCCTTGATTTACTCATTGTTCTAAATGCACTAATGTACTCATGTATTTATAGACCTCTTAAACCCAAATTAAGACACAAAGGCGCGTAAGCCGATAACAAATAAGTGAAAATGCCAACAAGATGGGATTGCATAATTTAGGTACATCCAAACACTCGCTTCTGCCTCGCCCCCCACGCCCCACACACATAAATATATATATATATATATATATATATATATATATATATATATATATATATATAAAGTGTACAATTTTGTGGAGATCCCCAAAAACACATAGAGGAGAAGGGGGAAGAGAGAGAAAGAGGGAAGAGAAAAGAAAGGGGCAAAACACGAAAGAAATGACAAAAAATAGAAAAATGTGCCAATAAAACTTAATTTGGACCAACATAGGACAAGTACATAAGTACCCTAAAATAATACAATTTTATGACTAATAAATGTGCAAGGCTATTTTGAAGTGTCTACAAGAAGGTTGGATGAATATATGCCCTTCACATTGAAATTAGACTAGCCCTTCAAACTTGATCACTAAGAAGAGCTTTGTGAATGGCATAGATTCTATAACAAATCCTTGGAGTAACGATGTGGTCCCATGAAAAAAACTTGGTTTGATAATTTTACGATGTAATTGAATAAATACAATGACACGAATAAAATTAATATTTACTTTTAAAATGTGAAAGTTTTCTCACCATCTTAGAGAATATATATATATTTTTAAAATTTTGATAAAAGTTTTGGCCATTTATTTACATACCTAAAATTTCTCAAAACACTTTTTAAAACAAATATATATATTAAAAACTCATAGGACCACTAAATTTAAAAGGACTTCTACATTTTCTCATCATTGAGAAATTTAAGCCAGCCCCCTCAATGGGACCGGAGCCTAAAGATAACAAATTGTTTGAAAAATAGTAGACTCAAATGGTCAAATGGATTGCTGACGTTTAATCCACAATGCATGGAACAATTTAAAACTTCGCCATGAAGTGAAATCAAAACACCTAGAGATTGCAGTATAAGTAAAGCCCACTGGCCATCTAGGGTCTTGAGGATTTCGCCTTGCAGCCACAGGGAGAGCACCCCAGATCTTCCGTAGCTCAATGTAAGTGTGCAATCTTCTATTTTTTTCCCCCTCTGTTTTGATTCATTGGGTGCCTGTAAATCTTTATATTTTAGCCAGGATTGTGACTTTTTTACTTCATCTGCGCCTCCGCTAGCTCCAATTCATTGAAAAAAGATCATTCCAAGAGCACCCGCAATGGCAGACAGTAACAACAACAATCCCTCATCCTCAGATGAAAACAGAAATGGTATTACTAGTTCTGCAATTAACAGCATTAGCAGAAATTTCCAGAATGTTATTAAATTGGGTAAACGACACATGTTTTGGGAAACCCAACCAGTAGGTCAGTTTCAGGACAGGGAGAATCCTAATCTGAGTGAGGGCCCAATAGAGGAACCTACACCTTTGTCTGAAGTTAGACAGGAGCCCTACAACCTCCCTAGTCAATATGAGTGGTGTACTTGTGATGTTGATTGTGAAGAAACCCTGTCTGATGTCTACAATCTTCTCACTAATAACTATGTGGAAGATGATGAGAACATGTTTAGGTTTGATTACTCCAAGGTTTTTTTAAAGTGGGCACTCAAGCCGCCAGGGTATTATAAGAGCTGGCATATTGGGGTGAAAATTAAGGACACTAGGAAGCTGGTGGGGTTTATCACTGGAGTCCCTGCTAGAATTCGGGTGAAGGATAAAGGAGTCACAGTGGCAGAGATCAACTTTTTGTGTGTGCACAAGAAGCTTAGGTCTAAGAGGCTTGCCCCTGTGCTGATCAAGGAGGTTACAAGGAGAGTCCATTTAGAAAACATATGGCAGGCAGCTTACACTGCCGGTGTAGTAATACCGACACCCGCTGCCACTTGCCAGTACTGGCACAGGTCTTTGAATCCTAAGAAGCTGATAGATGTGGGGTTTTCAAGGTTGGGGGCAAGGATGACAATGAACAGGACTATAAAATTGTATCGATTGCCTGAAATGATTGCCAGTCAAGGTCTTAGGCCAATGGAAAATCATGATGTGCCTGCAGTCACGAGGCTTCTTCGGAACTATTTGTGTCAATTTGTTGTGGCCCCTGATTTATCAGAAGATGATGTGGAGCACTGGCTTCTCCCCAAGGAGAATGTTGTAAATAGCTATGTGGTTGAAAGTCCTGAGACGGGGGGAATTACTGATTTTTGCAGCTTTTACACTCTTTCCTCCACAATTCTTGGTAACCAGACCTACACGCAACTCAAGGCTGCTTATTCTTACTACAATGTGTCCACTAGAACTCCCCTTCTTCAATTGATGAAGGATGCTCTTATCATGACAAAGCAGAAAGATTATGATGTGTTTAATGCACTAGACATCATGCAAAACGCTACATTTTTGAAGGATTTGAAGTTTGGACCTGGCGATGGACATCTTCACTACTATCTTTACAACTATCGGCTCAGAGAACCAATGAAGCCATCTGATCTAGGAATGGTACTTTTGTAGTGAGTAATCTTACTATGAATTTATGTTCTTTCAGACAGATAAGTAAATTTGTTGGTGTTTGAGACTGGCAAATGGTCTCTGATACAATCGTGCAGTGGCATTGATTTTGAATCCATAATAATCTGAATGTTCTTTTTGGGATGAGTAAAAAAAAAAATCCATCTACAGAAGCTTGAGGCTATTGTTGCACCATATATTTTCAGCAATAACTATCTAAACCAAAATCTCAGGCCAGTTAAAAGAATGAGAGCTTTCGACATCTCATCTATACTTAGCAATATCTCTAGCTAGTTGCAGAAGCAAAACGCCAAAAGCCTAGCTATGTTTGTCTGGATAATACTAAACAAAGTTACCAGTAAGCCAGAACAACTATAACAGATGTCTTTTATACTTAACTATAGCTATAGCAAGCTGATATCCTACTATTGGTTTGTAAATTTGTAATCCATAAAAAGTGATGCCAGTTTAAGCTTAGCATATAAAGCAAAAAGGACCTTGAGTGCTGCAGTCATTGTGCATCATCCTCAATGGGTACTGAACAAAGACCCTGCTTTGGGACTCTGCTGTTCTGATGTAGATGAGATATCAATTGCCAATGCCTTGACCGTTGTTGACTGCTCGACATCATCTTCTCTGCTCAATACTTTTCTAGGAAATTGGATTAAGTGTTCAGTGCGGACACTGCATGCAATACTTTAAAGTTTAAACATTTGATAAGAGGTTAGTTTTCCTGTTCCATCATCAAGATCTTTATAGAAGATATTAAATATTTTGGCCTTCTAAAAATAATCACGATAGATTGTACACTTGTTGATATGAAGTCAATTTTAAACTCTGAGCTCTATAATTTAGAGTTTAGTATTAACAAAGAAAATGCCCTATAATTCCTAGGATCTCTTTGTTAGTTAAAATGTATATACTTCATGGAAAGATACCGATTTCTAGCAATTAATAAATTAAACTATAAATGCCTATGGATTTAACTGTAATAATTGGAGTGCAGTCTTGAATTTCTTGTTTCACGATGAAAACAGATTTGCAATGGAATTTTAGAACAACTCACTGGAACACATCAATTAACTGAAGTGAACTAGAATATCAGTGTTTATTTAGACATGCATGTATGAGATCAAACAATTAGGTAAATCTAGTATGAACGGAGCTGAGAATCTCTTCCTAAATCCGGTATGCACAGAGCTGAGAATCTCTTCCTAAATCTAGTATGCATGGAGCTGAGAAACTCATCCATTTTTTTAAGGGTAAACACTTTTGACCGGACCTATGAACCAGCATTACAATCAGCCACAGTTGGCGACATATCCATCCAGCATGATGCCTGCAAGAATTGAATCCGGGTGGGGCTGGAAACAGCCCACTTATCTAACCAATCATCCTATAATTTTTCGTCAAGCTGAGTGGTTATTTTATTCCTGAGGCTTTGCCTTCAAATATTTCTTCATTATTCTAGAATATCTTTTGGTGTTTCAGATGATTTTCTGTACTGATGTTATCCTGCCCTTCAACATTATTAACATGTTTGTTCATCTTTGGTTTTACTTCATATATGGCGTGGCCTTTCTTCCCAAGTGACCGTTTATTTAAGGTCTTTGGAATTGTGCTAAACTGGTGGTGTTTGCTGTTTGTAGCAGGGTAGCTGGTATGTGTCAAAATCGAACCAAAGTCAGTTTATGCTATTCCATCTCTGTTAATAATTAATGGCTTACAAGTAACTTAAAGTGTTGAAGATTTGAAGAAAGAAAGTTTTTGATGCTGAATATATGAATTTTGAAAAAAAACATGTTTTTTAAATGATTCATATATTTCTTTTTAGATTCGTGACTTCCGAACAACACTCTAGGCTTAGTACGGTTTCTAAATATATAATCAAATAAAGGCACAGCCAAACTTGAACAGTTTTTATTTGTGTAAATGCTTGTGAGTAATAGTAGAACCTTGTCAACACAACATGTAGTCTGTAGAGGCTATTTAAGTGTTTCTTATCTCCAATTGATTTATAAAAGCATGTGTCTGTCATCTCAGTATACTTCATAACTCAGCTGTGCTTCTAAAAATTTGCTATGTTTGTATCCGGCTAACATAGAAAGTAAAAAACACTGATTGGGTGGTGATATTGATAATACCACTTGCGATACAAGTGAATCTTCTTATAGACAATGGTGTTGAACTATCTATTTGGATGTGACATTCCTTACAGTTGATTATGCATTGTGCAATCTTTTTCCAATCTGAAAACATGCAATAATTTGTACCTTAGGCTTAGACAGATTGGTAAGGCTTACCTATACCTTATATGTAGGAAAACACCCAGCAAGTACGTAAGAAACTAAATAATGCCAGTATGATTTGATGGTTGCAGAATTTAATTGGTATATTCAATATAATGATATCTTTGCAGATTAAAATGGATTAGAAGTGTGTTTTGTGTACAAATGGAATTACTGTCTTTCTAGCTGTAAATTATAATCCCTTATTCTGCCTTGTTACCAAATTTGTGATAACTCTTTTACCATCAATGCAAGGACGTGTTCACAACAGTATGGCTTGGCAATAATTTCAATATCTCGTGTAGAATTACTTGGCTCTGGATTTATTACTTCATGTTCTTTGACGGGAGGGGGGAGTAACCATCAATTTCCTACCGGTTAATAACTTAATTATATTTCTGTTCAACAATTATTGCATCTTTAAATGTTTTAGGATCAGCTCTATCTCTGTAACACCATTTGTGGTTTTGTCGGCCAGTTGAACCCCTTCTTCATTGGATTCAATATTTCAATGAATTTTGGAATCATGTGCTGACCTGATAGTAGTCCCCTAGTACAATCTTATGCACTATATCGGCTGAGATGTCTTCGGTAAGGATTGCAACATTATAGATTTTTCACCCACAAGATAGGCCATCGCATATTAAACATAATATTAGAAATAAAAATCCTCATATATAAGGTGTATTTGTTTGGTTATCAAGACTCACTCTTAAATCAAAATCTTTCTTAAGCTTGCCAGTTTTTAATTTGAAAAAGTAGTCAATGGGATTGCGAAAGCTCCCTCGTGGAAATACCAGAGGGAGTGCGACATATTTCTAAAAAGACTATCAACATCCGAAGACAAATTAAATGAATGTCAAATAGATCGCATACGACTCTTAGGTGATGAGAAGATAGAGGCAACAACCCTTCTCCTATTCAAAGTTTGTTTGAGCTTAAACTTGTTGAAGCTAAACAATTGGTAATACAATCCAACGTGGGTTGTTTAGAGTGTAAAATGTTGGGTTGCTGAGGTGATTGTCTACACCAGTTTGAATTTTGAAGCTTAACTTACTTGATGGTCAGGTCCTTCAAGCAATTGCTCGCTTCGTCTGATGCTTCAAGAAATTCGAGGTAACTGTGTAAAATGTATTCAATGGGATTGGATGCACAGAAGGAACGATCTCTGGTTTGGAGGTGGCCTTTGCTTTGGTGACAGATAACTGGCAAAGTTTCCATACTTAAAAGTTAATAAGCTTTATATCCAGCAATTGAAGAAGCAACATTGTACCAATGACTGGTGTGATTGTTTGTTGCGTCATTCTACAAAAGTATTTGCAGAAGCATTTAATTATCTGCAACTTGGTTTTTTTTGCAGTTAGCTGCAAAAGAATTGCATTATTTGTCTTTCCACTTAATGTTATCCTGATTTTCCCTCCACCCTTAAGCTTTAAAGCTAGCACTTGTATAAGTGTATACCAATGAGTAATGTGATTATCTGCAACTTCATTTTGCAGATGCACACTTTGTTTTCAGTTTTTGCACACTATGTTTAATGATATTGTTATGTAGAACTGTTATTTGCAAACATTTGTGGGAGGACTGTATGGTCTACCTTGCTATTGTTTAGTGGCAGATTTGAAAAGGATGATAAATCATGCCTGACTTGGTGGAATGCAATTGAATACGCTAAGTGAAATATTCAGGCATTTTCTAGTTGTTTGTGAAGTGGATGGTCATAATCAATGCTTTTGATGTTTTTGATGTAGTCTGCATACACATGGCATACAAATGATCAACTGTTGAGATTGCAGGGTAATTTACTTGTATGCAGATTTTAGATATATGCATGATATTCTAAGCAATTACTTGTGTGCATAATGTCATTAGATGTTTGTGGGTTTAAGAATTTAGATGTGTATGCAACATTATTAAAAAAGACAACATAGCTCATGGATCTCTAGCGAAGACACCGTCGACATAAAGTATTCAATCAAGAGAGAGATTTACCAATAAAGATAAATTGTATTAACTATGTGTAATATACGATATATGTGTGCAACCAACAATGGTTTCACTAAATCGGGGCTCTCTAAAAGATTATATCTCCACTAGTTGAGGGGATGACTCTAAGCTTCATTACTTTCCACAAGAACAAAAAGGGTTCTTATATATGAAAAATAAGAGGTGAGTGAGAGATTATTATCAGTAGAGTAAAAAGTGGGATCATTTTTCAAGTTACATCTAACCCTTCTTACACGTGAAGATAACTACCATATTAATTGTATGTTTAATAATTGTGTGCACATAATAAATCATACATTGGTAACACATCTACTAAGGGGACTTCACATCAAGTGTGAATATGACACACTCCAACACCCCCCTGCCTTCGCTCCCCCCTCCCTTCACACACCGCCCTTGAAAATCAAATTAAGTGATGCCGTTTTTAAAAAAAAGTCGTGTGCTTATAAGTATGGGTCCCAATGACTATCACTAATGAGATATCTATGTACGATGAAAGAACAAAAATGATGACGCTGTTGAAATAAATATTTGTCGAATCTAATAAATCCTCCAATGGAATGCATCAAATGTAGCTTCCATGAATCTAATTGTGTGGATAAGAGTTGCTATTGGTACATGTTCTATTTGAATGAAATGCATGGTTAAATGATTGTAAATGGAGTGCTCTAGAGCTCCTCCAAAGAACAACCAAATTGTGAATGGCTATGGAACTCCTTTAAGAAACAACCAACCTTTGCATTTACTAGGAACAATCAATGAGTACATAGCATACTCGAACAACCAAGGAAGCATTAGCAATACACAACACTCTCTTAAAATGATGTCTAGGGAGTGAAGACAAAGCATTGCAATATCTCTAGATTTGTCAATGTAGTTGGTGTGCATAAAAAACACATCAAAATCCTCAAGTGAGAGTGTTCAATATATCACATGAAGAAAAAATGCAAGGTGAAAAAAAAATACCTTTCAAACGAACCCAAATTCAATTTGTAGCCACATAAGAGCTAACAAATACTTATTGTTTGGAGAAGAATGGGAGAAAATACACCCTAAGACCCTTGAAAGATGATGAAGAAAGAGGGCACAATAGTGTTTTCAAAAGAGTGTTGATGGTGTTAGACAAAGAGTTCCTAAGAGAGGTAGTGCAAGATAAGACATGTTATGCACTCATACCAAATATGGCACAAAAGCCAACAAAATTGAAGAGATACCTCTGTGCAAAGTGAAAGAGTTGTTAGACGAGTTTGTCGACATCATATCGAGTGATTTGCCATAGAAACTACCACCAGTAAGGAACATTAGTCACTACATGGGTCTAATTCCAAGAGTGAATTTGCTGGCATAAGATGATGCTATTGGAAAATGGGGAAGTACATAGGCAAGTGCATGAGTTATTGGAGAAGGCACTGATAGGGGAAAGTTTGAGCATGTGTGTAGTACTTATGGTATTGACAGCTAATAAAGGGGGAGAATGGCACATGTGCATAGATGCAGGGGCCATTAACAATATCACAATCAAGTACAAGTTTCCATTTTCGTGCATAGATGACATGATGGATTGTTTGAATGGTGTGAAGTACAACAAGATTGATCCAAAGAGCAGATATCACCAAATCAGGATACATGAGGGGGATGAATGGCAGACAACATTCAAGACCACAGAAGGACTATATGAGTGGTTATTTATATCATTTGGATTAACCAACGCAACAAGTACGTTCATGAGACTAATGAATGAAGTGTTGAAACCATTGTTGGGAAAGTATGTCATTGTGTACCTAGATGACATTCTAGTATTCAACAAAACAAGAGAATAGCATTTGGTGTATCTATGGAATGTGTTGTAGAGATTGCGTGAAGAGAATCTTTGATAAATGTAAAGAAATGCAGTTTTAAGAAGGAAGAGTTGGTGTACTTGGGTTTTGTAATATCCAAGGAAGGATTAAAAATGGACCCTAAGAAAGTATGCACCATAGTAGAGCAGCCATCATCGAGAAGTGAATTTGAAGCACAAAGTTTACATGGTCTAGCGAGCTTCTATAAGAAGTTCAACGTAAACTTTAGTGGGATGTGTGTAGCAATCACAAAGATGATGCGATGAGATCACAAGGCATTCACTTGGACAAAGGAAGGAGAGCACGATATGTAACAATTGAAGAGGAAGGTGACAAAACATCCAATGTTGGCATTGCCAAATTTCAATAAAGTATTCCAATTGGATTGTGACACGAGTGGAAGATAGGCCTATAGCTTAATTTAGCAAGATTTTGAATGACACCAAGTGTAAATATTTGGTCTATGATCAATAATTATATGCAAGCGTGCATTCGCTGAAGAAGTGGGGGCATTATTTGTTTCCAAAATAGTTTGTATTGTATAAAGACCATCAAGCACTATAATTTATCAATAGTCAAGAAAATATAAACTAGAGACACATGAAGTGGGTAGAGTACCTATAGAGTTATACGTTTGTGCTCAAGCATAGGAGTGGAAAATCAAAGTTGTATACATGTTGAGTAGGAGAGCACTGATGATGAATGAGATGAGAGTCGAAGTATTGGGGTTTGACTCAATAAAGGAGCTATATCCAGAAGATGAATATTTTTCGTGTTGAAGATTTGAAGAAAGAAAGCTTTAATTGACGTTGAATATATGAATTTTGAAAAAAACATGATTTTTTAATGATTCAAATATTTCTCTTTAGATTCATGACTTCTGAGCAACACTCTAGGCTTAGTATGGTTTCTACATCTATAATCAAATAAAGGCACAACGAAACTTGAACAATTTGTATTCATGTAAATGCTTGTGATTCATCGCAGAACCTTGTCAACACAATATGTAGTTTGTAGAGGCTATTTAAGTGTTTCTTATCTCCAATTGATTTATAAAAGCACGTGTTTGTCATCTCAATATACTTCAAAACCCAGTTGTGCTTCTAAAAATTCTCTATGTTTGTATACGACTATCATAGAAAGTAAAAAACTATGATCAGGGGGTGATATTGATAATACCACTTGTGATACAAATGAATCTTCTTATAGACAATGGTGTTGAACTACCTATTTGGATGTGACATTCCTTACAGTTGATTATGCATGGTGCAATCTTTTCTCAATTTGAAAACATGCAATAATTTGTACCTTAGGCTAAGACAGATTGGTAAGGCTTTACCTATGCCTTATATGTAGGAATGTTAGGAAACCACACACTCTACACCAACAGATAAATAATAAAATGCAATAACAGAGATAATTAAACAGACAAAATGCCCAACATGCATGAGACAAAACACATTATTTACGTGGTAAAACTTTAGCAAATTAAGGAAACATCCATGGTGCAAGATATCAAGTTTTATTAATTATGAGATGAATAGATTGCATGCAAACTTGCTGTGTAGATTACATGTGGACACCACAGATAAATACGCCTAATTGACAAAGCACCATTAGGATTCCTCCTAAAAATAGAGTGGAAAAATGTCATTACGACTTTCCTTCTAAAAATAGAATTCGGTGGAATTCGTCTTCCTAGAAACATGGGTCACCTGCGACAATAGTGAGGGCAACCCCCACTTGTTGAGGTGTGGGCTATAAATTGCACTGCAAAAGGATCCAAATTTTAACTTTGTTGTCACATATCTAACAAGGAACCTAGAAAACACCCAACAAGTACGTAAGAAACTAATTAAGGCTAGTATGGTTTGATGGTTGCAGATTTTAACTGGGATATTCAATATTTTAATACCTTCACAAATTAAAATGGATTAGAAGTGTGTTTTGAATACAAATGGAATTACTATCTTTCTAGCTGTAAATTGTAATCCTTTGTTCTGCCTTGTTACCAAATTTGTGATCAACTCCTTTACCATCAATGCAAGGACGTGTTCACAACAGTATGGCTTGGCAATACTGAATTTCAATATCTTGCGTAGAATTACTTGGCTTTGGCTTTATTATTTCTTGTTCTTTGACGAAGAGAGTAACCATCAATTTCCTACCGGTTAATAACTTAATTATATTTTTGTTCAACAATTATCACATCTTTAAATGTTTTAGGATCAGAGCTATCTTTGTAACTCCATTTGTGGTTTTGTCAGTCAGTTGGACCCCTTCTTCATTGGATTCAATATTTCAATGAATTTTGGAATCATGTGTCAACATGAGACTAGTCCCCTAGTATAATCTTAAGTAGTATCTAAGCGTAGATGTCTTCAATAAGGATTGCAACATTGTAGATTTTTCACCCACAAGATAGGCCATCGCATATTGGACATAATATAAGAAATAAAAATCCTCAAATATAAGTGTGTATTTGTTTGGTTATCAAGACTCACTCTTAAATCAAAATCTTTCTTAAGTTTGCCAGTTTTTAATTTGAAAAAGTAGTCAATGGGATTGTGTAAGTTCACTCATGGAAATACAAGAGGGAGTGCAACATAGTTCTAAAAAGACTATCAACATCCTAAGACAAATTATATGAAATTCAAATAGATCACATACAACTTTGAGGTGATGAGAAGATAGAGGCAACAATCCTTCACCTATTCAAGTTTGTTTGAGCTTAAACTTGTTGAAGATAAACAAATACAATCCAATGTGAGTTGTTTAGAGTGTAAAATGTTGGGTTGTTGAGGTGTTTGTCTACACCATTATGAAGCTTGAAGCTCATTTTACTTGATGGTCAGGGCCTTCAAGCAATTGCTAGCTTCATTTGATGCTTCAAGAAAATTAAGGTGACTGTGTAAAATGTATTCAGTGTGGTTGGATGCACATAAGGGATGATCTTTGGTTTGGAGGTGGCTTTTGTTTTGGTGACAAATAACTGGCAAATTTTCCATACTTAATAAGCTTTATATCCAACAATTGAAGAAGCAACATGTACCAATGAATGGTGTGATTGTTTGTAGCATCATTCTACAAAAGTATTTGCAAAAACATTTAATTATCTGCGACTTGATTTTGTTGCAATTAGCTACAAAAGCATTTCATCATTTGTCTTTCCACTTAATGTTACCCTGATTTTCCCTCCACCCTTAAGCTTTAAAGCTAACACTTGTATAAGTGTATACCAATGAGTAATGTGATTATCTGCAACTTCATTTTGTAGATGCACACTTTGTTCTTAGTTTTTGCACACTGTGTTTAATGATATATTAGAATTGTTATTTACAAACATTTGTGGGATGACTGTATGGTCTATCTTTCTACTGTTTAGTGGCAGATTTGAAAAGGACGATAAATTATATGCAAATGATTCACAAACCCTGACTTGGCAGAATGCAATTGTATTTTACTAAGTGAAATATTCAGGGATTTTCTAGTTGTTTGCTAGGTGGATGGTCATAATCAATGCTTTTGATGTTTGTGATGTAGTTTGTATACACATGGCATACAAATGATCAACTGTTGAGTTTTGCAGGGTAATTACTTGTATGCATATTTTAGGTGCATGCATGATATTCTAAGGAATTAGTTGTTTGCATAATGCCATTAGATGTTGGTGGATTCATGAATTTAGACTTGTATGCTAGAGAATTATTTGTATGCAACGTTATTAAAAATGATAGCATAGCCCATGGATCTCTAGCTAAGACACCATCAACATAAAGTATTCAATCAAGAGAGATTTACCAATAAAGACACATCATATTAACTATGTGTAATATACAATATATGTGTGCAACCAACAATGGTTATACTAAAACAAGGCTCTCTAAAAGATTACATATTCTCAAATTGAGGGGATGACTCTACGCTCCATTACTTTCCACAAGAACACAAAGGGTTCTTATATATGAAAAGTAAGAGGTGAGTGAGAGATTATTATCGGTAGAGTAAAAAGTGGGATCATTTTTCAAGCTACACTTAACCCTTCTCACACATGTGAAGATAACTACCACATTAATTTTGTATTTAGTAATTCTGTGCATAGAATAAATCATACATTGGTAACACATCTACCTAGAGTGGACTTCACATTAAGTGTGAATATGACACAATCCAACAACTCGCCTCCCCTCCCCACCTGAAAATCAATTTAGGTGATGTGGTTTTAAAAAAAAAGTCTTGTGCTCATAAGTATGGATCCCAACAACTAACACTAATGAGTTACCTACGTACATTGAAAGTACAAAAACAACGATGTTGTTAAAAAAAACGTTTATTGAATTTGATGAATCCTCCAATGGAATGAATCAAATGTAGTTTCCATGAATTTGATTGTGTGGATAAGAGTGACTATTGGTATGTGTTCCATTTGAATGAAATGCATGATTAAATGATTGCAAATGGACTGCTATGAAGCTCCTCTAAGGAACAACCAAATTGTAAATGGAGTGTTATGGAGCTCCCTCAAGAATTAACCAACCTTTGCATTTATTAGGAACAATCTTTGGGTACATAGCATACTCGTACAACCAAGGAAGCATTAGCAATACACAATACTCCCCCTTAATGATGTCTAGGGAATGAAGACAAACCAACTCAATATCTCTAGAAGTGTCAATGTGGTAGGTATGTAGAAAAAGTAAAAAAAAAATACTCAAGTGAGTGTGCTCAATATGTCACATGAAAAAATGCAAGGTGAAAAAAAAAACCTTCAAATAGACCAAATTCAATCTCTAACCAAACATAAAAGCTAACAACTTGTCATTATGTACTATAAAAACACAAAATCTGGGCTTGAAAACACATCAGATGAGTTGAAAAGGCCATTTTCTTTTTTGTTGGGTCATTCTTACCCTTACACATTGTTTAAATCTATGTGGCCGGTGATTTACATGGTTTGACAAATGAGTTCACGATGTTAGATTTAAGAAGCGAAAGTCGAAATTGTCTTTTTATGGCACTCTAAACATAATGGAAATGTCTGATAGACACCAAAAACACTCATAACACAAATTTGTTGAAAACCTCTTCCACTGAACGTCCGCCATATGTAGATCTACAATTGGTACATGAATCCAATTGAAGGAATGAACCAGATCTGAACAAAATAGATGGGACTTGCGAAGAAATTATCATATAAACTGATAAAGAGAGACACAAATATCCTTGTCGCTTGAAGCTTTCTAAGGCTTGAAGTTTTGGAGTTCCTAAGGCTCTTCATCTACTCTCTCCTCTTGATCTTCCTAATAACCAAGCTTTGAGAGATATGGATTTCCTCTCAAACACTCTCACTGATCTTCTCAAGGAAACCTGTCGTGATACTCTATTATAAATGTCTCTGATATCATATTAAAAATAAGAACAAAACCCATGGATCTCCAACATAGACACCATTAACATAAAGCATTTAGACAAGAGAGTGATTCACCAATAAAGACATTTTATTAACTGTGTAATATATAATGTATATGTGCAACAAACGATGGTTGCACTAGATCAAGACTCTCTAAAAGTCCATATCTTCACTATCTCAGGATATGACTCTAAATTTCATTACTTTCCAGAAAAACACAAAGGGTCCTTATATAAGAAAAGCAAGAGGTTGGTGCGAGATTATTATTGAAAGAGTAAAAGTTGAGATCATTCCCCATATTACCACCTAACTCTTGTCACACATATGAGGATAACTACCACATTAATTGTGCATTTAATAATTGTGTGCACATAATAAATCACACATTGGTAACACGTCTACTTAATGTAGACTTTACATCAAGTGTGAATATGACAGACTCCAAAAAATGTTTAGATGTCACTAAATTACTTGTACATATAACATATTGGAATACACTTTATCTTTTTAGCAACTTAATTATAATATTTTTTCCCAGTTGCCCATGACCCTGAGAATTTCTACATTGCACTCCTTCATGACATTTGATTAATTTCCACCTCAACTAAATTAAAGGTAATGTTCAAAATTAGGTTTTTCTATCATACAATAACTTTGATTTCTTTAAATTTGTTCTTTAGTATACCACAAAATTCAAACATGCATGGTACCATGCTTGTTATCATTCTTGTCCTTAAATAAATAGATAAGAGGATTTAAGATGTTTTATGATATCAAAAAACAAGAGTTCAAATCTTTGGCAACAACCCCATCTTATCTAGTATTTTGTTAGAAGGTATGTTGTCCAATAAACTCTTCGTAGGAGGTATGTTGTATGACAAACCCATCTCAAAGGAGTTTTGTTTGTATGAGGAATACTTGTGTAATAGTTGCTTCCAAATGATGGTTGTTTGGGTGGCATGTGAGTGTAGTTGTGCTCGTATGAGGCATGCTTATGTATTAGTTTGCTTCCAAGTAATAGTTGTTTAGGTGGCTTATGATTGAAGATGTGGTATGCTCATAACTGATTAGAGTTGATGATTAGAGGCTACATACGTCTTTTCTTTATCAATGTTGAAAATAAGAAATTACCTCTGGATAAAAACTTGTGTAACTAAATTTTGAGAGAATCAATATTTATGGTTGCACCTTGTAACCCACTATGAGGACAAGTAATGAGTTGAATTGTGTACATGTATTATTAAATCTCAATGTGCAATATAATTCATCACTTGGTTTGAAGTGTGAATCATATCATTGATCCTCATACATTTTGTTACATAAATTCTTATCTATAAGCAATTTTTATTTTCACCAGTTGATGATTGTTTATTTCATCCTATTAAATGTATTTAAGTTTCATCCTTTAAAATGTGAAGATTATCAAAATTTTACAAATTTGTCATTGTTTGTAATGATTTCCATAACTATACTAGAAATGCGCACAAAATGAACTTTAAAAATCGATAAAGAATCCAAAGTCCACTTAAACTTTACAAGAAACACCCATTTAAAGCTAACAAAAGTTGAGCAAAGTGATGTTTACTAGATAATAGAGTCACAACTAAATAATATTAAAACACACTAATAAATGAGTTTTACTTAGTGGTCTTGATAGTGAAGTTGTGTCTCTTTTATGAAAGAGATCTTGTGTTCAAATCTAGAGAGGGATAGGGTTGCACACCTAATTAAATAATTAATAAGATATATGAAAAAACAATTCTCTTATGGGCCTTTGTAATAAGGTTTTTATACACTAAATTGGTGTTTTGCTTAGTGGTAACTTTAAAAATACCTTTACTTTTCTTACATTTTCAAAAAAATATAAGGAGAGATTCATGATTTTTTGTTTTACCCTAATTTGGATTAAGATCAGTTACTTAATCTTATTAAGATAGAACTTTGTAATGCAATTTAGACATTAAGATATGATATTCAAGTATATATATTTGAATGTAAAACACTAAGATTGATTGTATTGATTTGATAAGTGACATATGCTAAATATAATAAGACAAAAACAAGATGAATACTTAGCTTTTTTAATTGATTGTCTAACTGTGACTGTATTCTTTAAGTGATAATCAAGATAAAGTAGACATGTGGTTTGCTCGATTTTGGAATTGAGTCTTTGTGTGCACAGGGTCGGTTCTATCGATTTGAGTTAGTATTGTCAATTGATACTTACCTATTGGTCAATAGCACCCTATGTGAAAGTAAGGAACAATGATTATATGGTCATTTGCTTGTGTTTGTGTTCGTTTTGTATTCATGATCCCAAACCCTGATGATCTGTGTATTTCAAAAAATGTCTTTTTTGCCTTGAAACCCTATGTGTGCTTGTGAGGGCTAAAAACTTGTAAAATTTGAAAAAGTGTAATACATTGAGCTGATCGCAATCACCTCTATTTGATGACTGACCATTACCTATGTATTTGATACTCTAAGAAAATAAATCAAGTCACATGTAATTCTCTCACATAATGTGATTGTACACTTGTGCTCTTTTGCTATACGTATGTAGTGACTGATTTGACTTTGATACTTAACAATGTTTGTTTTGACTTGGATTTAGTGTGTTTTAGACTTGACTTGTCAAAACTCCTAGTGATAGATTCATAATTTGCGAAGAATAAGAAGATTTGTTCAATGTGCAATAGTGTATAGATATGTTCCAAATAAGTGCCAAGTCCCCTTTAAATAAGACCTTGATTTGTTTATATATGAGTCAAATTGAGTAATTTCGTATGTTGCTGACACATTAGGAAAATGAGCTAATCCTAAGGATGGGTTTGAATTTAAAAAGTAGTCGATGTTGGGAATGGGTCGATACTGACTAGATCAGGTCAGTACTGATTGACGATATTGTTTGGATCTGGCAGAACTAACCTGTATACAAATGGACTAATTTGAGAGTCTAGAGATGTTTGTGCAAGGTATTTAGTATGGTTGAAACATATAGTAAGGTTCTTGTAGGGCGTGTAATATCAAAACAGAAGGGTTGACTCATAAGATAACATGCAAAACTGAGAGAATGGTGGATTAGAACTATGTTTGAGTGCTCAAGTCATGCATGGTAAATGTGTGTCAATCTTGTCATTGTCAAGTATCGAAAACCTGCTATGTACCTAGGGATATGATATATTGATGTATATGGGTTGATGGAGATGCCGACATGTGGCACACATCCCCTTAGTTATATGGGTACACTATATTGGGATAATAGAGTAACTTGTGGAAGTAATACATTGGGTAATGGTCGGCCTACATTGGATTAGGAGGTTACCCATCCATGGGTTAAATAGATGTATATATATATATAAGATGAATATCATGGTAAAGATATGAAGTAAGCATTGAGTATTCTATTGTAAGAGGATATTAGAGGTTGTCCCCTCGAAGAGACATTGTGGAGTTATTCCTTCCTAAAGGAGTATTATATGGTGTTTCCCTACCTTAAGGGTATTTCTACATATAGTGAATATCAAGTTCATTACAAGTGGTATCAGAGCTTCGATTTGGGCAATTTGTGTGGAGTGAAACCTTAATTTCACTATATCTTCCGAAATATAGGGAATTTTTATTCGAAATTTTTACTGGAGATGTAAGAAAATATATTAGAAGCGTAGTAAAAATTTTAGAATTTTTGGAGCTGTTTTGAGAGAGTTATTTCTATTTTAAGGTTTATAATAATTTTGCTATATCTTCCGAAATATACAGAATTTTTATTTGAAATTTTTACTGGAGATGTAAGCAGATTTAGGAGAAGTGAAGTCAAAATTTCAGAATTTTTGGAGATGTTTTGAGTGATTTTTTGTGATTTTATGGATCAGTTTTGACATTTTAGGGTTTCATGAACCTTAATTCTTTTGTGGATCATGGAGTTGCAAATATTTTCAAGGGAAGATGATATTGATGTTAGAGAATGGTGGCTCCTTTTGGATAATTATTTTATAAAAACTTTTAGGCAAAGACAATTAACTCCTTTTTTGTCTGGGCTTGCACTAGATTGGTTTGATCAGTTGAGCTGTACAGAAAGGTCTTCTTCATGGAAAGAATTGGAACAGATTTTTTTAGATCGATGGGATATAAAAAAAGAAGTAGAAAAAGAAGAATCAGTAAAAGAAGAAGAATAAATAGAAGAATCATCAGAAGAACAAGAAGAAGAAGAAGTAGAAGAAGCAATAGAAGAAGAAGCAGATGAAGAAGAAGAGGAAGAAGGAAAAAAAAGAAGAAGAAGAGGAAGAAGAAGAAGAAGAAGAAAAGAAGGGTTCAAATAATTTGGCTCCAAAGAAATTCGAGTCAATTTTTCAATTTCATGGATGCATTCAAAAGAATAAGGTGGTTGTGTCCATAAACCCTACTAGCAAGTATAACTTCATTAACATGAATGTGGCCAAGCATCTACATGTTCAAGCAAAGAATATCAAAGAGGTTCAAGTAGATGGTAAGAATATTTCAATGTTTGAAGATCGGAAGCTCATTATGAAAAAATATGTTTTGCATTCAGATTTTTATTCTTTGGATATGGATGATATGGATATAGTTCTTGGATATCCATGGTTAGAGACTTTGGGAACAATGAATATCAATGTTCAGAAAAAGTTCATGAAGTTTTGGTATAGGAAAAAGAAGATCACTTTACAAGATATCATAGTGAAAAAGACACCAATAACAATCTAGGTAGATCATGAGGATAAGATGGAAACAGGTGATGAAGAACATGATGAAGATTCAGATGATATAGATAAAGACACACTACAAATGAGCACTTCATCTACTCAAGAGACAAAGAAGGAAAAGGTGGAAGAGGTAGAAGCAAAGGTGGATAAGGTCAAAGTATTGGAAAAGATTGAGGTATATAGACACCCACATCATCATGAGAGGAAACAATCATGGAACCAGGTGAGGAAGTGTCATAATAATAATCATTTTGTCTATACAGGAAATAAAATTTCCAATCATTATGGATATGCATGGAATCCAAAGAAAAAATACTATGGCACATGGAATGAATGGGGGAATCACTATGACTATGCATGGAAGAATACCTATTATGGTCATGGTTGGAATCAGAGTAGCACAACGGAATATGGTACATGGAATAAAAAGAGGAATAATTATGCTTGGACACCAAAGCAGTATAATTATGATCATAAACGAAATCAGAGGAGCACAATAAAATTTGGAAACAAGCTTGGAGAGCTATCACCTGCCCAGATCACATATGGATGGCTAGATGATCGAGATTGGAGACAAGTGTGCAATGATTTGAAGCACACTCATTATTTGGTTTCTTCCTATGTTTCGGGGATGAAACATGTCAAGGAGGGAAGGAATGCTATGTACCTAGGGATATGATATATTGATGTATATGGGTTGATGGAGATGCCGACATGTGGCACACATCTTCTTAGTTATATGGGTACACTATATTAGGATAATAGAGTAACTTGTGGAAGTAATACATTGGGTAATGGTCGGCCTACATTGGATTAGGAGGTTACCCATCCATGGGTTAGATAGATGTATATATATAGAAGATGAATATCATGGTAAAGATATGAAGTAAGCATTGAGTATTATATTGTAAGAGGATATTGGAGGTTGTCCCCTCGAAGAGACATTGTGGAGTTATTCCTTCCTAAAGGAGTATTATATGGTGTTTCCCTACCTTAAGGGTATTTTTGCATATATTGATTATCAAGATCATTACAAAACCATATTTTAGTATATACAATTTTTAAAAAATAACTCATGAAAATCTCACAATTTTTATCTAGAAATTACATTAGTACTTATGACAAAATTTACAATACAATTTTTGTCTATTTTTTTCCTTCTTCTTAGGTTAAGGCTTTTGATCAAAGCTATGAACTAGAAAGGACGAATCTATAGGGGCCCTGACCCAAAAAAATATAGAATCAAAAGTATAATTAAAGATACAAATAAGACTAAGGAGTCCAAAGGATCCTAAGAAAGCCTAACTACCTAATAAAACAAAGAAGATTCTTTTAAAAAATACATCAAAAACAAAAAATTTAGCATCTCCAACACCTGACATAGACTCAACAATGAGTAGCTAGCAAATTTATTCCCATATGAGAAAGAAGGGCATCTAGACTCCATTGAGTGCCCTAACCAATGGTGTTCATTGCATCAAGATACAATCTTTATGCTTCCATTTTTTGTCCTCTACACTTTGGGGTTCCACAATTTGATTTAGATTTATTTTGACTTTGTTTGTGAGATGGTGCAAATTATTATGGAAGCCAATAGTTCATCTTATTCTAAGTCTTGAAAAAAATCAAAGGTTTGTTGCTCCAATGTCTTACCCAAATCCTTGTCTTTTAATTCATCTTATTCATATAGCTCTATAATTGTGTCCACCTTTAATCCAACACCTAACATCAACCTTTCCCCTTGTCCGATCTCAAATTCTCGCAACCAATCCTCACTCCTAGGAGGAGAAGATGTTTCACAATTTGGAGGCACAAGTGTATTCAAAGGTTCTGGGGTTGCTATATGCTCCACTCTATTCTATTGGGCAACTGAAGGAACCCCATAATCCATTTCTAATTTCCCAACTTTCGATATCCATTTTTGGATTTGGATAATTGTTGATTTGGAAACTTTAGGATCAGAACAATTAACAATCTTATGACCAATTTTGTTGCATTGAAAACCCCTGAAGGGTAGACCCTCCTTGTTCAATTGAAAGTCCCACAATCGATCCTCACCCCAACTAGGAGAAGATGTTCCACAATTTTGAGGCACAATTGTATTTAAAGGCTCTGGGGTTGCTAAATGCTCCAGTCTGTTCTCTTGGGCAACCCAAGGAATACCTGAATCCATATCTAATTGCCCAAATTTCAATATCCATTTCTTGAGTTGGACAATGATTTATCTGGAAACTTTAAGATCAGGACAATTAATAATCTTATGACCAATTTTGTTGCAGTGAAAACCCCTGATGGGCAAACCCTCAAAATCCACATGTTGAAGCTAGGGACCTTGCTTAAAATAAATGTGGATAAATCAAAAAATAGGTTTTGAGAGGTTTAAATAAATGCACAGTCTCACAAAGTTAATTGAGTGTCATTTGCTTTGGAATCTAGCCTCACAAACCCCAACCTTTCTTGCCAATCGCTTAAATAGACTAGGGTTTTGTAGACCCAAAGGGAGATGGTAAAAATGGATTCAAGTGGGGACTCTATGAAAAGATACATATACAAGGTCAAATAAAGGCTTCCAAGGGCAAAGGGAAATACCTATCCTACGTCAGACCCAGGGACCATTGTTTCAAATAAAATTTTGATATGCCACAAAGATAAATTTTATAATAAGAAGCCTTTGGCGATAAAATACATAGAGGGGCACTCAAGGTCCTTCCCAGTAGTTCCATCCACCAGTTAATCATTGATGAAGATGGCCTATTTCCAAGAAATCTGGCAAAAGTGAAATACTCCCCATTTCCTTAGCAACCTAATCTATGCAATCCTCTAGCAAGTTGCAGATATATAAATCTAGTCATAGGTACTTGACAATTTTAATTCTTGACATTTTTTGAACCACTTGATTTACACTCAAATAAATGAGTCTTATTCATCATTCCTCTAGCCATTTATCTATATGTGGGATTGACCCCTTTATTTTTTGTTGTTACTACACAGGTATTTCTAAATCATTACTCAAAACTATTTTATATCACTCTCGGACTGTGCTTGGCCTCAACTCAATTGTTCTTGATTTTATGGGACAAGTCCACATTATGTAGATAGGTCCACTATTGCAGACCTATCCACTTAGCCACTATTGCAGACCTATCCACTTAGCGCGACCTTGTCCCCACACCATTTAATGACTACTTTTCAAAATTTGAAATACCCATATGGGTCATCCTACACATTTCAAAAGTTGGCTAAAGTAAATTATTTGATTGAACTCATATAAATACAAATCAAAGGTTATTCATTAAGGGGATCTCTCGGGAGCTTGGCACTGTCTATTGAACACTTACACTATTTCACATTAAACATTACTACACATTATTCTTCTCAAATTCAATATCAATCACTAGGAACAATCACAAGCTAAGTCTAAAGCAGTTCAAATTAAGTCAAGAGTTAACATTGTCAAATATCAAATCCAAATTACAAGTTGTATGCATATAGTGAAGGAGCATAATTGCATAATCACACAAAGTGGGAGAACTACATGTGGGTTGATTCCCTTCTTGAAGTATATGGATACGTAGGCAACGATCAATCATCAATGTGGGTGATTGCAGTTAGCTTAGCCCATTACACTTCAATTTATTTTTTGCAAGTTCTTATCTCTCACAAGTACATCAAAGGTTTTCCAGACAAAGGTACGATAATGACAGAATCAGAGTATCTCAACCCTCTCAGTAGACATGTACAAATAGTAGAATAATTATAGTTTCATCACTTTCATAGCAGACAAATCTGCAATCAACATACAAGGCCACACTACGTAGTTATCCATGGAGTGCAGACATGTTCATATATATCCGTTGAGTCTATTATTGGAATAAGCCATTACAGGTATGTTTTATCATGTATTTCACTGTCAAGCACTTGTTACTCCATCTAAAAATCAAAAAACATAAGTATCTTATTATTGGTTGTACTTAATATATTTAGCATATGTTGCTTCTTGATCAATTTCAATTGATTTTGCCTTACATTCAAATTAATGTTTGAATGTCATATATTACAATTTGAATTATCTTTCAATATTTTATGTCTACTAAATATTATTAAATCAAAAATAAGGTAAAACATATTGGTAAACCCATTTGTCACTCGAGCTTTGCTTTTCAAATTTTTGTTCCAAGGTTTCAACTAAATTTATGATTCCCCTTACACTAAAGAGATATTTGATCATCTTTTTCAGGATTTGATTGACCACTATTCTAGGATGTCTCTTTGACCTAGGGGTTCTAGATTGAATTTCTAGTTTCCATACATATTTTATTTCTTTTGTTAGTTTATAAAAATAATTATTATTTTTTCTTATTTTATAGAATTGTGTTCTAATAGTTGTAAAACTTATAGGAGTTGTCATTCTTGTGAAAATGGCCATTAGTTTTACCTAAGCCATGGTGTGATGGGTCCTACTCCAATACTTAAGTAATTAGACAATATTATATACTAACTTTAACTTCCACGTATCTAACAAATATATTGGAAGTACATATGGTTTTTTTATTTTTGTCCATAGGAAGTATTTTAGTTGTTTGAATTTTTAATGCATTAGTAAATGGTTAGCCCTAAGAAGTTACTCTCGATATACCTCAAAGGAGAGATGGTGCGGCTATGAGACTGTGAAATCCTTCGTAGTTAGTGCCCATTTGGGTCTTGTTCACTATTTATGAATGGGATCAGTTTATTTCAGAGTCTAAAATTCAAATACACCCAACCTAGTTATACCCATTCTCTCTTTTATTTTACCCATTTTCATGATTCCCTTGTATGCCACCCAAAAAGGTTAGCTTCCTTGTTCCTCTAAGGCATAGTGTTTGATTAAGTGGAATCCATATAGAGCATATACAGATTCCTTTGGTCTCTTTTAAAATGGATAATACATATATTTTTGCTCAAATTGATAACACAACTATTCAAAGATATATACAAGTCAAAAATGATGTTGATGATGAACATGATAATCAAGATAATCTTGATGGACATGATAGAGTTGATTCTAATAAACTTAATGGGGTAGACCTTGAGCAAGTTAAAGAATTATCCAATTTTAGTGGACTTCATATGCCAAACTCAGTGAGAATCCTCTGAAGCCAAATAGCCTCAGTGGAAACATTAATAGCTCCTCTATATTTTTCCTCAGTAGAAGATAAAACAACGTTCTACTTCTTGCTTGACCAACTACTTGAACCTGAATCAAGGGAGAAATTTTAACCTAAAGTAGACTTACAATTCTGAATATCACTAGCCCAATCTGAATCTGTATAACCAATCAAGTCGATGTTGATGCCTACTCCATAGTGAATCTCAAAACTATGTGTACCTTGAATGTAGCGGAGAATCCACTTAGCTACTTCTCAATGTAGCTCATTTGGTTCCTACATAAATCTAGAGACCATGCCCACTAGATATGAAATATCAGGTTTATTGTGCGTAAGGTAGATGAGACTACCAACAAGATGTCGATATGAAGTAGCATCAACCAAAGGAGATGGACAATTAACCTCTAGCTTCACACCAGATAGAAAATGAGTCAGAGTTGGTTTATAGTCAGCCATGTTAAACTGTGCAAGCAAATCAAGATCATAATTAGATTTTGCAATAGTGATCCCAAAGTCACACTAAGAAATTTCAATCTCGAGGAAGTAATGCAACAAGCCTAAGTCAGTCATTGAGAACCTTCCAAACAAAGTAGTTTTCATTATTGTGATGGTGGATGAAGAACACCCTATGATCAATAAGTCATCCACATAGAGAATTAGAATCCATAGTGAATCATCATGCTACAAAATGTAGACATTCAGATCAAAATTGCATCTTGTGAACCCAATCGAAAGAATAAAGGAGTCCATCTTAGCATACCAAGCTCAAGGTGCTTGGTTGAGGCCATAGATAGATTTCTAAAGTTTGTAAACTAAGGAAGAATCTTCCAAAAATCTTTGTGTTTGTTCCATGTATATTTCTTCTTTGAGGTCACTATGAAAAAAGACACTCTTCACATCTATTTGATGAACATCCCAATGATGTGTTATGGTAATGGTGAGAGTGAGTCAAATTGAGTTAACTTTAACAACTGGGATGAACATCTCAGTATAGTCAATGTCAGGGACTTGATAAAAATCCTTTACTACCAGATGTGTTTTGAACTTTCTAATGAACCCATCTAATGTAAATTTTGTTTGGTAAATCCACCTACATCAAACAAGTTTTTTTCCCTTGGGAAGAGGGATTAAAACCTAAGTGTTCTTCTTCAATAAGGAACCATAGTCCTCTTCCATAGTAGTATCCCACTCAGGAGTGCCTAATGCCTCACAAAATGATTGTGGATCAAAAATAGATGCAATGAAAGCATGTGGGGCATTTTGGAATTGTGAACAGGTTTGCATGGTGTCTGATGAATCTCCAAACCATTGGATAACACTTTACAGTGTTTGTTTATCCCAAAGAGGATTAGTGCTCAAAGAGTTAGGAGGAGATTCCTCATCCTCTAAATATATTTTGGGAGGAGGGGAATCCTCATCACTATTCTCATCATCAGAACTAGAAAAAGAATTTAGATCATCAAGAAGTTGCTCAACCAGATCTAAATCATCATAATTGTCATCAAATCCCAGTGCATCCAAAGAAGAAAGAGGAGTGTCATCTATAGAGTCTTGAGGACCCTCATGAAAGTGAACACTCCTCTTAATGAACAACTTATGAGTGGTGGGATAGATAAGCATATATCCCTTAACACCCTCAAGGTATCACCAAAGATGTAAGGCTAACTTTGAGGTGTCATTGCCTTACATTTAATCTTCGGAATACGAGCCACAACAGGTGATCCAAACTCTTGAAAGTGCTTCATTGTGGGTTTTTGGCCACTTCAAGCTTCAAAAGGAGTGACTCCCTTCAATGATTTATGAGGAACGTGGTTCTAGATATAATACACATAATTGATGGCATCGACCCAATACTGAGGTGCAAGATACTTGGAGTGTAGCATACAATTGGATATTTCCTTCAATGACCTATTATTGCACTTTGTAACACCATTATATTGAGGACTATATAGAACTATATGTTGTAATTTAATCCCATCTGATGTACAATATTACTCAAAATGATTACTGACATACTCACTACCATTGTCAATGTACAAAATATTGATGACTTTACCTGACTATTTTTCTAAAAGTACTTTGAAGTCTTAAAAATGATCAAACACCTCTAATTTTTACTTTAAAAATTACACCCAAGTATCCTTGAAAAGTCATTGATGAAATTAATCATGTATTTAGTCTTGTTGAATGAAAGTTTTAGAAATGGAGCAACAATGTCACTGTGGACAATCGCTAATATATATTTAGCTCTCTATTATTTTCCCTTGTCATACTTATCCTTAAGGTGCTTACCAAGTAGCAACCCAAGTAAACTCCTTTAGAAAACTTGACTTGTGGAAACCCTAAAACCAAGTCTTGATAACTAAGTTACTCCAAGTTGTGATAGTCGAGATGGCCAAATTGTTCATCCCATTTGAATGAGTGAGCAGTGCAGTAGAGAGTTGATTAGGAACAAGATGCGATAAAGTATACAATCATGACTGGTGATCTATTTTCACAAATACAGTGATGGAGTCACTATTTTCTTCCCTAATGACCATTGAATTAGATGTGAACTCAACTTTCTTGATGTGAGTGATCTAATAAACAAATATGAGATTGGTGGACAAAGAGGGAACACATATAACATCCTGAAATGTACCATCATTCACTTCAACAGATCCACTCCCACTAACTTTTATAAAGTTATTATCACCCAACAATATGGAAGATATAAAATAAGGCTCTAAGGATGAGAACATGTCATGTGATGAAACCATGTAGTACGATACACCAGCATCAATTACCCATGTGGAAGGTTGGGATGCAACTCTAACAAGTGTTTTACCCTTATCTTTTCCCTTACTAGTGTATTTGGCCTTAGAAGACTCGTGCACTCTGATTGAAAAACTCATGGACACTAATGTTGTGCTTCTCAAACATCTTAGTCAGTAGGTCAATCTGCTTATTCATGTATTTGGATTCATTATGCCTAGATTTATTGTAGTATCCACATGTTAGTTGCTCTTTCTTGAGTTTATTTTCTAAAGAGGAGGATTATTTTGATGCTTTGGACTTAGTATCAACCGTTTCTTTACTCTAGGTCCTTGTTCTATTTATTCTCCTTGATACTAGAAGTTTTTTGTTTGTCAATAATCATAATAAATACATGTGATTTAGATGACTTCAGTGTACCCATTTGAATTACCTTGTCTTGCTCCCGAGTCAAGTCAACAACAAAGTCATCTAAGGATGACATGGTCCATGTAGTTCCAAGGGCATGTTTGGTGGTGTGGAAGGTGCAAATGAAGATAGAATAGTCAAATTCCAACTTGGAAAGGATGGAAAGAATTCATTGATCATCCTTTTTATCAATGCCACATAATTTCAACTACAATATAAGTGATTTGAAATTTGTGAAGAAGTCTTATACCTTATCAAAATCGTTTGAGCTCAAACTGATGAGCTCGTTCTCCAACGTATGACCTCTCATTATATCCTGCTTCCTAAAAAGTTTTTATAATATGGCCCAGACTTTATTAAGAGTAGTGTTATATTCAATATAAAAGAGTAGGTCAAGAGACATATACAAGCATAAAATATTGTAGGATTCGTCACTTCTATTGTACCATTTTACTGTCTCTTACTTAAATGTTGGTTCTTTTTTTGTACCATGTTGCAGATTTAAAAAGCTAAACAAAGATTTAAATCATGCACATAAAATTAAACAAATTCATAGGACAAATACATAGAGAATACTTAATAACATTATATATTATATTCGGAAATACAATATCTATTATATAGCCAAAGGAAAAAACAAAACAACTTCCTAAATAATAGGAAGGGCTAATAACAATACACCCATTAATGGATTCATGGGTATAACAAATTAACAACAAATATATTATTTCTATGTAACAATAATATATTATTTACTAACTTACAAAACCATAAGTACTATTTACTTTACGATAAATACACAATTTTACACAATGTGAAAACTAGATTTTCCAACATTTCCCCTGTAGTTTATATATATATATATATATATATATATATATATATATATATATAGTAGCTTGTAGCTTGCTCCACCTCCATGTGATCATGATCTTCTCCACATACATGTGTCATCGCACATCTCTTCCTTCACACTCATCTACAATTGGTTTTTCAGGTTCACCAATAACCAATAGTTTTCACAGGTTCACCTTACAAAATGGTTTTCTCAAGTTCACCATTAACCTTACAGAATGGTTTCCTCAAGTTTACCAGTAACCTTTCATCATGATTACTACAATACTTTTTAGATCAATATTCTTCAATGTAAATATACAAAAGGGTTACATGAGAATATCACTCACAAGTGAACAGATAAAATTATTCTTATTTTATAAACACACATGCTGAAAAATAAATATAACTACCACACTAAAAAAATTGAAATCCACACCATGCTGAAATGAAATATACACCACACAAAATGTCATCACATTATTGGTATGGCTCTGTCATTGGGGACTGACAAGAGGTCATTGAAAGACCTCCTTCCTCCGTGTATCCCCTAGGCTCCAATAGATTCCAATTAATAGACAAAGTCTTATTCACTTAGATATTATGTGTAAGCAGTAATTGTTTGCTCATTATTCTCTTCTTCATCTATGGCCATGGCACTTTCTTTTAGTTTGCCATCAAGTAAATCTTGTGCTCTTTTTCTACAATTCATATACATGTGACTAGCTTGTTTATAATAGAAATAGGTAATCCATTTCTTTGTATTTTTGGAAGTTGCTCCATGTTTAAATTTTTTCTTAACAAATGCCTTATCTTTTTTGATTTTACCATACTTTGCCATTTCCTTTGGTTCAACAATCATAGTTATTTTTTCTTCATCAAGTAAAGAAAAAATGAGATCTTCTAAACTAGGATTGATTTTACTCAATGTAAAAACTATATTAGAATAACTGGGTGGCATACTATTCAATAAAACTGCTTTTGTATCATCATCATGTATGTCAACTTTAATTTTAGCTAATTTATTTGAGATGGAATGAAACTTACTAATGTGTTCCACCATGTTGTCACCTTCTTCTATTTTGAGACTAAACAATCTTTGCTTTAATGTAATTGATGAGCTTCTGGCTTGCAAACCAAACAATTTGTTTAATGTTAGCCAAATTGTATTTGAAGATTTAGACAAATCAATATGATGCAAATAAGCATTAGATAGCCCCAATTCATGATTGTTTTAGCTTTTCAATCTTTGCTCTCCCATTTTGTTGCTTCATCTGCATATTTGGGTTTTTTCACTTTGCCATCAACAATATTCCACGTCTTTGTTGATTAGAAGCAATTGGGTTTGTACTTGCCAAGTGTGAAAATATTTTCCTTCAAAATTTTGAACATGACCAAATTTTTCCATTATGACACTCTCACAGGGTGTCGGCTTACACCGGTAATGCGTCCGTACAAACAATATGAAAAAAAACCTAGTAATCACCTAAACAAAATCCTAATATTCACCTAAATAGGATTCAACGAGAAACTATGACATTTTTGAATTTTTAATGACAACAATAAAGACTATATTTTGACATCAAAGACTTCAACTATTACTTGCGACCCAAAAATAAATTTGACACTGTAATTCTTGACAATTTACGAAAACTTGAAACAAGGATTATAAATCCTAATAAAATTCTAAACTCAATACCACATTAATGCATAATAAGATTTCAAACTAAATCCCCTAACTTCATGACTTATTGCATTAACAATATACCTAAACTTAATGAAAAATAAATTGACTTACAAAATATAGCTATTGCATGGATAAGTTGCCATGGTCGAATGCATGAAGACGTCAAGCAGGTCAATGCAAGAATTTTTAACATGCATGAAAAATCAGGTTTGCATGTCTCTTATTGGTGCCATGAAGTCTTCACAATGCAGGGAGATCTTTAAATCATAACAAATTCAAAACTATGTATTTTACAAAGACAAATATTCTTAGAGCCTTCCTGGTGAGTGTTAAAGTACACAGTTTCCTAATAAATCTCCAAGGCCAGTGCCACCCTAACAGTGGATATTTTGAACTTTTGAAAATGAGCTTCTCTCAAATCCTTTCCTTCCATAATTGCCACTGAGGGAGTCATTAATGAAGCATCACAACACCAAACCACATTGTCGTTGGGAGTGATAACGATCAAGAACTATGGCATCTAGTTGTGTTACCAAAGAGGACGAGTTATCACAACATGTACAAAGAATATCAAGATACCATTTTAAATGGTGTTGTTGAACAGATGCATGATGAGATGGCTTCTCGGCATAGAGTGTGTCAACCCTACATCCAGATTATTAAGACATATACAATTCCTACAAAGCTTTGCAAGCATGGGAATACAAAGAAAAATTATGCCATTTGTACAACTACGTCATTGCTACTCAAACTAATTGATAGGCCACTAATTACCACTCTGATACCATTATTGTGGATTTAAAGAGCTAAACAGAGATTTAAATCATGCACATAAAACTAAAATAAATTCATAGGACAAATACACAGAGAATGCTTAATAACACTATATATTATTAATGAAAGAGTATTATCATAGTCCATTGAATTATCTAGAGAGTTTCTGGAAAAAACTATGTATTCATTTTTTGACCGACGTTTCAGTTCATACTACATGAACCATCATCAAGGTTTGAGAGTGAATAAATAGTTTTGCAATCTAAGCCATTCCTTTATAAATATAACAATGAGACCCATTGATGTCCATGTAATACAATTTTAAATTATTTAATTTTTTATTTTTAATTATTAAATTTTTAATTATTATTATTCAAATGAAAATAAGTTAAAAATTAAAAAACACATTTCAAAATCATAAAAAATTAAAAATGAATAATCAAACATAAAATAGGAAAAGTGTTAAAAAAAAAATTACTATTTACTAATAAAAGTTATTAGTTTTCATTTTTAATATTTAATAAATCAAATTGAGATTCTTAAATTATTGATTAATTTTTTTTTTAAATATAAGAATTATCATAAAGAAATTACACAATAAATTATAAGTCATAAATTGTAAATAGTAAGAAATGAAAAGAAGATCAATTAACAAAATAAGTAAATAACAAGTAAATATAATAAAGGAGGGAGGGTAGAGGGAGGGTAGAGGGAGGGGGATTAAAATTAAGTATAAAAACAGGAGTAAATATATTAAGATGGAATGAGGAGAAGGGAAGGCAACAGACAAAACAAGGCAAGGATAAGGAGTAGATAAGGGTAAAAAAGGAGAAAGGGTTAAAAATTAAAAGAAAAAAAATTCAAAAAACTAAGGGAACATATAAAGGAGGACCTACTCGAGGGGGATGGGGGGAGCGGCAACAGAATTTGGGGTGGGATGGGCGGTTGGAGCCACACCCAAAGGGGTGATGGGAAATCTAAAAAGGTTTGAGCACATTGATGATAGATTTTAAAGTTTGGTTTAACTCAAGACCACTATCTCTGTTGACGTTATTAGTATGCTTATGAATTTTAATAGTTTCCTTGAGACGACATTTGAAATAATTTTTTTCAGTGGTGAGAACATTAGTTTCTTCTATGGAAATATGATGTCAAGTTTTAAGGGAGTGTTCTACCAAAGCAGACTTAACCATCCTTTCTTTATTAATATCTATCACATGTTCGTTGATCCTGGTCTTAATGGAACGACCTGTCTTGCCAATGTATGACACCCCACAAGAGCAATCAATTTTGTAAACTATGCTTCTCAATTGTCCTTGGTTGATTTGATCAAGCATCTAAGCTTCTTAAGGGGGATAAAGTTGGTATGGATGTTGTTTCTTTTTAAAATCTTGGCAGTTTTGAAGGAGATCCCTTCAACGCAAGGAAGGAAAGTTGTAGGTAGGTTTAAAATGTCCTTCGGGATCTTAGGTTTCATCAAGGAAACTTTGGTAGATTTGAAGGCCCTCGCAATCTACTTGTCTTTGTACCTATTTAGCTTAAACACTTCAGTTAAGTGTAGGATCTCATCCTCTAAGTGCTCTTCATTGCAAATTCTTAACGCTCTCATGGTAAGGGTTTTATGACCCCTAATTTTTGAGAGGGATGGTAGTTAGAATTTGCATGGAGATAAAGTTCAGTATGGGTAGATTTATGATAGACCTTACGAGAGAAAGAACCATCCAAATTTTTGGAGAGGAAGACGTCTAAAAAGGGAAGGCTACCTTCAGATTCTAATTCCTTAGTGAGCTTGATGGAGTCAGCCACATTGTTTAAATGAGTCTAGAATTATTCCAGCTTATTTAACCCATGTAGCTAATTGACATGGGTGTCATCCACATATCTCTTCCACTAGGTTGGTTTTAAAGGGAAAGAGTTAAGAGCAAGGTCTTTAAAGTATTCCATAAAAAGATTGGCTAAAATAGGGGAGAGGGGTGAGCCCATTATAACCCCATCTGTTTGCTGAAAAATAACTCCTAATAATGAGAAGAAAGTAGAAGTTAGACAAAGAGTCACAATGGATGTAGTTTCTTCATCCACATGATTACTTACTACTTTTATGGTGTCAACTATAAGAATTTTAGTGAAGAGAGACACCACATCGAAGCTCACTAAGACGTCCTCATTAGAGGCATGTTTGTCCTTGATAAATTCTACAAAATCAAAGGAGTCTTTGATAAAAGAGGAGGTTTTCCCCACAAATGACTTAAGTTTCATAGCTAAGAAGGATGCCAAGGCATAAGTCAAGGAGTTGGTGGTATCAATGATGGGTCTAATGGGAATCCCCTCCTTGTGTATCTTAGGGGCACCATAAATTCTGGGGGTAATGGTTTTCTTAGAAAGAAGGCACTTTTTAATGTTGTCATCAAGGGAGGATTGATTAATTAATTTTGTAACCGATTTCGAGATTTTGGAGATCAGGTATGAGGATAAAACTCTATAGCTCCCACTATTATTTAAGTGGTCAAGCATCTTAGAGTTGTAATCAATTTTGTCCATAATAATTGTAGCATTCCCCTTATCGGCTTTAGTGATGACAATATTGTCATTGTTATTGAGGATTTTTAGAGCGTTCCATTTTTCTTGGAACATGTTCAGTTTGGGGGGTTTGGCTTTTCTTAATGCTACAACACAATCTTGTCTGATAGACTCAACTAAGTCATGAGGAAGGAATTTTAACACGTTTTCAATTTCCACCATAAAGTCTTCTCTAGGAATGTGTTTCAAGGTAACCGTAAAATTTAAACCCTTTTTTAACACGTTGAAAAAAAACTTATCAAAAAGAAGGCTGGACAAATTTACAACAAGTTTGTCTTCCCAATTAACCCTTTCTCCTTTTTTATCCTCACTTACTCCTTGTCCTTACCTTATTTTGTATATTGCCTTCCCTTCTCCTCATTCCATCTTAATCTATTTACTCTTGTTTTTATACTTAATTTTAACCCCCCTACCTTTGCCTTCCCCTACCCTCCCTCCTTTATTATATTATTATAAAATTATTATTATATTTTTGTCTTAAGTTTTATTAGCAATGGTTGTTTACTTGTTATTTATTTATCTTCTTTTCATTTCTAACTATTTACAATTTATGACTTATAATTTATCATAAAATTTCTTTATGACAATTCTTATATTTTTTTTAAATTTTAATCAATAATTTAAGAATCTCAATTTGATTTATTAAATATTAAAAATGAAAACTAATAAATTTTATTAGTAAATAGTAAGTTATTTTTACACTTTTCCTATTTTATGTTTGATTATTCATTTTTAATTTTTTTATGATTTTGAAATGTGTTTTTTAATTTTTAATTTATTTTCATTTTAATAATAATAATTTAAAATTACATAATTTAAAATTGTATCACATAGACATCAATGGACTTCATTGTTATATTTATAAAGGAATGGTTTAGTCTACAAAATTATTTATTCACTCTCAAATTCTGATGATGGTTCATGTAGTATGAACCGAAACGTCGATCAAAAAATGAATACATGATTTTTTCCAAAAACTATCTAGATAACTATATATTATATTCAACAATACAACTGCTATTATATAGTCAAAGGAATAGACAAAATAACTTCTTAAATAATTGGAAGGGCTAATAACAATACACCTATTAATAGATTCACGGGTATAACAAATTAACAAAAAATATATTATTGTTACATAACAATAATATATTATTTACTAACACCGATCAGATGGGGGTGCATTGGTAAAGCAACTTGATTGTTATATGCACAATGCAGGTTCAAATCTTAGAGGTATTGGAAGCCCGATTGTGGTCATTTCACTGGTATAGGTTGGTTGTAGCCATATTGGTGGGATAAATGTCGGTTGTGGCAGGAATGTAAACACTGGTTGTGGTGAGAATATTATGGCAAAGAATATAAAAACATCGATTGTGGCGGGAATATTGGTATTCATAGATTGTGATGATAGTGTTGGTATCGGTCGGTTGTGGCCGTTGATGTAACCGGTTTATGGCTCTGATCAAAAGCTTTGTATCTATGTACAAAAATATATATTATTTACTAACTTACAAAATTGTAAGTACTATCTACTTTAAGATAAATACATAATTTTATATGATGTGAAAACTAGATTTCCTAACATACCCATCATGACTCATTTTCAAAATAGAGATATTTTTGGGATGGTGTAAGATTTTGATCCTCAAGAGGTTTTTCAATTTGACTTTCCACTCATAATAGTTAAATGGTGTAAGAATCAAAACATGACTCATATCCATAGTGCAGAAAGGTAGTATGTGTTAAACGACATGTGCTAAAAGACTAGGAATATGTAACCCCCTAAATTTATAAAGGTTTAAATTTACAGGTATGAAAATATTATCAATGTGTAGAGCTATAAAAAAATTATACTTAAAAAAAAAAAAAAAAAAAACCTCAAAAGGAGCAATAGGCTAAAAGTTATGCGCATTTGAAGTTCTAGATGGCAAGGGTAATCTCTACTTTGTAAAATTTGAAAAAAAATTGGTGTGCAAATTTTTTTTTGAAATTTTTAGAATCAACTTCCAAAAAAAAACTTATACCTTTTTGGGGCAAAGTTTATGTAATTTTAGATTGGAAGTTACCTGGGGCTTAACTCTCATGTAACCAAGAGCTAAGACTTATTTTGAGTGTTCCCCCATCTCACTTTGATTGATGTTATTGATGTAGGAGTGACATCATCCCAAAAATACCTCCATTTTGAAAATGAATAATGTCACTCTCCACTATCTTAAATTTGGTGGTCTCTAGGATGTTATAGGCAAGTGGAAAATGTGGATAGAATTAGAGGTGTACTTTTGTAGGTGTCAGAACCTAACACTATCTTGAGTAGATGGCAGAGTCCAGGGTGTGCACAAGTAGGATTCAAAACCTATAGTGTCCCTAAGAATATATCAAAATTCATATGTTGCATGAGTAGGGTTCAGAACCTAGAGGGTGCATGAGCAAGGGTCAGAACCTAACAAGTACATGAGCAAGGACCGAAGTTTGATGGGTCCAAATATAGGGGCCAAAGTCTGACAAGTGCAAATGCAAGGGACAAAGTCTGACTGGTAAAAAATTAGGGGCAAATGTCTACTGAGGTGCAAAAATATATTGATATTTATTTAATTTGTTGTGGAAAGTCTGTCAGGGCTATTTTCTACCATGGAAAGTCTCCCAATCGTCAAACTTACTTGTGAGAGGTCAAAATCCCACTGATTTAGAAAAACCTCTAAAATGTGGATTATGTATGGATTCTTCAAAATATGAAAGAGACCCACTTGGTTTCTTGACAAACTCAGAAAATCTCAGAAATAGGTTTTCCTCAAAGTCACCGAAAGGTGTGATTTTTTGCAGATTCAAAAAATGGCCTTGAAATCCTCTAAAAAAGGTCGAAAATAGATTGTCATAAAACTAATTCATTTTTATAGTCATTCCTAAGGTTTTTATACCTTATAATACAATGGTGTTGTCCATTTTACACTTAAAGACACTATGTATAAAAATTTATATGGATTTATGAGAAACCCCACCAAACCCTAGAAAATTAAAATCAATGAAAATATAGAACAAGCAAGAATGCAAATATCATAACAAAATCGATAGATTCATCTACTAGTGTAGCTCTAATACCATGTCGGAGTGGTTCACAATTGAGAATCAACTAGATAAGGTTGAATGCACAAGACTGAATCTATATGGAGTAGTGAAATCTGAAAAACAACTCATAAGAGGAAGAAGCTTATCTTCACAACAAAAAGTTGCATGAAAATTCATTCATTAGCTAAAAAATACATAAGAAGGTACATTATATAGTGACAAATTAAGTCACCTAAAAAATTAATTAACTCAACTCACAATTAGATAATGACTTAAAGTATATTTCCTTTAATGACCTATTATTAACCTAAACAAACTAATTAGACCGTGTAGGTAAAACCACATAGTGGGAAAAAAAATCTACACTAACAAAATTAACACTAGTAAGAGATGCCTTTTTATCATGTGGTGACTCTATGATAAGATCATGAAATTGTGGTGCAAGACTAATATCATGTGAAGATGAACATGAGAATGGAGTAGGAGCAACATCACAATATGTGTGAGAAGAAATGACACTACTTTCAATTGTGACTTTTGATGTGCCAAGGAAAGAGGAAGAAGGGTTATCATCATTGGTAGACAAGGGGGAAGAGATATAAAATTTGAGCTTAACATCCGCTATGTGCAAAGGAGAAGATATGAAAATGTTATTATTGGTAGTTACTTTAGAGATTGAAACTAGCTTTAAAATGTCTTTATTGAACATAAATTTATTTTGCTTTGATTGCACTTTTGTTCTAGATTATTAGGCAATGAAGAAATTGAATGTGGAGAATAATCTAGAGGTGCATTTGTTTGAATGAGCCCTTATTCCCAAGGGTCAACAAAGTCATATTCATCATGAACATTACAAAAAGACCATCTTCCATAAGTTTTTGCTTATGACTGTTTGTTTGATCATTATCATAACTATAAGGTATAACATGAGTAGAGAATAATTTATCTAGAGGATGTACATCATTAATATATTGACTTTGACTATCCATGATATGTATAATTAAAAATGAGCACAACAAATAATAATTTTATAATAAACAAGCAATCTAGCATGTATAAAGAAACTAATAACTATGAATACAATACAAGCAAAAATCAAGGTATAAGGGTGATCTAGGAAAGGGTTTAAATGATTTGTAAGTTCTCAATTATACTTGTTCATTCATTGATTAGTGCTAGCGCAATGTTTTATAATATTAAATACATAGGTAGAACCATGCATGTAGCCTTTTAATCCTAATTTTGAGGGTACAAGGAGAGTAATTTTGTAGAGTGATATGCTCTTTTCAGGGGCAGCATAAATTTAACAACTAAAAGATACTTCATATGATATAAAAAGGGACACAAGGTGTTTTTGAAATACCTTGAAGTATGTAGAAACTCAATTCCATGCTTAGTGTTTTACTATGGCTATGAGTATTGGGGTAAACTCCTCATGCTATGATGTTTGTAAACAAAACATTATGTAGCCCTTCACGACATTCACTAAGTAGTTTAAAAACTATCAGAACATATTTTTAAAAATAAGTAAAAACAAATGAAAAATAATAACGAAATATTTTTATTTTTAGAAATTGAGCAAATCTCAACCTAAGGTCAAAAGAAAGAGATTCAACATTAGAATGATCCAAGGTGACAAGATAATTTATTTAATATCAAATTAAATCCAAAGTCGAAGAAATTGAATCTTTTGTGTCAAATTTTATCCAAGATCAAAGGATGTCTTCTTTCAATGTCAAGTATTTACAAAAATTTATAATAAATCATATTTTAAAAATCAAAGAAAACAACTAACATTGTTATAAAAATAATCGATTCACCATAATGTTTAACTCTTTTAATTTAAGATGACTTCAACTAATAGAATTTAACTATTGAAATTATAATGTTGATATTTATTGATCTGATATTAAAATACAACCAAATATAATATGCTAAAAAAATTACAGAAATTAAAAACTTGCAAAAAATATTTAAAAAGCTTAAGGATGTGCAAACCTCCTTAAAATAGATAAAGTGCTGACTGTGTAAGCTCACTACAACTGGAAATTGTGTAAAAAAACTTACAAACAATGTCGTATTAGAAAATGGTAATTCATAATTTGTTGGGACAAATCTACAGGAGGTAGATAGGGGTGCATTGTGGCCGCATCTTGGTTGATTATGTACCTGATTTTTTGATCTGGGTCTGTGTGACCACCTATAAGGGTTGATTGATGATTCTATGTTTTGTGTTGTTGGAAGCTCTGAAAAATAAAAACTTTTGTTTCTTATATATGCATTGGGTATCAGTTATCCTATATATGTATTAGATATCAATTAGATAACAAAATGGGTTAACGGGGATGGCTGAGTTGGCCTCAAAAACCTCTTGTAACTGATCATTACCTGCATAGTTCAAATAGGCCTCAAACCAATGCAATTTTCCTTCCTAAAGTGATTGTGTGATTTAAGGTTATATAAATAGATTACTATAGCTATAATATTGATTTAAATGCATGATAATGGATGCCCTTGAACTGTAATAAAAATTATTTAAACTTGGCTTGTCATTGTTAGAATGTTGCAAAATTGAAATTGGAAGAAGTATTATTTTGATTAGTATGCAATGTAATTGCTAAAGAGATCAAATGGTGATACAATGAGTGGCATTGATGTGTTTTTATATTAGAATATTTGGAATAATTTTGTTAACTTTAAAAAACATGTGAAGGAGCTATTGTGAAACATCTCAGTTTGAAAAGTTGATCATTGGAACACAAAGACAAAGGCATGCTAGGTGATAAGGCCATAGTGTAGCCCTGTTTGACTAGCATGGATTTATCCCAGTAGACCATAGATTGTTGGGATAGGTATGATACGAGGTTGTGAGATAAATAAAAATGAATGTGGTTAAAATAAGGATGTATGTATGATATTTGTAGTGCTTACAAAATAGTGAAGACTCTTTTATAAATTAAGAGTTAGTGAAATGATGAATATAATAAGGGTAATGATGCCAAGAATAAACATTGTCAAGCATTTAATGATTAAATTTATGTGTCTATAATTTTACTTATTATATTTAGCATATGTCGCTTATCAATCAATTTTAATTAATTTTATTTTACAATTAGATTTATATTTGAATTCAATGATTTATGCCTATAAAATATGTTTAATAAAAAATAGGGTAAAACACAATCATAATTACATTATTTTCTCAGCGATTTGAACAAGGACGCCCCTCAAGGATATGGGGCACAAAATTTTGATAATGGGATGGAGGATCATGTGGTTGCTCCTTTTAAGTTGTTAAGTCATTCACAATTTTTCACGAGTCAACAACTAAATCCTCATCACCATTGCAGATATATTGAGGGTTGGATTAGCTGGATCAAGAGTAGTATCCACCAGGGCAAGGAAAAATTTCAAAAAAAAACACAATAGTGGAAGGGTGTAATGAAATTACTTAGATAATTCACACGAATGGAAAAATTTGTCACAGAGTATGAGAAGAATAAGTAGATCCATAATAATAATTGATGAAAGAGAAAAATACTTGATAAATATGACTGAGCCACTTCGACAGAAAAACCTTCACAATAATGTAATAACATCATAATTTACAATATGATACCCAAAGAATAACCACTATCTCATATATATACTCTACTTAAGCCATGGTTATTCCATAGGTTGACCCTGTTAACAATATAAGAACATAGAAAATTTTAAAAAGATAATATGTAAACTACAAATCAACCACACATATCACTAGAAACGTTATAGGTTAAGGGCATAACATGCCCTTCCCCTTCACAACAATATTGAATAACTTTGGATATTGCTGCATAAAAGCTTCATCCTCCCATGTTGCATCTTCATAGTTCAGATTCTTCCACTTGATCAAATATTCCTTAATCTCCTTTGTTCTTAGCCATTTAGTGTGTGTCTGAAGCATTTCCTTGGGTTCTATAAAGACTTGGCCTTCTTCATCTAGTCTAGTAACTTAGTTTGGGTAGAAACTCATTATCTAATGACCTTCTTTAGGGAAGATATATGAAATACAAGATGTCTATGAGTGGACAGGGGTAGCTCCAACTTGTATGCAATGCTGCCAATTTTTTGTAGGATCTTATAATGGAAATTATACATAGGATAAATTTTGTTATCTTTTTTATGATGCTTTAGAGGTATTTGCATATATGGTGTCAAGCGCATAAATACACAATTACCCATGTCAAAATTCCTTTCACTATGGTGTTAATCCACTTGTTTCATTCTATTTTGTGCCATTGCCAAATTCTCTCTTAGACTAGCTAATACCTCATGTTGATGTTGAATATATTCTTCAATAACTCAAGTATTGGGTTGCACCCTCAAAGATGACATGATGGACAAGGGCTAATAACCATAGCTTTTCACAAACAGAGACATTTTGGAATAGGTACAGAGGGAAGTGTTATACCACCATTCTACTAGTGGAAGCCAATGAACCCACCATTCTTATTATTTTAATGCAAAACAATGAAGATACTCTTTTAGGCATTTGTCTACCACTTTGTTTTCCCATAATATTAAAGATGATATGACGAACTATGAGCGAACTAAGTACCCACACGTGAAAATAAATCAATTCAAAAATTACTAGTAAAGATGTGATCATAATCACTCATAATGATCTTGGGAGTACCATGGAGCTTTTGAACTGTATCCAAGAAAACAATAACTACTATACTAGATATATATGGTTGTGACAAGAAAAAATGAGCATATTTTTTTATTCTATCCACACAATTACCATGATGACATTTTTACTTTTATACCTCATTAATCCTATAATGAAATCCATAGAAACTTTCCTCCCACCTCTAGTTAGGAATGGATAAAGTCTAAAGAAGACCTGGTGCTTTAATTGTTTCACCTTTGTTTTGTTGACACACCATGCATTCAACCACATATTTTTGTATATCCTTACTGAGTCCTTTCCAAAAGAAATCATGCTTGATTATATGACAAGTTATTAAAAATCCTAAGTACCCCCTATTGGATATGCATGAAGCTCCTTAAGGATCTCATGCTTGAGGATAAAATTCTTACATAGGTATAATCGATTTTATACCATAATGCATTCCCATGCCACTTAAATTTTTCAAAAGCACAAAAACCATGTTAGAGATTTTGAATCAGAACTTATGTATCCTTGTCATTCTCCCTTTGTGATCATGCCTCTTCCAATGAATTTGTTTTTCCATATGGTCATTGCACATAACAATGTCTCGGTCGATTCGTCCCTCATGGATAGTGCATTTTCTACCACATTCTTTTTTCCTTTCTTATAAATGATTTCAAAGTCATATCCCAACATTTTAGTCACCCATTTTTTTGTTCTTCTAATGGAAATAATTTTTCTAAGAAATGTTTTAGACTATCATTATAAGTATTTACCTTAAAGTGTCTATCCATCAAATAAGGTCTCTATTACTTGACTTCATGAACAATAATCAACATCTATTTCTCATAGATTGGCTTTAACTTGTTTTTAACCTTGAGTTGATGACTTTCAAATGCAATGGGTCTTTCTTCCTGTATTAGTATTATTGTAAATACTAAAATTTTATTTATATAGCATTTCAGTCTTGTATACTTAACAAATACCTATCAAGGCTCTACCCTTCAGTTCTATACCTTCTTGTTGTCAAAAAGCTCGCATTCGCTATCTCACTATGTCAAATTTCTTATCTTAGGTCTGACCCTATCATTTATGATAAATCATATCTCCTACACTGTACATAATGCCTAAAACCTTATATATATCCCTCACTTTCAATTTTTAGATACTCGACAACTTACTAGTTTGTCGGACACTTGCATCCCATGTAAGACACTTGCATCGATGCAAATGTCCAGATTTTTATCAAGTGTCAAATTCTCAAAAGTCATTTAATTTTGAAATATTTAAAATCATATGGGTTGGTCCATTTGCTTTGTTTAACCCTTTTTTGAGATAATTTCAAAAGGTGTGATATAAATATAAATCAAATCCTACTCATTATTGATCTAACAAATACCAAGAAAAGACCTATTCAAACTCACTCAAATAATTAGACAACTAAGTTTTACTACCATATTCTTCTATATTTTCATATTAGTCATAGTAATAGTCATATTAAAATTCTGAAGCACTCAAAGAACATCCCGTGAGTAGTATTTATCAAGTTACAAGCTAGATAATCACATGCCCTGACATATGGTATATTGCACCCTTGTGCACACACAAGCCAACACCTCTGGGATAAATACATATGTCTGAAGCCCTCCTTGGAGTATTGGATATGTATACAATGTTCATTGACAGAGGGATCTTTGAGATTTGCTCGACACTTTGAGGCCACTAACCCATTTTTGGTAAGGTACAAAAACTTAAAATGAAGAGTTATGGTATTGATCTATACATATTCATATAGAGCATGTGCACAAAATACAAATCTATTAGTAAAAAGGTGAACCAAAAAAATTCAACTATTAGATCAAAAAAAAAGTCTATATTTTGGGCAAGACAAAAATGTCCATAAGAAGACACTATCATTGATGAAAGTATCTAGGTAGTAAAAACATTCAAAAACTTGAATGAATGGAACACCAAGTTAAGCTATAGGATTAAGATGAAGCTGGGCAACAGTGATAACCCATAACAATGTGACAAATGAGATATGCTTTTGCTAATCCTTAGTTGTATAGTTATTTTTGTATTTATTGCACATGTTTAAATAGGTTAAATTTTAATAAACTGCCATTTATTACCTAGATTTGAATATTACATTGTTACATTCAAACATTTTATTTATATAGTGTGTTCATGTGAAATACCCATTTAGGATAAAACATTCTAGTGAACCTATCATCTAAGTTTTATTGAGCCAAACCCTATCTTGCTTTAGGATTTCTTCCTTCTAATTTTTTGTAGATTTATGTATTTATTTTTTGAGATCTGATTTTTCTTATATAAACATAGTGTAAGTGATGTTTGTTCTCTTTATTGCCTTAGGCCTTGTATTTTTTCTCTTAGGTGTGTTTAGTTTTATAACCCTAAAAAAATCATGCTCATGTTAAAAACCGTAAGAAACATCATCCTTTAAATTTTTTGTTTAATCTTTTCGATGATCAATAAATTGCTTATGATGATCTTATGGCTAGACAAAATTGGTATACACAGTATTCCTTTGTAGTAGTTCCCTACAATTATAAAAATGAAAATACCAATAACAAAAATGTAAATATTGATGCATCTGATGAAACTGATAACGTGATTCCTTGTTCATCCTATGATTGTGATTGTGATTCCACATATTTCAAAGATTTTTATAAGCATAAATTACCTAAGTTAGCAATGGAAAATTTGTAAGGCTTAACACGAAACAATATGATTTTATTTGAGATTATATTATTATATTTAAGGATGCACTAAATTCATTAAACTATACACCATCACATTTGGAAGTGCAATTTATATTTAGTATGGGTCTTCTTTCTCCACTAAAATAAAGGGCATTGTATAAGCCTTTTACTTCCTTTGATAGCTTACACATGGATGTGCATAAATATGCATGTGCACGAACACATACCAATACTAAATCACCTAGATCTTCACCTAAAGGAAAACATATTTCCTACAAAGTGAAGCAACAAACCAAGAAGGTTCATGAGCCACCTCAAATACCTTCTTCCAAATTAGGAGTTCATACCAAAGAATAAATAGTAAATGTTTTACATAAGAGGAAAAAAATCCACACACAAAATACCTCCTAGAGTTAAAACATATACTTCTACTAAGAGGCAACCAATTCATTTTGATCAGTGAAGAGACAAACCACATGATATATTGCATACACTATTGTATAAATAATTGATTACTCTTCCTCTAAATTACTATCATTCACCACACATATTTGATATGGTGAAAGGACAACCCTTTTACACTAACCATGGTATTAATGGGCATTGTGACAATGTTTATTATGATCTAAAGTAAAATCTTACATAAATTGTAGACAGAGGAGTTATTACATTTAAGAAAGATACAACAAATTATTTTTCTCTTTCTTCTTCTATAGGTCAATCTAAGAGGGTTGAGACATCCCATGTCATTCATATTAAAGAACGTATGGTCTATTGTCCCTTGCAAAAACAAACCACTAGAATAAATCTTTCTCCTAGTGCACCCTCTACAATGATTGATCTTCCCCACACTGATCCTATCAAGGAACCATTGGTTGATCAAGCTCTTGCTAGAGGTGTACTTGGGGGAAGCACAAAACCACATGTTACAGAATCCAATCATACTTCGATGCTTATGTTTTTTACACAAAAAGAGTGGGTACCTAAACAAAGTCAAAAGGCTACAGATGAAATAAATAAATTTGATATTTCCAAAGCTGCACTAGATATTGTGTTAGAATAAAAATCAAAAGCACAATTGCCACATGATCATTATAGTTGAGCATTTTTATTCCCAACTAGATTCCATTATGTATGGTGGTTGCCTCCATCATCATTTAATAAAAAAAAATGAACTACAAATACTTTACCACATAAGAAAATATCATATTACATGAACAAAACTAAAGTATTTGAAACAATATACACATATTCTGTGTTGTACCTTCCATAGTTTATGGGTGTATTAAATTCATTCATACCAATAGGGTAATCACAATTTATGGAATTCTATATGAACAACCACTTGAACAAGAGAAGTTTGTTCCCATACAACTAATTATACCACCTACTAAGTTTAATCATCTATGAAATGGTAAGTAATAGGCAATCCCCTTTCCTAGGTGGCACATACTTGAGAAACCATTGCACCAGAGATACACAATGGATTCTATGAAATTGTCTTCACTTACACGGTCTACCCAATTTGTAAGATCATATAAGCATGTTCTAATTATCACTCCACCAAAAAAACTACTGATAACTTAATAATTGGTTTCATGCACACTCTATTACCTCTTCATGGCCATAGATATTATAAGACATGTAAAGTAACACATATTATATAGTTCCAAATATGACACCTATACATGCTCCTTAGCACTATCACCAGTTTGATGTACCATATTCTGAGTTTGGAGTTACCTATGAGCATCCCATGGATCAGATCATAAGTTAGCCTTTTCTTTTCCTAAAAATTCAAAAAAATCAAATATTTTAAAAACCACTATATGTGTGTGTGTGTGTGTGTGTGTGTGTGTGTGTGTGTGTGTGTGTGTGTGTTTGTGTGTGTACAATACATACATACATACACACATACATATAACATTCACATGTTTATTAACTCATTGGCATCTATGTTGTTTACTTTATGTTAGAAGATAACATATCATTTCTATACACATATGTTTTACGCATACTTAAGTATGATACATGCATACACCAGACCAATGATACTTGCACATAAAGACGTTTGACATATCCTCTTCCCAAGTAGTACACCACGTTGGGGGCATCTACTTCCTTAATCATAATTGATACATGTTACATTACTTTATGATCACCTTTACATTATCATGTTAGAATTATATACTATCGCTTACACATGTCTATAATAATGTTTACATCTAAAAGAGTTGTAGCTAGGATCACCAGATCAATGAATGCATATGATGGAGTGATATCATGAGTCGAGCAAATGCACATAACAATGAAGCTGCTAGTAAATAAAATTATGCATGGAAGAATATTACAAAAGAATGAGAGTAAATAATGAAATACTCTATATCATCTTGAATTGATGAGTACAAAAGGAGAGAGGTGCATATATAGGTTGGAAAGAGAAAGATACCACACATTTCAGTGAATATGAGACTAATCTTCCCAAGTAATCCAAATTACCTCTAGAGCCCTAAGCAAGCTAATACAACTATGTAGACAAAACCCAGTGAGAAAAATACCTACACCAACACCCCCCATAAGCATAGCTGAGGTGGATGATGATTCAAAAAATGAGTCCTGACAACAAGGCATGATGAGGTACCTATTTACAATGCAATCTCTCATAAAGTAGAGAAAAAGAGAAAACCCATAGGAAAAACTTCCCCCCAAAAAAGAGACATAGAAGAAGCGAAGAGGCTAAAATCCCCCCCTGAAGATGATGAAGCTACTAAAGTGAAACTAGCCCTAAGAAGAGCTCGTAGATGAATGAACTTACTCTTACTAAAGGGTTTGGTGAAGATATCAGTAACTTGCTCTGAATAATAGCAAAATACTAAGTCGATGACTTGCTCATGAATCAACTCCTGAATGTAGTGCATGTGAATCTTGATGTGTTTGGTCCTCTGATGAAGGATTGGATTCTTAATAATTTAAATGATACTATAGTTGTTACAAAATATGATTATAGGTTGCTTGATCTGGATACAAAGTCAGAAATAATTCCTTGAAGCCAAATATATTTAGTAGTTATGTTAATAGCTCCTCTATACTCTACCTCTATGGAAGATAGAGCAATAACATTCTGCTTATTGCTTGGCCAATTGATAGGGTCAGAACCCAATGAGAAATTACAACCTGAAGTGGACTTATAAATCTTAGTGTCATTAGCCTTATCTGAGTTTGTGTAGCTGACCAAGTCAAAATTTGAACCAACCCTGTAGTGTATCCCATAGTTGTGTAAATTGTGAATGTAGTGCACGATCTTCTTAGCTTCTTTTCAATGCAGCTCATGAGATTCTTGCATGAATTTAGAAATAATGCCAACATCATATGAGATGTTGGGTCTGATGTGAGTCAAGTAAATAATATTTTCAACAAGTTGTCGATACAAGGTAGCATGGACCAATGTAGTGGAATAATTTGCCTCAAACTTGAGTCTAGATAGGAATGGAGTCAGAGATGGCTTACAGTTAATCATATGAAACCATGCCAATAGGTGAAGAGAGTACCTGGGTTGTAAAAGTGAAATAATTGAATCTATCTAAGCGATCTCAATGCCAAGGAAGTATTGTAATAGGCCCAAGTAAGTCATGGCAAATCTGTCTTTAAGAGTTTTCTTCACTAGTGAGATAGATAAAGAAGAACTCCTTATGATCAAAAGGTCATCAACATACAACACTAATCAATAATGAATTATTCTACCATAAGAAGTACACATTGGGGTCTGATTTTCATCTAGTGAAACTTAAAGTAAGAAGGAAGGAATCCATTTTGGCATACCAAGCTCGAGGGGCATGTTTGAGGCCATAAATGGATTTCCTAAGTCTACACACTAAAAATGAATCTTGAATAAAATTAGGTGGTTGCTCCATGTAGATCTCCTCAAGATCTCTATGAATAAATTCACTCTTCACTTCCATATAATTTACACTCCATCCATATGTTATAGCTACAACAAGTGTTATTATGATCGAAGTCATCTTGGCAATGGATGCAAAGGTCTCTAAGTAATCAATGTAGCTACTTGTGAAAATCCCTTGGCTACCAATCTAGCATTGTACTTGTCAACAAACCCATCTATAGCATACTTGATCTGATATATCTAATGACATCAAACCATCTTTCTTCACTTAAGAAGAGAAGTTAAATCCCAAGTGTGATTGCTAATCAAATAATTGTATTCCTCATCCATGGCTCTATCCCACTCAGGTATGCCTGAAGCCTCTCTGAAAGTCTATGGATTCAATGTAGAAACAAAAAAGGTATGTGGTCTACTCTGAAATTTTTCCTAAGTATGTTTTTCATCATCTAGATCCCCTACCTAAGTTATTGTACTCTCAAGTGTCTACATACCCTAAAGAGGGCCTAAAATGGGTGAGTCAGGTGTCGAATCCTCATTCTTTGATACATGCCTATAAGTGGATGAGGATGACTCTACATCACTTCAATCATTGTCAGAATTGAAAGAAGAAGAATAAATTACCTCTACCTTAGGAATATGTTATGAATGATCTAAATCCTTGAATTGCTCATTCAAACTAAGTGAAACCAATGTAGAGGGAGAAGTGTCAAGTAAAGAGTCAGTGGGACTCTTTTAAAACCTAACACTCCTCTCAATGAACAACTAATGAGTTGTAAGATGAAGAAGTTTACAACCCTTGACCTTATTTGGATATCCAACAAAGATGCAAGGTTTGGATTGAGCCTCCATAGCCTTACATCTCTTTTTGGGAACACACACCATCGTTGATGATCTAAATACCCTGAAATGTTACATCTCTAGTTTCCTATTATGCTAAGCTTCATAAGGAGTGAAGCCCCTTGAAGCTTTGTGAGGAACCTGATTCTAAATATAACATGCACAATTGATGGCTTGTACATAGAACTGTGGAGCCAATGATCTAGAGTAAATCATACAATTGGCCATCTCTTTTAAAGACTATTTTTTATGTTCTGCTACACTATTTTGCTAGGGAGTGTATGGTACTATTTGCTAAAGATCAATCTCCTTGGTGGTACAAAACTATTCAAATCTATGGTTGATGTACTCCCCCCCATTGTCTATTCAAAATATTTTGATGCATTTTTTAAATTGCTTCTCAGCTAGAGCCTTGAAGTCTCAAAAATTATTAAAAACTTCAGACTTTTATCTAAGAAAGTAAACTCATGTGTATCTGTAAAAGTAATCAATGAAGGTGAGGACATATCTGGGCTTAGTAAAATAAGGATGGGAAAATTACCCCATGACATCATTGTGAATCAACTCAAGAGGTACTGAATCTCTCCTAGCTTTGTCTTTGTCAAATTTCTCTTTAGGATGTTTGCCAAGGGCACAATCCTCACAAAGTCTCTTAGAGAATTTAACTCTAGGCAAGCCTGTAACCATATCCTTCTGACTCAACTACTCAAGATAGCAATAGTTGAGATGGTTGAACCACTCATGCCATAGCCTGATAACTCTGTTTGAATGGGTAAGCAATGCATTAGGAGAAACATCTAGATAAAAATAGGAGGTACATAGTCTAAAATGGTTATTAGCCCTACCCAATGCAACTATAGAGTCACTATGTAACTCTCCAATCTCAATTGAATCTGGTGTGAATTCAACTCTCATGTCTTACCCTATGTGGGTAATCTGATAAACTAAAAGAAGATTAGTTGATAATGAAGGTATATTTAGAACATTTATGAACATTCCACCTTCAACTTCAACAGTCCCTCTTCCTACAACTTTTATTGGAGTGTCATCACCCAAAATGATAGAGGATATGTTATAGAGCTCTAAGTCAAGAAACTCAACCTCTGATGAACCCATATGGTGTGAAGCACCAGAGTCGATAACCTATGATGAAACAGATGTGAAAGCCATTGTAACTAAAGCTTTGCCCCTAGGTTTTTCCTTCCATTTTTCCTTTGTCTTAGAAGATTCTTTGGTTGATGATGATTGTTTGACAAACTCAGAGATAATTATATTGTTTTTAATAGGAGATGTGTAAGGCGATCTCTCTATTTCTTCATACACTTGTGCTCATCGTGCCCATTCTTCTTGCAATAAGAGCACTTAAGATTTTTTCTCTTAGGTTTCTCTTTAGACAAGGGCGTTTCAATGCTAATTTTTTTAGTAGTTTTCTATTCTTTCTTCTTCTTAGGATCCTTACTCTTTTGTTTCTTATCCTTATTGCTAAAGGCTTTTTGTTTCCCATTCCCGACAATGAGGGTTGAAGGTTTGGAAGACTCGAGGGTTCCCATCTGAATCAATTTATCCTGTTCCTTAATTAAATCTACAATAAAGTCATCTAAAGATGGCATTTTTTAGTTGGCTCCTATGACTCTCTTGGTAGCATAAAAGGTAGAGACAAATATAAAGTAATCAGGTCATAGTTTTGCAAGCATAAAAAGAACTAATCGCTCATCTTTCTTCTCGATCCCACACTCTTTTAACTACAATATAAGTGACTTAAGCTTAGTGAATAAGTCCTCCAATGTGTCAAAGTTGCTAGGGCTCAGACTAATTATCTCAATCTCAAACTCATGACCCCTCATGGTATCAATTTTCTCAAACAATTTTTCTAAAGTGTCCCATACTTCTTTGGGAGATTTGGCTGACTATATGTGAAATAGGAGTTTTGATGACACTGAAAGACATAATATTCCAAAAACTTCATCATATTTATTAAACTATTTTATCTTATCTACTTTAGTTGTGGGCTTAACTTCTATCCCCATAGTTATGTGAAATAACCCTATACTTCTAAGAACCATTGTAATCTTACTTTTTCATTCTTGGTAGTTGAAGGGTGTGAGTGAATTAACAATGTTAAGATCTATTTAAAAATTAATATTAATGTGTTTGTTTTTGTAGTTTGTAGAAATTAAATGTGCGAAAAAAGAGAAAATTGCATAAAAAAATCACAACCACAATACAACCCCCCTGAAACTATGTCAAGGAGCGCCGCCTCCCCCCCCACCGCCACCCCCAAATTTTGGTAATTTATAAAGTAGTGTATTTTATAAAGAAAACTATCACAATGCATGGGAAATAAAAAAATAAACACTTTTTCAAAAGACAGTACTCAATTTTGAGTTACCATTTATAAGACATTAAAAATATAATTTTCTGTAAATAGGCCTATTGACTAAAAACTTGCACTTGAAATTTTAAAAAAGTACCTTTGGGTGAGGTAAAGTATGTCTTCCAACCACTCGTAACCAAAATAGAATGTTAAATCTCTTCAAAGCAATTACAAGTCCTAACCAATCCTTATACCACTCACGTGTGTATCTTAATGGAAAGAATTCCACTTAAAGACAAAATAATTAAAAAACAATGATTTTAAATACATTAAAACATGCTGATTTTTATCTTAGGGCAGAAATTTAATGTTTTTATACTTTTACAAAAAGAAGGAAAAGGTTGAGCACTACCATGGGAAAAACTCCAGCTATAAGAAAGCCAATAATGGAACTTCACACCCCAAATGAAGCACCAAACTTGCAAGTAAGATGCCAAAATGATTGTTGGGTTGTATTTTTCTTAATGACATCCCAATCTAAAGGATTTAACATCAAAATATGGCACCCAAATCTATGTTTTGATTGAATAAAGCAAGAATTATGCCCAGATCTGAAATGATGAAGTTTTAGGGAATTAAAAATGGGGTTCCAACTCAAAAACATGATTTTTGATGTTCTAAAACCCTCATATTAGCCAAAATTACCTTGAATCAATAAAAAATGCCTTTGATCAGAAAAAAACACCTTGGATCAACTAAAAAATTCCTTGGATCAATTAAAAACACCTTGGATCAGCAAAAAAAATTTAGATCAACAAAAAAATACCTTGAACAAGTAAAAAACGTCTTAGATCAATCAAAAATACAAATCTAAATTTGTTCTAATTCTATAAGTATGCCAAACTAAGGCTCCACGTAGGCAAAAAGAAATAATAAAAAAAGTGATAATGACTGCCAATGATCCAAATCTACAAAAAAAAATGACTCCACCAAAGATGAGAACTCTGACAAATTTGAATATTTGTCTCAACAATTCCTATGATAATACATTATCAAATCTCATGATTTTATAAAAAATAATAGCAAATAACTAACCAACCAGATAATTTTGAACAAGGATTAGCATTCTGATACCATAAAAGAGTTGCAACTAAGATCACCGGATCAACGAACGCATATGATGGAGTGATCTCATGAGTAGAGCAAGTGCATATCACAATAAAGCTACTAGTAAATGAAATCAAGAATGGAAAAATATTGCAAAGGAATGAGACAAATAATGAAATACTCTATATCATCTTGAATTAATGAATACAAAAGGAGAGAGGTGCATATATAGGTTGGAGATAGAAAGATACCACACACTCTAGTGAATGTGGGACTAATGTTCTCAAGTAATCTAAATGACCTTTAGAGCCCTAAGTAAGATAATGCAACTGTGTAGGCAAAACCCAGTGAGAAAAAGACCTACACTAACAACATCTTTTACAATAAAATTGATTGTTATGTTACATGACATTTTTGCTAACACATACATGCATGGACTAGTATGATATGCTTATGTTTGTTGCTTATACTTTATTTATTCACATTGTCACCTTTTTTAATGTCTTTTTCTTGCTTGCTACTATCTTGCTTGTGGAACATTTGAATATGTTTCTCACTTGGTGGCTCATGTGCCATTGTATGTTATTTTATTTTACTATATGTATATTTGAATATGTCATTCCTTTGAGTGTGCGGTATTTTGAATAGTCCCCTTTTTTTGGTCTCCTTAGACTCCTCTTGTGTGACATTGAGTGTTCTTGTATGTGTGGTTGATTGTTTTTTGAGCTTGTACTATTACTTTTCAGACATTTCTATGATACATATCATGTATCTTAAGGCTTATTATGATCACATACTATGAGCTTCATTAATATACCTACTTATACATGTTACTCCTATATGCTACATGATTCATACACAAATTATATAGTTATCTTATCCTTTTGAGGTAAGGTAACCACATGATTACATTTCCCTCACCTTAAAATGGGGAGCATATTAGTGGGGGCATGTCATAAAAATATGACCTCCACACTTATACAATTCTCAAAAAAATTAGAGTTTCATTACAGTTTACATGATTCAGATAGACACTTGGGTTAGAATCTTACACATTGCATTGATTTTTATAGATTTGCGATAGTTTTTTTAAATTTCTAATAGATATTATACATAGGTACAGAGTAGAGGTTACATTTTGCCATATAATTTAGCTTGAGACACATTACAAGTGCATATGCCATGCAAGTGCATAAAAAATTGTAAATACATATTCAAACTTATGAAAACTTATTCAAACTCATTTACCAAGAAGCACCATTTTCACTAGGAAGCATTATTTTGAGCTTTATCTATCTGCAGCAGTTGGCTCCTTTTAGTAGTGTGATTGAGATTCAATGCCTTCAACGGCCTAACACTATCTTCATTTTGTACGTTGAGTTGGTTATACTACTTACTTGGATTTTATTTTACTGTCACCTAAGTTGTGCGATTGAGTTTCAATGATCTCGATGGTCATGTCATAACTCACCCTTGCATTAGATTGGGGGCATAATTACCTTCCAATCTCCCTCTTCAAATATCCAAGGTTTATTTTGAACCTCTCTCAACTCCAATGATTAATAAGGAAACATCTTTACCAAATCAAAGTACCAAGGGGCAACATGGTTGCATTGACACATAGGTTGTACTCTTTCTTTAATCTCTTTATTTTCAAGCATATCAATTATGTCAAATTTTAGATTATATGCATTAATTTATACTATAACATACTCTTGGTTATAGGTCGTACACCAACAAAACACTCAATGCAAGCTCAATAAAAGGCAAGGTGTCTTGTACACACCTAGGTACATATTTCTTTCTTTTAATCTAATAATTTTATCTTTATATATTACTAGATTAAAGGGGAGAAAATGTAGATTCTAAAATATGATTTATATAATATCTATCTTGTATACTTGACAAATACATATCAAGGCTTTACCCTTCAGTTCTAGACCTTCATGTTGCTAAAAGACTCACATTTATCATCTCATTATGCCAAATCACTTATGTTATGGTCCAACCCTATCATTTACGATAACTTAGATCTCTTGCACTATAAAAAAACCTAAAACATGATATATATATATATATATATATATATATATATATATATATATATATATATATATATATATATATATATATATATATATATCACTGTCAATTTTATATTCTTGACAACATACTAGCTTGTTAGAAAATTGTGACTCACATAGGGACACTTGTGTCAATGCAAGTGTCTAGATTCTTATCAAGCGTCATCCAATCCTTAAAAGTAATCTAATTTGCATATTTTTCAAATCCTATGGGTTAACCCATTTATTTTATTTAACCCTTTAGTGATATCAAAAAATGTGGTAACAGTAAAATCAAATCTTTATCATTACTGATCTAACAAATACCAAGCAAACATCTAATCAAGCTCACTAAATCAATTGCACAACTGAGTTTTATTATCCTATTCTTCCCTATTTTTATATCAATCTTAAGAACAATCATATACAAGTCTATATCACTCATAGAACAACCCATGAGTAGTGTTTGTCAAGTTATAAGCTAGATCGTTGCATGCCCTTGCATATATTATATTTCACCCTTGTGCACATACAAGACAACACCTAAGGGATAACTACATATGTCTAAGGCCCTCCTTATAGTATTGGCTATGTAGGTAGCACTCATTGATAAAGGGGTCCTTGAGTTCAGCTCAATATCATGATATCATTGTTAGGATTGTGGAGCTAAAAGCTTCACTGATGCAAACAGGAGAGGAGGTTGCTGAAGGTTGCTGAGTTGCAGAGAAGTTGGGGTCGGTCTGATCAGCCAACGTCGGCGGGAGAGCATAGAGAAGAAACTGACGTCGGTCATATATCGGCCGACGTCGGTCACCTCCAGGTAGACAGGGACCGGCGTCGGTCGCCTGTGTGGTTCGGACTACGTTTATTACGGGCAGTTAGCTAACGAACCAAGTGTTTGCATGATCAGGGCTAATTATAGACTGAGAGCTGCGGATCTAATTATTGTAATTAGATGTCTAATTATTGTTTGGATGAGATCTATATAATAGACTCATGGTTGTATTGGAAATGGGTGCTAGGGAGTAAGAGAGCATAATTATAAGCTCCTTCTGTGTGTGAGGTAGAGCAATGGTGCGTTCCTCCTAGTGCCTCAGTACCAGGTGTGTTGGTGCTGGATTGGAGAGCCAGCTGGGTTCTTCAGGGGTGTAGGATCTTGGTCACAGTTGCATGGCCTATATAGGAGATCTACATGGTAAGTAAGATCGTTGATCTGCAGGTGTATGTGTGTGCAAGGTCGAGGTTCACAGGTGAGCAGAACCGTTGTTTGATTTGCAGGTGTGCAAGGTCATATAGACAGCAACACAATAGGGAGCAGTATCAGGCAGGATCTACTTGGAGTACAGGTGTGTACTCGGATAGAGCAAGAGGAAGGCAAGGGAGTTCCTTCCATAAGTATGGTCTGTTGAATTGCAGGTTGTTGCAGATTCATGGGAGATCTACTTGAAGTACCTTGAGTACTTGTGGAGCACGTGGAGTGCTTGTGGAGTGCGTGGAGCACTTGTGTTGTGCGTGGAGCACGGGAGGTGAACACCAACTCTGTATTTGAGTTGGGTGTTGGGACCTGAGAGGGAGAGCTTTGGGGAGGAGAATTACTGTTCACTTGAGGTGTGGGAAACCTCTGTAAGGTGGTGGAGAAGAAGTGGCATCTTCTTTATTGTATTCTTTTTTGTATAAAGTGTTAATACAATTTGTGTATTGTCTCTCATATCATGTGTTATTCTGAATTCTAGTTACTTGGTGAATCTGGTTAATTTCCGCATATTAAGTTGCTTGGTTTGGTAATCAAATTGTGTGCTTCTGATTTATCTCCCAACAAGTGGTATCAGAGCTAAGGTTGGAGGAAGCAGGTTTTGTGTTTGGTTATAGGGCACTCTCAGGGGTTTCTGATCGAGTGGGAGTAGAGCAACAGCAGATCAAAGTAAGCTAAGAATGGAGGAGTTGAAAAGCACAGATGGTCACTCACGGTCTTATGGAAAGAAAGAGCAGGTAAAAGATTATTGTTGGTTGGCAGCAGATCAGCATGAAGAAACTGAAGAAGCAGATGTTGCAGGTGTTATTGCACAGGATGTTCTTGGAGGTTTCTTGGATAAAGTTGAATCTTGGATAAAAGATTCGGTTGCCTCTTTCCATGCAGTTCCAGGTAGAGGAGCTGGTGAGCCTTGCCAAAGAATTGGCAAAGGGGAAGTGAAGCTGAAATTGCAGGCGGCCAACACACAGGTGTTGATGAAGGTCATGCAGGTCCCAGGTTTGGAGATATGGCTAATTTCTTCAGAAAGATTGGGTGATGAGAGATGCACAAGAACTCTCACAGCGGATGCACTTGAATTAGCTGGTGGTAAGAAAACAGGGATCCTTTATCTACTTGTTTATATTACTGATTCTTCTTTTGTTGCGGAGACGTGGCTTCGTAGGCTTGGTCACATGAGCAGGAAGGAGATGCATGTTCTTAAGCGGAAGACAGATATATTTGACAGGCTTAAGAACTGGAAAGCCTTAGTGTTTATGGAGGAGATGACGGACAGAACCCAGTGGATGTGGCTGGATACTTCTGAGCAGGGCAGTTTGGACATGGGTTTTGATTCAAAGAAGCTCGCGGGTAAAAAGTCATCACTCACAGGCGAACACAGGTACCGATGTCGGTCAGGAGGAACCGGCGTCGAACAGACAGGTGCCGATGTCGGTCATGTGCAGACCAAAGCCGGCGATGTCGGGCAGGGTAAGACCGACGTCGATCAGGAGACCGACGTCGGCAGTATTTAAGACCGATGTCGGTCAGAGGACCGACGTCGGCAGCAGGGACACCAGCGCTGGCAGGCTGGTAGTCAGGTACAGACGCATGAAACCGACGTCGATCGGATGCAGACTGTGGAGTGACCGAGGTCGGTCACTGTAACGAATTTTGGGTGGACAACATGTTTTCAAGGAGTCTCAAACACCCATACGGAGGACTGAAGGCGTAAGTAGGCCCTCAAATTCGTGTTCCTCTTCTTCATACTTGTTGCTGATTTTATAGCAGGAAGGATCCAGGAAACAGGTGTGAGCTTGGCATGGATGAGGATGTGATTCCTTGGAGGAGAACCAGACAGGTGTGTTTTGGTAGGGATGCCAGCAGGTATGAAAGCACAGAGACGAATGGATACCTTAGTAGAAGAATAGAGAGAACGGATACGTGAGACGGAAGACCAGGTTATATGGTCTTGTGGAGCTGCAGGACAGTGGTACAGGTTTTGACAGGTGGAGGACGGAGCATGGCTTCAGTCAATGTCAGGGTAACTACTGTGATTTGACTTACAAGGGGGATGGTGATTGCAACATCATTATGTTGCTGTATGTGGATGGTATATTTACTAGCTAGCAGGTTTGTACATACAGGGTTTTGCTGAGCTAAGGGTAAGATTAGTTCAGTGGCATGTCATGAGGAGTTTGGAGCGGCGGAATTCTTTGACATGGGAGGCATGGAGATCACAGGTTGATTTTGTCTCGAGTGGGAGCTGATGTGAATCAGGTGTTGGCGAGGTTCGGGATGCAAAACCGGAGCACACTAAGGGCTGGACAGGTACAGTGTCTGAAATCACATGAGGTCTGGTATAGACCTGAGTATTCCCATGCAGTGGGAGCTGTCAGAGTTAGGAGCCAATTCGGGGAAGTGGGTTCTCAGGTTTTTTGAGAGGGACCGGCAGCAGGTGTTGCTATGCAGGGTCAGGACTTCACTACAGGTGTTGTAGGTTCGGATGTGGCAGGTTACTCGGATGACAGGTGGTACACCACGGGATGTGTGGTGGGTTGTCTTCAGGTGGGAGCTTGAAGAGGGATACAAACCAGGAAACAGATTAGACGGAGTACAGGTACAGGTACAGTGCAGCTGTTTATCTCCAAGTGGGAGATTGTTAGGATTGTGGAGCTAAAAGCTTCACTGATGCAAACAGGAGAGGAGGTTGCTGAAGGTTGCTGAGTTGCAGAGAAGTTGGGGTCGGTCTGATCAGCCGACGTCGGCGGGAGAGCATAGAGAAGAAACCGACGTCGGTCATATATCGGCCGACGTCGGTCACCTCCAGGCAGACAGGGACCGGCGTCGGTCGCCTGTGTGGTTTGGACTGCGTTTATTATGGGCAGTTAGCTAACGAACCAAGTGTTTGCATGATCAGGGCTAATTATAGACTGAGAGCTGCGGATCTAATTATTGTAATTAGATGTCTAATTATTGTTTGGATGAGATCTATATAATAGACTCATGGTTGTATTGGAAATGGGTGCTAGGGAGTAAGAGAGCATAATTATAAGCTCCTTCTGTGTGTGAGGTAGAGCAATGGTGCATTCCTCCTAGTGCCTCAGTACCAGGTGTGTTGGTGCTGGATTGGAGAGCCAACTGGGTTCTTCAGGAGTGTAGGATCTTGGTCACAGTTGCATGGCCTATATAGGAGATCTACATGGTAAGTAAGATCGTTGATCTGCAGGTGTATGTGTGTGCAAGGTCGAGGTTCACAGGTGAGCAGAACCGTTGTTTGATTTGCAGGTGTGCAAGGTCATATAGACAGCAACACAACAGGGAGCAGTATCAGGCAGGATCTACTTGGAGTACAGGTGTGTACTCGGATAGAGCAAGAGGAAGGCAAGGGAGTTCCTTCCATAAGTATGGTCTGTTGAATTGCAAGTTGTTGCAGATTCATGGGAGATCTACTTGAAGTACCTTGAGTACTTGTGGAGCACGTGGAGTGCTTGTGGAGTGCGTGGAGCACTTGTGTTGTGCGTGGAGCACGGGAGGTGAACACCAACTCTGTATTTGAGTTGGGTGTTGGGACCTGAGAGGGAGAGCTTTGGGGAGGAGAATTACTGTTCACTTGAGGTGTGGCAAACCTCTGTAAGGTGGTGGAGAAGAAGTGGCATCTTCTTTATTGTATTCTTTTCTGTATAAAGTGTTAATACAATTTGTGTATTGTCTCTCATATCATGTGTTATTCTGAATTCTAGTTACTTGGTGAATCTGGTTAATTTCCGCATATTAAGTTGCTTGGTTTGGTAATCAAATTGTGTGCTTCCGATTTATCTCCCAACAATCATTAATCCATTTTTGGCAAGGTAAAAAGACCTAAGGTGAAGAGGTATGATTTTGATCTAGACATAGTCATACAAAGCTTTGCACGTGATACAAATATATTAACAAAAAGGTGACCAAAAAATATAGAAAAGTGCTACTGTCGTATCCATAAAAGAGTCTATATATTGGTTAGGATAGAAACATCTATAAGAGAACACTAAGTTTGATGGAAGTTTCTAGGTAGTAAAAACAATCAAAACCTTGAAAAATGGAACATATAGCTGAGTTGCAAGACTAATATGAAGTTGGGAAACAATGATAACCTAAAATATCATGACAAATAATATATGTTCTTTCTAACCCTCGGTTGTATAGTTATTATTATATTTATTGCACATGATTGAATAAGTTAAATTCTAATAAATTATCATTTATTACCTAGATATTAATATCACATTGTTGCATTCAAATGTTTTATTTCTATAGTGTGTTCATGTGAAATACTTATTTATGATAAAATAATTATTCCCATGCCGTCTTCTGATGCATCACATTCAACAATAAAATTTTTATAAAAATCAAGAGTAGCAAAAACTGAGGTGGTGCACATAGCCTCCTTTGGCTTCTCAAATGCCTTGGCAATGTTTTGTTCCAATGGAAGGAGTCCTTCTTCAACACAGTTGTGAATGGTGTTTTTATGTTGCCATAATTTTTCATAAATATGTGATAGTAACATGTTGTCCCCAAAAATCCTTGGAGGTTCTTGAGGGTTTTTGAAACCTACGCTTCTGACATAGATTTGATATTCTTAGGGTCTACTTTGATTCCTTTGTGTGAAAAAATATGACCCAAGTACTCCACTTCTTGGACTCCAAAAGCACATTTTGAAGGATTTGCATAACGTTAATGTTGTTCCAAAACTAACAGTACTTGTTTCACATGTTTAAAATGTTCTTCCCAAGATTTACTATATGTTAGGATGTCATAAAAAAACACCAACACAAATTTCTAAAAAAGACAAAATAATGTTCATCAAATTCTGAAATATAAATGGTGAATTTGTGAGACCAAAGGGTGTGACCAAAAACTCATAATAGCCTTCTAAGTTGTGAAAGTTGTTTTAGAGATATCCTCATCTCTAATATGAATTTGATGGTACCTAGAATGAAGATATAGTTTTATAAAATAAATATCACCATGTAGCTCATCTAACAAATCATCAATTACTAGAATAGGAAACTTATCTTTGATGGTGTACTTATTGAGTTCTCTATATTTTAGGCACATCTTCCAAGTGTCATCCTTATTATGCACCATGATTACCATGGACCAATATTCACTTTGGATATGTTTGATAATACTTACCTCCACCATCTCCTATACCATATTTTTAATTTCACTCTTTTGAGCATATGTAAACTTGTATGGTCTTATGTTTGGTAGTTGACTCCTTCAAATCAGTTGAATGGCATGATCATGTTTTCTTCTTGGTGTTAGTCCTTTTTTCCATGGTGCAAAAAATCATTGGGTGGTCATCAATAACTATTTATATATTTGGATGTGTAGACAACATTTTTAGTTGAACTTCTATGGAAAATAATTGTGTTACAAATCCTTCAAATCCTTTTTTGATAATCTTTATCATCTATGTGAACTAACCAATTATGGATATTTTGATTATAATTTATATAGTTCACATGCCCTACCTTCATAATGAAAGTGCATGAACACTTATTGTAAATTCATCTCTATTGTGCCCAAAGTTATGAGTGATTAGACTCCCAAAACAATATATGTTCCACCCATGGGAAATGCAAACATGGAAAAATATAACATGTCATCTCCCATAACAAGCTTTATAATATGGCATTTTCTAAAACAATTGACTAGGCCACCATCTAAAATCATGACCTAAAATTTTGTAGTTGGGCAAATTAAATAGTTCAAATGAGTATCCAATTTAATGTTGATGAAGTTATAATTACTCCTTGAGTCAATATTCTTACCTTTTAATTTTTGAGGAAACCCATAACCTTAAGGGTTTGAGGAGTGGTAATACTCAAAATTTCATGACATGAGATAGTAGGTTGGGTCTTCATATTCCTCCTCTGTCTCGTTCTCACCCTCACTTGAGGCCACATAATATTCATCATTTTCATTGTTTTTTTAATGTAGAACAACTTCTTCTCAGTGCATTTATGCCATTTGCTCCACTTGTGATCATAACTGAAACATAACTCTTTTGCACACTTCTCTTCAATTTGTTGAGGGGTCAATTTGGTAGGTTGAGGAAATTATTGTGTAAGGGAATTTCATTCTCAAACATTAGGAAAAGCCCTTTGTTTTCCATATCTCTTTCCTCTACCCTACACATGAATACTATGGACTCAGATACTAAACTTGGATTAAGCATGCATACATCAAGTTGGATATTATCCTTGAGCCCACCCAATAACATGTCATTCATGTTGTGCTCATTGATGTCAACCACACATAAGGATAGATTTTGGAATTACTAAATATAATATTTAACAAACCCTATTTACTATAACTTTGTTAACAAACTGAAGTATTTTTATGCGATGTTGTTATGATAGTGCATATGTATCTCATTTGTAAAAACTGACTAGGTAACAGGTATGCCTTTCTTTATCTTTTGAGCACATAACCACCTATACCAAATGAACTACTTGAGTTCCAAATATAGAGATGTAATGACCGACTTATATGCACATGAGATTTGATGTAGATTAAACAAAGTTTCCATTTGATTAATCCAAGTGATTGGATCTTTATTATCAAACTTACATACTTCCAATTTTGGTAGCATATTATTCAAACTGGTATTTGAGTTTTGATTGTTTTGGTTGGGAGAACCTGAATGGAATAGTAGGGGATTATTTGGTTGTGGAATATGAGTTACAAGGGTGGCCAATGTCCCATTGACAGTTTTCAATTGAGACTTCACATCATTGATGTCCCCTTTTACCATATCAATATCATATTTCTTCACCATGTTTTCCATATTTGACTAAATTTGTTTAACTAACATAGAAACCACTGAATCCAAAGTTTTAGGCTCTATGTCCTCTTTGTGAGGCATTTTTCCTGGAGTGTCTTGCCCTTTCCCGCAGTCATGAGTGTTTGGACTCATCTCGTTGAGATGAATCCAATGACTTTCAATTTTCACAAGGGCAAGAAAAAAAATTATAGACTTCTAGGAAAAAAATTCAAACAATACTCTAGTGAAGAAAAAAATAAATTCTTCTTGGATCATAAGTTATATTTTTTTTATACTTTAGCTTTCATGACAATAACTATGCTAGATTCGATAACTACATTGTAAAAAATTATCCAAATCAAAGCTCAGATACCATTTATAATAAATTTTTTTAGATAATTCACACTAATCAAATAATATATCACATAATAAGCAAATCCACAATAATAATTGATGAAAGAGCAGAATACTTGATAAATATGACTGAACCACTTCAAGGGGGGAACCTCCACAACAATGTAATAAGAGAAAAAATCACAATATGATACCCAAAGACTAACCACTACCTCATATATATACTCTACTTAAGTCATGGTTATTCCATTGGTAAACCCTAATAATAATATAAGAACATAGATAAATGTGACAAGATAATATGTAAGCCATAATTTGGCCACATATATCCCTAGACATGTTATAGGTTAAGGGCATATCAAATAAGTTTTAAGATTTTATACAATATGAAATTATTTTATGGGTCGCAGATCCCTCCATCTCTTGGGCATTGCTTGTGAGACGATAAATTTGAACAATTAATTAAATTATGCAAATTATATCAAAATCACCTAAATTTATAATTTGCTTCATAATTTAGAGCTAGTAGATCACAATGCATACAAATAAGAATTTAAAAATAGTATTATGAATCTAAAGCTAAATGCTCCAAACAAGATTCAAGACAAGAAAAAGACTAAATGATCATTGATTGCTTAAAAGCTCATATTTTCTTGGACATCATGCGATTAGCTTGATAATATTTTGCTTAGTAAACTAGTGATTGATTCATGGATTGGTTGACAATATTTTGCTTAGTAAAGTAGTGATTGATTCATGGATTGGCTGATACTATTGGCATGGATATTTGTGGAATTCATAGTTTTTTTCTCCATGGAGGAGTGGCTGATATAAATAGAATAAGAGGAGGAAATAAATGGGAATTAAAAATTTCCAAGAAGCCTCTAGATTTAGAGGTTTTTAGATAATAAGGAGAGAATAGAGGAGGTTTCTAGAATTAGAGAATTTTAGAATCCATTAGGGGCTAAGCAAGATTAGTGGATGATTAGACAAGTGTTAGATGGAATTAGTAGGATATAAGTCATGACTAGGGGAGTAGTCTTGTAGAAAAGCCTAGGAGTAGGTAGGTAGGTAGGTGGGATTATGGGAATTTAAAATTCCCAAATGTTAGACAAGTGGGATTAGTTACTAAATAATGGAAATTTAGGTGAATTAATTAGGCATGGGATGTTATAAAGTTAGTGTAGGATGGGGGATATATTAGAAATATTAGATTAGGACTAGGATAATATGATATTATGACATATTAGATGAAAATAAATGAAATTAGTGATGAGGGGTGAGGCGAGCAAATTTTGATGCATAAACTACTCAACAATTATTGATCCACAAACTCTTCTGTAGAAATATTAAGGTTTCAGAGTAGAAGAGGACCCTAAGCTAAAATAAATTTGCCCTCTCACTAATTCGATCTTTGAAGCCCTCACAGTGTGACATTTCCTTGTCTAAACCCCTATTGCTCTCCAATCCTTGTTTTTCCTCTACTTTTTTCATAATGGGTTGTAGTTGCATCATCCATCATGCACTCGCATCCTATCAAAAATAAATGAGACACATTATTACTTGCATAATGTGTGTTTGTATTATTTATAGAACTTTCCAAAAAAAATTAAAGAGCTTAAATAAATGGCCTTCAAATTGTTGTAACACCAAAGAGTAAATTATATGAAGCCACAAACGTTTTATAATTGAAGTAAGAAATAGTAGAGAACTGTAATATGGATATATGAATTTATACTAATATACAACACAAATACCCGTATTAAAACTAAATAGGATAAATAACATGCATAAAATAATGATTAGCCTAGCTAATTGATTTCTGAATTCATAGAAAGAAAGATACATCAAGGTTTAGGCTTATCTAATTCTTGGAAGTGATCTAAAGATAATCATTGAGATTTGACATTGGAAAATAGTGCACAATAGCGAGACAAAGATGACCCAAAAAAATCACAATGATCAGAGAAAGATATCTAAAGTGGAAAGTTCAAAATATCCACTATCTTAAGTGTCAAGTTCTGCTTTAGGCAAAAATTTAGGTAGCCAAATTATGTTTTGACAATAGCATTTCCCTAATCCATACCTCCAAAAACCTCACTCAAATTTCCACACCTTTGCTCAAATTGGTGGGAAAATGAACAACATATGTTTTGGACCCTAAATTATACTATGGAATATTTGAGCTATATTGATATATTTTAAGCCCCTTAACAATATAAAATATTGAATATAATGCACCAATAACTACAATAATTCATCAGCCAAGAAAACTAGTTTTGTGTATTGTGACTCTAACATGAAATTTTGTGCTTCAACAAATCCTCTAATGATTTATTTATTTCTCTAAAATCCTTGCAAATTCTCAATATATACTTGTGAACTATAAATGAATTCTCTAGTTTTCACTAGATTCTTCTTGAATGCCTTATATGCTTAAATTAACTAAGATGCATGTGTATTTGTAGATGAATTCAATTCATGTTAGGATTTTATTGGCATACAAGCCAACATCAAATGGTTGAAAAATTAAAAAAAACATGATAAGGGTCACGTGGGCCAAGGGACAAAAGAGCCCAAAAAAATAGTAAGAACTATACATTCACACGCTAGACATGCCTGAAGCGTTAGGGCACACTGTTGATAAGGAGGAAAAATTGGTAGGAATTTTGAGGAGGGAGAAAATGATAATTGAAGGGTGTGAGAGAAGGTGTGGAAACCATTGAAAATCAACAAATTTTCCAATCACGCCTAATTTAAAATAACTATTGACAAGTAAAAAACATCTTAGAAACATGTAAATTAATGACTATTAAATGCCTAGGGGGAATTTTTAGGTGTCTAAATTTTTCCCTAATTAGATTTGTGTGTGTGTGTGTGTTGTGTACATAAATATCAAAGTAAAGGAAGACATGGTATGGATATAATATTTCCTCCCTTTAGATCTCCTCAAATAAACTTCAATACACTTGTGAACTTGTAAGAACATTTTTTATTTATCTACACATGCATGGGCAAGTGCTAATAATAATTATTTACTTGAATCCAAAAAAATAAAAATGGTATATCTGATATGACTAGGAGGTGAGTATAATTCCCATGTGAAACCAAGTTCCTTTGAACTTGTGCTCAATCATGAGTTCATTTCCGATTGCAATTTTTAGTGACAAAAGTAAGGCTAAACTTAAATTTTGAGTAGTATCTAAAATAATGCTACATAAAATCCTAAATATATCCTTTTATGGGAATAAGTGGTTTATCCACAATACCTCCCTTTATGGGAGTGAGTGAAAATTGAATTCACCCCCTTATAAGAGCAAATTTTGTTTTGAGTGTCTCCCCTTATAGGAGTAACTAGAATCTAAATGAATATAATGAGTGACATGTATGCCTTCCTTTTGAGATTCCAGATGAACTTGTGAAGCACACATCTCAAAAGATAAGAAGTAAATGCATCATGTGTAAGATATAATATAAAATTAGTAATCTGTAACATAAAAAAATATAACCTTGAAAGAATTTATGTTGTGAATATTTTATCCAATATGGATGATATAATTAATATAAGCACAAAAATAATGTTCCCTATAGGCATAAAAACACAAAAAAATATGACCCATATGAGATTAAAATATAATCAATGTAAGATCATGAGTATAAGGACTTGCCACTAGTGGATGCATGATAGAAATCATGGCAACAATGATAAAAAAATGAGAGACATTTTGCATGATATAGATTATGGCACTATAGAAAACACCAAACACTTGATAAAGGCAACCATAACGAGATGCATGTCACATATGTGACCAAAAATGGGGTAAACATTTTAGATATTGAAGTCAATCATATAGAAAGGCACATAAAGCAGTGAAGTTACATCAAACACATAGAAGATACATAAGACAATGAAGTCACATCAAACACATAGCAGGAACATAAGACACTAAAATCATATCAAACACATAATAGACACTTGATTCAATGAAATCACATCAAGTATATATAAGACACATAAGACAATGAAATTGCCTCATCATGCCAATGCGTCAAATTTTCTCACAATGTGAAAAAATTATCAAAACTCTTCTACCAAGATCTCTCCAATGACTCATTACTATAACCATTGATGCTTCAACATACATACTAAGAAAGAAAACTAATTGTAAGCAAGACAATTGTTATTCACAAAATATATGCAAAAGATTATGAAGCATGTATATTATAAAAAAGAGCCCTTGCTTAAATAGGCAAGGCAAAACAAGATGCAATCTAAAGTAGGCAATGTGGGATAAATCTCCACATAGGACAAAACTAGGAAAAGTCAAATAACCTAGGTAGATCCTAGCAAGCATGAGTAATAAGATACTCTAATATCCACCTTCAAGTGAAGTTAGGGGCTAACAATAGAGGATGCAGTGTGAAGCCACGTGTCCCTATAGATGCCAATCCATCATGCTGAAGTACATGGATGTTGAGTCACTATAACTACCAAGTTAAAGTAGAAATGGTGTTGAATATGAGGATCACTGAACATAAACACTACATCTAAAGTACTAGGTAGAATGATGAATCTAAGGAAGCATGGTTTGAACACCCTCCAACATGATGGTGAGAAATAAGCACAAAGACGAGTAGGGCTTCCACATTGGTGTCACTAGTGGGGATACCACACTGGTGTCACTATAAGAATCAACAAGAAGGTCATGGAGTCAAGTAATAGTCCTTATATGGGTTCTGATAAACAAAGTGTTTAAATAAGATACCCATGTACAAAAGAGAAATCTAGAAAGCACTCAAAAGGTGCAACATATACATATAACTCTCATAAAGTGGAGAAAACATAGAAAACTTATTGGAAAAACTCCCCCCTAAAAAGAGAGAAAATAAGGAGAAAGAGCTATAAAGGCCCCCAAAGATGATGTTGAAGTGGTTCATACTCCAAGTACTCACAAGTTATGAAGGAACTCAATCTACATGATTTGTCTGATTCCACTACTCGATCACCAAAAAAATTGAAACTAGGCTTCACCAAAATAGCTTCAATCAAGAATATTGTCAGTGGTGATAAAAGTACAAAAGAGTACTACATATGCAAGGAATGCTCAACACCAAGAAGAAAAATGTACATCATACCCCCCATACTACTGACTGGGTGGAGTGATGAGAAAAGGTCTGCACAAGTGGTGTGAATTCACCACTCGAACACCAAACAGGGTAACATTGTATACACCAAAATAGATCTATGACACGCTAAAAGAGACAGTCGAACCGTCAAAAAAGATAAGATGGCATTGGGATTCACCATAGTAGCTACATTCAAACTGTGGGAGACTATCAACTGTCAAAAAAGTGGTATAAAAAATACAAATAAAATCTCTCAAAGATGATGACCCACGGTGGTTATGGAAGAGACAAGTAATTGATGAAGTGAAAAGGTACCTAGAAAAGAGCACATAAATGCATGAAGGTAGACAAGGCTAAATCAGCGAACCCCCCATGACACTTTATAAATTAGTATGAGTACAATATAATCCATATATAAAAAATACCAGATGGAAACAAAGAAGACATTGGATTTTACCAAAATAGCTCTAAACAAGGAAATTGTAAACCTATCAAATAAGCCATCATGAGAGGTGCTCCAAAAATAAGGGAGCAAAAAAGTGTCTCCATAGAAGAAGGCGAAGCACTAAGAAAGGGGCCTCAAGGAGACATGACACAAACTACCAGTGTGTTAAAGTACTAATTCATGTCATGCGCTGATGGAAGGGTGTGAAAAATGATAAAAAGAACCATCATGTACGCAAATACACTTAAAATGATCAGCAACCAAAAACAACAATGTGCAAAGCACATGCAAAAAAGATGTTGAACTCAACGGAAAATGTATCTGAGATAGTGTGAGTGAAGTACAATGCAGAGCCCATAGCACAGGGAACCCTCTAGTAGTGACAATGTACACTCAATAATAGGACATTAGACTCAGCGAAAAATACATTCATGAGTACAAAAAATGATGACAATACAATCTAGAAGAATCAAGAAGGAAGTTTGTGTTGTTTGTGAGGGGGTCTGACCTCCTACCAGATCGAAACTCACCCTCCAATCTCTAACAAATGAAAGAGATAAGGTACGTGAAAAATAATGAATATTCCCTTAACAAATGCTCACAACATAGCAAATGTGTCACCACATGACAATAAATTGTAAGTATAAGGCAACACAACCAATGCGAAAAGACCCCCCAAAATGCAACATTTTATATTTTAGTGCATTTTACAATGTAAATAGAACCAATGCATAGGAAATTGAAAAATACAAACTTTTGGAAAAGATGAAGCTCAATTTCAAGCTACTGATCAAAAGTTATTAAACAATCAATTTCTCGTAAATGAGCCCTGTTTATTAAAATTTGTAGTAAAAGTTTTGAAAAAGTACTACAACTAAGGTGGACCTAGCCTTGCAACCATTCGTTGGAACCATCACAGAACCAACACAGAAACAAGAATCTCTTCAAACCAATTAAAGTAAAAAAAAAAAATCATCGTCTTGACCTTTACAAGGATTTTTGCATCACAGTATATTGTTTTTAAATAAAAACAATAAAAAATAATTCATTCCTCCACATGTTTAATCACCAAAAAAAAAAGTTCCCCACCCATATTGTCTACCACTAAACAAAATGAGTACACAAGGCAAATGTGAAAGAGAGGTGTGTTATTAGTGTTTCTCACCCATATTGCCGAACTTAAATGTAATGCTAGGATCCTAATGGCACAATTGAGGTCCAGTTCATACCATCTTAGGTGTGAAACTGGAAGATGGACGGTTCCCAAGGAAAGATGGGAAGATAGGACATGCATTTTTTGTAATGAGAGAGTGGTTGAAACTAAACGACACTTCATCAGGGAGTGCGATGCGTACAAGGATATTTGTATGCAGCAGGATAACAGCGTGAATGTGGGCAGTTTTAGTGAATTATTTGAGGAGGAGAGGCTACACAACACGCCCTGGCTGTTGGTAAAGATTCATAAGAGGCGAGATGACCTCAAAAAGAATATGAAGAATCTCTAATGGTCTTGACACTTGGTCCCATACACTATTTGGTCTCGTAAACGTTATTAAAACTCATTTCATTTCATTTTCACACGGGGAATCAACACCAACTTTCCTCCACTAGATCCAAAGTGCAGGGTTTAAGATCTTACAAGATCTCCAACACCTCGTGCTTTTCTGCAACACACGACCTGTCGTTGTTCCAAAATATATGCCCAACATTCTAAGGGACACATATTGTGACCTTTCATGAGGTGGAACCCATTGTGCCAAAACAGTACGAATCGAAGAAAAATAAAACCTTATACTGTGCCAACAACAAGGCAAGCAATAACCAGGGTTTTAAACCTGATAGGATTAAGTGGAACTAATGCAGTTATCAAGGACCATACTATGAATGACAAAAGCAGAACATGTCTGCCATAGCTTGAATTGTATTGATTCGGGAATCCTCAATTTTGCAACTCATGAAGTGTGAGAGATTTGATCCCCTGATCTCAGAGACGCACGAGGAATTACTCTCACAACCTCAAGGCCCACAGGAAATTAGGCTTTGAACGCAAGACCCCTGCTTGGTTTTAGAGGATCACATGACCAAAATAATTTTCAAGCCCAAGCCTGCCATGAACAAAAATTTGCTCGAGAGTTTGGCAAAGGAATTCAGCCAATTTCATATCACGAAAGAACATCAGGATACTTTAGATCTCATGCCAAGAAGCCAGCCAATGACACTTAATCCGACTGGGAAATTGTCATCGGTGAATCGAGATGGCATCTAGTCAAGCTTAGTCGGTGGCCAGAAGGATGGCATATAACCAGATTCTAGCACTATGGAGTGAGAGAGCAGTAGTTTGAGCCTTGCCAGCATGAAATGAGAGGGCAGTGGTTTGAATCTCTCTGCCTATGGTGATGATTCTAGAAACCCTCGAAAAGATTTTTAGCTCTCTTCTTTGAGCCTGGGCGAGCAGATGGCATGACAGGGCATGGTGACTCCGACTTAGCCAATTTGAGCTATGAATAAAACCAACCCTGTCCCTAGCCAATTCATCACCCTCTGGAAGTACAAAATCTCCACAAGTAGTAGCTTAAGTGGAAATTATGGGCATCACCAAAATCTGCAACTCCAACTCAAAGTATTGCCATTCCATCTAGATCTCCAAGGTCTAAGGTCGTTGAAAGCAAAGAATTCACAAGAAAAAAACTCCCCCAATGTAGCCAAGATCAGATCTGAGTCAAAAATGAACGACAAAGATGACAGAAAGCCAAGAAGTTGGCGATGACTACCAAGGGTGAGTCATGATAGAGCTATAAACCCACCTAGCAAATTACTTCACCAAAAAAATAGCAATGGCACCACCAAAAACAGTAATACCCCTGGATTTTATAAAAAAAGACCCCTGCAATTTTTTTCAGTCACAAATCGTGAGGTTTTTTTGAGATTTTTATTTCAAAAAACAACCCCAAAATTTTATAAACCCTCTAAAAAATTAAAGATAAACTCTTATACTTTGCAAATAAACATAGATCCCCAATGCAAGCCATTGAAACCAATGCAAATCTTCAAACCTATAGATTCATACGACACAAAAGTGTGCAAATAAACATAGATTCTCGATGCAAGCCATTGAAACCCAAGCAAATCTTCAAATCTATAGATCCATATGACACATAAATATTTCTAATGCACATATCTCAATAAATAGGTGATCTAAATGTAAATAGTCCATAAAAAACATCTAAGACAATCTTGGATATGCCAGATCTAAGTAATCGCTGCACACTAGCTGAGTAATGACTATTGGAGGGTAGCTTTGATACCATGAAAGAGTTATCAAAACTCTTCAGCCAAGATCTCTCCAATGGCTCATTACTATAACAATTGATGCTTCAGCACACACACTATGAAAGAAAACTAATTGTAAGCAAGACAATTGTTATTCACAAAATATATGCAAAAGATTATGAAGCATCTTTATTACAAAGAAGAGCCCTTCTTAAATAAGCAAAGCCAAATAAGATGGAAGCTAAACTAGGCAATGTTGGATAAATCCCCACATAGGACAAAACTAGAAAAAGTCAAATAACCTAGCTATAACCTAGCAAGCATGAGTAATAAGATAATCTAACACAATGAAGCTATCTGCAAGATTCAAGGAGACACAAATCCTTGAAATTTTGAATAATTTCAAGAATGTGGTGTCTTTAAAAATCTTACCCTTGAACCTTTGTCTAGTATCCTATTTAAGGAGTCCCAACTCTTCAACTATCTAGTCAATTCCACTCGAGGTTATAATGGTTGCCATGAATTAATTGGGAACATTCTACCTAACCCCCTAGATTTTGATAATGATGATCCAAATGAAATTAACCTTGGCATCAAAACCTCTAATTTATCCCCTCATATTATCACCCAACTTCCTCCTTTACAACTTTGATTCCTTCAACCACTTGTCGATGATATACATGTTGTCTTAACCAAGACTAGACACTATCCATCACATGTCTTCTGATGACAAAGTCATTCCTACATGTACCATAGACTTGCATAGACTTGACGATGATGATGGTTATGCTTTACATGACCCATTTTTAGTCGGATTCATCCAAGCTAACAATGCTAAAATTCTTTAATATTGTTCTTCATTATTTTTATCTTTTTGTTCTTCTTTTAGCATTCCTTCTTTTATAGTAATAATACTAGTCTTCTTACTATTTGTCATAGGGTAGAGATGGAGCACTCACATAGACACATCCAGTTAGAGTAGATCCCCTTAGGAGTATGCTCATGGATCATGCCATGATAGGTCCTTATCACTTTGCTAGATACCAGGATCTTTATAGTTTGCTTCCTCCTGAGATGCTAGCTATTGTTTTTAAACCTGCTACATGGCCAACCCCACCCTCAAATGAGCCTAGTCTAGTTTTTGCTCCATCTTTACCTTCAGCTGAGCCTAGTCTGATTTTTATTCTAGTCCCATCTTTCCTTGGTGATGGTCTTATTCCTTTATCATAGGTTGATCCCATGCCCACCCAATGGGTCGATCAGCCTTATTGTGATATTCACAAAGTTATTGGTCATTAGACCAAAGGTTACCAGTTATATCAGCCACCCCAACTTCTCCTTCCACCTCTTCAACTACTAGGCCCCCAAAGTCTACTCACAAATGTATTTGTTGCTTTCATGGGGTAGATAATCACTCTTCCACTCATTATGAAAAACTTAGGCAATATATCGACACATTGCATCTAGCTACTACTTAGCCCAAAGATAAAGCCATGCCTCCTCTAAAGATATTACCAGAGTATATCCCTAAATATGTGGAAGTATATTGGCTTTGGCACTAGTGTGGTACAAACCATATCAATCACTGACACATTCTCTAGTAGTATCTTCATGACTTCCCACAGTCGACACCTGCATCAATCATTCCTCCTTCCACATGTTGTACACACAAGAAGGCTCCTCCTTCTCCACAGCTTGTACCTCCTTCTTGCCTCACATATACTATTCCCATTTAGACAGCCATTCCTCTCCATGTGTATCACATGCATGAGATCCCTCATGAGCATTACTCTTCATGAACTACACCTATATTTTCAATTGAAGAGATACGGAAGGAAGTCTTTACACAACTTTCTATGAAGATCGATGAGACTTTAGATGTCACCAGAATTTAGATTCATAGAGATGTTTCAGATGTCATGGATAATATTTGTGATCAAATATATCAATATTTTTGAACATAGCATGGTGTTCTTTCATATTGTTCTATGTTATGATTTGGATTAGATTTGTGATCCATTTTTATATATCTTATACACTTGACTATGTGTCTAATTTGGTTTCACTTATCTATTTTACATGGATCATTATATTATGTTTTTTTGTGTTTTATATGGTTTCATTTATTTTCATTTTATAATGGCTTCTTATCGTTCTTTTCATAAATGCACACTTATGTTTATGAGTTTCCTCCTTTCATGAATTCTTTTTATTTTACAATGTTTGTTTGATATCTTCTCTCACTAAAAAATTAGATAATTATTATTGTGACTTGGTTATACAAACCTTGATTCCTTAGTAATCTCTCTCTACCATATGATTAGTTAGTAAATAAGACTTCTCATTATACTACTACCATTTATCAATATGCTTTTGATCTCCCTTTATTCCTTTATGTTCCTTTCACATACTAAACATACATACGGTTGAAACTTGATATTACATATTGGTTCATAGGTAAGTCTAAGTGTTTAGTCAGTCAAATCTTTGGATGCTTATCCTCCTTTAAAACAAAGTCTAAAGCTCATTTGCATGTATCACTTCTATCACTTATGTTGGTTATTTCAAATCCATATGGAGGAGAAATCATATAAGCCATAAAAAATTTAAAAGCCAAATCATTTAAGCAAAAAGCAATGATTCAAAAAGGCAACACACAAATTCAAAATTCTAATCACACCAAAAGACGTGATTCATAGCACATCTCCTATTTGAAGCTCAAACTTCACAGTTGACCTTGTGATAGAGCTAAGTTCTATTGGGGTGTGGTAGGCTAGTAGATTGGTATAAGAGAATTCAAAAAAATCTATAAGTTTTATCGACTTTCTCACACAAGTACCCAATCTTCACAACAAACCAATGACTCTGTAAGAAGTCCTGAGAAATGTAGAACATGTGGGAAGGTAGGTCCATTTTACTTTTCTTGTTGATATAACCTTCATGAGTTGATTTTAGTATTTCACCTATTTGCCTATATAGCTTTGTGATTATTGTGAGCATGTATCATTTGTATTTTGATGGTCACTAAACTTTTAGTGTCTCTCCTTTGTACCTAGCATGCCTCATGTTTCCTAAGGTCTTATCATGGATGCTTATGTCATGATTTTTACACTCCCTATTTCATTACAACATCTTAATATTTTCCCTTGAAAAATATTGTTTTGTTAACTAATCATTCCCCATAGGGTTTCCCTTTGTGAGTTGTAGTGTAAGACCATGGATAGGATCAAGCTCTCCTCACAAATTACCATAATAAAACATTTCTATACTACCATTCACCTCATTGGTGTTCCCCTTGTAAGTTGCAGTGTAATACCAAAGATAGGACCAGGCCCTCCTCACAAATTACCACATTATAAACATCTTCTAAAAAATTCTTATAGTTGTTTTCACCTCATTGGTGTTCTATTTGTGAGTTGCAGTGTAAGACCATGGATAGGGCTAGGCCCTCCTCACAAAATATTTCAATACCCAATTCATATTATAACCAAGTCACAATGAAATTGCACGCTTCAAATTTGAGATAATTTGTGCTAGATTATGATTTACACGTCATTAACATACTTTCCATCTTGATTTATTATGTTTTATGCTTACTTCATAAACACTTCATTTTTATCTTCTTATTTTATGATTGCATGTATGTTTACAACCATTTTATTAAAATTTGCATACTTCCCATCTTGAATTAGTATGATTAATTTGATTTCCACTTACATTTTGTTTCTCTTTTCATACTTCCCAACTTGATTTAGTATGAATGATTGACTTTATTTTTTGTTTGTTTTAAATACCATTGGTTTTCTTGTCTCTTCCATTTTATTACAAATTTTCATACTTCCCAACGTGATATAGTATGATTTTCATTTTTTTTTAATTTGGTACAAATCTTTACATGGTTTGAAAACATTTATTACTATTTGCTTTACCACTTTGGTTTATTATACTTATTCATATTTTGTTTTTACATATTTCCCATCGTGATATAGTGTGTATTACATTTTTTTTTATTAATTATGTTTTTCCAAATCATTTTTTGTCTTTTTTTAAAATCATGCATGTGTATCACATAATGCTAGAAAATAAAACATACATCACATATTTCTCATAGCATATACAACAAAAGCAAAATATATGTGCTAGAAAGGAAATATATCCATGCATCCACATTCAAATTCAAGTAGAACTCATAAGATCAATGAACTATCAATATATATATATATATATATATATATATATATATATATATATATATATATATATACAATTACGAAATATAATAGCTACAAGTCCAATTTTGTGCTCCATCATGTCTATCATGTGGCCTAACCACGCTACCCATCGATGCATGTGACTGACCTCTCTGAATGGTGCATTATAAAGAGGCAATTTAGGATCTCCAGATAGCAACATGTCCCATAGCATGGCCACCTAGGATTGTACCTATCCAATATGGATAGTAGTCACCACATGCGTGGCTCACTCATATGCTAAGGCCTGTCAGGTTTGAGCCTCTCCAACGCCTACCCCTATCGATGGATGTAAACTATCACCTCACAATTATAGCTATTGCACAACCTCTCCCACTAGTATAAACCACCTTGTCTAATCTAGGATAGATGGAACCACAAGATCAACCAAAGTGGTAGGGTCATATGGTAACAACACCCCATCCAAAATATTATGATATATATACCCATCATGGTCCCCTCCTCAATGGCCTCTCTATAGACCAACTATGTCCTTCCACCACTGTAGGATCCCCTTGTGTGAGAGCCAACACCTATGTCTCCTCGCATTGACAGTGTCTCCATCTCTAATGAGTTCTTAGTGGCCATTGTCACCTCTATTGTGGTCCCTACTATGCTCCCACATCTCTTTTATCCACATCCATAGAATCATTTCCTCTAGGCCTCACTACCTCCTATTGTCATACTTGGCTAGTCCATAGTCTAGCTCATTAAGGCCTGATCATTGGTATCTTGATAGGCACCCTTGTGCCTCCTCTCCCTCTCAGCTCTCTAACATGTCATGTCCAATAAATAGGCACTACTAGAGGGGCCATTAGATGTATAAGTCCTAAATATCTAGGCACATGAGCCATTAAATGAGGATCCAACCATGAAGTGTAGTGGCTCATGATCTACACATGTGCCAAACTTGTAGCAACAATGACCCAAATTAGCCATATAATAGTTATGTGAGTGTATGATTACCATACAATCTGCCCTCGTGTGATAGTATAAAAAGTTGAAACATGGGGTACAACCCATGCTACATGGTTCTACATCTATCAAACCACCCAAGGTAACCTGTTATCGATCACATAGGGCAACCCAATTAACTGATATATAGGGAATCTCTCATAGATCTATTACTCATCAAAATGATAGGGCCCATCATCTTTTGCCCCTAGGTCAGCATCCCATACATGTCATGCATGAGCTGGACCTAAATGACATAACCAAGATCATATAATGCTCCCTGATCTAAAATAGACTAGCACAAGGCTATCACATACAATAGTACCTTACCATCCAACTTGTGACATCACACTCATGTTATCACAAGCCCTATCATGGCCTTCCATATATTCAAAATGGTCATGGTATAAACATGAGATAAACTAACATGTAACCCATGATAGATCCTATCTAAGCATGTCACCCACTAGGCTAAGGCTCATCTCTCGTTCTCCAACTCTGGTGTATCACAAATCATCGATGTCATATATATAGGAAGTCTAAGCAACTCATGGACATCCTCCAAGGTGATCACCACTCTATAGTATCCCCCTCCACCTCCCATCTAAAAGTGTTGGTCAATAATTCCCATGCTCCTAGGAACATGAAAATGAGATCAACACTTAGCAGGATCCGTCTCATCTCCATTATGCCTTCAAATCTTAAGGTAATCAGTCGAGCTCTATCCACATACAACAATCGCTCCAATAAATCTGATAGCTAGGATGCATCCACCAAGCACCAAAATCTCTGACGTCACTGCAAAACATCAAATAACAAAGAATGTATTAGATCTCAATGTCATAATAATAAAATACATTCTTAAATATTCTCAAAAAATTACACATTAACTGCTTCATCAGCTTGTTTGATCTAGTATTCTTATTTTTTCCCTTTTCCTACACAATCAACCTATTTAATACTAAATCAGCCCTATCATGTTCTTGATATACTACATCAACCTTCTAGTCTATAGTCACCCCATTCTTTCAGATGCTATCATCTTGAAGAATTGATTTTCACCCTATTTATATTTACTATTCAAATTTATTTACATGTCAATTATTTATAATCAGATTCTATTTTTTTATCATAACTTTATTTCTACTAGCACTTTTTCTGATCTACAAGATGTTTTGAAACCCTGATACTATAGAGAATCTTTTCACATGTTACATATATATATTACAAAAAAAATGATTTTTTGCTAATTTTTATAGGTTCCCCTAATGTTCCCTACATTGGACACCTTCACATTTCTTTCATTTCATTCGTTTTGTACAGCACTAAGGTAAGTAAAGGTATGTATTTTTTAATTTTGTCCTTTTATTTATCTTATTCACTTCTTACCATAATTTACTTAGCTTCAACATTATGTGTTTTTATATTCTTTTTTCTGAAGTACCATCCCATGTTACATCTACGTGACACATGATGAGCTTTGAGTGGGGCATATGTATACACATAACATTTTAGAATTTTATTAATTACTAATGCTTTCTCTCTTGTAAAAACTTGTTGAGTCTTAATCTCTTTGAGTGCACACCTTAAAGGGTGCATCGGGAAAGGGGTGGGTAGACCATTGGTGCTTCACAAGATTATTGTCCCCTATATCATCACTTGTAATCTACACAACCATATCCTATATATTTTCCTAAGCTTTGTCTCCTTCCTTACACACTCCTCCAAGCAATTCATTGCCTTGTTCAACCCCTATCTAAGCCAAAAACCTTTTTTGACATTTGTTAAACAAATTTAGCTTAGGTTGACCCTATACTTAAATGATATTTTCACATTACAAGACTATGTCAGCCTTGGCTGACCTAATCTGGAACCTAACTTGCTTTTATGAATTAACAATATAGGGTCGATTGGGCTGACTCTGTCGACTAAACTTTCAAAAGGATCCAGGGTTATATTCAACTATATATACACATCCATTTCTATCATTTATTAAGGAAGAGAACAAGAAGAACATCATATATTGTGCATCTATTTATCCACCATTTTACTTGAGGAACATTGATTAGGGTTCTAATACTGCACTTGGAGATACAAATTGTGTCTTGTAGAGAATTCTTTTGGATGTATGAAAAACTTTTGTAGCCTAGAGCTGACCTATCCTTGTTATCCTTACATAACAAACATCTTGTGAAGCACCTTGACCAAGGGAGAAATTGAGGCTCGATGGGTTCATCTTTAAAAGTAAGTATTCCTAACTTTGTTCCTCTTTTGTTAAAGTAGATATATTTGCATTTATTAGCTTATATGCTTCTCTCCCATGCATTAGGATTTCTTATACATTGGTTTCAGTATAGATCTTTTATGCATGTTTAGTTTTTATGTTTATTACCCCCATTTTGTGCCACAAGCTTTGGTGAACACTAGATTACGTTTTACTTTACTTTGCATTTACTTTATGAATATAGAAAACTTAAGACCTAGCTAGAGTTATTGTATGGTATTGCTTAACTAGAGGCTTTGGAACCTTCTTTAGTGATATTATTGTGGTAAGGGACCCCTTGGTTAGGTCTAGCATATCCATCTTGGTCATGAACCTGATTGTCTAAATGTAACAACAAGCAGAAATGTAAGTATGATTTATCTTCTCTAAGCTAGGATTGATTTATAGATTAGTTGCATTTTCCCTTGTTTAAACATAAGACACTAAAATCATATCAAACACATAATAGACACACAATGCAATGAAATCACATCAAGTACATAGAAGGCACATAAGACAATGAATTCACATCAAACATGTAACATGCATATTAAACATCTTCAAGAAATATCAATTGTCATAAAATACGAGCTAAATTTATGACAAGGCATGGAGTAGTCACTTCAAACTATCAAAACCCTAATATTTGGAACCTTATGTTTTTTGGATTCTTTCCTAAAAACAACTCACTCTTCATTATCATGTAAATAAAATATATTATTGAAGTGATACTAAGCAACCAAAAGATTCAATCCCACTTAATCAATGCTTCACATTAAATTTGACCTCACAGATTGTACTTAAGATTTCGAAGTTGGGTTCCATTTTCACTATGTGATGAATATTCAATCACTTTATGAGTGAAAGATTAATATATTTCATCATTTATTCATACGCAAGTTAAACAACTTGTTGAAGTATCATTTAAACAATCAAGATATTCATATGCCAATGATCACTAGCCTAGTTCCCCTTAAGTATTTTATCTCCAATTATGCAATCTTGCCAATAAGTGATAACACTTCAACCACAACATTGGGTTAAGGCCTCCCTTTATCATTTTCACTAATCAAGGTTTTTCCTTAATTTAATAATTCACTTATGAGACTTAGTTTGTAGATTGTTGACCCCACTAAATCTCAACTTAATATGCATTGTACATTAAGTTCAATACATTATGCCACAATTAGGCCAAGTCTGCTCATATGCCAAATTTATTTGATCTTGTATAATTAGCTTCTCAATTATCCTTTTGTTCCAAGTGGTTAAATCTTAGGTACCTAAAAAGACTAATTAGTTATATTCATTTTGACAATATTAAATTGTCTTCACAAATAAATCTTTGGATGGTTCAACAAAATAACTCAACCACTAATCCTTAACAATTTTTTATTTAAGTGTAACAACAAAAATATGCCTCTTCAATTTACCAACTCAAATCATTAGGGCCTTTCATCCTTAACCAATAAGTTTATGTTTCACAAGCCTTGCCTAAACATATTTTCAATCAACTATGGAGTTTCACATTATGTTTAGAAACATAAGGTCCTCATAATCAAACCATTGTAATTATATGATGTTCGCCACATAATATTTTCTAATTGTATTTGAATTAACATTATGTCACAAACATGAGTTAATGATTTCCCTTTCTATGAATCATTTACAAATGAATGAATCAAGATAACAAATTGAATTCTACATTCACTAATCTATAAATTTGTCACACATTCCTATTAAACTTTATAAACCCTTTAAGTAAAAACAATATTTCCTTTTAATTAAATTGATCCCATATAAATTAAATCATGAATACAAATACATTTTACTTCATTTAATAATGTCTTTCTCAACAAATTCAATACAATTTTTTTGCGTTGACAAAAAAGTTGGCCTTTAATTAAATTGATCCCATATAAATTAAATCATGAATACAAATACATTTTACTTCATTTAATAATGTCTTTCTCAACAAATTCAATACAATTTTTTTGCGTTGACAAAAAAGTTGGCACCACTTAAAACTATGATGAAAAGGTATAATTTCTTTCTAGTCTTAACAATTTACATGAGTCTGACGTAATAAGATCAACATAGTATTTTGTACTAATTTTAAATTGAAAAAACTTAATAATCCTCTATTAATTATGGTTTTACTTTTATTACAAGTTACTTATTTCATTTCAAATTTCACTTTCATGTAATACACATATAAGAATCTAACCAATGCAATAAAATCAAACATATGTGAACTAGAATATCACAATGCACAAGGTATCAAAATCATGTTGTTTTAAGTCATGAATCAACATTCAACACAAAAGGATTTCAATGATTTCCTACATAATCATTCTAAAATAATAATAAGTCATTGTATTGCAATAGATCAATAGCATACAAATCAACTAAGTCATAAATGAAGATCAAGCATATCAAGTTTACTAAGTCAAACTCACATGACAAACTAAAACTAAAAGTCAGTATGGACACCTCGCTCCTCACACACATTAGCCCATGTCCACTTCATTGTCTACATATTCACTACTATGGAATCAAAGCTTCATGTAGTTCTTCAAAAATTGCACTTGTTTTACTTACTTTACATTTAAGCGATATAAAATAATATAAACTATGCACTAATTCAACATATATATAATATGACAATAAACACAATAATCTGAATTGAAAGAGACTAATTGATATTGTAATTGCTTGATTTAGAAATGAAAATACAAGATGGGGATGATGTACTTAGCTAATTCTGCATGAATGTCATTCGCTGAATATGTGAATGCTCTATATGTGCTTTGCAAATTGTTTAGATAAAAAATAATGGTTTAAACCATGCATGGATAATACTAGCAAAGTTAGACACATGTAGTAGCCAACACTATTAGGGTTTATTAGTAATGTCCCTGCGCATAGTGGGAGTATGAAACTTTTGAGAGATTTGTGCTCATGCTTGAAATTGTATTATGTGTATGTGCACCTCTCTGATCCTTTGTTGAAATACCTATTTTTTATCACTTTCATCCATAACCATAATTGTGCTTAATTAACTGTAAGATGCCATTAAAAATAGTTAGTATTTTGGGTTGGACTAACCCTAACAACTCCCGGATGAATGGTATATTCCTATAATATGAGAGGGCTCAAATTGTACATAGTTCTACTACTTATGTGTGTGCATATGCAACATCTTGAACAATCTAGAATGCAATGTTATCTTTTGATCTTTGATACTGCACCATGCAACTTTGACTTTGCATATTTAGAGTTCACTCCATGGACTACTTTAATGTTGCTTCTTAAAATTATGAGATGTGTATCTCTTTTGATAATGTTCTAAGAGAGTGCTAGGTGATTTCTCAATGTTGTTAAGATTTTCTAAGTGGACAATAACCTTAGTGGTGATTTGTGTTTATAGATGACTCTTCATTAATTTCCCTCTATGACTAACCAATGAAACATGTATAAATCGACTTAATAGAGACTTCTCAATTTGAAAAATAGTTGTCGAGGGCCCTTAGATACTACCAACAAAGGAAGTCACTCACAAAAGAAAGGCTAAAACTTTTTACAATTATTTTTAGCCTTAGTATTATTGTACATAAATTTGACCCATATATTTACATAGTTGTTAAATATTTTACATATTAAAGGAAATCAACATGTAAATATTATCACCATAGTCTGAGTGAGAGAATAAAAAAAATGTGTATATCCAATATAACCATAAATGATTTGTGTGAAGGGAAATCAAAAATTAAGTCTTAAAACATACCTAAATATAAAAATTTGAAACAATATAAAGAAGGGTGAAACCTTATGGGACATCTAGGGTTTAATGTGGTCATTATAAGGAACATGTTCACTAATATATTTCACCTTATTTTTTATTAATTATCTAAACAAGCATAAAAATTTGAACTATTTAGATTGTATAAGATATTATAATAAAATATAAATATAAACAGCTACAATGGAGTATGATTGAATAATTACAATTTACTTTAAATAGAAATGATTCAAGGGATTAACATACTTAGCTTGTTTTGGGTCTATGAAAATCTAACACTGAATATAGGTGACCAAAAGGACTGAAAATGGACCAAGAACCACTCAAATTAAGTATATGAGTATCTTAATATGTTGGAAAAGTCCATAAAGATCTACACATTTGCATCAGAATAAAGCATCTGCCTTCTAGCGAATTTATCCTTGTAAATTATGCCTCACTATTTTGGAACATGTTATTGTACCTACTTGTAAATTGTCACCCTATGTGATATCAAACGCTTGATGTATTCACAAAATATAGAATCTTGTATCCTTCACTTCAAAACCCATGGATCCACTTTCAAAACTAGGTTAGTCTATAAAAATAGGGAGAGTAATGGGTAGATATGACGTCAACCACTCTCCAATGAATAGTTGAGAGTTGCCTACATATCTAATACTTCGATGAGGGAAATCAAACCACACATTATTCTTTCATTTAAGTGTATGTATATAATCATGATCCAATAGTATGAATTCATCATGTGATCTAGTTTTTAAAACTTCAATGGCAAATTTGATTTGGTTTAGGTGCTTCAGACTTAGCTAGGGTCTTCCCCTTGTGACTTATTTATGATCTGAGAAGTTTGTCTCGATGTAAACATGTGTATAGATGTATCTATGATAAGCATTGAATTCCTTGTAGATGGATAATATGATTAGACCTATTGTGTACAAATAGATGACTATTTTGATAACTTCTTACGACATCAACATGCAGAATGTATGGGCCAACCTATAAAGATAATTTAAATTTGAAAAATGGCCATTGTTTAAATTTGAAAAATGACCATTGTTTGGCACATAGGTGAATCTGGTAGATGTGGATAGATACATAAATCCAAAAGCATCTATTGGTGTAGATTTGTAATCCATTTAATGATTTTTCCCTACACATATTAATAAGCTTACTGAGGTGTCATATTAGGTCATTAGGGAAAATATGGCTTAACCCTATTTTCCAAATTTGAGTTATATTTTACTTCTCTATATAATGTACCTTTCATAAATCTATTTGTCTAATGTTGATATTGATCACAATACAATTTTTTATTGCTTAAGATAAGCTACTTCATGCTCATGTTTGATTTCACTTTTACAACAAGTAATCTCTTTGTGCATTTGATCATATCCAGACCCATTCCTCAATTGTGGCCCACTCTAACATGGTATCACAACATTTATTGTAGCTAAATTCCATATTTTTTGTTGTGAATTCTTTATTTTTAGCTTACATATCACATATATGACATTCTTTAACCCTAAGTATTGAATATTCTCTATTTTCTCTGATTTTGCTCTTCCTTTGGGGTCCTTTGTTGATTCATATTCAAAAAAAGAACAAGGGAAAAGGTGTTTTTTTATAGGTTATCTCTTTGTCATTGGTTTTTTCAAAAAAAATGACTTACGCCATTGATCTCAAAATGTGTTAAAACCCTAGATTTGACTGTATACATGACCTATTTTAATGACAGGTGATTTCAACCATTATTGGAGGGTTTGAAGGCATTTTCTTAGGATCCACTCAAAATCATACATCCAAGTACTTGTAGGAAAAACCATTTCTGGGTTTTTCTCGGTTTGTCAAGAAACTTAGTGGGGCTTCATTGGTTTTTGTTTTTATGTTCCATATCTGAAGATTTTGGGGGTTTTCTAGACTTGGTAAAATTTTGTCCTTGCATAAACATTGTTGGATCTAGACCCTTGCTCAAACATCATGTGGATCCTTACACCCTATTTTACAGTCTTTGGCAGACATTTCCCCCTTGGTAGACATATTTTAGTGTAATATTAACCTTTGGTAGACATATCTACCCTTCAACACACCTTTCATAGGCTTCAATGGATTTTGGTCCCTCGGTAGACATTTTGGGTTTGATAAACATTTTCCCCTACTCAAGCAGCTATCAATTTTTGCCCCCTAATCAAGCAATCATCAGGTTCCACCTTTGTGCTTGCACACATCACGAGTTCTGGCCTTTGCTCAGGCCACCCTCAAGATCCAACACTCGCTCGCACCAACCTCAAACTCTACCCCTCTGCCCGTGTGCCATGTAGGTTCTACCTTTGGTCACAACCAACTCAAGGGGGCTTAAATTTTATTCAAAAGGTTGAACCACTTCTGTGTACACCAAATTTTATGCAAAATGGATATTTTTTTGCAAGCAATAAATATTGAAACTCACATAACTTTCAACCTATAGCTCCTTTTCAGGGACTGTCTTTTTTGAAAGTATGAGTTTTTTTATCTCTACATATTAGTGACATTCTCATGCCTTGTAAAATTAAACCTCTATACTTTTATGGGGGTTACACTTCCTAGTATTTATCACACTATAATTTCAACACATACCTACTTACTATAATGGATCAATCAATCTCAAGTTTCACTTCTTACTCCATTCAACTATCATAAGTGGAAAGTTAAAACAGAAATCTTCTTGAGAAGTAAGGGCTTACACTAGATCACTATTGGTACACAAATAGAATCCACATTTGACATAGAGAAGGTGAAGTATTATAGTATAAGTGATGAAGCATATGATCTATTACTCTTGTCAATGTCTCCCAACTTACTCTTTCATATTGAATCTGTAACTACTCCTAATCAAGTGTGGACTACATTGAAAACCTTATTTGGGAAGTAGGACATAATGAGATGTCAAGAAATGTAGAATGAGTTGATCAATTTGGGCCTATATAATTTTGACACTATACGAGACTTCTTGAAAAAATTTAAATCACTAAGGTTGCAGTTGAAACTATGTGGTATTGAAAAAAAGGATGATTAATTGATTCTTTCCATCTTTGCCAAATTAGGATCTGACTATTATGTCTTTGTTTCTACCTTCCACACCACTAAGTGTTCTCTTGAAACTACATGGACCATTTTGTCCTTGGATGATTTTTCTACTAACTTGACTTAGGAGCAAGACAAATTTATTTAAATAGGTACTCTAAAGTCATCCAAATCGCATGCCTTAATTGTGAGTCATGACAAACATAAGACTTCTTGCAGTATTAAGGAGAAGAAATAGAACAAGAAGGACCCATGGAAAATAAATGCTAAGTCCAAAGCATCAATTGAGTCCTCCTATTCAAGAAAGAAATCTAATAAATAGAAACTCGCATGTGCCTATTGTAAGAAAACTATGCATGATGAAACTGATTGTACAAAGAAGCATATTGACCAACTGATTAAGATGTTTGAGAAGCACAATATTAGTGTCCCTACTTTTGTCAATCAAAGTTTATTATTATAAGAGTCTTCTAAGACCAAAAACACTAGAAAAGGAAGAGATAAGGGCAAAGCACTTGTTGCAGTTATATCCCAACCTTCCACATGGGTAATTGATTCTGGTGCCTCGCATGACATGGCTTCATCACATGATGTTTTTCCATCCTTAGAGCCTTGTTATATGCCTTCCATATTATTGGGTAATGATATTTATGCATAAGTTAGAGGGAGAGGATCTATTAAAGTTAATGATGGGATATTTCATGATGTTCTATGTGTTCCCTCATTATCCACCAATATTCTATTTATTTATTATATCACTCACATTACTTCAGGCAAGACAGTTGAGCTCACACCTAATTATGTGGTTATTAGGGAATCAAAAAGTGACTCTATAGTTGTACTTAGGAAAAAAGATCACTCATCACAATTGTATACTTTTTCACATTTTACTCCTAGCCAATCCTCTATTGCACTGCTCACTCATTCAAACATGGTGAGTAAATTATGGCATGAGTGATTTGGCTATCTCAATTATCACTACCTAGAGAAACTAAGTTGTCATGACATGGTTTCAGGGTTACTACGTGTTCATTTTTATAATGGAATTTTCCAAGGTTGCATACTTGGTAAGCATCTTCAAGAGAAGTATGACAAAGGTAAATCGTGGAGAGCTACATAGATTTTGGAGCTAGTTCACAATGACATTCTGGTCCATTTCTAGCTCCTTAATTTAATAGAACTAAATATTTGCTTACTTTCATCGATGACTTTTTTTTTGATGTACTTTCTTAAGCAAAATTTAGAGGTCTTTAATCATTTTTAAGACTTCAAGGCACTTGTAAAAAAATAATCAGGTCAAGCCATTAATATTTTATGCACCGACAATGGTGGTGAGTATGCCAATAACCATTTTGAACAATTCCACACTTCACAGGGGATTGAACTACATTGTATAGTTCCATATAGTCCTTAGCAGAATGGCATTGTAGAGTGAAAGAATAGGTCCTTGAAAGAAATGGCCAACTATATGCTACACTCTAAGTCTTTTGCACCTAAGTATTTGGTCAAGGCCATAAACTGCACTTATTATATCCAAAACCAAGTTTCTCATAAAACATTGAAGGGAATCACTCTTTTTGAATCTTGGAGTGGTCAAAAACCCATATTGAAGCACTTACGAGTGTTTGAATCCCTTTGTATGCCCTGTATTTTGAAGAAAAAATGTAAGGTAATGAAACCCCAAAGTTAATGTTACATCTTCATTGGATACCCTGAGGGTATTAATGGATACATGCTTCTTCATCCCACCACTCATGAGTTTTTCATTGAAAAAAGTGTTTGATTTCAAGAAAGTCCATTAAACTCCAGTCCTCCCTCTTCCTTAGATGCATTGGGATTTGATAATAATTTTATTAATTCATATTTGCTTGAGTAGCTTCATGATGTTATGGATTCTTCTTCTAGTTTTGATGATGAGAGTAGCAATGGAGACTCACCTCCTCCTTCTCCTAGAATATCTTTAGAGGATGAGGAATATCCTCTTGACTCTTTGGCATCTGTTCCTCTCTGGGATAGATAAACACTTCAAAGTGTTGGCTATTGGGTTGGAGACCCATCAGACACTAGGTGAACTCATTCATGATTCTAGAATGTCCCACATGCATTCATTGCATCTACTTTTGATCCACAATAATTTTGTGAGGCACCAAGCACTACTAAGTGGGATATTGTTATGGAAGAGGAGTATGGTTCCTTGCTGAGGAACAACACTTGGGATTCAGTCCCTCTTCATAAGGGAAGAAAAATTGTTCAATGTAGGTAGATATATCGAACAAAATTTACAACAGATGGGTCCATAGACAAGTTCAATCATGTTTGGTGGCAAAACATTTTAATCAGGTACCTGGCATTGACTATACTGAGATGTTTTTCCTAGTTGTCAAAATGAACTCAATATGACTCACTCTTGCCATTGCCGCAACACATCATAAGGATGTTCATCAGATGGATGTGAAGAGTGTTTTTCTTCATGATGACCTCAAAGAGAAAATATACACAAAGTAACCATAAGGATTTGTGGAAGATTCCTCCTTAATTTGCTAACTTTGAAAATTTATCTATGGCCTCAAATAAGTTCCCCGAGCTTGGTAGCTACGATGGACTCCTTTCTTCTTTTAGTTGGGTTCACCAAATGCTATTCTGATCCAAACATCTACATTTTGTAGTAGGAAGATTCATCGTTGATTTTATTTCTCTATGTGGATGACCTATTGATCACAATGAGTTCTTTATCCACCATTGCAGTAGTGAAAACTACTTTGTTGGACAACTTCTTAATGACTGACTTGGACTTGTTGCATTACTTCCTCTAGATTGAAATTTCTTAGTCTAACTCTGGGATCACTATTACATAATCCAAGCATGCTTTTGATTTGCTTGCATGGTTTACATGGCTAATTGTAAGCCAGCTTCAACTCCCTTTATATCTAGTGTGAATCTTGAGGTTGATCATCCATCTCCTTTAGTTGATGCTACCTCGTATTGACAACTTGTTAGCAATCTCATCTATCTTACACACACTAAACCTAAAATTTCATATGCAATAGGCATGGTCTCTAGATTTATGCAAGAACCACATGAGTTGCATTGAAAAGAAGCTAAGTGGATTCTCCACTATATTCAAGGTACTCATAATTCAGGGATTCACTATGGAATATGTATCGATGTTGACTTGATTAGGTATACAAATTTAAATTAGGTTGATGATATTCAAAATCTTAAATATACTTTAGGTACAGTCTCTCTTGGTTGATGACCAATTAGTTTTTCAAGTAAGAAACATAATGTTATTACTTTATGTTATGCAAAGACAAAATATCGAGGAGTTGTTAATGCTACCACTGAGGCTATTTGGCTTTAGAGGATTCTCACTCAGTTTGGAATCCAATTTCAATGATCAATAATCATATTTTATGATAACCAAAGCACAACCTAGATCTATAGAAATTTGAGCCTCCATCAACATGCCAAACATATCAAGATTCACATCTATTTCATATGAGAGCTTATCCATGAGCAAGTCATTGATCTCTGCTACATTCAGACTACAGAGTAAGTTACTGATACATTCACCAAGCCCTTCACTAAGAGTACATATCTTCATTCGTAGGCTCTTATTTGGGTTCAGGAAACCCAATCTTCCTCCTCTCAGGGAGTTTTTTATGTACTTGGGTACCTCATTAGGCCTTATTGTCGAGACCCAATTTCACTAACCACCTAAGCTGTGCTTAAGGGGAGGTGTTGGTGTAGGTTTTTATTTTATTTAATTATTTTTTTTACACATGTTGTTTAGCTTGCTTAACTATCATATTAGGTCATTAGGGAAAGGCTTAACCCTATTTTTTAATTTTGAGATACTTTTTGCTTCTCTATATAATGTACCTTTCCTAAAGCTATTTGGTTAATGCTGCTAATGATCATAAACAATTTTTGATTGTTAAAGACAAGCTTCTTCCTACTCATATTTGATTTTAATTTTACAATAGGTAATTTTTTCATGCATTCAATCCTATCCATACCTAATCCTCGATTGTGGCCCACTCTAACAATACCTAAGTATCACCAAAAGTGTCCAAAAAATAGGGATAGCGATCTGATGGTCAGGGACAATCTAAATATGATATTAAGCAAGTTAAACACATACTAGGAAATTTTTGTACGTGACTAATAATAAACTAGAAAGGTCATACCCACAGAAGATAAGTGAATAGGAAAGAAGGGTGTGCAATAGTCAATGTGTATGAACAAGTCATGTATGGTAAGGATAAGTCAAAAATGACATTGTCAAATGTCTAACACCAGTTTTTTGCGGCTTGCATATCATTCCAATTAAGGACTAAATTTGAAAGTCAACTTTACTTGTCATAAAAAAATTTGATGATAATTATTTATTCAACATTTCTCTTCAAATATTAATATAGTCTATAATAAAATAAATAAATATTAAAAATAGTCTATATATATAATCTTTCAAAAAATTTAAAAATTTATAAAAAAATACACCTTGGATTTGATATGGTCTACTAAAAAAAAAATTATAGTTTACAATGAAAAAATACAAATACAATTACATGGTTATCAAATTTAGTTAGTCGGAGGATTATATGATGGGGAGAAACCCCAAGATTCATCTCACAAGAGACAAAAAGAAATAATATGTCATTTTCCCCATTCCACCATTGACACGTGGTTTTTCAGACTGTTATTTTTTCTAATCTACAAACATGCATCCAGATACTCCAAGAGTTTTATTCACTGCATGAGACACAACAAAGAACAATAGTAAAAATACATAGAATATAGTAGTTCCAAAGACTAGTGGAATCCAAATAACAAAGAACAAAGGAGAGCACAATAAATTGACATTGAACAAAATAATTTAGATCAACATTAATCAATTTATATTGGAGATCAAAAATACAAAGTTGAGTGCTGATCTTTCCTTGTGAAAGAGAAGAACAACATTCACAGAAAAGATGACATATAAAAAGGGTTTGCATTTAAGTTACTAATACTGCCATGAACCGCCTTTATAAATAGGGTAAAGGAGAGTGCATTCCAGCTGCTTTCTCCCTATAAAACATAATATGTTCCATGGCCATAATGGGTTGCACTGTAGAGGAATTATTTATTCTGAGAAAGAAAGTTGAACCATACAAGGCCCCCATTATAGTAAACAAGTTGCTCCGATTATGTCTGTAAAAAATGCAATCATAATCATTAAGACATATTTTTTAAGCTCCACAATTCAATACCTAGCCTGTTACTGAATAGTAATGTTATAATTAATTTGTAAAGGTGACTTGTATTCATATGTAAATGCGTATTTACATGCATTTTTGTCCCAAGCTGCCTATAGATGGTACCAAAAAACACTATTGAAATAAAAGTAACGAACAAGCAGACTAAATTGTAGTTAGGGCTCCTCGAATATGTCTAGTGCTTCTTCCATAGACAGGAAACAAATTGGGCCCAAAGAGATTGCAAAAAATGAGTTTTGAAGTGAAGATTTGTGGATCCTTGGACTGACATGGATAATTCCTTCACCAGCTCTTGATTACATCTAAAAACTTACCAACATGCCATAAAAAATCATTCACAAGTTTTGTTGACAAGTTCGTTGTATTTCAGAATAACAATGATATTTTCTTGTAATAATTGAGAAACTTTTTTAAGACCATAGAGCCAAGATATGCCACGTTGTTGCCAATGGAATAGGTGGCTAGCACTAAATGCATTATGTTTATTGTCACACAACCACTTTGCATTATGTTTATCATCACACGTTAAACCTGCACTACCAGCGATCTCTGTCTAAAGAAGGAAAATGTTAACTTAAATTTTGTTTTTTAGAGTGGTTGGTCTTCTAAGGCTGGCTTGGCCCCGAAAGTCCTCATCACACTGTTTCATGTGGCTGGACTTGCAGCTATTACGATACTCATACAATTTACAAGGGCTTAAGTTTTGGAATGTTAACACACTGTACAAGTGTCTCAAATTTCATGTTTTCATTTAGATGGAAGTTAATAATTTTTTAAAGAAATGAATTTGAGTACATAAACCCCTAAATGTGGCATTGTATCAAATAACCTTTGATCTTTAATAGTTAAAATTTAAAAAGTTCATAAATATATGTGTTAATGGATTATAATATTGGATTTTGCATTTTCATGACATTTAATGGATTTGTTGGTTAAAGCACAAAATTACATCTTTTCTAAATGCAATTTACAATTTTAATTATAATATAATATAATATTAATAATTATGATATTTAAATATGTTTTGAAAGAGTTATCAAAACTCTTCAACCAATATCTCTCTAATGGCACATTACCATAGCCATTGATGCTTCAGCATAAACAAAAAAATAAACCAATTGAACACTAGATCAATTGTTAATACACGATGAGATGAAAATGTATTATGAAGCATATAGATTACAAAGAGTGCACTTGCTTATATAGGCAAGGCAAATCAAGATGTAGGTTAAACTAGGCAATGTGGGACTAAAGTCCACATAAGACAAACCTAGCAAGCATGAGTAAAACATACTCTAACACCCCCTCTCAAGTGAAGCTAGGGGCAAACAATAGATGATGCAATGTGAAGTCATGTGTCCCTATGGATGCCAATCCATCATGTGAGAGTATAGGGATGTTGAGTCACTGTAACCACCAAGTAGAAGTAGGAATGGTGCTAAATACGAGGATCATTGAATATAAACACTATGCTCCAAGGTACTAGGTAGAATGATGAACCCGAGGAAGCATCACCTAAAAACCCTCCAACATGATGGTGAAGTAAGCACAAAGACTAGTGGGGCTACCACACTAGTGTCACTAGTGGGGATACCACACTGGTGTTACTCTAAGAATCACTAAGAAGGCCATGGAGTCAAGTAATAATGCTCATATGGTTTCTGACAAATAAAGTGCCTGAATAAGATACCCTTGTACAAAGGAGTAATTCAGAAAATACTCAAAAGTGTAAAGTACATAACTCTCATAAAGTGGAGAAAAGAGAGAAAAGACGAAGAGAGAGCTAGAAAAAAACCCCGCAAAGCTGATGTTGAATAAGTCTGCACTCCAAGTACTCACAAGTTACAAAAGAACTCAATCTATACGAGTGATCTGAATCCACTACTTGATCACAAAACAACTGACATTGGGCTTTGCCAAAATAGCTTCAATTAAGAAGAATGTCAGTGGTGATGAAAGTACAAAAACAATACTGCATGTGCAAGAAACACTCAACACTAAGAGACAAAATGTACATCACACCCCTCCATACTACTGAATGGATGGAGTGAAAAAACAAAGGTCTACACGAGTGGTCTGAATCCATTACTCGAACACCGAACAAACTGATATTGTATACACCAGAATAGCTCTATGTCACGCTGAGTGAGAATGTCAAACTATTGAAGAAGACAAGATGACATTGGGATACACCATAATAGCTACAATCAAGTTATGGGAGACTATCAACTGTCATAAAGTGGTGTCAAAAATACAAATAAGTCTCTCAAAGAAGATGGCCCATTGTGGTGATGAAAAAGACAAACAATTGATGAAGTGAAAAGGTGCTCATAATAGAGCATATAAATGCATGAAGGTGGATAAGGTTGAATGAGCAAACCCCCCATGACACTTCATAAATCAATGCAAGTAAAATATAATCCATATATAAAAAATACCAAATGGAGATAAGGAAGACATTGGACTTCACCAGAATAGTTCCAAATAAAGAGATTGTCGACCTGTCAAATAAGCCATCAAGAGAGGTGTACTCCAAAAACAAAGGAACAAAAAAGGTGTCCCCATAGAAGAGGGTAAGCTGCTAGGAAATGGGCCTTGAGGAGACATGACACGACTACCAGTGTGTCAAAGTACTCATGCATGTTGTAGGCTGTTACAAGAGTGTGGTAAATGGTGAAAAGAGCCATAAAACACACTAAAAAACAATCAATAACAAAAAACAGCGTGCAAAAGGATGTCGAGCTCAACCAAAAATGCATCTGATATGTGTGTGCGAAGTATAGTGTAGGGCCCATAGTACATGAAACCCTATAGTAGTGACAATGTACACTCAATAATAAGACATTAAACTTAGTCGAAAATGCATCCATGAGTGCAACAAATGATGATAATGCAAAGGAGAAAGAAGGAAGTTTGTGTTGCCTGTGAGGGGGTCTGACCTCCTGCCAGACTGGATCTCACCCTTCGAACTCTGACAAATAAAATAAGGTACAAGCAAAATAATGAATAATCCCTCTACAAATGCTCACAAGATAGCAAAATATGTCACCACTGAAATGTCACCACAAAATGTAAGGATTGGCAACACATCTAATGTGAATAAACCTCGTAATGTGGAACTTTATAATTACTTGTCAATGAAGTGGATTTGATCTCAGTGAATATAGATGCCAAAAAAGGCCATTGAAAATAAAGTACAATTTTTTTGATGTAAATAGATTGAATAGATCACACCACTAAAAAGTAAAAAAAAATCATGCACTTTAAAAAAAATTGCATAAAAAAATGTTTCTGTATGTGCTAGAATGAAGCCCCGGAAGGGTCAAAAATGAGGATTACTCGGTAACATTTATGAAAATATGTAATTTTTGGAAACAACAGACACCAAAAACAAAAAAAATTGCATCAATGTGTAGAGCATGAATTTTACCCCAAATTAAAAAAAATGCTTCAAAAAAGTAGCTCATACGACCAAGTTATGGTCCTCTGAAGTTGATTGATCCAGGGTAGACTGCTCATCCATTAGAGGAGCTGATTTTAAAAATGAAACCTCTGCTAAATTTGGCGTGATGTCACCAAATTCGCTGATGCTGATAAATCTAAAAGTCTACTAAATTTTTTTGTTAGATCTGGCGAACATCCAGCTAAATGTAGAACCTAGCTAAATCTAGCAAAACTACCAAATCTGGTGGCAAATTTGGCAAAATTTGCAAAGAATATTCTAGAAAAACTTGTTGGATTAAATTTGACTGTCAAATCGTTGTCATTGCTGCAATTTGACTTCCTCCAACTTCAAACCCTTGCCAAATGTACCTTAGATATTAAAATTTGATGAAATGAAAGTTGATCTATACAGATTTGGGCCTTCTAAATGCAATGATGAGGTCAGATTTGGCTGACAGTGGTTTGAAAATGTTGGTACTTCCTAGATCTAGTAACCTTCTCCAAATTTCAAACCCTCATAAAAAATGTTTCAGAACTCCAAATTTGATGAAAAAATCGCTGATATTGACTTTCTCGAGCCTTCCAGAGTCAATAGAAAGGTTCTTAATGACTCAAGATATAGCTAGCTATTTCATATGCCAAAATTCACCTTTTTTTTAAAACAGATTTTGAAGAAAGAGAAATTGATCACAAACCAGATCTCTAATTTCTACAATTCCACAAAAAAATTTGCTAGTGGTAAATCAAATAAAGCATTAGATTAAATCTAAATGTCAAAACAAGATTATGATGCCAAGCTTCTGTAATAATATTAGATCTAAAAAAAAAACTAAGCTAAGCCCAGATCTGAAGCAAACAAGGAGACAAATTTGATGTATAACCTCTCTCTTTCACTTTCTCAAATAAAATGGAAATAAACTTACAAGCCGAGTAATAGCCATTGGAGGGTGGCTCTGATACCATGAAAGAGTTATCAAAACTCTTCAGTGAAGATCTTTCCAATGGCACATTACCATAGTCGTTGATGCTTCAGCATAAACAAAGAAATAAACCAATTGAACACTAGATCAATTGTTAATACACAATGAGATGAAAATGTATTATGAAGCATATAGATTACAAAGAGTGCACTTGCTTATATAGGTAAGGCAACTCAAGATGTAGGTTAAACTAGGCAATGTGGGACTAAAGTCCACATAAGACAAACCTAACAAGCATGAGTAAAACATAATCTAACATATTTTTTAGATAGATATGAAGCTTTTGACTAGATCCACAAATCAGTTACATCAACGACCATAATCGACTGATACCAACACTATTGCCATAACTGACGAATACCAACTAGAACCACAAAATGATTACATCAACGGCCATAACCAACCGACACCAACACTACCGCCACAGCTGATGCATACCAACCAATGTTTATATCTGACCACAATATTCCTGGAGCCACAAATTGGTTACATCAACGACCACAACTGATTGATATCAACACTACTACCACAACCGATGAATACCAACTGGCATTTACATTTCTTGCCACAATATTCTCGCCAAAACTAACGTTTATCCCACTAATACAGCCACAACTGACCTTCTAATACCTCTGAGATTTGAACATGAGTGGTGCATATAACAACCAAGTTGCTTTACCAATGCACCCCCATCTTATCAGTGATATTTAAATATATTAATATAATATATACTATGATTATATAATAATATGTAATATATAATAAGATTAGATATTATATGGTATTATTATATAATATTATTGTATTTACATATATTATGTTATACGATATAATATATCTATTTATATATAATATAATATATAACAATAAATATATGATAATTTTATAGATATTATAATAATTATACTATAATAACAATATTATATATATATATATAAAGTTTGAATTCAATTCCCATACACTAATAACAAATGAAATGTTTCGAGAAGTAGTCAACACTTAGATAAAAGATAGATAAGTTGAAAGAGGTTGATCATAGATGTGGACAAGTTGGAGGAGTTTGATAACATGTATGGATGGGTAAAAAGGTTATAACATTGTCGACCGTTTCATAAAATATTGGCTTTGTATCATGCATTCAATATATTAGTTAAAGCTATGTGCAATCGAAGTCAACTATGACATTTTTATGTTTGGATTTAACCTATTCAATACAACATGTGGCAACATAAATGGTCAATGTTTGCAACTTCAATATTGATATTGATTGCATATACCCATGTCTGCAAGGTCAATTATATCGAGACAAGAAATTGAGGTTCCACAATCTATATTGTAATGTATGTTTGTCTATGCTGCCAATATATTAACACCTAAAGAAATTATATCAAAACAACTAGAGAAATTACATCAGGATAAGAACATACATAAATATCATATTCATACCCATGGAATAACTGGTAAGACCATACAAAACTTACAAGTGGTGAAAGATTTAAAAGTGAGTTGGGTGGTGATGATGAGGGGCAATGATACGATATTTCATGTGATATTATACACTAGAGAACTCATATCATACACACGCTCTGACTTCGAAATACTTTTTGGATTTACATAACCTACACCCATTACAAAAGAATTTATATTCATGCATATTTTATTTGATTGTTAATTCTTCAATCTTTGTCAACTAGATTTTAATTTTAAATTATATTACAATATATTTTATATAAATAAATAGTTATATATATATATGAATGAATGAGATAACATACAATATAATATATAAAATAAATTAATGTATATATAATATAAGATTATATATATATATATATATATATATATATATATATATATATATATATATATATATATATATATATATATATAAAATACATTAAACTATATTTTAAAACATAATATGATATATAATATTTATACTAATATTATTGTAAAATATATTATATTAACATAATATTAAATTAATAATTATAATTCATATATTATATATTATAATATACAATAAATTAGTATTAAAATAATATTCTATTTTAATATATCTTATAATATTAGATATTATTAACAATACTCTTAATATATAATATATCATTATTATTATTATAATATATCTAACAATATGTATAATAATATATGGGCCGTTGTTTCTATAATATGATAGTGGGAAAAAAACAGGGGGTAATTCACAACTTTGCATGGAAAAGACAATTGCATCGTTGGGGCTTAAACATACAGTGTTCCCTTGTTTAGACCTTCATCTCAACGCACAGGGCTTCTTCACAGGTACTACGAAATTTAAAAAATTTATTTTCAAAAGGTCTACTCCCAGAGCCTATCTCTTTCCCTGATGCTTTGGAACAACTTTGTAGTATCACAATATAACACGTAAAAGGGGAATATATTTCACAAATGAAAACAAAACACTTACTAGATATATATGGGATACAAAGAATCCTACACATATATCGATTGCTCTTAATAATCATCAACAATTACCTATAAAAATAGCATAGGCTCTAACCATACATAAAACATAAGGAATAATACTCAATAAAACAACATTTGACATTGAAGATATTGATTGTCAAGACTTAACATTTATTTTTGTATCTAGAATATACTCGATCAATAATATGCATATCTCTCTTATATTTTCTTTTGAAAGTTTTGCAAGAATGAAAGAAAATAAATATATAAATCTTTAAAAATCAAAAGAAAAAAAATTGACAAAATTACATCTTTGACATCATTTATAAAAACTCTAGCTTTGTAATTACTATTATATACAATAAGAAAAAGAGAGATATATTTATAACTATTATTACATATAATATATTTTATAACTTCAACATTTTTACAACATTTTTATCATTAGTATATATTATAACAACTAATATAATAATAAAATATATATCATATAATCTAATATTTATAGTAAATTTCCGCCAAGGCAATTTAAGCCAACAAGCGATTCCGTCAGATTGGAGCAGCAGGTTGCGGGTTCGAAGCTCGCCAGGGACAACACAAAATTTAACAAAAGAAATAATAAGGTAAGCTATATTTCAAACCCGTCATCACAGTTCACTTTCTCGTTGCCTGGATCTGTACGGTATCTGTTCGCTAACATTAATTAAAACTATTATGTTGTTTTTCGGCATAATTTGAAGGTTGGAGGTTTCGATTCCTAGAGCCCTTTAGTCCATGGACATATATCTGGACTTCAAATGACATTTTTTTTTAACTGGTGAGAAACTAATGCTTTGAAACCTAAGCCATCGTAAGCCCTACCAGGGTGCCTGCTTCATTTGGGTGAAAAGTAATTTGTGTTTGTTTTCTGTTTTTTTAATTTCTGTGCAATTTGGCAATTTTTTCCCTTTTTCGATAACCTTGGGCATAAATCCCACAGTACTTGCACCCACCGAACCCAACATGTTGGATGCAGTATTTTATCCAATTTATGCTTCCAACCTTCTGTTAAGATGCCACATCTAAGAGTATCATATCTGTCAAAGTTACATGGTAATTGCATCCAGCCCTGTCACCCAGTTTCAACTCTTTATCGTGTTTCCAACTTTTGGCTTACAGCCTTGTCACCCAGTTTCAACTCTTTATCATGTTTCCAATTTTTGGCTTAGTTGCTATGATCAAGGGTATCTCTTCTGAAAAAGTTGCCTGGTACTTGGACCTGGCCTTGTCTGTTGGGATACACCACACCTGGCGTGTTGGATGCGATATTTTACTCAATTTTAATGTTTTGTCACATCTCCAACATTTGGTTTAAATGCCACGGCCAAGTGCCTCTCTTTCGTCAAAGTCACCCAGCAATTGCACCCGTCCTCTTCTGTTTTGGTCCGCTGGACAATTCATGTTGGATGCAGTATTGTGCTCAATTTTAATACTTTCATGTCTCTTTGGTTAGAACCTAGGGATCCAGTGTAAAGGCCCATCTGCATTTACCATTTGAGCTGATACCATATGATATCAATATATCTCCTCTTACCCTCATGAATTGTCTAGTTTGGGAGAGCATAGGGCATGTGCTTATTGTATTGGGGCCATTGGTTTAAAGTTGAGTGAAGTAAATTTACAATGAAATCTGGGAACTCGTTTGGAGATTATAGGTGCAGGTGGATTGGCTAAGTCAGGTTTATTTCCTTGCTCGATTACAAGGTCAGAACCCATGGATACCAAATTTGAACGATAAGGGAAATGGAATTACATCTCCTTGTAGACGTGCACAAAGGATGTTTCATATGTCAAATTGACGTCTGGTTAAGCAATGACCTAATAGATGACCTTTACCTTACTGTTTAATCTTAAAACTTAGCAGGGTGCCTCCTATACCTTTATATTGTAAACCCTAACGGGGTGCTTTCTTTTTAAGGTAAAAAATCTGTATCATCCTCCTAATGCTCTTTTTAATTATATACATTCGGTGAGAGCACAAGGCATAGGTTTAAGCCTAAGGCATTGGACTCAGAAGTCTAGAGTTGAGTTGGTAAAATTTACAGCAAAGCTGCATACTTGTTCCAAGATTGTAGATATGGATATAAAACAGCTTATTTGTAATATTTGTTATTCATGACATTGTCTTGTATAACATGTCTAGGGTTTATCCGTTTTAGGTTCACCCCTCTTGTTAGTTGGAATCTTTTTTTGTTGCTCTTCTACGTTTTAGCTTGTATCCTGTTTTTTGGCTTAGGCATTGCTAACTTTTGACTCCCTGTTGTTATTGTTACTAGATCTATTTTTTAGTTCCATTGTCCTACTTTGGTTATTTATGGACATTACCATAATTTCTTTCTATTAAGGTATTGTGGAGTAATGTTCAATTGGAAAAGACAATAATGCAAACTTAAATGTATTAAAGCTGACGATTCTGATGATGATGATTCAGGCATGAGAGAACACAATTAACAAGAAACAGGCTACACATTCAGCCGTATTCTTTACAAAGTTGAGTCATAGAGAGGAAATAACAAAGGACAAAACAGAGTTAACGAAAGTAGTGGAGAGGTCTGGGCTAGCCAACGTCTCTGCCAAATTTAGCAACTAAAGAGATCAACAATAACAGCTCTGAAGATATGGATGCTTTAAAGGTCCAATCTCTGCCCAATTCATACGATGCTGTTGTTCTAGGAGGCACCTTTGATAGATTGCATGATGGGCATCGTCGTCTTCTGAAGACTGCAGCAGAATTGACAAAGGTCAGAGTTGTTGTGGGTGTATGCACTGGACCAATGCTGGGAAACAAAGAGCTTGCTGAGTTGATCGAACCTGTAGAAAAGAGAATTGAAGCAATTGAAAGATACATTAAATCTGTCAAGCCAGGATTACTAGTGCAAGTGGAACCCATCACTGATCCATATGGTCCATCCATTGTGGACAGCGACCTAGAGGCCATCATTGTCAGCAACGAAACTTTGGCTGGTGGATTGTCAGTCAATAAAAGGAGAGCTGAAAGGGGTTTATTTCAATTGAAGTTGGAAGTGATTGACTTGGTCATCGAAGGGGAAAATGGCGAAAAACTCAGCTCTACAGCACTGCGTCAACTCGATGCTTTTAAACAGAACAAGAAAGAATGTTCTGTTGCTTCTGAATAATGATTCAAAATATTATCAATTGTAATAATATTTTTACTTATTCAGTATGTTCATTTTGAAGATGTTTGGGTCTTTGACTATCAGAAAAGATAGCATACCTGCAATGGGTAAAAACAGTGAAACAATCGTGGCTGGATTATATCGAAGACATGCATTGGTAAGCAGCAGTGCTTGAATAGCTTGTCCAGATTGTGTTGGGATTGGGACATTGTCAAATGTATCATAACATAACATAAACTAGAAGCCATTAATCAAGATGCAAATTGAGGTATTAACATATATGGTGTGAAGTATCAGTATATCTTGAAACAAAGCTGAATTTCACGAAAAAAAAAGGGTGGAGAGGTCTGCTCCGATTACCTATTTGACCTGAATCCATGCGGGTAAGATCTTCATTCCTGAATACTTATACACATTCATAGAATGAACTCAGAAGTCAGGATTTTCCCTCCTAAATCAGTTTACCTCTTGTTCCTTAGTATACGATCTCAAGAGAGAGAATTATCATGTGCTTTTCCTGATAACGGATCAGGGTTTGTGATCCAAAACGCTGATTAAAAAACTTACACAGTTTTTATCCAAAAGCCTCTGTATAATCGTGTTTAAGCATTAGCTCATTCACGTAGATTTAGCTCATAGTTGCATACAAAATAAAATTGAGTGCCTAGGGTATAACCTTTAGTCTTGTGCAACCTTTCATTCAATATCTCTGAAACATTAGCTGCTCATTATTTTTTCATTTTAGCCATGCGAAGGTCATAGTATAAATGGATCAGGCAACTTAATTGATATGATGTTTTAAATGGATTGAAAAACTTATAAACTAGGGCTATCACTGGCGATTACCAGTACTAAATTTTTTCATGTGGGGCATGAATAAAGAGTTTCAGCCAGGCATTATGTAGCCAGGTTGAAACAAATTATACAGCCTCAAGATGATGCAATGTCTATAAAATGTCAATGTTTCAACTGTAAAAGTGGAAGATAGCTTTCAGCGATGATTATTTTTCAGTACTTTGTCTGCTGACTGTAAAAAATGAACTCAATCTTGCAATGAAAAAACTCTGTTTTAACAAAGACGACAGGAAAATATCTCTGCAGATTTTCACTTAAAATATTACAGCAGGAAACCACCTAAAAAATGTGTGCATATATTTCAAAATTGGCCTAGATTATATTGAGAGAAGAAAGCATTGAATACAAACTTGTCTGACTTTCTATACTCGTTTAACTTACTGGTTAGATCACATCTAATTATCATCATGCAGATTGGAATCCAAAGCTCTAAGAAGCTAAGGAAAGATCTGATTTTCACAAGTCATGGATGGTCGCAACCTTTCACACAGTTTTTCTTTTTTTTAAAACATGGCATACAATTATAAAACCAAGATTACAAATTATTATAATGGTGACCTGAATTATCCACAAATACAATGGAGAAACATCATTACATATAAACTATCTTCTAGCAATATTGCCGGTAGAAGAGATCTGTTAATAAGCAAGCTTTAACTTATGTTTGATGGCAATGTACCGAGACACCAATTTGATGTATGAGAACCCCTTAGTGGAAGGCCACAAGGAGATGTATATGAAAATATAAAGAAGAATTGGGTGTATGGGCTCTTTTAGATGCTGACGTTGATGAGTTGTACATGAAATTGGCAAAAGAGTATCTTTTGATCTTTGTTAGAGCATTGCAATCTTGCACACAAATGAATTTCAGCTAATGAAGTGGTGCAACAGCTTGCTAAAAATGTATTTGAAGACATTTATTATGGATTGCCACTTGCTTTGTGGGCAAAGAAACACGAGGGGTCACTATTCTGATTCTAGTTTGTATATAGGGTGAAATGAAAATATTTTGTATTCAAATATGTCGAGTCCTAGTAGTTACAATGAATCTTGTCAAAGAAATCACAATTGACTAGCAAATAAAATGAGGGAGTTACAAAGCATGTTAGGTGTCATAGGAAGTTACAATCATCTTGTCATAACGACGGGATTACTAGCGCCTCCTATCTCATATGCAAAGGAAATAAATGGTTTTAAGCTTATGGTAAGGGATGTCTTGGATGTCTTAGAATGGCTGTATTTGCATGGTTTGTAGAGGCTAGTTCTTGATCGGATGCAACACACATATGGCTCTTGGATTAGGCCTGAATTGGCACTCACCCTTCTCACGAAAATTTCATGTTATCTTATGCACTGTTCTAAATTGTTAATTTTGATGATAGTGAACTTTTGAACCATTTAAATTTGCTTAATTTTGATGATAGTGAAGTTTTGAACCATTTAAATTTGCTTAATTTTGATGATAGTGATGTTTCACTATGTGGTTTCAGCTATTCGAATTTCATGTTGTCCTTGTTGTTTAAACAGTTTAGATCTATCTCACAAACTTCACATTCAGTTTAAAGAAAGAAAAAGCAAACTCCATCCATTTTAACTTTCATGTTCTATGCATGTGGTTTTCAGAATCAGTTTTACTTTAGGTTCCAACTTTTTTATCAAAAATAATAATTTTAGCATTCAACTTGATAATTTTTAGCCAAAATCTTAGAATATATATATATATAATTGCTAAAGACACCTAAGTTTAGGGACTCTAGGCCTGCAAAACTTACAGTGACAATGTCAGCCAGTACTAGATAAAACATCTATCGGGGCCTTAAAACCATAATAATAAGAGGTTGGCATATTGACAATTCACATCGACCCATTTTGATCATCGGCCATATACTTTCTGACCAGCAGAAACTACACTTAGCATGATGAGCAGATGATCATCTGATCCAACCGGCAGATCTGAGTTGTAAGGACTTTGTAGAATCTTTCTAAGTGTGGACAGCGAGCTTCGATCAAACTTATCCTCAAACATACTTGGCCTTTAGCTTGATTTCAGCCACCACCTTATCAAAAAGGCTTCCAAGAATTAATTATTGTGCTATGCCCTTAACCGATAGCGTGTAAAGGGTTATGTGTGGCCGATTTGTGGCTAACATAACCTTTTACCTTATCTCATCACAATTCTCTATGTTTCATATTGTTAATAGGATCAGCCTATGGAGCAACCACATCCTAAGTATGGTATATATAGGAGGTAGTGGTTAGTACTTGAGGATACATTACGAATTTTGTTCTTATTGCATGATTGTGGAGGTTGCCCCTTGAAGTGGCTTAGTCTTATATTTTCAGCATCCTACTCTGCTGCCAACTCAATTAGAATGAATTTACCATAGTTATATTCTTATGTAAATGTGAAATTGTTATCTATAAAACAACCCACATAGTTTTTTAAATTAGTTTGTTAGTTGTTAAACTAAGTTAGTCGCATACGTCTATTATGGACCTATTACATAAAATAATAGATTACAGAGATTTTTTAGGTTGTTGCTCTCTCTATTTTTAGGGTCTATTATGAACAATATTTCTAGTATAAATGCTTCCTTGTATTTGATTATTGTTTAGCTCAATAAATCTTATTTGATTTATGCTCAGATTTGGTATTAGAGCGGAGGATTATCAAAGTTAATCTTTGTTAAAATTTCTTTTGTGCAAGTTAGATTGCACTTGCATAGTTTGTGGAGTTATTTCGCTGCCTAGAAGCCATGTTTTTTAAGCTTATCGTATAATTTTTCTTCTGTATGAGCTGTATGTATATCATTGGCAAGTTATTTAAGCTTCAGGGTATTATTTGATCTGTCTTGAACATTTTGAATTCATTTGGACCATTCTTGACTTGGCCGTACAATGTTTTGAGGCTTTGGAAGCAATTCGGTCTTTGTCTCTCACATAACCTACAACCGTACTGTTTTTATCAATATCTATTCATATAGGCATCTTCAGGTTCTATTTTTTCTTGGAGACTTCTATAACTCCATTGTGCACATTATCATAGCAAGTCGTACACCCTTTCATCTAGTCGTACCAGGATATGGAACCCTGCAGGCTGTTTTTGGTCAATTCGTAACTGCAATTTGGTTTTTCTCCATTCTGAATCGTACAGGGCAATTTTTTCAGTTTTGGATTCTGCATGGTGTTCTCTGCTCAGTGCTGGAACATCCCAAACTCAGTCATACCCCTGTGCATTTTGCCGTATAGCAAATTGGGAGCCGCAAAGTTATAATAGTCGTTTGGAGTAACATATTAGTTTTCTTCTCTCTCTAGTCATACTGACGTGGATCTGTAGATTTAATTTCTAAATTTGATTCTTAACTACTTGCTCGTTCATCCCAAAAGTTGCCGTACACGTGGGAATAGTGTCGTACAACTATTAAGAGGCTTACAAGTTGGTGTTCTCTCAAAGCTTACCAAGTGGAGCAAAAGGAGGCATTTAATCTGATTTATCCCTGCTAACTAAGCTATCCACAGTGGTTTCCTCTTCATAGAGGTATGATTTTCATTCGAAATGCCCATTTTATCAAGCTTAAAATACAAATTTGTCCTTTCAAATTTTTGAATTGATGCATAGAGGAGCTGGTAGATTTCTATTTTGCTAAAATCTAGCCATAAAAGGTCTAGATTCAAATGACAAGCAAGTGTAAAAGATAAAATCAGAAAAAGACAACAAGAAAAGGGCAAAATATGAGAGATAGTATTAATTGTTTTTTCCTTATAGAATTGTATTTTCCATATTATGTAATTGCAAATTGTAAATTGAAAACATTTGTAAAAGTTTTTTATTGCTGACAAATCAAATCAGTGCAAAAATCAACGAGATTGTAATAATCTCATTCGCAGTGTTCAATTTTAACGATGTCTCTGGTTCATGTTTAAGGTAATGTCGTCGCGTAACATAACATAGTTGTAACAATGACGTCTGGGCATCGACCCTTTAAATCATTGGGGAGTAATAAGGTTCAAAAATATTGATAAACCATCCCTCCGTTACCCATTCGTTATTGTCGATAGACATAAATCCTGATAGTTGGAATTTTCAAGCATATAAGGAAGTTACGTCATGTATGCAAAGTTCCTTCTAAGCATGTGTTAGTGACAGAACAAATCTCTTTCACGTGCTGTCTAAGTACCCAATACCATTCTTCTATCACATGCGTTAAAGTCTCTTTCACGTACCGACAGGTATATCGAAAGGACGAGCTCTTTCAGTACCGATGGATATATAAGAAGGTGCGCATATTGATAGGTTTGGTATATCGATCTGATAGTATATAGAAAGGGGAACTTTTTTTGGAGTTATAAGGCACCAATCCATCTCCCTTATACAATTTGATCAGATTCGCACACATGGCCGAAAATGGACCGTGTTTTGTTTTGCTAAACACTCAGCGTCTTCGATGTGACAGCTACGCAACGTAGAAAACAAAGGTTAAAACTCACTTGGAATTCGAGGACATATGAATAGTTGTTGATGGCACATGGATCCGACATGCTACTAATGTTGATCAACAACGAAAATATGACAGCCAATCAGAGGGCTAAGCTCATAATCATGTTTGGAGTCTCGGATGAGGTACAACCTCATATTCGTAATGCCACTACAGCTCGGGATACTTGGGATAAGCTTCAAACAGTCTTTGAGGCAAAGAATCAAACCTAGATTCTTCATCTGCAAAGCCAACTCCATAGTCTAAAGTTGAAATCAGAAGAAAAAGTGGAAGCTTTTCTTCATAGAGTTGCAACCTTGCAGGATTCACTTTAAGCATGGGGTGAACCAGTGAAGATGATTCTTTGGTTCCTATTGTCCTAAGAGCTCTGCCCCCCGCATATAGAATTTTTGTGACCACCTTAAGTATCATGGGTCAGAAACCAACCTTTGTCTAGTTGGTTAACATGTTCCAACGAGAAGAAGCCATGCAAAATGCAGAGTAACCTAATGAAGAACATGCACTTGCCTCATCTCAGAAAGGGAAGAAGCCCATTAAGGCTTCTAAACATAACCCTAAGCAGAACAATCAACAACACCAGTAGGGAAATCAATCCCATTCACATAAGGTTTGTCTTATTTATGGAAAGACAGGGCATGACTTCAAACATTGTTGGTATGATGGATACACATAGGGCTTATCCAGTAAGAAGCCCACTTTACAAATTTCAACTCAGTCACTAAAGCCAAAACCCCATTCTAAAAAGCAGTGGAAAAAGAAACATGGGAATGTTGTTGAGGATGATCATTCTTCAGAAGATGATCACGTCTTTACTACACAGACATATGAGAAACCTTGTTCTTCAAATTCTGTCTAGTATGTTGATTCTGGGGCTATAAGGCATATGACAGGACAAAAAGAATGGTTTTCCATTTTACACCAATCAAGACTTAGGGTAATGCTTCTCTTGGTGATGACTCGTCATACACTGTGCAGGGTCGAGGTGATGTTTCTTTACAGCTTGGTAACCGCACTACCAAGATCACAGATGTCTTGTATGTTCTAGGATTCACTAAGAACTTGTTGTCTGTAAATCAACTTCTCGATAACAATCTCAAAGTTGAGTGTGATCACAACCATGGTGAGAAGTTTTGCCTTATCAAGAACAAGTCTCGAGGCTCTAAAACTATTGCACAAGCTTCGAATATAGGCAAGATGTTTCAGCTTGATCTTGTACACAATGACCATTAGGCACTTGTTGTGAAGGGTACAAACAAATCTCAGCTATGGCATAGAAGATATGGTCATTTGAGTTATGGGTATTTGCTTGCATTAAGCAAACACATGGTCAAAGGTCTTCCCACACTCAAACAATCTTTTGATATCTATTCTAGTTGCTTAGCCAGTAAAAAACGAAGAGATCCTTTTGGCAAAAGTGAATATCGGTCTCTTTATTCACTGGACTTGGTGCACACCGATTTGTGCGGACCTATGACTCGTAGCCGAAAAGGATATAAGTATTTCCAAGTCTTTGTTGATGATCATTCCTGCAAGATGCGGGTTTCCTTGTTGAAGACAAAGGATTAGGCATTCCAAGCCTTCAAAGAATTCAAGGCCTCTGTTGAAAATGAAACTGGTCGCAAAATCAAGGCTTTTTGCTCAGATCGTGGGGGGGATACACCAATAAAAAGTTCACTGCATACCTTGTAGAGCATGGAATGCGTCGTCAATACACTACTCCCTATACACCATAATAAATTGGTGTTGCAGAAAGGCGTAGCCGTGTCATTGTAGAGATGTTTTGAAGCATGGTTGAGGATGCACAATTGCCTCGTTCATATTGGGTAGAAGCGTGTCTCACAGCCATATACTTGCGAAGCAGGTGACTCACCAAAGCTCTTGATGGAATTACATCGCAGGAAGCATTTATTGGGAAGAAGCCAAAAGTCACATCTTCGATTTTTTTGTTGCAAGGCATACATGCATGTCCCAAAGAAGAAAATGAAGAAATTAGATTAAAAACCCCAAGAATGCATTTTTGTGGGATACAGTAACGAGTTGAAAGCATATCGGCTCATTGATCCAGAGACTATGAAGATACTTATTAACAGGGGTGTAATTTTTGATGAGAAAGGTAAAATCAGTTCATCTTCCACACAAACATCTGATATAGGCATCAGACCTGTAAACTTCTCAGATGAAAAAAGTGGTGATGATCAGTCAAAAGCTCTAGCACCACCAACTACTACTCAACGTATGCCTAGATGGTATACGAGTACAATTTGAGATGCAAAATTGGATGGACCTCCAAACATTTCATCTACAAGACCAAGGACTCGCAATATAGCTTGTGCAGAGGTAAAATTGGCTTTAATGAGCATAGTTGCAGAAACATTTGAGCCCTCCACAGTTCGTGAAGCCCTAGAGTCCAAACTGTGGAAAAATGCCATGGATGCAGAATATTAGTCTCTCATGAAGAATGACACATGGCAACTTGTTGATCTTCCACCAGGTAAGAAACCTATCAGATGCAAATGAGTCTTTAAGACCAAATTCAAAGCAGATGGCAGTATAGACAAGCACAAGGCAAGACTCGTAGCAAAAGGCTATGCTCAGAAAGAAGGTATAGACTATGAAGAGATTTTTGCTCCTACAACTAAGATAAAAACAATCGGAATGATCTTTGCAATGGCTACATAGTTTGGGTGGAATGTTGATCAAATAGATGTTATGAGTGCCTTCTTAAATGGAGATCTATAGTGAGAGGTCTACATAACTCAACCAGAAGGTTATGTTACACCAGGGCAAGAGCAGAAGGTATGCAAACTCATAAAATCTCTTTATGGTCTCAAACAGGCTCCTAGAGCCTGGTATATAAAAATTGATGAGCATCTCGTAAAGCATGGATTTTAGAGGAATCCATACGATCCCAATCTCTACTTCAAAAAGCAAGGGGGTGAGATTGTTATTATTATTGTTTATGTTGATGATCTAGTCATCAATGGCAGCTCAGTGAAAATGATTGATGTAACAAAGAAAGATCTCAACCAATCGTTTGACATCACAGATCTTGGGCTATTGCACTACTATCTTGGATTGGAAGTATGGCAAAAAGAGCACCAAATATTCGTGTCTCAGATGAAGTATACCAAAACATTGCTCGAGAGGTTTCAGATGATGGATTGCAAACCAATGGCTACACCTATGGAGACAAGACTTCAGTTGTCTCGCTTAGATCCATCACCACCAATAGATGCCACTCTTTATCATCAGTTGATTGGGAGTCTCCTCTACCTCACATACACTAGGCCGGATATCAGTTACGCTGTCAGCTATCTTTCTCTGTTCATGCAGGAGTCAAAGGTCAGCCACTGGAAAGCAGCTAAGCGGGTATTGCAATATATTCGAGGAACAATGGATTATGGCCTAACATACAAGAAGAATGATAAGTTCTCGACAAGATACACAAATGCAAATCATGCACGTTCAATTGATGATAGAAAATACACTTTTGGGTTTGTATTCTTTTTCGGATTTGGTTCGATCTCAAGGGGGAGCAAGAAGCAGAACTCTGTTTTTCGTTCTTCTACTGAGCATAATATCGCACTACAGGAGGAGCTATCTGCGAGACGATATGGCTACATCACATACTATCAGGATTGGGAGTTCCATAGAGTAAGGCAACAATTCTAAACTACAATAATCAAGTGATTCTTAATCTTGTTCACAATCCAGTGTTTCATGAACGCACTAAGCACATTGAAGTTCAAGTCCAGTTCATATGCGAACATGTTTAACAAGACAATATTTAGCTCCATTATTGCCCCACTCAAGATCAATGTGCAGATGTTTTCACGAAGTCACTTGCACATGATAAGTTTGAGGCATTCAAAAGTTCTCTCTCTTGTACTCTCCAAACTATGATAAATTAAGGGTGGCAATGTTAGAATAAATTTACCATGGTTATATTCTTATGTAAATGTGAGGCTATTTATGAAACAACCCACGTAGTTTTTTTAGATTAGTTTGTTAGTTGTTAAACTAAGTTGCATAAGTCTACTGTGGACCTATTACATAAAATAGTAGATTACGAAGATTTTTTAGATTGTTGCTCTCCCTATTTTTTAGGGTCTATTACGAGCAATATTTCTAGTATAAATGCTTCCTTGTATTTGATTATTGTTTAGCTCAATAAATCTTATTTGAATTATGCTTATAAACTCTTGGTGTGGGTGTGCCCTATTTTGCTCTTAATTTTTGCAATCAATTGTTGTTGCTCTGTTCTTGATAATTATATTTGCATCTATTGTTGTGAATTGGTTTGATCTATCTAAGTAATTTCATTACAAGTGGTATCAGAGCTTCGATTTGGGCAAAGATTTTGCGACATAGTTTTTCCAAGATTTAGTGTAATTGTTGTCGTGCGGGCTAAATGATTGAAAAAACATAACATGCAAGCCAAAAGAAATTAATTTTTTCTGTTACTGGCATAGTGCACTATTGCTTGAGGTTTTTCTAAGTATGGAAAGGTTTCTAGCACCCTCGTGAAAATTAACAATCATTGGATTCGTCTTGGTGAGATAATCACAATGGTACAATTCTCTGCTACATCTTTTTTGACCCTGAAACCCTAAACTTTATACCCTAACCTTAAATTCTTGAACCCTACACCCTAGAGTTCATGCATGGCCGGTCCAAATAGTATAGATCGTGGAAAAAGGCAAGCCACTCCAAGAAAAACACATCAAGGAACGGAGTCTGAAACTTCTAATACAAGGGTTTCTGGTTTAGTTACCCAACGCCAGGTAGATGTGCAAAGCATGGCTAAAAAGGAAGATCTAGATGGGGTCAAAGGTGAATTGGACACAATGAAAGGAATTTTGAACAACATCAATGTGACATTGGAAAATATCACGTCGACCTTGGTTATTATACCATCAATACCACTGTCCAATAATTCTTCACCAAGCAACTTGGGTTCTCTTAGTTAGAATAATCCAAGTTCAAATACATGTACATGGAACATGCTACCAAAAGTGGACATGCACAGGTTTGATGGCAAGGATCTGGTCACCTAAATCAATCAAATGGAAAATTTATTTGACTTACATCAGACCCTATGTGCAAAGGAAGGTGGTCACGACATCTTTGTATTTAGAACTAGAGCAATTCATTTGTTACAGATGGTTATGCTTTCAAAAGAAAAAGGACCTTACTGTTACTTGGTTAGTGTTTACTGATGACTTGCAAATGCAAAACTGCAACAAAGTAATAGAGAACTACTTCAACTAGTTAGCAAAACTACAACAAATAGGGACTTTCAAAGATTATATTTAGCAATTCTAGATCTTGTCCTTGTGTGGAGGAAATCACAAAGGACAACTTGAATGACCTATTTATGGATGGGCTCAAGGATAGCTTCTAGCTTGGTGTTTGCATGTTTAATCCAATTTCAGTATCAGAGTCCATGGTCTTTGCACGCAAGGCATAGGAAAGAGATCTAGTCAAATGGCGAGCATTCACTTTTGGTAGAGATCACATTACTCTAGCACAATTTTTTCCTCAGTGCACCAAACTGACTCCTCAACAATTGAAGAGAAACGAGCAAAAGGGTTATGTTTCAACTATGACAACAAATGACATAAATGTGTTGAGAAGAAATTGTTCTACATTGAAGGTGCCAATGAAGAAGAAGAGGATGAGGAAGTAGTGGGTGAAGGTGAGGATGTGCAGGATTTACATTCAAAAGTTTGACGAGCACTATCTTTCGACTTTTTCTACAAAACTTTGTCTTGGTATTTTTTGATGACATTATCATTTATAATAAGACATGGGAAGCACACTTGTAGCATGTGAATCAAGTATTCATGACTTTAGAACAACATCAACTTTACACAAAGCCTTTCAAGTGTGCTTTTGGAGTAAAAGAGGTGAAGTGCTTGGGTCACATTATTTTGCATGAAGGCGTCAAAGTAGATCCTCACAAGATCAAGGCCATGCTAGAATGAAAAGTTCAAAAAACTCTCAAGAACCTTTGGGGCTTCTTAGAGCTGACAGGGTACCATTTTCGTTTTGTAAAAAATTACGACAACATAACAACACCATTCACAACGTTGTTGACGAAAGACTCCTTCCATTAGTGCAAAGTTGCTACCAAGGCATTTGAAAAGCTGAAGGAAGCCACGTGCACCACTTGTTTGGCTACCCCAAAATTTTCAAAGAACTCATTGTTGAATACAATGCATTGGGGAATGGAAAGGGGGCAGTACTCATGCACAAAGGATGACCCTTTGCATTTGAGAGTTGTCAACTCAAAGGTAAGAATCTCTTAAAGCCTATCTATGAGAAGGAGATGATGGTTATTCTTCATGCAGTCAAACAATGGAGACTTTATTTGATGGGTATACACTTTAAGATGAAGAAAAATCATGACAGTCTACAATACTTCTTGGAACAAAGGTTCTCATCTGAAAAACAACAAAAAATTGGTGCCAAAATTGTTGGGATTTGATTTTAAAATCATATGTAAGAAAGGAAAGGATAATGTAGTAGCAGGTGCACTATCCAAGAGGGATGAATCCACAAAGGCATTGTTATGTGCAATGCCCATATGGTAGGTAGATTGGGTGGATGAGACAAAATCCAAATGGAAGAATGACACCGATATATAGGCTCCAATTCATAAGCTCCAACAAGATTCTAGTGTCTCAGACAAATTTGTGTGAAAAGGGAATGTCCTATGGTACAAAGATAGGTTGTACTTGTGCAAGAATTTTGCCCACAAGCACAATATCCTTACGGATCTCCATGCATCTTTAGTAGGGGGCATTCAAGATTCTTGAAAACTTATCATAGAGTCAAGCAAGATTTCTTTTGGGAAGGATTCAGGGGTGGTATCCAAAAAATTTGTGGCTGAATGCATGGTGAGTCAACAAAACAAGGGTGAGACAATTAAGACCCCAGGTCTTCTTCAACCCATATCTGTTCCTAGCCAAAGGTGGGAGGAGGATTTTTTATATTTCATAATAGGTTTGCCCAGGTCGAAAGGTAAAAATTTCATCATGGTAATCGTGGATATGCTCACCAAATATGCCCATTTTTGTGCATTGTGACAACCATTTGTAGCAAGTATAGTAGCATTTTCTTTTTTGGATACAATTCAAAAGCTCCTTGGTATCCCCAAGATTGTAGTAAGTAATCTTGATCTTATCTTTACCAGTAATTTTTAGATTGATTTATTCGCATGTTTGGATACTTAGTTGGCTCATAGCTCATCATATTATTCTCAATCTGATAGGCAAATAGAGGTGGTCAACAAATACTTAGAGGGCCATCTCCATTGTTTTGCATTGGATAAACAATAGAGATAGGTTCATTGGTTGCCACTAACAGAATGTTGGTCTAACACTTCCTTCCATACCCCATCCAAAATGTCTCTATTTGTGGCACTGTATGGGTATCAACGCCCATCCATCACATCATCCTTGAGGGTACAGTCAAAAGTTCGAGCTGTTGGAAAACACATTCAACACTAGCAAGAGGTACTAGCTAGTTTAAGAGAGAACTTTGCCTTGACACAAACCAAATGAAGCAACAAGTGGATCACTACCGTAATGAAAGACATTTTGAAGTGGGCGATTGGGTCTTTGTGTGCTTACAACTATACAAACAAATGTCCTTGAAGCAACAAAAAAGGATAACACGATTTCTCCTAAGTATTACAACCCTTATCAAATCTTGTAGAAAATCGGTAGTGTCGCATACAAGTTGGGGTTACCTCAGTGTACATGCATACATCTAGTATTTTATGTCTCCTGCTTGAAGAAGGTAATTGGACAGAGAGTATTTGCCGAGACTGAGTTACCAGAGTTGGATGAGGAGGGCAAAGTCATTCTAGAACCTAATGAGATACTTCAGACACCTACTAAGATGTTGTGAACAAGAGAGATTAAGGAGTATTTGATTGAGAGACTCTGACAAATGATGATGCAACATGAGAGTTTGAAGCATTCCTACAAAAGCATCCAAAGTTATTCAATGTTGTTTTGAAGGGGAGGGGCATGTTATGCCCTTAACCTATACCATGCAAAGGGTTATGTGTGGCTGATTTGTGGCTAACATAATCTTTCACCTTATTGTGTTACAATTCTCTATGCTCTCATATTGTTAATAGGCTCAGCCTATGGAGTAATTATAGCCTAAGTAGGGTATATATAGTAGGTAGTGGCTAGTAGTTAAGGATATATTATGAATTATGTTATTATTGCATGGTTGTGGAGGTTGCCCCCTCAAAGTGGCTTAGTCTTATATTTTCAATATTATGCACTGTTGTCAACTTTTGGTGTGGATGTGTGCCATTCTACTCTTAATTATTGTGATCTCTTGTTGCTCCGTTCTTGATAATTACATATGCATCCATTGTTGTGAATTGGCTTGATCTACTTAAGTAATTTCATTATATACTGGAGCAATCTCCTTTTGAGACGTTTTGTTTATTCTCAAGAAGACAACTTACACCAGCTCAAACTAACTTTTACTTGACTGTATTATCAAACCATTACAAATATTTTAAATACATCTATTTGAAAAATGCTGAGATATCAATATTGAGGGGCCTATCTTGGATTTGTCACATACCACATTGATTCATGACTCTATTACCTTCTCCACAAATTTCTTGTTGATAGGTGATAGATGCCCATATGTCGGGCTCAAAAAAATCTTCCACAAAAAAAAGGGGCGCCAAACTCCATCGTTGCCCAAGATATTATGATTTTTTGATCAACTTCTCCTAGCAAGAAGAAAAATCTTCCATATGACGTAAATTTAAAGTCTTGCTATTAATTGTTAACTATTTCATGGAAATTATAGTCCACCACCACCCTTGGATGCCATTGTAGCTTACCCATTGGTGTGAATAAAATTGCTTGAAACTAAAAACATAGATCAATACTTTTCAACAGTGTTCTTGTCTATTTCTCTCAAAGAATTCATAGAACAATAGGATGCAATTGTTTTTCTTTTTGAAGATGCAAATGCACAATATATAAAGATGCAAAGATTTTTAGCAAAGTCAAATTCTTTCATATTCAAATCCTCTCACAACTGAACTGGAAAATTTGTTGATGTAGAATCATATACTTATATTACCCATCCTACTTTTAGCCCTGACTGAGTTTAATCCTTCGACATGAGGAGAAAGATCACACGTTTCCTTTCTCTCAAGACTTAATAAAAAGGCAATGGGGCAAGCAAGGAAGAGTATTCTGTCAATAGTTCTTTGTTAGCAACAGTGGGGAAAGCAATGACATGCAAAGCTCACTTGTAAATAGCATTTATACTCTCACATTTAGTCTCTCTCTTCTATTCTCATACACAATAAGAAGATAGATGAAGCAAACACAATAGGAAGATAGATCAAAATACATGCAAGAACAATTTGTCACAATACCCTCAAGATCTTTTCTCATCTTACCCTTAGTCTTTTTACAAATCCTTAAAAGTAGAGATTTAACTGCCATTGTTTGAACCAACTGAACTCTAATCAAATCACAAAATGGGCAAATGCATAGAGATTTCAAACTTTACATGTAATGCTTATAATCAGGGAGTCCATATACCATCACAAGCTATCTCTTGAAGCACATTAAAAATATTACATTCCTCAGCGTAAGCAAATTATCATAGCTAACCCACATGGGATTATCCTTGTTTATACATATCCCATCATCTTTTTTCCTCAAGATACTAGAGTCTAGTTTTGTTGGGGGCTAGCAAATCACATAGTGCTTGTTGACAAGCAAGCAAAGTTATAGTTTCTACCCACATACTTGGTCTTTGATAATCATTACCTTTTCATCAGAGTTCTCAGTTGAAGACAAGACACAATGATCCAAATTTGGATCCTAGTATACTAAGTCATGTGTACTAAGTCCACTAGGCCCAATTATATGTAAGTTATGTTCTTATTACACTTTTTTAAGACATTTAATGCACTCAAAATATCAATATTAGACATGCTTTTGAGGCAAATCAATATGAGGGTGATCTAGACATCTTCATGTTGACGAGTCGGTAAGTTGCATGCTCTTGGGAAAAGACTGTTTTCTGTTGTAGGGGTTAAAATAGTATTTTATTTGTATCAAAACTATATTTTGATTCCATATTTGAATTCCTCTTGAAAAAATAGACAAGTTAAAAAAAAAACGACACTCAATTTCGAGGTCATATGCAAAAGTTATGACCTCCAGAAGTCAAAATACTCTAAGCTTTGGGATCTCTCGGGAGCCGACTGTTGATCTTTGGAGCCAATGCCTACATGAATTTGAAGCATTTTTGTACGTTTTATCTTTTTAGTGATTCATTCCAGTTTTTTGGGTAATTCTAAGGATGAAAGAGCATAAATACAGGTCCCTAGCAATCAGAAAACAACAGGGAGAAGGGAAATAAAGGGAAGTTGGATTCATATTGTTTCTTTGGCGAGTTTGAGTCTTGGTTTTCAGTTTCTTATTTATGTTAGTTTTAGATGATTGGCTTAGGTGTTGAGAGTGCAGAGAAGTGTTTTGAAAGTGTAGAGCATTTGTATATGAGTGTTGGATAGAGTAGTAAATATTCTATTTGTAAAGGCCATTGTTGGCAGTAAGCCTATTTACTTGTTACGAAACATAGTGGAAGGGGAGTGCAAGTTGCCTCACTTGTTGGAGTTTTTCCCACCTATGGTTCTCCAAGATAAATTTGTGTTTCTATCGTGTGCTTTATTCATTCCTTTATTTCATGTTCATGTTTAACAAGATGTACATTTAATTTTATGTACTTGTGCATTTCTATTTTGGCATGTTTAACATCATACAACTGTCATAATCCAATTGTTAATCAGCTAACTATTTAGCATCCGTATTGGTGAAGCTTAGAGTGGAATATCTACGTAGTTTACAGATTAGATTGGTGTCATAGTAGGTTAGTGTTCCATAGATTGTGTGGTTTGTTTGGTTATCATTTTGTAGATATATGCCTGTTTCAAGAGGAGTGATTGCTAGTGGAAAAGGTGATTTGGTCTCTTTACAACAAGAGATATCCACAAGAAAGTGGAAGAGAGATTTGAGAAGTATGGTTTCCAAAGATGAGAAGATAGTTGAAAATGATGAAGGAAAATTCCGCAAATTAGAAGAGGATGTTGCAAGCATATCTCAATCCATGAATGAGCTTGGGAAGATTATGAAGGTGGTCATGGCAAAGTTGTGAGTTTCCATGGATACTTTCAAAGCAAGTGAGGAGCTTAATGCTTCCAACCATGAGAAAGATAAGCCTCAATCTAGCCAAGCTCCACCTCCATTCAAATCAGAGGCAAAGATTGACATTCAACCCTATGAAGGTGAAGTAAATGCGGATAAACTTGATCCTTGGTTAGACCAACTGGAAGCATACTTTAATTTGTATCAAATTAGAAAAGAGCAACAAATTTCTTTTGGAAGGTTGAAGCTAGCGATTCTTGCTTTAACTTGGTTTGAGAGTTATTTTAATTCTTTGGTTGTTAAGAAGCTACCATCAATTAGTAAATGGGACGAATTTAAAACTTTGATTAAGAGACATTTTATCCTATTCGTTGTGAAGAGGAAAGCTTTATTGAATGACAATATTTGAGGCAATAAGAAGGCCAAAGTGTGCAGGTCTATACAAGTGAGTTTCAAACAAAGGCAGTCCAAATGGAAAAAGATACATTTGATCGTGATATGCCCATGAAGTATGTTGGAGGGCTGCATAGTCACTTAAGGAGGCCCATTTTATTTGCTAAGCCCAAGGACATAGATGAGGCTTGTTTTCAAGCCCACTATCTTGAGATGGATGAGAATAAGGGTCCATCTTCCTCTTCAAAATCTTCAGATGTTCCAAAGAAGAAAGGTGGGGTCAATGCTACTTCTATGGTTTCCAAGAAGGATATCAACAACATTGTGGGCATTGTGATGTTGATAGCCACTCTAAGGATAAATGTTGGAAGTTACATCCAGAATTGCATCTGTTTAAAAACAAGAAGAAAAAGGCCATGTCATTGCTTCAAGGAGAAGAGATTCATTGTAACACAGATGTGGATAAGTTGTGTTGTATCTCCATGCAGAAAAAATGTATGTTTGGATGGTTATCATGCTCAAGACAAAGGTGAACCTTCTAAACTCTTCCATATCAAAGTTCAAATTAAGATTGTCAAAGTTGATGCTTTTTTTGATTCTTGCTCTCAATCAAATTTAATCAGCAAAGAGCTGGTAGAAACACTTGGGTTGGAAGTAGATGATCATCCTAATCCTTATGCACTAGGGTGGGTGAAAAAAAGAGTAGAGATAAGTGCCTCCAAACAATGCAAAGTCAAGTTTGCAATAAATGAACATTTCATTGATGTTATTGTAGATGTTGCACCTATTGACATTTGTGGAATAGTTTTTGGCAGCGCCTATATGTATGTTAGAGATGCCATTTTTAGGGGAAGGTCTAATCAATACCATTTGGTTAAAAATGGGAAAAGATACGTCATTCACTCCTATGAAGGCAAATCTAAGCTCTCCTTGATGAGTTATGTAGACACCTAAAAATGACCACCAATGGCTTCATACTGGACTTTAGATCGATTCTTACCAACCTTTGCAAAATAAGCTTAAGAATCACTAATTGTTCCAAATTCGCTTGTACAACACTCATCAAAGCTCAGAACCCTGTTGAGACTTCTTAATTGGCGTATCCTACCATAAACAACAAAAACCTTTCACATTTTCATCTCCAATCATTCCACGGCATTACAACATACAATTTGGCCTATAAACCAATTAAATGGGGCAAATGCACACATCAAATTAATTCAAATCTTGCAAAATGCTTAAACATAATTAATTACCATGCAAAACCTAATTAAATGCCTAATTGAATCATCCATGAGCAATTAATGAAATTCTAAAAAAAGAAATTCAAAAATCAAAGAATATCCTAAGAATTCATAATTACCTTTATGTGAGTTATCAAATGTCCAAAAATATCTCAAACATGCCTATTCATTATTAATCATAACCATTTGACACCTTTTAACACTACTGGGGTTAATTAACCCACTAAGGTTAGGTTTGAACCCATTCCAAACTCGAATTATACTTTAAACTCACCTTGAGTTGGGGTAAGTTTCTAAACCTATAAATATAAGCATTTGCCTCTTCAAGAGAAAGTTTGAACATAGTAATGTTATAATGCTGATTTTATGACAAGATTGCAAGCAATAGTGTTATAATGCCAAAATTACAAGCCAAGCCATCTTGCTACATCAAATAAGCATGAGCCAAACAATGGTGCCAAGGAGAGGAGCCGCACAACTCCATTTGCCAAAGACTTCTTGAGCACAAGATGAACAAGCCAAACGAACACATCACTTGGAGCATTTAAGGAAGGTAAGGAATTCATAGTTCTTTGCATTTTAGTTGAGCTTTGTCATTTGTTTACTAAGCTCCCCCTATGATCTAGGCATGGAGGTGTTAAGCTTGTTAGTGTGTTTTTCATTTCATTGTTTTATATGAAAACTAATCCTTGATCTAACCTCCCCTCCGTCAAATTCCTAGCATCACAAATAACATGCCATTCACTCCTATGAAGGCAAATCAGTACCATTTGGTTAAAGATGGGAAAAGATACACCATTCACTCCTATGAAGGCAAATTTAAGCTCTCCTTGGTGAGTTCCACTCAAGGTAATCGGTTGCTTAATGCTAGTGGGAAGTTTTCTTTCCTTATTTTGAAAGATAAGCAAGAATGTAAGGATACTCATAGTAGGTCTAATAACAAAGAGAATGAGATGCAATTATTACTAGGATGTTCGTTTTCAGATATGGGCCTTCTTCAACAAGGAAGTGAGCCACACAAGGAGCATGAAAGGGTGGACTCAGCAGTTCATAAGGCTGATAATTTATTTTAGCATATGCACCTCCAAGTTCAAAAGAGGGTCAAGAATCGGGGAAGGAAATTTCCTCACTATGTAAGTTCTTAAGCTTTTAGGGACTTTAAATCCTCAAATTTGGGAGGTATGATCCAACTTTGGATCCTAGTATATACTAAGTCGTGTACTAAGCTTTCACTATGTCCAATTATATGTTAGTTATATTCTTATTACATTGTTTTAAGACATTTAATGCACTTAAAATATCAATATTAGACATGCTTCTAAGGCAAATCAATATGAAAGTGATTTGGACATCTTCATGGTGACGAGTCAATAAGTTGTATGCTCTTGGGAAAACATTGTTTTCTGTTGCAGAGATTAAAATAGTATTTTATTTGTATCAAAATTATATTTTGATTCCATAGTTGAATTCCTCTCAAAAAAATATACAAGTTTAAAAAATGACAATTTTGAGGTCGTATGCAAAAGTTATGACCTTCGAAAGTCAAAATACTCTAAGTTTCAGGGTCTCTCAGGAGCCAACTGTTTAACTCCAGATCTAGGACTGTTGAACTTCGGACATAGTCGCGACCACATGAATTTGAAGTGTTTTTGGACGTTTTATCTTCTTGGTGGGTCATTTCAATTTTTTGGGTAATTTTAAGGATGAAAGAGCATAAATACAGGGCCTAGCAATCAAAAAACAACAGGAAGAAGGGAGATAAAGGGAAGTTGGATTCATATCGTTTCTTTGGCGAGTTCAAGTCTTGGTTCTCAATTTCTTATTTTTGTTAGTTGTAGATGATTGACTTAGGTGTTGAGAGTGCAAAAAAATATCTTGAAAGTGTAGAGCATTTGTATATGAGTGTTGGATAGAGTAGTAAATATTATGTCAGTAAAGGCTATTGTTGGTAGCTCGTATATTTGCTACAGAGCATAGTGGAAGGGGAGTGCAAGTTGCCTCATTCACTAGGGTTTTTTGTTGGTGTAGGTCTTTTTCCCACTAGGTTTTATCTACATGGTTGTATTAGTTTGCTTAGAGCTCTAGAGATCATTTGGGTTACTTGGGAAGATTAGTCTGACATTCATTGGAATGTGTGGTATCTTTCTCTCTCTAACCTATATATGCACATTTCTCCTTTTGTATTCATAATTCAAGATGATATAGAGTATTTTATTTGCTCTCATTTTTTTGCAATATTCTATGCATGATTTCATTTACTAGCAGCTTTATTGTGATGTGCATTTGCTCGACTCATGAAATCACTCCATCATATGCATTCGTTGATCCGGTGATCCTCGCTGCAACTTTTTTATGGTATAAGAGTGCCAATCCGTGTTCACGATTCTCTGGTTGGTTGGTTATTCACTGTTGTTTTTTATGAAATCCTAAGATCTGATATTGTATTATCATAAGAATTCTTGAGAGAAATAATCTAGATTTTGGATCTGAAAGTTTTTGGAGAACTTTGTTTTGGATGTGTTGTTTTCAGTTTGGCAGAGATAGGTGTTGAAAGAAAACATTTTCTCCTTCATCTTGGTGCTTTGTGGTCTGCAAGTGTGGCGTCTTTATCTTCAACATTGGCGACATTATTGTCTGCTAGGCGTTGAATATTCTAACTTGGATTCATATTTTTTGCTTTGAGATCTGTCTTTTTCTGTTGATTATATCTGGACACAAGGGTTGTCATTCAGATCTGTTATTTTATACCTTGGCGTTGACTGCAGCAGTGGGGCATTGAATATCTATTTGAGTTTGGCGTGGAAAGATATATCCTTTGGCAGCGTTGAGTTTTCAGTGTTGGCGTCACACTTTGGCAGTGGTGTCATATTTTTGGAAGAGAAAAGCGTTGGAGTAAAAAGTGAGGCGCTTTGAATTTGATTGGTTTTTTGTTGCAGATTTGTGTTTGATCTATCTGGTTGATTAGAGAGAAACATGGTTTTCTATTGAAAGGACTGCGTTGGAGGAAAGACAACTGCTGAAGGAAGTGCGTTGGAAGGTAGCGTTGCGGCTGGGAGTATTGGTGTTGAAAGATTTCTACCTTGGCGTTGGATGTCAAATCTGCTGCGTGGTCTTGAACTACTGTTGTGTTGATTTCCACCCACAAGGCCCATTATGCTGCCTAGGGCATCTTTTTCTACCTTGGCGTCACCTTTCCTTGCAAAGCTTTCCTCAAATTTCATCAAATTTGTCATTAGATCCCTCTCTGTTGATTTGGATCTTTATATGGAGTTTTTGATTAGATTTGGAACTCAACAAACAATATTCTCCATTTTATTCCTCTTTACACCACCGTACATTTCATTATTTTATTTTACAAGTTGTAATTTTGCTTAAAGAGGAAGTCAAATTTTTTCACTTTCGTTGACTTTTTTAAGTTCATGGCGAAATTCTGGTTCCATAGAGTGGTTGGAAGGCATATTTTACCTCGTTCAAGGGTACTTTTTTTAAGTTTCAAATGCAAGTTTTTAGTCATAGGTTTATTTACGAGAAATTGTTTTGTTAATATCTTGCAAACCATAATTTGAAATTGATTACTGTCTTTTGGAATTTTTTTTTCTTATTTTCCATGCATTGGGTCAATTTGCCTTGTAAAACACATTATTTTATAAAGTGTCAAAATTTGGGGTGCTATCTGACATAGTTTCAGAGGGGTTGTATTGTGATTGTGATTCTGTAATGCAATTCTCTCATTTTTTGTACATTTAATTTCTGCAACAACAACAAACACATTAATCTTAATTCTGCAATGGATCTTAGCATTGCTAATGCACTCACACCTTTCAACTACCAGGAATGAAAAAGTAAGATTACAATGGTTCTTAGAAGTAAAGGGTTGTTTCACTAACCATGGGGGTAAAAGTTGAGTTCATAGCTGAAGCAGATAAGATAAAATGGTTTAATAAATATGATGAAGCTTTTGGAATATTATGTCTTTTAGTGTCATCAAAACTCATATTTCACATAGAATCGGCAAAATCTCTCAAAGAAGTATGGGACACCCTAAAAAAGTTAAGATTACAATGGTTCTTAAAAATAAAAGGTTGTTTCGTATAACTATGGGGGTAGAAGTTGAGCCCACAGCAGAAGTAGATAAGATAAAATGGTTTAATAAATATGATGAAGCTTTTTAAATATTATGTCTTTCAGTGTCTTTAGAACTCATATTTCACAGAGTCAGTAAAATCTTTCAAAGAAGTATGGTACACTCTAAAAAAATTGTTTGGAAAAATTGACACCATGAGGGGTCATGAACTTGAGATTGAGCTAATTAGTTTGAGCCCTAGCAACCTTGACACATTGAAGGAATTCTTCACCAAGCTTAAGTCATTTAGATTGCAATTAAAATAATGTGAAACTGAGAAGAAAGATGAACAATTAATTCTTTTTGTGCTTGCAAAACTAGGACCTGATTACTCTGTATATGTCTCTACCTTTTATGTGACCAAGAGAGCTATAAGAGCCAACTAGGCAATGCCATCTGTAGATGACTTCATTGCAGATCTAACTGAGGGACATGATAAATTGATCCAGATGGGAACCCTCAAGTCTTTCAAACTTTTAGCCTTCATTGTCGGGAATGAAAAACAGAAAGCCTCTAGCACCAAGGATAAGAAACAAAAAAGTAAGGATCTTGAGAAGAAGAAAGAATAAAAAACCACTGCAAAAACTAGCGTTGAAACCTTCTTCGAAGGGAAACCTAAGAGAGAAAAGGTTAAGTGCTCCTATTGCAAGGAGAATGGGCACGATGAGCACAAGTGTATGAAAAAACAAAAACCACCTTACACATCTCATAGAGAAAAACAATATAAGGGTCTCTGAGTCTGTCAAACAGTCATCATCAGCCAAAGAATCTTCTAAGGCAAAAGAAAAAAGGAGAAACCTAAGGGCAAAGCTTTAGTTGCAGTGGTTTCCACATTTGCTTCATCTTGGGTTATCGACTCTGGTGCTTCACATCATATGGGTTCATTTGAGGTTAAGTTTCTTGACTTAGAGCCTTGTAATATGTCTTCTATCACTTTGGGTGATGACACTCCAGTAGAAGTTGGAGGAAGAGGGACTGTTGAAGTTGAAGGTGGAACGTTCACAAATGTTCTAAGTGTACCTTCACTATCAACTAATCTTCTTTCAGTGTATCAGATTACCTACATAAGGCAGGGCATGAGAGTTGAGTTCACACCAAATTCAGTTGAAATCAGAGAGCTACACAGTGACTCTACAGTTGCATTGGAGAGGGCTAATCACCATTCTAGGCTATATACCTTCCATTTTGCTCTAGATGTTTCCCGTATCGCATTGCTTACCCATTCAAATGGAATTAGCAAACTGTGGCATGAGCAGTTCGGCCATCTTAACTACTGCTATCTTGAGCAGTTGAGTCAATAGGGTATAGTTACAGGGTTGTCTAGAGTTAAATTCTCTAAGGGACTTTGTGAGGGTTGTGCCCTTGACAAACATTTCGAAGAGAAATTTGACAAAGGCAAAGCTAGGAGAGTTTTAGTACGTCTTGAGTTGATTCACAGTGATGTCATGGGGTAGTTTTTTCATCTTTTTTTTACCAGGGCCTGATGTGTTCTCACCTTCATTGATGACTTTTCCAAATACACACGAATTTACTTTCTTAGACAACTTGAAGTTTTCGATAATTTTTGAAACTTCAAGGCTCTAGTTGAGAAACAATCTGGAAAGTGCATCAAAATCCTAAAAACAGACAATGGGAGAGAGTACAACCATAGATTTGAACAGTTTTGTATTATCGAGAGGATTAATCTTTCATAGATGGTACCGTACACTCCTCAGCAAAATGGTGTAGCAGAATGCAAGAATTGGTCATTGAAGGAGATGACCAATTGTATGATTCACTCTAGATCATTGGCTCCACAGTTTTGGGCAAAAGCCATCAATTGTGCATGCTACATTTAGAATTGGGTTCTTCACAAAGCTTTAAAGGGCATCACTCTTTATGAAGCTTGGTATAATAGGAAACCGGAAGTGAAACATTTCAGGGTCTTGGAAACACCAATGATGGCACACATTCCCAAAAATAAACGCAAGGCAATGGAGGTTCAATCCAAACCTTGCATCTTTATTGGGTATCCAGATGGGGTCAAGGGTTATAGACTTCATCCTACAACTCATCAGTTGTTCATCGAGAGGAGTGTTAAGTTTCAGGAGAGTCCCATCGACTCTTTACTTGACACTTCTCCTACATCGAACTCAGTTTGGATGAGCAATTCGAGGATTCATATCATTCACAGTAGGTTCTTGAGGTAGAGGTCACTTCTTCCAGTTCTGACAGCGAACAAAGTGATGGGGAGTCATCCTCATCCACCTCTAGGCATGCATCGGAGGATGAGGATTTGACACTTAACTCACCTATTTCAGGTCCTCTTTGAGTTAGGCAGACACAGGACCTTTGGGTTAGGCAGACACTTGAGAGTGTAGGCACTTGGACAGGGGATGCAGATGATGACATACATACTCGGGCAGACTTTTAGAGCGGACCACATACTTTTTTTGCTTTCGCGACGGATCCGCAAACTTTCAGAGGCTTTAGGCATACTTGAGTGGGATAGCGCTATGGATGAGGAATATGATTCCTTGATTAGCAATCGCACTTGGGATTTGACTTCTCTTCCTAAGGGAAGGAAGATGGTTCAATATCATTGGATATATCGGACCAAGTATGCTATATATTGGTCTATTGACAAGTACAATGCTAAATTGATAGCCAAGGGATTTTCACAGGTAGCCGACATCGATTACTCAGAGACCTTTGCACTCGTGACCAAGATGATTTCGATTAGACTCACACTTGTTGTAGCCGCAACACATGGATAGGGTGTACATCAGATGGACATGAAGAGTGCATTTCTTCACGAATACCTTGAGAAAGAGATCTACATGGAGCAGCCACTTGATTTTGTTCGGGATTCTTCTTTAGTGTGCAGACTTAGGAAATCCATTTATGGCCTCAAAGACGCCTCTCGGACCTAGTATGCCAAAATGAATTCCTTCTTACTTCAGGTTTCACTAGATGCCACTCAGACCCCAATGTGTACTTGCGACAGGATGATTCATTGTTGATACTGGTTTTGTATGTTGATGACCTTTTGATCACAGGAGTTCTTCTTTGACTATCTCATTAGTGAAGAAAACTCTTCAGGTTAGATTTGCTTGACTGACTTGGGCCTACTACACTACTTCTTTAGCATTGAGATCACTCAAATAGATTTAGGGATTTCACTTTCGCAGTCCAAGTACTCTCTTGATCTATTAGCATAGTTTCATATGGCTAATTGTAAGCCATCTTGGACTCCATTCCTATCTAAAGTCAAACTTGAGGTAGATTGTTTCATTGCATCGATCGATGTTACCTTGTATCGACAACTTGTTGGCAGTGTTATTTACTTGACTCACACTAGATTCGACATGTCTTATGTTGTTGGCATTGTTTCGAGATTCATGCAAGAACCCTACGAACTGCACTAGAAAGCAGCTAAGAGGATTTTGCACTACATTTAGAGTTGACACAAAAATGGGATACACTACAGGGTTGGTTCAGATTTTAACTTAGTCGGCTTCATAGACTTAGATTGGGCTGGCGACATTGAGAGTCATAAGTCCACTCCAGGTTATAGTTTCTCATTGGGTTTTGGCCCCATCAGTTGGTCGAGAAAGAAGTAGAATGCTATTGATCTATCTTCCATACAGGTAGAGTACAAGGGAGTTGTTAACGCAACTACTAAGGCTATTTGGCTTCAAGGAATTCTTTCTGAGTTTGGTATCCAGATCAAGTGGCTTATAGTCATATTTTGTGACAACCAGAACACCATTCTTTATTAGAGGATCAAACACATCGAGATTCACATGCACTTCATTCGAGTTGATTCATGAGCAGATCATCGACTTAATATTTTGCCAGTCTTTAGAGCAGGTTTTTGATATCTTCACCAAACCCTTCATTGACAGGAAGTTCATTCATCTACGAGCTCTTCTTAGGGTGCAATCCACTTTGATAGCTTCATCATTTTCAAGGGGGCCTTCTAGCCTCTTCACTTCTTCTCTCTTTTTGGGAGGAGTTTTTTCTACGGGTTTTCTCTTTTTCTCTACTTTATGAGAGATTGCATTGTACATGGGTACCTCATCAGGCCTTGTTGTCGGGACCTATTTTTTGTATCATCGCTCATCTAAGCTGCATTTATGGAGGGGTGTTGGTGTAGGTCTTTTTTTCACTGGGTTTTGCTACATGGTTGTATTAGCTTGCTTAGGGCTTTAAAGGTCATTTGGGTTATTTGGAAAGATTAGTCCCACATTCACTAGAATGTGTGGTATTTTTCCCTCTCCAACCTATATATGCACCTTTCTCCTTTTGTATTCATAATTTAGGATGATATAGAGTATTTTATTTGCTCTCATTTCTTTGCAATATTTTATGCATGATTTCATTTACTAACAGCTTCATTGTGATGTGCATTTGCTCGACTCGTGAGATCACTCCATCATATGCATTCGTTGATCCGATGATCTTGGCTGCAACTCTTTTATTTTTTCCACCTCAGGTTCTCCAAGATAAATTTGTGTTTATTGTGTGCTTTATTCATTCCTTTATTTCATGTTCATGTTTAACATCATACATCAATCATAAATCCAATTATTAATCAACTAATTATTTAGCATCCGTATTGGTGAAGCTTAGAGTGGATATCCACCTAGCTTACAGATTACACAACATCTAAGAATTGGCTTAGTGGCTTCGACAGACAAGTTTATTCCCAATCTTTTTGGCAACTATTTTTCCCCTTGAATCAAAGACTTTTATCTCATCAATAGTCAGGTGTTGATGATAGCTTGATTCCCCTAAGGTCGACTACAACACTTTCTCAATGGATGTGTGATCATGTAGGAGGTAAGTCCTAGCAATACTAGACAACATATTGGCCCAACTCAAGCTTTGGGCCATGTCAAAGACATTTTTCCTACCAACATTAATTCCTTAATTAGTTTCTCAATATTGAATCTACCTCCACATCATCCAACTTCTTGGCCACTTTCCACAGCTTGGCAATCCAAAATCTCATGTGTATTCCTAATACGACCAATTCCATCTTCGCTGCTTCCAGCTTGAGTTGTGGAAGTAAGAAGAAGTCTGATATTCTCCTTTCCCCTCTTCCCTGCATAAGACACCATTCTACCAAATGAGCAATTCCAGTGAGATTCATTGCTTCTATCCAAATCCTCCCTAATCCATTTGATCTTACATCATATATGGTGCAAATAAAACACTCTATATGTATCCAAAAATACATTCTTCAACATGTTGGGACCTACCCTATTTGCAATATTCAATGTAGATTTGCAAGGGACTCTTCTACCAGTGAGGAGAAAGAAAGAAACTAGAAAAAGCTTACAATGCAAGGATCTCTCTTATCTGAAATTTCCAGTAATGCATGGCCATATTAAATGCAGTATTTGTAGGTGGGCTTCTTCAAGAGGGTAAAGATAGAAGAAACTAGCAAAATCTTATCCATTGGAGAGAGAAACCCTCAAAAACCCTTCTTAGTGTGCCTTTCGCTTTGCACTCCCCATTAGGCTACAATGTTCACCACCTTCTATCCATGTAAAAATGTTGAGATTGGAAATTTATATTAAGTCTTGGTGAAATCATTCCTTTCCATTCACTCCCTCATCAACAATCACAATGATTACTAAAGGTTGCATGCAGTAGCCTCTAATTGCTTAGGGGCATGCCAACCCACCAAAATCATGACCTTGAAATGACATCCTACACCATGTAATACATGCTTTTGATGTCCCCAAAGAAGTAATAAAAAGATTGTGGCTAATTAATGACTTTAGGAAAAAATATGGTGGAAGGGATGGAAGATGAGGGAGAGGGGTAGGAATGTATGAAAGGGAAGGGAGACATGGGTAAAGGAGGTGATTTTTATTATTTATATCTTTTTTCAATAAGAATGGTGATATGAACTGGAACCTAACTTGATGGACACCACACCCCTCTTCAGATTGCTTTGAAGGTCCTTCAGAGATGGAAGTGGCCATACCATTTCATGAGCCCCATTTTCCCACAAACTGAATCCTTTATTTGTAGAAATATCTGCTACTTGATTTCATTCTCTCTTTATATGCTTTAGATCAATCACTTCCAACTTACTAATGAGCAAACAAGATCCTCAATTATGTCATTCAAATTCCGAGCCTTAATCTTTCTTCCTTTCAGAGCATTGATTAAAATTTGTGAGCCTCCTTTAATCACTTACTTCCTCCATTCTCTTAATACAACAATCTGCAGACCTTTTGAAGAGAGTCATGGCCTGAGCTCAATCATTAGTATCTTTCTCCAAATATCTAATGAGTAGATGAACAAAGGTTGACATTCAAAATCTGTAAATACACCCCTGCCCCCGGGTGGCACTGGGAGGAGGGGACCCAAAAATATTTTGGCTTTTATTACTTATCGGCACAACCCTTTATCGGAGGGAAGGAAGGGGGCATGCTTGCAGGCCAAGAGATGAGTTTCCATTGACTGAAATTTCTTGATTCTTCACTTATAATCTCGTCATTTTCCCTCGATCTTATATATGTCAATTCTAAGAGTGTTGCGTCTATTTTGTCCCATGCCATTTCTGCAGACAATCTTAAATCCTTGGAAGATCCTTATTTTCCTTTCCAGGCATAAATTCCATAAGGTCATAGATGGGGCTAAATTCCATAGGATCACAATTGTCTTAGTCCTACAAGGTGATCTCCACTCCACTATATTTGCTGCCACTCATTCTTGCATTGTCAAACTCATGTTGACTTTATCCAAGAACGATACCTAGGATTTCCACCCACAGTAATAGTGAAGTAGAATATGCTCACTCGTTTCCTCATTATCTAAAATGAGTTGGCAGATTGACGGTCTGTAGAATCCCCTTTTCATTAACTTGTCATAGGTTAGTACCTGCTTTATTGCAGCCAGCCGTAGAAACACATTGGATTTTGGTAAACCTTCTTTTATCCAAACCTTACTAGCTGGGAATCTTGTTGATTATTCTCAGATTGTAGGGCCTATATGGAGGAAACACTTGTTCTCACCTCACCTATAGTGTCTCCATCCCAAGTCAAATTATCCTCATGTCCAATAAATGAAATAAAGTAGGAGCTCAAAATCTCATTAAGTTTTATGAGAGCGTCCTTATTCATATTTGGGTTACTCCAACCTCTTCTATTGTTGATATCCCTCATTCTCATTGATGTAATCGCTCACCTTAGGTCCCTAGCGACTAATGGCAAAGTCCTGTAATCGATATTCTCACATACTGCTTAATGGTCTATCTTCCAACCAAGTATCATGCCAAAAGTTTTCTAGGCTGCCACTCTTAATTTACCAACTTATCGTAGGTAGGATCGGGGCTGTATCTTTTGGTGAAGTTCCATATAGCTGAACCCTGGGGGAGAGGAAATTGAGTAAAGACTCTAATAGCTTGTTGGGAGTCGAGGTATTTACATTGAATAATCTGGTTCCGTAGTCTTGTCTTTATAAACCCTTCTTGATACGGTGAAAACTTAAATGAAAGCCATAAATGATCATTGGTACCATCGTATTACCGGGGCGACAGATTTTTTCTTTACTTTCAAGGATGCCACAGCTGGTGTTGCTTCATCGGCCATTGGTGTGACAGGGGTGATGAACCTGAGAAAGGATACACAACATGACTGCCCTTTTATAGACTAAAAATTCAGCGGAGAGACCTTCGGGTGCTGATATTCCTCAATATGTTAGGGGCCAATGCATTCTACTGACCAGGCTTACTCTGCTCCTCGATTGCGTGTAATTTCAGATCGTTCCATTGATGTTGCTCCAGCTGCTAGCTTTGGTGAGGATCTTGTTAATGATGACGAATCTATTACTGTTCAAGATCATGCCTATGTCAAAGATGCCTAAATTTTTGTTTCACTTCCGTGGGCTCCATGATAGCTCTTTAGATCTTCCATAATGAGCTTCGTTATGCAGGTCTCTTTCATAGATGTTAAGGATGCTGTCTTATTAATTTGCAGCAAATCAGCCCTTTAATTTCATTGCATGTTTAATTTTAATGATTTTATAAATAGAAAAAATATATAAACCAAAATCCATTTCTTATGCGCAACCTCCCTCAATCCCATTTCTCGTCATGTTTTCATTTCTGTCACATTTCTTCGTTTCTTGTTTCTTGTTTCTTGCAAGATAGCTTCCAAGTAAACCCAAAGGTCTGAGGTGCAATGTCAATTAGCGCCTCATTTTTCAATAATTCACTAAATTCTATCACTGATTGTGAGATTTGGACGGTTACATACATACATTTTATGTCAACTGATCTTGTATGTAACTGAAAATGCAATAGATTTTCCTTCGAATATATCTGGAGATATGAATGCATCATCCGATGCTTGGCCTTCAAATGATGAACGGGTCCATTTCTATCCGCTAGCAGAATTAATGTGGAAACACTGAATGGACCTGCCTCTGACAAGCAGTGTTGTAACTATCAGAAAACCATGATGTCAGTGAATATTGTTTGAGATATTCTCTATTTGAAATTGACTTTTATTGTTTAGAGGGTGGATTTTGATTTCAAATTTGATTTTGATTTTTAGTTGGTGAGGCCTTGGGCCCAAATTATAACCGATGTTTAGTAGGTCTCCCACGATTAGCACTCAGTTTTGGAGAAATTCTTTGGCAGTGGATAGCCCCAGTTTCTGTAAGCAAGGTGATCCTGGTGGCCCGGGAATTCCACATAATTACAGGAGAAATCACTCTCTCCCCATGAATGGAATGGCCCAATATTCTCACTTCTGTATGCCCTTAAAAAGTTATGCCTTTCCCAATTGATGTTTTTAAGCACATCCATCTACTCTTGTTTGAACCAAACGTGTTGAAATACCTTTTGGGTTTATTCCCTTACACTTCTTGGTGGAAAATCTTAATTGAGCATTCTAGTCCTTTGCCTTTGTAATTGTAATTTTCGCATTCTGTGCTTTGCAGCATTGTTGTATCAAATTCTTTCATCAAAATTTTGAAGTCAATTCAAGTTATCTCAGTACATTCGAGAGTTTTTCCCAATATGTGAGAGGTTTTGTATGTTTGGCAAGGAATGAGAGTTATTTGTTGTATTTCTCCTGTGTTGCAGGGGTACGCCCCTTGACCCGACGCCCCTGTTCGAAGGCGCCTCTGGCACGGGGATGTCCTGGGTACGCCCGGAGGCGTCCCGAAAACGTCCAGCACGCTGGCGGGCGCCTCCGGGACGACTTCGGGCGTACTTGGGACGTTTTCGGGGCGTCCCTGAAATTTTCTGACAAAAAACCCGAAAAATAAAAAAAAAACTCAGAAAAAGCGAAAAAAAAAACCCTAAAAACTTAATCGATTTGAGTTTTGGCTTGAGGCCATTGTTAGGATTTTCGATGCCCGAATCCCAACTCACCCACCCAGTAACAGACTTGATTACATGTATTTTGGCTTTTTCTGATTGTTCCCGGAGTTGTTCTCCGAAACTATTGGATCTAGCCGCCCTTTGCCAGTTCGGTTTATGCTTTTGCGGATGGTTCCGGGAGTGGACCTTCGGAATGCTGTCGGAGTTGCCATTTCAGTGCGATTTGCACAACTCGAGCCCGCGCTGGGTCGATCTAACGAGTTGCACTTGGAACAACGAGCTTGATCGTAATCGGATACTTGAATTGGGAAAGAAATATTGAAAGGATGAGGGAAACCATGTTTCCTTCTCCTTAAAGCGGGATCAAATGGCGGGTGGACCGGAAACCCTAAACGCGAAAAATGCAGAAACGCTTATAAAAACAGCACGTCCCTTTCCGAGTGTGGGAGTGTGGAGTGAAGCCGCGCCTACGGGGAGGACTCAAGGATTTGCAATTTCCAGGTATGTTGAATTTTTTTTTTTCATTTAGTATTTAGTTTTAATTTTTTTAACTTTGTATTTAGTATTTACTAAGTATTTAATAAATTAATTTTAAATTTTTCATTTAATATTATAATTTATATTTTATTTTAAATTTACAGTTTACTATATCTTTAGGTAGTATTTAAATTTTATTTTTAATATTTTTAATTTTAAAATTCTTTTAAATTTATATATATATATATATATATATATATATATATATATATATATATATATATATATATATTTAAAAATATATATATAGAGACGTACCCACGATGTATCCAAATCAAGGTTTTTGAAAAATGACGTACCCGCGTACCCGAATTGTACCCGTACCCGTACCCGTATCCAAACAACGTAGTATTTCTCCATTTAAACTATTTCCGAGGCATGGCAATGGCTCAATGCTGAACTGTTTATACCAGGCACACAGGTTAAGATAAAATGAGTTGAAGTTGGAGAGACAATTGGAGTTTGTAAATGATGAAATTGCTTGCAACAGGGATTTTACTTCAATTAAGTTGTTACATGATTTAATCATTATGCTTCATGTACTGCAAAGTATTTTTTCTCTTGAATTTGATCTCCAATGTTAATTAAGCTTCTTTAAATACAGAGATCTGAGCTGGTATGCAGCACTGAATACTGGAATTCTGAATGTTGTCTTTGAATAGTACATCATACATTCATTGTCTGCTTTACATTTATTTTAAATATCATGATTCATAAGCGTTCATTATATTCTCTTTTGGACTATATCTTCAATAATCAAGTCTCTATGACATTATTGAATACAAAGTTGTTCTGTTTCTGTTAGTCTTTCATTTTAGCCTTTATATGCCTTATTAAATACAAAGTTGTTCTGGCAGTGTTATATGCAGCTTGAGGGACTGCCATATAGCCAACCAGTGTCCTGCTAAGTGTTTTGTATTTTTAGTGTTTTAGGGTGATTTCCATTAACAACATGATAAAACAATGACATAAGAAAAAACTATCATAAAACAGTCCAAGAACAGAATTCAGATCTTAACCTATTTGCAAAAAACAATAAACTAGCAAAAGGAGATCACTAAAACTAGACAATGATGAAAGGAATGGAAAAAGACAAGGAATGACCACATCTGAGCAGACTTTTGGAATATGGAGCTGGAACTGAGCTGTGTAGGCATGTAGCTGACTGTGTGAGATTTCTGTCTGTGATTTACTGTGCTGCGCACAATTTCAGAATCTGTAATTTCAGGCACAGATGTGCCTTGGAATGCTGTACATTCTTGTGCTTGTGCTCCTCAAAAATTGCAGACAGAAGTGCAAAAATGATGTCTTCTTCCTTATCTAGATTTGGACATGCAACTACATGCATTTCACATAAAACCTTCTTTTGGTACAAGAGTGTCAAGTACGAAGGTTGAAGTATCAAAGTAGAAAGCTCCGTCACAAGTGTAGCACAAGATATGATCAATAAGTTCAAACTTGAAGTATAAATGGCTTCGTATGACTTGGTATAAATAGAATGCTCTAGGACATGACGCGCTAAGGCCGACCCTAGAAAATAGCAAAAATTGAAAATCATGGTGCAAGGAATCCGATAAAAGGCAAAGGGGCCCACAAAACAGCAGTGGGCGAAATTGACAGGGCTGCCGATTTCGCCCAAGGCAGAATCAGCGGGACCATCAATTCTGTTCTGAATGAAACGAAGGCACGGGATTTGAGTAGCATCATAGAGATGTGCACAATTAGGCTTGAGGCTGAGAATGGATAGATTTAGAGAAGTGTCAGATGCATTTCGGAGACTTAAGGGCCAAATAAAGGCTAGTGTGTGGTAGAAGTCCTAGAAATAGCCAATTATACACAAGTGGTCGACATATAGAAAAATAGGGAAAAGACACCATGGAAAAGGGCCTTATACCAAAATTAGGTGTCTACAATGACATCTATATCTGTAATTGTCCTCCAATGATTATTTAACTGTGTCATCTTTTCATGTATCCTCTGGGGTTGTACCTATGATGGAACTAGGCTGTAGAATTTCAGGGGTTTTCCTAAGATATCCTTGCATGGTAATATGGGAAAAAATGTTGGGAATCCTATATTGTGATGCCTTTTGAACTTGCAACAAAATCATCAGCTTGAAGCTAATCGGATTGTGAAGAGCCAAATGGATTCTATTTCCTAATGCGTCTTGTTTGTCCTTCCATTCATTGTGTTGTATATAGTATCTGATCAATAATACTAGGATTTTTTTCTCTAATTGAAGTTATTTTTACTTTTACCTCATAGAAAACATATTTCTAGTTGAAGGAGTGCTTATATTTACGATCTACTATTGATGCTTTGCAGGAAGGTAGACAGATTCAGGTATCATAAGCTTTAATCTATCTACATTTTAATTTAAATTGAAATATCTGTTTTGTTCAGTCACCTAATTTCAAATCCTTGGATAATATTAAATATGTTTGAGTCTTTGCTTTGGCTACTTTAAAACAAGATGTATGATTTCTTTCAAATTCATTCAACATAATTACTTTCTTTCTTATACACTTCCCTATTGTTTTTACATCAGAAAAAATGCTATTGCAATCTAAGCTTCAACATGCAGCTGCAAATAGTAGTTTCGATGTACACGCATCTACAAAACCTCCAAAAAAATGTAAAAGAAGCGTCTACTTCAACAGAGGATATTGATAGGATTTTTCTTCACGAGTCTATTTTATGTGTATTTCTGTTTTAAATATATATATAGCATGCATTGTCAAGAAAACATCATAATGTTTTCCGTATCTTAATTGAAAATTTTCAATATGTTTTAGAATCTTGTTTTATTTTGTTTTTATGTAGATTGCTGATGAGAATTTTGTTTGCAGGCATTCAATTATTTAATTTTCCAGGTGGCAGTGGCTTATTTTTAGCTAGACAGGATTATGCTTCTACCATTATACCTACATTGCAACCATTGTTGTCAACCGTTGATGTTCCTCGAGAATTGGATGTGCTGGAGTCTGATGCAGAATTCCTCCTAGTAAATTAAACAATGAATTTGTATGTGTTAGCGTTAATTTTATATCTTGTAGATAAGATAAGATAAATATATTAATGTCCAACTAATGACCACAAAAGTAGGTCAAAGGAACTGCAGATTACAGAAATGTGTCGGTTAAAAGCGGGAAACCAAAAAGGTCTCCAAAAACAAGAAAAACAATGCTGAAAGAAAGAGTATAAAACATGGCAAAGAGTGACCCCGCTCAGAGCCAAACCACTAAAGGACCCAACCACGCTCAGGTCCAAAGAGGAGAGCAAAAGAAATGAGCAGTCTCCAAGAATCTGTAAACATCGGGAGCACGAGGATGATCCCTAAGAAAGAAGAACCAAGAGGGAACCCATCAAGAGTTTGATCCAACTCTCCTAGCATCCAAGGTGGACGAGAAGAAGCTCTGAATAGAAGTTTGACCCGAAGAAGGGGAGGTATGATACCTGGTTTGCCCTCCAATCCTCTGCCTAGAAGGAAAAGTCCTCTGTGAAGGTCTGGTGGATCTAGTCTGCCCCTAGATGTTGGGTCTGAAGTGAATATGCTGATGAAAACTCGGGGAACTGTGAATAGTGTCTTTGGGTCTCACTGATCTGGAATGTGGGGCTGTACTGATCTTGATCTGTCACTTAGGCCTCTCCTCGAAGGTAGCACCATGAAAAAGGAAGTAATCCGCTGAGTGGAGACTGGTCTAGTGGGTCTTTGAATAAAATGATCACAGAGAATGCATAACAAGGAATTTGAAGTGCTGGAGTGGTTACCCATATATTTCTACTCCAAGACAAGGAATATGGTGTTTGACCTGCCTTTAGTTATATCATCTATGCTGTTTTTGTCAAGTTGAATTAAACTCCAACAGCTGTGTTGGTTTTCTTATCACTTTCAAAGCGAGTTTTGTATGGCAATTGCTGAGTGCATGCCTTGATACCCTTCTTTGTGTTGCACAATACTGGTGTTATGTATTCTGAAGTGTCTGAAATTAGACTTGTAAGTTTTCAGTAGATTAAGAAACAATTTTTTGGTAATGGCAATTGTTCTTTTATGACTTAATTAGTTTAATAGTCTATATTTTTATGTTTTGTTTTAGATGGGAATTTTGGATGTGTTTCTAAGAGTGAATTACCCAAGTTTATTATTTAGGAGCTTAGTCGGATTTGTATGTTGTTTTGGTTTCCGTCACTATCATAGGAGTTGGCTGGTGAAATTAACAGATATTTTTTTGTCATTTTTTTCTAGTCACGTTGTAATTTTTTTAATAAACACACAGCAGGGGTGATATTAAACTAAACTAAAACATAGTAAAACCTAGATACAAACCTCTCTTATGGCGAATGATCTGGGAATGGTCTGGCATTGGAACCCAACTGAGAGTAAAACAATAAAACATGAATTCGAGACACTAACTATTCTAATAACCTGACGTTACACATCATTCCCTCGAATGTCATCTACCACTTGTAGTAGTTGTCTCTATCTGTGCTTGGGAGTGATATTGATTCTTGCACTTGCAATTAAACTGCTGATCGTTAATATTACCCTTGGAAATATAAGCTGAAATCTTCAATATAGCATAACAAAGCATATTCATATGGCTCTCTGTAATGACATGTGATTCACTTGCTCAAACAGTACGTAATTATTAGGCCGAGAGGCCTAACTAAATTGATAGACAAGGGGTAGGAGAAATAGTGTGAGATGTCAACAAAAATGACAGACCTTAAATTTGATATATATAAGCTTGGAAAAGGTGATCAAAAAATTGTGATATATTGGGTATACATGATGGAGTTTGGAGCCCATTATATTTCCAATAAATATTTTTTTGAGCTTGACGAGGTCTTGCTAGATTAAGGCCATCTGTCACCAATCAACAGGGAATTCGCAGAGAAGGTAATGGAGTCATTAATCAGTGTTTTATGTAACAAATCGAAGATAAGTGTCTTAAGATTGATCTCTCTTCAGAATTTTCCAACTAGATATATTAAAAACACAAGATCTTCATCAATAGCATATTATATATACAACCACCCAGAGGCTTCAAAAAGGGAGTGTAAATCATTGTCTTCATTCAATATATGAAGAGTTGGCAGCATGAGACCGTATCAAAAGGAGGAAACCAAATTCATATTTGTAAGCAATTGAAGAGAAGTGAAAATACATTTGAATGCCAAAAATTGGTCACTCAGGGCTATTTATGCAAATACAAGTGCAAGAAAACAAAGGTGCACCTGGAGGTCCCCATTTCCAAACCCTTTTAGATCATTGAGGCAATGGTCCATGCACCGTTGCCTTCCGTGGGGAGGCATTATTGCAGCTGTTCCTATCGCCGTTCTCACAGTCATTCGAGGTGGTCTCCACTGTGTCGCCACTCACCTTTGCCTACTCAATGGGGTGGTTGGGGATCGCCTCCACCTCCACTTGTTCAGCATGGGAGTTGCAGTGCGCCACTATTGACAGCATGGGATGGCTAGGCTCTGCCACCTCATGCCAACAAGTTCCTTCGGCTAGGCTTGGCCATTTCTCCTACTTCGTGTTAGGTATTTGAAGAGCTTATACGCATATTTAACACATGCAAAGATATTTGAAGCTAAACACTCACGAGTAATACTCTTCTACTACATATTATAATTGAACCATTACACAGATATACAGTAAAGTATTTCTTATATTATAGGAATCTTACTAACCGCTCAATCCTCTATAATATCTCACAATTTCCTATAATAGTGAGTTGGGTGATTCACTCCAAACTCACGTACAACAAACTCCTAATATATATTATTGTTACATAACAATAATATATTACTAACTTACCATAGTAAATTTACCCAATGTAAATACTTAACCTCAACATTCCTCCCTTAGTTTTTACATGGTAAAATATATCTTGTTCTCCAATTGTAACGTGCCACCTCTATGTGCTCATGATCGTCTCTTCAATTGTGTAGCATCGGGCTTGCACAAAACTCCAACACACTATATTCTTACAAGTGGTTTTCATGGATGGATACTCATATAGCTACCACCCAAGCATGAACAAAGACTTATGCTTCTATTCATCTTCCGCATTTGTCCTCTAATGATTTTACTCGGCTTTGACCAACAACCTTACCTAGTTGGTTTTGTAGGTGTACCAATAACCTTTCACAATTGGTTTTTCAGGGTCACCAAAAACCTTACACATTTGGTTTTTCAAGGTCACCAAAAACCTTACACAAATAGTTTTTCATGATTTTTTCAATAACTTTTACATCATAATTACTACAATACATTTTTATCAACATTTTACAATGTTTCTACAAAAGAGATTTCATGGGGAATACTCACAAGTGAACAAGAATACACATTTGTTCTTATTTTCAATCGACACTGAAAAGTTGAAAAACTGAAATCCACACCACACAACCGTTGGAAGCACAACCATTGGGGGGAGTGAATTAGTGTATAAACATTTCATTCAATTTCATTCATCATTCTTTAACCATTCAAACTAGCATAGAGATATAGCAATGCACAGAAGAGCAATTACATAAGCATGAAGCAAGATATCAATACATGAACACCAAAGCTATGTGAAAAAACCTCATGGGGGATAAAACCCACCGTCACACCACTTGGACTACTATCCTATAAGCAATTAAACAACATTTAGTGATGCACCAACTCCACAAAGAGTACCAACCCCTCACCAGTCAAGCTCCAACCTGCAAGGCAACTCCAACTCCCTTCTTGAACAAGCACCAACCCAGCCAAAACAAGCTTGATCACCTTCACAACTTGTTGCTCAAACAACTGATGGTGACTTCTTCAGCGCTCTCTCTTCTCTATCTGCATTCCACTCTCTGACATACACTTGGAACACTCCTCTGATGAATCTACTGATGGTCTCTCACCTCATTCAGCTTATTTCAACCTTCTACCTCTCTCAAACAACCTTCTAGGCTTACTCGTTCAACATGCTTCTTTTAGGCTCATTAGGTTAATTGACCTTATCATCCACATGCAGAAGATATTTTAGATGTTCATCATGATTTCTTTCCTCTTATGATGGTCCTCAATGACCTACTATTGCTCCTTCAAGAACTCTTTTCTTTGCTTTTAATCTTCAACTCTCTAACTCGCTCAGATAGGTCAATTAGGCCTTGCTTATATACTCAAAACTTGATCTTACCCATCTTGGTCGGCCAAAAAATCACTCTTGGAATGGGTCATTACACATGTTTCACACAAGAAACATTCACCATATAGGTCGGTCATATCCCTTAAGGGCCAAAACCTCCATTAGGCCTATAAGGGAGACCTAATTCAATTAGGACTGTCTTAAGCACACGTTACACTTGAGTTACTTGGAACATCTTTAGCCTTCACCAACGCTTGAAACACTTCAAACACTTCTCAAATAGACCCATGCTAACATCCATTTAGATCCATACCCCCTGTAATTTCAATTCACCTCTTGAACCAAGCTATTAGGCCTACTCGCCATTAGCCCTTTATACATGAGAAAAGTCTGTCTCATAAAAATGAAGCATCTAATCAATTTTATCAAAAAACCACATGATCAAATCACATGAATAGATCCTTCATGACCTTATGGTCACCACCATGTCCATTGGACATCACCAAACTGGGCAAAAGGCCTCAAACCCACTCTTACAACATGACCACTCAGAATGGTCAAACACTGCCAAGGTATAGTCAACAACATTTGATCACCAACACCTGCATATGCACTTCTCATGAAGACAAACACATTCATATGGACCTCAGAGACTTCTATAACATCCTATAAGCAATAGATCCTTCAACTCTTGGAAAAACACCTCAAACTCACCTCTGCAATATGACCACTCAGAACTACCAGTAGCTCCAAAAACACAGTCATGAAGAACACTATTTTTAGCATTTGAAATGGCACTTTCATGACTTCTCCTTCACATGAATAGTTTTTATGCAACTTCTAGATCATTCCCCAATAAATAGATATCAAGCTCTAGTGTCAACTATTGGTTTTACAGACCAATTTCTCAAGCCTCTCTTACACAATGCATACTTATTCAAATAGGCCATTTTGGCTTTCACATTTTAACACCTTAACGCTGTCTCTCCATCTTATATCAAGCATGAATAGATCATATACATACCAAACAACATAAACAAGTGCATTGGATACATTGGCTTTTGTCATAGGGTCTCACATTCTTCACTTCACTTGACAGACCTGGAACAGTCATTCTGCCCTATGAACCAGTCATGGCGAACATGACTTCTAGCCCCTCTAGGATCACAACCAAGATCTTCTAATGCAATTGGATGATCCTTAGTCAACCTCAAATCAACTTCAAACACAAAGTTACAGAGGTATAATGGCACATATGGAACATATAGATCATTCTTTGAAACTTACTCCACTGTCTCAACTCACTCAGACAGGGCATCTCGAGAGCACTTTCTTTCCTGTATGTGAGCATCTTAAAACTTTATAAACCAAGGGAACATGAGGTATAGGTCTTGAACAAAGACCTCAAACAATTGAAACCATTCCTAATCATCTGAAACTCATCCCTAAACATTTTTTCACTCTAGTCTGGTTTTTCTCATTGTTCTCACTCTTAACTAGTTTAGCAATAGGTCAACTTGATTGACCAAAATAGTTGACACAGAAGATATATATCATCCAACAAACACCATGGACATCAAGAATGAGTCTTGACCTTCAACCTCCATTGATTTGCATGCATTGACCTGGTCAACCCTGCTTATAGCATCAAATTCTTAAAAAACAAGCATTTTTATGTAGCCTTTACTCACTGCCCTGACACACCACTGCCACCTGGAGATACCTGATGGAGTCCTCTACCACATCCAATCATCAAATTTGCCTTACTAATCCATTCTGGGCCATTTCTAGCAAGATCTCTCCAATCGGGTTACTATAAGGGTTTTGAGAGGGATTTGGACCAGTTTACCTTAACCAATATTCATACAGCTCTGTCCCTGAAACCACTTCCTAATGCTTGGAAAACCTTCTTAGGACCCTTTTCCATCTCTCCCAAAAGGCTCAAGACACCATGCAAAGTTTACACGTGCCAATGAGCATCTAAACTTCCTTCTCAAGCTCTCATTTCTTCATTTTGCATGCACATGAGACCATTAAACGTGATTTCTTGCTTTCTCCTCCAACTGAGGACCTGAAACTTCATCAACATGCTTGAATCAACCTATCACACCTCAAACCATGCTCACATGTGCTCTAGGCACCTTGGCAACTCATCTTGACCCTTCATTTAGGCCATACTAGACCAATATGCACGTTAGGTCTAGAACCACCAGTCATACATGGATCTTGAAAACATTTGGAAACCTCTTACATTGTTCTCAAATCATCACACACATGTCAAATGACATTATACCAAGTTCATGCACTGCCAACCTTGTTCACATAGCTTACAAGCCATCAAGTCTAATCATGAAGCCTCATCATACTCTCTAGGGTCTTAAGACAAAGTCTATGCCTAGATCTCCAATGGACTTACCTCTTTAGCTCACTCTAAGAGTCATGTAACTGACTCATCACCTCTCTCTCATGCTTTGACACTTCAATATACATCTTCAAGGTCATACACCTTTGTATCACCATTGCCATGCCACTACAAGCCATTTCTATGCTTAGAAACTAGGCCATCAACCAGAACTACTAGGTACCACACCTTGAGACCTTCCTGCCATTGTAGATACACTTCGAAACTTCCTCTCAAGCCAAATAGCCTCATGCCATACTCAATTACTACAACACACCTATAATCACTCAAATCATCATACCTCACTATGATTCACATTGGATTACATTAGCAGGTTCAAACAGTCAACCACATACCAATGACCATAGCCACCTTTTTGTGCTTCCTTTGACATCAATGATAGTGCATAAGTACATGACATCAATGACAACTTGCAACAACTGAAATCACGTGCCACTAAAATATAAGTGGCTCCATCGCTAGTGGCTAACGAGAAGCTTGAATGGCCTCTATCCTCCATTGCCTCCGACATCCTTCAGAAGATGTTGATTACTTAGCCGATGTGTCGATGAAGCTCAATGGTTTCCACATTGGATTTATTGATATAGTTTTCCTTTTGCAATGTGAAACACCATGGATGTCGGTTTCCATTGAAAATGCATCCATACAAGAAAGGATTTGACTTTTGTGACTAAAGGAAATAAATGACTTTATTGACATACTTGATAATGACCTAATAAAAAATGACTTTTTATAATGACCTTTTGACCTACTATTTGAACCAAAATAGGACTCAACTAATTGACACATCATTACATTTTTGACTTTATGGCTTTTACAAAACGACACCCTATACATTTAAAAAGAACCAACAAACAACTAATTAAAACCACTTTCCTAGACACTTTCGCGTTTTTGACATTATAAAACATATGACCACTAAAAATCTACGAAACAAAAAAAACTATAAAACTAAAACTAATATTAGGCAATTCTTAATCGACTCAATGACTTTTTTTTGAAAAATGATGGCATTTGATCGGAGCTTGAACCGGTTTGGAATATAATCAGGGGTTCATATCTTCATGTAATACCACATGTATACCACATGTATACCATATATTACCAGCTACTTCGAGAATACTCAACAACTATTAACAGCGTTGAGAATACAACCAACAGACACAACCAGCCTCATATGCCTTTCCAAAAATTTGAACCTGGGTGGGGCTTGAAACAACCAAGCCATTTAACCAATTCATCTACATCTCATTGACATCGACTCAATGACTATTACAAATTGACGAACTTAAAATTGTAAGATAACTAATAAACATAAAAATAAGTCCCTATTGACTTTTGATAATAGACTTTAAAATAACTAAAGACAATCTTAACATACTTTATATTTGAAATCCGGTGAGGATGAAATTGCACGTCGTTGTGTTGACCGAGACGTAGAGCTCGAGTGAAATGGAAAAGACAACTGTGCGTATGAAAACTGTGGGCAAATTGGAAGATGTGAATCCAACGCATCAAAAGAATGAATAAACAGATCTGAGCTCCTTCGGGTGAGGTATATGAAAGGCTTTGTCAACATTGGACACAACATGATGGAAGGTTGATTGTGGAAGTAATCTACCGTGTAGGTGAAAATGTGCATGGAACTGATGAAACCAGACGTCGAGTTTAGAGGATCCTGAATCAAAAAGGGCTCGAAGTATTTGCAATAACAACTCAACTTGTCATTTATCAATGCAAGTTCGTTGATCTTCACACTATCATAAATTAATCAGGGGACTGCATTCAATGTAATGTGATGAAGAATCCACTACATCGAATTGGCAGTTATAAAATGGCACGAAGTCTGCAGAAAGAAAGATACATGATAGAAAATTTGAGTTGCCTGATAAGCGCAGGACTGCTATGACGTTGCCACGAAGCTCACAAAAACATTCGCTAGAAATATCATAGATCCCTCAGAATCTTCCACTCAAAGAGATGGACAAACACACAAGATAGTCAACGTGAGCTCTGAACACCTCCCTTGAAAATCTTTAAATGTTTGAAATTTTGGAGCTGGGAGACTGTGTCGCTCACCTGTTGGAAGGTGGATCGACCCATTGTTGTCGTCGAGCCCTTGAAGCAACTGATCCCAATGCAGATGGAGAAATTCGATGTCAAATGGCCAACAAATCCTTGTCTATTCTGCTATACATTGACTGTGGAATGATTTAAATGAGCGCTATAGTATAGATGCGCTTCACCTTTGCATATAATCCCACGTATCTCCTATATGAAGTCTACTTCTCACCTTTCAGCATGCAACACTACGACTAATCTTTAGATTTCACATAGAAGACTGCCATTAATTAGGGCATTATATGAGATAAACACCCATTTCACATATTAAATCTCCATATTTGCAGTAGATAAATCACCTGCGCTAATACCACTATTAGGTATTTTGAAGAGCTTATACGCAGATTTAACACATGCAAAGATATTTGGAGCCAAACACTCAGAGTAATATTTTTCTGCCACATATTATAATCGAACCATTACACATATATATAAGAAAGTATTTCCTATATTATATGAATCTTACTAACCACTCAATTCTCTAGAATATCTCACAATTTCCTATAATAGTGAGTTGGGTGATTCACTCCAAACTCACGTATAACAAACTCTTAATATTTATTATTGTTACATAACGATAATATATTATTAACTTACCGTAGTAAATTTACCCAATGTAAATAGTAAACCTCAACAACTCGCACAGACCTAGGCACTGTGGAAGGAGGAGGAAGAGCGTTGAACAAGGCTAATAATGGTTGGGACCTTGCTCCTATGGGGGAAGACCTCTCAAATGTTGGCTGGGGCAATCCTAATGATAAGGAATCTCTTGCCTCGTACTTTTTGGCTATGCTTGCTCAGTCTCTCTGTGTAATTTCCTACTTATTGTTGTCGCAGTTTTTTTATTGTTTTGTTCGTAGGCATCTTTTTTGCCTAGTGTGTCTGTGACGTGGCATGCTCTCATACTGCCTATTTTTTGTGAATAGTCTGAACTATTTCTATTTTAATTTAATATGTAGATATATTTCATCCAATAAAAATGAGATAGACTGAAGCATCACATGCAGAGTGGGAGAGAAGGATAATTTTGAAGTTACTCATTTCCATGGCCATGGTTTCCTTGAGGATAAACATTACTAGTTTATATGGCCACGATTTTCCTGAGGGTAGTTAGCAAACAGAGAGTCTTGAACCTTGAACCACACACACCTCCCCAATATCCCCCATGTTTCCTCTATTCTGCAGCAGGCTAAGGAATTTGTATCAGATCATCAGTATTGGTTAAATAAAGCAGCTTAACTTTTGTGCAGAAACCCCTTAATGAAACTTATATGTATAAGGTTGTTTTTGTCTTTCCTATTTGAGTAGTTGATTATATATAAATATTGTATGTGATGTTTGAAATGCTCTATGTTGGACTTTGTTGAATTCTTTTGAGCAAAAGATCTTAAATTCTTGCATTTGCACTCTTAAATCAGCCGTAGTCCCGCACAATTGAGAAAGGTTATTTTGTTGGTCTTGGAATGGCTGCATTGAATTCTTGAGAAATGTTATATGATCATCCAACCTGGACAAGTGTGATTGGGCCAGGATCATTTGTTCCTTTGCCAGATTGAATTCTTGGGAGCGAAAATTCCTTAAATTCTTGCATTTGCACATTTAAATCAGCCACAGTCCTATACAGCTGAACAATATTATTTTGTTGATCCTGGAAGAGCTCTGCATCATATGACCATCCAACCTGGACAAGTTTTATTGGGCCACGATCATTTGTTCCTACATTAGTTACATTGTATTTTTTATGTACAAGGTTGTTTTGGTGTAATGTGTTTGCTTGCATGATTTGTAATTTGTTATGAACATGTGTGGTGGAACAAACCAAGCCCTGTAAAGGTTAATTTTGTGTGGGTTATAGGAATTGTTTTGCTATAAGCTAGGAGTACGAGGTGGTCTCATATGCTATAAGCTACCTTACAGATCATAAACAAGGCACCTGGTTCCTTTCCTTTATAAACATGGCTTAAGATATAATAAATATAAATAAATATTCATTTAGAGATGCCTACATGCATTTTGCAGCTGTCTCAATGGAACCTGGACAAAGTAGGACGTAAACAGAGCTCTATGTTTTGGCCTAGTTTTTCGTAGACCCTTGTGGAGTTGCTTAATGTGGTGTTTTAGGTTATGAACAACTTGTATGAGCATTTCAAAACATATGGAGAGATTGTCAACATTCAAATTCTCATGGACTAGCAATCAACAAATAGAGGAGTGACATGATGGATGGTGGATGGCCAAAACCTTGCAGGTAGCAACAGATCAACATAGAAAAATGGTGTTCCTTGAGCAAGCAATGATCAAATTTAAGGGATTCCCAAAGTTTATTTCAAGTATAGTTTTTTTATTACTTCAAGAGTCATGGGTTGTATCAACTTATAACTTCATTTTTTTAAATAATAAAATGACAACTAAACTTCTAAATGCAATCTTATATGATTATGCTATATTTCTTAACCTTGAAAGTGTAATCTTATATCCTAATAGCCTTGAAAGGCAACGTGTAAACTAGGAGAACTCAACTTTGAATTTGAAGTTTCAAATCTATAGAGAGTAAACCATGTTTTTGTATGATTTGTATCTAAGTTATTGCAAATCCATGGAGTAAACCATGTTTTTGTATGATTTGTTTTTAATTTATTGCAGATCCATGGAGAGTAAAACCTTTACCATATTTTTGTTGGTTTTTATAATATTTTTGTTCTCGTGGAGCCAACAAACTTTTCAAGTAAAGCGTCACAAAGTGGTGGCAAAAACATTTACACTCAAGAGTTCCTAGACACTAACATAGTTAATAATTTGTTGTAGGCAATTGATAATTATTCTCCTATGATATGTTTGAGAATGGTTTGATAATTCTTCTACCCTTCTACAATGTATATTTTTTCAATCCTTAAAAAAATACCCTCTTCACATATCTGTGTCTCTTGAAGCAGTACAATCTCAAGTTCTGCTCCTCTATAAGCCACTTCAAACGGTAACATTTGTTACAGGGATTCAAGCAAATGGAGAATCAGTTCTCGTCTCTTCCCTCTTCACCTTTGCCCTCTCCTTTGAAATATTGGAATTCCATATTTCTTAGCATCAAATGCTCATTGCCACTTCACTTTGTTCTTCACCGAATTTTCTTCCCGTCCTAATCCAAAATAATTGATAACCTAAAAAAGTTCCTTGCCACTTCTTTCCATAAAATCTAGAGAGAAGATCCAATTGGTATCGTTAGGCATGTGCCATATTCAACTTCAATCTCTTTTGCCTACTCCAAAATTTCCCTCCCTATCCTACTCACTTTTTCTACTCCCGCTTTGTGCTTAATTGCACACTTCATCTTAGGAACACAACATTGTGATACAAAAAGTATGTACAACTTGTACCAATGTTGGGGCCAAAGAGAATGAAATTGGCAAAGACCAATTGTAACCAATTTTTATGTTGTTGGACTTGAGATTAATTCTCAATCAATGGGGTGCCAAAATGTGCATTGATATTTGAGGCATGATGTCAAATCTCAAGTCAACATCTTGCAAAAAGTGAATGTCGACATCGGAGTTTGGAGTTTTTGCACAACTAAATTTCGCTATTGACCTTAGATCGATGTTGTCACTCAATATCAAAATTATAATATGTTGAGTTTGTGCCAAGACACAAGTTGTGTTTTCATTTGAGGCATAACGTCAAATCTCAAGTCAACATCTTGCAAAAAGTGAATGTTGACATCAGAGTTTGGAGTTTTTGCAAAACTAAATTTCACTATTGACCTCAAATCGATGGTGTCACTCAATATCAAAATTATAATATGTTTAGTTTGTGCCAAGACACAAGTTGTGTTGTCATTTGAGGCATGACGTCAAATCTCCAGTCAACATCTTGCAAAAAGTGAATGTTGACATCGGAGTTTGGAGTTTTTGTAAAACTAAATTTCACTATTGACCTCAAATCGATGCTGTCACTAAATATCAAAATTATAATATGTTGAGTTTGTGCCAAGACACAAGTTGTGTTGTCATTTGAACCAAATATTAGAATCTTGCCTAAGACCCCAATGCCAGGATTGAAAATGTAGAGAAAATACAAAGAAAGTTGCAGAGAGACTATTAACATTTAAAAAATATATAACAAGCTTATTTTAAGATTCTTTGTGACTAATAGTTGCATGATTTTATGTGTTAAGACTTTATGTGACATTTTGCAAGTTCTGTAAATTAAATTCTTCACTCTTGTTATAAACTCTCAAAAAATATATATATATATATTCTTAGAAGCAATTCAATATAACTATTATAAGTGAAGCATTTTTATAACTTAATAACAATGTATGTGTATGGAGGTCATCCTTTTTAAATTCAAGTCCTTGAAAACTTCATTTTAGGAAATACTTAAAGATTTCTAAGTTCAAGTCCTTGGAACCAGCATAAATGATGGTCGAGGTGTAGCCTGAATGTATCAAGATTTGACCCCAATTTCGCTGTCAATAATTGAGATGCCCACCAACTGCTGTAGCAAAATTTGACTGCTGTAATAGAATTGACGAAAAGTGAAAATAAAATAAAATAAAATCAAAGAATAACATGAAAAACCAAGAAGATGCTTAAATTTATCACAAGATGTGTTTTTATACGAAGAAAGAGGTTGAATGATGATAAACAAGATGCCCTAGTTTATCGTCATTGGAAGAGTTGGAAAACAAAGTTTAAAGTCTAACTAATAACAATATTCAAACTCTTGCTTGGATTTGTTTTAAGACGAATCCTTAATTTAACGACTTATAATTAACTTAATTGTAATATGTAAGTAAATACTCATAGTTTTCTTCTAATTATCTCCTTGAAGACATGAATAACGCAACAAATGGGCCCGACAAAGCCCAAAGATTCATGTCAAAATCCTAAACAGCCAAAATTAACACTATCACCATGGAAGACAGGAACATTGAAGGGCCCAGTTAGATTCATAAGAGCACAAGCAGTAAACATTCTCATTTATATGAGCTTGTGCTAGGAATCATTTTATTTTATAAACAGCTGCTATAACAACATTTTCTGATTGTAAAATAGATACAAGTTGAATTTCATCGAAATCTAATATCTTCTTGATTGAAAGGGGCATAAGCAAACATTAATCTCTTAAATTTAAGGATCACAGAACTTATAAATCAACAAAATTATCTAAATTATAAGTGCACCAATCTCTTCGACCTAATGGTAACACAATTGATATAGGGTCTAGTTTTTAGTTCAACTTTGTTTTTCATTTTTTCTAGTTTTGGAACAACATTTTTGCCACCCTTTCGTTAGGTCCAGAGCAGTCTTTTCAGTCTGTTTTTAGTCTTTCATTGAGCAATTGAATATGTTCGCATTCAGAAGTACAACAATGATGGCCTACGGCTTATTATCCTCACAAAAGAGAGGAATCTGTGACCCTGTTTCATCAATCTTATTAGTTTGCAGTCTAATCCACAAAAACAGAATGAATGCTCGTCACTTCTAGCATTGCAAAAATATTGGATATTGAGGAAGTTTTTTATATAAAGTACATGCAACAAAGCCTTAAATAGTCAGTAGTTTGAATGTATTTTTTACCAGTAGTCAAATCAGGCACAAGATAAACAGGTAAAATCATATAAGATCGCATGAAGTGTGTGTGAGAAAACATCTCAAATATAACAAGTTCCTTCCTCTGCTTTGCTTTTTAATCCTACGTGTAGAAAAGTATAATTGAAGTCACTAGTTCTTCCAAATACAAAGATTTAGAATTAAATTCAGACTCAATAGCCGAATCAAGACCCATGTCCATATATTCACAATAAGAGAGGGTTCAAAATTAACAATGATGAGAAGTGTGTAGATCTTCTATTTGAGGCCCTCCATAAATGAAAACATGAATTACAACATGGACCTTCAATGTTGTTATGATGTCAAGTAAACTGAAAAATATGTAAATAATGGACATCACACAGAAGTTCTCGTGTATGGAATGGTGCAAAATATAAGAAACATATGATGTATTTGAGGTGCTTCTAAACACTCTTTGATAAGAGCTTCATACGCAAAAGCCAAACACTGGCACCACTGAACCTTAAAAAATATCATCAGATAGATAAACTGATGACATTTGCTATCAAGCTATCCAGATATTCACCGTGCATACAAGCGCTCTGCTCAAATAGGGATACATAAGTCTACAACACAATGAAATTTGTTTATATGGCCATATCATAATTTTTGCTTCAAGCAACCAACCTATTATTTCAACCAAATGACTCTCCATGTCCAATCATTGCGCAGAATCTACATGTATAATTTTACAAAACATAAAACCAAGCACATAATCTCAATATGGAACATTGTTCAGCAGGTTCCTAATCACATTGCTCTTTATCCCTACTTTTGTATTTTCTTAAATGCATGTCGCCTCAATGTCTCGTCTCTTGATTGAACAGTTGCCAAACCCATGCTGCGATACCTGCACAAATAAATCCCTCTCAGTCTAACATGCATGTTAACAGGCTTATGCATCATCAAAACTAGGACAAAATACTACATTTGAACCAAACTATATGAAAAAAGTGCCGTAGATTCAGTCACCTTGAGACTAATGCCCTAGAAAAAGCAGTATCTCTTTCAGCTGTTGGACGTGGTCGCTGACGATAATAACGCAGAAATTCACGAGAACCAAGCATCTTGCTTCTTGGTCCATTTTCTGATGTCATTTTAATTACTAGTTCTGCACCTCCAAAGCCGAGTTCAAAATTTGCATCGATGGTTTCTTCCATAGCCACTATCTGCTTCCCACTTTCATCCACATAACTGCACAAACAAATAGTCCGCAAGAAGATAATAGCAACAAGCTATCTGGTCAATCACGGTATCCTCCTGAGTAGAAAATATGAACTTGATGACCAGACAAGCCTTTCTACAAAATGTAATCAGAAAATAACATGAAAGCATTTAATACCTGCTACTGTAATCATAAAATTCATCTAGATCGCTGTCTTCTTCTTCATTGCCTTCTCCATAATTTAATTTGCAGTGATTTTTTGATATCATATGCTTTCTGACAGCTTCTAGACTTTGAAATGGCTGCCTTTTCTCATTGCAATACAAACACATGAAATCTCCCATTACCTGTATCATAGTAGGAAACAGATTCAATTCTAAGGATTCCAAACTATTCTTACATAGATTTAACACAAAAGAGAAAGAAACAATATGTTATTCTTGAATACCTTAAGGCCAAGATAGTTAAGTAATCCATGGGGATCTTTTAAATATTCGGCATCAGGTATAAAAAACCCATGCATCTTGTGCATATGTTCAACACAGCTCTCAATTGTTCCATCTCGCCTGAAATCACATATAAAGCAGCGGCTGACATCCCACTCCAGCTTCTCTCTTGATAAATCATGTTTGCCTCCAACATCTACTGAATCTGATTTATTAACATTCAAACCCTTCAGAGAGTCTGCAGCTACATCAACCATGTCGTCATCATCTTCACCCACTTCCCATTCCTCGCTGGTTTCAGAATCTTCATCTTCACCCTGATTGTGAGCAGCAGCGGATCTCACAGCACATTCTGGGAGTGGCTTAATGATAGCAATCCCTGCACTTTGGAAATCTGAGACCTCAGACGCACGAGAAATATGAGCCCTTGACTTGAGATGCTGAGCATGGGCCTTGGCACTTCTATACTCCTTCCCACAAAGAGCACAGCTATACAACATGCAGTTGCCTTCCAGCTGCTTCTGCTCCTCGGCCAAAGCTTGCTGCCTTGCTTGAAATAATGTTTCTGTCACTCCAGGAACTCCAGCAACCTAGAAAGATTAAGTATGCCCACACTCGGAAAGTAGTAGTAAATGTTAACAAATTCATGATAGTGGAACAATCAGCAAGAGTCACAAATATAAATAATTGGGAAAGAATCAGAAAAAGATCAGTGCATTAAGAGAGTGATTAATTTTCTTTCGGATGTGATGGGGATACGAAACCCCGGAAGCACACAATTGATTATCAAACCAAGCAACTTAATATGCGGAAATAACCAGAATCAACAAGTAACTAGAATCCATAAATAACACATGATATGAGAGACAATACACAACTTGTATTAATACTCATACAGAAAAGAATACAATAAAGAAGATGCCACTTTTTCTCCACCTCTTCAGAGGCTTCCCACACCTTAAGTGAACAGTACTTCTTTCTTCAAAGCTCTCTCTCTTAGGTCCCAACACCCACTCACACACTGGTGTTCACCTTATACCTGTGCTCCACGCACACCACAAGTGCTCTACGCACTCCACAAGTACACACCTGTACTCCAAGTAGATCTCTCTTGATACTGCTCCCTGTTGTGTTGCTATCCTATTTGATCTTCCACCTACAGATCAAGCTGGTTCTGCACCCCTGTGAACCTTGACCTTGCACACACACACACACCTGCATATCAATGATCTTACTTACCATATAGATCTCCTATCGTAACCATGCTCACCTGATGACCAAGATCATACACACCTGATTCTCCAATCCAGCACCCACCTTGGTACTGTGGCACTAGGAGGAACACACAATTGCTCTACCTCACACACAGAAGGAGCTTATAATAATGCTCTCTTACTCCCTAGCACAAGTTTACAATACAACCATGAGTCTATTATATAGATCTCATCCAAACAATAATTAGACACCTAGTACAATAATTAGATCCGCAGCTCTCAGTCTATAATTAGCACTAAGCATGCAAACACTTGGTTCGTCAACTAACTGCCCGTAATATACTCGCAGTCGAACCACACAGGCGACCGACGTCGGTCCTTGTCCGCCTGGGGGTCGCCGACGCCGGCCGATCTCTGACCGACGTTGGTTGCTCTCCTGCCTTATCCTGCCGACGTCGGTTGACCTGACCGACGCCGGTGTCTGTGACACTCAGCAACCCTTCTGCACCCTCCATGTCTGCATCAGTGAAGTTTTTAGCTCCACAACTTAACAATCTCCCACTTGGAGATAAACAGCTGCACTGTACCTGTATCTGTACTCCATCTAATTTGTTCCCTGGTTTGTATCCCTCTTCAAGCTCAATCCTGAAGACCACCCACCACACAACCTGTGGTGTACCTCCTATCATCCGAGTACCCTGCCGCATCCGATCCTACAATCTCATGTAGTGAAGTCCTGACCCTAAATAGCATGAATCCCTGCTGCTGGTCTCTCTCAAATACCTGAGAATCCACTTCTCTGAATTGGCTCCTAACTCTCTGACAACACCCACTGCTTGGGCAAACTCAGGTCTATGCTAGACCTCATGTGATTTCGAACACTGAACTGTCCAGCCCTTGGTGCGCTCTGATTTTGCATCCTGCATCTCGCCAACACTTGATTCACATCAGCTCCCACTGGAAACAAAATCACCCTGTGATCTCCCATGTCTCCCATGCCGAAAAATTTTGCTGCTCCAAATTCTTCATAGCAAACCACTGAACTAATCTTACCCTTAGCTCAACAAACCCTGTATGTACACTCCTGCTAGCTAGCATACTATCCACATACAGCAACAGAATGATGTTGCAATCATCATCCCCCTGATAAGTCAAACCACAGTAGTTACCTGACATTGACTGAAGCCATGCTTCGTCCTCCACCTGGCAAACCCTTTACCACTGTCTTGCAACTCCTCAAGACCATATGACTTGGTCTTCCGTCTCACGTATCTGTTCTCTCTATTCTTCAACTAAGGAAACCATTCATCTTGCAGTGCTAACATACCGGCTGGCAACTCTACCAAATCTCTCGTCTGGTTCTGCAATCTCTCCATGCCACGCTCTCACTGTTTTCTGGATCCTTCCTGCTCTGCAGTCAGCAACTAGTATAAAAAAGAGGAACAACGAATTTGAGGCCTGCTTACGTCTTCAGTCCTCCGTATGGGTGTTTGAGACTCCTTGACAGCTTGCTGTCCACCCAAAATTCATTACAGTGACCGACCTCGGCCACTCCATAGTCTGCATCCGACCGACATCGGTTCCTGCGCCTGTCCTGACTACCAACCTGTCGACGTCGGTGTCCTCCTGCTGTCGACGTCGGTCCTCGTGACCGACGTCGGTTTTTTTGTCGACGTCGGTACCTGTGTTTTCCTGTGAGTGATGACTTTTTACCCGTGAGCTCCTTTGAATCAATCCCCATGTCCAAACTGCCCTGCTCAGAAGTATCCAACCCATCCACTGGTCTTTGTCCGCCATCTCCTCCAAGAACACCAAGGCTTCCCAGTTCTTAAACCTGTCAAATATATCTGTCTTCCGCTTAAAAACATGCATCTCCTCCCTGCTCATGTGACCAAGCCTACAAAGCTACGTCTCCGCAACAAAAAAAGAATCAGTAATATAAACAAGTAGATAAAGAGTACCTGTTTTCTTACCACCAGCTAATTCAAGTGCGTCCGCTGTGAGACTTCTCGTGCATCTCTCATTAGCCAACTCTTCTGAAGAAATTACCCACATCTCCAAACCTGGGACCTGCATGACCTCCTTCAACACCCATGTGTTGGCCGCCTGCAATTTCAGCTTCACTTCCCCTTTGCCTATTCTTTGGCAAGGCTCACCAGCTCCTCTATCTGGGGCTGCATGGAAAGAGGCAACCGAATCTGTAAGACAAGATTCAACTTTATTCAAGAAACCTCCCAGAACATCCTGTGCCACATCCCCTGCAACATCTGCCTCTTTAATTCCTTCTTGCTGATCTTCCACAAACCAACAATCTTCTTTTACCTACTCTTTCTTTTCATCGGACCATAAGTGACCATCTGTGCTTTTCAACTCTTCAATCCTTAGCTTACTTTGATCTGCCATTGCTCTACTCCCACTCAATCAGAAAACCCTGAGAGTGCCCTGTAACCAAACACAAAACCGCTCCCTGCAACTTTAGCTCTGATACCACTTGATGGGGGATACGAAACCCCGGAAGCACACAATTGATTATCAAACCAAGCAACTTAATATGCGAAAATAATCAGAACCAACAAGTAACTAGAATCCAGAAATAATACATGATATGAGAGACAATACACAACTTGTATTAACACTCATACAGAAAAGAATACAATAAAAAAGATGCCACTTCTTCTCCACCACCTCTTCAGAGGCTTCCCACACCTCAAGTGAACAGTACTTCTTTCCTCAAAGCTCTCTCTCTTAGGTCCCAACACCCAACTCACACACTGAGTTGGTGTTCACCTTATACCTGTGCTCTACGCACACCACAAGTGCTCCACGCACTCCACAAGTAAACACATGTACTCCAAGTAGATCTCTCCTAATACTTCTCCATGTTGTGTTGCTGTCCTATCTGATCTTCCACCTACAGATCAATTTGGTTCTGCACCCCTGTGAACCTTAACCTTGCACACACACACACCTGCATATCAATGATCTTACTTACCATGTAGATCTCCTATCGTAGCCATGCTCACCTGATGACCAAGATCATACACTCTTGAAGAACCCTACTGATTCTCCAATCCAGCACCCACCTTGGTACTGTGGCACTAGGAGGAACACACCATTGCTCTACCTCACACACAGAAGGAGCTTATAATAATGCTCTCTTACTCCCTAGCACAAGTTTACAATACAACCATGAATCTATTATATAGATCTCATCCAAACAATAATTAGACACCTAGTACAATAATTAGATCCGCAGCTCTCAGTCTATAATTAGCACTAAGCATGCAAACACTTGGTTCGTCAACTAACTGCCCGTAATATACTCGCAGTCGAACCACACAGGGGACCGACGTCGGTCCATGTCCGCCTGGGGGTCGCCGACGCCGGCCGATCTCTGACCGACGTCGGTTGCTCTCCTGCCTTATCCTGCCGATGTCGGTTGGCCTGACCGACGCTGGTGTCTGTGACACTCAGCAACCCTTCTGCACCCTCCTCCATGTCTGCATCAGTGCATTAAGAGAGTGATTAATTTTCTTTCGGATGGAATATTTGATTGAATAGACGTTGGCTTGGTATTTTGTGATTTTTTTGGAAATTTGAAATTTAAAAATAATGCCAGATTTAAAAATTGCTAGTTCTTCAGTATTAATCAGCCTTGGCAAAATTCCATCGAGCTGTGGCCTAGCAGTAAGATGGCTCAGTGTTAATGCAGCTTGGCAGATGTGACCGAGGAGTTTGCAGCTTTCAAAAAATCCTTGATTTGAGAGTGGTATGACAAGTAGCTTGGCTTTATAGCTAAAGTGGAATATTGTCCTCTGATGAAGACTCAAAGTGTAATGAGAGAGCAGCCCGCTCCTAGATATATAAATAATCGGGAAACAATCAGGAAAATATCAGTGCATTAAGAAAGTGATTAATTTTCTTTCAGATGGAAGATTTGATTGAATAGACATTGGCTTGGTATTTTGTCATTTTTTTGGATATTTGAAATTAAAATATAATGCCAGATTTAAAAATTGCTAGTTCTTCAGTATTAATCAGCCTTGGCAGAATTCCATCGGGCTGTGGCCTAGCAGAAGATGGCTCAGCGTTAATGCCGCTTGGCAGATGTGACCGAGGATTTTGCAGCTTTCAAAAAATCCTTGATTTGAGAGTGGTATGACAAGTAGCTTGGCTTTATAGCTAAAGTGGAATATTGTCCTCTGATGAAGACTCAAAGTGTAATGAGAGAGCAGCCCGCTCCTAGATATATAAATAATCGGGAAACAATCAGGAAAATATCAGTGCATTAAGAAAGTGATTAATTTTCTTTCAGATGGAAGATTTGATTGAATAGACATTGGCTTGGTATTTTGTCATTTTTTTGGATATTTGAAATTAAAATATAATGCCAGATTTAAAAATTGCTAGTTCTTCAGTATTAATCAGCCTTGGCAGAATTCCATCGGGCTGTGGCCTAGCAGAAGATGGCTCAGCGTTAATGCCGCTTGGCAGATGTGACCGAGGATTTTGCAGCTTTCAAAAAATCCTTGATTTGAGAGTGGTATGACAAGTAGCTTGGCTTTATAGCTAAAGTGGAATATTGTCCTCTGATGAAGACTCTAAAAAGTGTAATAAGAGAGCAGCCCACTCCTAGATATATAAATAATAGGGAAACAATCAGGAAAAAATCAGTGCATTAAGAAAGTGATTAATTTTCTTTCAGAAAAAATATTTGATTGAATAGATATTGGCTTGGTATTTTGTGATTTTTTTGGAAGTTTGAACTTTAAAAATAATCAGATTTAAAATTTGCTAGTTCTTCAGTTTTAATCGGCCTTGGCAGAATTCCATCAGGCTGTGGCCTAGCAGTAAGCTGGCTCAGTGTTAATGCAGCTTGGCAGATGTGACCGAGGAGTTTGCAGCTCTCTTAAAAATCCTTGATTTGAGAGTGGTATCACAAGTAGCTTGGCTTTATAGCTAAAGTGGAATATTGTCTTCTGATGAAGACTCTAAAAGTGTAATGAGAGAGCAGCCCAGGGCCAAATAATCCACCCAGGCAAAAAATCAAATATCTTGAAAAACACAATTAATCGCAGATTTTAAAAACGGGGTCTCCACAAGTCTGCCCTGTTTGAAAGGCATTTGAATATGAATGAGCAAAGTGCAAGACCCAGGCAAATTCGGATGAGAGAACAAATCAAGGATGCATTGAATCTACAAGTATGTGACTTGTCCAAAACATGGATAAGCAACTTGCCAGGTGCATAATCACTTTGCCTAATGCTATACAAGAGAGAATGATTTTCAAATTTTTGGCCCATGAAATAAATGCAAACAAAATGCACTACAGATTCACTAATATTCAAACTATGGCACCACCCATGACAATGAAAGGACATGGAAAAATATAAGAAAATGAGCACCAAACTGTTGTCATTGAGATGGCATGCCATCAACCTATCTACTATGCTCAAAACACCATAACGCCTTCCATTTCAAGTCTCTAACATCCATATTACCTCTGAACTCCTAAAATAATTTCCAGTAGGCTGGATGCATGTTTCCAAAAACATTTCCCTGTCATGGAAACTTTCAGAAACTCTTGGGCAGGGGTTGTAAATTCCCAGCAGCTTCCATATGCTTTCCAAGAGTCTTTGGAGGTTCCCAGAGACAACATCAATCTTTGTTTAAGTTTTAAGTTTTAACAATTTCCAATACCATTTTCAAGAGTTCCCAAAAGTTCCCAACATCATATGCAAGAGTTCCAAAAGTTTCAATTGTTTTTAATGTCAATTCCTTACATTTTCTCAGGTAGTCCACCCCAAAATTCTGCAATTTCCAGATCTAGTTGAAACATAAAAAAATTCTGCAGTTTCCAAACCTGGCTGACACCTCAAAGTTTCTGCAGTTTCCAGACCTGGCTGACCCAACTTCCAATACTCGTGTTTCCAAATTTCCAATACCTGTCTTTAATTCTTGATAGGAAAACTTATAATAATCCTTTGCAAATTTACATATTGGCTCCAAGGGATTTCCTGGATTTTGCTCACAACTAGCCCAATCATATTAGAGCTAACATTAAAGACATTGAGCTAAATTCCCAAAAAAGAAGCCACAAAATTAAAAAAATCAAACACATTCCTCACATCTTATCCTCCCCCCTCTCTTGCACTAACATCGCAGTTGGTTTCACTGCCATGCCTTGTGGACCCCTCTAGATTGTTATTGTTATCTATGTAATGTCCATTAATTTACAAGCTATTATATCATAGTGGCAGATATCTATTGTTTGCATTTCATTCCACAATAATAATCTCCTTATTTAGGTAGCATATAGAATGTTGGTGTAAAACTGTATCTTTCTCTACATGTTTTTTTACCCAAAAAATGTGTTCTCATTGTATGGACTGTGGAAGCATCAAATCCCTTGCATCATTCTCTTTTTTGTTAGGGAACCAAATCAAAATTCAAGGGTTCAAAGGGAGAAAAAAGATACCAAACCAACTACACAGATGTGTCAAGGTTGTAACATACCCTGTCTACCACCTGAAACCAACTACATTTGTTTCTCCAATTTGCAGCATACTAAACTGTTGTAGCTGGGCACATTGAGCTGGTATCATCTGCCTTAGCATTAGTCTCATTGAATGGAATACACTCAGTCAGCTTTTCCAGCTACAATCGAAAAAAAGATAGTCATGGTTTTGGGTGGTTAACAGAGTATGTTACAAAGGTATCCTACATTAGTACTAGTTCCAAAGCAGAGCCCCAGATTCAAACCCCCAAGTGACATCATAAAGTGTTGAAATTGGGTAAAATACAGTATTCAACATTGCCGGGTGCAGCATCTCCCAGCAGACGAGGCTGGGTACAAGTCCAGGTGAAATTGACAAAAGTGATACCTTAGGTTGTCCGAAGTTTAACATAAAAGAAGGAAATCTGCAAAATTAAAAAAACATTGCTTTTTGAGAAAATTTGTATGAAGAAAATAATTTTATCCATATTTGACGGAGATGTTACAAAGGTATTCTGCCTACGCATTAGTCCCAAAAATGGAGCCCTAGATTCAAACCCCAAAATGACATGGTAAAGTGTTGAAATAGGGTAAAATGCTGCATCCAACGTTGCTGAGTACAGCATCTCCCAATGGACGAGGTTGGGTGTAAGTCCGACTAACATTGTTTGGTTGTCTGAAGACTACCCTAAAGGGAATTTAGAAAATAAAAATGATATTGCTTTTGGGAAAATCTGTGTGAAGAAAAGAATTTTATCCATATATGTGCTCTCTTATTTGCACGCAATCTTCTCTCATGGCAAACTTATATTTAATATGGATGCTTGATATTCCAAATTTTAAAAAAAATAACAAACTAGAGAAATTGCAGGGAACAAAACCACCTACATCTTTAAATATTTAATTGCTCAAGTTAAAAGATCAGAAAACCCTAACAAAAGATTGCCCTCCAATTTCTAGGGTTTGGGTTATATATCGATATGGCTGTGAGGGAAATGTAAAATACTTTTCTGCGGAGGTTGTAGCAGTGCCATTCGGACTTGTAATGAAGCCTTCGCGCCGCCTCTTCATTGAACTCTGCATTGCACGAATTACAGGTCAACACCGGCATGATTATTATTCAGCTAAACAATTCCTTTCTGCTCTGATTCGACTCACACTAGATTTTTTTTGGGTCTTTTTTTCCAAAATTTGTATTGAAGGTGGTTTTAGCTAGCCTTGTTTTGCCCATCCGTGTTTTTGTTGGAAACCATTAATTTTTTCAACAATCGTGCACAAAGAACATCTTGAACGCAGTTCGTTGAATTAACATACTATGCCATAAAACAAATATGAGGTAGTATATTAATGACATTATTTTTGAATCAATATATTTGCACTTGTCCCAAACGTGCAAGTTATGTCAAGAGGGGATGTATTTTTGTAAAGTTGGGTTTTGTAAAGTGAAAATATGCATTGGTATTGGTATCTTGATCTAAATTTATGACCACTGAGTATATCTCATATTTTGTGCATGAAATATTAATCGATAATAATTTGAGATTTATGGTGGGGGTAGTAGTGGAAAATGGGGTGGTTTGCTCTTTCATATGGCATGACAATGAGCTATGCAAGGAGGAGACATATTGTTTCATGTTGAACTTGAATAATGGAAGAGTGGTGGGGTAGGACAATGCCCTAGAAAACGTGAAAGCAATGAAAGATTTCAAGGTGAGTTGGGCAGTGATGGTGAGGGGTAATGATAGGGTATTTGAAGTGATGGTCTTGAAGAACCCTGCGTAGATACATGTACAAAGTTCAATGACATGTGACATCTGTCAATGTAATATGTAGCTTCCACCAAACTATTTTAGTTACTCTATACATGATTGAAATATGTGTCATCTCAATGTAAACAAATATCATATATCTAATGACTCCTCTAAAAATGTAGAGAAGGTACCATGTGTTAACTTAGATGAGTCTAAAACTAACTAGGCAAAAATTCTAATTGCTTTAATTATATAAAACCAAATTAGATGATTTTAAAACCAATTATATATATATATATATATATATATATATATATATATATATATGGGTTCCTTAATGAAAGACACCTCCTATATAATCTAATTGACCAATGCATGATGTCATATGCAAATAGATAAGGAGACAAATGTTTCCAAGCCTTTTTTATTCTTATTCTTAGTAACACTAACAAAAGCCATTGTATTCGTAATAGGGGTGTTCATTTATCTTTATTTACTGAATGGAGGAAAGGAAAAACTACTGATAGGACCATAAGTGCAACCAATGTTGGGTAGTTTGTTAGACCTAAGTTTGAATCCCTCTAGTCTTTGCATACTCTCTCCAAACGCTATGGTGATATGATGTATCTCAAATTACGCATCAACACAGTTGTTATAGTTTCATCTATGGATGTTGCAACTGTCATACTAAAGACTTATCATTCTAATTTTAGGTAATACACTGCAAAATGGTGGAGCTAAAGCAGAGGTACTCTTATACAACATAAATGATATTAGTTGGTCCTCTCAATGGACAATGTTGTGAAAGCTCCACATTTTATATCTGTGAAACCCCAAATTTTTGGAGGAGTTTATGGAATCCAAAGAAGAAGAAATGGCATTGTTGTTTTCCTCCATCTTCAAACAAGGTAAAGGTATTGTTCTCAATGTTGAAGATTTGATAAATGTCTTCATCTTTAATGTTATTGGACATATGAAGTTGAAGATGATAATATTCAATGATAACAACACAGAGGATACTATTAATGATTTTAAGTATTGACATTTGATAGTGAAATCGTAAAATCCAACAATTGCATATCTGTTGTACACTTGTAAAACATCCAAGGCACATGGAAAATGTAAAATTGGGAATAAGATTGTTTCAAATACGAATAACATTACACTAAAAACTAACTAGGTGACGGATTAAATGAAAAATGGAAAGGCTTAATCAATGAAAGACGTCTTTGGCGTAAATGATAGGTTCCATTAATGCTCTTTAAAATAAATGTATAAATTAAAACAATAAGACTTCATGATAACCATCTAAAAAATGTGTATTTATTTTAGTGCAGATTTTAACATATGCATCATCATAAATAGTTATAAGGGTTGGGCATGGACAACTACTTCAACTTTCCACTAACAATTTAAAAGTTGACTCTTTGGTTACCTTGTTTGAAGAGGAGGGGTTTCTACACGTGGCTTGTAGTAATGTACCCTGAATGAGATCATAATAAATCTAAAAGTGGATGCGATGGGAAATTAAACCAAGATGTTTAGGTCTTAGACGCAACCTAACAGGTAGTTGATAATGGAAGATATATCATGTGGAAAGTTGATATTGTGATCACTATATTTGTATTGCCCACCATGTGTATGTGTTACTTGCATTATTGGATTTATTGTTGTAGTGATCATTGCTTCAACTTGAGTGAGGAAAAATAGTTCTTCATGTTGTATTCTTGGATCCGTGTTATTCCAAGTGAAGAATCAACGAACATCTTCTTTTATAATGTTCTTACCACAAGCATGGTCAACATGAAAATTATTTGTTTGAATGCTTGGATATAATTCCTTCTATATGAAAAACGTGTGCGTGGATGAAAGATAATATATATTTTCATGAAACTATTTGTGTGTGTGATCAATTATAGTATGGCACCATGCTTGTGGGTGGAGGTGTGCATCATGGTGAAATCCAGACAATGACTCTACCAATTTTTTATTTGTTTGTTCTATGCCATATTTATGTGTATTACAATAACTTTTACATTTTTCATTAATTTGTGGTCCTTTTTTTCATTATAATGAAAGTGAACATTTTCATTTTGGCTTCAATTGGTATCTTTGTTTACAATAATACAATGGGAACCTGCTTTACCCTTTTTTTTATTTAACAATGTAAACGGTATTTAATAGGTATAAAACTTTGAAAGATCAGAGTGCTAAAGATGTGAAATTCACTAATAATTCTAATTGCAACTTGTTAAGTATAGTAATATGTTATTTTTGGAAAAATTTAGGAATAAAATAACATAACTTAGATCTAGGTTTCTAGTTGACTATAATTAATGTCTAACAGTGAAAATTAGGATAAGGCAAGCCTATAATAGCTTAGATCCAAAGGCAAGATATGTGGAGATTTCTAAATAGGTCCACGCTCCTTGGACAACAACATAGGTTGGTCATGTCTATTTATTACAATTTTTTTGTGTTGACTATGACAAAAATGTTACTATTTCATCACTTCCGTATGTGTTCACTAAAACTTTTGAGATATTATTATAGCTAAAATGTTGCACAAAGATACCCACAATGTAAAACCCTAGTTTCTGCACAAATACAATTCAATATAAAATAGGAAGGTGTCGGGTGAAAGGGATTGAGTTGGACTGACCTTGGCCATTCCCCGTTGACTGACCAAATGCTACGCTACATTGTCAGTACCCTTAAGAGGGCTCAAACTCGAATGTAATTCTCTTGTTAATGTGTATGTGTGAAATTGTGAATTTAGATCTAGATGCTCCGTATCCTATCTTACCCTTGACACAAGCATACAAATATGAACTCATCTTTTATAAACTTTGAATCTAGATTTAGCAAATTTGAAAATACAAAGTATAAATCTTTGTTTAGCTCTTGAAAGTATGGAGTGGTGTCCTTATATACCTCATAGTAGCTTTGTATTTATAGAGATTTTAACTTCGAATTAGGAAACCCATTGGTGCGTAAAAGCTGACTCAATAAGACCCAATAGACAAAAAATAATGATTTAAATGAAACGTGACTCACAAAAACTCTACAAATTATGCATGGACAAGTTCACATTTTAAAAATAGGTTTATGGGCCCAGACTTGTTTGCAAACTACGTATTTGTCCATAAAGCACACAAAAGGATAAAATGAAAGAATTGGGAATCCCCTTGACAATTTTGATAGGATGAGCAAAAAGTGGACAAGTGATCACACGAACGTATGTAATAAAGAGGGAAAACCCAAACAAATATGCCAATAAATACTTCATTTGTTGTCAATAGTCTATATGTGCAAAGTTGTATAAAAATATATTAATGATATGCTTATACTGAATTTAGGTGTTTACATCCCCCCCTTCCCCTACCCCCTATCCCCCTTCCCCTCCCGCACCCCTCCCTCCCCTCCCAACCTTGCCTTGTTTTAGTTGTGGTTAGGGGTTTCAATTAAGAAATGATTTAGACCATGCAACTTTCAGAAAACACAGGCAAAAATTGCAATAAATTATAACAACAATAATTCAATTATATAATATATTTCAACCAAAGGAAATAAAATAGGCACAATGATTATAATGATACCATAATCTCATAATGAGATGCGTTAAAATAGTAGATCCTGGCTTTGCTAACTCATAGTCTTTGCAAGTAAACTATGTGTTCTCATTGTATGGACTGTGGAAGCATCAAATCCCTTACATCATTCTCTTTTTCGTTAGGGAACCAAATCAAAATTCAAGGGTTCAAAGGGAGAAAAAAGATACCAAACCAACTACACAGATGTGTCAAGGTTGTAACATACCCTGTCTACCACCTGAAACCAACTACATTTGTTCTCCAATTTGCAGCATACTAAACTGTTGTAGCTGGGCACATTGAACTGTTATCATCTGCCTTAGCATTAGTCTCATTGAATGGAATACACTCAGTCAGCTTTTCCAGCTACAATCGAAAAAAAGATAGTCATGGTTTTGGGTGGTTAACAGAGTATGTTACAAAGGTATCCTACATTAGTACTAGTTCCAAAGCAGAGCCCCAGATTCAAACCCCCAAGTGACATCATAAAGTGTTGAAATTGGGTAAAATACAGTATTCAACATTGCCGGGTGCAGCATCTCCCAGCAGACGAGGCTGGGTACAAGCCCAGGTTAAATTGACAAAAGTGATACCTTAGGTTGTCTGAAGTTTAGCATAAAGGAAGGAAATCTGCAAAATTAAAAAAACACTGCTTTTTGAGAAAATTTGTATGAAGAAAATAATTTTATCCATATTTGACGGAGATGTTACAAAGGTATTCTGCCTACGCATTGGTCCCAAAGTTGGAGCCCTAGATTCAAACCCCAAAATGACACGGTAAAGTGTTGAAATCGGGTAAAATGCTGCATCCAACGTTGCTGAGTACAGCATCTCCCAATGGACGAGGTTGGGTGTAAGTCCGACTAACATTGTTTGGTTGTCTGAAGACTACCCTAAAGAAGGGAATTTAGAAAATAAAAATGATATTGTTTTTGGGAAAATCTGTGTGAAGAAAAGAATTTTATCCATATATGTGCTCTCTTATTTGCACGCAATCTTCTCTCATGGCAAACTTATATTTAATATGGATGCTCGATATTCCAAATTTAAACAAAAATAACAAACTAGAGAAATTGCAGGGAACAAAACCACCTACATCTTTAAATATTTAATTGCTCAAGTTAAAAGATCAGAAAACCCTAACAAAAGATTACCCTCCAATTTCTAGGGTTTATAAAAAACCAAAATCTATCAAACCCGAGTGCACGCCTAAATGTTTGAAACCCTAATATTTCAAATTCTACGGGCTTAGGGTTTGGGTTATATATCGATATGGCTGTGAGGGAAATATAAAATACCTTTCTGCGGAGGTTGTAGCGGTGCCATTCGGACTTGTAATGAAGCCTTCGCGCCGCCTCTTCATTGAACTCTGCATTGCACGAATTACAGGTCAACACCGGCATGATTATTATTCAGCTAAACAATTCCTTTCTGCTCTGATTCGACTCGCACTAGATTTTTTTTGGGTCTTTTTTCCCAAAATTTGTATTGAAGGTGGTTTTAGCTAGCCTTGTTTTAACCTCCGTGTTTTTGTTGGAAACCATTAATTTTTTCAACAATCGTGCACAAAGAACATCTTGAACGCAGTTCGTTGAATTAACATACTATGCCATAAAACAAATATGAGGTAGTATATTAATGACATTATTTTTGAATCAAAATATTTGCACTTGTCCCAAACGTGCAAGTTATGTCAAGAGGGGATGTATTTTTGTATTTTTGTAAAGTCGGGTTTTGTAAAGTGAAAGTATGCATTGGTATTGGTATCTTGATTTCAATTTATGACCATTGAGTATATCTCATATTTTGTGTATGATTTATTAATCGATAATAACTTGAGATTTATGGTGGGGGTAATAGTGGAAAATGGGGTGGTTTGCTCTTTCATATGGTATGACAATGAGCTATGCAAGGAGGAGACATATTGTTTTATGTTGAACTTGAATAATGGAAGAGTGGTGAGGTAGGACAATGCCCTGGAAAACGTGAAAGCAATGAAAGATTTCAAGGTGAGTTGGGCAGTGATGGTGAGGGGTAATGATAGGGTATTTGAAGTGATGGTCTTGAAGACCCTGTGTAGATACATGTACAAAGTTCAATGATATGTGGCATCTGTCAATATAATATGTAGCTTCCACCAAACTATTTTAGTTACTCTATACATGATTGAAATATGTGTCATCTCAATGTAAACAAATATCATATATCTAATGACTCCTCTAAAAATGTAGAGAAGGTACTATGTGTTAACTTAGATGAGTCTAAAACTAACTAGGCAAAAATTCTAATTGCTTTAATTATATAAAACCAAATTAGATGATTTTAAAGCCAATTATATATATATATATATATATATATATATATATATATATATATATATATATATATATATATATATATATATATATATATATGGGTTCCTTAATGAAAGACACCTCCTAAATAATCTAATTGGCCAATGCATGATGTCATATGCAAATAGATAAGGAGACAAATGTTTCCAAGCCTTTTTTATTCTTATTCTTAGTAACACTAAAATAAGCCATTGTATTCGTAATAGGGGTGTTCATTTCTCTTTATTTAGTGAATCGAGGAAAGGAAAAACCACTGATAGGACCATAAGCACAACCAATGTTGGGTAATTTGTTAGACATAAGTTTGAATCCCCATAGTCTTTGCATACTCTCTCCAAATGCTATGGTGATATGATGTATCTCAAATTACGCATCAACACAGTTGTTATAGTTTCCTCTGTGGATGTTGCAACTGTCACACTAAAGACTTATAATTCTAATTTTATGTAACACACTGCAAAATGGTGGAGCTACAACATAGGTGCTCTTATACAACATAAACGATATTAGTTGGTCCTCTAAATGGACAATGTTGTGAAAGCTCCACATTTTCTATCTATGAAACCCCAATTTTTTGGAGGAGTTTATGGAATCTAGAGAAGAATTGTTGTTTTCCTGCATCTTCAAACAAGGTAAAGGTATTGTTCTCAATGTTGAAGATCTGATAAATGTCTTCATCTCTAATGTTATTGGACATATGGTGTTGAAGATGAGAATATTCAATGATACCAACACAGATGATACTATTAATGATTTTAAGTATTGACATTTGATAGTGACATCGTAAAATCCAATAATTGTATATCTATTGTACACTTGTAAAACATCCAAGGCACATGCAAAATGTAAAATTGGGCATACGATTGTTTCAAATAAGAATAACATTACACTAAAAACTAACTAGGTGATGGATTAAATGAAAAATGGAAAGGCTTATTCAATGAAAGACGTCTTGGCGTAAATGATAGGTTCCATTAATGCTCTTTAAAATAAATGTATAACTTAAAACAATAAGACTTCATGATAACCATCTAAAAAATGTGTATTTATTTTAGTGCAGATTTTAACATATGCATCATCATAAATAGTTATAAGGGTTGGGCATGGACAACTACTTCAACTTTTCACTAACAATTTAAAAGTTGACTCTTTGGTTACCTTGTTTGAAGAGGAGGGGTTTCTACACGTGGCTTGTAGTAATGTACCCTGAATGAGATCATAATAAATCTAAAAGTGGATGTGATGGGAAATTAAACCAAGATGTTTGGTCTTAGATGCAACCTAACAGGTAGTTGATAATGGAAGATATATCATGTGGAAAGTTGATATTGCGGTCACTATATTTGTATTGCCCACCATGTGTATGTGTTACTTGCATGATTGGATTTACTTTTGTTGTGATCATTGCTTCAACTTGAGTGAGGAAAAATAGTTCTTTATATTGTTTTCTTGGATCTGTGTTATTCCAAGTGAAGAATCAAAGAACATCTTCTTTTCTAATGTTCTTACCACAAGCATGGTCAACATGAGAATTCTTTGTTTGAATGCTTGGATATAATTCCTTCTATATGAAAAATGTGTGCGTGGATGAAAGAAAATATATATTTTCACGAAACTATTTGTGTGCGTGTGATCAATAGTAGTATGGCACCATGCTTGTGGGTGGAGGTGTGCATCATGGTGAAATCCAAACAATGAGTCTACCAATTTTTTATTTGTTTGTTCTATGTCATATTTATGTGTATTACAATAATTTTGACATTTTTCATTAATTTGTGGTCCTTTTTTTCATTATAATGAAAGTGAACCTTTTCATTTTGGCTTCAATTGGTATCTTTGTTTACAATAATACAATGGGAACCTGCTTTACCCTTTTTTTTTAATTTAACAATGTAAATGGTATTTAATAGGTATAAAACTTTGAAAGATCAGAGTGCTAAATATGTGCAATTCACCAATAATTTTGATTACAACTTGCTAAATATAGTAATATGTTATTTTTGGAAAAATCTAGGAATAAAATAACATAACTTTGATCTAGGTTTTTGGTTTATTATAATTAATGCCTAACAGTGAAAATTAGGATAAGGCAAGCCTATGATAGCTTAGATCCAAAGGCAAGATATGTGGAGATTTTTGGATAGGTCCATGCTCCTTGGACAACAACATAGGTTGGTCACGTCTATTTATTGCAATTTTTTTGTGTTGACTATGACAAAAATGTGACTATTTCATCACTTGCATATGTGTTCACTAAAACTTTTGACATACTATTACAGCTAAAATGTTGCACAAAGATACCCATAATGTAAAACCCTAGTTTCTGCACAAATACAATTCAATATAAAATAGGAAGGTGTCAGGGGAAAGGGATTGAGTTGGACTGACCTTGGCCATTCCCCGTTGATTGACCAAATGCTACGCTACATTGTCAGTACCTTTAAGAGGGCTCAAACTTGAATGTAATTCTCTTGTTAATGTGTATGTGTGTAATTGTGAATGTAGATCTAGATGCTCCTTATCCTATCTTACCCTTGACACAAGCATGTAAATATGAATTCATCCTTTGTAAACTTTGAATCTAGATTTAGCAACTTTGAAAATACAAAGTATAAATTTTTTTCAGCCCTTGAAAGTATGGAGTGGTGTCCTTATATACCTCATAGTAGCTTTGTATTTATAGAGATTTTGACTTCGAATTAGGAAACCCACTGGTGCATAAAAGATGACTCAATAAGACCCAATAGATAAAAAACAACGATTTAAATGAAACGTGACTCACAAGAACTCTACAAATTATGCTTGGACAAGTTCACATTTTAAAAATAGGTTTATGGGCCCAAACTTGTTTGCAAACTACGTACTTGTCCATAAAGCACACAAAAGGATAAAATGAAAGAATTGGGGATCCCCTTGACAATTTTGATAGGATGAGTAAAAAGTGGAAAAGTGATCACATGAACGTATGTAATAAAGAGGGAAAACCCAAACAAATGTGCCAATAAATACTTAATTTATTGTCAATAGTCTATATGTGTAAAGTTGTATAAAAATATATTAATGATATGCTTGTACTAAATTTAGGTGTTTACATCCCCGCCTTCTCCACCCCCCCTGTCCCCCTGCCCTCCCACCTTGCCTTGTTTTAGTTGTAGTTAGGGGTCTTAATTAAGAAATGCTTTAGACCATGCAACTTTCATAAAACACAAGCAAAAATTACAATAAAATGTAACAACAATAATTCAATTATATAATATATTTGAACCAAAGGAAATAAAATAGGCACAATGATTACAATGATACCATAATCTCATAATGAGACGCGTTAAAATATTAGATCTTGGCTTTGCTAACTCATCGTCTTTGCAAGTAAACTATCTCAAAGTAAAACTATCAAACCTAACCTTCCTTACTCAAGAAAAGTCCCTTTGCACAAGCATAAGGGCATGATTATATAAAGGCAATTGTTGCATGCTTACATTAAGTTTTTTTACTCCACTAACAACATTAACACAACTTGGTGCTCCATAAACATTAAATATCTTCACATTTTCAAGGCACAGTAACATGTTATAACTTAGTGCATCACAAAATAGATAATGGACATTATTAAATGAATCCTTATTAGCTTCCATGACTTTTGGGATTAAAGATAAAACAATCAACAATGACTCTTTCCATGACACATCATAAATACAAAGAGAGTCACACAAGATCATAGGATTTCATAACCACCATTTACCATGAAAACCTTTGTACCATGATTCTCACATCATTCTAAGAATGATATGGCATTTTATCGCAAGTTCTTCAAATGATCTGAAACTCAACGCATGACTTGCACAATGAAGACCCAATTCCTTGAGAAATTTCACCTACTCATATATCTCTGTAGTAAAGAATTTACTTTGCCAAATACCTTGTTGCTAAAGAGATTTTACAAATTGATGAAAGTGTACTAAAAATATCCACATTGTTATGCAATATATAAAATTAGCACATCTTGCATAGAACTTTTCATACTTAGATAAGAAATATATATAACTTTGCAACAAACTATGCATAGAACATTACAACATAGGTGTTCTTGAAGGAAACAAAAACTTACACTAAACACATATGCACAAAAAGGTAATGCAAAAAAACACAAAGATAATTTACAAAACACATAAGACTTCCACAAAATTACAACAAGACATATGTGTAGTCATAAACCTTGTGCAACACCACTTAGACAAATTCCAAAACTAAAATATTTTTTGTTGATGCAAGATTGCTCATGAACCCAGATGCTCTTTCATCATACACCTTGGGCAATAAAAGAAACATGTGCTCCTGTTCATGTGACCTCTAATAATTATACCAATGGTATTCCTTGTTTTATAGCTTTTAATGCCCTAATACATGTTGCATCTTCTATGTCTAAGCCTTTCCATTTCTAGACACTCCTTATATTATTTTCTTTGTATATTTTTCCAACTCGGATGTCAACTCTTCCTGTTTCTTTGTGTTATTCCTCAAGCATCTGAAATATCCAATCTATTTATTCAAAATATGTATTTGCATGTTCACTACAATGTCCTTCATAATATGAGTATAAATTAGATACATTTAAAATAGGCAATGTGTCTATAACTTCATGTAACTCTATTTGATATGCATTCTTTGTAAAATTTCACAAAATCAATGATGGACCAATCTTTTCCTTTTCAACTTATCATATGGCTCTTTCATAAATCTCTCTTTTCTCAATTATGCTAAGACCAAATCTCCCACTTGATAATTAACATCTCTTCTTTTATAATCTATACATTTTTTTTAGTACATTATATTCATTTCCAATTATTCCCGCACTTGTTTATGAACTTCTCACATATGCTTTGAAAAATATTCAACACTTCTTTTTTTCCTGTTTCTTGTGTCTCATAATTATGCCACTCCTCTTGGAATCAACCGCTAAATAATTTAGAATGGTGTCTTTCCTGTACTTATATTTATTTAATTATTATAATTAAACTTAGTTTGTGCCAAAACGTTATCCCATGTTCCTGATTTACCTTCAATTAAATATCTCAAAAGATTACCCAAACTCATGTTTGTTACCTTTGTTTGTCCATTGTATGAGGATGGTAAGCTAAACTAAACTATAGTTTAGTATTCAAATTCTTCCACAATGTCTTCTAAAAATGTCCAACAAATTTCACATCTCTACCTAATACTATACTGCATGGTAAACCATGTAATTTGACAACTTCTTTGAAAATCAAGTTAGCAATGTTTGTTGTATCACTAGACTTTATACAAGCTACAAATTGTGCCATTTTTGAAAATCTATCAACTACCAAAAATATCAAACTATTTTATTTATGTGTTCTAGGCAAACCCAAAAAAAATCCATACTTATATCCTCTCACGGTTTCTTTGGACTAGGTAATGGTTGATACAACCTTGTATTTTGACTAGTTGGCAAACTCTACACCCTTGAACAATTTTTTTCACATCTATACTCATACAAGCCAAAATTTTTTTTCCAAGTTTGTGCTAATGTTTTTGCATAACCAAAATGACTTGCCAAACCTTCACTATGTTTTTCCTTGATTAAAATCTCTCGCATTGAACCTCTTGGTATGCATAATTGTCTTACCATGGTGTTTAATTTTTACTCATTGGTTCTATATATGTCTTCCATGTTTTTTGAAAATATTTATATTTTTCATATTTTTCTTTCATAAGATCAAATCTTATGACTCCCACTCTTAACTCTTTCAACAACAAAATTCTTTTACTCAATGTATCAACAATTATGTTAGACTTTCCACTTCTATTTTTCAAAAAAATCGAATATCTTTATGGGAATTCAACCCATTTCATATGTATTTGATTCAAATTATGCTAACTACTAATAAACTTTAATAATTGATGATTTGTATAGAATCAAATTCATTTGGCAATAAAAAATGTCTTCATTTCTTTAGTTTATGCACAATTGCATAGAAATCCTAATCATATACTGAATATTTACACTTTGCATCATTCAATTTTTCACTAAAATAAGCAACAGATCTTCCTTGTTGACTTAATATTGTTCCTATTGTGGTGCCACTCACATCAAAATCTACCTGAAATATCTTATTGAAATATAACAATGCCATATTTGCTCTGTTATCTTATTTTTTCGATGTTGGAAATTATGTTCTATTTCCACTATCCATACAAATTCTCTTTTATCCTTTCATATCAACATCAATGATTTCTGTGCACATTTCACTGAAATTCTTAATGAACTTCCTATAAAAACTCGTCGGTCCATGAAAACTCCATATCTTAAATGTACTATGCAGTGATGGCTAATATTGTATAGCTCACACCTTCTCTGGATCCATCTTAAAACCACCTTAAAAAATCATAAATGCCAAGCATACCAATTATTTCTGCATGAAATTGCATCTCTTCAAATTCCCTTGTAACTTTTCCTCCTTTAACTTTTCAATCCCTTTGTGCAAAAGTCACAAGTGTTCTTCTTTTGTTCCACTAAAAATCAATAGATCATCAAGATAAACGATGAAAAATTTACCCAAAAAGGGTTTAATAACTTCATTCATCAATCTCGTGAATGTACTTTGTGCATTAGTTAAACTAAATGACATAACCAACCACTCATATAACCCTTCTTATGTTTTGGATGTTGTTTCCCATTCATGAACCTTTATTATACGAATCTGATGATATCCACTTTTCAAATCAATTTTTGTGAGCTATCTCACTCCAATCATGCAATCCATTAAATTATCCATGTGTGGGAATGAAAATTTATACTTATAATTTTATTAATGGTTTTACAATCAGTGCATGTTATCCATTCTCCTTTCTTCTTAGGTGTTAATATTATTGGTATCGTATATGGGCTCAAACTCTCTCTAATTAAACCTTTATTCAACAACTCTTGAACTTGTCTTTGCACCTATGCATTCTCTTTTGGAGTTAAATCATGTGACGCTTTCTTTAATAAACTCAAACCAAGTATCAAATACATGTGATGATTTATGCTTCTCATTGGCAATAATCCATATGGGAAATCATTGGATATAATATCCTCAAACTCATTTGGTATCTTTTTTACTTCATATGTAAATATTTCTTCTCTTCCTACATTTGTGGATTCTTGCACTAGTTTAAAAATTAATGCATAACATGCACTTTGCTTCACTTCATAAATTATTTTCCTTAAACTATCAATACTTTTGGACTCTTCCACTTCTTCACACTTGTCCTTCAAATGATTTAGTATATGTGTTACCTTGTATTTATACAATGTATATGTGTTAGCATGACCATTATGTTGTTTCATGTGGTCAAACTACCAAGGCCTTCCAAGAAAAATATGGCAAAAATCCATAGGCAATATGTCACATAAAACTTCATCTTTATACGTACGAAGTTGAAACTTACTAGACATTTTTCATTCACTAGAATTTGATGTCCTTTTAACAACCAAGAAATATTATACAGGTTCAGATGCAAAATTCTATTCAACTTAAGTTTATCTACCATTTCTTGCAAAACAATATTATATGTGCTTCCACTATCAACAATCAATTTTCAACATTCACTTTCATATTTGAAAACGGTTATAAACAAATTCTTTCTCTATGTAGGACTATTTTCCTCTTTGGTAGGTTTCAATAATACCCTCTTCGTCATGAGAGCTTCTTAGTCTCCAGTTCATCAATGTTATGAATAGACACAACACTTTCTTCATCTTCTTGTCTGATATGAGCACTCACATCAATTCTTATGTTTCTTTTAATATTCATATGAGGACACTTAAATGCTCTATGGCCAATCTCACCACATCTGAAACATGTTCCATTAAATTCGTGATCTATACTTCATTATCAAGATCCTCTACTTCTGAAATTACCTCTACCTTTCTTGGTATTAACATCATTATGTTGTAAATTACTTACCTCACCCTCTTATGTTTGCGTAAAATAACCTCTACCAATTCCACGTCCACGTGTGAATATTTATCTTCCTCACATTTCTCCTTGTTGTTTACATGATAATTTATCCTCTGCCTTCAGTGCACACTAATAGGCTTCTTCAATAGATCACAACATAATCATAGTAAATTCATCTTGAGTTTCCATATGCAATTCATTTACATATATGGATAACTTCTCAACATCGTCTTCAACATGACCCAATCAATAGTAAGTCTATAATATTCCTCAATGTATTATTTAACACTCATATTTATTTGTCACAAGTTTTGGAGTTTCTTAAACAAAATCATATTATAATCTAAAGGAATAAATATAGCTTTCAGCTTGGTAACAAATCTATTCCATGTGTTAATATTTTATTTACCCTTGTGCATTGTCTTAGCTTGTACATGTTCCCACCATAAATTTGCATGACCTTACAACTTTGTACCAACAAACTTAACTCGTTTGGGATCTTACATACTTTCATACTCAAAGTATTTATCTAACTTAGTGATCCAGTCAATGAGTTCTTTAGGACTCAAATTGTTAGGGTCCAAATTTGGTTTACTTATCATTATCACAACTTATAAGAATCAATCTTCAGGTTCATCAACCTCTTCTTTTGAAACCTCAATATCACTTTCATCATCTAGTACTTCAACTCCATGATGATGTGTGGTTTACACACTTTTATTCTAGATTACATTTCTCTCATCAATTTTGCTAGATCTGCAAGTTTAGGTGCTCTAACCACTTGGGCTCTTATAATACCTAAGCCTACTCTATGTGTTATTTCATTATAAATATATATCTTTATACTTTACTTACACCTTCTTCCCAAAAATATCTAAATATGTTTGCAACTAATTTCTACACACATTTTCAAATGCAAAAAGTAACAATTAATAACAAGGACTATAACCTAGCTCTGATACCAAATAGTATAGACACAATTAGGGGTCTCAATTAAGAGATGCCTTAGACCACATAGCCTTCAAAATACATAAGCTAAAATTGAAATAAAAATAATTAAAATTTATAATACGTTTCAACTAAAAGAAATACAATAGGCATAACAATCATAATGATACCACAATCTCACAATGAGATGCGTTACAACATTATATTTCAACTTTGCTAACTCACAATATTTGTAAGTAAACTATCTCAAAGTAAAACTCACAGACTTAGTATTTCTTACTCAAGAGAAGCCTTGATCTATGCATAACTCCTACACAATGCACACTCTTCCTTTACCTTCCTCCGACACACTCACACTTATTGTGCAATCTTGCACACTCTTCTGTGTTTAGCTTGCTCTTAGTTATGAACACTAGCCTCTTACCTATTCACAGACCTACATGCCCAAATCACCCCAATTAGTAAGTAGTCTTGCACACTCCTCTACACCAAGTTTGCTCATAGTCCCAAGTGCCTCACTAGCACCTGCTCATAGAATCATGCACTTACACTTATCTCTAGTTTAGCAACTCTACATGTTAGCTTGCTTTGACTACATGGATTACCATGTGGCACTCCCTAGCCTAAAATCTACCAGTTATCCAATTGGATAATTATTCACCATGTACCTAGAAGCTCAACTATCACTTAATAAGGAAGATGAAATGACTTATAATTATTTTCTTTGTAACTGATAATAATTGAAATGCTTATTGCATTTCATGTATAAGTATGCCAAGGGCTAATGCCATGAAAAATTATAATGATTGATAACTATTTTAACCTTTTAGGGTTTTACTATGTAAATCCTAAGCTAGATTAAAGGGTTAGGTTTTGCTAATCTGGAATAAAATTAGAAACTATTGATTTTATGGAATTTTCCAAAAATAGTAAGCACAAGGAGAAAAGGAATTTATCTGGATATACACAGAGTTTTTTACGGATTAGGGTACTAGAAATAACTAAGCACACACAGAGGAATATTTTATCTTTTAACTATTTTTTGAGATATGGATCCAGATAGTAGAGACCCTCTTAGGACAATAGTGCCATGTGGTGCTAGTGTCCAATTTTGGTGTTAATGTCCTTTCTGTAGTGATTGTTAGTAACTTTCAAGGAAGCTACAAGAGTTTTTGGAGATCTTATAGGTGATTCTGTGTTACATGGGAGCTTGTTCGTGTCACTATTTTGGTTGAATATTCTCCAAAACCCTAACGAATACCGGCACACATGAAATAACAAAATAATTAAATGAAAAAAGAAAGGAAAAACTAGGTTTTGGGATGTTACGATTATATAGGGCAAAACCCTTGTTGTCATAGTTGTTTCTTACATTAACACCAATGGCAGGGGTCTTAAATCAGGTGTAGTTCTCCCTTAGGGAATGTGCACCATCAACTTGCATGGTATACTATAATGAATTTTGCGTAGGCCCTTCTTTGATCAAGCATGTAAATGTCTAGGTGTGAAAGCTGAGTAGTATGTAGAGTATTTGAGTTGTACTAGTGGTTTATTTTATGTAAATAAGTGCCAAAATGGTAAGTGGTAGATGTAAAATACCTTGTGAGGCTCATTATATAGGAGGATATTTATTTTGAATATAATACCTTGTTCGTTGGCTGATAAGTCATGAAAAAGATATAAAAAACATAAGAGAAGGGTCACAAAGGGGTTAGGACTCAAACATGGGTGAAAGGGCCCATCAAACACTGAAGCCACAAGTGGACACTAGCGTCATGTGGCGCTACTATCCTAAAAGTGGTGCTAATGTCCTGAGGCTCAAAATAGAGCAAAAATTAGGGATGACAAGCTAGGGGCCCTTGAGACTAGGAAAAGTTGACCTATGATTGTTGGGGGTGTAAAACATAGGGAAAATAAGACACAATAAAGATAAAAAAGACTCAATATGACCATGTAAACAAGGACTATAACCATCACTAATACCCTTCTATGAAAAAGACAACAAAATATATATTACTTGTGTTTGCTTGACCAAATTATGGTGTTTACATTTCCCCCCCTTTTATTCTAGTAATGCAATGAAATAGAAGTACTAGGGTAAAAAAAATAGAAATGCATACTTGTACTTAATCATGTGAATGTAATTCGGATTTGGCCCACTTCTTGGCTAGAGAAGTGGATAAGAACTGGAGTGTAACATGTGAAGGGAAGAATATGGTGTGAATGTCCCATATACTTAAATTGAGTAGGTAAACTAAATGTATGGAGAAATAAGGCTTGCTTACCATCACTTTGAATATGAGTAATGTAAACTAAATGCATGGAGAAACAAGGCTCACTTGCTCCCACTCTGAATCTAAGTATGAAACCTAAATGCATGGAAAAATAAGACTAACTTGCCCCAACTCTAAATTTGAGTATGTAAATTAGATGCATGGAGAAACAAGGCTTGCTTACCCCCACTCTGAATTTGAATATATAAACTGGGTCTGGTGTAATGTTATAGATCAACTACTACAGATGGTCTTGTGACCCAAATTGGTGAAAACTTAGTGATGATACTGAGTGTAACCTGATATATCTAAAAATGGGGACTAAGAACGTGTGATCTACATCGTGCCCCTTAATCTTGATATTTGAGCAATGTAGTTGTGTATCCAAATATATGAATAAACTGGTATACATGTGTCAAAGTTGTATATCTATGTAGAGTGTATATCTGAATAGTTATGATGTAGACCTATGCATCTGTATATCTAAAAATTTGTGCATCTGAATGCCTATGTAAACTTATGTAGACCTATGTGTCTATATATATCTAAATGCCTGTGTTAACCTATGTAGACTTGTGTGTTTGAAAATATGAAAATTTATGCATTTGAATGCCTATGTAAACTTATGTAGACCAGTGTGTCTATTTATATCTGAAAATCTATGTAAACTTGTGTAGACCTATGCATCTGTATATCTAAAAATCTAACACTCTGAATGCTTGTGTAAACCTATGTAGACCTGTGTATTTATATATCTAAAAATATGTGACTTTGGATGCCTATGTAAACTTGTGTAGACTTGTGCATCTATATATCTAAAAATATATGATGTTGACTGCCTTTGTAAACTTGTGTAGACATGTGTGTCTATATATCTAAAAATTTGTGACTTTGGATGCTTGTGTAAACCTGTGTAGATTTGTGTGTCTTTATACATCTAAAAATATGTGCGTTTGAATGCCTATGTGAACCTGCGTAGACTCGTGTATCTATATATTTAAAAATGTGACTCTAGATGCCTGTGTAAACCTGTGTAGACCTATGTGTTTGTATATCTAAAAATATGTGCATTTGAGTGCCTGTGTAAACCTGTGTAGACCTATATTTCTATATGTATCTAAAATTCTATGCATATGAATGCCTGTGTAAATCTGTGTAGACCCGTGTGTCTTAAAATCTAAAAATTTATGCATCTAAACTCCTATGTAAACTTGTGTAGGCCTGTGTGTCTGTATATATGAATGTAACTCTATATGTCTAAAGTAATCTATGCATATTGACCCCCCCTTTTGGTGAGAGAGTCTAGACTACGATGAGGATATGTAACTAAAATGGTAAGAATTAATTGTGTTGGTGTTACTTGGCAGTTGTGATGTTGTATTAGGTTTGAATAATGTATTGATTGTGTCAAAGTTGATGATTTAGTGTGTAGTTGGATAGGTACTTGGTCTATTGTATTATTAATATAATGTGATTGCTTTTGTCATTTTTTAGGTTTGAAAATGATGAGGGGATTGGTTTTACTAATATGGGACATAGCGTATCATTATCAAGTCCCATGTGCATGAAATGATTCACAAATTGGAGCTATGATTCTCGAGATATGGAAATAATAAGAGAGTTATATTAATTAGTAAAATTATCACACATGGGTAACCTTAATAAGGTGGTATTGGGTAAGTTATGACTTAGATAAGTCATTTTGAATCATTGGCAATTCATTTGCATCATTTGAGCGGAAAAAATTTTGAGTCTGAGAGAAAGAAACATGCCTAAGAGATGAAATGCTAGTTTAACATGCTATGAGGAGGTTAAGACATAGATTCAAGCTAGGGAGGATGCTCACCTATTAAAGGACTCATAATTTTCCTATTTTTATCATTTTGGTTGTCTTTTTTATTGTTTTTGGTGGAAAAGGATTGTTTTAGGGCTATTTTGGAGAAGCTGACACTAATGTCCCATTTTGGGCACTACTATCAATATCATAATGCTAATATCTAGAGTGTGGCACTACTATCCAATGTTACTATCTTATAGGAAATGCTAGTGTCCAATAGGCCCAAGATGTAATGCTTATCATTGTTGTCTGATTTATGATGCTTGTTGTTGTTTGTTGGTTTTAGTTATAGTTTTATAGATGTTAAATTTAGTTATAATTTTGTAAGTTGATGCCCATATGAGGGAGTTCCATATGGGTAAGATGATGGAGACTATACAGGGGTTGCCCTTGTCTGATATGGAGATAGAGGTGGTCAAGAGAGTAGGGCTATGATACATTATTTTCCTAGAGCCTATGCCATGGGATAAGCATATGATTACTTCATTATGTGAGAGGTGGAATGCCGACACATGTACATTCTGGATACCTACAAGTGAGATGATTGTGACATTAGAGGATGTATACCAGATCTTATAGTTGCTAATCTATGGGCAATGGGCTATATTATAGGAGGATATTAGTCTTTGATCTATACAATGAGCATCTAAGTACTTCTCTACCATGGCGACAGGGACTCATCGCATAAGGAGTCAGAGTGACATATTTTTTAACATGATTATGATGGTTGATGTTTTGTGATTGTAGAAATTCTTAGTTGTGATGTTGTTGTCATTTGTTGTTGTGGATAACAATGGTAGCTCTATCTCTTATAAGATGCATGAGATAGTGCAAGACATCGAGTATCATGGCACCATGTACTCTTGGGGTCATACCATGTTGGATCATTTATATAGGGACCTATACCATTTTACATAGGAGATGAGTGGTGGGGGTATTAATATGTCAACATTATTACACTGTTAGGCATATGAACACATAGTTGTGAGTAGGCCAATGGCATATCCATAGGATTAATGGGCTTATCTGTAGGTATTTATAAAGAGATGAACTACGATAGGGCATGTATTAAAGAGGAGTAATACATATTGTCAGTAGTTACTAGATAACTTGAGAGTAAAGGATATTGTCTAGAGATACTATAGGGGCTATCAGGGGTGGCCTGAGGATAACACACAATTGAGGTGGATTTGGGTTAACTATTGGATACATGATCGCTAGGATAATGTATATGAGTAGTTTCAGTATGAGAGGGTTACCCAATAGTTTGGTGGTGTATAAGATGTACCCCTAACACCTGTGGTGTGGTTGAGGAGTTCTTAGGCTCCTATAAGGCCAAGTAGTAGATTGAGGCCATTGATTGCTAAGAAAGCTCGTATGTCATTGATGGAGCTTGGTCTTGGGATTGAGGTACCAAATGTGGATAATGTTGGAGTGATCGAGCCCTATGCAGCCTGGTGGAGTGAGCACATATGTGTACCCTTATTATTGAGAGGTGGGATGATCGTAGATGAGGTACTAGATGCAGAACCCCTTAGGGTTGTTGATGGTAAGTTAGATAGTTTGTTGTATATTATATGTGAAGTTGATTATGTGTTTTATATTATAGGGTTCTTATGAATTGTATGGATACTTGCAGGTGTAAGATATGATGAGTTGACATGACATATCCTAGATGATACTGTGGATGATGGATTGGTGGAGAGGGCCACCAATGTTTTTAGGGTGCATGCCCATTTGTTTGATTGGGCAACAATAGCAACTGTTGTTGAGAGTAGTTATTGAGAGCGGGGGGTGAATTAGTATAACACAATGCACATTCAATTCTAAAACATTCCATCATTCATCAACTTGATCTAACAACATAAACATGAAAACACATAATCCAAAGCATGAACGAGAGCATAGATCAAATCAACACAACATCTACATGGGAAACCCTCTTGGGGGATAAAACCCACTGAACCCTACAAGATGGATTACAATCCTATAATGACAAGATCCAATTTATACCAGCTATAACTGATCAAGGAACTATCATTCCTTATTTTAGTGAGATTACAATCCCACAAGGAGATACTACACCTATTTAGCTAAGCTGACACAACAACTAGACCTTTATCAAGTTTCACCTTGTAAGGAGGCTGCAACCCCCTAGATGTTGAGTAGCCACAACAACACCTATAAACACTTCCACCTTTGAACTAATGTTTTTAACACATGATAATGGACCTCTAATTATCAATCTTCACCTTCAATATTTCATCCAACACTCCCTATTATCCAAAACACATTACATACTTGAACCAACACATAAAGGTCAATTAGGACACATTACATATCCCAACTAACCCCACTCTTTAACTCTTTGCTCACACTCAATCTTCAAACTTGGAAAATCACTATTATGATATCAAAAATATTACCTACAGATCATACACACCATCATCAACCTACAAAACCCTTCAACCCATCCATTGGGCACACATAACCTTCACCTTGACTTCACTTACCATATACACTCTCTCAAATAGCCTCTTGAGCACACTCACTCATTCTGCCTCTTATAGGCTTATTAGGTCCAATGACCTATGTGGTCACCTACATCACCTTGATCAGACAAGAATTTCTGATCCTCTTCACTCTCTACTAGTCCTCATTGATTTGTACCTTCTCTTTTAAAGGTTATATCCTTCACTTGACTCCATATTAGCACAACTAGAACAAATAGGCCAAAATAGGCCTTATACTTATACTATGCTCTTGGCATAACCCATATTAGTCAGTGAAGATACTTACTAAACTTATTCCACATTTGAAATAGGTCCTCATTCATGTTACATGTAATAACCACATACTCCATATGTTGGCCAATGCCTCATTACCCCAAAACCACCATTAGGTCTTGGTGAGACCTAAAACCATTAGGCCATCACACTCACATGTTACATGTGAGAATACTTAGACCACCTTTATCCTTTAAAAATGATTCAAACATATCAAAAATATCTCCAATATCCCCTTTCTCAATCCCACATGGGTCCATGCCATCTGGAATACCAACTCCACACTTGGACCTACCAATTAGGTCTTCTAGCTCTTTAGGACTTCATACATAGAAAACACAGTCTCAAACTTCTAAATCAACTACTCAAACATTTCACATATCCATATTATTAGATCACATGGGTGAACCTTTAAGGACCTCAGATATACCTCCATGTGATTTAGACATATCAACACATGTTCTAAGCACTCAAAACAACATACACAAAATGACCACTTAGACTGGTCATATATAGTTAAGATACAATCAAGCTATTTTGACTCTCCATATATGATCAAAGGCATATCATAACAACCAATTACTTATAATAATATTTAGATACTTATATAACATCTCAATGCTCATTTTCTTCTTCAACTCTGCTTAGAACACCCTCAACTTACCTCTGCAAGGTGGTTACTCAAACTGCCATTACATTCAACAAACACAATCAACTTCTATGTCTTTTTTCATATATAAAATAGATTTTTAAAACCTCCAATTACCACACAAATTATTTTTAAGGAGTCTGCAACACTCTCTAATAGCTAATTCATCATGAGACATCCAGATATCATCAACATGAACTCAATTATCCTTCTCAGGTCACTTGTAGAACACACACAAACACATCTAACTTTTAACCTTCATTAATTTTATTATATAAACTTTCATATATTCAAATCTATATTTCCAAATTCAACATGGATTCCTCTACAAATTTTCTTTTTACACCATGAGAAAATTCTACATGGATCAAAAGATATGGCCCAAAAATTAGACACTGGTATTTCCTTTGTTAAATTCAAATATTTGAATTCAAAGGGTCACAGTTAAACTTCAGTCACTTAAAATGTATCTTGGTCCCTCATATATTAGATTACTCATGCACCATCGATCTTATTGTAAGGATCTTGAATTTTAACTTTCATCACTCACCATTGGATCTTCATCTTGATTGTTTAACTTAATGTGCTCTGTTGATTTCTTGTACGTAGTTCGATCTTTATCTATGTTAAAAATGGACACTTTGAAAACATCTTGTTTCTATCGCTAATTCGCTTTCTACATTCAAAAGAAAGAATAAACTAAGAAGATAAATGGACAAGGCATGTGAAGTACCTGGATAAAGATCGCGCACCGTAATCTAGACGCTTGTGAGCACCCCTCTTTGGCTGTGGAGGAATGACACCTGCGAGGAAAAAGAAACTTGGACAAGAAAATGTTAGATGGATAGGCGGTGGGTTGCCAAGCGAAAGCTTGTTCCCGGAAGTGTGAAAACTTCCTCAAGGGAGGTCAACCCACTGATAACAGACAGATAAAAGACCAAGGAAATACAGAATGCCAGAATACAGAAGTGACAAAGAAATTAGAAAGGAAAGAAAAGACAAAATGATTACCTGAAGGAGTTGTCGGGCTGATGACAGTCATCGAGGTCGGAAATGTCGCCGGCGTCGGTTATCTGATCTGCCGACGTCGGTTATCCTGTCGACGTCGATTGGGGAAGTGACCGGCGTCGGTCGGGGTTGTGGCCTGTAGTCGGGTCTGGGTTGCTTTCTGGACTGTGGACGGGTCCAGTTTATGAATAGGGTCGAGACAGAGTTCGGGGATGAATTTGGATGGACTGGGGAATGGTCTAGCTCTGATTGGGTGCCTTGTGCAGGGTCTTTGTTGACAGGGGGATGAGGAAGTTGTCTGGGATTGTGTAGAAAGGGAGACAGGGAAGAGGAAGATGGACAGGGAACAGGGTTTGAGAAGGCTTTTCAGCCTCTCAGGGGAAAGACACAGCTAGCAGAAGACAGTAGATAGGATAGATAACTGAGACTAAATGAAAGAATGAAATGAAATAACAGACTGTGCTTACCTTTTTGTTTGCCGAATGGAGAGTGGGAGAGCTATTGTTGGAGCCACAGAAGACTTGTTGCGAGAGGAGATACCTGATCTAGAGCCTTTGCACCTATTGCTGTTGTTGCATGAGGTCCAGATGGAGAAGAGACGAATGCCAAAATGCCAAGAGAATTCTGTTTGCGAGCTCAAGGGTCCAGGGGCTGCAACGGATGTAGAAAGGGGTAATGAAGGCTGCCGACGCTGGTAGTTTCACCGACGTCGGCCGAAGGGTCGCCAACGTCAGCGGTGGCAGAATGGGGACAGAGGCTAAAAATAGCCTCTACGCATTCTTGCACGCTGCCGAGCGAGGGGTTGTGGGAAGAACGGTCATGAGGATGCTTAAATGGGCGTGGGGGGAAGATAATGAGGAGATTTGACATAATAAATGCTAGGGGGAAGGTGGAGGGATTCAAGGGAGGATCCAAGGTGGCAAGGGTGGGGTGGAAAGGGGGCCACTTAATTAAAATATTTAAGTTATTTTAATCAAATGGAGGCCAAGGGTTAGGATAGGGGTTTGAGGTGGACAAGGGGGAGAACCAAGGTGCAGACACGTTTGCGGTGTCTACACATCTCACTCAATACACACCATTTATCTCTATTTGTATAAACCCCTGCTCACTATTAGATCTTAAAATAATCTCAGTCTTTATCTCTGCTTGACGTTAAACTTTGAACACTTGTCCTCATCTCACTACTTCCAAACATCTTCGAATAAACATGCTCCATTGATCCTTTTATAAGGAGATCAATATTTAACTTCATTAAATAATGAACACTTTGACTCATTCAAATCAACACGTACCATAAATATTGATCTTTACAAACACCCATGAGCCATTAGATCTCTATTTGGTCTTGATCTTTAACTTTGTGCATAATAGACTAAGTATCTACTTGGAAGGCCAAATTTTCACATTCATATCTTTTGCCTCAATTAAACTCATGTCCCACAATTTGCACCATATGTTTTTCATTCAAATAAGAAACCATCCATTTATTGACAAGCTCCTGAAATATTCATGCATGTAAGATATACCATTATAAAATTACTCATTTGACTCGTTCTTGAATTTAGACAAATAACTAAGTTGAACTTAGATTCATTTCACATCATCGATCTTCAATGAAATGAAATGTGGACCATTAGATTTGCTTTTTAAAATTAACTAAGTGTTGGAACTTAGTGCACTTTTATTTGAGGGACTAAATTTGCACCTTAATAACTTTGGCTACACTTAGTCGCATGATATTAAACTTTAACCATGTGATCTCCTCACATAGGAAAATCCATCCATACATTGAGAATATCTTGAACCCTCATATGTGTGAGATATGATGTCATCAATATGCCTCCTTAGATTTATCTGTCACAGAGCCAACTATGCCTAAATAAACATAATGAAGAACCAGGGGAATTCTACTCATGTACATAAGCTATCCAATAATCCTTGACCTATGATAGGACCCTTTACACATCTTCAAATCACCATACTCATCCATAATCACCTCACTCAGTGAAACACTAAATAATCATGTAAGAAATTTGAGGCACATTGAAGCACACTTTGTCATTGTCATTCTAGCACACATGACACCTCATCAACATCCTTGGTCACCTTAGAGACATCATTGACAAACCTCCAATATTTGTGGCATTAAAACATGTAATAGTAGATAGAGATGAGTTATGTGTGAAGATGCAAAGGTGTACTATGCCTTCAACTAATGATCTAGGTAGGGATAGTAGTCATATAGTAGACAACTACATACGACTTTAGCAAGAGTATGTTGAGTGTAGGGCTAAGATTAGCATGTATCAAGAGAGATAAATTAGGCATAGTCATAAATCAAGGTTACGTAGAGATAATGGGGCCTCTAGTTCTAGTTTTGATGTGTCTGATAATGAGAGTGAGGGAGTTGGCCCCAGTAGTCATGTTTGCATCATTGAGTGATGCACCATATTTGTATTGAAATGATGTTCTAAGTTATATATAAAGGGTTGTAGTTTAATTTGGCATTGTGTATTGGCAATTGGATCTTGTTATATTGTATATATTGTTATGTGTTTAAATTTATTTTGGTTATTTGAAATGTTGATGTTTTTAATTTGTTTGGGTTGGAGTAAATGTAATTGATTTGTATATGTTTTATGAATAATTTAGGCATATGTGTAGGGGATTAAATTTTTGTATTTTATTGGTATATGATTTTTTGTTTATATTTCATAAGATGTTTGCATGTATAACATGTGGTGATGATATGCCCTATCTAAACTTGGATGTCATGGAGAACTAATGGCCATAATGCTCATGTTGTGTTGCTATAGACATAGACTATGAAACTAGAGTTGCCTGTGATGCATTGTTGGTGTATGAATGTGTAGACTTTGATGCAAAATGATTGATTGGTTGACATTCTAAAACTGCACTTTTATTTGTATGATTTCTTAAAAATATTTTGATCAGCATTTAGATTACAGCTAGGTTATGATCTCTATAATGATTATCATATATCTTTATCGATTTCCAAACTAAAACTATGCCCTTAGATTGATAATTATTCCCAAATATTTTGATCAGTGTGCACATTGGAGGTGAATTATGAGCTCTATAATTATTTCCAAATATTTTGATTGGTGATTGGATTAAAACTATGCCTTTGGGGTTGTAGTTATTCCCAAATATCTTAATCAGTGTACGCACTGGAGGTGCATTATAAATTATGTGAACTGGTTGCCATCACTACTAAGGCTATGATGTACAAAATTGATAATAAATGGTTGTCCTAGAAGTCTCATGGCTAGTATGATGAGTAACTAATGGTTCCTTAAAAGGAATGTCCTCGGATAACTCTATTGTAGAGGAGTGTGATCTAGGATAGTATGGTGAATGAGGGACTAGTGCCCTCTGTGTAAACTCTATGATGTCTTTATTAACATACTGGTTGATGTAGGCTTAAGGTGCATAACAATGGTCATTTGAATGTCCATTTATTTGGTAAAAATGACAATAATGCCTATGTGGTAGCCAATGTAAATGATGTGGTGGATGATGATTAGTCGAAGGAAGTGTGATCATCCCCTTATCTAGTAGTGTAAGTAAGATGTCATGAGGCCCAACCTTATCTTAAAATTGTATAACTTCTTTGCGTAGATCCCATGTTCTAGTTACTATAGATTGTGCTGTGTAGAGTGGCTCTTTGCCCTTATTGAGTATTTTTATTGGTTGTTTTTATTCCAATGTTTTTTGAATTGGAAGTGGAGTAGGCTCTTATATGTAATTTAATGACTGAGGTTTTGAGGGGTCTATAGCCAAATCTATCTTTGACTGTGTAATTACTAATCCCAACTATGCCTCTAGTGTTATAGTTGCATTGCATATATGCTTGAATGATTTAGATGTTTGATATAGAAATATCTCCTTGAGGGGATAACTTAAACTTCTAACAAAGATGTATTATACTTCTAAATCTGTTGGTTGATAAATTAGCTGATGCAGACAAGCCTTGAACCATAGAATGTATTTAGATGTAGACTCTGTCTCACCATAATGTAATGAAGGTAATATCTCATGTGTGACTAGAGGTCCCTTATTCTGTATGTAATGTTCAAGGAAGACTATCTCTAGCTCCTCATATGTATGTAAATAACCACTAGGGAGTGTATGGTGGAACCAATCTAGTGCTTTCCCATTTAGTGACTTTGGAAACACTACTACTAGAATTAACTTGTTTATAATATGAGCTATGGATTTATCATAAACATGAAGGTGTAAATATGGATCTCCTTGTAAATCAAAGATAGGTAACACCAGTATCTAAAAGTTGTGTGACAACCTCATTATTGAGATTCTACATGGAATAGGGTTATTATATATAATATTAACATCAACTTGAGATTTGTATGCTTCATTCTCCAAAGTGAGATGATGTACTTATTTTTGCTAAGCACTCACAACATGCATTAAATAAATTAACACTTGTGAAGGTATATTATCATTATCAAGATATTAGTTTAATGCTTGTATTTTATTATTTATTTTATCCATTAGTACATTATATTGGAAATCTTATCTAGAAAGGGTCAGTGTACTCTTAATAGCCTTTAGAGTTATGATATCTTAGACCTAGTTAGAGGGAAATGGGCTACCACCCTCATTTGGGTTTGTTTGAGAAATAGGTTATACTGTAGTAAGGGGGGTTAATGGGGATTCAATGGTATATTTTATATTTTTATGTTGTGAAGGAGTATCACATATTGGTTCAATAAAAGGTGTTTTATTCTCTAGTCAATGGAAATTGTGCACATAAGAATAAGTCTGTGCGTGTGTGTTTTTACATGTGACCTATTGTTTGGTTGAAAAAGAGAGATATGTGAGGTAAGACAAGAAGTAGAAGTTGTAGATTCTATTTCATCTTCATCATAATCTCAATAATCATCATTATCCCATGGTTTATCAAAATCAAAATCTAATTCATTTGAAGAAGTAAGAGTAGAAGAAGTATCATCCACATGCTCATTAAGAGAAAGAGAAGGAGAATATTTTAACTTATTACTATTATACAATGAATCATCATATGTAGGTGTAATGCAAAGCATTTGCTTACTAGTCATTTTTGAAATGCAAGCATGATTATCACTTTCTATTTTGGAATCAAAGGAAGGAGAAGTAACAACATGTTTTCTTTTTGCACATTATGACATATAGGAGAATAATTAGAGACATTCACAATATCTATTTGTCATAAATAATCATTGCATTGAGATTTAAATGTGAATGAGGGTTATAAAGTAATCTCATCTACCTTATTTTGTGCACTAAAAGGTGTAATAACCTTTGTATTTGCTTTTTGAAATGTAATTGAGAAGGGTAAATGAGATGCATTGTTCTTATCTACTTTACTTGTAGTATGTAAAAGTGATTTTTGTGTAGTGCACTTATATTAAATTAATTTGAATAATGAAGTAGCAAAAGTAATTGAAAATCTAGGATCACATTTGAATAAAACACTCCCATTAAGAGGGTTTTTTGGCATTATATTGTTAATTTTATTTTTATGAGTAAGAGAAGAGTGAGAAGAAAGAAAAGATGATGTATCTACTATATCCTCATGTTCATTTGTATTTTCATGTTCATAGTAATCCTCATATCCATCATTATAAAAATAGTCATCATCATCATTATATATGATTTCATTATCGTGCTCTAATGTAAAATCTTGAAAATTGGTCCATTCATTATTATAATCATGACAGAAATTCAAGAGTGCATCAAGTGGATGAGGGATAGAGGACTTTTTAGATGCCATTTAAAATTTTCCAAATAAGATAATGTAAATAAGGAATAATAAACACATAATAGGTAGAATTTAATCTAACATAACTATGTGTGTAATGTGTTGATTCTTGGAACAAACTTTTGTAATAGCAAATGGGATTATGATTAAAACCCTAATTGTTAATATTTGTATGTATGGGGACCTACGATGTGGATCTAGGGTTTTGATTTAAGGTTGTGTTGCAAATATCTAAATTAAATTAAATAAATAAAACTCTAGTATAGGATTAATTAAATTAGCTAGGTTAGACCAAAAAATTATAAAATCAAATTTTTGTAACCCTAATTTAATGTACAAAATTTTGAGAAGGTAAACCCTAAGGAAAATTAGGGTTTTGAAGAAATATTCAAAGTAGGTCAGATTCACCAAATGTTTTAACCTTTTAGGGTTTTACTATGTAAATCCTAAGCTAGATTAAAGGGTTGGGTCTGTTACTAATTTAGAATAAAATTGGAAATTATTGATTCTATGGAACTTTCGAAAAATAGTAAGCACAAGGAGAAAAGGAGCTTATCTAGATATAAAGAGACTTTTTTGTGGATTAGGCCACTGGAAATGACTGAGAAGACACAGAGGAATCTTTCATCTTTTGACTATTTTTTGAGATCTAGCTCTGAATAATAACACCCCTTTTAAGACAGTAGCACCATGTGGTGATAGTGTCCAATTATAGTGCTAATGTCCTTTTTGTAGTGATTGTCTGTAACTTTTAGGGAAGCTATGGGAGTTTCTAAAGGTCTTATAGGTGATTCTATGTCACACAAGAGCTCGTTTGTGTCACTATTTTGGCTAAATAATCTCCAAAACCCTAATGAATACATGTACACATGAAACATTAAACTAATGAAAAAAAAAGAAAAAAAAAAGTGGGTTATGGATGTTATGATCGTGTGAAACAAAACCCTTATTATTTGAGTCACTACCTATATTATCCCTAATTCTAGGGGTCTTAGACCACATGTAGTTCTCCCTTAGGGAATGTGCACCATCAAATCAGATAGTATGCTAGAATGAATTTAACCTAGGCCCTTCTTTGATCAAGCATGTAAATGCCTAGGTGTGAAATCTAAGTATTATGTAGAGTATTTGAGATATACTATTAGTTTATTTTATGTAAATAAGTGCCAAAATAGTAATTGCTAGATGTAAAAATGCCTTGTGTGGTTCCTTATATAGGAGGATCTTTATTTTGAATATAATACCTTGTTCACTGGCCAAAAATTCATCAAAAAGATATAAAAAACATAAGAGAAGGGTCATGGAGAGGTTAGGATTCAAACTTGTGTCAAAGGGCCCGTTGAATACTAAAGCCACAAGTGGACACTAACACCATGTAGCACTACTATGTTGAAAGTGGTGTTAATGTCCTAAAGTTCAGAATAGAGAAAAAATTAGGGATGATAGGTTAGGGGCCCATAGGACTGGGAAAAGGTGAATTGTGACTACTGGGGGTGTCAAAAATAGGGAAAATAAGACACAATAAAGATTAAAAAGTCTCAATATGGTTGTGTGAATAAGGACTATAACCATCACTAAGACCCTTGTGTGAAAGAGTAACAAAAGACATAGTAATTGTGGTTGCTTGAATAAATTAGGGTGTTTACAATAACATGCTCTATGTATCTAATATGTGATACACACATTGTATCAATTCCTTATTGACTCATATTGAATAGAAGTTACATTTCTAAAAATACAAGACTTCTGCCTAAATTCTTTTGCATGTATTCACTCTTTATACCTTTGAGTTACCTCTAATGCATAGTTATCTCTTGCATGCTTGGTCTTAATCACTGTGTAGTGTAGATCATTGATATCATAATAATAGCTTTCTATTTCTATGCTTGTAAACATGCAAGTGCAATGAGAGAGAGAAGGATTATTGGTTGGTTTTGTTTCAAAGTACCTAGAGGAATGTTGTAGTAAAATTAAGATGAATGATACCTAGAAGCAACCTAAGGCAACCCTAGATGTTAAAAAATTTATTGTTGATGTACTGGAGGCATAACACATTAATATTTTTATCCAATAATATGAGTTGATGATGAAACTCAACCCAACACCTTCTGATGCTCCTCAAAATTTCATTCAATAATAATTTCAACAACAAAATCCCTTCAAAGTGAAACTTAATATTTACATTCCTTTTTTTGAAGGCAAAATTGATGTGACAATATTATATGCCTGGATTTGATAACTTGAGGAATACTTCTTAGTCAAACATTTTATTGATGATGAGAAGATCACCTTTACATTATTGAAGATGTCTATGCTAGTTATTCACTAATGGGATAACTTCAACTCACATCATATTAAATATTATGTTCCAATTAAGTCTTAGAATACCTTTGTCGACATGATAGAGTACTATCTTCTCTATCACTTTGAGGATGAATACATCAAGTTCCGACAATTGCAACAATGAAAATATTACACCAACACATTCCATTACTACGCTACATGCCTATGAGATAATTTGAGTGAACAACATAAGGTATTGAGTTACCTTTAATGCATAGTTATCTCTTGCATGCTTGGTCTTAATCACTGTGTAGTGTAGATCATTGATATCATAATAGTAGCTTTCTATTTCTATGCTTGTAAACATGCAAGTGCAATGAGAGAGAGAAGGATTATTGGTTGGTTTTGTTTCAAAATACCTAGAGGAATGTCGTAGTAAAAGTAATATGAATGATACCTAGAAGCAACCTAAGGCAGCCCTAGATGTTAAAAAAAATATTGTTGATGTACTGGAGGCATAACACATTAATATTTTTATCCAATAATATGAGTTGATGATGAAACTCAACCCAACACCTTCTGATGCTCCTCAAAATTTCATTCAATAATAGTTTCAACAATAAAATCCCTTCAAAGTGAAACTTAATATTTACATTCCTCTTTTTGAAGGCAAAATTGATGTGACAATATTAGATGTGTGGATTTAACAACTTGAGGAATACTTCTTAGTCAAACATTTTATTGATGATGAGAAGATCACCTTTACATTATTGAAGATGTCTATGCTAGTTATTCACTAATGGGATAACTTCAACTCACATCATATTAAATATTATGTTCCAATTAAGTCTTAGAATACCTTTGTCGACATGATGGAGTACTATCTTCTCTATCACTTTGAGGATGAATACATCAAGTTCCAACAATTACAACAATGCAAATATTACACCAACACATTCCATTACTACGCTACATGCCTATGAGATAATTTGAGTGAAAAACATAAGGTATTGAAGCACATCAATAAACTCTCACCTTATATCCATGTGAAGATGGAATTATTGATTTTTGACTCTTTGGGGAAAGTCTATTTCAATGCCACTAAAATTGAATCCAAGGAAAAAATGAATTAGCGTTTCATCTCTTTATCTAATATCATGTACAAGAGTCAACCCACACACAATTACTCAATCCAACCTCCTACACATAAGTAAAACACTTCTCACAAAGGAGAGAAACCTAAGAAGACTACATAGAACTTGATTGCTCTTATGATTTTTACTTAATACAAAGTTAAAAATAAATATAGTGAAAATAGTGCCATTGTCATCACTTGCACACCCATTACAAATCTAAATGTCATGCATAATAATCTTTGATTTCCTAGTTTACATTAGGTTCCATGTTGACGAATGATAATGATCCAAAAGTGAATTGTCTAAGCACCAACATCACTGTGATAGACACCTTTGAGTAGCATGAACATATTTTCCACACAAAGTTTAGGGTGAAGAGTTAGCCTCTTCATGTCATTATCAAAAATGGTAGCCAAAATAATATAATTTTGCAAACCACAACACAATGCCTTGGCCTTACCACTAACGTGCATTCCAGTCCATAGTCAATGATGTGGCTTTAGTAGGGGAAGGGTATACATGTTTAGTGACAATGCACCTTTCACTATAAAGTCAATCCTGTGGATGGCACCATCACTTGTAGCATCACACCTTTTGAGGTCTATGACATCTTATTGGAAAGGTTATATTTGTATGTATGTGAAGTTACATATCAATCCAAGACACAACATTGGACTGTTCATGCATAAAATCACTTTTTCAACCTCTTTAAGTCTTTACCAACAACTAAATTCACCTTAGTCTCTGCCAAACAATGCCATGTTAAGTTGTGGAGCTAAAAGCTTCACTGATGCAAATGGTGGAGGTTGCTAAGTGTTAAAGTAACCGACGTCAGTCATATTCAATGTACAAAGTAACTGACATTGGTTATGATCGACCGGCATCGGTCAGACAGGAACCGACGTCGGTCACCTGTGTGTTTCAGAACTGGTCTAATTTTAGACGAACAATTAGTTTGCATGTAAAGACTAATTTTAGTCTTGAGTCTGCGTTTCTAATTATTGTAATTGGGAAGTCTAATTATTGTTTGGTTTGGGATCTATTTAAGAGACCCATGGGGCTGTATTGTAAAGAAGGACAAGTCTAAGGACAAAAGGATTAGATAATTCACTTGAAGGCAAGAACAATAATTAGGTTGGTTATCTCAAGGGGTGTAAGATTAGTTGATCTATAGGTAGCAAGATCAGGGAGATCTACATGGCAAGCAAGGTCAGTTGATCTGTGGTGTAGCAAGATCAAGGAGATCTGCGGGTGTGTGTGTGTAAGGTCAGTTACATCCGTGGGGTAGCAAGATCAAAGAGATCTGTAACACAACAAGGAGCAAGATCAAGGAGATCTACTTGTGTATGTAAGGTAGACAAAACAACCATTGAGTTGATTGTCACTGGGTATTGGTATTGTAGGCAAAACAATCGGTTGAGTTGGTTGTCACAAGGACTGGAGGAAACAACAACTTGGTATTGAGTTGATTGTTGGTTGTAATTGAGAGAGAGAGAACTCTTGAGGGAGAATTACTATATGCCCAAGAGGTGTGGGAAGAAGCATGAGATTTCTTCATTGTATTTCCTTCTGGAAGAGTGTTAATACAAGATTGTATTGTCTCTCATATTCTGTGCTATTTTTGAATTCTAGTTACATATTACTTTTGGTTAAATTCCGTGTTTAGTTGCTTATACAAAGGTAATCAATTGTGCTCTTAGGAAAGGATCCTAACAAGTGGTATCAGAGCTTGGTTCACTAACACCTTGGTTTCAGAGTGTGTTAAGTGTTTGTTGATTACAAGTCACTCACAGGGGTTTCTATTTGAGTGGGAGTAAAGCAATGGCAGAAGAAAGTATGCTAAGAATAGAGAAATTCAATGGCAAGAATTATCAATTATAGAATTGTGGAAAGAAAGGGCATGTAGAGAAAGATTGTTGGTTGGTAGAAGATCAACATGAAAGAAATAAAGAAGCAAATGATGCAGGTATTGTTGCACGGGATGCTCTTATATGTTTTTTGGATAAAGTAGAATCTTGAGTTTTAGATTTTGGTGCCTCTTTCCATGCAACCCCAAATAGAGTATTTTTCCATGAGTATGTCCATGGATACTTTGGAAAGATTTATTTAGGGGTTGGTGAGCCTTGTCAAATTGTTGGCAAAGGGGAAGTGCGCTGAAATTGCAGACGGGCAACACATGGGTGTTGAAGGATGTCATGCATGTTCCCATCCTGAAGAGGAGTCTAATTTCTGCAGGAAAGTTGGGTGATGAGGGTTGCATAGTAACTCTCACAGTGGAATCTTGGAAAGTTTTCAAGGGTGCACTTGTATTAGCAAGAGGTAAGAAAGTAGGTACACTTTATCTATCTACTTGTATTACTGATTCTCCTTCTATTTTATCTACTTCAGATGTAGATGCAAAGATGTGGCTCTGTAGGCTTGGTCACATGAGTGAGAAGGGAATGGATGTTCTTAAGTCAAATAGTAAGCTTTCAGATTTGAAAAGCATAGATCAAGATTTATGTAAGCAACATAAGAAAGTGAGGTTTCTTGAAATTGGGTCAACAAAGAAGGGAGCTTCTATTAGAGGATCACAGTATTGCATAAAGAGGAAATCTGATGTTTTTGACAAAGTTAAGAATTGAAAAGCCTTGGTTTTCAAGGAGAAGATGATGGATAGAGATTAGCTAAAGAGGCTAAATAATTTTGAGTAGGGCAGTGTTGATTTGGACAAGGTTATGATCCAAAATGAGCTCGCAGGTAAAAATCATCACTCACAGCAAAACACAGTTACTGACATCAGTCAGGTGAGAATTGACGTCGAACATGTAAGAACTGACATCAATCAGGTCGGTCACATAGAATCGACATCGGTCGAGTGTAGACTGAGAGGTGACTGAGATCGGTCACTGTTAGAACAAATTTTGGGCAGATAGCAAGCTGTCAAGGAGTCTCAAATGCCCATGTGGAGGTTCGAAAGGGTAAGTAAGCCTCAAATTCATTATTCTCCTTCTTTATACTACTTGTTGCTTATTGATGGTGGAAAACTAGGAAGTTTTAAAGAGGTAATGCAGGTAGAATCTAGAAAATAGTGGGAGCATGGCATGAATGAGGAAATTGATTCCTTGGGAGAGAACCAAACATGGGATTTGGTAGAGTTGCCAGCCGAAAAGAAAGCACTGAAAGACGAATGGATTCACAAGTTAAAGAAAGGAGAGAATGGACAGGTGAGACAGAAGGCCAGGTTATATGGTCTTGAGCAAGCTCCATGACAGTGGTATAGGTTTGATAGGTTTATGACAAAGCATGGCTTTAGTCAATGTCAATGTGATCATTGTGTTTATTTTACCAAGTTGGATAATGGTTGTTACGTTATCTTATTACTGTATGTAGTGTATATGCTTGTTGCAGGGTCACACATGTAGAGATTTGTTGAGCTAAAGGTAAAAGTAGCTCAGACATGTGCCAAGAAGGATTTAGGAGGAGCAAAGAAAATCCTTGGCATGAGTATTTTTAGAGACAGGGAAAATCACAGGTTGATTTTGTCTCAAGAGGATTATGTGAATAAGGTAGTGGAGAGGTTCAATTTGCAGGATGTAAAACTGGTAAGCACACTTATGGTTGGACAGTTCAAGTTGAGCTATGAACAATGTCCTGAATCACATGATGAGGTTGAGTGCATGGTATGTACTAGACCTGATATTTCCCAAAAAGTGGGAGTTGTCAGCAGGTTTATGGCCAATCTAGGAAAGGAGCACTAGGAAAGTAGTTTAGTGGATTCTCAGGTATCTGAGAGGGACCAGCAACAAGTATTTATGTTATGCAGGGTCAAGCACTTCTCTACATGGGTATGTAGATTCGGATAGGGCAGGTGACTTGGATGACAGGAGAAGTACCATAGGATATGTGTTCATTGTTGGTGGAATGACGGTTAGCTAGATTTTAGAGTTGCAAAAGGTTGTTGCAGTCACGGTGGCTAGCAAGGATAAGAACCCTACAGATATGTTAACAAAGCCAAGAACAAAAGAGAATCTTCATTCAACTTTTGTTGGTCTTCAAGACTGAACTTGAAGATGTGGAATACAAGCTAGAAACAAATTAGAAGATGTATAGGTACAGGTACAGGTACAGATGCAGCTATTTATCTATAAGTGGGAGATTATTAAGTTATGGAGCTAAAAGCTTCACTGATGCAAATGGTGGAGGTTGCTGAGTGTTAAAGTAACTGATGTCAGTCTGATCAACCGATGTCGGTCATATTCAGTGTACATAGTAACCGACATCGATTAGACAGGAATCGACATCGGTCACTTGTGTGTTCCAAAACTGGTCTAATTTTAGATGGACAGTTAGTTTACATGTAAAGACTAATTTTAGTCTTGAGTCTGCATTTCTAATTATTGTAATTGGGAAGTCTAATTATTATTTGGTTTGGGATCTATTTAAGAGACCCATGGGGCTGTATTGTAAAGAAGGACAAGTCTAAGGATAAAAGGATTAGATCCTTCACTTGAAGGCAAGAAAAACAATTGGGTTGGTTGTCTCAAGGGGTGTAAGATTAGTTGATCTGTAGGTAGCAAGATCAGGGAGATCTACATGGTAATCAAGGTCAGTTGATTTATGGTGTATCAAGATCAAGGAGATTTGCGGGTGTGTGTGTGCAAGGTCAGTTAGATCTGCAGGGTAGCAAGATCAAGGAGATCTGCAACACAAAAAGGAGCAAGATCAAGGAGATTTGCTTGTGTATGTAAGGTAGACAAAACAACCATTGAGTTGATTGTCACCGGGTACTGGTATTGTAGGCAAAACAACCGGTTGTGTTGGTTGTCACAAGGACTAGAAGAAACAACAACTTGGTATTGAGTTGATTGTTGGTTGTAATTGAGAGAGAGAGAACTCTTGAGGGTGAATTACTGTACGCCCAAGAGGTGTGGGAAGAAGAGTGAGATTTATTCATTGTATTTCCTTTTGGAAGAGTGTTAATACAAGATTGTATTGTCTCTCATATTCTGTGCTATTTTTGAATTCTAGTTACATATTACTTCTGGTTAAATTTCGTGTTTAGTTGCTTATACAAAGGTAATCAATTGTGCTCTTAGGAGAGGATCCTAACATGCCATACAATCATTTTACATACACAAAAGTTTGTGTTACTCATATTCATCCTGACACACCTATGCATGAGATAAGTCAAGCTTTGGTATCACAAACTATGCAATCAACATCTAGTAGCAACAAATGGATAAGTTACTAAAATAACATGATGAAGTATTCAAAGAGATTGAAGGAATTCCAACACGCTGTGCAATAAATCAATGCATTGATTTGGTCCCTAGATCCCCTCTTTCAAATGACCCTTTGCATCACATATTAGTTTAGGATTTTGATGAAATATAACGCTAAATACAAGAGCTACTTAATCATGGTAAGATTAGGTGAATATCAGACCTAGCTCTTCTCCTTTCAGGATTCTGATAGCCCTCATGCCAAAGAATTATGGGTAATGGCATCTCTGAATAGACTATCATGCACTCCACAAAATCATGGTGAAGAATCAGTATCTATTGTCGTGCATTGAGACCTCCCAGACCAACTTAGAGGTACACAATACTTCACCAAAATTGACTTGAACTTAAGTTACCATTAGGTTCTAGTCTATGCTAAATATGTTAGGAAGACATCCTTTAATAAACAATAAGGATTATATGAATATTTGGTTATGCCTTTCGGCCTAACTATTTAACCCTTTTTAGAGATGCGGTGTTTAGGGGATAGAATAAGCTATACACAAGGATGAATAAAACTATTATATAGTAGGATAATTAATTTTAAGCTTAGATAAATGAATATTCTAAATGAAAATATTGATATATGCTAAATATATAAAGTACCAAATTCAAAATATGTTCTATTAATTGTAATGCTGAGGAAAAATATGCTTAGTTGGATTTATAATACGTAGGTGGATTTGAGTTCTACATAGGACGAAGTGTGCAAGATCCTGATTCTAAGATAGTCACAAGATTTTATAAATGATTATTCTATAGCTTTAGACACTACCTTCAACCTTGGGAAACTATCATTGATGCTATTGTTTAGTATAAAATATGCACTAGATTGTGATGTTACCAACTTTGTTGTTATCAGTTTTTTGTCAACTTTCTGCTTATGTATTTAGAACTAGAATACAAGATGTATTTATCTATTTATGGATCAAAATCTATTTCTTCACCGTTCTTCACCCTTGTGATGTGTTTGCCAAAAATGGGTTAGTGGGCTCACAATGTCAAGCCAACCTCAAAAATCTCTCTGTGAATGAGTGTTGCCTATGTATCATTATGATTATTATTGGGGTTAGAAACTTTGTTAATGAAATAAAAATCAAAACCAAATATGTTTCTAGAACCTCTAGCCCAATGCCTCATGTGCACCTCTAGCCCAATGCCTCATGAGCTAAGGCAAAGCTAAATAAAATTGAAATCAATAAAAGAAACAAATAACTATTACCTTCATTTTTGAGGAGTACTCACCTTGTTATATGTGGATGTGGCTAGGATGTAGTCTCAAGAAGTCTTTAGCAATGTTATTGTCATGAAATACACCATCTCCTCTTGAAAACATTGAGTAATTGAATTGATAAGAGTGGGATTTGATGCACTAGCTAGCTTGGGAATTTGACAGAGTTTTTCTATTAAAACTTGAGTATGGAATATGAAGAGGGGTGACCCTTTATTTATAGGAAAAATGACCAAATGTGAGTCCTCCATCTTGACTTCAATATGGAGGGTGAAGAATTCACCCCAAGGAATCAAATGGATCATGACATGGATCGCCAATATGATCCCTTCATCTTGTCCAAGATGAAGGGTAGAGGATGCTCCTCAAAATATCCCAAGGGGGATTAATATGAGCCTTCCATCTTGCATGTAAGATGGAAGGTGGAGAATGCCCCTCTAAAATATCTTGAGGGATGAAATGAGATCCCTCCATCTTGTTTCCAAGATGAAGGGTGGATAATACTTCTCAAAAATATCTTAAAATGTGGAATGAGGCCCCTTTATCTTGTCTCCAAGATGAAGATTGGATAATGCTCCTTGGAGAGTGCCCCACATGAGGTGGAAAATGGAGAAATTGAATTAAATTAGATATTCTAATTATATGATTTCTAATTAGATAAAACATTAATTAATATAATAAAAGATATTGATTTAATCAATATGATATGAACATGAATTAGGTTGATTTGATTGATTAAAAGGGAAAATGATTAATTAATTAGAGAAAAGGAGATGAATAGTGATGACCAAAATCATGACCAAAAACAGGACCAGAGTGGTAATTTAATGATATAATATGGTGAATTACCTAAATTAGGGATGACCCAAGTTGAATTCAAACTCATAATTTAAATACATAGAGGTAATCAAGATGAACAATTATATTAGACCAGTTTGTGTATAATTTGTGGGAAGTCATTCTGTTTTGCAATTTTGACACAAGTGATTAAAATGGAGTGTCTATATTTTGCCCATGTTTGAGGAGGTGTTTCAAGTCATAGAAAAAAGTAATGTATTCTCAAATACTAATAAAAACCATTAGAATGAGTGGATGAAAAAGTAGACTAATGAAATAAAGAATATTATAATTTTATGTTTTTGTTAAATGTGTTAACAAATAGGTTCGAAGATGTCCCAAAATGGCCCTTGGTAAGCCTTGGATGCCCCCTCAAGGGGAAAGTTAGAAAATATTTTGGATGAGTGGACTCATGAAATGATGAAATGACAGTATTTGAAAATCTTGAGAGGAGAAAAAATGAAGAAGATAGAAGAAAATAGGATAAATAGACATTGAAGCCAAAATTAAGCCTTTAGAGAAGAATGAACAACATATAATGGTGTAGGGGGAATTTTAAATTAGGAGGCTATATATTCACCCTTAGGGGTAAAATTGATTCATTTTTACCCTAGACATTCAAAATTTTATCTCTGATATTTGAGTGAAAGTGACATGGAGAAAATGGCTCATAGACCATGTTCGAGATCACTTCCAAACTGAGTGCAAGAGTTCATACAAGCATGGGGAGTAGGACCTCTAGTAGGTACCTTTATTTTTGTGTTTAATTAGAATTTAAGTACATTTATTGCATGTAGAAGTAGGATAAAAAATGAATCCAATGTTTTCATAATATCAGATTTGACTTCAAAAATGATAAAATTATGTACAAAAATGGTAGATTCGATGTGAAAATAATGAATTCAATCGTGAAAACGGTGAAAATGCACCCAAAAATTGTGATTTTACCAAAATGGTGAAATGGCACAAAGCATTTTGTAAAGTGGTGAGTTTGACCATGAAAATGGTGAATTGGTTTCGATAACAACAAAAATGCCCAGAAGAATAGCAAATTGGTAAAATGATGAAAATACTCGAAGAAGCAATAAAATGGTCCCAGAATCAGTGAAATGGCCCTATTAAGTGGTTAATTCATCATAAAATGTAAAAAAATGATTGAGCCCACCTAAAATGGTAAAAATACCATGATAAGCAATGAATTCACATGAAAATGGCAAAAATGACCCTACAAAATGGTGATTTTGCTTGAAATTAGTGAAAACATCATAATGCCTAGAATAAGAGAAATTGATTAGGGAGAAGATTGAGAAAGTGGATGACAAGTTGACTAGAAGGGTAAATGTGAGACAAGATGATAGGATTTACATGATGAGGACTAGGTTAAAAATGACTTGATAAAGTGAATTGCTAGGAAAGAGGACTCATTAACAAGTAGAATTTGATTGAATTAGCTATAAATGACTGAATTTAGCTACCTTAATTGGATTTTAGGAGTAGGTGGATGTGCTCATAGTGTGTGAGAGGTGATCCCACATTTTATGACAATCGATAGTACAGATAGGGGAGATGTGCAACTTATTTATAGTGATTGGCCTCTTATACATGGTGAGGATGCAATGATTAGGGCATATTAGGCATTCCTCAGTACCCTAACTATGAGATGGTGATATGACACCTAGACATTCTAGTTACTGATAAGAGAGGTGACCATCACATTAGAGGATTTTTGGCATATCCTATGAGTGTTGATCATAGGATGATGACTATACTAGCTAACACCAGGGCTCAAACAAGATATGTTGGAGGACTTGACTAGCCATATTGACATTAAGATGGTTCAAGGAGGATATGTGGATATTGATGTGATCAATCTAGTGATGAATATGCCATAAGATGTGGTAGTGGAGGCTAATCCCCCACCATAGCAGTAGTTAACATAATGAGATGTTGATGGATTTTGTTAGTGGCATTATATTTCCTAACATGAGCAAACAGTTCTTCCACATGGGTATGGGAGGAGTGGTCAAGGATATGATAGAGAAAACAATCATATTTTCATGGGGGTTTGCCATATTAACATAATTATACCATGATTTACATTGTGTGGTATATCAAGGATGTAGTATTGATGCTGCCACATTACTCCAAATATGGGTGTGGGATCATATTTCTATTGAGAGACTAGTGGGATAGTGACAAGTGGTATCAGGTTAGACTCAGACATAGGGGACATAGGGGGATCTATAGTATTATAGATAATCCCTAGATGAGATGACAAAAGTAGACCTAACATGGAGACCATACTTAGGTATTCAGTACCAATGGGATGAGGATGAAAAGTATATATAGTATATGACCATGATTTACTACATTGTTGGTTTACATGACTATACTATTGAGAGCTATAGATCAAACATGGTGCAGTGTTACTTCAGGCTATAACAAGATGTACCCATGGGTCCACATCAATTTTCCCATGCGACCAAAGAGACATATCATTGGGGGCCAATAGTGGATCAAGCAAAGGTAGGGGCTAGTTTTGGTTTGATTCCATAGGTAGCATGGGCCTACACAAGAGGTATAATAGATGTAGGAGTGATGACAATGCATGTGACATAGTGGGCCCAACATCAAACACTAAGGTTGACCACTCCAATCAATTATGATTAGGGATAGGGATAGGGAGATTAGGGAGCTCATGCATAGGCATAGGTACCATTATAGGTTGAGGTTGATCCCCATAGTGATGGTAGTGGATTATGGAGGAGGGAGATGAGGAGGGATATGAGGACGTGGAGTTGGAGTATGTAGAGGAGGTAGATGTGGATATGTGAGGAGATGGTTGATATATAAATATATGGATTAGACATGTCTTTGGACATGATGATAGATATAGGACAGGCTATCCCATTCATACCTAAAGTATCTTCCTCTAATTAGACCACCATTGATAGGTTATGATAGGAGATTAGTGCTAGGGAGGTAAATATAACAGTGTTACAGGATATAGTATCCCATTGATCACAATAGTTGACTATAACACATAGTTAGATTATTGTAGATCATGCAAATATATCTAAACTGAGGGCATATGTGAGCCACATGTTATAGGTGTAGGCTCATTTTATTTCAAATAGATTATACTTGAGCAGAGTGAGAGACAACTCAAGTAGAGTGAAATTTTGCTTGAGCAAAGTGGGATAACATCTATAGGCAGAGAAATAGGGCCAAGGCAAATTTAATCATAGTTCAAATAGAGTGAGATGATGCTCTAGATATTGTGACTTAAAGGGGCTTAATTTAGACATTTGATAAGAGCCTTAGGATAAGGATAAGGCTAGTTACTATAAGAGCCTCTATGAGGTAGCAGTACCAATAATAGTTAGGGCTTTGACTTTTTTATAGTGTACATAACTCAACATCGAGATTAGGCAAGTCTCATAAGACATCCATATCAATCATATCTATGTCTCAACCACCTCCTCCATCACTAGTGATATGTCCTCCACCATAACAGGCCCCACCCTAGGATAAGATAGGGGATATATCTCCATGAGATGATACATAGGGTGGATCTACTAGGGATGGGCATAACTAGAGTTGATTTTGAGATGATAGATTTATAGTTTTGATCCATGAGATGTAAATATTATTATGATGTACTCAGATGATATGAGATGTATTTATATTTTTGTTTATGTATATGGATTAATGTGGATGTATATGGACTCATGGATCTTTGATTTGATAAATATAGAGATATACAAGCATATGATTTTTTGTTAGTGTCTCATGTGATGTTTATCTCATTTGCTTATGTTTGCTTTACTTAGATTAGATGTGGTTGATATGATTTTTATTTTGAGATGATATTTTGATGATATATATATATATATATATATATATATATATACATATGTTGTGCTTAATGATGTAATGTGATGTTATTGATTATGATGGTTGTGTATGGATATCAATGGTTATTATGAGTTTGTCATTATCTTATGATTGGATTAGATAGAGAGATAATTGATTTGACATTATTGTGTGATTAGACCTTTGATTATTGATTTTTAATATTTCAAATGACAATATGCATCCTAATCTAGAAATAAATCATGATAATATTTGTTTGTCCAGGTGAGTAAATTTTAATTTAAATGCAACTGGATACAATATCAATCAAGATAAAGAAAATCAAGTTTGAAATGTAAAACATAATGCACTTAATTTGAATTTAGATATAAATGTCCACAACTTAAAATCTTGATATGAATAATCAAGACTTAAATTGGAAAGCATAATGTACTAAACTAAGGAAACTGAGTAACAAAAGAACACACAAGTAAACAAACACACAAGCAACACACAAACACACAAGTGAAAACAAAGAAATGTTGAGGGGAAAAATTTACACAATTATTCCACAAGCCAAGATTAATTTATATGGACTGTGAAAGCATTAAATATTTGAAACAAATAAAAATTCAATTAGTAAATGAGTGTGTATGACATTAATACGTTACTCTTAAAACCAAGGGTATGCTAAAACAATCATGATTTAAGAGGGGGACTAGATGAATAAGTAAGGGGTTGTCGAGCTGACTCTAAATGTCCCATGCAAATGGATGTTGCCTATATAGTCTCATGGACTTTAGGCCAAATGTAATTCTCCCAAGGATTGGAAAAAAATAAAGGTGATGTCAAGTAAAGAAGATTGATTATAAAGGACTGAGCTTGCCAAGATAGTGAGGGCATATAAAGAATGATCTTTCCAAAATTTCAAGGTGTGGGATAATGATACCCTCACAAAATGGTGAGAGCATACGATAAGGGATGGCTGAGCTAACCTCAAAAAATTGAGTGCTACTTACATAGTCTAATTAGACCTCAAGCCACTATAGTTTCATATAAATTAGGAGTAAAATATGATAAGTATGATCAGAAAAATAAAAAAATGATTTAGATTAGATGGTTGAACTCAAAAAATGGTGAGAGCATGAATAATTAACTTACACAATGATGATAGCGTAGAAGAGAAAGAAAATTGGTCTCACTTTTGAGATGTACTCATGAGCAGATGGAAACACCTATGAGGTACTTCAATATGTGCCACCTAACTATGAGCGAATGGAAATCCATGTTGACTCACAAAATGACAAGTAGTTAATGATATCATATTAGAGATGGGCACATATTGGGAACCTTTTTAAAATGTGAACCCTACAATTTTTGTAGGGTGTGGAAAGGAACACTTGGATGTTTAAGTATTTTATGGAATATTTGATGTTTAGGGTTTTTGGAACATTTGAATGTTTAGGAATTTTGAGAATATTGGAATGTTTAGGTTTTTTTGGAATATTGGAATGTTTAAGATTTTTGGGAGTACTAGAATGTTTAGGATTTTTGGGAATATTGGAATGCTTAGGAATTGTTGGAATATTGGAATGTTTAGGATTTTTGTGGAATATTGCAAAGTTTGGAACAAAGAAATGGGAATGAAATAGATTGGTATTAGAAAACTCATCATAAATGATATAAATGGACTCTATGTCACTACCAAGAATATCATCATTAAACATAAAGGTTGAATCACTTTTAAGATGTGTGGGGATAACCTTAGGTGATTTATATCTAAGACCTTGCTTCTTTGAATTCTTAGTGGAAAAAATAGGATCTAGTTTGCCTTGTTATTTTGATCCCAAACCTTTGCCTTTATAAACACAATTTTCCATAATTCTATTTGGGATGGGATACATTTTGCTTTGAAATTAAGGAGCAAAACCTTCATCATACATCCATGACTCAACTGTTTGTTTCAAATCTTATTGATTAAATGCTTTGCCTAGTATAAATGGTATATATCCTTTGGGGTGAGATTATACCTTCTTCTTATGCCATTCCATCTTGGGCCTATCATGGGATTTGGGTGATCTAGGGAGTTTGGCAATATGAAAAAATATTTTTGATACTCTATGTGCCAAGGTCCTTATCATGAATATTGAAAGAAGAAGAATTTAGAGGGGGAATATGTACGTTAGAAGAAGCAAGGGTACTAGGATCAAGATAATTAGATTTAGGTGGATCAAACATCACTTGTCCTTTTTGATATCATGCTTAGCACTAAGACAATAAGTGTATTGGCTACCCTCTTCTTTCAAATGTTTATAATATTGATAAGGTTGTAGATCCCCAAGAATAATGACCTTCATTACAAAATGAGGAAATTTTATGCATTGATGTAGCGTGGAGGGAACTACATGTATCTCATGGATCCATGGGTGGTTAAAAAGGATATCAAGTCAAGGTCAATAACATGACATAGGGTACTATGAATGACAAGCCCAACCTAGATGGGTAAGGAAACTATACCTATTGACTGCCTTTTAATATTATCACATCCTTTAATGCTAATGGTATCATTCTTCAAATCTACTCCACTTTATCCTAAATGCTGGATTAACTTTAATGGAATAATATTGAGGCATTAACCATTATCTATGAACACCCACTTGATTTTATGGCAAGTAATGGTGACTTCAACATACAAGGAATTTGTATGTGAAGAACCAGGGGTTGTCATGTCACTATGATCAAATATAAGTTGTGGTCCAGGAGATAGATGTCATACTAATGCTTGGAATTCATCAAATGTGATATTATTAGGAACCTTAGATTGGCTCAAAATCTCATATAAAATATTCTTATAGATTAGAGATGTACACAAAAGATCAAATATGGAAATCTACACTAGTGTCTTATTCAATTGATCCACAAGATCATACTACTTTGTGATAGGAGGTGAATATTTGGGTTTGGATTAATTTTGAATAGGATTAGAATTGGAAGGTGGATTAGGATTAATAGGAGGAGATCCAGGCCCTTGAAGGGTAATTTTAGGGCATCAAGTTATACCATCATAATCTTGAGTAGGAATAAGATTATGGGAATTAGAGGAATAATAGACATGTCTTGGGATGTTAACTCTTAGATGGAGATTATATGGAGGAGGAACTCCCAAAATAGTTGGACTAGATCCTATAATGGAGGGATTTTATTATTGGGAATTGTTAGAATGGGAACAAAGATTAATTATGATCGTGGCCACATGATGTTCCATGATACATACCACCATGTTTTAATTATAGGGGGTAACATAATAATCAGCATTTTTAGCCCAAGAACCCTAATTTTGATTATGATTATTAACCTATTGATTCTATCGTTGCTCATTCTAATTAGTATTATGTTGAGGAAAAAGAGCTCTATAGATCTTCATGTTCTTATTAGAATGGGATGATGCATTGTTTAAATCAATCTCCCCTATATCCAACATGTCTTGGATAAGATGTCTAATTTACACACATCTATGAATACCATGACCCTTTACACAATGATACTCACAATACTCTTTGTCTTGATACCACTAAAGTTTGGGTTGGCTTTTGTCAAATGGTTTGGTATTAGGCCAAGTAATCATATTTGCAACAAGTAGCTTTTAAAATACTACCTCAATATGATCTTCAAGCTTATCAAATGGTTTTCTATTGAACTGATTCCTTAGAGGAGGTGGCCTATGAAAAAAATGTGGTTGTGGTGGAGGAGACATCTACATTGGTAGTGACTACACCATGTGAACATGTCTTGATTCTGTTACTCCATTACCAAACACATTCTTCTTATGATTGAAGGGTTTGGGATTCTCTTCTACACTTGTTAGATTTGGGGTTGAAGTTTGATTTTGATTTTGGTTTTGAGTTTGATGTTGGGGTTGATTTTGTGAATAAATTTTGATCAATCCTTTATTAATGAGAGCCTTTTCCATTTTAGCTCCTTTGCAAATGACTTCATCAAAGTTTTCTAGATAAAGTAATATAAGTTAAGATCCAATTTTGAATTTAAATTTGTCATGAATATGTTTGTTATCTCATCATCAGGCAAAGAATGTGAAAATATGTTGGCCAATGCTCACCACCTTTAAAGATAACTTGAAAAAATCTCTCTACCTCATTGTTTGATATTACACAATTAAACCATGGTCAACTCATGTTCAATATTATACAATAAGTGTTTAACAAATTTATTTGATAAATCATCAAAATTTGTGATAGAACCTTTTGGGAGATGCATGAAAATTTCCAAAGATTTCCCAACCAAGCTCTGTGAGAAAAGATAAAGCATAAAATTGGGGTCATAACCTACTTCTTGGCATGCAACAAAAAACTCCTTTAGGTGTTCCCTTAGGTCACCCTTTCATTTATACTTGTCAAATTTAGGGATTTCAAAATGAGATGGGAAGGGTATTTGGAATATGCTTGTGTTAAATTAATATAATCATATTTTATCCAACTTATACTTCCATCCTTGATTCCATGCTTGTAATCCTGAAATTGTGTCCTTGATAGCCTACCACTTTTGGGGAAAATAAGTATTTTAGAATGTATGTGGGGGATTGTATGGTCGAGAATGAAATTGTGGATTAGCTAGATTTGTGGTAACTCTTTACACTAACCTATTAAGACTAGTAGTCATGTTTCTGGGATTGAATTGGTTATGAGGGACGTGGTGTTGATTGGGATTTGAAGATGGAATGTAGACTCATTAATATGTGATAAGAATTCATTGTATTTGAGTGAGGAGTTATTATTAATTGGTAGGAATTCATTGCTAATTAGAAGTAATCTATTGTCTAGATGGATCATTAATATGTACTAGACAAAACCTAATGGGTATTAGAGAGAACTTGATTAGATTTAGATGGGTTGTGTTGGGGGCACGTGAGCTAGAAGATATACTTTATGTCTTAGTAGGAACTTATTTGGAATGATTTGAGAATTTTATAGTTATTGAGGGGGGATTTGTTCAGATGGGATTTTGAGAGTGGGATAAACATGAATTTGATGGGATGAGGAAATGTTTGTTGTGGATTCTCAACAAATTAGTGTGAGTAATATATGAGTATATTTTGCTCAGGAGCAATGGATGTCTACAGAGTAGGGAATGGATCAACCAATGAATTTTTAACCCGATGCTCAATAGGTTGATTAAAATCTATAAGTGGAGTGTCAGAATGTGGAACATTAACTAATAAAGCTACAAGATTAGTCAACACTTGACCAAAATTGTATAATTAGGTTACAATGATAGGTGAACTTGGGGTGGGGTAAAAATTAATTTCTTCCCCTTTCTAGATATTGTTGGGAATAACAATGTTTGAACAATTTTTGGACCATGACTAGAAGAAGGTAAATCCTTAGTCTAATCTATGATTTCAACAATATTATGTGGTTGAGATCTCACAATATTATGCAAGTTCTATATAGGATAATCAGGGTAAATATTAACACCCATATCTAATAAGTGCAAGATAGCTTCATCTCTGTTCTCAAATAATCCTTACTCAAATCGAGCTTGAATTGCATCATAACTCAGTGGCACATATTCATACTTAAGTTGATGGACTTCTATATTATATGAGTTCATATAATCTTATTGATTGTGTGGATAATCTAGTTGGTATGTGAATAAATTTATATGGTATTATGGATTTTATGTCCAATCATCATCATAAGAAACATTTTAAGCCATGCCACTTATCGTGTATTGAGGCATGCTAGATACTAAAATGCCTAAGACCCTTTTTAAATAGAATGATTGAATATGAGATGAAATCAAGGATAAAATCTAAGTGTGCATATCTAATTCACCAATGTCTTGAAAAACTCATAGAGATTTTTAGACTTAGATTGTAATAAGATTATACTATTTGTCTTGATTTGAAAAACTAGAATGTTTGAACATAAAGATAAAAAGTTTTAACTTGGAGTAGACTTGGGTGTGAACATGAATTGATACATGATTTGGAAATGAAAAGAAAATGTTTTGACTTTAATAGGTTTGATTTGAATGTGAAAGTTGGTATTGAGACTAGAATTGAACCTTACTCTTGAAGTGGTTTTGAATTAGAAATTTGGGATTTGATTAGAGTGGGTCTAAATTCAAACAAGTAGCATAATGAAATGATTTTATAAAATAATGGCATTTATTTAGATAGGTTTGGACATGAGTTTTAAAAGGGAATGATTTTTATCATAAAAATTGGGTAGAGTAATACCTCTTTGTGAAGGTGTATGTAGGATATGTTTGAATATAGGACAATGTTTTTGACACAACAACCAAGAAATCAAACATTCAAACTCATAACACTACTTTAGTGACTGACATGGGTGTACTCCACATTCACTGATTCTTTTGATATACTCACCTTGAGAGAGGATTATAAAAGTTAAGATTATTTGAGTAGCTAATGAAGTTATTGGTGGTGTTTTAATCCCACCCTTCTCTCAAAAGGCCCGTATATGAAATACATCTTTAGATGTTTTTGCCTTTGCAACCCTACACCAATGAATATTTTATGGTAGAAAGGTCCTATTCTAAAGTTTTTATGGGCTTACTAGATGGTCCCAATATACTTTGCATTATGTAGGTACACTAATCTATCAATTAGACATCCAAATTTAATATGATATTTGTGGGAGGCTCTTGTCCCTTTGCAACCACTTCATTTGTAGGATTTTAGTGGTGTTATAAAAAAATCAAGCTTAGAAGGACATTTCAACTAAATTACAACTGATGTAGCCTCAATTTATATACCTTGTCAGATAAGTAGGGTTGGTATGAATGTTGGGTAATGATGTCCTAGTCACTGTACCCTAAAGACTCATGAGAAGGTAATGACACCCAAATCATGTATCCAAAAGAAAATGAAAGGTATTATCATTATGATTCATATGAATCCCACTAAGGGCAAGTGAAGAGCATAATAAGAAAATATCTCAAGATAAAATAAGTGATCAACTCCATGTTTTTTTGGGTCACCTTACCAAGGGGAGAGAATATGTGTGAAGGGATCACACAAGCACACAAGCAAGTCCTTGAAAAAAGAACTAAAATGATGAATAAAAATTAAAGTGTTTTATTACACTAAATCAAAAGATGATTTCTTTTTAAAACACGAAAGGAAATTTGAATGATTAATATGTGTTTTGAAAGGATCACCACACCCTTTTGGAATTTGAAAGAAAAATAATGTGAGTAGTTTTGCTTGGTGGGTCTTTGTCAAGTGAGGGAGGTCATTTTTTTGCATTTTAACAACTCTCAACCCTAACACACAGAGGAAAATTCACCATTTTTAGGTCCAATTCCTTGTTTATAAGAACCTATAATAACAAAAAATAGAATTAAAAAATATAGACAAATGAAATCACCATTTAGAAGGGTCAATTACATTGATTATGTGGGCATTTTCATCGATAATATATCAATTTCACATAAATAAAGTTAAATTCACTAATTAATAAGAACAAAAAAAAAATATGTGATATTAAAAAATGTATTCGTCAATAATAATATCAATTTGATCGATTTATAGGATAACTTCAATGATTTAGGAAATGATTTCACTAATTTTTGGGTCAATTTTACCGAACATAGAACATGCACAAAATATAAAATAAATAATAATGACATTTTCACTAATTATAGGGCATTTTCATCGATTAGAGGATCATTTTATTTGATAATATATTATTTTCACTGAAATAATAGTCAAATTCACTGATTAGTAGGAAAATAATGTGTTTAATACCTGAGAGTGAATTTACAAATATTAGGTTTGATTTCATCAATTTAGTGGTCAATTTTGTTGATTACAGAACCTACACAAAATACAAAACATAACCAAAGATCACAACAAAGGTGGTTTCATCAATTACAAGGGTGTTTTCACCGATTCACAAGTATACAATAGCAAATTAATCATTTTATACAAAGTGAATTCGTTGATACACAGAGATAGAAAATAATGATGAAATTATCACAAATTATCCCAAAAAATTAGATTTTTAGCAAATATAAAAATAAAATAAAATCTCAAAATACAGTGTGGGTTGTAGGGTTTTCACTAGGTATGCCATATGTATCATTAGGTGTATTATTGGGGTTATAAACTTTGTTAATAAAATAATAATCAAAACCAAATATGTTTCTAACACTTATAGTCCAATGCCTTGTGAGCTAAGGCAAAGCTAAATAAAACTAAAATCAAGAAAAGAAACAAACAACTATTACCTTCATTTTTGGGGATTATTCACCTTGTCTTAAATGGATGTGGATCAAATGTAGTCTCAAGAAGTCTTTAACAATGTTATTATCATGAAATACACCATATCCTTTTAAAAACCTTGAGTAATTGAATTGATAAGAGTGGAATTTGATGCACAAGCTACCTTAATAAATTGAGTGAGCTTCACTATTAAAACCTAAGCATAGAATATGAATAAGGGTGCCCCTTTATTTATAGGCAGAGTGACTAAATGTGAGTCCTCCATCTTGACTTTGATATGCAGGGTGGATAATTCACCCCAAGATATCACATGGATCACCAATATGAGCCCTTCATCTTGTCAAGGATGAAGGGTGGAGGATGCTCCTGAAATTATCTCAAGGGGAAATAATATGAGCCTTCCATCTTGCATGTAAGATGGAGGGTGGAAAATTCCCCTCTAAAATATCTCAAGGGATGAAATTAGAGCCATCCATATTGTTTCCAAGATAAAGGGTGGATAATCCTTGTCAAAAATATCCTAAAAGGTGGAATGAGGGTCCTACATCTTTTCTCCAAGATGAATGGTGGAGAATGCTCCTCGGAGAGTACCCCACATGAGGTGGAAAGGGGAGAAATTAAATTAAATGAAATTATAAATTCAATCCTATTGGATTTCTAATTATAGGAAGGATTAATTAAGCTAATCAAAGGGATTAATTTAATTAATATGATATGAACATGAATTTGGCTGATTTGATTAAATAAAGGGGGAAATGATTAATTGATCAGAGAAAGGGAGATGGCTAGTGATGACCAAAAGCATGACCAGAGTGGTAATTTAATGATCTAGTATGGTGAATTACCCAAATTAGGGATGCCCCAAGGTGAATTCAAACTTGTATATTAGATACACAAAGGAAACTATGATGAACAAATGATATTAGATTAGTTTGTGTGTAATTTACATGAAGTTATTATGTTTTGTAATTTTGACAAAACAATGATTAAAATGGAGTGTGTATAGCCTACATAGCCAATACTCCAAGGAGGGCCTTAGAATTATGTAGTTTTCCCCTAGGTGTGAGAGTGTGCATGAATAATGGTGTAATATTCTATATGTAGATGCATGTAGTGATCTAGCTTGTACCTTGATAAATATTACTCATGGGTTGCTCTTTGGATGCTCTAGACCTTTTGCATGACTACTCTTATGATTGATAAATAAATAGGGATGAATAGGTTAGAATAAATTAGTTGTGTGATTGATTAAATGATCCTTGATAGGTGATTACTTGGTATTTTTTATATGAATATTGAGAAGGCTTAGATTTGTATATATACTGCATATTTTGAAAATATCTCATGGTAGGGTTCAATAAGACAAGTAGGCCGACCCATAGGTTTCAACTAACTTACAAAATAGATGAATTTTAACTACTAGATATTAGATAAGTATCTAGATACTAACATCGATGCTAGTGTCCTTCTATGGTCGATAGTGTCTAGAAGGCTAGAAAATAGATATAGAGCTATACTAATAGTTAAGGATATATATATTTTTAGTGTACATGTTATCTAGGTTATCATAATGATAATAGTGAGACTATAAGATAAGAAATTAGGCATAGTGAGATGGTGAATGTGAGCCTTTTGACAATGGGAATGTCTAAAACTGAAGGATAGAGCCCTAGTTTTTATTTATCAAATGTATAAGATTAAGATGTTAGGATGATATTACTAGTTTAAATGAAATAAATGTGCACTTGGGTGTGTAAAATGCACCTTACCTTTGCTTGAGCCTATTTTAAGTGTTTTTTTAGTGTATGGCATGTAACCAAGAGAATGTTATAGTATAAATTAGTGAATATATTTTGAAATTTTAAATAATTGAAATGCTTTAAGGAAAAGAGAGTGAGGAAGGAATACACATGTGTGTCAATGCAATCATGTTGCCCCTTTGTATTTTACTTGGTAAAGATGCTTCCTTATGAAGCATTGGAGCTAAGAGAGATTTAGACCTAAACCTTAGAGATTTAAAGAGGGAGATTAGAAGGTATTATACACCCAATCCAATTGAAGGATGAGTTGTGACATGGTCATTGAGATCACTAAATCTCAAACACAACTCAAGTATGAATATATAATATAGTGAGGGTGAGTGATTTAATCAACTCATCCTATAAATATGTTGAGGTTGGGTGATTTAATCAACCCAATCTATAAATATGGTGAGGTTGAATGATTTAATCAATTTAACCTATAAAAAGAACCAACTTCTATAGATATAAAAAGTTTGATAATAATACTTCTTAGTGTAAAATGGTGCTTCATGGTGATAGTAATCTAAAGACATAATTGGTAGTTTTTACAATTTTTGGTGCATTAGCATGGCATATTCACCTATAATGTGTCTCAAACTGAATTATACGTGTTATAAATCTAAACAACTTTGTTTTAAATCTTGTGAAAAATTGGTGTAATGTATAGGATTTTGACCCAAGTATATATCTGAATCATGTAATTATACTTAATATTGTGCAAGTGTGGAAGTCAAGTATTTGTGACATACCCCCACTAAAATATGGAGATACTGATAACTAAGTGTGGAGCTCATGTCTTTATAACAAGCCCAAAATACAATATAAAAATCATGTAAATGTGGGAATCATGCCTTTTTGACATGCTCCCACTGATATGTCCCCCTTTTAAGGTGAGGGAAATAGAATTTGGGAGCTACCTTACCTCTAAATGGATCATATAACCATATCATATATGTATTAATCATTTAACATATAGGAGTAACATGTATATGTAGATATATCAATGAAGTGCACAATATGTTATCACATCAAGCCCTAATATGCATGATTTGTATCATGGCAACGTCTAGAGAGTAACATTACAAAGTCAACAAATAATTAAGCACACACACAAGACACTCAATGAAATGCAAAATAATGGTCCAAGGATACCTCATACAAGGGGCATGTTCAAATATTTCACAATCAAAAGGAAATGACATATTCAAATGTGTAATCAACATAGAATGACATATTTAAACGTCCAAACAAAATACAATGGCATAGGGCCAAACATGCAAGGAACATATTCAAATTTTCCATAAAAAAGACAGTAACAAGCGATGAAATACACTCAAGTAAGTGAGAATGTGAATAAATGAAGTATAAGAAACTAACATAGGCATATCATACTAGTCCCTACACATATGTGTTAGCAAAAATTGTCATGTAACATAGGATATCAAAAACATTATGAAAGATATGAGCATGGATATAGACATGTGTAAGTGTTAGCATATAAGATCAAACATGATAATGTATAGATAAACATAAAGGATATGTAACATGTATCAATAGTGATCAATGAAGCAAATTATCCCAACGTACTATATGATGTGGGTAGAGGAGAGGTCCAACATCTATATGTGCATATATCACATGTGTGGGATATGATTGTATCACACTCAAAAATACATGAAACATATATGTGTATATATGATATGCTATATAATAACATGAAGAAAACAACATAGGTGCCAAGGAGATATTAAACATGGGAATGTTGAATATTTTTGTGTTTTTTATGTTATTTGAATGTTTTTGTATTTTATTAAATGTTTATTTTTTAAATATTTTTTTGAATTTTTATTAAGCAAGAGCTAGTCGATTATCCCATATATGATCATAAGGTGTTTTATACTCATAATATGGTGAATCATATTGGTGATACTACCAAGATAATGTATAGGTGTTATATCTAGAATTGGAGAGTTGATAATACTTTGTGTATGCCTCATAAGAATATGTGGTCATGAATCAGTAGTAGTAGAAGTAATGATTTGTATAACCCATTATTTATTGTTCTTTGGTTTATTTGGACTATTAGTAGTTGGAACATGCTTAGTTTTTCTAAGTAACTGTGTATATTTTTGGTGCAAAGGCCTCTTGAGTATAGGCCACCTAAGAAAGGGGATTGTATGTTGCTTATCCTTTTACTATTGATTAACCTTAGTACGTGTGATAAATAGCTATTTGAGAATAAACTTCTCATGTTTAAGTGGATGTTCATATGGAATTATGAAAACTTCGACTAACCTATTAGTATGAATGTATTTAATACACCCATGCACTATGGAAGGTATCACATGGAGTTTATGTATCCAAGGTCATCCCAATAATTTATCAAAGACTCCCATGTATGGTATATCTAAGAAAATAGTAACAAAATGTGTTGGACCAACTTTTAAAGGTAAGTCAATCTCACCAATAACATGTTGTGATGTCCCATCGAATGCTCTAACTATTTTGTTCGAAGGGTATAAATCATCATGTGTTTATCCTAAATGTGTAAGTAATGTCATGGTAGATATGTTCTCACTAGCACTATTATCAATCATAGCACTATGTATAAATAATCAAGGTATGCTCAAATAAATAATAAATTAATATTTGTTTCATCATATACAATTTTACTTTCATCAAAGGAAATAAAGGGTCTCTGAACCATAGGAGATGTTGTGCATGTATAAGTGCCAATAATCCCATCTAATGGGTGCCCATAATGTGGAGGAGGATGTGCATGATATTCCATCTGCACTTCTGAGTCTTTATTAGAATGACCTTGAAATGTTTTTCTAAATATCTTTTAGTTTTGATGGTCACCAAGTAGTGAATTAGAATCCTTTGAAGGATCATCAAAGGTGATATGTTGGTTATAAATAAGGTCTTGGATCTTATGTTTCAATGTATAACATTTGTTTTTAGAATACCTAGGGCCTTGGTTATAGTTAAAATATGCATTAACATCATATCATTTTGGTAGAGGTCAACTCACATCAATCTCTATAGGAGGAGGGAGAGATATGAGATAACACTCCATAAGCTTCTTAAGTGGTAAAGTTGGAGACTCAAGTAATTATGTAAATTATATTTTAGGTGAATTGGATAAGATGAGGTGATTAGGATATTTTGATGCTACATTAACCATTGTGGTTGTTTCCATTTTAGATTTTGTAGCTTTTACCTTGTAGCTTGGTTTGATATGAAACTTGGTAGAAGATGTAGTCAATGTGTTTGTTACATACTTAAGCTTGTTCAAGGCAATAAGTTTCATTTATTGATCTCATATAACATGGCATAAGTCATTGAAAGATTTAAACTTCTTTAAAACAATAGACTCATGTAATGATTTAAGTAAACTTTGCTTTAAAATGTCTTAAAGCTCTTTATGTAATGGGCACCCCGGTTGCACCCAAAACTAAACCAACAGGGACTCTTTATGACTCCGGTAGATTTGATGGAATTTCTTTTTTTATTTTACAAAGACCAATACATGTAACATAAATATAGAATTGCAAGCATAGATACACACGACTGAATTAGCCAATTCACTATATTTGTATTAATTACAAAATGAGTAGATGAGTACAATGCCAGTCACATGGTGACTCACTAAATCCTCTTTCAGAATCATATGAACATGATCTCAAGTGGATATCCTAGCATGTGCTAAAGGTGCTTCATTTGTTCTTTGACCCACAGAACTATAGACTCTGTAGGCTTAGTTTTCTATGGACTCCACATACTGGATCTATGAACTCTACAGGCCACTTCTACAGACTCTGCAGCGAAATCTACGGACTCTACATAAGCTTTTACAGACTCTACAGCCAAATCTATGGACTCTACAGAAAACTACAGACTCTGCAGGTAGATATATATAGACTCTGTAGGTGAAACTATGGACTCTGTAGAAAACTATGGACTCTGCAAGTAGATATCTACGGACTTTGCAGGCAGGAAACTACGGACTCCACAGGCAAAACTATGGACTCTATAAAAAACTATGGACTCTGCAGGCAGATATCTATGAACTCTAAAGGCAGGAAACTACAGACTCCATAGGCAAAGCTATGGACTCTGCAGAAAACTACGGACTCTATAGGTAGGTATCTACGGACTCTGTAGGTGAAACTATGGACTCTGCAGAAAAATACAGACTCTGCAGTCATATATCTATGGACTCTATAGGTAGGTAACTACGGACTCCATAGGCAAAACTATGAACTCTTTAGAAAACCATAGACTCTATAGGCAGGTATCTATAAACTCTGTAGGCAAAACTATGGACTCTACAAAAACTACAGACTTTGCAGGCATATATCTATGGACTCTGTAGGCAGGTAACTACAGACTCTGAAGGCAAAACTATGGACTCTATAGAAAAATATGGACTCAGCTAGCTATATACAGATGCTACAGTAATGGAGTTGCTATAGTGACATTACTACTACAGTGGTACAGCTGCTACAGTGGCACAGTTGCTACAGTGACACGGCTGCTACAGTGGTTGAGAGCATGAACTCCAAAGACCAATCCCAAGGATTGATGTCTAGAGTGCTAAAAATGAGGACATTCTCAAATGCCTAAATAAGCTGCAAGTGCAAGATTCTTTCTTCTTATTCAACATGCCCAAAGAAGCCACAAGCACTCCCCTTTATCCTTTCTCCAATGGGCAACTCAACTCACTTGAACAATGTGGGATAAAGGATGTGCAACAGTCCCTCATAAAGTAAATGTTTAAAGTGACACTCAATGTCTTTCAGCTGGGTTAAAAGTTACCCTTTTTACAACACTTCAGGCCCTCAAAAATACTAGCAACAAGACTCTGAATGGTGTGAGTGATAGCTTGCTAGAAAGCTCTCAATAAGGAACATCAAATATAATCATCAAAACTACCCTCCATTGCATCCTATTAGCTTGCTACAAATAGTAAGAGTGATAGAACTGAGTATGCCCAGCTGCTTAAAATGGGGACATTATAATTCACTCCCTTGAATTTTCTTGTCCTCAAGCAATCTCAGCCCAACCTGCTGAATAACTTGCTCACTTTCCCATGTAGCGTCCTCCTTCGGTAGGTCCTTCCATCTGACCAAATACTCCTTCACTATCTTGTTTCTGAGTTTCCTCTCTCTAGTGTCTAGAATATCCTCAAGTTCTAACATGAGCCTCCCTTCCTCATCCAAAGGGGGTAAATCTGTAGTAGGCACTACACCCTGACCAATGGCCCTCTTGAGCCTAGACACATGGAATACATTGTGCACTCGACTGCCCTCCAGAAGCTCAAGTTCATAGGTGACTTCACCCACTATTTGAATCACCCTATAGGGGCTATAAAATCTAGGATTAAGCTTCTCTGCTCCACTCTTCTTGAGTGATGACTGCCTATATGGCTATAGCCTCAAATACACCATATCCCCTACCTTGAAACTACACTCTATCCTATGCTGATCAGCATACAACTTCTACTAATTTTGGGCCTATCATATATTCTCTTTGAGCACTCTCAAGATATCTTGGCTATCCTTCAATAGGTCTTTAGCTTTGGGCACCCTGCTGTCCCCCAAAGCCATATCCATAAAGCTAGGAGCTTCATACCCATACAATGCCATGAATGGAGTCATCCTGATGGTCATGTGATGCGTGGTATTGTAACAATACTCCCCCATGTGTAATCATTTAACCCAAGCTCTCTGCTGTGCGGTCACATAATTTGAAAAATAACCCTCTACCCACTTATTTACTATTTCCATCTGCCCATCAGTCTGGGGATGGTAGCTCGTACTAGGTCTAAGGTCTGTACCGTACAACCTGAACAACTCTCACCAAAAATCTCTCATGAACTTGCTATCCCTATCACTGACACTAAATCTCGTTAACCCATGCAGCCTGAAAACCTCCCTAAAGAACACATATGCCACCTGAGCTTCTGTATAAGTAGAGGGAATAGCAAAGAAGTGAGCAAACTTTGTCAATCTATCCACCACCACATAAATGCAATCTCTTCCCTGCACTCGAGGTAGGCCAGTGATGAAGTCCATATAAATGCTTTCCCAATTCCAGTCTGGAATGGGTAAGGGCTGTAGTAAACCAGCAAGAAACGTGTGCTCTTCCTTATTCTATTGACAAATTACACACTTCCTGACATGCCTCTGAACATCATCCTTGAGCCCTTTCCATGAGAACTACTCTCAGATCTGCCTGTAGGTCTTGAAGACCCCCAGATGCCTAGATGTAGGTGCATCATGAAATGCCCTCAGTATTATTTCTCTTAAAGGTGATGACGAGATTAAATTCATTCTATCCTAAAACATGATCAACCCATCAATCACCTCATAGCCACCATCCTGTATAGTGCTTGAAACCAGTCCCGATGCCCAAGTATCTCTAGCATATTTTGCTATAATCTTAAACTGCCAGTCTCCTAAAATCTCTGTAAGAGCACAAATGTGAGGTCTTCTAGATAAGGCATCAACTACTACATTCTTCTTTCCTTTGACAAACTCAATGTCAAAGTCATAGGCTTGCAATTTAGTGACCCACTTCTGCTGTGCATCATTCAAGTCTCACTGACCCATGAAATACTTTATGTTGTTGTGATCCGTCTTGATCACAAACTTTCCTCCAACCAAGTAGGATCAAAATTTGGCCAAGGCATGCATGATGGCTAACATCTCCTGATCATAAATAGAATAGCTCCTCTCCACCCCTCAGAGCTTCCTACTCTCAAAAGCAATGGGGTGCTTCTCTTGCATCAATACTGCTCCTACCCCATCACCTGATGCATCACAATGAAGCTCAAAAGGCTTCGTGAAGTTGGGTAGAGCTAGAACCGAACATGAAGACATCACTCACTTGAAATGTTCAAAACACTATTGCATTGCCACTGTCCATATGAAATCACCCTTCTTGGTGAGGTCTATTAATGGTGTTGTAGTCTATGAAAAGCCCTTCACAAATCTCCTATAAAAACCACACAATCCAAAAAATCCTTTGAGTTGTGTAAGGCTGGTTGGAGTGGGCCAATCAACTACCTCCTTGATCTTTTCTAGATCCACCCGAACTCCTTCAACACTAATAATATGGCCGAAGTAGAGCAACTTGGTCATGCCAAACTCACACTTTGATTCCTTGGCATACAGTGACCCCCTCTCCAAAATGACTAGCACCTCCTCCAATTGCTGTAGGTGCTCATCCCACGTCCTACTGAGAACTAGGAAGTCGTCAAAGAAGATCAATACAAATCTTTAGAGCTACCCTCTAAACACCTAATTCATGCAACTCTGGAAGGTAGCTGGAGTGTTGGTTAGCCCAAACAACATAACCAAAAACTCAAAGTGCCCATAGTGACACTAGAAGGTAGTTTTTTCTATGTCCTCCGCTCGCATCTTGATTTGATGGTATCTTGAACGTAGGTCTATCTTAGAGAAATATCATGCTCCATGTAGCTCATCAATCAGCTCATCAATCTTAGGGATGGGGTACCTATTCTTAATTGTCTTCTTATTGAGAGCTCTATAGTCAATGCACATACGCATTGTCCCATCCTTCTTCTTCACCAAAACAACCGCTGAAGCAAAGGGGCTTTTGCTAGGCCTAATATGCCCCATCTCCAATAGCTCCTTTATTGACTTCTCTATTTCATCCTTATGCTTTTTAGGATGGCAGTAGGTGGTGATGATGACTAGTTTAGCCCCCTCCTCTAGCTTGACAACATGATCTACACCCCTCTCGAGAGGAACCCCATGTGGAATGCTACCAAACACCTTATCATGCCTAGAAATGATCTCCTGTACATCTGGGTGATAGCTCTTTACCTACTACTCTGGAGGCATAGGCATGGTCAAACATTCAGCTGCCCACTTGACATCATCATGTCTGAACAACTGTTCCATCCTTTTCAAGGATACCACCCTGAGCCCCCCATTAGGTAAACCTTAGAGCACCACCTTCCTGCCCTGATGTTGAAACCTCATCTCTAGCTTAGCCAAGTTGAAGGTGAACTCTACCAAAGAAGTCATCCACATCATTCCTAAGATGACATCGTAATCACCCATGTCAACTACATAGAAATCATCTTCCAACTCATAATCTCCTCCCAATCTGATGCAAAGTTTTAAAATCTTCTAGGTGCATAATAACTTGTGGCCATTGGCCACCATGACTCTGAACCCTGCATGCTCTTTGGTCTAAAGACCTCTCTTGGCCACCAGCTTTGCATCAATGAAATTGTGTGTTGCCCCTGTGTCGATTAAGGAAACCACGTGCTGCCCCTGAATCATCCTTATTACCTTAAAGATGATGGATTTTTGGTCACTTGTTAATTGAGCAAGAGACTTCTCATCATCCGAACTCGCCTCAGCAGCGCCATCACCCCGACTAGAATCTGAATATGAATGCTACCCCTTGTCTTTAGAAGGTGATTCATCTGTTGAGAAATACTCCATGAGCTTAGCCTTCACCTTAAGCGGATATTCATGGGAAGGAGTCCATGGCTCCCTACAATGAAAACATAGTTTTTTCTTCCTGAGTTCGTTGAGGGTCTCACTGTCCAACCCTTTAGTTTCCCCCTTAGGCCGCTAAGGGTCCTTTTGAAATGTCTTACTTTCCTTATCTTTCCTAAAATGAGAGTCCTTAGAGTGGAGTTTACTCATGTAGGAAGAAGATGCTAGGTATCTTGTTTTCTTAATGGCCTCTTGTAGTGAAGAGGGGTTGTGTCCCTTTACCCATCCTTGTAAGGGGTCAAAAAGCCCATCCATGAAAAGAACAACCAGTCTTCTTTATGATATATCCATCACCAATACTACTAGCTTTTGGAACTCGGTGATATAGGCCTCCACAGAACCCCACTGTTTAAGCTGAGCTAGCTCCTTGAAATGCAATTCTGGGTCCTTAATATCAAACCTGTCAATGAGTCTCTCAATAAACCCTGCATAAGTATCTACCTACTTATGGCCAAGCATGACCATACCATGGTGCCACCACTCGTGGGCACTTCCATCCAAGTGCAATGCAACATACTTAATCACATCCTCCTCAAGCATGGGATTTAGTTGGAAATAAGTGTCTAATTTCTAGACCCATGTTCGCACTGAAGTCTTTCCTGTACCATCATAGTATGGAATGGACAACTTTCCTAACTTTTTACTCATCTCATAATTCTATTGCCTATTCCCTCTCATGGGCATGTGCTTGAGTCTAACATCCATATATTCCCTGATGGACATTTCACCCTAAAAATTTGGTCCAACATTCCTCCAATCCTTCAGTATTTGGTCTTGTATCTCTTGCTATGTAGGACTAGCATTATCCTAGTCATTCTATCTTAGAGGGAATTGTGGCATGAGTGGCCTTATAGAAGAACCTACTCTAGCATATATCTGGGCACCCTTATTAATCGATGCATCTCCATTACCTCTATTACTCGATCCACCCCCTGGTTAGCATTATTACCCTGGTTGACATTGTTGCCTTGATCTGCTCTAGTCAGGTGTTGTGTAATTGCTAGAGCCATCTGCTATAATGTGGTCTGTAGCTCCCTTTGCCCCCTGGCAAGATCACTGAGCATCATCCTGGTGTTGGGCTCTCCCCCTTCCCCATCTCGGTCACCCATGGCTGGTGCTGAAAAGGGCTCACCCTCAATTTCTAAAAAAACTTGTAAGTCTGGGTTTGTCCAGTTTCTCCTCAAGAAGTACTGATGTGTGGGATGCATGAAACCTCACAGGATGGTAGGAATAGTAGGCTCTTATACCACTGTTATGGGCACCTTGATTGCACCCAAAACTAAACCAGCAGGGACTCTTTATGACTCTGGTAGATTTGCTAGAATTTCTTTTTTTATTTTACAAAGACCAATACATGTAACATAAATATAGAATTACAAGCATAAATACACATAGATAAACTAGCCAATTCATTATATTTGTATTAATTGTAAAATGAGTAGATGAGTACAATGCCAGTCACGTGGTGACTCACTAAATCCTCTCTCAAAATTGTATGAACATGATCTCAAGCAGATATCCCAACACGTGTCGAAAGTGCTTCATTTATTCTCTGACCCATGGAACTATGGACTCTACAGGCTAGGTTTTCTATAGACTTCACATACTAGATCTACAAACTCTATAGGCCACTTCTACAGACTCTGTAGCCAAATCTACAGACTCTATAGAAGCTTCTATAAACACTGCAAAAAACTATAGACTTTGCAAGCAGATATCTATAGACTCTGCAGGCAAAACTATGGACTCTGTAGAAAACTACAGACTCTGCAGGCAGATATCTACAAACTCTATAGGCAAGAAACTACAGACTCCATAGGCAAAACTATGGACTCTGTAGAAAACTATGGACTCTACAAGCAGATATCTATGGACTCTGTAGGCAAAAAACTATGGACTCCACAAGTAAAACTATAGACTCTGTAGAAAACTATGGATTCTATAGGCAAGTATCTATGGACTCTGTAGGCAAAACTACAGACTCTAAAATAACTACAAACTTTGCAGGCAGATATCTATGGACTCTATAGGCAGGTAACTATGGACTCCACAGGCAAAACTATTGACTCTATAGAAAACTATGGACTATGTAGGTAGGTATTTACAGACTCTATAGGTGAAACTACGGACTCTAAAAAAAACTATGAACTCTATAGGTAGATATCTATGGACTCTGCAGGTAGGTAACTACGGACTCTACAGGCAAAACTATGGACTCTATAAAAAAATACGAACTCTACAGAAAACTATGGACTCACTTGGCTATATATAGATGCTATAGTAATGGAGCTACTATAGTGACATTACTACTGTAGTGGTACAGTTGCTACAATGGTATGGATGCTACAGTGGCATAACTATTACAATGGCATAGTTGCTATAGTGGCACAGCTGCTACAGTGGTTGAGAGCACGAACTCCAAAGACCAATCCCAAGGATTGATGTCTAGAGTGCTACAGATGAGAAGGACGTTCTCAAATGCCTAAATAAGCTACAAGTGTAAGATTCTTTCTTCTTATTCAACATGCCCAAAGAAGCCACAAGGACTCCCCTTTATCCTTTCTCCAAGGGGCAACTCAAATCACTTGGGCAATGTGGGATAAATGATGTGCAACAGTCCCTCATAAAGTAAATGTTTAAAGTGACACTCAATGTCTTTCAACCGGGTTAAAAGTTACCCTTTTTGCAGCACTTTAAGCCCTGAAAAATACTAGCAACTGGACTTCGAATGGTGCGAGTGATAGCTTGCCAAAAAGCTCTCAACAAGGAGCATCAAATCCAATCATCAAAACTGCCCTCCGTTGCATCCTATTAGCTTACTACAAATAGTAAGAGTGTTAGAACTGAGTACGCCCAGCTGCTTAAAATGGGGACATTACACTTTATCTACCATTTGTTTTGTCATTTGGCTAAAATTATTTTATAACTCAAGAGATATTCATTGATAGGTTAATTAGTTCTTTGTTTGATCTTAGAAATTTGTGCATATGATATATTTTCAGTGATGTTGATGGATAAATGTGATATAAATTGATCTATTAATGGTTTGAATTCTTTCATTGATTGGATTGGTAAGTCATAGAACCATATTAAATCATGGTCCTTTAGGCTCCTTGGAAATAATTTGGTTAAAAGTTTATTATTTTAAACATAATCAAGGCACATTGTATAGAAATATTTGAGATGTTATTCAGGATTACCCTTTCCATCATAAAATGCAAACTTAGATGAAACAAAACTAGTTGGAAAAAGGTGCAAATATATCTCGTATTAAAATATTATGTAATACATCTTGTGAATCAATAACATGAGTTGATTTCAAAGCATTTTCGGTTCCATCCATATGTGGATTTTCCTAATTTGAGTTCATTTGAGACATCTTTTACTCAATATTGGTAACCTTAGATTCCAAAGCTTTTATAACTTGGAAAAAAGTTTCCACTATAGACCCATTAGGATTGAGATTTGAGATTTGAGAAGCCACCAAAGGGGATGAAAGCATTGGTTACATTGGCATAGGAATTGAAATTGGTAATTGTGTTGAAGTAATGATTGCTCCCATGGTGGATATTGCAATAATGGATTGACTTTTAGGGAAAAATGGTTTGAAAACATATCACGTGCCACTACTAGATGTATCAGGTAAGTTATGTTCAAGGGCGAGGAAATGGGTAGGGATGTGTTATAAGAATATCTAATAGCCCCACTAATTGTATCAATAGAGAGTAATGGTTATTCACTAACACCTTTTGTTTTTTGAGTTTCTAATATAGTATTTAGGATATTGTGTAGATCATTTGGATTTGCATGAATGTGATCTTGAAATAATGCAATTATTTTAACTTGTTCTTGGTCAACTTGGTCATTTTAATTGTGCTCATGTGATTCATTATCCTCATGAACAGATTCATATTCTATAATAATTTTTCAATATGTTTCTAATTTTCATTATTAGCACTCTCATTATAATATTAATTTGACATGGTAATGTCTTGAGACATTTTAGATGTCCTAAGGGGTAGCTTAGGATGTTCAATAGGAACACCACCTAATCTAGGATTGTGCCTAGGTTGCTTACATGACATAGAAAATGTTAATAAGTACAACAAGCATAAACCTTGGGAAGCTAAAAATCTTAAAGCAAACTAGGATTTGCATGATAAGACATAGTGTTCGAGTTCACCAAATGTTTAACCCTTTTTGGATAGGTGGTGTTAAGGGTTAAAGGGAAATAATAGCCTATACACAAGGATGAATAAAACTATTCTATAGCAACCAATTATTTGTAAACTTAAATAAATGAATACTCTACATTAAAATACTGAGATATGATTAATATATTAAGTACCAAATTTGAAAGATGTTCTATTGATTGCAATGCCAAGGAGAAATTATACTTAGATGGATTTATAATGCGTAGGTAAATTTGAGTTGTACACAAGTAAAAGTATATATGATTATGATTCTGAGACAATCTCATATTCTAGAAATGATCCTTTTAGAGTTGTAGACACTATTGTCAAATTTGGGACACTACCATCAATGTTACTTTCTATGCTATGACACTATTATCTAGTACAAAATATGTGCTATATTATGATGAAACCAACTTCAATGTTCTAGGTTTTCTATCACCTTTAGCTGATGTATTTATATTTGGAATACAAGATGTATGTGCCTACTTATAGATCAAACCCTAGCTCCTCACCCTTCTTCACCCTTGGGATGTGTTTTACAAAAATGGGTTAGTGGGCTCATGGTGTCGAGTTGAGCTCTAATACCTCTCTATCAATGAACATTTCTTACATATCCATTACTCTAAATAGGGCCTCAGTAGTTATCCCCTAGGTGTGGGTGTGTGTGTGAATAATGGTGTAATATGTTATATGTAGATGCATGTAATGATCTATCTTGTAACTCAAAAAATACAACTCATGGGTTGCTCTTTGGATGCTTCAAAAATTTTGTATGCCTACTCATATGACTGATAAATAAATAAGGATGAATAAGAAAAAATAACTTAGTTATCCAATTGATTTAATGAGTCTTGGTAGGTGCTTGCTTGGTATTTTCTAGATGACTAATGAAAAGGCTTAGATTTTATTTATACCACACCTTTTGAAAATATCTCACGATAGGGTTTAATAAGACAAATAGATGGCCCATAGGTTTTGAATAATTTTTTATTTAAATGACTTTTGAGTATTGGACACTAACATCAACACTAGTGTCCCTCTATGGCTAGTAGTGTCTAGAAGGCTAGAAAATGGATATGGATCTATAACTGATAATGAAGGTTATATATCAAGTTTTGAGCTTTCTATAGTGTACATGTTTTTTGGGTCATCAAAATGATAAGGCTTAGACTATAAGATAAGTAATTAGGCATAATTAAATGATTAATGCATTATTTTTGATAATGGTAAGGTTTATAAGTGAAGGGTGGATCCCTAATTGGTATTTTTCAAATGCACAATACTGATATGCTATAAATTTTTAGTTTTACTATCTACACTAACCAACGTGCCAACCATTTTCATGTATTTGATAGATGATATACTCAGACCATTCCTCAACTCTTTTATCATCATTTACTTGGATGGCATTCTCATCTTTAGTAAGACTTGGGAGGAGTATGTGTAATATATCATACACATATTAGACACCTTACATCAACATAAGTTGCAGTCCAACTTAAAAAAGTGCACATTTGAAATTGCATAGATCCAATACTTGGGCTACATCATTGACCATGTAGGAACTCATGTAAACCCAAAAAATCTAAAGTGATCCAGGATTGGCCCACTATGTGTAATCTCATAGAATTGATGAGAATTTTTGGACTCACAAACTTCTACTACAATTTCATCCTTGGTTTCTCACACATATGTCGACCACTTAGCTAGATAGTGTGCACAAAAGGTAAGTTTGATTAGAATCTTTCATAATAGTGTAATTTTGAGGCACTCAAAAAATGCCTTTGCATAATGCCTATACTCACAATGCCTAACATTTTCACTCCTTATAACTTCACACCAATGCATTTTTATTATGCACTCAGTGCAATACTCATGTAACATGGGCATCTAGTAGCCTACCATTATAAAACATTCAATGAAATGGTGCAAAGGTACTCCACTTATGAAGAAGAGTTGTATGCTATTATTCAAGAAATTAATCAATGTCATCACTACATCTTGGGGAAGGAAATATTTTTTCACTATGATCATAAGACACTTCAATTCCTATAGATTGAAATCAAGTTAGAGAATTTTCACACATGAAATGGATGAATTACCTACAATAATATCAATTGTGATCAAGCAAAATAAATGGAAGGATAAAAATGCAACATATTTCCTTGTTGATTGCTAGTTCATGAAATCATCACAGTTTTAGACACGCGTGGCCACAACCTTGTATATTGTGTATCTCTCTACTCAGCTAACTAGGAGTTTATATACATTTACACCAACCTCACACAAGGTCAACACATTCGAGAGTTATACTTTTCCATCTAGATTCTCTATAAGTTTGGGAATCTATGTTCCTAATGGAACACCTTGACAATGACTCATCTGAGAGGAGCACTAGACCAAGACTTCAAGACACTTCAATAAGATAAAGAATCTAATCGCATTATTTTCACACTTCTACTGGCTACACATGCACATAAACATGGATTGCCACATCATATATTGCATTCCTTGTTACATTTCCAAGCCCATGGGAATCATCAATATGGATTTCATGAGTGGGTTACCTATGATGAAACCCCAACATGATGTTGTGTTCATTATAGTGGATAGGTTCTCAAAGATGGCTATCATGGTCACTTGAAAGAAATACATTGATGCAACTTGCATTATGTAAGTTTTATTCAAACTTGTTTGGGTTCACTTTGGACTCCCAATATCCATCATCTCTAATCAAGATTCATGTTTTTAAGTCATTTTTGGCAAGCACTATTAGATTTGATTGGAACACAACTAGATAAATTGAATTTATTTCATCCATAGATAGATGGGTAAACAAAATTTGTCAATCAAACACTTTTTCATCTACTAAAAATGTACAACCACACACATGCTCATACTTGGGATGACAACCTTTTGTACATTCAACATACCTACAATAAAGACATTCATAGTTATATAAGGCATAGTCTATTTATACATGTCTTGGGTTTCATCTTGGTGCACAGTCCAAGATCGAGAATAATTCAGAGGACCAGACCCCTTTTGTTAAAGCACAGTCCCCAAAATTAGGATACATGAGTGATGAGCCCTAAAAATGGAAAGATAAAGAGCATGATCCTAGGAAAAAACTAATCTCATGGGATGAAAAAGTTATGGGAAAAAGACCCCTTAGTCATGAGGGAGAAGAATCTTCTCTGGTCCCCACATGTAAAAATAAAGAGGTATGTCTTGTTGTGCCCAACACTATAGTCAAACAAGTGGATTCCATGCTCTTAAATTCCCTTTTGGATAAATTTATTGGTATTAGACCAAACATAAACACCTTTTTGAACTCCATTTGGAATTCTAGGTACCTAAAGTTATTATGGGAGTTGTCAAAGCACTGAGCCAACCCATGTCTATCGATCCAATTAATAGGTCTAGAAGTAGACTGCTGATGCTAGACTCTACATCTTCATTATAGCTAATAAAACCCTCTTACACTCTATTAAGATTAAATCTGAATATGGGGTCTATAACCAAAAAATCATTTATGAAAGGGATTCAAAGATCTGTAGAACTTGTAACATCTTTAGCCACATTACTAAGGATTACTTGACATCCAAGAGATACTCTCATCCCACCACCCCTTAGTGGGTAAGAAAATTTGATTCTTCCCTTCTCCTTGACTGAGGCCCCTTCCTCTACCTCATCAAATACTCCTCCTATTCCTTCCACCCTGATAGTGAATAGGAGGAATGAGGAACCCTTAGTACCCCCTTTGCTACTTCCCCCCTTCTAATTTCTTATCCCATGCTTACCTCTTTTAACCTACCCCTGCTCTACTCTCCCTCAACCCTACTTTCTCCCCTTAGCTTGAAAAATAAGCTCATGATCGCTACCTCCCCCAAGTGCACTCCCTCCTTGTAAGCCCTCTTGACTAGCTCATCATTGTTTACCCCTAGACCCAGATCACCAGTCAACAAGACAATCATTTCAAAAGAAGATAATACAACTAAAACTCACTCAGTCATATATGTGGCTAACCCATCCATGGATCCCTTCATCCCACAAAGATTAGTGGAGAGATTGTCTAGGCTGGACTCTCCTCAAAGTTACACCTAACTAGTGACTCTTGAATCACCTCCAACATAAGGCGATGAATCTAAAGCTATGCCTTTCTCAATAGATTCAGGCCAATGCTTGTATGCTCATAAACCCAATGAAAATAAAAAAGGAAATGATGATGGTAAATGGTCACAAATCCCTCTCAAGAAGGGTAAGAAGAAATCAAAAGTGATAGAAGAACAAAAATCACAAGGTAGATTGAACATTGCTAAAGCCAGAAGTAAAGAGACAAAATAGGTTGTGGAAAAGAGTATGCAAAGGACCCTTAAATAATATCCCAATTATTGAAAATGAAGATCATCTCTTGAAACATCAGGGGGTTGAATAACTTTGGGAAATAGAGGTTGGCAAGGAATTTGATCTCGAAACATAACCTTGATATTTGATCATCCAAGAAACTAATATGTTTGTAGATAAAATTTGATAAACATAGATAATATTTGGAACAAAGCCAAAAGCATCAACAATAATTATCATGGTGCTATGGGTGGTATTGCAATTTTTTAGAATCCCAAAATTTTGGAAGGGGTGGGGCTCTTTAAATTTCGAAACCATATTGTAGTACATTTTAAGGATCTACAAAGTAAATAGGACTAGATCCTCTCCTATATCTATGCCCCCAATTATATAAAAGAGTGGAAGAAGTTGTGGACCGAATTAAAAGAATTTAGGAAAATATTTAAGATTGGAAATGGATAGTGGTAGGTGATTTAAACTCCCCCTTATCTCCATTGGATAAAAAAGGTGGATGACAAGATTATAAAGACAACATGAACACCAACAATAAATTCATTGAGGAAGTGAGACTCATGGAAGTTTCCCTAAAAAGGAACCCATACACATGGTTAAATAGAAGGATCAATGAAGACCTCATTCAAGTATTGGATAGATTCTTGATCTCAATGGACTAGGATTTATAATATAGAAGCTCTCTCACATCTCTCCCCTAAATTGGCTCCGACCACAATCCTTTGGTTTTCATGAGAGAGAAGGCTCTAAAGTTAAAAAAAAAATCCCTTTCAAATTTGAAAAGATGTGGACATCCACCTGGATTTATTTAACTCCATAAAAAAATGGTGGGATGAACTAGTTTTTGGTTCTGACATGTATATTCTCACAATGAAACTCAAGCATGTCAAAATGAAATTGAAAATATAGAACAAATAAGTCTTTGGAAACATCTTCCTCCAAAAGAGAAAGATCAAAGATAAAATTATAAATATTGAGGAGGAAATAAACCTCTCATGTTCTAATATTTCCCTCCAAAAAAGGAAAATGATTTACTAAGTTCATCCCATAATTTGGAAGCCAAAGAGGAGACCTTTTGGTGCTAGAAATCAAAGAAAATCTAGCTCAAGGAGGGTGATGGAACACAAAGTTTTTCCATCAGGTTACTTCTAGAAATCACAACAACAATAGAATTTAGGATGTATGTGGAAAAAATAGGATGCTATACAAAGAGTAAAAGGTGACGGAAACACATATTATTTAGTTCTTTAGAATTTTTTTCTTCTCCTCGCCTTGAAGAATGATGAATTGGAATCTCAAATCTTAAACCTCCTACCATAGGTTATTTCCCATGCTGATAACATTATCATCCTTTCTCCTCCTTCCATGGAGGACATCAGAACCATCATATTCAACATGGAGGGGGACAAATTTCCTCGGTTAGATGGCTTCCCTCCCCTCTTTTTCTAACAATAATGGCACATAATCTAGATGAAAGTTTTTTTTGTAGTCACTAAACTCTTTAAAGTAGGCACTATCCTCAAAGAATTCAACAATACCTTTTTTATGATTATCCCAAATAAAATAGGCTCCAATCAACTAAGGGACTTCAAACTAATTATACTGTGCACCACCTTATACAATATTTGTACCAAGGCTCTAACTATCTAAATTCTATATCTCCTAGATAAATTTTTTATAGAACAACAAGGAAATTTCATTTTCTAAAGACAAATCACTAATGGTATAATCATCACTCATGAGGGTATGCACTTAGTATCTAATTTTTCCAGGCAAGGAATGTTTCTAAAGCTTAACATGAATAAAACATATGACAAGGTGTCCTAGAGTTTACTTGATAAGATTTTGGACAAATTCAACTTCAATCTAGAGGTTAGAAGGCTCATCTCTTATTTCATATCCTCCCCCATATACTTGGTTATCATTAATGGAGTCCCTAAAGGCTTATTTCTATCCAAAAGAGACATTTGATAAGAAGATCCCTTGTCTTCTTATCTATTCATATACTTGGCTGAAACTCTTAGTAGAATCATTAAAGAATATAGATCCAAGGGAATCATAAAGGGCATAAGGGTGGCCCTCGACACCACTATAATCACCCACCAATAGTTTGAGGATGACACTATAATGATGGGTTAAGCCTCAGTGGGTGAAGCAAAATGTTTTAGGAGCATCCTCAATACCTATGAGAATGTCTCTAGACAATGTGTTAACTACCAAAAAGGTCCACTTTTCTTTATCAACACTCCATATTATCTACAACAAAAAATTTCAAAAATATTGAATTGTTTGATTAAAAACCTACCTTCAACCTATTTAGTCCTACTCTTAATCATTTGTAAGATGAAAATCAAGTATTAGAACCCTTTGATTATTAGACTCTGCAAGAGACTTTCTGGATGGAAAAGGAAACTTTTATCATAAGCAAGAAAACTTCAGCACCTAAAAATCTTTCTCTAGAGCATCCTAATGTACTTCATGTCCCTATTCACCATCCTTGGGAAGGTAGCTAATTATGTGGAACAAATACAAAAAAAAATCATGTGGATGGGAGTTGAAGATAAGTTTAAATTTCTTCTAATTTCTTGGGAAAAGGTATGCCTCCCCAAAGGCAAAGGAGGCCTTATTCTAAGAAGAATAAAGAAGATGAACAAATCCCTCTTGGAAAAATAAGGCTGGAAGGTCCTAACAGAGGATAACTAGTGGACTAGAATAATAAGATCAAAATACATGGAATCAAGGGTTGGTACCAACCTATTCATAAAAGAGGGTATTGTCAATGGCTTAACTTTCTAAAAGGCTATAATTAATAAAAATGAACTCCTGTATAAAGTAAGTGAAATGTGGGTAGAGGAGACCAAGTCAAGTTTTGGGATGATCCTTAGTTACACTAGTTACCCATTGATTCCTACCCTCTAGGGAACACCCTCAGTGGCCATTTCAATTCAACTTTCGGGTCTAAGGTTAATAATTATTGGGTAGAGGAAAATGGCTCAAAAAATGGATAGTTATTGACAAGGGAGGGATCATCCCACAAGAGTCTCATTTTCTCATGATCTTCAACCATCAAATCAAGTTCTTCCATATTAGTCACTTCCCTAAAGAAGACACACTGATTTAGATGATGTAAACTAGTAGAGACTTATTAGTCAAATTAGATTACCTATCCACCCTAGAGTTTGAGGATCTAAAGTAGATTAGCAGAACCTTTGGATTAATAATCTCACCACCAAGGTTAACATTTTTTTCTAGTTGGTAGCCCAGAATAAAATTCTAATGATGGACAACCTTGTTAGAAGGGGACTTCCTATCCCAAATAAGTGTGTTCTTTTTAAATTAGAGGGTGAATCTTCTACTCACTTTTTCCTCTTTTGTTCTTTTGCCTCTACTGTGCTGAGTTTTTCCTCTTGAAGTTTAATTTATCTTGGGTAGGCCCCTACTCTATTTGTGGCCTAGTTATTCAATGGAAATCTCACTAGGACCTTTCCCCTCTCCTTCTTGTGGTCCATCTTATTACCCCATATTTTATATGGAATTTGGAAATGCATAAATTCATGCATTTTTGATAATAAATCACCGTGTCACTACTTCACTGACCTTAAAATCCTCTCTACCATAAAGGATAACTGGATCACATTTGTTTCCAACTTCAAGGACCCCCTCCCCCATCACTCTCATCTCTCCTTTCCAATTTGGACCTCCCTATCCCTTCTCATTCCCAAAAGCAAAAGGTGGACATATCTTTAGTCAAGTGGATTTACCCTCCCCCTAGTTTAAATTACACTCTGATAGTGCAACCAAAGGTAACCTAGGGCCGACTAGAGGAAGGGGTGTTATTAGGGATGCTAATGGGATTATGGTTATAGCCTATGTAGGCCATTTAGGTGTTCAATATAACCATGTAGTTGAAGATTTTGCATCTTTTTAGGGAATAAGATTGGTAGTCAATTTGGGCATTGAGTGGCTACAGATCAAAGGATAGTCCCTAAACATTGTTAACAGCCTAAAAAGTATCTCTAATCCCTCCTGGACCATTTATAAGGTAATGGAATATGTAAAAAAACCTCCTAAATAATTTAAAACATTACACCATTTCTCATACATATAGAGAGGGCAACATGGGTGTTAATTTTATGGAAAATATAGGGGTCCAATGTGAGGTGTTAAAATGTTGGACAAATATGGATGATCTCCTGTTCGAGGCTTCATTATTATTTTAAAAATATAATCCCTCTGCCATGTGTGGGGTGAGGCCTCAAAACTCCTCATGATTGATGATATGACTTACACATCTCAAAGTATAATGCATATCAATTAATACTAAATTACTACCCATACTACGAACCATGGGAAGTTCTAGGCCATTTCATTCAATAAATGCCCAAAATTAGACAACACGAGCACCTTTTTTAAGATCAAAATGATTATTTTCTGTGAAATTCAGAGCTTTAAATCCATAGTCAATATGGGATGTGAGAGAGATAGGATAAAACCAATGCCCTTTGCAGAGGTAAAGGAGGACCTACTTATTTGGTAGAAGCTGGTCAAATGTGGGATTTACATCTTCATGGAAATAATTGTGGGCCATGACTCAACCATATTCAGGGACTTTTATAAAGGCTAGGACAACCATATAGTTAGGATGAGTGGTTGAGAATTACAATCATGAAGGAGATTATCGATGAAGTAACCGATAAGAGCTATGATAGAGTAAAAGCCTATAAGGACAAAAAAAGGAAGGAAGAGGTAATGAAAATTTTATTTAAATATGATATTCTAGTTATGTCATCTCAAAAAGGATTCCCCTGAGCTGATTTACTCAAGAAATAGCCTAGTGTTTGCCTTTAAATCATGAAGTATATCACCCTTGAAAGCAAACACACATATTTTGAATTTGTTAGATAAATTAGATTTTGAATTTTAATCAGTTTGACACATTATAATTTAACCACTTTTAAAAATTTGTGAATGTCTCATTATAATTTTATAAATGTGCTTGATGGGTATCATTTTTCCAAAGGTAATAATTATAGGAGAAAGAATTTGGAATAGTAAGGAGTATGTGGTATAATTATAAGAAAATAAGCACTAAATTTATCATTTTTAAAAAGGTTGGTAGGCATGATGAAAATATTACCATGCAGAAGAATACATTGCATGTATTTGAACACATTGCATGTATTTGAACACATCCAATGTGGAGTAATTTCAATAGATATTACAAAAACCTCTTATAAATCCATTGCTACAGAAGAGTAACTTTCATAACTAGTAGATAAATAACCATTAGGACAATTTTTTCATCAGAGTTAAGAAACTTCATAGAAAAAAATCAAAAGAGAGACAAATCCTTGAATGCTCAAAAAATAGAAAAATAAAAATTCCAAAGTAGGGATAAGCTCTTCCATAACACCATAGGTATGTAAAAATGTCACATCCACACATCCTCACAAATCCATTCAAATTCCCAGGGAATAATGTTAGGACCTCAAACAACATGAATAAACATAAACTCTTGCAAAGTGAGTTCATTTACAGGAGTGAAGAAGGCCCAAAATGGTAATGAATAACAAAAATCAAAACACCATCAAAGATTTTGAATAAAATTCCACTCTTTAATTCTTCAAATCTTTCAAACAAAACACTATAAAATAGAATCTTCCACAACCTAGAGCCATAACTCATCTCAAGAGAAAAATGAACCAAGAGTCACATTTTCCAAATGAGCCACCAAAAACATTTAATAATCTATTGCCCCTTAATAAGCTTCCATCACTAAAGCTTCAAACACAGTCCAAGACAAGACTTTTATAGTATAAATTTCTTACAAAAAAGGATTAATTTAGTCACACACAACAAATTTGCTCATCATTATTTTTTTACCTAGTTACATCAAGTAGAGGAATCCCCTATAGTGAAATCATTCATTTTGCCTTAGCATAAATACTATTAAATAATCCAACTCAATCATTTAGTTGCATGTTAAACACAAATGATAATGGATCTCTAGTCCATTCACTATTCATCCCCCCTAGCCAATTAGTTATTTCTTTCATGATCACAACCATTCCCACAAATTCACATCACTTCCCATTAGTTGATTAATTAGTTAATCTTATTCCTAATGAAAATTTCATAGAATTTGGAATATCCTTATTTTCCTAAATTAATTAATCCTATTTTCCTCTCACATCACTCAAATCCCTATGAAATCCTCACATTCTCCCAAAAGTGAATTTTATATTCACTTCTAATCCACATGTAATCCTTTTTTCAAAAAGGCATGTCATAAGCCCATGCCTCATAAATTATACCTCTTACAAACTTAATCCCTCTTTCTTACATAATCCACATCCTAAATTTATGGGGAGGAGTATTAATCCTCAATGATAGATTTATCATTCTCATATGATGGTCCACATGCATTCTAAAAAGCTATAAATAGAGGTTTCCCCCTCCATTATTATCAAGTCTTGATAAAAAAATGAAGTGTTGTTATTTTGGAGAGCCACTCATACATCAATCCCATCATTTTTCAATCCATATCATCCATTTAGTAAGGGAAGATGTTTTTTATTTGATCATGCACATCCACCAATAAGGTTACAACTACATCCATACAACCAAGCACATCAAAAAATTGGCAAGAGAATTACAATAATGTATAAAAATTGTGTTTATTTTCTCATTTGAATTACATTCTTCTTAGTCTTGCTCAATCCGAAGAGACATACTTAGGTTAATGGTAGCATTTTAGTTTGAGTTTTGATTTTATACTAAAAAAGCTAACCTTTATTTCATGATGTTACATATGACATACCTGGTGGGACTCATAACCCACAATCAACATTGACATCTTGTTATCCTCTTTTTAATCTAAAATTTAACACCAATTTCTACCAAATTCCTCACATTTTCCCAACAAACTTCCAAGTTTCTGTCCTAGACTCCTAGCATAACGCTCTATGGAATGGCAGAAACATGAGTGCAAATGGTGAAAATACAATGTGTAATAGTGGGAATGAATTTTTGAGTGTGTTTTTAGGGATCAACAGAATCACTCTGCACTTTGGAAAAAATATAATGTATAGTGGTGGAATCGCTACTGATTTCATTGACATTTGTTTTGTAGATTAGTGAAAATGGGGTTCCTATCGATGGAAATGCTCTACAAAATAGAGAAATCACCAAACTAGATTTGATATCACCTAAATATAAAAATTGTGATTTTAGGGTTGAAATCACCAAAATGGTGGAAAAGCTTTGCTTAGTGGCTAAATCACCATGTACTATTTTCTTTTTGCACTACCTACCTTAAAGAGGCCATAACTTTTGACTTGGGTGTTCATTTGACCTCCCATTTACAAAAAATAGAAGGTATTAAAAATATGCATGAAATCAATAATTGTTTTTTTGAGTGGAAATATTTACTTGCATAGTGGCAAAATTAACAAGAGATTAGCGAAATCACTATTGGAATTGGTGAAAACTCGTTTTTCTGCTTTCTATTTGTTAATTTTATGTAGCAGTAAAAACGTTATTATTAGTAGAAAAAACATGATTAGTAGTAGATTGCTAAATTATTAACAAAAGTTTGATTTTTATTTTTTATTTTTCTATGTTTTCTACATAATGGTAAAATTGCTCTGTGTAGTAGTGAAATTATCCTATAAAATGATGAAATCATAGACATAGAGTTAACCAATCACTTGTAAGACCTACATGCTTGTCAAGGATCCAACCTAAGACTACTAATATGTTTACTTGTAGGTTATTGCCTGTGAAATTTAAAATCAATCAAAAAAACATTTATGACATTTCATTTTGGTGTTTTAATTTAAACAAACGTACATTTCAAATTTGGTGCTTAAAATGAATAGTTACATTATTTTGGTTGTGTATGTGTTTGTGTGTGATAACCTAAATGTGTATGCTCTCCCCTTGCCCATTTTTGGGATCCTAGGTGACCAAAAGCATTTTGGTCATCTTCCCCATCCTGAAGAGAATGCTACATATGATCTCCTCTTACCCCTCGTGGGACCTTGGGATCAAAAATAACATTAGCTCGAGTGGCTTAATTTTCCATGGGTTAATCTCATCATCACATCCTACATCCCCAGCCCTATTTCTTCATCACCCACCCATTTATTCTTCCATTCTAGTGTATTCTTCTCTTTTTTGAGATCCCACCCATGTCTTCCATCCCCACATGCCCTCTCGAGGGGGCATCATCTAACACATTCTTTCATCATCATTGTTTTATTTTTCATCCACCTTTATTTTTTGGCTGCTTTTTTTTTTGAAAAGTCTTACTCCACACATCATGTCTCACAATGCCTTCTTAAAGAGGGGCAAAATGTAGACACTTAAAATTGGACACTTTGTGTTGATTTCAACTATCTTACTAATTGGCTTTAACACCATCCTCAATTGTCTAGTCAATCTTATATTCACACTAAATCTCTAGTCCATTCGCTATTCCTCCCTAGCTAATTAGTCATTTCTTCCATGATCACAACCATTCCCATAAAATCACATCACTTCCCATTAGTTAATAATCTCTAATTAATTAGCTAGTCTTCTTCCTAATGAGAAAATCCATGGAATTTTGAATATCCCTATTCTAATAAATCAATTAATCCTATTTTCCTCTCACATCACTCAAATCCTAATAAAATATTCACATTCTCCCAAAATTGAATTTTATATTCATTTCTAATCCCCACGTAATCCCATTTTCAATAAAACATGTCATAAGCCCATGCCTCATCAATTCTCCCTCTTGCACACTTCATCCCTCTTTCTTGCACATTCCACATCTCACATTTAAGAGGAGGAGGAATAATATTCAACCGTATATCTTCATCCTCATTCGACGGTCCACATCCATTCATAAAAACTATAAATAAAGGGTTCCCCTTCCATTTTTAGCAAGTCTTGATAACATAACAAAGTGTTGCCCTTTTGGAGATCTATTAATACATCAAGACCAACACTTGTTAATCCAAATCATACATTTATAAAGGGTTGATGTTGTCCATTTGATCATAAACAACTACCAATAATCTTACAACTACATCCATACATTTGATAACATCACAAATTTAGCAAGAGAATTGAAAGAAGGTATAACAATTGTGTTTGTTTTCTCATTTGAACAACATTCTTATTAGTCTTCATCAATTCAAGGACACATGCTTAGGATAGTTGTAGCATTTTAATTTGATTTTTGATTTTATACTAAAAAAACTAACCTTTGTTTCATGATGTTATAAGTTTTTACCAAATCCCCCAACCCATCCAAGAAACCACAAATCTTAGCTTGCACTACAAAATTTAGAAACTTTAGAATCAAATTGCTTATTAAAAATTAGAAGCCTCCAAATCGTTATGAAACCTTAATACATTCCCATCAATTGGATTTGTAACTAAATCTATCCCTTATTTAACAAAATAGCCATCATCATATTTGTCATGAACTAGGCTATAAATATGATCTTCCTTTTAAACATAAACAAAAAACATTCCACCATAATACTACTAGGTACACTCCTACGAATCCCAAATTTATCACTTCCCTTATCCTTTTCTATGGAAAATTCCCTAAAATATTTAACCTTAGTAATATTTTCCCCATCAACCATAGTCTTGTCTACTTTCACATCTGCAGCCTCAATAATCACCTTTTCCATAATCTCCACCCCAACGTAATCCACTATCTCCTCAACTACTTTCACAATAATCTTCTTGGACAAATCCATAGACACTACTACCACCTCTTCTAATTACATAACCCCATATTTTTTACCAATAGCATCCAAAACCCCAATCCCAATCTTCTTGACACACATAATCTTAGAAATAAACACAACCTTATCATCACTCAAAGAGACAAAATAAGAATCACCTTTCTTTATCCAAACTTTCCTCTCCTTACTCATTTTTTAGTTTCTTCCAGTAGTATTTAGAAAAGGAAGCATAGAATTAAAAAATATACTATTTTTATCTCCAACTAACATAAGGATTCGAACTTTTCATACTCCACCTAGGAAAAAAAGCTCTAATGAACGATCATTCTTCCCCTATGACAATTTAAAAGGAGAAAATCTTATTATATGGTTCAAAAAATTGCAACAAATTTTTTTTCTAGAAAATGCTTCATACTCCATTTTATGATAAAGGTAACTCCATCAGAAGATATCTGAATGAGACTAACCAAAGTCTCCCTTATATCCAAAAGAGCTTTCATTCTCACGTAGATTACATAATGGAAATGCTTCATTTTGAGATTAAAATAAACAAAATTTCTTATAGCATTCTTAATATCTCTAAAAATTCATCCTTCCAATATTCAATGGGTAAAGCATTAAGCCCAATCCATATTTATCTAAGATATTATTTTTTGATAGTCAATTGGAAATTATCCTCCCAAGGTTGAACTATAATTTTTTTTATTTTCAAAAGACTAAGTTCTCTTACTAAGTACAAAAGCTTTATCTTTCTTGTCTCTAAATTTGACAAAGTAAAAAAAATCTAGAAAGGAAAGTAAAATAATCAAACTTTATCCTAGAATACATCCTAATCATCCAATCTTTCAAATTATTTAACACAATCCTTCCCCTAAGAAGTCTTCCAATAAATCCTCTAAAAAGCATAATTACCCTAAAATCCTTCACCTTTTTTTATTAATCAAAACTTTCCTCATTATACTCAGAGCATAAGGTGGTGAAGATAATACTCTTTGCTATGAAACATGACTTTGTGTTTTCCAATATCTATCTATTGAATATATCCTAAGTCCCAAAGGAATATAATTTTCACATGAAGTTGAGATAAACTTACCATGAATTTACTTTCCTATAAAATTCCTCATAAAATCGAGAGGTTTAGTTGGCCCAAATGACTTACTTTTTCCTTAGTTATCCCATAAGTTTTTCATTGGAAAACACCTTTCCCAAAAGATATCTATTAATATTTTGGGGACCAAAATCTAAACATGCTTCCCCTATATTATGATCAAGATTACCCCTTTTACCCAAAGGAATTTAATTTACACCAAAATCAAGGTTGGGTTTATGATTCGTATCTTTAGATCACACCTTCCTTGACTCAAGGAATCCATTATTTGAGAAGTCCTCCATAGAAGGAGATCTTGCCAATTTATTATCCTTAATTGGAGAAGAGAAACCTCCGATACTTGTAGAGACTGTTCCTTTGCACCTTTATCACCAAACCTACCATTTCCATTAAGATATACAAGATCATTATTCCTCATTCTTAACTCTTGTCTGAAATCCCACTTATCTTCCTAATTTTTTTTCCCTTCCTTCACAAAAGAAAAAAAAAATAATTCTTCCCTAATCACCATAGATTTCAGACTCACAAAGGAAATCTTATCCTTTCCTAAAATAAGTTTTATATTTCCTGGAGTTCCACTTTTAACACTTCCTCAGTTCCTTTTATTTCTTCCTTTTAATTTAGAAATTTAGAGTTAAAATTTAGATATAATGCTTCATTTTCTCTAATTTTTTCTAGATCCACCCTTCCAAAGGATGGAGGATCATCCTAAAACTATTGAATTCTAGTAACACTTCTTTACCAATTTTTTTTTTTGATAAAAGACAAATCAACTGTAGAAACCCAAAGAGAGATAGTATGTATTACCTTTAAAGAGAGTTTATCTTTAAGATCCTAAAATAATCCTTAAGCATACTTAAATTTATTCTAGATCTATTTAGTCTAACATTACCATTGCCATCTTCATTATCATTTGTAAAATATTCCATATCAGCTTCCATAATATCTCCTACAAGTTTTTACACAATCTATTACACAATCCTTTTTGTAGCCTCATTCACAACCTATTTTGTAGCCTCTTATGTAACCTTTTTCATAGCCTCTTACACATCCTTTTTCATAGCATCTTCCACAACATTTTCATTTTTTATTTCATGTCCTCTTTCACTGATGCTTCTGAAACCTCTTTTGCATCTAATTTATCAAATGGAATGATTTTAAATAAATCTTTAAAATACAGTTAAGAAAACTTAAAATATTTTTTCATTCCCTTTACATAATATAGTTAAAATATAATAAAAAAATTATTATTTTTTAATTCCCTATGATATTTAAAATACTACATAATAATCATACTTTAAAATTACATGAGATGAGAATATCTTTTACACAAAGTAAAATCAAAATATTTATTCATTTCAATAGTATTTAAAATTAAAGTGTTATTTTTTTATATTTGGTAAATAGTATTTAAAATTAAATTTTTATTTTATTTTTATATTTAGTACATAAAGAAGGTGAAAAGTATAAAAAAAAATTCAAAATTTAAGTATTTATTTTTTCATAAAACTTAATTTCCACAAAGAAAACAATAAGGAGTTGCAAGAAACATAGATATTCAATAAAAGGAGAAGGGGTAAATAGATCTTCATGTATTCATCTATCTAAATATTATAGGTACTTATTCTATACATTTAAATCTTTATAAAAAAAATGCTACATTATTTTTTTACCACTTATTATAAAGAATGTTAGAAATAAAAAACTATAAGAAATGGGACAAAAATAAGTGTAATATTTAGACGTATCGATTATTTTTCAATCTAGCTTATAAAGGTTATGTTTTTTTTACTACAATTACTTGGTCATCTGATTGCCTAGGTGTTAATATTATTAGCATATTTTTTTGGGTAGATTGATCATTAATTTCTAAAATTTCTTTCAACTACCTGAGATATTGCATCTTTCCTACAACTTCCTTTGATATTGATTATTTCATGTAGTTGAATGCCTTATTCTTCTTGCTTGTAGTTGCCTATGCTATTTATCCTTTCCTACAAATGACTATGGTTTTCTTCTTTCAAACAACTTTCATTTGATATGCTTCTTTTCTTTCTTGCAGACACCATTTGATATTCGTATATCCTACAAACATCGTTTGATATTCTTCTTTCCTAATATGTGGATATTCAACAAAATTGAAAATAGGAGACAATAAAACAAAAATTTCTATGTTATTTCCTACAAAATCTTATAAAAAAATGAAAAAATGAAACCCAAATGATTTAAAAGTGAAATTTTTATAATGTACTGAACCATTAACATTTGGAGCTCGATTCAAACCATGACATTTTTAAATTTTAAATATATTGAATACACTACTTATCAAATTATTAAATCCCTAAAAAAAATTATTAGACAAGACCTATGTTAACTATTTTGATACTATCATCAATTTATGCTAGCTTATTTATTATATTTGAAAATACCTAGAATGTATTACAAATGTAGTCTCACATCATCCTAGACTGTTGAGAACTTATTTTTATCTAATACATCGTATAAAACCAGGTTGAAGCATAAATACATATACAACATAATTTAACATAATTTAGACAATGAATATAAATGAATTAAAAATAAAAAAAGGAAATATAACATAAAACTAGCCCAAATAATCCCAAGGATTTTTTATATATCACCTTAGGGATTATTTGGGATAGCTATGGCGTAATCCTAATGCTTCTTGGTTATTCAAGTATGTTATGCAATGCATATTTATTATTATATACTTTGCAGATGTAGAGGATAGTATCAAAATATAGAATAATATTTCTAAGCCATCTCTACTGGTATTAAAATGTAGAACATCATCTCTGATCCATATTTAGTGGTATCAAAATTTAGAACATCGTATCTGAGCCAATTTTTTTTGTTGGTATCAAAATTGAGAATAATTTTTAAGCCAATCCTCTTTGATGTATTTTACTCATAGATTCTAGTCAGATGGAAGACATACTCTTATTTACACAACTAGATTCATGGGAGTTAATTTTCATTAAATACTTAGGAAACTTCAATACATTTTGTAGTCTTCTACAAGAATATTGATTCGTTATTATTTTTTATCTTTCATTGTGCATGGGTACCTCATATGGCCTAGTTGTTAGGAAACATACTTATGAGCTTAAGACTTCTTCTCTCTTATCACAAAACCTAAGTAATATTTAGGGAGGATTTGGTGTGTGTCATGTTCACACTTGTTGTGAAGTTCACCTTAGGTAGTATTGTTACCAAGATATGATTTAATATGTGCAAAAATTTGTTTAAGGCACATTTAATTTTGGTAGCTATCCTCACATGTTTGAGAAGGGTTAGGAGTCACTTAGGGAATGATCCCACCTTTCACTCCACTGGTAACAATCTCTCACTAACTTTTGCCTGCCCTTCCCCCCCCCCCCCGCCCATGTTTGAGAAGGGTTAGGAGTCACTTGGGGAATGATCCCACCTTTCACTCCAATGGTAACAATCTCTCACTAACTTTTGCCCCCAACCCCGCGCTGCCCCCCCTCTGCCCCCCCAGCCCCACCCCCCCACCCATATATAAGGACCACGTGTGCCCTTGTGGAAATAATATAACTTAGATTCATATCCTAAGTTAGTGGAGATGTAGTATTTTAGATTGTCATGTTCTAGTACAAATATTGTTGGTTTTACATATACGTTGTATATTATATTTAATTAATAGTATCATTTTAATAATGAATCTCTCTCTTCTGAGTACATATATGTACATGATTGCATTGTATAATTTTCTTGGGCCCTCTTCATTTATAATATGGAATCAAAACTATGTTAATTTAATATGGCATCAAATCAAGATCCATAATATCCATCTCACATTATTTCAAATATGGTTATTTCTTTGATTAGATTTGCATTGTTTGCAAATCTAAATATAAAGGAGTTTCATTAAAAATACTTCTACCATCTTTCATTTTTTAATGTTTTTAGTGCATATCAATAATTATAATTGGATTGAAATTACCATATAAAGCTAGTTTTAACTTTCATTTCACTTGAATTTGACATTGTGAACTCATTTTCCATGCCATGTAAATCATGTTTCGTGTATATCTAGAGATTTTGTAGGGGTAAGAATGAGTCAACAGGTATGAAAACAACATTTTCAGCTCATTTGGCATGTTTTTAAGACTGTTAGCTATTATATTTAGCTAAGAATTGGATATAAGTTCATAAGGAGGGTGTTTTTTTCTCACCTATTTTTTAGATCTAAACTCGCAATGATTTATAGTGTGTCATGGGTGGGTTTTTTATTTTAGATTTTTATGTGTGCACTTTGTCATACTCCCTTGTTTATCTTCATGTGTGTATGTGATTTTCTACACTCCATTTTCATATGATTTGTTAAATACTTCATGTGGATATTTTTCATGCTCTCACTGAAGGATTTATGTTGTGATTTTTTGCACACCTACCACTTTGACACTTTTAGAGAGATACAATGTTGATTTGTCTTCATTACTTAATTAACATTACCAGAGTGGTGGGTTGGGCTGGTTATGTAATCCTAATGATTCTTGGTTGTTTGAATATTATGTGCACCTTGTGTTTGTTCTTGTATACTATGTGAATGCAGATGTTGATATCAAAATACATAATATTATTTTTGAGCCACATTTACTGGTAGCAAAATTTAGAATATCATCCTTGAACCATATTTAGTGATATCAAAATTTAGAACATTGTCTCTGAGCCAACATTCTTTGGGGTAACAATTTTTCTAACAATTTTAAAGCCAACTCTCTTTGGTGTAATTTACCCATGCATTACGATCAGATGGAAGACATACTCTTGTTTAAATAGCCATATTTATGGAAGCTAATGTTTATTCATTCCTTAGGAGGTTTCATTAGATTTATCAGTATTCTACAAGTAGCTTGATTCACTCTTCTTTTTTCTCTTTCATTGTGCATGGGTACCTCATCAGGCCTAGTTGTCAATACCCATAATTATGAGCTTGAGACTTATTCTCTCTTACCACATCACCTAAGTTGAACTTCAAGGAGTGTTTGTGTGTGTCAGGTTCACACTTATTATGAAGTCCACCTAAGATAGTGTTGTTATCAATGTGTGATTCAATAACAAGTGTAAACATGACACACACTAACACCAAATTTATAATATTTTATCTTTAAATTATAGATAAATAATGATTAAATAGAAAATCAGATACATATATATTAACAATCAAATAGTTATAATGAATAAGCAACATAAAGTCAGATCTATAAAAAATATATATTATATTTGGTTGTAAAATTGATTTGGATTTTATTTAATCAATATTTGTCTAAAACTAAATGATAACAATTTATAAACCAACCAACATAAACCCATTAAATTTTTATAATGATTAACTTAATCTATTTGAAAAATAATACATTATTTTTATTTGAAAATCATATCTATATTAAAATAAACAAGTAATGTTAAAAATCTAGTCATACAAAAAAATGGGTGGAAGAAGTCACACCCTAGAAGCAGTCAAATTAGGGTTAAGAAACTCTCGAGAATATCAAGTTCAGAAGAGGGTCAATAATGACCACCCCAAACTATATAATAATACATTATTAGATAAACACTTAGATAATAGTTAAATAAACAAATAGAAATTTTTAATTTTATAATGATTAAGTTAATCTATTTAGAAAATAATAAATTATTAGATAAACAATTAGATAATAGTTAAATAAATAACTATAATTTTATAATGGCTAATTTAATCTATTTTTAATATAATATATTATTATACAAGAAATTGGATAATAGTGAAATAAGCAACTAAAATTTTGTAATAATTAATTTAATCTATTTCAAATATAACAAACTATTAAATAAACAACTATATAATAATTTAAATAAGCAACTAGAATTTTATAATGATTAACTTAATTTGTTTGCAAGATGAAGACAAGCTATGATCCATTTAATAAACTACAATAAAAGTTTACATTATTTAATTTAGAAAAACTATTATCTATTTAATAAACTACAATAAAAAATTATACTATTTAATTTAACTCACTTCATAAAGATACTAGCATATATATCTTAGTGTAGACAATATTTTATGTTTATATATAAACCTCACTCTTGTACACTTGATAAACTTAGACCTTGGTTATTCCTCTCAGTTATTTATCTTTCCTATGTTTGTAAGTCCTGCATCCTATATTTTTTTCCCTTGGCCTATATTTCTTAGTTTGAGTAGTATTATGTTGATGACCCAAGTCTTTTATCTTGTCCATATTGCTTAAAATGTACTTATCTATCATCTTTGCAAGTTCAAAACCTATACCTAATTTTTTGCTCCCTAGACACTAATGTCTGAGACATATAATAACATTGACATTAGTATTTTATCCCAATGCAAGTGTCAAGTGCCATAGATTCATCCAATTTGAAAATAAAAAGTATCCTAATGATCGGCCTTAGTGCTTTAATGTGCTTCATTATTCCAAAGGGATTGATATAAATACAAGATCAACCCTCATTCATTCCTCACCTAGAAAAAGACTAAATAGACTAAGGCAAATGATCAAAAACACTCTATCAAGCATTCAATTGATAAAATCTTCCTTATTTCCATACCATTCATAGGTACAACACATCTACAGGTTTGAATTACTAAAGGAGTAGCTTAATAGCCCAATTTTCCAAGTTACAAGTTAGGTCATGATTGTAATTATTTTGCACATATTGTATGATTCACACACAAGCCAACACATAGGGGATAACTAAATAAATGTGAGGCCCTCTTTAGAGTATTGAATATATAGGCAACCTCCGTTGATATTGGGGTCATTGAGGTCAACTCAATAATGCATGCCCACTAACCCATTTTCCTCTAAGGTCACATTGAATGTAAAAATCTAGAGTTTTTCCATTTCACAAGGAGAGACAATTGATGACCTAGATTTAAATGCACTAGAGTGAAGGTAAATCAAAACCCAAAATCATCTAGGTGGTCACATACTATTTTAGTATATATTCCATACATGATACTAGCATCAAACCTATATAGTAGTGTCGATGTAACTGTCCCAAGATGACGTTACTATCTAGAGAGCCAGAAACATCAGAACCATAATTTGATGACTGTTCCAGGATCTCCTTCCTACTTGATTTTAGTCTGTTTCAGATCCAAAACTACATTAGCATAAGGAACAAGTTAAGTAATTCACTTCTTTATCATTTATATATCTATCATAGTTGTACTTTCTATATTTAGGTTATCTCAACATAATACATTTAGTGTATGCTTCTATCTAAGTTTTAACATCTAATTGACCTAATATAGATTTGATTATCACCCTTGTGCCATTTCATTTCTATATACCCATTTAACAATCTAGATAACACCAACCTAGATTCCATTTTAGGGTTTAACATTTGGTGAACTCGATCTTTAAATATGAAACCATAGGTTACTTATTATTTTATGTTGTTGATCCCTAAATTGCTAAAATTTTTGTAATCATGTTTCCCATGGATAGTTATGTTATTTATTTCATGGTCCAATAATTTATAGTGGTTATTACTTATTATACTTCATGCCTAATTAAATCATTCATATCTATAAGGGATGTAAAACTTGCATTCCTCTTAAGCTCTTCCCTAATCTAATTGTTACAATAAAAGGGTTTTAAAAAGCAAGAAACACTTAGTCTATCTTAAAAATTCTTATTGTAATGCCATAAAACTAGAACCTAAGGGAAATGACATTATCAACCTACTAAGTAATATGCCTACAAAAATTTCAATCCTTGAGCTCCTAAAGTAATCTAATGTTTATAAGGATATAATATGCAATGCATTGCATCAAACACAAGTGTCAAGTGATATTGAGCATGCTTATTTTATAGATATCATGAAATATCTCAAAAACTATGACAAACTTATTACCTTTGATACAAAAGACTTTTCATCCAAAGTTATTGTTGACCAAAATTTACCTTTGTTCATACAAGTCATAATACAAAGTAATTATATCAAAAGAGTGCTCATTGATAATGGATCAAACTTAAACATTTGTAGCATACAATTCCTAACCACCATGGGTGTTAACCCAAATCTTATTCAAAAAATATTTATACAATTAAAAAGGTCTGATAATTCTCAAATCCCTTTCATTGGTCAGATTATATTGAATATTATCATGGGTCCATATACATTCTTCACTTTGTGCCAAATTACGTTAAATGACTTGAACTATAACATTCTATTGGGATAGATTGGGATACATAAAATGTATATGATTTCATCTACATTACACATGTGCTTAAAATTTTGTCATTAAGGAATATTTTACACATGTCCAATGGATCTTAAACCCTTCAAAAACTATACAATAGTCCAACAAATAGATAATCCTAAACCAAAATACGCTGAATATGAGTCCAAAATTGACACACTAGTACAATAACCTAATCAAACTATGCTATTCAAAGTACTAAAAAGATAATTTACACATTTACCTGAGTCCATGGTTTCATTATTCCAATGGTTAATAAAGTACGAGATTATATTTCTCCCTCATCCTATCAAGGTTGATATGAGTCGACCTCTACCCAAAGGATATGATGTGAATGCTTATTGTGATTATCATCAAGGACTAGGACATTCTACAAACCATTGATTTACATTGAAACAGGAAATCCAAGATCTTATTGATGACCAAAAGATTATATTTGTGGATCTTCCAAAAGAATTAGGTTCACAACAACCTAAAAACCATCCACATCAAAATATTTAATAACTACATTATACATAAGCGGTGCATAGTTTGAGCATAACCATATTGATCCTACACAAACAAAAATCACTTGCCATATAAAACATTTTCAATAGCTTTGTTTTGATCTAAAAGACTTTCAAAAGAAGGTCACTTGGAAAGAATCCTTGGGAAACATATTAATACCAATAAATTGTGGTCTTAAAATAATTCAAACACAGGGTTGGGTTATGTCTACCACATCTCCATATGCATTTACATTAGGAACTCTTTGGCTATACCAAATGGAAGCAAAAATTGATCTAAATTAGAAAGGTATTTGGTTTCCTCATGAAAGCACACCAATACATATTTCAAATGATAGCATTGCATATTATACTACATGTATGCAAAATGTGAGGAAGAACATGCTATGTCCCTTTTCAACCTATCTAATCTTGATGCAAACAATGTAAAAGATCTAACTTAAGGTTATAAGGTTTACAATGGGGGATATTTATGACCATCCATTGGATGGCATCATAAGATGATCTTTCTTATTAAAAAATACCAAAAAAATATACAAAACTCCAAAAACACTTTCAACACTTACATGTTCTATTGAATCCTTGACATTCATGTGTTACTTCCATATTGATGGATGGCATGCTTAGTTACTATTACATACACATATGTGTCACACTTATACTTGATTATGATACATGCATACAAAGATACATGATACATTCCTATTTAAGATGTTGGGGTTGCCCTCTACTCATGTCATATGGACATTGGGGGCATTTACTTCTTTATTTTTGATACACACAGGTTATATGATTTGATGATCACTCTACATTATCATGTTTGAGCTTACATATGTACTTATACATGCCTATTTTCCATGATTATATCTTACACAAGGTACTTGATATGCTATACACTTGACATGCTTTGCCTAACACATTGGATCTATGGTCTACTATGACATGTTTATGCTGGTTGCTTATACTTTACTTTATGTACTTCTTTGAGTGTCTTATATTCCTTTTTCAAGAATTTGAATATGTTCCTTTGATTATGGTCCCCGTGCCTATGTATGCTTTCATTGACATTTGAATATGTCATTATTTATTGTAAGGACATTTGAATATGTCATTCTTTCCTTTATGGACATTTGGATAAGTTAAGTCCCTTCGATTGTGTGGTATTTTAACATGCCACTTGTTTGTGGTCTCCTTGGACCATTGCTTTTTGACTTGATTTTTAGTGCTCTTGTGTGTATGCTTGTTTGATTTTTGATCTTATAATGTTATTATATATATATTTCCATGATATTTATCATGTATCTTAGGATTACATGTGATCATGTTGGTCCTATGCACTTCAATGTTATATCTACCTAAACATGTTCCTTCTATATGATACATGGTTATAATCATAAAGTATACAATTGTCTTATCCTATTGAGGTGAGGTAAATAATATTTAATATCTTTACCTCACCTCAAAGCGGGGGTATGTCACAAAGACATGCTATCCACACTTAGCACAGTTTCTAGATTCAATGGGGGAATGTTTTGGAAACATGTTCTCTGCACTTATTCAATATATGGTACTTATATCAATTTTCAAATTTAGTAGGGGAATATCATATAGGCATAGATTCCACACATTCACAACACACAAATTCAACAGGGGTATATTTTGGAAGCATGTTATCCATATTCATTTAGTAGATGGTACTTATATTAGTTTCCAAATTTAATGGGGGCATGCTTGGGAAGCATGCTCTCCACACCTATTTAGTATTCAATATTTTTAGTTTAAAGTATGGGCATATTTTGGAAACATGTCCTCCACATTAGTACTTATATCAGTTTCTAGACTTCTCCATATATAGTAGGGGCATCATTTGGAAGCATGTTCTCCATACTTATATAGTTTTCTAAATTGGCCAAAACACACAATTATATGATTTAGATTTATAGTTGTGGTAGAATTATATACATTGGTACTATTGTTATACATAATTTCAACATATGACATATATAAGGTGCATATGCTATTCAACCTATGCCTAATATTACAAAATCTAAATTAGTTTCAGATTCTAAAACTATTTTATAGACTGTTACCATATCATAGACTTTTTTGTACTGATACCCCATTTATTTTTACAAAATTTTATTAAGCCAATTTATTATAGTAGTTGGTTTATATTTTGGTATGGTTGAAGTGATCAAATCACTCAATATTTCCAAGTTTTAAGGTTGGACTTGATCATCTATCCTCACCAGGTTATAAGTATCATTGGGTTGCATGAATCTCAACTACCAGGTGGTAACTCACTTTTGCTCCAAATTTGGGGGCATGTGCCTTACAATATCTCTCTCTCTATCTCCTTGGATATATGAACTTTAAATATTTATATATATTTGTTATAATCTAAGTTTTAGAGCCTTATAATGATACATACTTTTTGAAATAATTTGTTAATAGGTAAGGCAGTTACATCGACACACATATGTACTCTTAAACCTTGCCCTTTCAATTTCAATCTATTCCAAGTAATTTCAACCTATATTATATGTACTAATTTTATACTATAAAATACTCTTGGTTGTAAGTTTGTCATCGATAAAACACTCAAGTTAGGCACACACAAAGATAAGGTATGCATACACACCTAGTACACATTTTCTTCCTTTAAACTAGAAATTTCATTACTATATTAAAAGGGTAAATGTAGATGATATTTTATGATTATATAACACCTCAAACTTATACACTTGATAAACTCAGACCTTGGCTATTTCTCTTAGTTATTTACCTTTTCCACTTCCACAAGTTTCACATTTGCTCTATATTTGTGTCCCTTGGCCTATATATCTCAGTTTAACTAGGCTTATGTTAATGACCTAGGTCTTATATCTTGTCTAGAGTGCCTAAAATGTACGTATATTCCATATTTGTAAGTTTGGAACTTGCACCTACTTTTGTGCTTTCTAGACACTAACATCCAAGATAGACATTAGCATCAATATTACTATTTTGTCCTGACGTAAGTACCCAATGCCCTAAAGTTATCTAATTTATAAATGAAATGTATTATAATGGTCAACCTAAGTGCCTTAATGCAAGTTATTACTCTAAAGAGATTGATATAAATAAAATATCAACCCTAATTCATTCCTCACAAGTATAAATGACCAAAGAGACCAAGGTAACTTATCAAAAACACTTTATCAAGCATTTAATTGATCAAAACTTCCTTATTTTCTAAGCCCTTAACCTTTGACATCTCTTGAGATATGATGGATAACTTGTGGCTTACATACATCTTTTATATTCTTATTACATTTCTTTATGTTCTTAGTTAGGTCAGCTTATGGAATAACCATGGCTAAGTAGACTATATATAAGAAATAATGGTTAGTCTTTGAGGATCATTATAAGTATTATGCTATTAGTGCATTATTGTGGAGGTTGCCCCATTGAAGTGGCTTTGCTATATTATCCAATATTCTACTCTGTTGTCAATTATTACTGTGTGATCTCTCATATTTGTTTATTCTATGTGATATAAAATCATTTTGTGTGGACATCTAAGTAATTTCATTACAAGTGGTATTAGAGCTTAGATTTGGGAAAGCTTTCTATGGCATTATTTTTTTGGATGGGTGAGGTCTAACTTCTGTGAGGGAAAGGAGCAAAAAAACATAACTTGTAATCTAGGAAGATTAATTTTTTATGTTAGTGCAGTATTGTTTGAAACACTTTTTTGAAAAAAAAAAATTAAAAAAAAAGTTTGGATTTTTTTCTTGCATTGCACATATGCATTCATTGGATTCATCTTGTTGAAATGATCACAAAGGTATATTCCATTGGTACACTTTTTTATGCCAAATTTTTTTACCCTAGTGCGCAAAGGCAGTTATTGGATTCATCTTGGCGAGGTGATCACAATGGTACCATCCCATGGTACTCTTTTTTTGGGGCATAAACCCTCCTAGGGTTTGTATATGGCCAATCCTTCTACACAGGGATGAAAAGGGGGCAAGAAACTCCTAAGACTCCTATCGATGACATGGAATTTGGAACTTCAGATCTATTGATTTCTTGACTTTAGGCTGACATAAAAGGCTTAGTGTGACATGATGAATTTATTATAGTTCAAAATAATGTTTCAAGGATGCACAAAGAGATTAATGGGGTTTACAATCAATTAAATCAGATCACTACTTTATTGGCTACTCTTCCATCTTAGTTAAAGTCAAACACCCCTCCACTTCAGCATTTGGGTCCTCCTCCTCTCAACATTAACAAACCAATTCTGGTATGAAACCAATGTTTCCCAAAGTGGACATACATAATTTTGATAGTAAGGATCCTCTCACTTGGATTACCCAACTTGAGAATCTATTTAATCTGCATCAAACACCTAGTTTTTAGAAGGTGATTGTGACATCTTTATATCTAGAACCTGAGTAGTTTATTTGGTATCACTAGTTATGTGATCAAAATAAAAATTATGATGCTCCTGTTACATGGTCTACTTTTACTGATGAGTTATTGGCTCATTATCAAAATAATGTATCTGAGAAATACTTTAGCAAGTTAGCTAAACTGTGGAAAATATGAACTATGAAGGATTATATTTATTAGTTTCAAAATCTATCCTTATGGGTGGAAGACATCATTGAGAAAAATTTAAATGATATATTTTTGGGTGGTCTCAAAGATAACATCTAATTGGAGGTTTTAATATTTAACCCAACATCTATATCAGAAGCTATCCCATGGGCACATATAACAAAGGAAAAAGAGATGGTCAAATAGAAAACATTCACTACTGGTCATGATCACACCTTTCCAACACCATCATATCCTCAACCCACCAAATTGACACATCAAAAAATTGAGAAAAAGTGAGACAAAGGGTTGTGTTATGGTTATGATAGAAAATGGAGCAAAGACCAACGTTGTGCTAAAAAGAAGTTATATTACATCGAAGGTGCCAATGAGGATGACAATGATGAGGAGGTACTTAGTGAGGATGAAGATGGTCCTGAAGATGAATATGAAGACTCTTAGCCTAATATTTCCTATCATGCCATTTTAGGTATTATTACTCCCCAAAATATTAAGGTGGTGGGTTTCCTAAAAAAATAGAAGGTTACTATTCTGATTGATTCTGGGAGCACAAACAACTTCATCAATAATTAGCTGGTTGCTCACTTAAATTGTTTTATTTATCCCAATCTAGAATTTTAGGTCATGATTGTAAATGGTGTTATTATCAATTGCTCAAGAAAATTCCATGGTATTAAGCTGTCCATGGGAGACTACTTGCTGGATTCTCCTATGTTTGTTATTCCTATGGGGGGAGCTAACATTGTTCTGGGAGTATAGTGGCTTACCACTTTGGGCACTATTGAGATGAATTTCCAATTATTATTCATGCATTTTCATTCTGAGGGAAGGATATTTGAGCTAAGGGGATTAAGGGCTAAATCTCCACAACTTGTTAGCTTCCATCAAATGACAAAGATTCTCTGAAAGGGTGCTGAAGGATTTATAGCTCGCTTGTTTTTCATGGAAGTTCAACCAACTCAACCATCTACACCTCTTGATTTGCAACAAGTGATTGATGCCCATTCAATTTTTTTTGTGACATGTCAAAAGGACTTGCACCTAGCCATAGGTATGATCAAGCTATCAAACTGATTCTTGGTAGTACACCACCCAACATTAGTCCATATAAGTATCCCTATGCTCAAAAAAGTGAAATTGAAAATATGGTACTGGAAATGTTAGATGCTGGAATCATTCACCATAACCAAAGTAAATACTCTTCACCAGTTGTCATGGTGTAAAAGAAAGATACACTTGGAGGATGTGCCCTAACTATAGAAAACTCAATAAGTACACTATCAAAGATAAGTTTTCTATTCCTATCATTGATGATTTTCTAGATGAATTAAATGGTGCTCTTTATTTTACCAAGTTAGATCTGCACTCTAGGTATCATCAAATTTGTATCCATGGTGAAGACATACCCAAAACTACTTTTAGGACCCATGAGGGTCATTATGAGTTTTTGGTTATGGCTTTTGGGCTAACAAATGAACCATCTGTCTTTTAGGGTTTGATGAATACTATTTTTAAGCCATTTTTGAGGAAATTTGTTCTGATATTTTTTGATGATATCCTCATTTATAGTAAAAATTGGGAAGATCATTTGCACCATGTGAAATAAGTACTCTTAATTTTGGAACAACATCAGTTATATGTCAAACCTTCCAATGTACTTTTGGAACTTGTGAGGTTGAGTATTTGGGTCATCTGGTTTCACATACATGAGTAAAAGTGGATCCTTAAAAAATCCAAATAATGATGGACTAGCCAATTCCTAAGACACTCAAGCAACTAAGGGGATTTTTGGGGCTCACTAGTTACTATTATAGGTTTGTCAAAAATATGGTAGCATTGCAACCCCACTCACATCTTTATTGAAGAAAGACTCCTTTCAGTGGACTGATACAACTACCAAAGCATTTGAACAATTGAAATTGGTGATGTGCACCACTCCAGTGTTTTCTACTCCTAATTTTTTCAAGACTTTTATGGTTGAATGTGATGCATTTGGGTATGGTATGGGTGTTGTACTCATGTAAGAAGGCAAACCACTTGCATTTGAAAGTCATTAACTGAAGGGTAAAAATCAACAAAAACCCATTTATTGGAAGGAAATGATGCCCATTTTGCATGCAATCAAACAATGGAAGACTTATTTGATGGGTTACCACTTTTAGGTAAAGATTGATCATGATAGTCTCAAATATTTTTTGGAATAAAGGTTATCATTTGAAAAACAAAAACAATGGGTGACTAAGATGTTAGATTATAATTTTGAAATAGTTTACAAGAAAGGCAAGGACAATGTAGTGGCAAGTGAACTATCTAGAAAGGATGAATTAGTTGAGGCCTTAATATATGCTATGACCATTCTATAGGAAGATTAGCTAGAGGAAGCATGATCAGAATCGGATAAGGATAGTGCTACCCATGATTTAATTCAGAATATTCAACAAGGTTTGGGTGGATTCAAAAAATTCACATGGAAGGGTGATACATTATGGTATAAAGATAGATTATACCTATGTAATAATTCTCTTCTTAAACAAAAAATCCTTCAAGAACTTCATGCAACTCCAATTGGGGGTCATTGAAGATTTTTGAAAACCTATCATAGAATCAAGTAGATTTTTTTTTGGAAAGGACTCAAGGGGGATGTCCAAAAATATGTGGCTGATGTATGATTTGTCAATAAAATAAAGGAGAAACCATCAAAATCCTAGGTCTTTTTAATCCTTTACCCATCTCGAGCCAATGTTGGGAAGAGGTGTCTATGGATTTAATTACAAGATTACCAAGATCTGATAGTCAAAATGTTATCATGGTTGTGGTAGATCATCTCAGTAAGTATGCTCATTTCTATTCTTTATCATAGCCATTTATTACTAGTATGACAACTTCCGCTTTTTTCAATATAGTTTACAAGTTGCATGGTACCTCTAAAATCATTGTCAGTGATTGAGATCCCATCTTCACTAGTAATTTTTGGACTGAGTTATTTGCATGTTTGGGCACCCAGTCGGCTCATAGTTCACCATATTGTCCTCAATCGGATGGACAAACTGAGGTAGTCAACAAATGTCTAGAAGGATATCTCCATTGTTTTATTTATGATAAATAGGATAAATGGGTTCATTGATTGCCACTTGATGAATAGTGGTATAATACTTTTGTTCATAGTTCTTCCAAAATGTCTCCTTTTTTGGCACTATATGGATACTACCTACCATCCATCACTTCAACCTTGACGGTCCATCTTAAGGTTCATGCATTTGAAGAAAATATTCACCATCAATAGGAGGTCCTTGCCAGTTTGCATTAAAATTTAGCCATGGCCTAGAATCACATGAAACAACAGGTAAATCAACATAGGAGTGAGAGGCACTTTGACATTGGTGATTGGGTTTTTGTTTACTTATATCCACATAAGCAGATGTCTTTGAAGCAATAAAAAAAGGATAACAAGTTTTCCCCTAAGTATTATGGGCCTTATCAGATCTTGTAGAAAATTGGTAGTGTGGCCTACAAGTTAGAGTTTCCTTCCTCCACTTGCATACATCAAGTATTTCATATATCATGCCTAAATAAAGTCCTTGAACACAAAGTGGATACCCAAACTAAGTTACCAGAATTGGATGAGGAATAAAAAATTGTTTTTGATCCTGAGGTTATCCTTTAAATGTGCACTATGCAGTTGCGGTCTCAAGCGATTAAGGAGTACCTGATCAAATAGAAAAATCTGCCCAATGAAGATGCTACTTAGGAGGATGAATCTTTTATGTAGCAACATCTAAAGTTGAGTCAACATCGAGGACAACATTATATTGAAGGGGAGGGGCATGTTAATCCCTTAACCCTTGGCGTGTCTTGGGATATGTATGGCTGACTTGTGGTTTACATACCTCTTTTATATTCTTGTTAGATTTCTCTATATCCTTAGTTAGGTCAACCTATAAAATAACCATGGCTAAGTAGACTATATATAAGAGGTAATGGTTAGTCTTTGAGGATCATGATAAGTATTTTGCTATTAGTATAATATTATGGAGGTTGCCCCCTCAAAGTGGCTTTGCTATATTATCCAAGATTTTGCTCTGCTGTCAACTATTGTTGTGTGATCTCTCATATTTACTTATTTTGTGTGATATAAAATCATTTTGTGTGAACATCTAAGTAATTTAATTAAATTATTTCTATACCAGTCATAGGTACAATACATCTACAGGTCTAAAAAACTAAAGGAGTAACCCAAGAGCCTAATTTTTCAAGTTACAAGCTAGGTCACTTTTGTACTTAATTTTTATATATTATATGATTCACACATAAGCCAACATATAAGGGAGAACTATATTAGTCTGAGGCCATTTTCAAAGTATTGACTATATAGGCAATGTGCTATGATAAAGGGTTCATTAGGGTCAGCTCAAAACTATGTGCCTGTTAATCTATTTTCCCCCAAGGTCACATTGAAGATGAAAAGCTAGGGTTTTGTCATTTCACAAGGAGAGATAGGCCATGACCCAAATTTGAATACATCAAAATGAAGGCAAAGCAAAACCTAAAAGCATTGAAGTGGTTGCATCCTATTTCAATAGATATTCTGTACATGACACTAACATTGAACCCATACAATAGTATCAATGCAACCATCCCAAGTTAAAATTACTATCCAAAGAGCTAGAAGCATCAAAACTAAAATCTGACAACTGTTTTAGAATTTCCTTCCTACTTGATTTTAGCTTGTTCTAGATCCAAAATTGTATTAGTATCAGAATAAGCTAAGTACTTCACCTTTTTATCATTTCTATACCCAGCATAGTTGTACTTTCTATATTTAAACTATCTCAACATAATAAATTTAGTGTATGCTTATATATGAGTTTTAACATCTAATTGGTCTGCTATAGATTTGATTATCACCATTGTGCCATTTCATTTCTGTATAACTCTTTAATACAATCTAGATAACACTAAGCTATATACCATTTTAGGGTTAAACACTTAAATAAATCTATGTAAAATACATTGATAAATATCATTCTCGAGACAAGTCAAAATGCAGTTTAGGTGCTTTGATAATGATATTTATCAATGTATTTTACATAGATTTATCTAAAATATGTATGTTACTATTAATATATGATCTATACAAATTTCTCAAAAAACCTTATAATACTAAATATGTAAAAATGTACATGGAAACCCTATAAGTATATAATTTTAATATATTATTAAAAAAAATTCAAAAAATCTTAAAATAATATGAATGTAAAAATAAGATTACGTCATTATATAATAGCATATATAATTGTGTTATACATATAATTATTTTACCAAATATATCATTATTTTATCTCATGTAAAAATTTCTCTAAAATTCCTAAATAGGAATACTAAAAATTGCTATAGATGTAAAATTATAAGTGAAAAATTTATGATTATATAATTTTAATATTTAAAATTTAATTAAAAGTAGGTATAGTTTTTTTTAAAAATTTATCAGTTTAAAAAATTAAAAGTTGACATACTCATGCCATTACATCTCCCAATCCTATAAATATTATTAAGAAACACCTATCTATATAAAGTATAAAAATAAATATAATAAATTTAATTATAAATAAATAAAAATAATATAAATTATATTTTAAAAATAAATAATTATAAAAACTAAATGAAAAAATATTAAAAAATACATATGTTCTTAAAACATCAATATTTAAATTTATATTAGACATTTAAAACAATGTATTATTAAAAATAAACACAATATAATATCAAACATAAAAAAAAATCCATAATTTTTAATTTATAATCAATACATTATATTTATGAATTAAATTAAACTTAAAATTTGAGATTATTACATTTTAACTAAGTTTATTAAAATGTGAGATTATTGCATTTTAACTATGTTTATATGAGACAATAATTTCAATATTTTTAATATCCCATAAACATTAATATCTAATAGAAATTGCAATTGAATTCTCTAACTATTTATTAATATTCATTAACCCTATAATTACCTAAGGATTAACTTAATCAAGTTTCATAAGGTGAAATATGATGCCACTTTTGGAAAAAAAGGAATTTAGATGGGTGTCGGCCACCAATTCTAAAAAAATTAGAGTAAAGTATTTTAGAATTTATATATGTAGATAATAAATATATTTTAGAATAGGGACTATTTATGTGTAAGATGAAATTATAATATAAATTTATATATGTAATGGTGATTAGATAGTTTATTTATACCCAAAAAATTATTTATTTGTAATGTGAAATTATAATTTTAATTGAATGGGCAACCATAATATTTGCACTGGAATAACTATTATATTGAAAAATCTCTATCAACATGCCTTCAATTAATCTATAGGGCACCTTTTATATATGGGCAAAGAGTTGGTCAAAATCTCTATCAAAATTTAATGAATTAAGTTCATCTTCAAAGGAAAATAATATGTTGAAGCCTTCAAAAGGTGTGAGTCCTCAATCATTCAACAAAAAAATCATTTAAGATTTAAATTTGAATGTTTCCATCAAATATGAATTTTAGACTTTTAAATAATGACAATGTTGATTTTTTTAGTTACTTCACATTTCTTTATTCAAATAAATATAATATTGAATCTCTTTAAAAAATTAATAGGTGATATTTATGATTAAGATTTTAAGTATGATGTAAAGGATGTTGATGTTCATTTATATATTATCGATGGTCAATATATCATCATAACATATAAAAAAATACCAATAAATTAAAACTTTACTAATATTTATTAAGATTTTAAATAAGATTTATTTGTATTTTTTCATATTGGTCATAATAAAGATGTAAACATCTAAAGTTGACACAAAAATTTACTCAAATATTTTATTTTTAATTCAATTTAATTGAAAAACTTGTATATTTTAACATGTTTCTAAGATAGCCCCAACTCCATATACATCTATATTTGGATGGATATAGAGCTTAAAAGCATCTCCATACTTATCCAAAAAGATTATGTTTATACATATAGACTATATCTTATTAATTATCCATCTTTGCCTCAAAAATAGAGTTTGACTTATTTTTTGGGCTAACTCGTACTTGTACGGTCCCATATTGGACAAACTTATATTCATATGGGTTTTTTTTTATTTTACATTTATGGGTTTGTCTCTCTATTATATTGGTCATGAGCCTTAACCCTTTGCATTTATAATTTTAAAAGTTGGTAGAAATAATTTAGTCATCTTAAATCATCCTATAAATACAAAGTCTTTTCAAGTCATTGGAGGAATCTAGAATCAAGGAGTCAAGAGAAAGGAGGAGAAAAATGTTTAACATCCCACTTCACCAAGGGCCAAGCCCTGAGCTAAACTTATCTATTTAAATTGTGCTTCATTAAATAAAATATTACAAACTTGTGATATTTATCCATCTTGGTCTCTCTACAACATCCCTTTTGCCAAAGGAGGGTAATCAAAATTTGGTAGTTGCATTGATAACATCTAGATGTTTTACCTTAATTTAGTTTTAGAAACTCTAATAGGATAAAAACTAGTATGTGAATTTAAAACAATAGATATGACATTCAAGCATACAACTGAATGTAAAGTATTTAAGTTGATTAAAATGATTTGATAAGTGAAGTATGCTAAAATATAATAAGTGTAACAAAATGATGATACATAGATTTTTTGGTTCATTTTTTTCCCTGGCTATATTATGGTAGTGGAAAACATACTAAAGTAGGAATGTGATTCATCTAGTTTAGGATCTATGTTTCTATCTATGTAGGGTTAGTTTCATCAAATCAAGGTTAGTATTGATTGTCGATATTGACCTGAAGTGGTCAAAAGTGACCTACACAAAAAGAGATTTGTGATTATATAGTCACCTTCACCTACCTCTGAAAGCTCTATATGTGTGATGTTGAACCTTGATGATGCACACAACTCCAAAAATCAACTTCTGTCATCTTAAGACCCTAAGTGTGTTTGTAAGGGATAAAAAACTATAAAAATTAGAAAAGTGTAATGGGTCGAGCTGACCCCAATTAAATTCATTTGATGATTAAACATTTCTTATGTATCTGACACTCGAGGGAAATCAAACCACATGTAGTTCTCCCACCTAGTGTGATTGTGAAATTATGCTCTCTTACTATATATATATATATATATATATATATATATATATATATATATATATATAGTTAATGTTTGAAAATGATTTCATTGACTTGGATTTGTTATGCTTCAGATTTGGATTATGACTGCTTCTAGTGATTGAATTACAATTAGGAAAGAATAGAGAAAATTTGTTCCATGTATAATAGTGTATAAATATTTACCAGATAAGTGCCAAGTCCCCATCAAGTGAGGCCTTGACATATATATATATATATATATATATATATATATATATATATATATATATGAGTATGCTTGTGTAATTTCTCACACCACTGACATACTTATATATATATATATATATATATATATATATATATATATATATATATATATATGAGTATGCTTGTGTAATTTCTCACACCACTGACATACTAGGAACATGGGCTGACCCTAAGAAAAGACTTTATTTTAAAAATTAGACATTATTGGGAGAGGGTTGCTATCATTTGAATCAGGTTAATATTGACTGGCAAGATTGACTGAACTTGATATTATCGACCCATGTATAAGTGGACTAAACTAAAGGTATCGAGATGTTTGTGTAGGATAGTAAGCAGGTTTGAAATAGATAATGAGGTTTTTGTAGGTGTTTAAAAGTAGAATGAAAGGATAAAACTCATCAAATATCATATCGGTGTGAGAAAATGGTAGGTTAGGACTATCTTTGTGCGATCAAAACATGCATAGTAAATGTGTGTCTAGCTTATCATTGTCAAGTGTGTAATACCATAAATTAGTATCTAATAATGCCCCTCTTTTACTAAAGTAGAATGAAAAAATATACCTAATTATGTACAACACACTGTATCTTTGGTAGGAAGCTCCAATTGTGCAATTTTCTCAATATCAAAACTTGAAATAAACATGTGTAGTCAATGTCTATAGATTGAATATTTCAAATTTGAAATTAAAATTGAAAATTAAAGAACAAGAAATGTGTACACTTGCGTTTTGGTGAAAATCATGTTTCCCTTCTAACTTTTTGGAGATGTTGCTTCTTTATTTGAACATTGGAGAATTGTTCTTCCTTGTGAAGTACATGGAGAGTTTAGGTGACTATGCCCCAAATTTATGACTTTACAAGCCTTTAGGTTGGGAAGACAACATGTCCAGACCCTCTTAAATGTGGGGAGAAGTACGTGATGTAACAACTCAATTAAATACACAAAAAATAAAAGGGGAATCACATGATGGGTTCACTAAAAGTAAAACAAAGTCAACCACTATAAATGGCTTATATATTTAACTGCATAGTTTCTCTCCAATTCATTTAAGTTCACTCCTCGTAAAATAAAATGAATGAGTGTAAGAGAATAAATAGTGTCCATTCCCCCACAATGACTGCAATCATATAGTTTCTCTTAAATACAATAAATGCATGATCATAAGAAAATGAACAATGTTTATGCCCCATCATGACCTCATATTTAATAAGTGTGAAGTATGAAAACCATTTATTTCAACTATAAAATGTGTTTTTGTGTATGTGTAAGAACTAATATTGTGCCTCATGAATCTAAAAGTGTGTATATGTGTAGGAACCAATATCATGCCCCATGAATCTATGCTAGTTAATGTAGAATGCTATGCATATGCATATATATATTGAATTTGAGAATCCAGATCTCACATATATATGGAAAAATTAATTCTTATTCCTGTAAACTATGTACATATGCCCAATCATATGAACCCAAGTGTGTATGAATCTGTATTCAAAACTTTATAAAGTGAGTAAATTTACATCGCATATTCCCCCATAATATGTAGTGTGGTGCCAATATTTATCATTTGACTTAACCATCTAATATCTAAATCATTCTAAATCTTTGAAATATGTACCCTAATCTAATTTTTTGATCATGGAGACTTATGTCTCTATGGGAAGCCCACTATAATGCCCCCTTTTTGAGATGATGGATGTGTCTTGTAACTAACTCATCTCAAAATAAGAGTTTATTATATCATGTCATGCATAAATATAACTTCATTTAGAGTCATGTGAACATGTGAAGGGTATGTCTTGATAGTAATGTATATGTTAATCAATTCATGCAACATATGTAATTTAGGGCATATAAGTGTCATTTATAGATAGATGTATCAATGAAGCATGTAGTAGATGAATAACTAAATAAGAGTATGTAGTAATAGTGCATGATATGTATCATGGCACCACTTAGTGTCAACAATCTCCATAAGTGCAAGAAGCTCAAGTGTTAGTGTTACCATAAGGCAAAGGGCCATATACAAGGAACATAGAGATCTCACAAATAAATAAGTCCAAGGCCACATGAAAGGGACATAAATATGCCACTAACAAGGGGCATAAAGATGTCACATCAAACAAGGCCAAGGGCCATATGCAAAGGACATAAAGATGTCTTTAAAAAGTAAGGCCAAAGGCCAGATGCAATGGATACAAAGATGCCAAAAACAAGGCCAAGAGGCCACATGCATTAGATAAACACAACAAACTAGCATATCATGTAATAGACTAATAACATCAATGAAATATATAAAAAGTAAATATTAATCTACACAATCCATAAGTATCATTTTTGCATTATAGTATAATAACATATCCATGTAACATTGTGTAAGATATGAGTAACTAGAAAGACACGTGGAAGAAATATAGATAGCTAAACATGTTAAAAAGGTCATAAAAATATATAATATGTAATAATGAAACTTATGGAATAAGATGTCCTTAGTATTGGAATGGTCACTAGGTAGAGGAAATTCTAACATCTTTATGTACATGTGTAACCTACATGTCCTATGTCACACTCATATATCATGAAATACATGTGTTTATGAAAATAATATACCATCTATCTAGCATGTGATGAATAACATATGCAAATAGTGTAATCTAGTAGTCTTGTCATGCTTAGGTCCTAATTTTTTATTTTTTGAATATATATATATATATATATATATATATATATATATATATCTATATATATATATATATATATATATATAGCATGTATATATCTAGCATGTGATGAATAACATATGTAAATAGTGTAATCTAGTAGTCTTGTCATGCTTAGGTCCTATTTTTTTATTTTTTGAATATATATATATATATATATATGATAAAAATATTAGTTTTATAGAGATTAGGAACCAAAGTACATAACAGTGCAGTAAATAGGAGCAAGCCCCAATAGTTGAAATACGAAAAATAAAAAACAACACTAGTAGCTAACTAACCATGCAGAGGGAAAAATAAAAGGAAAGTAAACAAAAAAATATATTCTAAGAGGGGGGATCCCTCCATAGGTACCTTCACATCCTCAATCACCTTTTCTTCCACAACCTATTTATTCTTTGTGATTCTGGCCCTAGTTCTATTTTTGGGGCCTTCTATATCTTTCTTAGGTAGGATCATTTTGGGTCTCTTCTGTATCTGTTCCTTTACAAGGGTCTTTTTGGTGGGGGTTATTAGGGGAAGAATTATCTTCCTCCATGATATGTTGAATTAGGGGGGTCCCTTTAGCCTTTGCTATTTGAGTGAAAGATTGGATTGTTTTGGCAACCTCCTTGTTCATGGAATTCCAATCCTAGATTAAACTTGATAAACACATCCCTACCTCATGAAATTTGTTATTAAACCTTTTTAGATGATCCTTATTGGTTTTGATCACTTCTGACAAGGGGTATTTCCTTTCCCCACCACTTCTATCAAGGTTCCTTCATCCAAAAATAGTGGTTTAGGTTTGAAAATAGAGCATTTCAGGGGAGGATCCTTGGTTGAGCTTTTGAAATTGGGGCTAGTGTGGGAAAAATTGGTTATCAAGGAGTGGGACCCTAGGGTAGGATCTTATTTGGGGGAGTCCTCAATGAAGGATCCATCTAATGGAACCTCCCTACCCCAAAGGGTCTCATTGTGTTTTACCAGTAACAAGATAAGGCCTTGGTGTATGAATATAAATTTTTTAGTCATTTATTTATTTTTATATATTTAAAATATTTGGACTTAGTCAGGTAAGGTAAGTTGAAAATAGTTAAAAAAATAGAATAATTAGAGGGATACAAAGAGTTTGAGACATGTGTCAAGGCATAGTGTGCATTAGATGTGATAGCATGACAATGTGGAGGAAGTGAAATCAAGATATATGCCCCTACTATGTATGTGTAGTAAAATAATGTAGCTCAATATTATATGTGAAGATGTATATGTATATACAAATAAATACATACATATATGTGATCATGTAAGCTTAATGGAACCCATATCACATCTAATTAGTTAATATGTAAGAGTGAGAAAGTAGCATGTTTTCATAGGTGTGCACTATAATGAGATTGATATGAAGGATGTATCATGGTAGAGTAGATGTCATGTATATACAAATTAAGATAAACAAACATGAGGTCAGGTCATGATCCATGCATATCTGCTATGTATCTACACGTAATACTTATTTTTCTACTACAAAGAGCTCACATCTCTCACATGAGCATGCCCACTCCTTTTCCCAAAATTTTGTTCACAACCTTATTCACAAGTATCATGCCTTCTTACATACTTTCATGCAATGTTCACATTAGATCATAGACTATGTACTTTGTAATATGTAGTTCCATGCACTTCATGTGAATATACTCAAAAACTTGATGGATACTTTGGGTCCCACCTAAATGCAACCACATGTCGGCCTACCTCAATTACATGATTCAAAATGTGGACTACCTATCCATTAGCCATCAACCAGGTATCATAGGATTAGGAACAATTGAAAGACAACCTAGACATTAAATACTCAGATCATTGCCAACTACCACATCTGATAGTGGATCGACATACTTATCAACATCATCCTTGGTAGCTATAAAATAATGATCACTTCTCTTGTATTAATCATGTTAAATATGTAACATACTCATATGGCATAGAGTAGGTAAGATATCCAAATTGATGCCTATTTACATAGTGGTAACATTGTTAGCTTGCTTCACACATCCACTTCATATACATGCACTATCTACATTGTATTATATATCCCATATTCTTTGTTTTATTAATAGAAGTTACATTTCCTGAAAGTAAAACTATTGATCCATTGAATGTGTGTTTTATTATTTGATTTGAATAATCTCTATACATTCACTCTACATAACCAATCTCAATTTCCCCCTATGCACTCTTGATCTTGGGCCCCATGGTATAAATCATTGATATCAGATCTATGCTCTAATCCTTTCTATGCTTGTATCCACACAAGCATAATGAGAGAGAAGGTTTAAAAAATGGTTCTACTTTAGAGAATCTAGAATAATGCCATAACAAAAGTAAGATGGAAACCAACTTGAGGTATCCTTTGAAGTTTGAAGGCTCATTTCCAATGTGATGGAGGAAAAACACACTAAAATCTTTGATCAATTTCATGAATTGATGATACAACTCAACCCAACACCTTCCCAACCATCTCAATAATATGCTCCACAATGGTTTTAGCAATAAACCCCCTTCAAAGTATAAGTCAATATCAACATTCCTTTGTTTGAAGGTAAGATCAACACCAAATTAGTGGATGCCTAGATCTAAAAACTTGAGATGTACTTCTCAATCAACTTCTTCATTAATGCTAATAATTTCACTTTCATAGTACTAAAAATGTCCATTTTGGTTGTTCACTAGTGGGAGACCTTCAACACACAGTGTACGTATGACAATGTTCCAATTGAATAAGGGAATTTTTTTATTGATGTGATGAAGGAGGAATACTACCCTATCTAACACTTTAAAGATGAGTACATCAAGTTCTAACAACTATGCCAACATAAGAATTAGTTAGTGGAAAACTCCACCAACATATTCCATGACTACTCTATGCACCTAAAAGAGAACTTGAGTGAATAACATAGGGTGACAAAGTACATTAATAGACTCTCACTTTATATCTATGCTAAGTTAGAGTTCTTAACTTCCAATGCCTTGGGACAAGCATATCATAATGTTGCCTTTGAGAATTAATCTGATAGGATTTATTGAGCTTATATAAATCGTATTACAAATCCATATAAATAAGCTTACATATGATCATAATAGTCCTATAAAATAGTAAGAACATATAACTAAATAACAATCCATAATATTCTATATTACATAATAGTTTCATAATAGAATTATTTGACTAAATTAGTTTAACAACTAAAAATACTAACCTAAAAACTACATGGGTTGTTTTATAGAATAACAACCTCACTTTTACATAAAAAACTTACTATGGTAAATTTATTCTAACACAACCAATATCAAAGCCAAGGTAATCATGAAGCAACACACCACCTCTTCATCTAATGAAGTGCACAAGGCCTAGCCCTCGCACAACTCCACATCATAGCCCCTTGTGTAGAAGCATTATCCTTCTCACAAAAGTGAGCAACTTTAGAATAATACACAATAATCAAAGGCTAATGTGCCTTCTAATTCAGATAAAGGTAATAATAAGTCCAATTATAAGTGGTTCCACCACCATTGCTCAACCACCCATGATGAATCTGAATGCCATGCACAATAGTCCTTGATTGCATAATATACATCAGGACCCACACTAATGGATAACACTAATCCATATGCCTCTTATTTGAACACCAACACCACTATGATCGACATCTATAAAGAGCATGAACATCTCTTTCACACCAAGTTCTAGGTGAAGGGTCAACTTTTCCATGTCATCATCGATAATGGTAGTCATAAGAACATCATTACATAATAAATAACTCAATACCTTGGTCTTACCACTATGTGAACCCTAAACCATATTCTCTAGGGTGGCTGCAGTAGGGGAAAGATATACAAGTCCATTAATAGTGCACTTTTAAGTGTAAAGTCAAGCCTATAGAGGTTAACATCACTTATGGCTTTACACCTCTTGAGGTCTATGACATCCTATTGGGAAGACCACATTTATACGATCGTAAATTTACATATCAATCCAAGCCATAATAATGTACTATCCATGTGCAGTATCATTTCTACTAGCTACTTGAGTCGACTCCCACAACCAAAGTAACCTTGGTCTCTATAAAGAAATGTCTCAAACTTGTATTACATACATAAAATTTCATGTTGTTCATGGTTTGCCCTAAAACAAATGCCTATAATATGACAAAGCAGACATTAGTAGTGTGTATCACTCACATAATGTCACAACAAAAACATATTGACAAGTTACTGGAGCAATGTAGTGAAGTCTTTGTATATTCTAAAGGCCTTCCAACACACTACACATTAAAAAACCACATCAATTTGGTCCCTAGATCTCCTCTTTCGAATAGCCCCCTATATCATAGATCAGTTTGAGGGAATGATGAAATATGATGCTAGATAAAAGAGTTCCTTAGTTAGGGAAATATCATGCCTAGCTCTTCACCTTGTGGGAGTTTGATAGTCCTCACACCCAAAAGGATGGGTCCTAAAGACTTTTCATAGACTATCTCACACTCAATAAGATAATGGTGAAGAATCAATACCCACTAACATGCATTCATGACCTTCTAGACTAGCTCTGAGGCACCCAATACTTAACTAAGATTGAATTGACGTCAAGTTACCATCAGGTCCCAGTGCATATTGAATACATCTAGAAAATAACATTAAAGACATGGGAAGGATTGTATGAATGGTTAATCATGCTTTTCGGCCTAACCAATTCACTATTCACATTCATGTGCTTGATGGATGATCTACTCAGGCCTTTCCTCAACTCCTTCATCATCATCTACTTGGATGAAATTCTCATCTTTAACAAGACTTGGGAGGATCACTTGAAGCACATCTCGAACATCTTCAACACCTTGTGTCAACATAAGTTTCAAGCCAACTTGGAAAAGATTACATTTAGTACTATGCGGATATAGTACCTAGGATACATCATTGATTGCATAGGAATTCAAGTAGATTTAGAGATAAAAGTGATCCAAGATTGGCCTAGTTTATGTAATCTCATAGAATTAAGGAATTTTATTAAACTTGCTAACTTATACCATAGGTTCATCCTTAGTTTATCACATGTCTCTTGGGCTCTCATCTAGATAACACATGCAAAATCCAAGTTTAATTGAACTCATGCACAATAACACACTTTTGAGGCACTCAAGAAACACCTATGTGTAATACCTATTCTCGTAATGCTCAAAATTATGCACTCCTTTAAAATTCACACTTATTCTCAACACAGTGCAAATGTACTCATCATATGAGAAAAAATTGTATGCTATTGTGTAAGAAATAAATCAATGGTGACACTACATTCTATGGGAGGAGATAGTTTTTCATTTAGGCCACAAGCCACTTTAATTCCTACAGACATAAAAAAAGATAGATAATGCATAACACATGAAATGGATGACTTACTTGTAGCAATTCTATCTTGTGATCAAGCATAAGAAAGGGAAGGATAATAAGGTAGTAGATTGCCTTAGTTGAATATTGGTTCACATGCTCATCACAATGCTGGACATGCATGGACATAAATTTGTAGACTAGGTATCTCTCTATTTAACTAACCAGGACTTCAAAATGACTTACTCCAGCCTAGTACAAGGTAAACAATTTTAGGAGTTTTACTTTTCTAACCAAATTCTATGCAATCTTAGACATCTCTATGTTCCTAATGGCACACCATGCCAATGACTCATTTGGGAGGTGCACTACACCAAGACACTTCAACATGACAAAGAGTTTATCCAAATTATAGTCACACTTATACTGGCTATACATGCACATAGATGTGGAATGACACATCAAGTCTTGTATTCTATGTTATATCACCAAGACCAAAAATAGGAAGCTATTAATTTACACACCTTTATCAATTCTATAAAGACTATGGGAATCTATCAACATGGATTTTGTGACTAGGTTTCTCGTGTTGAGATGCCAACATGATGTTGTGTTCATTGTAATGGATAAGTTTTATAAGATGGCTATCATGGTTGATTTCAAGAAATACATTGATGTAGTTGACATTGTGCAAGATTTCTTCAACCATGTTTGGGTTCATTTTGGGATTCCAACATCCATCATCTTTGATCAAGATCCACATTTTGTACATCACTTTTAGAAAGTATTATGGAACTTGATGGGTATGTAACTAGATTGATCAACAAATTTTCATCCATAGATAGGTGGGTAAACCAAAGTGGTCAATTGTACACTTGATCATCTTCTATGAATGTACAACCATGCATATGCTTGTACTTGGGATGAAAATATCTTGTACATTAAACACACCTACAATAGAGCATTATACATTTCTATGGGTCACATTCCATTTTAGACATGTCTTAGGTTTCAACCTTTGACACCTATAGACATATACTATCATGCATTGACTGACACTAAGTTGTGAATACAAAAATAAGAAGCAGACAAAGATGAGAAGTTTTTATGACACATCTAGTCTATTCATTAACAGGTTCAAAAAATTATCTCTTTCACACAAGTAAAGTATAAGGAGTTCCATGATGCACATCACACACCTCATGCATTCTAAGTTGGTGATAAAGTTTGGCTGCACCTTTAGAAAGAACACTTCAAAGGTCTACACCAAAATATCAAGCCTTTACACTATGGTTCTTACACCATTCTATGTGTAGTTGGTGAGAATGAATTTATTTTTGATCTACCTCCATACTTGGGAATGCACCCAATCTTCAGTGTGTAAATTATCAAGCCTTATACTCCACCACTTCTTGATCCAACCGTGACACAACATCATTCTGATTTGGATCCCAAACACTTATGACCCATAGAAAAGGACTAGATCATCAAAGTGATAGACACAGACACCCACCATGACACACATCAAATTTTATGAGTGGTCAAGGTTGGATAATACAATGATCAAGCTAAGTGGTATACTTCTCAACAACTTCAAGTTTAGTTTCCTTAGTTGTAAACCAATGAAATAGAGACCATTACTCTTCAAGAAAGGGAAAATGATTTATGAATAGTGGTTTTGAAATCAAACACACTCTTTATTTGTTATACTATGTATAGATTGTGCCTCTCATGAAAGAATGAACACTCCTTTACTCTAAGTTTTGATCATAACCTTATGCACAACTCCTATACCTGATTGTAGAATTTCATGCAACATTCATCTTAGATTGTAAACTGCACACTCTACATTATGCAATCTCATACACTTCATGGGAATATGCTCATGGAATCAATGGATCCTTTGGGTCTCACCTTAGTATAAACATGTGTTAGCCTACCCTTACCACATGATTTAAAATGTGTCCCAACTAATTGTTAGCCATTAACTAAGGATCATTGGATTAGGAATCATTGAAAGACATCCTAGACATTAATTGTTTAGACTATTGCCAACTACCACATCTGATAGGATAGTGGTGCACCTATCAACATCCTCATTGGTAGTTGTACAATAATTATTTCTTCTCTTGTATTATTCATGTTAAATATGTAACATACACATCTATCATATGTTAACAAGATAGCTAGATCTATGCCTCTCTGCACAGTCATAACATAGTTAGCTTTATCTATATATCTACTCTATATATATGCAATGTATACATTATATTTTGTATCCATTGTTCTTATATTTATGAATAGAAGTTACATATCCTGCAAGTAAGACTTACCCTCCATTGAATGTGTGTTTGATTTTTATATTTAAATACACTTAGTGTATTTATGTTGCATAACCAAATTTGGTTGTTCTCCATGCACACTCAGTCTCAGGGCTCATGGTACAAATCAAGCTGAGTAAAAACAAAGCCTAGGGATAGAATAATGATAATTACAAAAGCATACATACACATGTGTGCCAAGATATAAGAATAAAGGGGATGATAAATCAAGTAAACATTAAGAATATATTTACAATGGACCATGTGTGGTGAACTAATCCATGGAATCACTCTAACCAATTGGAAGCAAGAAAGGTACACAATATAGATCCACATGAGTAACTAAATTATAATGTTGTAGCTATGATACTATAGTATTAGGAACACTCGTGACATCATGATTTACACTACATTTGTTATCTTTTGCAAAATATGTAACTGTACCATGTTTTATAATTTGTTTATCAACTTATCATCCTTTGTATCACGACAAGTAATCAAAGAAATAACTTAATTTTCATTTTCTTGGTCTAAATATTCTCGCCCTCTTGAAATGGAACTAACCTTACCTTTATGATCAAATGTAACATAATCCTTATTTTTTATCAATCATTGCACCTATTGAATTTAATCATGATCCTCCAAGTATAATATTGTATGCCCTTATATGAAGAATAATGTTGAATGTAATATGACACAATTTTGAAGCAATCATTACTCTCAACTTGATTGATCCCACACATGTTGCAGAGGTAGTAGTTTGATCTATGTGTTGAAGGAGATATCCAAGAGATACAATAAAGGGTTGAGTATAAAAATTATTTTCCTAGTAGTCTATAACCATAACATTGATATACTACTTGTCGATTATGTGAGCAATGATAGTGAAAGGTTATTGATATGAGTAAGGTTTTGTAGTTTCCTCCTTGGAACTTATACTTGTAACATTGATATTTTAAAGTTTATTTTGTGGTATATCTTGTTTTTAGTTATGTTTTTTTAGAGTGTAGCATTTTTTATGTGAGTTGAAGGGTTAAAAAACATAAATTACAATTCGAGAAAATTTTATTTTTCCACTAGTGCAATATTACTCAAGGTTTTTTAAATTAAAAACCCAGAAAAATTCTATAATTTTTTGGCACCCTTATGCAATTAACAATCATTAGATTAATCTTGGTGAGAGGATCACAATGATATATTTCCCTGATACACATTTTTTAGGCTCAAAACCTTATAATTTATACATGGTAAGACTGAACACCTAAGGACATAGGAAAGGGAAAGCTACTCTAGGAAAATCACCTAGTAAGGAAGACATGGAGTTAGACACTTTTAAATCAATGGCTAATGAATTGGCTTCATAACTCAAGGGTGGGATGCAAACCATGGCTAAAAAATAATATATGGATAATATCTCTAGTGAATTGATCTCATTTAGAGATATGATGTCTATGATGCATGCTCAAATGACAAGTATTTTGGTGACCTTATTGAATCCAAATCCACCTCCAAATCACATGCATTCCAATCATTTAGGTGTTCCTGACTAGAAAAATCACAACCCAAATATAGGTGTAAGGAACATGCTACCAAAATTATAAGTGCACAAGTTTGATGGTATGAATCTAGTCAATTGGATCGACCAAATAAAGAACCTACATCAGACCTTGTGTTCTCAAAAGGTGGTCATGGCATCTTGTATTTGGAACTAGATCAGTTCATTTGATACAAGTGTATTTGTGACTAGAAGAAAAATAAGGGTCTTACCATTACTTGGTTAGCATTCACAAATGATCTGTAGATGCAATACTAAAATAATGTAATAAAGAACTAATTTAGTTAGTTAGTGAAGATATGGTAAATAGGGATAACCAACGATTATATTCAACAATCTAGAACCTTTCTTTACATGTGTTTGACATCACATAATACAACCTGAATGATTTATTCTTAGGTGTCCTCAAGAATATCATTCAATTGGATGTTTTCATATTTAATCCAAGATATGTATCAAAATCCATAGGTTGCACACATTTATAAGATGAAAAAGATATGTTTAAAATGATGGATTTCGCTACTAACAAAGAATGCATTGTTCCAACACAATCATTCCCTCAACCTACTAGATTGACTCCTCAACAAATTGAAGAGAAAAGAGAAAAATATGTATGTTTCAATTGTGATGGAAAATAGGGAAAAGACCATAAATGTGCTGAGAATAAATTATTCTACATTGAAGGTACTAATTAGGAAAATGAAAATGATGAAGCATTTGGTAGATAACAAGAGGTACTAGAATAAAAATATGAAGAGTACTAGGTAACTATTTGATGCCATGCACTTTTTGGTATCAATACTCCATATAACCTTAAGGTCACGAGTTTCATCAAGATGCAGAAGTGAAAATATTGATTAACCCAAGGAGTACACATAATTTCATAAACAATAATTCAGTAGCATGTCTAAACTATTTTATTTACCCAACTCTAAAATTTTAGTCTATGATTGCTTATGAAAACACAATCAATTGTTCAGGGAAATGCCATAGTATCAAAATTCATATGGGTTGCTACAATCTACATTCCCCTATGTTTTCTATTCCCATGGGTGGAGTAGACATTGTTTTAGAATTCTAATGGCTCACAACCTTGGGCATATTAGAGATGAATTTCAACGATTTATTGATGCGATTTAATTCTAAAAGTAGAACATTTGAACTTCAAAGATTAAGAACAAAATCTCCATAATTTTTAGTTACCATAAGATGTATAAGATTCTTAGAAATGGGTTTGAGGGATTTCTAACATGATTGTTTTCCATAGAAGTTCAACCAACAAAGGAGCCTACCCATCCTGATCTATAATAGATTGTTGATGACCACTCAACTATTTTTGGAGCAATGCCCAAATAACTACCACCAAGAAGAGATCATGATCATGTTATTCAGCTAATTTTTAAGATTCAACCACCAAACATTAGACCATACAAGTACCCATATACCCAAAAATTTGAAATTGAAAATATGGTATAATAGATGTTGGAGATATGTATTATAAGACATAGCCAAAGTGAATATTCATCAATAGTTGTCATAATTCATAAGAAGGATGATACTTAGAGGATGTGCTTAGACTTCAAAGAACTCAACATGTACATCATTAGATATAAGTTCCCTATCCCTATAATTAATGATTTTTAGATGAGTTACATGGTGATATGTATTTTAAAGAACTATATCCCCACTCTAGATACCATAAAATTTGGCCTAGAGATGTGGATGTCCCTAAAAAAAAATTTAGAACTCATGAAGGCCATTATGAGTTTTCAGTCATGCCTTTTGGTCTCAAAAATGCACATTCTACATTTCAAAGTTTGATGAACACCATTTTTAGAAATTTTTTGAGGAAATTTGTGTTAGAATTTTTTTATAACATTCTTGTATATAATAAAACTTAGGAAGAACATTTACAACATGTGAAATAGGTAATGTTAACTTTGAAGCAACATGAAATTTATGCAAAACCTTCAAAAATGCTTTTGGATTCCAATAAATGGAGTACTTGTATCATGATATTTCACATGAAGGATTCAAAGTAGACCCTCATAATATCAAAACTATGATAGAGTGGTAGTTATTGAAAATCCTCAAGACCCTCCAATGTTTTTTTGGGCTAACAAGTTACTATCATAGATTTGTTAAAAATTATGATAGCATTACAACACCACTCATAAATTTGTTGAATAAGGACTCCTTCCACTTATTGGAATAGATATGTGACATGGTTGGTAACATGACCAATATGATGCCAATACCACTTACTAGAACAAGGTCACCTTACCAACTTGGAAAATCATTCAAAGAGCTTGATTAATGAGGAAACCAAAACATGATTTTACCTTAAAAACTGCTAAAGTAACTTAATCTCTACTAAACAGTGCTTTAAGGTCTTCTTTTATGATTCCAACTTGTACCTTCAAGGATTTAGATCATTATCATCCCTTCAAAGGGCTTGGATCACCTTGAATGTTCATCTAACACCTTCACAACACATCTTTAAGAGCACACAATCCATTTTATGATCTCTCTCAATTGGTAATACGTAGGCTTGATTGTGTCTTTTAGGCATATAAGGCCTAATTAGACCCTAAAAGTATCTTGAATGGTACTAGTCACCTTGAAGACATTATGAACATTGAGAAACAACTTCATTCCCTCAAAAAAAACTTCTTTATCTTCATGACTCCTCTCAGCTCTTGTCACCTAATATGATGTTTTTCCAACCTGCTCATTCGACCTACAAGTATTCTTTTGAGACATAAGAGAGCACGATCTTAGGATGTTGTATGGATTGTATTCTTAGGGTAAATCGATAATTTCTCACCTTTTTCAAACTCACCTTTTGTAAATCCTCCAATATCATGCTAACCTCACTAAGATACTCTTCATACATTAGAAGCTCATTAGACCTGCAACTGTACCTTATTAAAGACACCATCTCACACAAGATATCTCAAGGAAGACCCTCTTCAAGATGAAGGTACATGAACCTTTATTTTGCATTAAATATGTGTATTATAACTGAAACATGAACTTGATAACCCCTGAAGATGAGTACACTCAGTTGATATATAAAAAATGCTTGAAAATTGCTGACTTTAACAATCAAGTTAAGAAATTAGTTTATGTCAAAAGACTCTTTATCAAGATAAATAATATAATGAGTCTAACATGAAAAAGTTAATATTTGACCCTAAAATCATCCCATTATGACCAATTTTATCCATCAAGTTCTGAAGTGAAGAAATGGAGACAAACTTGGACCCTGTCTGGATGACTAGGACATAGTGACCCCCTTACACTCTTTGTGATTGTTCATAAAGATGGGGTAATGAATCTAAAAAAAATTAGGGTTCCTATAATTTACCAATAGATTTGGACTTGAATCTCTCTCTCTCTCTCTCTCTCTCTCTCTCTCTCTCTCTCTCTCTCTCTCTCTCTCTCTCCTGACCTTACTGAGCATATGAAAACTGGTTTTAAAAGCTTACGATTAGAGCAATGGAGGATAAGTAATTTTTAGACTTTTAAGACCTTTGAGATCTTGAAATTCATGTATATGTCTAATATAATACCAAAATACACCTTGAAAGAATTTAAACTTGGAAGTGGGTTCCCCAAGTCCATACAAACCCATAAAATTACCTTTTTGAGCAAAAACTAAGTTATTTCGACATGTAGACCATTATACTGACATGTACATTGAAAAATCACTTTCAATATTTTACAAGTGTAATGGCATGTGTATTCCATCTTGACCATCTTTAAATCCCTTAAAAACATCTCCAAATGCAAAGAAAGCTTAGTGTAAAAGAGAGGATCTCATGTAAAGAAACTATATTATTCCAAGACCTTATATGACTTCAGATAACCTCTTCACCATATGATTTAATGATCCATGCAAGAAATTCCCCTTTATAAGGCTTAGATTGGTCACAATGCCAACCTAGGTTTAAAAAAAAAAACCTTAAACTTTGTTAAAATACCTTAATTTCATCAAACAAAACTAATGGGCTTTAAACCAAATGACCAAGTGAAAATAATTGACCTAACAAACTATTTACCTTCTTGACACAATATGACATACCCCTAGGACCCAAAAGACTGACTCAGAAAGCATTGGAAATCTTGGCTTAGATATTACCTTAAATAATGCTAATAAGGCTAACAAAATGTCATTTCAAGATATCGTAAGGCATGATTGAGTTCTAAATGAGGTTATAAAAACATGACAAGTAAAGTTTTGAACTGTAGGGGTGATAATTTGACCTGGAAGGCCAAATTTTTCAACAATATGCACTTTTATATTTTATATTTGTGCTAATAACAACTATAATGATTCATAACGATACATCTTTTCAAATTAAATTTCCAAAAGTCAAAGTGGTTGCATTGATACACAGGTGTAATCCTAAACCTTGATCTCTTTCAATTTGAATCATTTCAAAGCTTTCAATTTTAAATTATATGCATTGATTATATATTGTAACATGTTCTTGCTTGTAGGTTAGTCACCAACAAAGCACTCAAGTATAGATCAAGTAAAGGTAAGGTGTGTTATACACACCTAGGTCCACATTCCTTTAAAATAACAATTAAATTATTGGATTATAGGAGGGGGAAATGTAGACACTATTTTTGAATTATAAATCACCTCAATCTTGTACACTTGGAAAATACATATCACAAATGTGCTTTCAAATTATAGACCTTCCCACTAATGAAAGGATTGCATACATTATCTCTATGCTTATTTCTTATCTCTTAGTCTGACTAATGTTATTATTATGACTCAAACCTTCTATCATGCTTAGAATGTTATAATAATGCTTATCATTTATCTCTGTAAGTTATATACATGTGCTTATTTTCCAACTATCTAGACACTTGTGTCCTAGTTAGATGCTTATGTTTATGTAAGTGTCCCTATCCCAATATAAGTGTCTAGTGCCCTAAAATTCATCTAATATGAAAATGAAATGTATTCATATGTTTGGCCAAAGTGATTTATTTTGATATATTCTCCAAAGGGGTTGGTATAAATACAAGATCAATCCTCATTTATTCCTCACCTAGCATAAACCTAACACAAACCAAAAAAATCACAAAGAAACATAGCAAAAGCATTCAAGTGAGCAAAGCTTCCCTATTTTCTCATATTTCCATATCACTCATAAGGATAACACATCTACAGGTTTAACGTACTAAAGGAGCATTCCATGATCCTCATTTTCCAAGTTATAATCTAGGTCATTATTGTACTTACTTATCACACTTTGAATGATACACACTCAATCCAACACGTAGGGGATAAATAAATAAGTCTAAGGCCTTCTTTGGAGTATTGGCTATGTAGGTAGTATTCATTGATAAAGGGGTTTTTGGGGTAACTCAAAACCATGTTCCCACTAAGCCAATTTTTTATATCCAATATGAATATGAAGATTGAGGGTTTTCTCATTTGATAAGGAGTGATAGTTTATGACCCAGATCTAAATGCACCAGAGTGAAGGTGACATAGAACTCATAAGCATCTAGGTGGTCACATCCAATTTGATCAAGTATTATATACTAGGCACTTGTGTCTAAGTTAGATATAAGTATCAATGTAACCATCCTAGGTTTACAAAAGTGTCAGTGGCTACAAAGGTACAATTTCTAGAATTAAGTGACTAATCCAAAATTTAGATCCAGTCTATTCCCTTATTGTTCTAGATCCATATCTGTATTAACACCAAAAGCAATTAAGTACCTTATTTTCATTATCATTATACTATCTAACATCATTGTAATTTCTATCAGCATATCTCAACAGAATAAATTTAGTATACATCTATCCAAGTTTTGTAATTAATTGGCCTACCTTAGAGATAGTCTACCCTCCTTTTGCCCTAGCCTATATCTACCCATTTAACCCTAGATTCCCTAATCTATATTATGGTTAAATAGGGATACAAATCTTGATTTGGTCTTGGTTCTATAGTTACCAAAAAGTTCTGATATGCCTGATGGGGTCTTGGTTCTCAAAGTGAAACGAGTTGTTGATTTACATGATTTGGTATTTTTTCTATAGGTGTTTGAAGTTATTGAAGTGCTCGATAGGCCCTATGGTGCTGATAGGGTCTATATAAAATCTTAAGGTACTTGATACTTCCAAGAACACTGATTGGGTCTATAAAATCTTATTAAATCAATTGAGGTGTTAAATAATCTTGACGAACCTGATGGATTCTTAGATTTCTTGGTTGCATAGGTACCTAGGGTACCCAATAACTATGATGGGATTGACAAAGAAAAGTAAATAAATTCAATTATTTAAATGGTGCTCTATGTGTAGTGAATTATTGACATACCCAATAAGATCTAGTTTCATGGGTACCCAAGTACCCTAGGTATTCGATGGGTATGATATGCATAACTATATCTATGGGTTATTATTTTAATCACTGCTTAGTCTTACCAATGTGTAAAACACCTAATGGACCTAACAAAGTCATAATGTATAAGGTTTAATGGGTTTGTGGGGTCATTTACAAACTCAATAGTCTCTAAGGGGTCTACATGGAATGAAAAATGTAATTTTTAAATGTTTCACCTACCCTTGGTTCCTGATGTGACTCATAAACTTGATAAGGTCTATCACAAGCAAACAAAAAACTACAAAATCTTGTTTAAAAAAAGTTAGAATGCCAAAAGTCATAATGGAATAGTAAGAGTCAGTCCATTCTATTGGTGTGAACAAGGTTATTTCCTGTCTAGTTATACCATTAGGTGTGAATAGGGTTATCTCCCTAATCGGTTCCACTGGTTGATTCCATTCACACCTTATTTGGTTAAGTTTACTAAGGTGTTTTAAATGTTTTTCTCAACTCACAGGATCATGACACTTGTCACAATCATGTGTAGGGTTGGTGAGGGGTATTTCCTATAAATACCCTCCTTTGTAAGCTTATTATGACTACACAATATCTATTGAGTGAATATAGTTTATTCCTCATCTTTTGATCTTCTTTCCCTAGTCTAAGTACTTCCCTAGGCCTATTAGATTTTAGCCTAATCTCACATGGTACCAAAGTTGGTTAAGGTACCTAAAGTAACCTAGTAAGGTAATCAATATGTTAATTTATCCCACTATCAAGTATGTTCTTCTCTTGCATCTTTAATATGGTCTTGAGAATCATAAAGATGTGAGAGGAATAACCAGATTCTAGGGGGTTCATTCTTAAGATTTTCTTTTGCAGGTTCATTTCTGGACTTACAAGATCCATTCAGAGCTCATGATCACATCCAACTTGCCTAAGAAATACATATTTGCCTCTAGTTTTATCCTAGTTGGACATCATAGGCTCTCTCATTAAAGGCCTTGTTGCAAATAATTCATGTGGATCAATGTTTTTTTTGGCCCTCCAAGCTACCAAATCTCTTTTTTGGGCTTACCAATTTTTGTTATTTGTTTGCTCTTCCCTTCAGTAGATCAAGTTTCATAACCAATCTTGTTTATTTAGTCTTTTTTTCAAAAAAGCAAACATAAAAAAGACAATTATTTTCTTTTTTTAGCACAAAAAGAAGAATTCCATTGTAAATTTGTTTTAGTTTAAAAAATTGAAAACTGAATATATATATATATATATATATATATATATATATATATATATATATATATATATTATATTTTATATAACAAAAAAATGAACTCTTTTTTTAATGTTTTTTTCAAAAAAAAAAAATCACCATTGCTATTTACTGCAAACTTCAGGATTTCTGGTTCTCCACAAAAAATTGGGATTATTTTTCATACAAAATAAAAAACCAATGACAATACCCAAATCTTATGTTTTGTTTAAAACAAAAAAATCTCAAAACTGCCAGATTCTTCCAATTTTGAGTTTACTGGGAAAATAACCTTTCCATGTTTTTCATGTTCATGAAGAAGTCAATCTTGGTTGGAGGACAAATCTGACTAAAATTTTATTTTTTTCAAACACATGGGAAATGATCTTTTTTGAAAAAATTAGGTCAAATCTAGTGGCTTCAACTAAATTTGGTGGTATTCTAAATCAAGTAGAGTTCTATTATATTTGGTGGAAGTTTTGCTAAAGCTAGTGGATTTATAAATTTAGTGACAATTTCCCTAAATTTGATGAACTTATCGGTGACCCCCTCTCCAATACGCATGATGACTTGGTGACCCAACTTCATCGATGAATATCTCAAGCTTTAGACCTCCAAATGATAGGCATTTTTTTTATTTTGGCTATTTTTATGCCCTCTATGTGTTAGTGCAAACTGTTTATGAATTTGATCAGTGTTTTTTATGTAGTTGTTACTTTGTCACAAGTTTAGCAGGCATGCCATCTATTTTGGAATTTTTAGGACTTCATTTGGGCTCATTTAGAACCTATTTTGAGTGAATTGTTTTTGAAAGTGCATGTTTTTTCATGTACTTTGTAGGTGTGATATTAGTTTATATCATTGTCATGTAAAATTATCACTTATTAATTCTTGCCTTCTTTTGGCAAATTGTAAACTAATTGTAAACCATCACTTAGCCATTATTGCAAATGGACTTTGTAACTGCACTAATTATAAAGTGCCAAAATTATTTTTGCTTGGGGGGATTATTAATTGAGTGATTTTTTTTTTGGGGGGGGATCTTGTGGTCATTTTTTTTGCTACTTCTAATCATGGCTCCTAATCATTGGAAACTCAAGTGTGAGTATTGTGGAAATAAAAAGTATACCTTCAATGATTGCATACAAATTAAATTTGATGATCTCTGATCACTCATTCAAATTCAATAAATGAGGCAGCTTTGTATTGTAAATAACATCGGTTTACCAGAATCACATGACCATGCACTAGCATATGTCACATCATTATTTGTTGAACTTCAATCATGCATTCATCTCAATCCCATTAATCAAAATTTTATAGTGACAAATTCTATAGATATTCATGAGTTGACAGTTTCAACTTAGTCATCATTGACACTTTCTATAGAGGCATTTGATTATCCTTTGTTCAGTTCTCTCACCAATGGTGAGAACCATACATCCATGGTTCCTAAACTTGAATCATGCATTATTCATGATCACATTGATTAGAGTTTGTCACCCATTAGAATCAATTTGGAGACATCTCAGTAGTTTTTGGAGGAATCACCCACTCTTCCCTCTCTTATTTATAGTACTTTAGTGCATCATGAAATTTATGATCTTCCAAATACAACTCTTTGGGATGAATACTTGCCAAATATTTTAGCTTTGTTTTGTGAGTCTCATATTTCAGATTTGGAGGACACCATTAAGGATATTCATTTCCTCTTTCATGATAACTTCTATGAAGCTTCTTTTTCAAATGATTGAGGACACATTCAAACCCTCTTGTTCTTTCCTTTCCTACGTATACTTCTACAGTGACACTTTCTCAAATATTTATGAGTTGATAGTCTCAACTCAGTCCTCATTGACACCTTCTATAGCAATACAAAATTTTTCTTGGTTCAATTATCTTGCCCATGATGAGTACCATACATCTATGGTAACTAAATATTATATGGTACCTGATCCATCACATCAACATTTGTCAAAATTTGACACTGGCTTAGAGATCATTGAGCAACATTTAGATAAGACATCTTCGAATGAGGTATTCTCATGTTTGGATCATGTTCTATATCCACTTCGATTTGGATTCTTAGCCTTCAACATCGACATGGCAATACTTGAGTAGCTTTCAGAGACTATTCATCTTGAGACTTCCCTTCTCACATTACTTCTTAGAATGGAAGTTTATTATACATCAACCATTGGACTTGTTTCTTCCTAAAGGGATAAATGTAGTTTATTGACATTGGATCATCTTTAGCATGCATCTTTTAGCATTCACCATTGACACATGAGTTACTTCATTGTAGGGGGGACTCATAGTCTCACATTTCCTCCCTCATTGGTGGAGGGGTTATTGATTGTATATTCATGATGGATTTTCCACTTCAGAGGTCATGTTAATACATATTTCCATCATTTGTTTGTGCTTTTGTATCTTTTCTCTCTTTTGGGGAGGAGTTTTTTTCTAAGGGTTTTCTCCTTTCTCTAATTATGAGAGTTTATTTTGTACATGGGTACCTCATCAGGCCTTATTATCAGGACCCATTCTTCATGTTTTATATATTTTCAGTTCTCATTCCTCCTAAGTTGCACTTAAGGGGGGGTATTAGTGTGAATAGGGTTATTTCCTATCTTGTTCCACTGTCAAGTGTGAATAGGGTTATCTCCCTAACTGGTTCCACTAGTTGATTCTATTCACATCTTATCTAGTTAAGTTTACTAAGGTGCTTTAAATGTTTTTCTTAGCTCATAGGATCATGACACTTGTCATAATATTGTGCATGGTTGGTGAGGGGTATTTCTTATAAATACCCTCCTTTATAAGCTTATTATGACAACACACAATATCTATTTAGTGAATATAATTTATTCCTCATATTTTGATCTTCTTTCCCTAGTCTAAGTGCTTCCCTAGGCTTGTTAGATTCTAGCCTAATCTCACACATTCCCTCATATCTCTATAATTAGGAGAATTATAAATTGTATAGGGTTTGTTTGATGCTCATTGCATTTTTTCATGAAATGAAAGGACAAAGAAACTTTTCGTTCATTCTTCAAATAGAAAACACAAGGTAAATTATAGAACTTTGTGTCTAGTGTTTTCTTCGTGGATGTGTTGTTTTCCTATGTTAATGCATATTTATCAATTCAAATAATACTTGTATTATTCTCAAACAATCATATTAATTTTTAGAACTCCTTGTTATTCATAGGATGAAATCTGCATTTTCTCATTCATGCATGACCCTTCATCTTCCTTCCTTTTCTTTTTATTTTTGGTTGAAAGGGGTAACACCAATACTTCATTCAGCCTACAAATATTTTAAATAGGTTAATTTTTATTTTCATGTTTTCAACAAAGGGAACCTCTCCTCTGAATAGGAGAGACTTTTTATCTCCTTCATTTTTGTGAAATCCAAGATTTGTTAATGAGCCAAATATTTCACCAACGATACCAAAAAAGGAATTAGGGTGGAACTATAACTTATCCACAATCACATTATTTAATGAAATGAATATATGTTAATGAACCATCTAGAAGTAGATTATATTCAAGTAAACAATTGACCAAAGCACGCCAATGGGACTTAGAATCACAACATTTAACAATAGCTAGTCATGAATGCAATATTAAAGTCAAAATGGTTATAAAAGCTTAGGGTCAATACAATTCAGTTTGTAAAGAAGAGAGAATGAGGAAGGACCTAAAATCTATCTAAAAAGTAATTATATTAAAGTCAAATATTGACCAAATTAGGTCAATGGGACTACAACATTCAAGTCAAAAGGGATCTAAAATATTAGATATCAATAATAATTTAGGTATGAGCAAAAAAAGTAAAGGAAAATGATTTTATATCACATATTTCAAAATGTTTGGACATAATTAAATCAAGTAAAGACAACATGCTGAATTAAATAAGGAACATATGAAAAAATTTCCCCAAGGATGTTGTCAAAAGGGGTATAAAATATTAGGGATCGATAAAATTTTTAGATATGAACATCAAATCAAGAAAAGAAAAAGGATTTATAATCATATCTTTCAATAATATTATACATGATTAGGTTAAGTAAAGACACAATAGGATGAAATAGATAAGAAATAAATGATAAAATTTCTCCAAGGATCTTATCAAAATTGGTCTAGAAGCATAGGGATCAAGAAAATTTAGTTTTCAAAATAATCTAAACAAGGTAATAAAGAAAGGAAGGGAAAAATAAATGTTTTACATATTTCAAAAAAGTTGGACAACATTTAGTTATGCGAAGACAATAGGCATAAATAGACTAGTAAAGATATCTTAAATCCTTCTATCTAAAAAACATTGATAGAGATCAATCTCAAGACACCTATCTTTGATTTGATGCATATCACAATGACTAATTATTCCATCACATTATCTATTAATTTCCCTCTCACTACTAACACATGGCCTTAATATAAGTGCACCAGTGTTAGGTGTCAAAAAATATCTACAAAAAAAATAGCTTCCAAACTCCACCTTATTCCCAGTACATTATGTTTTTTTGATCAACTTCTCCAAAAAAGAATAAAAAAATTCTATGTAATGATCAAATGGACATCAAATTTAAGGTTACACTACAAATCTTTCCCTTCATATCATATATTTTGGGATCAATGATATGAAAAGAAAGGATTTAAGAAACTTTCACTTCCACCTAAATTGATTCTAAGGGAACAATACAAAAGCTAGAAATCTTGAGCATTGAACTTCTGAAGACCAAGGTGTATAAGGAGTTAAGGTGATACATCTAGGATAAATATACATTGAGTAAATTGAAACATTAGTCTAGGTTTCATACCTCTATTCTTGTATTGATGAGGAAGATGTCCAATTCAATGAAAACAACATAAGACACTAATTCAACATTTTCAACAGTGGAAAATAAGATTATGAAATTTGATATTTTCCATAATTGGTTTCTATCAACACCTATGCAGAAGCAATTCAAGTAACAATATAATACGCATAAATGACTAAAGAATATATATTTTCCTTGTTAAAGGAGGATGTATAAATTTCCACCATCATCTATTGCCTTTTCAATTTTAGTATGAAATCCACAATCATAAATGTCCTTAAAACTATTTAACAAGAGAAACCTATTTGTAATGTATTTGTTATTTGATACTATTCAGGTCTACTTTTTAGTTTAATCTTCTATTATATTTTCCATGTTTTAATGTTTTAAATCACACCTGTAACATCATTACCTTGATTTGTATATAACCAATTATTTTTAGCTAAATAGTGAATTTTGGGTTTCCTTTTAATATGACAAAGTATGAAGATAAGGTTTCTAAAATAAAGATTAAAATATATGAGGTAAATCATAATGAAGCAACTATGCATGACTCAATCATCTTAGCTATAGTAGTCAAACCCATAATTGTTTATCCAATTTCAAGCTTAATGGAGCCAACTCTATAACAATTATACCTCTTGAAAAGTGTAATCTTACTTATTGAATGAGTTAAGTTTAAGAAGTAAGAAAATAATATTAGGTACAAAATACTTCAATAATCTCATTATAGCAAAGAAAAACCCTTCCATTATGTGCCAGAAGTGATATCAAAATATAAATGCATACATTTCCATATGTTTTCTATAAGTCGTGATCCTTGTTGAAATAACAATGTGGCTCCACACCGTGTATAAATCATTTGAGAGGTTCCTTGGATTTCATAAGTTTTTGTCAACTAATTTTTTATGGAGACCCTACCTTGGTAATGACCTTATTTATAACTAAGCTTTATAAATTGATATACTAAGCTAGCATAGAACCATACTCAACCTAGCATGATCAAGTTGAGCCTGTGATTGATGTCTTTAGCTTGGAATTTTATTCCCCATGGATGTGATTAAGTGCATAAGGGGACTTTATTGAGAAATAGTTTTCAAGATAGAATTAAAACAAAGGTTTAAAACCAACTCTTACAGTTTGTCTATGAGGGTTTACACTTTCCTTGTACCTTAGGTTTATGTACAGAATGTGTCACTTTGAAAATTGAACAAAGAACAAGTTTTCCATAACATGGGACTTTAAGGGTTTATCATGTGGAGTAATTACACACTCAATATAAGATAATAACCCTAATCTAAGGTTGTAAGATATGATATCAAATACAAGTGGAAAAAAATGTGAGACTTCATGACATACTATGAAACAAGCTAACTCAAATTTGGCACCCTCTAAATGTAGCTATTTATCAACAAATAAATCTTGTAGGACTTACAATGATACTCATAAAAAATATATAAATTCTTTGAAAAAATGTATCATGTTAGTGGCTTCTCTGATTTGCATGCTTATGAAATGTGTCAACATATAGAAAAATGTGAATTATTTAACCAAATATATTTTTCTTATGAAAAAGTGCAAACCCTTCTTTTGAATTTAGCTTTTTATATGGATAAAACAAAACCCAATAAATATATTACTGCATTATTATTTTTATTTGATAGGGTAAATAACTTGGTTATACAAGGATCCAGGAACCATAAAAGAGTTAAACATAAAATTAGCAGGCCTCCAAGGCCAAACAACAAAAACTAGCTAGTTCACCACTTAGGTGGCAAAACAAAAACAATAGAAAATAGATCAGGAGGGGGAACCCTCCAGTGGTTCCTTTTCATCTTCAAATATCTTTCTAGGTACACCTAATTTTTGTTAGAAACTTTCACCCTCATCCTATTGGCAGGTCCTTCAGCATCATCTCAGGGGAGGATCATATGCAACCTTTTCTATCCATGTACATATAGAGGAAATTTATTTGATTGGGGTCATACTAGGGGTATTAGGTGGGGGGGGGTGTCTCCATCACCTTCAGTGACTACTTGATAGGAGTTTGGTTCATCTTGTTAAAATGGATAAATGACTAAACAATCATGTCTGCTTTCCTATGTAAGGCATTCTATTCTTGAACGAGGCTGGTCAGGTTCAATCCAACTTCCTGCACCCTATTGTTGAACATATATAACTTTTATTTATTATTTTTAATTTATTCAAAAATTATAAAATCATCCTTTTGGATTATCTCCATGGAGGTGCCCTCATCTAGGATGATTGGTTTGGGATTAGGGATAAATAACTTTAGCGGGAGGTCATCAGTGAGGGTTTTGGACATACTATCTTGGGGAGTACTAGCAGAGGGGAGGTAGGATCTTAAGGTAGGGACCTCCTCCAAGGAGTCATCCTCAATTGAGGACCCTCAAGAGGGACCTCTCTCCTTTGTAAGGTTTGACCATGTTTTACCAACAATAGTATAATCCCTTGATGCAATATGAGGTTAGATTTATTAACCTGGTGGGCAAGGGCTATGCATTCCAAAGACTTTAAGAGGTAAAATGAAAGGATAATCTTATATCCCTAGAAATGGTTTAAAAATAAGAAGTTGTGTGAGAAAATTAAAGTATACTTACCCTTGAGATTTAGGTATCTCATCACCTAGAAGTAAACCTTCGACCATTGCCACAAGAGATCTGCTTGGGGGAAACCTTTCTTATCCATTTTTATGATCTCATTTATGTGAAAGAAGCGCTGGAGGAGTTCTTAATTTTTATTCTAGTCTTTGTAAGCCTTCAACCCTTCACAAATAATGCCCATGGATTCCCCTATAAATTCTTTCAACATCTAAGTCTTAATTCCTCACATCACTAGCCTACACTTATTCCATCCAATGATAGAATTCCTTGTTACATCAACATCATGCTCGATAATCCACAACATTAGTTATATGAGACCCCCCAATATAACTTTTTCTAGAATTTCTTTAATCCATGCACCTCAAAATAGGAGGTAGGCTCTGAATGCTCTCTATCACCCCCATTAGCTCTGTGCCAACGAACTCAAGATAGATGTTTAGGAGGTTCTAGAACAAGTTGGTTTGAATGGTTTGAAATAAATTTGAAAACCATGCTACCTTCATCCTTAAGCAATAAATCCACCTCACTCTTTCATAATGGTGATTTATAATTTTTGAAACCCATCTCTTGATGAGAGATGCTCGTACGTGTGTTAGCTTGATAGCCCACCTAATCCAATGTACTTTAATGTTTTATAACTAATTGGACACTTTTGGGGATGTGGCTTCTTTCATTCCAAATCATTAAAAGAGGTAGTTCTACTCCTATATTAACAAGTAGATCTTCCACCCCATTGCCTTCATGATATGTCTGCATAATTTGGACTTGTGCCATGCCCCTGAAATGTTGTTTGGCATCATCCATGATATCATTTATTATATGAGAGGGGGTTATTTTTCCATCCAAATAATTTAGTATGTTTAAAGAGTCTCCCTCCATAATGATTCTTTCTATCTTGAGGCTGGAGGCTAGTTGGATGCCTCAAAAGGCCTCCTTAGCTTCAACAAGATGATTTGTTTGAGTACCCAAAGGCCCTGCATAGGCAAAAATCAACATTCCTTTTGAATCCATTATGGCACCTTACTCACCTGTACGTCCCAGGTTTCCTTTAGAAGCACCATCAAAGTTCAATTTAGCCCAAACTTCAGGTGGGGCCTTGCATTTTGTGTGTCTACAGATTAGTGATTTGGAAGGGGAACTTAATTTTTGAACCACATCCTAGTTACTGAAGATTGATTGTGCTAAATTAGGTCTTGATTTTTTATCTATGGGAGGAAAAACTTTCCAATTTTTAATGATAGCCTGACAGAGACAGAGAAAGAATCCTTTGGGTTGGTGCCTTTTATTTGTGAAAAGGCTATCATTTTGGACTTTCCACACACTCCATAAATAGTGTGGGAGAGATAAATGCCACAAGAATTCTAGGGATGGTAGATTCTAGGGTTTTTTCCATTATTTTATGAGATCAAGCATGTTTGATTTTACCCAAATAAGGTTGAATTTATTCAACATCCAATTAAACAAAGTCAAACTAAAGGGGAAATTTAGGAACAGGTGGTGGATCGAGTCCTCTATTTTTTTTCATAATGGGCATCTATTGGGGGCTATCAGTCCTCTTTTAGCTAGGTTATCCACTATCAATATCTTGTCTTGAGCTTCCAACCAAAAGAAGAAATTGACCTTGGGAATTAGATGTTTATCTAGAGATCTTTCTAGGAGTTCCATTCCATTTCTAGGTTGAGATTAGTGGCATGTCCTGAGGACACTGAGTACATACCACTATCTTTGATATCCCATAGAAAGTGATCTTCCTTTGAAAAAATAGGAATGTGGATTTTTCTGATAGAGGAGTTAAGAGTTTGGATCGCTTGCACTTATTTAGCTATGTGCCCTTTGGTGGGGAGTATTTTCTAAATTTTTTATCTTTCTTTCACCACCCAATAGTAATTAAATTTTGAGCCCCATATTTACTTGAAATCCCTATAATAATTTACCCAAGTCTATTGTGAGGAGAGGGGGGTAGTGGAAAACTAGGCGTCTTCCCAGAAATCAATTTTCTCTCTGTTATTATCACATAAAAAAGCCATTAAAATTATTTTTATTAATGACTAGAAGAAAAAATTTACTTAGAAAACTACAAACAACACTTCTGGAGTCCTAAGTCCTAACTATAAATGGATTTATCTTAAAAAATTAATGCTTGCACTTTTTAAGGAATATATGTAGAACATTTCTCTTAGAGGATTTATTATGAATTAATAGTTCAAGGATCAATGTAAGATGTAGGTCTGTCTTCCACTTCCAATTCCATATACCCATTGATATTTTTAGATGATAATTATGGAATGCCATTTTTAACAAGGGCTACATAAAAAGAAATAAATCCATATGTTTCCAAAAAAAAAGGCTCAATTAAACAAAAGTAATGCATAACTTATTTTAGATCTAGGATTTTTTCATGAACTCACCTAAAAATCACAAATGATTTTTGGTTATTTACATTATCTTTTAACAATATAACCAACACATTAGGTGAAACCTGATAAATAGGTCTTGTGTTAAGAACTAGCCCATCCCCAATAATAATTGTTAAAAATTCACCAATTAGCTATAATTTGCCTCTAAAAAATACTTTGATTATATCTATTATTATTTCATTGTTTATGTGTTGATTACCATTTATACTTTTAATATTTTAAATGATAATATATATTCATCTGATGCATGAATGATATATAATTGAAACTTAATGCATGTGTATGAGTAAAACTAACCAATGACTTCATCATAATCTGACACACCGATTAGGATGGAATATTTTGACCAACCACTTAGATATAAAAAATTTGCATTATATTGATCATCATAAGTAATTTAATCTTGTGCCACAATAATATGATATATACTTGCACTTGTATTTTTATTATATATTTGTTTTGAATCTACTCAAGATGATACCTATAATGATACTTTTTCAATGATGATAGTTTAAGACTATTTATTTTGTTTATATTATTGTGGGGTATTATTTATTTGTTCAATAATTTGATACATATTTTGTTGATCTTGCTTTGCTATCGAGATGTAAATATATTTTAGTAGGACTATTATTTACATGTGTTCTATCTTTCTGATATGTAATCAAGCCATTATGAAAATTGAGTTATATTGTCATATTTCATTTTTTGTAATCATGATTATTCTAATATTGATTTTCCTTTGGTAATAGTATGCTTCACATATAATATTTTATACATTATCTTAGGCCCAAGATTAGCCAATATAGTAATACGTCCTATTGCATCCTCATATGTGTTTGTTTTGTAAGTGATCGGGGAGGATCTAGGTCAATCTTACTAAATATTATTGTTATTGAACATCTAGGCTTATGCTAATGTCAATAGTTCAGGTAGTAGGTTCCACACCTACATGCCAATTTTTTGAATCTAATTGCACTCATGTGTTACCATACAACCCATGTAGTGTCACTATGATATCACTTAGGTCATAAAAAATGGTAACTGGTGACATCACCACACTCTTTGGCTATGAAGCGGTTACTACTGAAGGTTGTAATGATTCCACCAACAATTCATCTTACTTCATTGCATAATAATGTATACTTACATTATTTATAAAAAGAGATAGACATAGAAGACCAAAGTTAAGAAGGACATAAATACCATAACTTTGATCTTTTAGATTTATATAGAACTTAGCATAATAAAACCTTGTTATTGAAATTCTACATTGGTTATCATCTCTTTCTTGATTTCCTTGTTATTTTATCAAATTGAACTTACATATTCTCTATCATTCATAAATTCACTTCCATTCACATCCCTCTTAAATTTGTTTAAGTAGGTTGTCCACTAGGTCTCCTCTTGGGCCCTAGACTAATGGTATTATAACTCACACACTTCTTATCATTTCTAAATGATATTTTAGTGTATCTGAACTATTTGTATGCCCACTCACATGAGGTACAATTATAAAAATTTGGGTCTCAAGATTCATGTCCCTTCATCATACCTTCCTTCACATCCTCAAATGGGAGACAAATATTCAATGACACCAATTTCATAAATTTTCCAAGAGATGATAAAGGATACATTGTAAATACAATGATACTATTTGGAAGGATTTCATACACATTAATGAACAATTATTGTTGATCACTTTTCTATACTTCTCAAACAGAAAAATCCTTCCAATACCTCTCATTCTCATCAACCCTTTGGTGTTCTAAATCCATCTAAGGTACAATTCAATATAGACATCCCTATGTTTGAAGGAAAAATATATGTAGATGCACTAGATAATTGGATTAACCTTATATATGCATATTCTGCTATTAATCAATTCTTAGATCAAGAAAATATTATATTCGCTCTTTTAAAAGTTTCTTTATCAGTAAAGAAATGGTGGGAAAGTTAATTCACTTTACATGATAATCATGAAGACAAAGTCAATTTAGACACATTTGTAGACACATATAATGGTTTCATAGAAGCACTAAAAAAAACCTATTACCCTATTGGAAACTTTGATGACTAGCACATCAAATTTTCTCAATTGCACCAAGGTAAAAAATAATCTATGTAGCAATACACATATACCTTTCATACTTGGTATCCAAACTTGAGATTCAGGATTCATAGAAAAATCTTATTTTGAAATATAGGTAACGTTTGAGACCTCATAGCTAGTTAGATTTGGATTAATTATAGATCTCTTCAATTGGAGAAGCCTAGATATTTCCTTGTAAGTTTGAAGCAAAGGTCAAGGCCAAGACTAAGACATAAGATTTTAAGTCTCAAACCAGGAAATAATTTAAATATTCAAATCAAAATTACAAACCAAGGACTAAATCTAAACACCCTCCATAAAAGAATAAACATTCATCAAATGACTAGACTAAGCAATCTAAGATTGGTAAGTGGTGTTTAGTTCACAATTCCAGTAGTCATTCCAGTGAATAATGTCACATTAGGAAAACTCTACTTGCATAATTTGAAGCAACATGTACAAACACAACATCATTGGAGAAAAGTAAGTGGGCCATGGATTTTAAGCCTAGTGCCATGATGGGTACCAAAAATGTCTGTATTATCGATGTGGAAATAGAGGAAGCATAAAGATTATTTCATTCCCAAATGTGGATTAATGCTTAACTAGTAAACTTCATTGTTGACAATGGAGATCAGAAGAACCTGATTTATCTTGAATTAGTTCATAGATTGAATTTTCTAATGATGTCTCACCCACAACCATAATCTATTGGATGGTTTAGTGTGGGATTTGAGAAATGTGTCACTCAACAATGTCAATTGGTGTACAACATCAAGAATTTTCAAGATATAATCCTTTGCAATAACCTTACATTGCAGGTATGTGATATTTTATTTGGTCAACCATATATTTATCATTGACATGCAATTTATGAGTCAAATCTTAGAAATTTTGTCATAGATGTTAGTGATATGTGATACCACATACTAGAAGTAGTCCCTAAACTATCACTCATTAGCACCAAGCAATATAAGAATTTATTCACATCTAATAAAAATTATTTAATTTTGATGGTAATATATTAACGTAATAAACTCCTTTTAGAACCAATTCATACCATAGTTCCTCCACCAGTAGTAGTAGAAACCTCAAATTTGAACCATAAGTTGGAAGAATACAAGGATATTTTTTAGTTACCAAAAGAAACACCTACATACTTCATGATGAAGCACACTATTATTTGATTCATATAATACCACTACCTAATACCTCTTTATACCATATATCATTTCTATAGATTGAAGGAATAAATCTACAAGTCCATGAATTTGTGGGAAAATGACATACCAAGGCCAACTCATAACCTTGTAGAAGCCCCATTATGTTTATGTCAAAGAAAGACAACACATGGATATTGTGAATCAATTACAAATCTCTCAATAAAATCATAATGAAGAACTACTATCCTCTTCCAATGATTGATTATTTATATACCAACTTTGATGTGCAAAATACTTCACCAAAATTGTCATAGATCTCAGTATCATCAAATTATGATTGAACCTAAAAACATATGGAAGACAACCTTCAAGGCCAAATAAGGTTTGTTTTAGTGGTTAGTCATGCCTTTCAGTTTGACCAATGCACTGGATACATTCATGTAGATGATGAATGATATTCTTAGACCATTCACTACTTCATTTATTTTAATCCACCATGAAGATATCCTAATCTTTGCAAAACATGGGATGAACATCTGCACCATATAGATTAAGTGTTTGATACTTGGAGGAAACACAAGCTATATGCAAACATGGATAAATGTTCATTTTCAATGTAGGATATATAATATATAGGATACATAATACACACATAAAGAGTGCATGTTGACTCGACTAAGATTCAAGTTATCTAAGAATGGCCATTAAAAAATAATCTTACAGAGCTTCATAATTTCTTAGGATTAGAAAATTTCTATAGGAGATTTGTACTTTGTTTTCCTCATGTGACTTGGCATCTACACCAAGTTACCAAATGTGGCACTAATGTAAAGTTTATTTAGGAAGCTGCACAAAAGAAAGCATTCAAATAATTGAAATGAAAACTCTATTCCACACCCATAATTGATTTACTAGACCTTCATCAACCATTTGAGCTTGATATAAATGCCTCTTACTTCACACTTGGATTAGTCTTGACTCAACATGGTCATTTGGTTGCATACCATAGTGAAACTATCACCACATCAATAAGAAACTACCTAACTTATGATCGTGATATTTATGATATTGTTCAAGCATGTAAGCATTGGAAGAATTGTATCTTGGGTAAGGAGAGTGTGATCCACACATATCACAATTCAATTTAATTCTTGCAAACTCAAAACAATTTCTAGCAAGAGTGACATCAAAAATGGTCTTCTTATCTTTAACAGTTCTATTTGAACATCAAGCATAAGAAATGAAGTGCCAATCTAGTCGTAAACTATTTGAGTCATCCATCAGTTCAAGCTCTCATTTTATACTTGACACATGTGGACATTAATTTAGTGAATGATAAAAATTGCATCCATGTTACATGTAGTTTATAGATATCTATCATAATTTTTGTTGTAGTAATTCAATTCTATATTTTTACTTGTAGGATGGACTTATATATCACCTTGGGCACTTGTGCATTCCGCATGTGGTAGAGAGAAATATACTAACATGGTAGGTTCATTTTAGAAAAGTTGCAAGACATTTTGGAGGTGAAAATACTCTTATGGTGTTGCATAAGTTTTTATTCTAGCCACATATTAGGTTTGATGTATCCAAATATATCAAATCTTTTAACACATATGTAATTACTAAGCTAGTCAACAAGAAACAAGGTTTATACACATATCTGATAGTTACAATGAGACCATGGTAATCTATTTCCATGGATTTTGTCTCAAATTACTAGACTACCAAACATGGTAATGATTATGTCTATGTAGTAGTTGATAAGTTCTCAAAGATGGAAATTCTCATACCTTGTAAGAAAGCATTATCATCTTTAAAAATAAACCAATTGTACTTTCAATATGTTTGGATCCAATTTTGAATCCTAGAGACTATTCTATCTGATAGAGATATATTATTCTTAAGCAATTTTTGGAACATTCAACAACAAGTGCAACCTATTTTTCAATAGGCTAATGCAAAATATAAACATCTCCATGACAAGCATTAAACATTGCACACCTTTTAGGTTGGTGATTGATATTGGATATACTTAGAAAAGGAAATAATGATAGGACCTTACCTTAAGATTCATCCACTTTGGTACGATCCCTCCACCACCACCAAACAAGTAGGAGTTAATGCTTTCAAGCTTGATCTTCCATCTTGCCTTGGGTTACATATAGTATTCAACACAAAACTTTTATGCCCATACTTTTTTCCCTGTTTGATACTTTATATAGTGCAAATACTCTTTAATAGATAGAGATCAATCTAGATTGTAGAATCCTAATAGAATTAGGTCAAAGCATTCACACTCGGGTGAAATAGACACATCAATAAGAGATCACTCTTACATATCGTCAAAGTAAGTCAGGTGCCTTCCCAAGGTAAATAGTTTATATAAGTGTAGGTTGCAATTTTTTACACATATTATTATACAACTACATGTAATGGAGACCATTTATCTTCGAGAGGTGACTGATCTAGAAGGATCTAGATCACTACATCTTATTGAAGATTAACATTATTTCATATCCACGTTTGTGCTAATGTCAACATCTCAGGTAGTAGGTTTCACACCTATGTGCAATTTTTTTAGATCCAATTCCAATCTTAGATTACCACACAATCCTTGTAGTGTCAGTACCATAGCTCTAAGATTGTTAGTAAAGGTATCCAATGGCATCGCAACACTCTTTGATTATGAAATAGTTGTTACCAATTGTTGTAATGGTTCAATCAATGATTCTTCTTCCTTAATTGTATAATAATGTGCACTTTCATTTTTTGTAAAAATATATAGAAATAGAAGAATGAAGTTATGAAGGACATAACTACTAAACATTTGCTCTGTCAAATTTATACATAACTTAGCATAATAAAACCTTGATACTATAGTTGTACATTGGTTATCATCTCTTCCTTACTTTCCTTGTTCTTTGAACACGTTCCACTTTCATATTATTTATCATTCATAAATTTGCTTCCATTTATAACCCTCTTAAATCCATTTAAGTAGGTTATCCACTGGGTCTCCTCCTAAGCCCAAGATTAGCAAGCCATGCTCATCAAATCCTAATTCATTAAAAAAACCCATTGTGCATGGATTGCATTGTGTGTTTTCATCTACAATAGTACATTTTCTATGTCCACCCTTTATAAGGTCACGAATAACCATTGGTTCCTTTTTAGGAATGTCCTGGGGGAGATCAGTCTTGTAGCTTGTGAACTAGAAGAGGATCTTCTCCTATTTATGCCTTCTATGAAATCTTGATTGACCATTGGATCCTTTGTAAGAATTTCCTAGGATACATTGGAATTTATAGAATGTTTAGTAGAAGAAGACAAAGAATACAACCTTGTGGGAGTATATTTTATAAATCAAATAACACCCCTATCCACAAGTTGTTCAATCTTATTTTTTAATGTATAATAATTTTTATCTTTGTGTCCATTGATACAATGATAGTTACAAAATGACCTTTCCCCCACATGTTATTATTACAATGTGCATGGTAATAATGATGATAAGATATCTTGAACAATTTACTATTTGAGATTTTTTTCAAAATAACACTTGTTTTATCCCTAAACTATCAAATTAGATTGGTTAACTCACATTTGAAGAAGGAGGACTCATGCGAGTTATCATCTTATGAACCATTTTATTTATATCTTCTTTGATATACATGACCTTATTTGGAATTTTGTCTTAGTTGAGTGTTTTATTTATACCAATTTCCTTGTGTGGAACTTCTTTCTTAGTTGTAATATCATGATCATGATCTAGAGCATGTGCAAGCTCAATTTATTTTGAGATAGTATCAATACAAAGAGATTGGAAAGAATAACCAGTATGATAAAACACTCTCTCTTTGAGAGGAATGACGAGGCCTCCAAATATATATATATTATTTTTCCAAATCTATAAGTTGATAGATTAATTGATGCATACATGTTTTGAATCACAATATGTAATCAGTAACTGATTATAACTTCCCTTGGTGAAGAGAAGGAGGATGCTCATATGTAACATGTGGTTCCTTATTTTAAATTTATTCCACTAATAAATTATGTTCTGACTCAAGATATGTGTGTAAAGATCCATTAGGGAGACAATAAAACTAGTCTAAATCTTGATCAATTAAGCTCTTAGGGAATGTTTTTAATAGAATTTTATCATTAGTGTTGTATTTTCCCAGATAATCCATAAAGCTATTAATATGTAATAATGGATCACTAATCCCATCATATAATGGAAGTGTAGGCATTATGAATTCATAGGATATTGTTAAGTTAAGTATATTACACACTATGGTATTTCTATATATAACATTAGAATCAACCCAAGCATAATATCCTTTGATTTTTAGAGAAAGATGACACACTTTTTTTTTAAGGCACCTATGGAATGCATTAAGGCTATATACTCTCATGAAGATATGTTATGATATTTAAGGGGCTCATTAAATGGTTGAATTTTATTATTAATAATTTTCATAGCTATGTTATTTGTAATGGGTTGGGGAGATTCACACATAGTTTTCATCTTTCCATCTATATTGGACATAGGTGTAGGAGATCCCTCAAAAATATTTATATCAATGCATTTATTAGAACCATTATCGCATTCCATAGAGACATCATTGCATGATTTATAACTATCATCACATTTATTTTCTAGACAAGAAAGAATAACATCACATTGCATTTATATAGAAGAAGGCATATCATCACATTTAAATTCTAGAGAATAAGTTGTATTGCACTCTATTTGAGGAGAAGGAGTAACATCACATTCTTTTTCAATATAACTAGTAGCATCACATTTTATGTCACTAAAAATATCATTGCATTAAAAAACATCAATAAAAGATGTAACATCATAATAATTAACATGTAGATCATTTATCCATTGCTTATTGTATCTTCTTTCTTAATTGGAAGCCTAGTAGAACTAAGAAGTGTATTAGTTAATAAATTTTTTATTTTTTCTTGTTCTAGTATATAAATAATGAAAGAGTGTAAATAAGGACAAGGGGAATCAATTTTTTGCATTTTAAGTTTATTGTATTTTTCTTCTTCACTACAATTTTACAAAGATATACCACTAGCATATTAATCTACCACATCATCATGATCATAATTATTATAATAATTTCATTTAGTCACACAAGTGTATTCCTCATCTGCATCTTCATTTGTCCATTCATTGGCATAACTATAAGGTACAACATAGGTAAATGAAAAGTAGGATGAAACTTATTAGGGTTTTTGGAACGTACACTCATAGATAACTTACCAAACTTTAAGATGATAAAGAATACAAGCACAAAGCCTACTCCTAGGATGAGAGAAAATATAGAACTCTAGGGTTTGAAGGATTGATAGGAGAAAAAGGCCACCTATGAAGGGAAGATCAAAAATCATATCATAAAAATAAAATCCTAATGTATAAATTTGAAACCCTAAGAATGAATAAATAAACCCTAAGGGAATCCTAGGGTTTACCATGCTTAAGATAAGGACCAGGTTCACCAATATGATTTGAATTTTTTTTAATTTATTTATCTAAACAAGCTAAAATATTTGATAATTAATATTGTATAATATATGTCTCAATTATGTAGATCTAAATGTAGCAAGCAAATTGAGACTGATTAATTACAATTACTATTTATAGAAATGACCAAGAAGATAGGGTAATTAGTTTGTTTCTATTATGTGTCTATATATAGTTGTCCAATATGCTTGCTAGCTCATATTAGGAGACAGATTGTTGAAGGTTTATAGGACACCTCTGGTGATACTTAAACTATTCTGCAGGTTAGATTTATCTACTATCTACTAGAAGCATCTAGAATGCATGCGCTAGTCTATGACAATTCTGATTGATGTGCCTCTATCTATAGGTGTATTTTATGCATTCAGTTATCTTTAGCCCTTTATGAATAGTTATATTTTCCTTCTCTTTGCTCCAAAACCCTGACTTTCATTCTTGAGACTAATGTGACCTAAAAATGGCATAGAAGGGTTGGATTTTAGTGACCTCATCCATTCCCCATTGAATAGTTGAGTGTTGCCTATATTTTCAATACTATGAAGATTACTCAAATTGCACGTAGTTATCCCCTTATCATGTGTGTGTGTGTGTGTGTGTGTGTGCGTGCGCGCGCGCCAAATCATGTGAATGTAAGTCTAGATGAAATTTCACTTAGTTCCTCCTTTGGTATAAGCATGTAATTAGATTTGTCCTTTTTAGAATTCAGGTTTTGAATAACAGTAAGCTAGATGTTTATGTGCTCTTTTTATGCCTTTCTTAATCAATGAGTGTTTTTTACTTAAAATGCTCCTAAGGGCTTCATATATATAGGGTTATCAACTTTTGAATTTGATAACTATTGGCATGCACAAGCTGACCAAACAAGACCCAAAATAATAAAATAAAGTGCCCTAAAAGGTGGTGTGTCCCAAAACAATCCTGGAAGATAAATTAGAATGCCTCCGATAAAGTGAAAAACTACCAATAACTAGCACTGTCAAGAATTAAGGCACTGCCTTGAAGCCATATAAAATTCATAACCCAGAGAATAGGACTAGGGATCCCTATGACAGACTCAAGAAAGATCTAGAAATCTCAACAGAAGATTACGCAGTCAAATGAAGTAAATAAGAAGAGACAAGAGCAAGACAAATGTTTCAATAAGTGTCTTGTTTTCCATTATGAGTCGATATATAAGTAAATTCACACAAAAAATATTGTACAAAAAGGGTTTATACCAAATCTAGGTATCTACAATTAAATAGTAGGTTGTTCCTAAAAATGTACATTGCGTACCTAATATTTGATATGTTATGATGTTATTAGCTACTTTACAACTTAACTGGGTATAACCTATACAATGATGTGTAAATTGTACAACTACTTTGCATTTAAGTTTGTCTAGACGTAGGGTACTCCCTACTCATATATCTCACTAGTTTTGGTACATATTCAAATATTGACTCCTCTCCCCTAGCACCTTGTAAACTTTTAAACTAATTGAAAAAAATATTATCAACATGAAATATATGTCAGGATTCAACTTTAGTACTTATTATTTAAGGAAATTCATGTTATAAAAGCAATAAATTGTTATGAATATTCTCTATCACGCTTTGAAAACAAAATCAATTATTTGGATTTGCATTCGTAGGAAAACAAATACACTCCCATGTTAAAAGCCCTCATAATTTTATTCGGAAAAAGGAAAAATTTAATAAAAATGGAAAATAAATCACATTGCAAAGAGATTTGAATTATGCAACCCAAAACCTACAAATCCATATATGAGCAATCACCTCATTTTTTGTGTTTTTATCCCAATTTGTGTTTGCTAACATGAACAAGCTAAATATCTTTTGAAAGACATAATATTAATGAAAGACTTAAATGCATGTATTTTTGTGATCCATGTGAACGTATTAATTGACATTGACAATGTGAGAATTTTATATTTTTCTCATATATATATGTATATATGTTTGACTCAAATTTCAAGGCAAACTAATACCATGAGGTGAAAATAAGTAACATGATGTGGTTTTAGTACCTATCATTTTAAAAAATTCATGCTATGAAAGAAATAAAATTTCATGAATCTTCTTTGTCATGTTGTGAAAGAAAAAATCAACTATTGTAGGTTCGTTTTGGATCGTACTACCCAAAACTTACAAATATATATATATATATATATATATATATATATGAGCAACAACCTCATTATCTGTGTTTTAATCCTCTTTTTCTCTTTCTTCCCTATTAACATGACCGAGCCAAATATCTTTTGCAAGACATAATATTAATGGAAGAGTTAAATGCATGTATTTTTGTGACTCGTTAAAAAATTACACCTTTTATATAGGAAAATAATCACATAATTATATTTTAATTAATAGTAAAAGAATAAGATATTTTTTTAGCCCTTATTAGGTTTAGTGTGTCATTGTGTCTTTTGCAAAAGGTGAGGAGCCTTTAACCCTCAATTATCCATCTTCAAAAAAAAACATATTAATAAATAAATCAACATTTAAAAAAACATATATTTATGTTTTTTAAAATGTTTATATATATATATATATATATATATAATTTTTTTTGGTTTAGGTCAATGAACTTGTAAATGTAACTTCTCACCAAAACACTAAATTGGATGTTTGGCAAGGCATTTACAACTTATTGTAGTCTCTCTCAAGCGGAGGTTTTTCTTATTTGGCATAGTAAATGTCATATATGGATTTTTTGTAGCCTCTCTCAAGTAAAGGTTTTCAATTACTTGACATAGTATATGTCATATGTGGGTTTTGATCTCAGGGTAATGAATCTGTAAATGTAAGTCCTCACCAAAACACCAAGGGTGCTTGGTAAGGCACTACAACTTATTGACTTATTGTAGTGTCCCTTAAGCGGAGGTTTCTTCTTACTTGGTATAGTGCATACCATACTTGGCAAGGCACTTACAACTTATTGATTTATTGTAGCCTCTCTCAAGTGGAGGTTTTTTCTTACTTGACATAGTACATGCCATATATGGGTTTTGATCTCAAGGCAATGAATTTGTATATGTAGGTCCTCACCAAAACACCAAAGGTGCTTGGCAAGGCACTTATAACTTATTGACTTAGTGTAGCCTCTCTCAAGTAGAGGGCTTTTCTATTGTACTTGGCAAAGCACTTACAACTTGACTTATTGTAGCCTCTCTCAAGCGAAGGTTTTTTCTTACTCAATATAACACATGCCATCTGTGGGTTTTAATCTCAGGGGAATGAAGTTATAAATGTAAGTCTTCACCAAAACACCAAGGGTAGTTGGTAAGGCACTTACAACTTATTGACTTATTGTAGTCTCTCTCAAGTGGAGGTTTTTTCTTACTTGGCATGAAACATGCCATATGTGGTGATCTCAAGATAATAAACTTATAAATATAAGTCCTCCCCAAATCACCAAACTAAAGTGTTTGGTAAGGCACTTACAATTTATTGACTTATTGTAGCCTCTCAAGTGGAGGTTTGCTTGGCATAGAACATGCCATATTTAAATTTTGATACCAGGGAATGAACTTGTAAATATGTTAATCATAAGACAATATGATGACTAGAATTTTCAATGGATGGCTTTTTTTTGAGCTTTGTGTTCATAATTACATTATTAGAATTTGACCTTTTATGATGTTATGAGTAAATTAATTTTATTAATATATTAAGATTCATTTAATTGGAAGTTATATTATAAAATTAAATAATTTTATACTTAATTTTTTTATTATAATTAAATTATTAATGAATTTAGTGAATAAAATACCTTTCAATCATTAATACTATATTAAAAAGGTCAATTAATTTATTGATACTGAATATTTATCACAAAAAATTAGAAGTAGAAGAAAAACATATTAATACCTTTACCCAGACTTTCATTTATTGATGTGTTCTTTTAGCATCCATTGATATGGGTTGCACCCTAGTCTACTCCAAAAGCTTAGGTTTCAATTAGATTCTAGCAAGCCCCCAAGGGCTGTCCAATGCCAACATATATGCACAAAGATCCATATACCCATCATCTGTAATTGTTATATCAAAGAACCTCTATACTAAGAACCAACAGCTGATGATACATTTCAAATAGTTAAATGATCAAAGCTTGAGAAGGAAGGGATAGCCAAGAATGCCTCCAACTTCAACCTCAGCCCTGCTGCAAGTGCCAATGTTTCCTCCCCTGGTTTCTCCTTTGCTGCTATCAAGGCTGCAAAATACTGCCTCCTTGACATCTCTATATCCTCCATTTCTTTCCTTAGCATCATATTTTCCCTTTCTTTCCTTGACATCTTCATATTCTCCATTTCTTTCCTTAGCATCATATTTTCCCTTTCTTTCCTTGACATCATATTCTCCATTTCCTCCCTTGACATCTTCATGTTTGCTATTTCCTGCCCTAGCTCCTGCAGTTTATGTTCACAACCTTCTTCAACAAAATTAAGCCCCTGCAATGCACAAATACTTTCAATTTGCAACTCACTGGTCCATCATTAACTTGAAATAAAGTAATCATCAATGGAAAGCATCTTCTGTACCTGTTTTTGTTGTACCCTATCAGAACCTTCAACATTTTCATGCTCCACAGACACATCCATTTCTTCATTTTTCCTCTGCAATCCACAAGAAACTGCCACTACCTCCTCCTCCTCTATATTGCTCTGCACTGCATTACATGACAACTCGTCATCATCATGGCCTTCTCCTTCAAAACTTTTTAGCAAATCCACCTGCTCTACCCAGTCAGGGGGTACATCTTCTTCCTCTTGCCTCCTGCTAATCTTAGAAGACCTCACAGATGCAGAGATCTCCACCTGCATTGTAGTTTTTCAAATGAGAAAAATCCATTGCAAGGGCTAGAAGTAACCTTGTAAAAGGGATCTGAAATGAAATGACATTATATTAATGTTTACTGGTTACCCAAATAGGTCAATGGTAATCAGAAACCAACTAAAAGAGACACAAGTGTTAAGGACAAACCTTTGAACAAACCCAAAGTTCAGAGGGGCAAAAATACCTTAACACAAAAGTTAAAGAGGAGGAACAACCAAAAGAGGGGCAGATGGGCAGGTGTTAAGGACTAAAATAATGCAAACCTGAACAAATCCAAAGTTGAAAAGGGACGAAAGTACCCAACACAAAAGTGAACTTTTATTCAGAGCTAAAGCCTAAGAGGATGATCCAAACTGCACCTTAGTTGCAGACCCATCTTTGGATGGCTTGGGAGTGTAGATCAGAGATCCAATGTTTGCATAGCCCCTCCTCTCATCCTTCCCCTGCACCCATCAACCCAAACAGCATTCAAAACAAAAACCAGGGAAAGAAAAGAAAAGATAATGAGAGTTCCTGGACTAACAGTGAAAGCTTCCATGGTTTTGGTATGGAAGACTAGGCTACCTTAGCATATCTGGTTTAGTAAAGGAGTGGAGTCATGGTGTGTCTGAGGTGGCATGTTGTCCACGTCATATGGGTATTGCATCTATGTGGGCCCACCTGATCTCCTGAATCTGCGACTTGGATTCGAAGTTTAAGCTCCAAAAGCGTGATCCAATTTCCCATTCCAATGAATTTTTTTTTTCTGGGAAGTCTGCATAAACCTTGGTGACTGTTCTTGGGGCTGAATTTGATGGCCGTATGATAGTATTTACCTTGAAATATTTTGGAGAGATCTGCTGCTTTCACAGTTCATAAAGATTACATTGTAGGATTTTAGAATACTGTGTATCTATTTTTTATCTCGATATTTCAGATTAATAAATGTGATTTATTATTTGTGAATTGCAAAGGATTCTATTATTTATATATAATGTTTGCTTTTGTTATCATGAATTATACTAGCATTTGAAGGGCAATGTTAAATAAAATAACTGTCACTAAAAACTCTTCAATACGGTAAGATTGGATCGTCAAATTTAATTCTGATGATCTAAACGTGGCACAAAACCCATCGTGGGATCATGCATTGCATAAAATGAAAATAATTATGGTTCTAAGTGGCAACAATTTCAAAAATAAATAAAAAATAGGTGCTTTCATGGTTGTTTGCAGGGGTATTTACATTATAGTGTAAGTTGAAAATTATAAATTTTTTTAATGAAACTGAATTGATAGTTAACAATTTAAAATTCTAGAGGTTTTTTAAAAATATTTTTCCTAATCAAAATATTATATGTAAAAAAATATTATATACTATTTTAAAAAAATAGGGGGTATGGAAATATGTCGTGTTACATCTAAATTAGGTAATTAAAGAGTATAAATTAATTAATGAAACATTGTTCTTAAAAATACTTTTAGTTATAAGGGAGTTTTAAAACCTTAGCTAAGTGCAACCAAGAAAACCTCTAAAGGGGAATATAATATGGGCATAAACCCAACAAATTATAGGCAACCGAACAAAACCCATTATCAAAGGCACCTTATCATAGGCACTGAAATATAATATGGGCATAAACCCAACAAATTATAGGCAACCGAACAAAACCCAACATCAAAGGCACCTTATCATAGGCTTTCTCACAGTCAATTTTGATAAAAAATTGCTTGTTGCTTAGACTAATAATCGCACTCCATACCTTCCCAAATTGTAATAATATTGTCTAATATGTATTTGCTTTTGATGAATCATGTTTTTTCAAGTTGCTTTTGATGAATCAAGTTTTTTGCCTTTGTTCACCATGAAGCAATGTTGAAGCTAAGCCACTTGCACTTGGAGCAACTTATGATTATTGGAGTAATCCCACTCCAACCCTTTCATATGTTGCTTTTGATGAATCAAGTTTTTTGCCTTTGTTCACCATGAAGCAATGTTGAAGCTGAGCCACTTGCACTTGGAGCAACTTATGAAAGGGTTGCAACTCTAAATAATTTGTCATGCGGATTAGTGAAAATTTTGTGGAGGAAAAAGACTTGCGACTAATGTGCACTAGCTAGTGCCTATAGATACATAAAAACTGAAATGCAAACATGATGACATCTAACCATTGAACAATCTAGATGGTTTACCAACTAGTGCCCATAGATACATAAAAATTGAAATGTGCATGTGATTGCATCCAACCATGGAACAATCTAGATGATTTTTCTTGAGGCCCCTGGCATAAGATTCTAAATCCGTAGGATCTAAGCAACAATAGGCCATGATGCAATAAATTAGTATCACAAAAAAACTAGTTTTTCAACTTTGGGTTGTTTGAAATCTTATTTTATTTAGAACCAGATTGGAAAATGGTGGGAAAGGACAACATCCAACAGAGTTTCCACCTGTAATGAGAAATGACTAGAAAATGAGAAGTTAATATAAGAAGGTATATGTATGCACGTGAATAACACATGCTAAATTATGCACTCGACTTCTTGAGGTCTGACCAAGATAGTTGACATAATGGAAGATGGTGGGTAGCCTAAATGAAATAGGACGAGGCTAGACCCAAGGAAAAAAGAAAGGAAATATAAAAGGCTTAGATTTGAAGGTTATTTACGTGGTAGGGAAGAATGTGGAGGGGTCCTACTAAAAGGACTAAAAGCCTAGATTGTTCATTTAAGGCTTCAAGCTGGCTAAGGATAAGAGTCAAATTATGGGCAAAATGAAATACCTAAAGCCTAAGCTCATAATCTATATTGTTCTTAAGTGCACTTACTATAATGAGAGTAGGCACTCTAGGAAATGGACTAGCACTATGAGGATAAAGAGGCTCAATGAGTGTCATCCAATGGTAGCGGAAAATTAAATGGTAATAGGTTAAGCATATATCTTATTTTGAATGTGTTGTGAGTTAAGTGTTTGTTGTTTGGTAATGTGTGAGCAAGGATTTTGCTTGCACTCATCTTGACAAGGTTTTTATTTAGGAATGGTTTTGGTACTTGTTCTCATCTTGGCAAGGTTTTGATTGTTGATTGCTTTTGTATCTGTATGTGTTTCGACATTTTTTTGAAAATAAATTAAAACTAAATTGATTGTTGATGAAAGTACAGAAAGCAAAAAACTAACAACTATTGAAATCAAAGAGAGAGAGGTGATTCTTTTTATCCTTTTCTTGATTTTTTTGTATACATGTAATACTAAAAATGAAATCTAGCCTAGCCGATGCAAGTGTTGATTTTTTACTTTTCTAGGTGCAAACTAAATGATTTTTGTTTTTTGGTATTCTCATATTCTAGATGAATGGATCTATTGTGCAAACTAAGGTTTTATAACATGCAAGTAAATGCAAAATCAAATCTAGATCCTAAGCATCAATATTATAAAGTATCTAGGAGTTTTCTTTACATATGCAATCTAGACTGAGGTTTGATATTTCTAGGTGGATCCAAAGTAGGTTTGAATGATTTACTATTGAATAAGGATACTATCAATTTTTTGATTTTCTGATATAATAATAACATTCTCACTTCATACAGGTTAAATAAATCAAGTCTAAGATCTCGACTTTCATTTACCTATGTTTTTCTATAGCTTTTCTAACTGTATGTGTGCTTGTTTGTTTGTAAATTTAATCATGTTAAATTTGAAAATGATTGTGCCAACATTTGGAGCACAATGTTAAATAAAATAACCATCACAAAAAACTCTTTGATAACATAAGGTCCACTGTCAAATTTAATTTTCATGATCTAAACATGGGCACAAAGCCCACCATGGGATCATACATCACATAAAACTAGGTAATAAGTGGCAAAAATTTCAAAAATAAATAAAAATTAGTTTCTTCCCTAATTGCTTGCGGGAATATTTACATTATATTGTGAGTTTAAAATTATAATTTTTTTAATGAAATGGAGTTGATAGTTAACAATTTAAAATTCTATGTAGTTCGATTGGTGAGGATGATGGTTGCTTATATTCATCCACCAGGGTATAAATCCCTCTAGGTACCCAATATAAAGAGTTAAGCAGTTAAGGCCAGGATCATGTCCTAGATGAATTTGACGATGTGGATGCCCCTTACTCATGGTTACTTAGCTAAAAGAGCTCACTGAGTTAGATGTATGTTTACTCATCATTGTAATTTGCTATATGTTTATTTTCAAAATATGGGCTGAGATGCCGACATTATATTTAATTTAGTGATTCCATGTGAATGTTGCTTGTTGAGGCATGGACAAAAAAAATATAATTTAGAGTGTTTTTTTTTTCAATTGAAATATTATTTGTAACAAAATATTACGAATTATTCATAAAAAAGTAGGGGGTATGGAAACACACCATGTTACACCTAAACTAGGTTACTAAGGAGTCTAAACCTTAAGGCTTAACATGACCCAATATAGTAAATATTAGTTGGGAAAATCATTTAACAAAACATTATCCCTAAAAATACTTACTTAAAAAGGAGAAGCCAAGAAAAATTATGAAACCGACACATTCTAAGGATAATACATTTTAGCTTAAAACCCTAGCCAAGTGCAACAACCTCCAAAGGGGAATACAATATGGGCATAAACCCAACAAACTATAGGCAACCAAACAATACCCAACATCCAAGGCATCTTATCATAGGCTTTCTCATTGTCAATTTTGATAAAAATTTCTTGTTGCTTAGACTAGTAATCCCACTCTATACCTTCCCAAACAGAAATAATATTGTCTAATACATATTTGCTTTTGATGAATCAATGTTTCTTCAAATCTAACAATCAATAGGTGGATATTGCAAATGTGCAAAGTTAGGGCTTTGGCAATAATTTTGTAAGAGATGTTAGGCAACATGATGGGCTGGTAGTTATAAAGGTATGAATTTATTATGACCTTTGTTAATGATTTGGCCAAAAGTTTAGGTATGAAATACTTCTAACTAAAGTTGATAAGAAAATTATCTAATGATGTCTCATATAACTTTTTAAATTTTACAAGGCAAACCATTGCACTCAAGGGCTTCATCATTGGCCATATTCATGGTGCACCTTGAAGTTCTTCAATGGTGAAAAATGGATCATAAGAAACTCATTGATGCTAAGAAGGCTTGCATAAGATCACTGGAATAAATTGTTGTAGAAATTGTCCTCGCACAAGAGTACTGAAAACTTGTTGATAATGGTGAATAAAGGCATGCATGATATTAGGCAAGTCAAAGACTCATTGGTTGGATTTTCAAATGGATTTTATCTACTAAGTGGAGTGTTTTACCTTAAGAATTTTAAAATCATTGTCACCAATGTTAAGTCATTGTAGCCTAGCTTTGATTTGAGAATCTCGAGCATTGTATGCATCTACAACTTGGAAGCAATGTTGAAGTTGAGTCACTTGCACTTGGAGTGGCTTATGAAAGGGTTGCAACTCCACAGAATTTATCATGAAGACCAGTATGAATTTTGTGGAGGAAAAAGACCTGTGACTAATGTGCACCAGCTAACGCCCATAGATACATAGAAACTAAAATGTGAACATGATGACATTTGACCATTGAAAAATCCATGTGGTTTGCAAACTAGTGCCCATAGATACATAAAAATTAAAATGTGCATGTGATGGCATCCAACCATGAACATTCTAGATGATTTTTCTTGAGGGTCCTGGCATAAGATTTTGAATTCGTAGGATCTGAGCGAGAGTGGGCCATGATGCAATAAATTAGTATCACAAACAAACTTTTTTTTTCAACTTTGGGTTGTTTGAAATTCCATTTTATTTGAAACCATATTAGAAAATGGTGGGAAAGGACAACATACAACAAAGTTTCCACCTCTAACGAGAATCAACTGAAAAATGAGAAGTAAAAATAAGAAGGTATTTATATGCACGTGAATAACATATGTTAAATTATGTACTCGACTTATCAAGGTCTGGCCAAGACATTCAACATAATGGAAGATGATGGGTAGTCTAAATTAAATAGGATGAGGCTAGACCCAAAGACAAAGGAAAGGTAATATGGAAGGCTTAGATTTGAAGGTTATTTACTTGGTAGGGAAGAATGCAGAGGGGTCCTACTAAAGGGACTACATGCCTAGATTATTCATCTAAGGCTTCAAGTTGGCTAAGGATAAGATTCAAACTATGGGAAAAATGAAATACCTAATCCTAAGCTCATAATATATAATTTTTCTGAAGTGTACTTGATATAATGAGAGTAAGTACTCTAGGAAATGGACCAGCACTATGAGGATAAAGAGGCTCGATGAGTATCATCCAATGATAGTGGAAAATTGAATGGTAATAGGTTAAGCATATAGCTTATTTCGAGTGTGTTGTGAGGTAAGTGATTATTGTTTGGTAATGTGTGAGCAATAATTTTGCTTGCACTTATATTGGTAAGGATTTTATTTAGGAACGGTTTTGGTACTTTCACTCATCTTGGCAATGTTTTTATTATTGATTGCTTTTGTATCTGTAGGTATTTCAACAAGATTTTTGAAAATAAATTGAAACTAAATTGACTGCTGAAATGAAAGTACAGAAAGAAAATAACTAATAACTACTGAAATAAAATAGAGAGAGGTGATTATTTTTGTCCTTCTCATGAATTTTTTTAGTTACATGCAATACTAAAAATGAAATCTAGCCTAGCCAATACAAGTGTTGATTTTTAACTTTTCTAGGTGCAAATTAAATGAAATTGTTTTTTTTTGTATTCTTAGATTTTATATGGATTGATCTATTGTAAAAAATGAGATTTTATAACATGCAAGTAAATGTAAAATCAAATCTATAACCTAAGCAACAATATTATAAAGTATCTAGGAGTTTTCTTTGCAAATACAAGCTAGACCGAGTTTTGATATTTCTAGGTGGATGCACACTAGGTTTGAATGATTTAATATTAAATGAGGATGATATCAAAGTTCTGATTTTATGATATAAAAACAACATTGTCACTTCATACAAATTAAATAAATCAAGTTTAAGATATCAACTTTTGTTTACCTAGGTTTTTCTAGAGTTTTTCTAGGTGTATGTGTGATTGTTTGTTTGTGAATTTAAGCTTCTTAAAATTGAAAGTGATTTGTTTTGAAACTAAAAATGATTTAATTTTTTCCTAAAATTTACCTAATGTTTGGATTCAAACTACTTGATTTCACAAGATCCTAATATGCAAATGCAAATAGTAAAGATCTAAGCTATTATTTTTGGTGTAGGAGAGAGAAGAGAAAGAAAAATTTCTTTTCCTATCTTTGCCTTCTTTGAATGAAAAATAATCTAATGTATTAAAAATAATACAAACTAATTTAACAATGAATAAATAAAATTGAAATTGAAAACCCTTAACATGATCAAGGTATAAACCATCTGGAAGCAAAGATTTGTTGTAGTAAAACAAGCTATCCTCAAGTAACTAACTCCTTGATTGCTCAATCACAGTACTTGAAACTCTAAAAAAAGGATGAAAATGGGAGAAAGAAATAAAGACACAATATTTGAAAAGAAGATCAGCTGAATAGTGGTTGGGTTGATTCATAGATAGAAAATAATTGGTTGTTGATTCATATGAATTTGACACTTTCCTTTTTTTGCTGGTCAAGATAGAAGGATGAGACACAAATCCAAATTTCTTTAGAGGAGCCATTTTCATAGGTTTAGAAAAAGAAATAGGGTTTGAGAAAGGAGCCAATTTATTAGGTTTAAAAGGAGGACAATAGTCTTGATCTTTGTCATCACTGATAATGTCGATAGGGAAGGAGGGGTTATAATTTGCATAACTCCTCAGGATTCTAGAGGACCTTGGAGGGATATTGCACAAGGGAATGGGTTTGGAAGTGGGTTTGGGGGGGACATAAGGTGGGGTGGAGGAAGCCTAGAATAATTTACGGATCAAGAAAATGACAACATGGTGAAGAGGATCCTTCTTTTTTCCCATTTTAACCTCAATTATAGAAGATTCTAAGGAATGCAGTATGTAAAATGGAATGCTAAGAGTGAATACCTACTATACAAAGTAATATAGCACATAATCTACTCTATAACTCTATCAAATGGAGTGGGAATATCCTTTCACAGGAAGCCACCTATGCACTCAAGCATCAACTCGTAGTCTAGGAGAAACTTGTCACGCTCCTCTCTATAATTCCTTTTAAATTTAGTAAATTTAACATCCTCGATTTTGAGACTAGTGTCTTGGGTGATGAGGGATTTATTTACCTCAATAGTGATGTTGTTAATGGTGACCACCCCAACCTCCTAAGCTTCAACAAATTTGTAAGAGAGAAGCTTGTCGTATCCGTAGATGTTGGAGATGAAGTTGGTCAAGCCACCTATTTTCCATATTTCCCAAACAACATCCTCTTTCTTGAGCTAATCAAAAGTCATAGGTTCAATTTTGTTGAGTTCTTCACCCATTTTAAAATGATATAAATGGTAAAAAGGTGAAAGGTGAAGACAGTGGTGAAAGGGAAAGTAGGGGAGGAAATTACAAGGAGAGTTCTAGAATGGCTATGAAAAAGGAGAGTTTTGATGCAGCACACATGTGAGAGAGTGTAAGCAAAGTGGGGATAATGATGAATCAAAAGCATTAGAGATAGGTAGAGAAGGATGAATGGCATGAGCATCATTGGAAAAGGGGAGGTCTATCGTTGTTAATGATTTCAACACAATCATTAAGAAATGAGTCATTCATGGTCCAAATTTTGAACTCAACTGCCAAAACCCATCTATTAACAAAGGCATCTACTAAGTGATTACCTTCCTGATATGTGTGCTGAAATATGACCTCAACAAAATCATTGTGTAAGGCATGGCTCTCTTCAATGATATAGTCAATGGTCCACGAGGCTTTGTTTAAGTTATTAAGATAGTTTATGACATTAAGGGAGTCTCCTTCCATAAGGAGTCTACTGACACCAAGGTCCTTTGACACTTGAAGGCCCCATAGAGATACAAGTGCCTCAACTTTGTGATTAGTTTGGTATCCCATTGCACCTTCATAAGTGGATACAAGACTACCTTTTTCATCATGAAGCACACAACCTCCACAAGATAAACCAGGGTTGCCTTTCAAAGCCCCATCAAAGTTGAGTTTGGTTCATCCTTGAATAGGAGAATCCAATTAGTTTTGCTCCTAATGGCTTTATTTGGATCAATTACAACTGAGAATGAGAGAGAGGGGAACCGGTTTTTAGCTATATGTTCTTCATTCTGAGAGATATATTGATCCTTTGGGTTTTTAGAGACTATTTATTTTGTTGATATTATTGTGGGGTGTTATTTAATTGTTCAATACTTTGATCTATATTTTTTTGATCTTGATTTGGTATCAAGATGTAAATTTACTCTTAGTAAGGTTATTATTTACATGTGTTCCATTTTTCTGATATGTAAGCAAGCCACCATGAAAATCGAGTTATATTGTCATATTTCATTTTTTGTAACCATGATTGTTCTAATATTGCTTTGCCTTTGGTAATAGTATGTTTCACATATAATATTTTATACATTATCTTAGGCCCAAGATCAATCAATATAATAACATGCCCTATTGCATCCTCATATGTGTTTGTGTGTTGGAAGTGATACAGGGAGATCTAAGTCACTAGATCTTACTAAATATTATTGTTATTGAACATCTAGGATTATGCTAATGTTGATAGCTCAAGTAGTAGGTTTTGCACCTGCATGCCAATTTTTTGAATCCAATTCCACTCATGGGTTACCATACAACCCATGTAGTGTCATTACTATAGCACTAAACTCGTCAAAAATGGTAATTGGTGACATCACTACACTCTTTGGCTATAAGTGGTTATGTAATCCCTTACCAAAATATCAAAGAGAGGTGCTTGGCAAGGCACTTACAACTTATTGACTTATTGTAACCTTTCTCAAGTGGAGGTATAGAATATGCCATATGTAAGTTTTGATATGAACTTGTAAATATATTAATCATAAAACAATAAGGTAACTAGAATTTTCAATGGATAATTTTTTTTTGAACTTTGTGTTCATAATTACGTTATTAAAATTTAGCTTTTTATAATGTTGAGTCAAGTAATTTTGCTAATATATTAAGAATGATTTAATTGGAAGTTATATTATATTATAAAATGAATTAATTTTATATTTTTTATTATAATTAAATTATTAATAAATTTGGTGGATAAGGTACCTTTCAATCATTAATATTATATTTAAAAGGTCAATTTACTCACACTGAATATTTATCCTTCGATCTAAGAAGAAAAGAAAAGAAACATATTAATACCTTTATCCAGACTTTTATTTATTAAAGAGTTCTTTTAACATCCATTGATATGGGTTGCACCCTAATCTACTTTAAAATCTTAGGTTTCAATTAGATCCTAGCAAGCCCTCAAGCGTTGTCCAATTCTAACATGTATGCAGAAAGATCCATATACACATCATCTATAACTCTATACTAAGAACCAATAGCTGATATACATTTCAAATAGTTAAATGGTCAAAGCTTGAGAAGGAAGGGATAACCAAGAATGCATCCAACTTAAACCTCAACCCTACTACAAGTGCCAATGTTTCCTCCCCTGGTTTCTCCTTTGCTGCTATCAGGGCTGCAAAATACTGCCTCCTTGACATCTCTATATCCTCCATTTCTTTCCTTAGCATCATATTTTCCCTTTCTTTCCTTGACATCTTCATATTCTCCATTTCCTTCTTCAACATCATATTTTCCCTTTATTTCCTTGACATTAAATTCTCCATTTCCTCCCTTGACATCTTCATGTTTGTTATTTCCTGCCCTAGCTCCTGCAGTTTATGTTCACAACCTCCTCCAATAAATTCAAGCCCCTGCAATGCACAGATAATTTCAAGTTGCAACTCACTGGTCCACCATTAACTTGAAATAAAGTAATCATCAATGGAAGGCATTTTTTGTAACTATTTTTTTTGTACCCCATTAGACCTATCAACATTTTCATGATCCACAAACATATCAATTTCTTCATTGTTCCTTTACAACCCACAAAAAATTGCCGCTACCTCTTACTCCTTTATATTGCTCTACACTGCATTACATGACAACTCATCATCATCTTGGTCTTCTCTTCCAAATTTTTTATCAAATCCACTTTCCCTACCCTATCAAGGGGTGCATCTTCTTCCTCTTTCCTCTTGTTAATCTTAGAAGACCTCACAGATGCAAAGATCTCCACCTGCATTGTAGTTTTTCAAATGAGAAAAAAACATTGTAAGGGCTAGAGTGACCTTGTAAAAGGGATTTGAGAGTGAGAAACTGAAATGAAATGAAATTATATTAATGTTTATGGTTACCCAAATAGGTCAATGGTAATCAGAAAACAACTACAAGAGACAAGTATTAAGACAAACCTTTGAATAAACCCAAAGTTCATAGGGATAAAAATAACCTAGGTGTTAAGGACAAAAATAATTCAAACCTTGAACAAATCCAAAGTTTAAAAGGGATGAAGTTACCCCAACACAATAGTAAACTTTAAATCAGAACTAAAGCCTGAGAGGATGCTCCAAACTGCACTTTAGTTGTAGACCCATATTTGGATGGGTTGGGAGTGTAGATCAGAGATCTAATGTTTGTATATCCCCTCCTCTCACCCTTCCATTGCACTCATCAAGCCAAATAGGATTCAAAACAAAAACCAGGGAAAAAAATAAAATAAAATGAGAGTTCCTAGACTAAATGTTGATCATTTTGTGAATCCTACATGCCAAAACGGGCACCCCCCTTATTCTGCCTTGAAGCCTTGTTCTTCATGACCTTTTGCCCTAAAACTAGGTCATAACCCTTTAAAAAATCAAGGAAAAGGTTACTTTTGTGCAGGTGCAGGTGTTGTTTCATCAAGTATTGGTCTTTTCTAGTAGTCATAGAGAAAATTGGGTTCTTAGAACAACATTACTTATAAGCATTACAAGTGAGAAGCAAGAGCACTTGGCAAACCCAAAGGGGTCTATGGCCAGTTCCAATACAAGTTAGGTTTTGTAGAGTACTTCACTTGCCAATTCTCATGAGTTGGAGTCATTCACAAACTTGAAAGGGTAAGGAAGATGCAATTGGGTTTTGAGATGTCTTTACTTCAAAGCTTTTGAGTAAGTCCTTTGAAAGAGTTGAATTGGTCTTAGATGCATCTTAAGGTAAGTGTTTTCCATGGAAAGCACTTGGGCATTCTATAGGGTCATTTGCATTTTACCTGAAGGGTATGTGCCCTTATGGGAGGCACTTCAAGGATAAAATGGACCTTTGTAAAACTTCTAAAGGGTATGTTGGAAGGCATAATGGACATTGCAAAGGGATTTTCACTAGCATGAGGACCAGTGAATTTTTTTTGAGGGGAACTTTGGGCTCAAAATGCCCTTATGGAGGGCATCTGGTTGAAGCAAAGGGGCAAAGATAGGAAGCCCAAAGGGAACTTGCCCTTCAGAAAAAGGTGATAAGTAAAGAGAATTCCTTTGAATAAAATGTTTGAAGAAAAAATTTGTCTAAAGGAAAACCAAAGAAGAAAAGCCAAGGTCGAATTCCTTCAGACATTTTATCTAAAGAAATTTGAAAGACAAGAAGTATGAAGGGTAGGTGTCTTTGCGGGGGGCACTTGGTCATCAAAGTGGAACATTTCCATTTTTACAAAGGGTCACTTTATTTTCAAAGTGGACCACTTTAACTTTTTTGAAGGTATGTTTCTAAAGGCAAAGGTCATTTTTGAATGCCGAAGGGCCATTTCAAACTTTTCAAATGGTCACTTTCCCTTTAGAAAAGTTCATTTGCAAAAATGCCAAAGGAATTGTCCTTGTGAGTGACAGGCCCATGAATGTCAACTTCAGGGTGATAAGCTAACTGTTGGGATTCAAATCTCCAATGATGGGCTTGTGAATGTCAACTTCAGGGTAATAGACTAGTCATTGGGAAGTAATCAACCTAAAAGGAAGCTTGAAAGCCCACCAAAGGAAAGTCAAAGAGTGTAAGCCCAAAAGAGAATTACTTCAGACAAAATGTTTGAAGGAATTCCTTTGGACATTTTGTTTGAAAGAATTCAGAACTAAAAGCCTGAAACCCTAAAGAACGAATGAATGAGCAAGCAAAGAAAGGAGCCTGAGAGAAAATAACAAGCGTCTGAGAGCTCAAATGGCTAAGGACAAAAGGGAAATATAAAGTAAGAAAAAACAAAGTAGGTAACCTAGAACGTGGCCACATGCACAATGAATTAAAAGCTCAAAATGTTCCAAGTGGCATGACAAGTCAAAGTGTAGACCCAAGGATGAACTAGACCAAGGTAGGTGGTACAGGTGTCATCAGTAGGAAGAGTAAATGCACTTAGTTGAAATAGTCTCTACCAAAAACCAATAAAAGGATTAGTTTTCAAACTATAAAAGAGAGCATCCTATGTCTTCATGCTTCACCATTAAAACACAACCAGTTGCACCTAGAATTGAAGAAATCATGGCCTAGTCAACACAACTTGGGGATGGCCTTGTTAGTTGTTAGAAGGAGTATCCCATGCTTTTGTAGGACCAAGATAGTAAGGACAGTGACTTCACCACCTACATCATGGCTCTCTTATATGTAATTGGAAGGATACGACAACAACATGGGCTTGTGGTCACTGCAGAAGTGTTTAATACAACATGGGTTTCCATCCCTTGACTGGTTAATTTATCTATTTCCAAGCTCTCTATATAATTGTAACTTCTTATTTAAGAAGGGATCTCTCAGCATTGTATGACGAAGCCTTGAAGAAATTTACCTTGAATCAAAAGAAGCATTTTTACCTACATTTGAGCTTGCACTTTTGCATATGTATATGGTTTCATCTTATGTCCAGTCATTTCCTTTTAATACTTTCATAAGTTTATGCCAACATATATAGTGTATTATGAGGTCTTCTTTACAGGTCAACAAGAAGTGTCCAACTCAGAGTATAGATGCATGTGAACAGACCATCCATAGTGTGTCTTAGAGCAACTCCGGTAGTTCTTCCTCCCTATATCTCTATATGATTCCCTATTGAAACACTGATGTAGGAAATGTTATCATTTGAATGAAGTGTATGCTTGCTTCTCTTTGGTGAATAGTGTATGTCCAAAGTTGAGAATATTAACCATTTTGGTGCACCACCGTATTAGTTTAGGTTCTAATTTCAATAATTTTCTCTCTTTTCATCCCCCACATTGTTAGTAGTACGAAATCTAGGGCCTCAAGGTGCATCAAGGGGAATTAGCCCCTAATCTAGAGATTCATCCCTCAATTTTGCAACCCATAACAAGAGGAATGTCTCCATTGTGCCACGTGGAGGAAGAGAGTTGATCCTCCCTTCAGAGGGTGCAATCCATAGTGTCAACAGTTTTTGGCATGACTAGTGGGACATATTTCTGTGTCCTACAAGTTTCAAGATTGGTGCTAGTCTTGATGTTGTTAAAAATCTAATAGGAGCTATAATCAACACCTAACGACTCCATTTAGGAACTCAATCTCTGGTTAATGATCAACCTAGCTTCCCATGCCAAAGGTCACTACAAGATCTTTTAGGGGTGTCCCTTTTGAATTTATTGAGTTGCCTTTGAACTCAACAAAAGGCTAAGGTTTTCAAATACCCACCCTTATGTAGCAAGCCACTTTCCTAAACCAGCCATAAAATATACCTACTCAAGAAGAACCTAGTTGAATCCTTTCACAGCCATGGCTTTCCCTTTTGTGGCCTTCAATGGTCAGAGTCCCTTGAACCTTCAACAGTATGAAACAATTCTAGGGATAACTCTCAAAAGTGTTCCTCCCTTTAGTGGAGAGGGCCCAATCACTGTTGTTAATCATATCAAAAACATAGCCAACCTCTGCAACATCCATAATATCACTGAGGAAAATGTAGCCATTAGATTGCTAGCCTTGTACTTCAAAGGGAAAGTTTTGGATTGGTATGGGACCTTACTTGTGAACTTAGTTGGCTCATGGAATGAGTTAGGGACCCTCTTGACCAATAGGTTTAGAAAAAAAAGAGATCATTTGTCTCTGATCAAGCAATTAACCACCATGAAGAGAGATCCACATGAGTTTATGCAAGATTTTAACACTAGGTTCTAAAAGATTTGGGACAGAATCCCAATTCTTGTTAGGCCAACCCTAAGCTATGCTTTCCTTTACTACTTAAAGGCCCTAAATAGTGACATTGCTATCATGATATAGTCCATGGGTGGGAATATTCTATCCATTGCTTATGAGATAGCCATAGCTGCTAAATTTTTTCTTGTTCAAGTAGAAAAGATAGCTCCTAAACATCATATGCCACTCTTTCTTGATTTTAACCCCTTAGTCTAGCCTGGTGTAACCACTTTAGCTCCTCTGCCTAATCAAGAGAAGCTAGCTGCTACCCCTATAAATGATCTTCATGAAGTTAGGAGCCTGTTGTAGAGTGTTACAAATGAGTTAGTTACCTTCAAGAGACAACAAGCTTAGAGTTATAGACCAAATCAAGGCTACCAACAGTTTGGGCAAGCAAATAGGCCTCCCTGCCAGAATTATAATCAAGGGCAAGGTCAAATTACACATGTTAAGCCTTATCAAAGTTATAATCCAAATGCCCCTTCATCTTCCAAGGCTCTTGTCCCCACTCAAAACAATTTGGTGCAGGAGCAGCCCAATTATGCATCATTAGGGCATGGCCAAGAATAAGTCACTTATGCCAGTGAGCAACCAAATCAAAGCATAGCCACACAAGGTGATTAAGTAGCCCATTTCTCAAATTTTGAGATATAAACACAACTTGGGATGGACAATAGGCATGCTCAATTTGATTCCACTCATATGAATCACTTGGAAGGAGAGTTCTATATAGTCAACTATATGGGGAGCAAAAGTAATTAGAATGATTGTGTGTTAGCCAAAACTAGGTCCAAAAGGAGAGCCATTGATGAAGCTCAAGAAACCACTCAAGCACCTACAATAATTCTTTCACCATAATTAAATCAAAAGTTTCCCAATTATAGGCCACCAGTTATAGTTTCAACTCCTCAGGTTGCATCACAGGTTACACATGTTCCCAAGGAAAGCTGTAAAGGGGGAAATCATTCAATCAATGTAGTGGACCAAATGAATAAGTTGCACATGAAAATTTCATTGTGGGATTATTTAGCACTGCTAGGACAAAAGGATATAATCCAAAAGGAATTGCATGGGCTAGGTGAGCAAGCCGTCCCAACAAGAAATGATAATGTGTTGATAGTAAATGGGGCTCCTCCCTTGGGAGGTCAATCAAAGAAAGATGAGAAGGTCCCTCCCTTCTATTTTCCCCTAATTATTATTGATTTCTTGGTCCATAATTACATCATTGATAGTGGAGCAAGCACCTCAGTTATGCCCAAATGCATAGTTGATAAGCTAGGCCTCAAGTATGAGCAAACGACCAAAGGAGTTCTACAATTGGATGGATCACCAACTAAGACCTTGGGAGTGGTAAGAGGCTTGAATCTAAATCTTCATGCCTAACTGACCTTCTCAACTCTCCATGATGTGGTAGTGGTAGATGTTCCTCCTTACTTCACTCTTTGCTTGTCAAGGGATTTCATATCCAAGATAGGCAGATACTTGGTAGTCAATTGGTCTTACATGGTTTTTAGGACAAAATATGGAACTAAAGTAAAGATTGAGTCAGAGCCCATCCACAAAGATCACCTGGAGCCATACCTACCCAAAGTAATGAACATGAACTACGCAATCATTGATGAAGAAGAGCTCTAGGTGGACCAGTCTCCATCATCTTCCCTTGTAGGAGTTACTAACCTACTCCTAGATGAATAGGGAAATGACAATTTTGAGCATGATCCTTAAAAGTTCATTGAAGAATCTAGTATTGGAGTCTACTGCATGCATGAGAAAGATGCTTTCATGCTAAAACTAATAAAGATAGATCAAGAGGAATGTGGTTTGTGGTAGTTGTTCTTTGATGGATCTAGAAGCAAGTTAGGAGATGGTGGTAGACCAATGTTGGTTTCACCATCAAAGGAAAAATACTTCTCAACTTTTAGGTTTCAATTCTCCTGCACTTGCAATGTAGTAGAGTATGAGGCCCTTGTTCATGGCCTAGAATGGGTAAGAAAGAGAGGAATCAAAGAATTGTAGGTGTTTGGAGACAGTGAGTTGATTGTGAACTAGGCGAGAGGTTAGAGCTTGACCAAGAACTCCTTACTCAAGTATTACAAGCATAGAGTGTGGGACCTTGTGGAGAACTTCACTACTTTCAACATCACTTCCATTCTAAAAGAGGAAAACAAACATGTGGATAGACTGGTAACAGTTGGTGCTCAATTTGATATCTCAAAGGGGGTGAGACAAAGCAAGAGTCAAAACCATTTAAAGGTGATCATGAGGCCCTCCATACTAGACAATGTCACCAATTAGAAGGTGTTTGAAAGTGACTAGCAAATAACACTTTTCTTATAATAAGAAGCTAAGTTCACCCAAAAATTAGTCTAAGCTACAACAACAATATGATGGGCAGATTATTCAACTAAACACCAACAGGCTTCCCAAAGTTTTGGTAACTCTTGAGAGCATATTCAACGAAGATGACCAACTCAAGAGAGACAAATCAAGCATGCCAACTAGGAAGGAAAATTATGAAAGGGTAGATATATACAAGGATAAGCTACTTGCACTTGGGAAGGTATTTACCAATGAAGAAAAACATGCTTTCATTATGTTATGTCAAGAGTTTGTTGATGTCTTTACTTGGGAGTTTGGTGATTTGAAGGGATTTGACCCAAGCTTGGCCCAACACACCATTGAGATGGAGGAAGGTGTCAAACCCATCAAGCAAAATTAAAGGCCAATCAATCCAAAGATCAAACCTCTCATGAGGAAGGAACTCATCAAACTGATCGAGTCCAAGATCATATTCCCTATCAAACACTCTACTTGGCTAGCCAATTTGGTCCCTATTAGAAAGAAGAATGGAGAGGTCAGATTGTGTGTGGATTTCAGAGACCTGAATAGAGTCTCACTAAAAGATCACTATCCCCTCCCAAGTATGGAGCAAATTCTTTAGATGGTGACAGGTAGTGAAAGATTCTCCCTCCTGGATGGCTACTATGGATACAATCAAATCCTAGTACAAGAATGTGACCAATACAAGATGAATTTTACCACCAAGTGGGGAACATATGCCTACAAGAAGATGCCATTCAGATTGGAAAATGCTGGAGCTACCTTCTAGCACACTATGGATATGGATTTCCAAGGTTTGATCAATGACATTATGCTAGTTTATCTCTATGATGTGACAGTCTTCTCTAAGGAGGCAAGTGAACATTTGAAGCACCTAAGGCAAATATTTGAAATGTGTAGAGATTTTGGCATCTCTCTCAACCTAAATAAATGAATGTTTGCCATCCACAAAGGCAAGATATTGGGCCATGTCATTCAAAATAAGGCCTATCCATTGATCTAGAGAGGGTGCACACCATCTTAACGTTGTCCTTGCCTAAGCACAAGAAGGGCATACAAAGTTTCTTTGGTAAAATAAATTTCATTAGGAGATTCATTCCTAACTTTGCTGAGCTGGTCAAGCCACTAACTTCCATGCTGAGGAAGGATGAGATGTTCACGTGGACAGTAAGAAGAAGAAAGAGCTTCGAAGGCATCAAACAAGCTATCACCCAAGCTCCTACCCTGACAAGTCCAAACTTCTCCAAAGACTTCAATCTATACACCTTTGGGAATGAAGAGGTAATATTTGCTATGCTCACTCATGCAAATGGTGAGAATTTAGAACAACCTCTCACTTTTTTTTGCCAAGGTTTATAAGGCTATGAGGTTAGATACACATATGTTGAGAAGTAGGTGCTTGCAATCATATGAATTCTGAAGAAGTTTAGACATATATTTTCTAACAACAAAATTCACATCATGGTGCCACATCTTAATGTAAAAGACTTTTTGCTGAGCTGAGACTTGAATGAGAAAAGGGCAAGGTGGATCACCAAAATAATGGAGTATGACGTAAAGATCAAGACCACCAAGCTAGTAAGGGGAAGATGGCTATGTGAACACCTCGCTACAGACTTAAAAGAGCCAAAGGAGGACATTTTGGTACTCCAAAATAAAGCTATAGTAGTAGTACCTACAGTCATGAAGCGCTGAGCACAAGACATGGTTCATTTCTTTCGAATTGGTGAGTGTTCACAAGGTCTTGATAGGACCAAGAGGAGGTATTTTAGATTCTAATCACTTCCTTATGTCCTAGTTGATGGAATGCTATTAAGGAAGGACTTTTTAGGGGTAATCTTGAGATGCATTGATTTAGACCAAATTGAGAGGGTACTATCCAAGTTCCATGATGGACTAATTGGTGGCCACTTTACTCCCAAGGCCATAGCTACAAGGATAATGAGGGCTAGTTACTTTTGGCCTAGTTTGTTTAAAGACACTCATGCTTGGGTGAGGAAATGTCAAAAATGTGCCCTTTGTGATGGGAAGTAATGGCTGGTTATCATGCCTCTTCATCCTATTTAGGTGGAACAACCATTCATGCAATGGGGGTTGGAATTCATAAGGTTGATCAATCCTCTTTCTAGTGTTGGACATAAGTGGGTTTTGACTACCACAAATTATTTCACAAGATGGGTAGAGGCCATATCTTTGAAAGAGGCCAATAAGAGTGTAGTCCTAGACTTCTATGAAGGCATAGTGATGAGATTTGGGGTCCCATCCATAATCATTTTACACAATGCATTAGCTTTCTTGGGAACAAAGACAAGTGAGTGGGCATTAAAGTATAGCATCTGTCTCAGCACTTCTTCCAACTACTATACATAAGGGAATGGGCTGGCCAATTCCACAAACAAGAATTTTATTAGGATCATAAAAAGGACAATGGAATAAAATTAAAGGACTTGGCATGCCAAGTTGAAGACAAATCTTTGGGCAGATAGGATCACTCCAAAGAGGGTGATTGGGAATTCACCATACACAATTGTGTATGGAAGGGAAGCTAGACTCCTTATCTCACATGAGTTGCTAGATTTGGATCTTGCCCATTAGTTGAAATTGGTGGAGAGTGATAGCCTAGAAGTCAGGTATTGTGAGCTAATGGAACTTCAAGAAGCTAGAGACCAAGCCATATATGCCATGACCAACTGCCAACAGTAAACAAAGAAGCATTTTGAAAAAGGTCTATGCCAAAGAGCTTCTTAGAAGGTGACATTGTCTTGAAGTGGGATGAGGACCAAACCAAGCCTAAAAGACACACAAATTTTGACGCCTTGTGGAGTGGCCCATATGTCATCACCTAATATAAGCAACACAATGTTTTCCAACTCTCCAAGTTGGATGGTGAAGAGCTACATATCCTAGTCAATGGGATATATCTTAAGCATTGTTACTAGGTTTCTTTTGTCATGTACATAGTTTCCTTATTTTTCCTCATTTTCCCTAAATGTTTTTATGCATGTGTGTAGTATTTTTATCCTTTGTGTGTGTTTTTCCTTGATTGTGTGAGGTAAAATATTTGTTAGTTCTTATGTCCTTACAAGGCTATTACCAACTTTTCAAGTTACATCCTGACTCCATACCTAATCAACTTTTAGGGAACCAATCTTCTCAAGCATAGTAGGCATGCTTCCCTTGTGAGTCACCAATTTGTTGACCATTTTGTGAATCATGCATGCCAAAATGGGCACCCCCCTTCTTCTACCTTGAAACCTTATTCTTCATGACCTTTTGCCCTGAAACTAGGTCATAAACATTTAAAAAATCAAGGAAAAGGTTACTTTTATGCAAGTGAAGGTGTTGTTTCCTCAAGCACTGGTATTTTCTATCACTCATAGAGCAAATCAGGTTCTCATAACATCATTAATTGTAAGCTTTACAAGTGAGAAGAAAGAAAACTTGGTGAACTTGAAGGGGTCTATGGCTAGTTCCAGTGCACGTTGGGGTTTGTAGAGTACTTTGCTTGCCAATTCTCATGAGTTGGAGTCATTCACAAACCCGAAACGGTAAGGAAGAAGCAATTAGGTTTTGAGACATCTTTACTTCAAAGCTTTTAAGTAAGTCCTTTGGAAGAGCCAAATTGGTCTTAGATGCTTCTTAAGGCAAGTGTTTTTTTGTATAAAGCACTTGGGCATTCTATAGGGTTATTTTCATTTTCCTTGAAGGGTATGTGCCCTTTTAGGAAGCACTTCAAGGATAAAATAGATCTTTGCAAAACTTTTGAAGGGTATGTTGGAAGGTAGAATGGACCTTGTAGTGGGATTTTCATTAGTGTGAGGACCAATGCAAAAGTTTTGAGGGCACTTTGGGCTTGAAATGCCCTTGTAGAGGGCATCTAGTTGAAGCAAAGGGGTAAAGATAGAAAGCCTAAAGGGAACTTACCCTTCAAAAAAAGGTGACAAGCAAAGAGAATTCATTCAGAAAAAATGTCTGAAGGAATTCCTTCAAACATTTTGTCTGAAGGAAAACTAAAGAATATAAGCCAAGGTCAAATTCCTTCAAACAAAATGTCTGAAGGAATTCCTTCAGACATTTTGTCTGAATAAATTTGAAAGATAAGAAGTCCGAAGGGTAGGTGTCTTTGCGGGGGGCACTTGGTCATCAAAGTGGACCATTTTCATTTTTTTGAAGGGTCACTTTCTTTTCAAGGTGGACCATTGCAGCTTTTTTGAAGGTATTTTTCTAAAGGCAAAGGTCATTTTCGAATGTTGAAGGACCATTTCAAACTTTTTGAAGGGTCACTTTCCTTTCAAAAAAGTTCATTTGCAAAAATTCTGAAGGAATTGTCCTTATGAGTGATAGGCCCATGAACGTCAACTTCAGGGTGATAAGCTAGCCATTGGGATTCAAATGTCTAATGACGGGCCCATAAACATCAACTTCAAGGTAATAGACTAACCATTAGGAAGTAATCAAGCTAAAAATAAGCCTGAAGGCCTACCAAAGGAAAATTCAAAGAGTACAAGCCCAAGAGATAAATCCTTCAGACAAAATCTTTGAAAGAATCCCTTCAAACATTTTGTCTAAAGGAATTCAGAACCAAAATCCTAAAAGCTTGAAGAATGAATGAATGACCAAGCAAATAAAGGAGCCCGAGAGAAAATAACAAGTGCTTGAAAGCCTGAATGGCTAAGGACAAAATGGAAATAGCAAGTAAGAGAAAACAAAGTGGGTAACCCAGAACATGGCAACATGCATAATGAAGTAAAAGATTAAAGCATTCCAAGTGGCATGACAAGTCAAAGCGCAAACCCAAGGATGAACCATACCAAGGCAGGTGGCACAAGTGTTGTCAATTAAAAGAGTAAATGTACTTAGGTGAAATAATCTCTACCAAAAACTAATAAAAGGATTGGTTTTCAAACTATAGAAGAGAGCAACCCGTGTTTTCATGCTTCACCATTAAAGCACAACTAGTTGTGCCCAACATTGAAGAGAACATGGCCCAGTCAATACAACTTGGGGATGGCCTTGCCAGTTGTTAGAAGGAGTATCTCATGCTTTTGTAGGACCAATATAACAAGGGCAATGACTTGAACACCTAAAACATGGCTCTCCTATATGAAACTGGAAGGATAGGATAACAACATGAGCTTGTGGCCACTGTAAAAATGTTTAATACAACATGGGTTTCCATCCCTTGATTGGTCAATTTATCTATTTCCAAGCTCTCCATATAATTGTAAATTCTCATTTGAGAAGGGATCTCTCAGCATTGTATGGAGAAGCCCTGAAGAAATTTACCTTGAATCAAAAGAAGCATTTTTACCTCCATTTGAGCTTGCACTTTTGCATATGTCTATGGTTTTATCTTATGTTCAGTCATTTCCTTTTAATGCTTTCATAAGTTTATGCCAACATATCTAGTGTATTATGAGTTCTTCTTTGCAAGTCAACAAGAAGTGTCTAGCTCAAAGCAGCTCATAGTATAGGCACATGTGAATAGACCATCCATAGTGTGTCTTAGAGCACCTCTAGTAGTTCTTCCTCCCTATATCTCCATAGGATCCCCTGTTGAAACATTGATGCATGAAAGGTTCTCATTTAAATGAAGTGTATGTTTGCTTCTCTCTGGTGAAGAGTGTATGTCCAAAGTTGAGAAGATCAACCATTTTGGTGCATCACCGTATTAGTTTAGGTTTTGATTTCAGTAATTTTCTCTATTTTCATCCCCCCCATAGTTAGCAGTAGGAAATTTAGGGCCTCAAGGTGCATCAAGGGGAGCTATCCCCTAATCTAGAGATTCATCTCTCAAGTTTGCAACCCATAAAAAGATGAATGTCTCCATTGTGCCACGTGGAGGAAGAGAGTTGAGCCTCCCTTCAGAGGGTGAAATCCATAGCGTCAACACTAACTATAAAAGCCTTCATGGTTTTGGTATGGAAGACTAGGCTACTTTAGCATATCTGGTTTAGTAAAGGAGTGGAGTCATGGTTTGTCTAAGGTATCATGTTGTCCATGTCATATGGGTATTTCATCTATGTGGGTCCACTTGATCTCCTGAATACGTGAGTCTGATTTGATGTTTAAGCTCTAAAAGCATGATTCCAATTTCCCATTCCAATGTTTTTTTTTTGGGAACTCTATATAAACCTTTCATGACTATCATTGGGGGTTGAATTTGATGGCTACAAGATCATATGTACATTTTTTTCCATAAAAAATTTTAGAGAAATTTGATGATTTCATATTTCATAAAGATTAGATTGTAGGGTTTAGAAATACTGTGTATCTATTTTTTATCTCGAAATTTCAGATCAACATCTATGATCCATCATCTATAAATTATTTTCCTTGATATTAGATCATGAATGTTAATCAAAACATTGTGAACTATTTCCTCCCATAATAAATAACAAATATTAATCCAAATACTAATCTGAAACATTGATATAAAAAATGGTACACAATATTTCAAAAGCCTAAAATCATTTTTTTAAAATCATATCAAATGGAGGGAGGAATTCTAAACAAACCATTAAAATTTGTAATGGATTCTATTATATATATATATATATATATATATATATATATATATATGTATATGTATATGTATATGTATATGTATATGTATATATATGTATATATGTATATGTATATGTGTATATATATATATATATATGTATGTATGTATATATATGTATGTATATATACATATGTATACATATATACATATATATACATACATATATATATATATATATATATATACATATATATATATATATATATATATATATATACATATATATACATATATATATATACATACATATATATATATACATACATATATATATATACATATACATATATACATATACATAGACATATATACATATACATATACATATATACATATACATATACATATATATATACATATACATATACATACATATATATATATATATATATATATATATATATATATATATATATATATATATATATATATATATATATATATATACACACATATACATATACATATACATATACATATACATATACATATATATATATATATATATCTTCTTCTTTAATGTTTGCAATTGCAAAAATATTTAGTGGGTGTTGCAAAGATTACTTAAAAGAAATTCTGTAGTGAAGCGGTCTCATGGATTTTTAAAACCGCAAAAACTATCCATGCACATGGAATTTATTTAGAGGGTTTGAATAAAAAAAAATTATAACATATATTTTTATTGGCTGTAAATTACTTTTCTTTGCCAATTTTTTTTTATATAGATGCTATAAATTATTGCCCCCAGCCTCTACCCATCTCTAAAAATCTCTTTCATTTGCAGTCACTACTCCTATTTTTTCAAGAAAATATTCAATTTTTTGCAGTTGAAGAAATTTAAAGTTGCATGGAACCACCTGGAACTATGAAATAATTATAGTTTCCCCCTCCATGGGACCACCCTCTATACCAACATTTACAAGACAATGTTAAATAAAATAACCATTAGTAAAAAAACTCTTCGACAGTGTAAGGTCAACCATAGAATTTAATTTTGATGATCTAAACATGGCACAAAACCCACCATGGGATCATACATCGCATAAAATGAAAATAATTATGGTTATAAGTGGCAACAATTCCAAAAATAAATAAATAAAACATAGGTGCTTCCATTGTTACTTACAGGAATTTTTACATTATAGCATGAGTTTAAAACTATATTTTTTATAATGAAATGGATTTGATAGTTAACAATTTAAAATTCTAATTTAATGTTTTTTTTTCTTTTCTTAATATTATTTGTAAAAAAATATTACATATTATTAAAAAAAATTAGGGGTATGGAAACACGCCATGTTACACCTAAACTAGGTTATTAAGGGGTTTAATATCTAGGGGTTAGTATGACCCAAAATACCAAATATTAATTAGAAAAAACAATTAACAAAACATTATCCTTAAAAATACTTACTTAGAAGGGAGAAGCCAAACAAAATTAAGAAACCAACACCCCTAAGGACAAGAAATCTTAGCTTAAAAACCTAACTAATTGCAACCAAGAAAAACTCTAAAGGGGAATATAATATGGGCATAAACCCAAAAAATTATAGGCAACCAAACAAAACCCAACAATGAAGGCACCTTGTCATAGGCTTTCTCATTGTCAATTTTGATAAAATTTGCTTGTTGTTTAGACTAACAACTCCACTCCATATCTTTCTAAATTATAATAATATTGTCTAATATGTATTTGATTTTGATGAATCATGTTTCTTCAAGTCTATCAATCAATAGGTGGATATTACGAATGTGTTGAGTTAGGGCTTAGGTAATAATTTTAGAAGAGACATTAAGCAACATGATGGGATGCGAGTTACAAAGGTATGAATTTAATATGACCTTTGTTAATGATATTAGCCAAAAGTTTTGGTATGAAATACTTCTAACTAAACTTGATAAGAAAATTATTCAACGGTGTCTCGTATAACTTTTTAAAATTTACAAGGAAAACCATTTCACCTAAGGGCTTTGTCATTGGCCATATTCATGGTGCACCTTGAAGGTATTCAATGGTGAATAGTGGATCATAGGAAACTCATTGATGCTAAGAAGGCTTTCATGGGATCACTAAAATATATTGTTGGAGAAATTGTTCTTGCACAAGATAACACTCTTGTGTTTTCAAAACTTGTTAATAAAAGTGAACAAAGGCATGCATGATATTAGGCAAGTTAATGAGTCGTTAATTAACTTATTGAAAAAAATTTATCTTCTAAGGGGAGTATTTTACCTTAGGCATTTGAAAAAAAATCTTGGAAATCTTGTCACTAACCTTAAGTCATTGTAGCCTAGCTTTGAATTGAGAATCTTGATCATTGTATGCATCTGCAACTTAGAAGTAGTGTTGAAGCTGCACCACTTACACTTGGATTGACTTATGGAAGGGATGTAACTCCAAATAATTTTTTGTGCACATCAATGTGAATTTTGTAAGGGAAAAAGACTTTCAATGAATGTGTGATAGTTAGCACCCATAGATACATAGAAACTAAAATGTGAACATGTTGACATCTAATCACTGGAATGCCTCTCCTATTGTGAACATTGTTTGCAAAATGTTCATTTTTTATTGGGTCTAATTTTTTTATTTCATTAAATTTTATTATCTTACACATTACATTTTTCATATTAAATAAGCTTAGTCAACTGGAAAATATTAAAGTTATTAGCTAATATTGGGTTAGAGGTGGGTTAATGTTGGAATTAGTAATTGAAAAGTTTATAATTTTACTTCAAAATCATAATTCTTGTTATAATAGAGTATATTTTATATATCTTAATAAACACTTAGAAATCATTCGTATCATATGGTAATTAATATGTCCAAAAGAAGTCATTTCAAGAAAAGCTAAGTTAATATCTTTTTAAAAATGGGCATTGATTGCCAATAAGATATGGGTGAGTTGGTTAAGTGGCTTGGTTATTTCAAGCCCCACCCAAATTCAAATCTTAGGAAAGGCTTATGAGGGAGGTTGTTGCTGTTGGTTGTATTCTTAGGACCGTTAATGGTCGTTGGTTATTCTCGAGACTAGTGGTGGCCATTATTGATAATAGTTGGTATACATCTGGTAATATCTAGTATATAGGTGGTTAATAAATCACATGGGGATCTGAGGCCCGATTATGTCCCAGACCAATCCATGTTCCAATAAAAAACTGTTACCTAGCCAAAAAAATGGGTGCTGATTAAATTTAAATAATATGTTACTTATCCACTAAGATTAGAAATGAATAAAAAACTAACCTAAGAATATTTTTGAACTTTGGAGATGCACATGTTAATTCCCTTCACTTCACACTACATGCCACCCAAGCACAAGATGCACCCTTCTCAGTTTTACATATTTTTGTCTATTAATATAAGATTAATATGAATGATTCTTATATTATTGAAACATAAATTTGGATGTCATTGCTTATGTTGTATGTTTTTCTTTTGTATTAGTAAAATTTAGTTGCATGTTTTTCTTCTTATTTGAGGCACCCCCTTTTATTTTCTTATATTATTGAAGGAAGGGGACCAATTATTGGATAGGGTCCAATAGTTGTAATTGTAGTTTTGACACCCTTCCCTTATTATAATACATTAAGTATTATGTAATTATGTAAAACCATTTGTGTAATTTTTTAAAAAGTTACCTATACATTCTATTAAGGTCTTATTAATATTTAGATAAATAATATTAAAAATGTGAAATTTTATTATTATTTAGATAAATAATATTAAAAATATAAACTTTTACATAAAATATTATATAAATATTATACATTAATAAACACAGAAATTAAAGAATACGTACATCATATAAAAAATGAATATGATATTTATAAAAATGAATATCATTTTCATAAAAATGAATTTATTTTGAAATTTGAATACACTTTTGAGAAAGTTACATCTTTTGGTAATATTTTAAAGGTGCAAATATTTAAAAAATACCAGCTTTATTAAATATTTTGAGTTCTAAAAAATCACTTTTGTACATCTGATTATAAGTTATACAAGACAAAATATACAACATCTGAGGTTATATGATATTGTAACTGGTCCACTTACATTTTTTTATATTGTATCTTATTAAAAATTCAAACATTTAGATCCAACATATGACTCCACCAACCTTCATTAATTGATCACACCTACAAAATTGAATACAAATACAAAATGTAAGCCTCACCATTCATAGATAATTCAAAATTTAAATTATTTTTTTGAGATACAATATGTCTATAAATAAGAAAAATTGTGGAGCAACAAATATTTGATTTGTAAAGATGTCCAAATTTGAATCAAACTAGAATCAGACTTCAACATTCAAGCAATCTTAAGTTATTCATAAGATCACATTTCAAGTAAGAAGTTTGTAGTTTTCCATTGACATACTAGTAAATGTTAACTATTTTTTGAGTTCAGGTTGAAGTGTTATTCATTTGCATTTATTAACATTTCAAATATATACAAACATAATTGTTGTTGATATGCTTTCCTTTCGCTTTGTTATGCTATTTATATTTGTGACACATTTCTATATCCTTGCCTCCATGTTTTCATTGCTTTTGTAAATACCCAAGAAGCGTTGCCACACATAAATGATTTTTTGGATGGAACATATTTGAACTTGGTATGGAAGACTAAAGATTTATTGTTATACAAACAAATGCATGTTTGTATGGAAAGGGATTTAAATTTGGGATGGAAGACTTAATAGTTTCACCAACAAATGTCTCTACTTACCTTTTCATGTATCTTCTCCCCTCAAATAGACATGGAACCTACTCAAAATTTCTCAAGCATGTAATGTATCACATAAGAAATTATGTCAGTAGAATGGAGGGATCATTTTTTTACTATGCCTTCTATGTTCATGGTTTTTTTACATGTGTTCACATCTGACTAATTGTTTAGTGATATGTTAATAGAGTGATAAAATATTAACATAGGTGTGTTGCTTATAAATAAGCCCATAGTCATGTTCTTTTTCTTTTCATGTGTTTGTTATTATTATTATGCCTTCTATTCTCATGGTGTTTTTTCGTGCCTTCACATTTGATTCAACGTTTCTTGGTAGGTTCATGCTAGTCGTTAAGGTATTCATTCACACACCAATAAATTTTAATATTTTTGTATCAACCCACATCATTTTCTAAATTCTATAGCCATGTTGAAAGGTGCTTATGTCATTAATATATAAGGAAGTGCCATGCTGAAGGATGGTAGTGTCCTTAATATGCAATGACCATTTTTGAAGACCCTTTATAGCCTTTTTTCAATTAATGTGGTGTGTTAATGCCACCTTATGTGCCATGTTAAAAAATTTCATCATCTTAGAAGGGTGAAACATTACCCAAAACTAAACCCACAATGTCGACATGTTTTCCTTCATATTTAACTCCACATTTTATGGTATTTTACTTGAAACTATGGAGGTTTTTTGAATTCATCTTGTTGTGCACTTTATATAAATGCCACATTTCTATTTACCTACACAACATGGATTGGAAGATTTAATAGTCATTCATATATGGATGGAAGCCATGGAAGTTTTCATTTGCCACAAGGAGCATTGAAAGTCACCCTATAATAGTAGATAACATTTACAAACTTCTTTATTACAGGGTGCATTTCAATGTCCATTTTAGTCAACAACCATACATTTTCACTAGTAACTTATTTTTTGAATTCATGTTGTTGTGCTTTATATGAGTGACACAATACTATTTCCTTGCATTAATGTTAGATGGATGCAATATTACCTTCCTTGAATAATTTACAATTTTTTATTGTGTTAATGAACATTTAAATCTATGTGGATGGAAGCCATGATGAATTTTATTTGCATATGAGTAAATATTATTATTTTTTAAACAAAATTTATACTTTCATTCTCATTTCAGTAAATGTTGACTCAAATGTATCAAGCCAAACCCTTTTATGAATTCTTGTTGTTGTGTTATTGATATGTTCATGTCGATTAATGTTGTTTTGTTACTCATTCTTATTTTCAAAATTACAAATATTCTTTATTGTAAGTGTTGTTGATAAATTATTAAACATTTTTTGTTATGTGGATGGAAGCCTTGAAAGTTTTCATTCACATACAAATAAATGTTATTATTTTTGTATCTAATTATAGAATTTTCTAAATGAATGTTTATGTGTTTTTATACATGCAATGTATTTATATTTCTTTACCTTCAACATTTGTATTATATAATTATTTGACAATTAAGGCCAAGGTTTATTGCTCCCTCCTTCAATCAATCTAGTGGGCTCACCTGAGAATGCAGAGTTAAAACACCTAATTCAAAATTTTTACCAATAATAATTTTTAAACAAATACATTATATTATCATTGGTTTGAAATTTTGTGCAGGCACAAAACAAAATTAATACGGGCCATCAATATAAAATGAAGGACCATGTTGAAATATGAGTGTGCCCATAAGAATAAACATTTACTATATGTGAATGGAAGCCATGAAGGTTTTAATTCACATACCATTAAATTTTAATGTACTTCTATCAAAATTAATAATTTTAGTAACATACCCATAAATGTTGAGTCAAATGTATCAAATAAAATCTTTTTTTCAAATCATGTTATTGTGTTTTTCATATGTTGCTATGATTTCATTATTTTGTGTCATTCATTCATATTTTCAACATTAAGAATATTATTTCACATAGTTGTTGTTCATATGTTTTCCATTCAATTATCAATTACTTATATAATTTATTAATTGATGTAGTTTAACATGAGGAATACAAAAAAGAAGACACGATATGTTATAAGACATCCATGTGCAAAAATGAAGAATAAAGGAAACAAATTTATTAAAGTTGTTGATGAAGAGGTTAATGAAGATGAGAAACCCAATACAAATTAGGAAGAGAATGAATTTGTTTTAGACCAACCCCCTTCCAACTAGGTAGATAAGGAAGCTAACATAAATGTTACATCCACTACGCATAAGTCATTACAGTTTGAGTGGACAAAGGAAGATAGGAAAGTGCAATGAGAGATGTGGATGATAATGGTTACTCCACAAATGTCACAATAGTAAAGTGGGGCATGAAACCTAGTACTTTGTTCAATTGGCTGAAAGGAACTATAACTACTAACAAGAGGGGGTCACCCACAATTTTATCAACTATAAATGGAAGTGAGATAGTGTAGTGGTGAGAGGACTTAGCCAACATGGGGCATGTGTTATACATCTCATATTTTAAGGAAAATATTTATAACATATGTGAAATTAGACTCAACCCTTTCAATGATGGGGTACTTAACAAGTCATGGTGGAAAGCCTTCAAAAATTGGCACCCTAATTTATCCATGATAACAACAGAAGGATTGGACAAAGATAGAGATATCATGCTAAGTTTGTCTAATTTTTTATGATAAATTGAGAACATTGTTTAAAAAATACCATAATGGGCCCAAAAATAGATTAAACTATGATGAGATAGGGGTGCAAGCTAGAAATAATTGTGGCAAGTGAATCAAAGCCAAAAGGGGGCAAGAAGTCTGCTGCAAATAATGTTTAAGAGTAGAGAATGGATCACTATGTTATCAATTATGAATGCAGTTGGCCAGAGTATCTCGATGTTATACCTCTTCAAAGTAAAAAAATAAATTACATATTTGAATTTTAGGGTATGAAATAGGTGCATGTATGGTTTCCTAAGCCCATGCATGGATGTCAAAAGAAGTAGTTAGGAACTGGATGCATCATTTCTCAAGATATGTACCAAGAAGAGTTTTTCCTATTAATAAACATCTTATCATATTTGATGGTCATGGAAACCATGTTTCACTTTCAATGATTGAAGAGGCTAGATATTTAGGGATAGACCTAATTATATTGCCCACACATACTAGCCACAAATTTTAGCCATTCGATATAAGTGTGTTTGGTCCATTTAAGGCCTAGTTCAAGAGTGAGAGGATGTCATAGATCAATATAGATAATGGTTTCAAGATAAAAAGACATGAATTGGCCACTTTATGTATAAAAACATTAAGTATAGAAAAAATTCCTAAGATTATAATATATGTGTTTCTAAGGATATGTATTTGGCCCCTTGTAATCACTTAAAAGTGGTAATTGGATGCTAAGAATGTCACTTGAGTTAACCTATTCCTAGCTTATCCCTAGACCTATCATAAAGTCTTATAAAAACTTTTTCAATCATTGAATAGACCACAGTCACCCATAGTCAGTCAAAACATAGTCCCAAAACTATCTTTCTAGATCCCAACCCAACTTGCTCACTAGTCTGCCAAGTGGACATTAGCACCACATTTGGGACACTAAAACCATATGGTGCTAGTGTCCCTAACTAGGTGCTATTGTCCTTAGCCCTAAATCTTCCAAATGGATACTTTTTCAAATGTGTGCCCCTCCTAAGGTTGGCCTAATCACATTTTATTATTTACACAAGCTACATAACTCTATAAATATAAGTCTAATTGACCTCTATTCACTGGATGGAAACTAGATGCAAAATCACATTCAAACCAAAGGCAAGTTGAGAAAAATTAAGGTATTTGATCCATATTCTACCCTAATTCTACATAATACCATTTACATCATCCCTAAGCCTCATTTTCAAAGATTTCAAAGCTCAAGCACATTCAAGGCATCTAAGTCCACTCTCATTCTAGCATTCACTTGTACTTGCATCAAATACTAGGTGGGAGAACTACATTAGGCTTGATCCCTCTTCAAAGGATTTTTATGTATGCAAATCTCTTCATAGTAGGGTGTTGATAATGTCCAACCTATCCTACTAATAAACACATAATTATTGTTCATGCCATACTTGTAAGAAAGATTAGGGTTTGCACATTAAATCAAGTTTTCCAGTCACAACATAGAGCTCTAGATTTCATGCGTGTAGGAATAAGACCTAAAAATATAGGTGCAGGTGCTCCCATAAAATAAGAATATTCCCACAAAAGGGACATTAGTGCCACATTGAGGACACTGCACAAGCATATGGGGCACTACTGTCAAGTTAGCAGACAAACACTAGAATCCTATTGATGACACTTAGAATCATCTAGAACTCAACTTTCAGAACCTAAAATCATCCATGAAAGTCACTTTTCACAAAAGTCTATATTTATGCCTATTTATTTCTATTTTTATAAAGTCAAAAAAAGATCAAATGCTATAACAAATCATTGCTTAATTATTTTAATTTATTTAATTGATTTAGACATATCAACCCTTTAATCTAAACATAAGTTTTGCATAGCTAAATACAAAAAGGTTAAAACATTTGGTGAACCCGTTTTACTTCAAATATTGCTTCAAAAATCTAATTTTCATAAGGGTTTACCTTCTCTAAAATTTTCACATTTAATTAGGATTACAAAAATCTAATTTTCAATTTTTTTGAATTAATCTAGCTAATTTAATTAATCATGTACCAGGGTTTTATTTATTTAATTCAATTTACATATTTGCAACACAATCCTAAATTCAAATCCTAGATCCACATACTAGGTCCCTATACACACAAACATTAGCAATTAGGGTTTCAACAATAATCCTATTTTTATCACAATCTTTGTTAAAAAAAATCACACATTATACACATACTTATGCTAGATTATATTCTACCTCGTGTATTTATTATTCCTTATTTATACTATCTTCTTTGGCATGTTTAAAATGGCATCTAAAAAATTCTATACCCCTCATCCACTTAATGCAATCTTGAATTTCTCTCATGATTATAACAATGAATGGAATAATTTTCAAGATTGTATATTAGAACATAATAATGATTTCATTTATAATGATGATGATGGTTATTGTTATAATGATGGATATGAAGATTATTATGAGCATGACAATACAAATGAACATTAGGATACATTAGATACATCATCTTCTCTTTCCTCTTACTTTCCTCTTACTCCTAAAAATTAAATTAACAATATAATGCCAAAAGAACCTCTTGTTGGTGTTGTTTTATTCCAACGTGATCTTAACTTTTCAACTACTTTTGCTACTTCATTGTTCAAAATAAATCAATATAAGTGCACTATATGAAAATCACTTTTGCATGCTTCAAGTAAAGTAGATAAGAATTGTGCATCTTCTTTACCCTTCTCAATTACATTTCAAAAATCAAATAAAAGGGATATTACACCTTTTGGCAATGCATAAACTAATGTAGATGAAATTACTTTATCACCTTCATTCACATTTTCAGCTCAATGCAATGATTCTTTGCCACAAATATATAATGCACATGTTTCTAAATCTTCTCATATATGTCATAATGTGCAAAAATAAATCATGGTTGTTATTTATCCTTCCATTGATTCCAAAATATAAAGTGATAATCATGCTTGTATTTCAAAAATGAATAGTGAACAAATGCCTTACATTACACTTTCACATGATGATACATTGCATAATAGTAAAAAGTTAACATCTTCTCCTTCTCTTTCTATTAATGATAATGTGGATGATATTTATTCTACTCTTACCTCTTCAAATCAATTAAATTTTGATTTTTATGAACAATGGGATAATGATGATTATTGTGATTATGATGAAGATGACAGAATCAACAACTTCTACTTTTTATCTTACCTCACATATCTCTCTTTTTAAACCAAATAATAGTTCACATGTTAAGAGACACTAACACACTTATTATTATGTCTATAATTTCCAATTCACTAGAGAATAAAATATATTTTATTCAACTAGTATGTGATACTCCTTCACAAACTAATAATATAAAAGATACCAATAAATCCCCCTTAACCTCCCTTACTACATTAGAACCCATTTCTCAAACAAACCCAAATAAGGGTGATAGATTATTTCCCTATAAATAGGTCCAAGATATCATACCTCCAATGTTTACTAAGAGCACACTGATCCTTTGTAAATAAGAGTTCCAATCTAATATACCAATGGATAAAATAAATAATAAAATTCAAGCATTAAATGAACCCCTTGGTAATGATAATATACCTTCACAAGTGTTAATTTATTTAATGCATGCTATGTGTTCTTTGAAAAAAAAAAGTACATCATCTAACTTTAGAGAATGAAGCATACACATATCAGATTGATGCTAATGTTATCCATAGTAAACCTATTTCACGTAGAATCTCAATAATGAGGTTGCCACATAACTTTCAGATACTGGTGTTACCTATATTTCATGGACAAAGAGATCCATATTTACACTTCAAGCTTATGAGAAAACCATAGCTCATATTACAAATAAGTTAATTCTTCTACAAGTGTTCCCAAAGTCACTAAAGGATAAATCACTAGATTTGTTCCACCATACACTCCCTAATAGATATTTACATACATATGAGGATTTGCAAATAGTCTTCCTCAAAAATTATATACAGAATAAGGGACCTTTAGTCACACATGAGAGCTTACCTTCACTATACCAGGGTGAGATAGAGCCTACATCATAATACATTCTATAGTTTAAAGTTTGTTTGCATCAGTTAATTTATCAACTAATAGATTTAGAAGTGTAATACATATTTATTAGAGGTTTAATATCTCCTCTCAAGGATATTATTATATCATACATCTATGCAACATAGCTATATAATTAGATGTAGAGTTGGGATTAGTAATTACATAGTTAGAGGTAGATTTGGATATAGATCCCTTAGGACTTCAGTCATCAAATTTGGTACAAGAGCCTACTCCACTTCCAATTCAAAAACTAGTGGAACACAAACAACCAATAACAATACTCAGAATGGGAAAAGAGCCACTCTACACAACATAATTGACAATGAGTAGCACACATGATATATATAGAGGGCTTATACAATTTTCAAACAAGGCTGGACCTTATGACATCTTGCTTACACTACCAGATAAGGGGATGATCCCACTTCCTTCAAATAATCATCATCCAACACACCATTTTCACTAGGTACCACATAGCATTATTATTATTTTCACTAGATCAATGGACACTCAGATGATCATTACTATGCACTCAGAGCTTGTATCGACTAGTATGTTAGTAGAGGCAACATAGAGTTTACACAGGGGGATCAAGGCCTCATTTTCCACACTCTCCTTAATCACATTCCTCTACATTATAGTTTTACTAGGATGTTTCTTTTAATTAACCATTGGTTAGTCATCGTACAATCCATGTGACTTTTAGGACAACCATTTATTAGTAGTCCCCTACATCACAACCTCAACAATAATGGAAACCAGTTTGTATATTTTAGAATGCACCTCTAGTGAGTACACCTATTAATATATTTGGTAATAAATACATACCCAAAGGCACAACTTTAGTACAAACACCAATAAAAATCTTTAGAAATAATAACAAAGCTCAAAATGCACCTCCAATGCACACACTGATCAAAATAATTGAGAATAATTATCAACTCAAGGGCATAGTTTCTATTCAAGAACTAATAAATATATATGGAAATCATTATAGAGATTAGAACCCATATTTGGTTCACACATCAATCAAAATACTTAAAAGAAATTAGAAAACTCAGAGTGTAGTTTCAGAGTGTCAACTAATCAAGATTTTTGCATCAAAGTCTACATGGTTATCTATTAGCAGTGTATCATAGGCAACTCAAGTTTCATAGTGTCTATCTATAACAACACATCATGAGTAGTATGGTTTTTGGTTCTCCATGCCATCTAAGCTCAAACATGTCATCTTGCCATCACATGTTATACACACAGACATATTATGAGATATAAGAAAAAACCATATACCAATAAAATACAAAAATTAAATCTCCTACACACATGCCTAAAACATTCATCAAACATATACAAATCAATTAAATTTACTCCAGCTGAAACAAAATTTCAAACATCAACATTTCAAATAATCAAACAAATTTAAATGCATAACAAATTATATAATATAACTGGATCTAGATGCCAATACACAATGCTAGATGAAAATAACCATATATATATATATATATATATATATATATATATATATATATATATATATATATATATATATATATATATATATATATATATATATATATATATATATATATATATATATCATGAGTAGTATGGTTTTTGGTTCTCCATGCCATCTAAGCTCAAACATGTCATCTTGCCATCACATGTTATACACACAGACATATTATGAGATATAAAAAAAACCATATACCAATAAAATACAAAAATTAAATCTCCTACACACATGCCTAAAACATTCATCAAACATATACAAATCAATTAAATTTACTCCAGCTGAAACAAAATTTCAAACATCAACATTTCAAATAATCAAACAAATTTAAATGCATAACAAATTATATAATATAACTAGATCTAGATGCCAATACACAATGCTAGATGAAAACAACCATATATATATATATATATATATATATATATATATATATATATATATATATATATATATATAGAACATTGTTTTAATATAAATATGATGCATCACTCAATAATGCAAACATGATTGCTGGGACTAGTTCCTTCACTCTCATTATCAGATACATCAAAACTAGAACCATAGGCCCCACTATCTATACGATACCTCAATTTATGGCTATGCTTAATCTCTCTCTCTAAGTACATTAAAATCTCAGCCCTACACTCAACATACTCCCACTAAACTCATATGTAGTCATCTACTATATGACTACTCGCCCCACCTAGAGCATCAGGAGAGGGCATGGTCTGCCTCTATAGCTCCACACATAACTCATCTCTATCTGTCATTACTCACCTAAATGTTGCATTCACTATTTTTGTATGATCAAATAAATGAGCATGAACTCCAACTACATTAGTCTTCCACTCCACCAATCTATCATCCATAACATCATCTAGAATATGCCATGTCAACTCATGCAACACTAACTCAATTGTAACCTCCCAATACTTGTCATCTCCTATACCTATAAATATCCATAAAATTCATAAGAGTATTATTATATCAAATAAATTATCAACATTAAATAGAACATAGAAACCAACTATCTAACTTACCATCAATAGCCTTCAGGGGATCTACATCTAGTACCTCTTCTACGATCATCCCATCTCTCAAGAATAGAGGTGCCCATTTGTACTCACTCTAACAAGATGCATAGGCCTCAATCACTCCAACATCATCCACATCTAGTACCTTGATATTTGGAACATGCTCCATCACTAACATAGGAGCTAACTTAGCACTCGATGGTCTCAGCTACTACCTGGCCTTGCTGGAGCTTGAGAACTCCTTAACCACACTATAAGTGTTGGGGGCACATCTTATACAACACAAAAATATTGGGTAACCCTCTCATACTAAAACCAATCATATACATTATCCCAATGATCATGTATTCAATAACTTGAATCCACCTAAATTGTGTGTTATCCATAGGCTACCCCTAATATCCCTTGTAGGGTCTCTAGATGATATCCTTTACTCTCAAACTATCTAGTGACTATCGATAATATGTATTACTACTCCTTGGTGCATTCCCTATCATCATCCATCTCTTTGTAAATACCAATGGGTGAGCCCATCCTCCCCATGGATGTACCACTGGCCTCCTCACAGTTATGTGCTTGTATGCCCAATAGTGTAATAGTGTTGATGCAGTGATACCTTCACCAATCATCTCTTGTGTAAAATGGTACATGTCCCTGTATAAATGAACCAGTTTGATACAACCCCAAGAGTACATGGTGACATGATGCTCAATGTCATACACTATCTCATGCATCCTGTAAGAGATAGATATACCACTCCCATCCATAGAAATAAATTATAAAAACAACACATATATAAATTTATATAATCATAAAAAATTGGCCATCACAATCATGGTCAATAAAATGTCACTCTAATTCCTTGGGTAATGAATCCTCACTATCATGGCAGAGAAGTACCTAGATGACTGATATATATCTTGAAGACTAGTAGCCTTCTGTAATATAACATGTTGCTTAGATATTGATAATGGTAAGATTTAATATACATCCTCTAATGTCACAATCATCTCATCCATAGGTAGCCAAAATGTACACAGGTCTGCATTCTACCTCTCACATAGTGTAGTGATCATATGCTTATCATAGGGCATAGGCTAAAAAAAAGTAACATATTGTAGGCCTAATCTCTCAACAACCTCTATCTCAGCATTAGACAAGGGAAAACCCCATATAGTCTCCTTCATCTTACATATATAAAACTCTCTCATATGGGCATCAACTTACAAGATTATAAATAAATCTGAGAATAGTAAAATAAAACTAAAATTGGAAAATAATAATAGGCATCATAAATTAGTCAACCATGCTAATCATAATATATTGATCTTACTACACACTAACACTTCCTATAGGATAGTATCACTGGACAATAGCACCACACTCTGGACAATAGCACCAAGATTTTGACACTAGCACCCATAATGGGACAATAGCACCAACTTTCTTTAAACCAACCCAAAAATAGTCATTTTCTAGAAAAATTAGTAAAATAGACAACACAAATGATAAAAAGGAAACATTTGGTTCCCTTACCAAGTGAACCTCCCCCCTGACTTAAATACATGCCTCAACCTCCTCATAGCATGATAAACTAACATCTTGTCTCCTCAACATGTTTCTCTCTCTCAAACTCAAAAATTCTTTCCACTCAAATGATGTAAATAAAATGCCAATGATTCAACATGACTTCTTTAAGTCATAAATTACCAAATGCCATTATATTAAGGTTAAACATGTGTGCCAATTTCATTAACTAATACAACTCTCTTGTTATTACCATATTTTGAGAATTATAGCTTAGATTTGTAAACCATTTATTGCACATGGGACTCGATACCGATATACTCTATCCCATATTGGCAAAACCAATCCTTTCATAATTTTTATACCTAAAAAATGATAAAAATAATCACATTATATTAACCATGCAATAGACCAAGTACTTATCCAACTACATACTACATTATCAACTCTGACATAATTAATACATTATTTAAACCTAATACAACATCACAATTATCAAGTAGCACCAGCACAATCGATCATACCACTTTTGGTTACATATCCTCATCATAGTCTTATGTCTCTCACCAAAAGGGGGGAAAATATTCATAAATTGATTCAGACATACAAAGTTACATTCAAATTTTCAAACACATAGGTTTACATAGGCATCTAGAGTCATATATTTTTAGAGATACAAACACACAGGTTTACATAGGCATTCATAGGCATAGCTTATTTAGATATAAAAACATATGGGTCTACACAAGATTACATAGGCATCTAGAATCACATATTTTTAGAGATATAGACACATATGTCTACACAGGTTTACATAGGTATTCATATGTACACTCTATGCAAATAAACAACTTTAACACATGTATACTAGTTTATTCAGATATTTGGATACACAACTACATCAATCATATATTGGGATTAGGGGGCATGATGTAGAGTGCATGTTCTTGATCTTCAGTTTTAGATTTATCAAGTTACATCAGTATCATCACCAGGTTTTCACCAATCTGGGTCACATGGCTATCTATAACAGTTGATCCAGAACATTACACCAGACATAATTTACACACTCAAATTTAGAGTGGGGGAAAGAGAGCCTTATTTCTCCACACCTTCAGTTTACATACTCAGATTTAGAGTGGGGCAAGAGAGCCTTGTTTATCCACTCCTTTAGTTTACATACTCAAACTCAGAGTGGGGGAAAGTAAGCCTTATTTCTCCACACATTTAGTTTACATACTCAGATCCAGAGTGGGGGAAAGTGAGCCTTGTTTCTACATGTATTCAATTTACAGTAATTAGATTTAGAGAGGGGGAAAGTGAGTCTTGTTTCTCCACACATTCAATTTACATATTTAGTTTTAGTGCAGGAGGAATTTACATCGTATACTTCCTTTCACATATTACACTAGTTCTCATCCACTTATCTAGCCAAGAAGTGAGCCAAATCAAAATTAAATTCACTCAGGTAAGTACTATTGATGATACATATTTTTCTTTCAACTAATCAATCTTTTCACCTATTGCAAAAATTAAATTGGAATCATACAAGTCTAATAGTAAGGTTCTAAAGGTTTAATTATGATTCTAAAGATGTGAGAGATTTTTTAAATATTTTGAGAAATAACAAATAGGTTAGTAAATATAACATATTTCATTATAATTTCAAAAATTTATATATCAAATAATGAATCAGTTAAGATATATATGTGTAATATATCATATCTGACAGAGAATGTCTATGATCAAGACAATCTCTTGAATAAAAGAAATTTGATTCAATAATATAATATATTATTAAAGTAATATCTTGCTTTGTTGTAATGACTTTCGAGTAAAACCAAGATAATAAACAAAGAAATATAAGTGTAAAATGAAGATTAAAAAAAATTAAATCAGTTCTTAAATAGATATTCAGTAAAGTAAACATAACAATCAAGATAAAGAAGAAAATAAAATATAAAATAACTAAAGGCAACAAACTAATTACTTAGAAAAAGTAAAAGCATCAAGTCTAAACTAAACTAGAATATAAACAAACTAATCTAGAATTTTAATTAAATTAATCTAAAACCTAATTAAACTAATTAAAGAAAGAAAACTAACTTAAGAAACTTTATGAAAATAATTAAGAATAAACAAAAAATTAAATGCAAATTATATTAAAATTAAATAAAATGAAAAAAAGTTAGATCAATTCAAGATTAAACTAAATTAAAGTCAAAGTCAAAATAAAGTATAATATAGACAAAATATGTGAGTTTCAATAGAGCGAGTCATCTTAGCAAAATAAATCATTTTATTTGAGAAATCAACATTTTTTTTATAAAATATCTTAAAAATATAAATTTTATAATCAATTAGATCAATGAAATATCATAAACAATAAATCTTTCATCATTATTAGGTTGAATACTTAGATTTTGGACGTAAGATTGCAAGAAACAATCATCAAAATATGTTAAGCTTGATAAACTTCAGATAATCTATTATAAATGATAATATAAAATTGGATATACCTATTTTGTTTAAGCAATATACTCAACCATCATAGAAAGTGTCATTAATCTATCTGCAAAAGTTGTGCTATCTCAAAGAAGCTACATAGAAGAGAGAGATAAATGATTGATTTTACAATGTATAAATCTTTAATACCTGTGTTGTTTCTCTTCTTCAAATGAATCTTTGATCTCCTTCTATACTTCAAACTTGGTTGAAAAAATTTGTAACTAACCTTAATAATTTTTTTGTTAACTTAACAAATTGACTTTTACAAGTCAATTAATATTGATATTTATTAGTTAAGACTTTAAAAGTCTTAAGGATCAATTATTTGAATATAGACTAGGTATTTCCTAACATGTGAGACAATTCATAAGAAGAAAAAATATATTTTTTAATAAATAATAAGATAATTTCAAAGTTAGATGATATTCTTATCTATATTAATTTCATAATGCATATAATCAAAATTACTTAGGCGCACACACACACACACACACACACACACATATATCTATCAAAATTAAAAATTCTGCTCTAATTTCAAAATATTATACCCAAAATATCAAAATCTAAAATGTACTTAAGTCTTAACAACCTAAAATTTTAACTTCGAGATGAAAATTTATCTTTTTGGTAACCAAAAGTCATCAGAATTAGATAAAACTTCTATCACTAGTTTTTTCTATTCATTTAAACACTCATTATATTCTATTTTAACTACAAAAAACTAAACCAATTTTGTTCTTGAATCACTTTCAAAATCATCTACCTCCAACTTAACTCACTTCACAACTCTAATTTTAATAGAGTATTTGATTCATCCTGATTGATTGAACACTTTTTTGAAATAGTTGGATGATTGAAAAGAAGTGACTTTTCTAAACTTATCTTCCTACACCCTATAATAGGTATTTTTTGAGGTGTTGTAGACTCATTAGAATAAGAAGGCAAGGCAATATTCACAAAGTTATTTGCATGGGTTATATCATTATCTAGTTGTTTTAGTTTATTAACATCATGGATATTTTTTTGGTTAGATGATTAAATAAGTAGCTGGTTTATATTATTTTGTAGTTGATGAAAAGAGCTACTATGGGATTGAGATCTGACTTCAAATCTATGGTCATAAAAATCTCTATTACCTTTATGATTTAAAGGATTAAAGGGTAAATTATTCAATACATTTCAAAATTCAGGGTCAGTGACATCACAATGGATAGACATTTTGGCTCCTCTACTAACATAATTAGGGCTAAACTATCTAACCTTAAACCTCCTCTAAAAAATTGCCTATTTAATGCCTCTTGATTCATACTATGAAAATTATGTTTCCTTCCCCCACCTTTGCTATCATTATCCCTGCTTAAACCTAGTTGATCCTAACCTGACATCTTATATACAGTTTAAAATATATATTCAAAATCTAATTATTATGTGACTGAACTATTAATAATGAATATATATCATTAATAAAACCAAAATAAAAATTATATTTCAATATAACAAACCACCAATTACCTATTATTTTTTTAGCTATTAACAAAGTGATCATTCAACTATCTACTGACTGAAATTGATTATTCATATTGAAAACTTTTGACTATGTCAAATATCATCATAATATTCCAACTTGAAACCCAAATAATAAAATTATATTCTCATAATTTTATTTTTAACATATTCTATCATATTTTCTTGCATTTTGTTTTCACTATGTGAATGTGATTTAAAAATATGTATCACTATAAACTGCATAAATTTTTCAAACTGAACCAATTCAAAATCAATGAAATAAATATCTTTATATAAATTCTATTCATGACATTATAAATTGCATGTATTTCCTATAAATTATCAACAACTTTAAATCTTTAAAAGAAAAAATTGGACAAAAGATATATAAACTATTATAAGCTTATTGACAGGGTCGAACCCTTTTTAGAACATCATATCAAAACTTAAAAAATAACTTATCATAATTTCTCACTTTCATTATTTTTCATTTTTTGATTTTCAAAAATAAAACCTAGAAGAATAACCTTCTCAATCTAGAAATCATAAATATGTATGCAAATAATCTTGAATATTAAAATTGTTTGGCATAATTTCTTCACAATTTCTCAAAAATGCTTCTAAACCATCATTCATATTTCTATAAAATAACTATGTAGAGCTCATCTTTAAAACATCAATGAAAACATATTTGAAATATAATTGATGCATTCAAAAACATCATTGTATTATAAAATTGAAAAATAAAATTGCATGTTCAAAAAATATCTTCCAAATCATTTTAGACACAGTTTGAACACAATATATTTTCATAAAAATGACCATGTAAAACTTTTGCTTCAAAACCTCATATATTTATGAAACTAATAGTTTCAAAATATAGATTGGTATAAAATTTTTTTACCACTGTCACAAAATAATCAAATAAAATTGAAACCCCAAAATTTGAATATGCAAACAAATTTTTATTATTAGTTTCCAAAATACCATGCTTCGCATCTAAACTAACAATCTTTTAGAATCTCCCAGTTTAACTCGAATCTCAAGATGAATAGATTTACATCAAAAGATGAAAGCCATGTTATCATCATTATCTCATACCATAAAAAGTGATGTGAGAATCCAAAAAATAAATTTTCTAATAAAACTATAACTCCAAGATCTTTCGACTTTCTTTATCAATAATAATTTCAAAACTTATGCATATAATAGTTTTGAACAAATAGTTTACAATACTAAAACTTATCAAAATCATGCAGACCCAAAAACAATTGTTTTATCTCCATGCAAACTAGAAAATCATTAAAACAACTAATTATCTTCTTCAAAAACTTATTCATTTCATCATTGACATACCTATATAAGCTTTCCTACAACTTCATGTCTACAATTTTTTGTCTGCAACTTCTCAAGCTTATCTTGACAGAGTGTCACTTTCACAAGCGAGCTTTATAAAATGACCATCACAATAAAAAACAAAGTTATTTTTACATAAAGTCTCTCATATTAACTACTTATATCTACATACACATTTGTCATTGATTTCTTACATCGAGGTAACTATTTAGTAGACTACCAACTCATTTAACAATGCATCTAAATTTAGCTACGACCATAATCCTCACTAAATCAAAAACTAATTTTTGTAAACTAAGACATGTACACTTTTTATTTAATTCCTTAAACCACCCTTTTATCTCATCAGGATCTCGAAACATCCCACACATGATTCACATTAAACAACACTACCAATTTGCCACCTAATACTATCAACTTAGACTGCCACTAGACTGCTAAACCATCAACTTATCATTTTGACATTTGAATCACTAAAAAAAAGTGAACATGTAATTTATCCAATGTTGAAAATAGCTTATTTCCAATTCAAACCTTAAAAATAAAACCATTACCTTATGTCCAATTCAAATCTTAATAACATAAGCTTGAAGGTACCAATGTAAACATTATTTTATTTATCAATAGACCTTTGAAATAAAATCATCACCCACGATCATTTAGAGCCGTTGATAAATCAAATATATCAAATTAAATACTTAAGATAGATAATGTTTAAAATTAAAATTTGGAAGCCTTTTAGGATTATCAAATCACTTAAGTTTAAATATTAAACCAAACTTATTCATGTCACAATATACATAATATCAACCTTTCATATTTGCAATTGAACTCTGAATGAGACTAATATGACAATCACTATAATAAATCCATAAAAAACTCACAGTTGAGTTTCAAATGAAGATGAATGAAAAATAGCATCGCAAATTACACTGAAACATTGAAGTAACCATTTCAAAATAATGCAACCTAATCAACTTAGTTATTGAAATGTCATAACTGAAAATAAACATTCACAAATGATATATATATATATATATATATATATATATATATATATATATATATATATATATATATATATATATGCTTTTCAAAATCACTGTGATATAGATATGAATACATAAATAAATCATTATCAAATCATTTAATTAAAAACATGTGTATTCATAAAACTACTAATTGATTTAGGTCCCCGCATGCAGTTTTAGATTTTATGATTAAATCATCTCTATGGTAGATAAGAGTATTAACTTAAAAAAATTAAAAAAATATAAAAATAGGTATAACACTAATGATCTTGCTAGTCAGTTTTAAACAATGAAATTGAGTAGTAATCAAATTGCCTATTGTAAGAAACATAATCTTGAGAGTGTAATCCAAGTAAATTATTTCTTAAACAACTATGTACGAACTCTTTTATTATTAATTTTAATAAGGGATAAAATGTTCGGCTAGTATAAAATGAAAACAGGGAACGATATAATAAAAAAAAAATTAGTGTAGATGTATAAACAAATACAAATACCTCTAATACAATATCTAAAAATAAAGTATTGCTTCAACAATCAGTTATAACTTAGCATATATTATTCATGTATAAAAAAATTAAGTTTATAAAAAATAATATCTCAAAATAATTGATATTTACAGTTGAATTACAATATTTTTGTATTCTTCCCTCATAACATGAAACTTTATCCACTTCAAAAACTTATTGATCTTTCAAAAGTAAAAGTCAAACAATAGCAACAACCAAACAAACAAACAAAATAAAAAATAACAGAACAAGATAGAAAAAAGAAGAAGCACAAAACCAAAAAAAGAAAGCAAGAAAATAAAAATAAATAAATAAACTCTTAAAAGAAGCTAATTATGAAATAATTTCAAATGATAGCCATTAACTGAATAACATAACCAGTTCCATCAAGATCTTTCAAATGAAAAGTATTATTTTTAAGTACAGTTATAACATGATAAGGATCAAGTCATAATGAATCAAATTTATGATGTTTACTGAGATCTTCATGAACTTTGTCCCAATATAAAATTAAGTCACTAACTTTAAACTTTTTATAAAAAAAAAAATTATTGATTTTTTTTAAAATTTTTGTTTAGTCCTTTCTAATTTTTGTAATATTGTTACTTTCAACTCATCAAGAACTATTAGATCATGTAATATTTGTTCAATCGAATTAGTGTCTTCATAAACATATTGTAAAGCAATTTTAATTGAAAATTTTTGAAATTTTATTGGTAAGGTGGCTTCAAATCCATATGCTAACATGAAAAGTGAATAACCAGTTACCACCTTGATAATATTTCTATTAATCTATAAAGCTTCAAAAAATTTAATATGTCAATTCCGCTTATTCCCACAAACTAATTTCTTCATAATTGAAATCAAATTTTTATTTGTTGACTTAGTTTGACCATTATTCCGAGTGTAATATTTAGATAGATGACTAGATATAATAGAGTATTTTTTTTTAAATTCTAGAAACTTATTTGAAATAAACTAAGATCCATTATTAGAAATGATTTCATAAGGAACTCCAAATTTGGAGAAAAACAATTTTATAAAAATGAAATTACTTCACTTATTATAGAACTTTTAAGTACTTTGGTCTTAGGCCACTTAGTGAAATAATCTATTGCTATTAAAATATATATATGACCAACTGATGAAGGAGGATGTATATATAAAACAAAGTCAATGTCCCATTTCGTAAATAATTTTTCAGGGATAATAAGATTCAAAAGCATTGCATGTAAATTATCTCTACCAATAAATAATTGACATGGCATACAAGAATGGATTAACTTATAAGGATCCTGAAATAGTGTAGGTCAATAATAACTTGTTCGTAAGATCTTATAAACAATGATTTTTGCAGCATAATTTTCTTCATGACAACCTCTAAGAACTTTTTGTATTTGATCATGTGTACCGCATCTTAATAAAATATCATCTATATTTCGATAAAATAATTTTTTTTTAATAAACATAAATTTAAAGCTCTTAAACGTAAAGAACATATTTATTTCTTATCCAAATTATTAGAAAAGATTGATTTTAAAAATAAAAAACTAAATCATGATACCAATCATCTTCAGTCAACATACAATCTCATTCATTCATTTCAAAATCAAATTTGAAATTTTTAAAAAAATTAAAAAATTTCAGAAAAAATAAAAAATTTCATGATCTTTAAATGAGGCTTTGCATTCAAATTATTATCAACTAATAAGACCAAAACATTAATATTTGAAAAACTATTTTTAGTAAAATATTTTGCTAAATCATTACTTTTAATTGTTTTTAAAGTTTTGAATTTAAAATCAAACTCTTGAATTCGTAATTTCTACTTTATAAGCCTTTTTTGAATGGTTGATTGTTTTAAAAGATAAGATAAAACATATACATTAGATTTCACTATAATTTTATTTTTTATTAATAAATAATAAAATTTAATTGAAAAAAAAACTAATAAAAAAATATTTTTTTTAATAAGAGGGTACCTAATTTCAGCATCTTTTAAAACTTGACTCATATAATTAATTAGTTTTTCATAATTATTTTCAAAATTTTAAGTGATAACAGCTCCATTTGTTTTTTAGTATCATTAACATAAAAAATGAATGCTTTCGTTAAATTTAGTTTAGCAAATACTGGAGCACTCACAATAACATGTTTAACGTTATTGAATGTTAAATCAACCCCTTCATCTCAAGTATAAAATTTATCTTTCTTAAGTAATAATTGTAAAGAATTAGATTTATCATCAAAATTTGATATGAATTTCCTAACAAAGTTAATTTTATCAAATAAATACCATAAATTAAATTGATCTTTAGGAGGAGTTAATTCTTTAATGGTTTTAATACGTTCAAGATCTATGGAAATGCCATCTTTAAGAATGATATATCCTAATAATTTACCTTCACTAACATCAAAAACTAATTTCTTTGAATTTAAAGAAATATCGTACTTTCTACATCTTGTGAAAATTTTACAAAGATGATCTAAATGCTTTTTACAGCTTTTCGAATGAACAGTGAGATCATTAAAATAGACCTAAATAAAATGTTAATCAAGTTATCAAAAACAACATGCATAGTTCTTTGAAAATTAGTTCTTGCATTCATTAATCCAAATGACATTCTATTATAAACAAAAGTCCCTCTATGAGTAGAAAAATTTATTTTATGTCTATCTTCAAGATTTACAAGAATATGATTATAACCATAAAATTTATCTAATAATGATATCATTTCTGATCTTACAACTTGTAAAATTTGATCTATATTTGGTAAAAAAATTATATTTAATGTTAGTTTTGTTTAAATCTCTAAAATCAACACATAATCTAATATCACTATTTTTTTTTTTAAATCGCACTAAATTAGCTACCCATTCAAAATATTTTACAAAAAAAAGGACACCAACATCAATCATTTTATCTAGCTTTTTGTTAATAATGTCTTCTAATAAAGGGTTAATTTTTCATATTTTCTGTCTTACAAGTTTAATACCAAGTTTTATAGATTTATCTTTTTAATAATATCAATATTATAAAATTTAAAATCTTTGTGTGACCAAGCAAACACATTAATAATTTGTTTAAATTGTTTAATGAATTTTACCTTCTCACTTGCAATAACTTAAATTCTTAAATATACATATTTATGATCTTCTTCTATACCTAAGTTGATAGGCATAGCTTCACCTATAATTCTCTTAAATGGTTCTTCTTCTTTTTTAAATTTTAAGCTAATCATTAGGTATAAACATAGATTCTAAACTTACTAAACTATCAAACAATTTATTAGTATTTAATTGCAGACAATGTTCATAATTTAATATATAATCATCATAATTAAAGTAATTACCTTTAATAAATAAATTTATGTGTTTGTCACAACTAAAAACATACCAACTATCATTTAAATCTAAAATTTTAGGTCAAAAATTTTCAAAAGAAAATAAGTCTATGATTGATTCACTCTCATTTAGAGTTAGGTTAGATGTAAAACTAATAAGCTTATCATCTCTATTATTATTTTTTATAAATATGTGAGTGATATTAAAAGCTTCAAAATATTTAAGTAAAGTTCAAACCTTTTACGTATAATGATGTAGGTAAGTTTGATTAGTTTTATAAATTTTTTAAACTTGTCTAACAACTAATTCAAAATCTTTAAAAACTTCTAGATATTTAATACTAAGTGTAATGGATTTTTTAAAACTTAAACATAATGCTTCAAATTCTATTATATTATTAGCATTTTCAAATGATAATTTGTAAGTATAAAAAAATATCTTACCAATAGAAAAAAATAAATAAATTTCAACATCATTTTCTTATTGAGAACAAGCTCCATCAAAATATAATGATCATAAAATGTTTTTCTCAAAAAAAAATTCATGTTAATTTTTTGATTCATCTAAATTCATAATCTCATAAGTTCCAATTCCTATCTCAGCATAAGCAATAGTGGAAGAAGTGGATGATTATATATGTGTACTAGACTAATCTTATTTTTTTATTAAAACAATCTCATTACTTATAAGAATCTATGTGATATCTTTCTTAATAAAAGTACCTATTATTTTTGACCAATCTCTTCTTAATAACATAACATAATTACTAAGAATATCTAAAATTTAAACATTAGTAATACATCTAATTTTTTTATCTTAAACAATCTTAATGACCATGTTTCGAAACTTATCATAAATTTTAGTTTATTTTGAATCAAATTTAGTAAGTTTTTTAATTGTCAGTTTTATAAGAAATATCTAATTAATCTACAATAAATTTTGGTATTATATCTTTGAAGCATCAATATCTAAGATATAATTATGGATTACCTCATTAGAAATTTTAAATGAGACATAAAAAAAAGGTATATAATCTGTAGGAAGATCAGAAATTTTGAATAAAAATAAATGATTGTTCATTACTACATTTTTCTTACAAGCTTATATCATTTTTAAGATTCATAATAGCTTCATTAATTTTATCAAGTTGTCTTGGAAGGCTAGCTACTTATAATAATGAGAATCTATCTTTAATTGTAGATAAATTATTAATTATATTATAAGCATTAGTATTAGTTTGTCAAAAACTCTTAAACTTATAATGTTGATATTGAATATTATTATAACCAGTTGATAAAAGAATGTTTTAAAAAAATTATCAGATAAATTACTTGAAGAATTATTTTGAATTACTTTATTTTTAGAAAAAGAATCATTATTTGCTACATTGTTATTTTGAGAAAAGTTTTAATCTTTGTTTCTAATATTAATAGCATAAGCACCTTCATTTTCTGATGGATCATCAAGAGCACACATGTTTATGTTGTCCATTAGATCAACATCTATACTATTTTTCTTTTGAATGAACTTTCTAAATTTATGAATAATAATACATAACTCTGAATCATGATCTAATTCACATATATTACAGTAATGAGAAGTTTCTTTATTTTTACTTTTAACAATGTTTCTATTAGATGAAAAAAGTTTATCATTCAATTATCTTTTAACAACTACCAGTTTATTTTCTAGAATTTGAATGGTTTTAAAAAAAATTACATTATCTGAATTTAGACTTGTAGAAAACCTATCTTTAAATCTAATACATTTAAATTTTTTTCATACTCAATGCAAAATGTTACAGTTTCATCATATTATGTAATGTCTCTATCTTCTAAGGCCATTTTTTATTTTAAAGATTCAACACTATAAAAGTAAAGTCTAGATAATTTCTAAAATAGTTTAAGATCATGAAAAATATTTTGATGCAACTTAGTAAATCTGGTAATGAAATGGTATATAGTCTCATTTGGATCAAGAGAAAAATTTATGAGATCATTGACTAGATCTAAATCTTCTTTAACTTTTGTAAAAGCTAAGTCGAGCCAATATTCAATATCTTTCTAAGTGTTGATAGTTTTAGTAGGTGACTAATATAATCTTGATAAGTTTTTCCTTTAAATGTTTAAACAAAAATTGTTAAAAAAATATTTTCACTTGTCATATCAAGAGTATCACAAACTAATTTAAATACATCTAAATGATCTTCTTAAGATTCTTCAGAAGCTCCAAAAATATTTGGTATATTTAATCCTTTAAGAGAAGGTAACGTACTTGGATGATTTATAATATTGATTAGATTTTCAAAAATCTATAGATTTAAAACCATTTAATGTTCTATTTCAGCTTCAAAACTAGTTTTATCTTTAGTGAGATCACCCTGATCTCTATTCTCTTATAGACCTCTAATCATATCTTATATTTTTTCATCTGTTTGATCTTTCATTAGAAGTTTTAACAATTTTTTTATCTAAATTGATTGATTTTTTTGAACCTGATTAGCTTGATTTAATTACAGATTTATATTAATAAGTTTAGAGGGCATAACCAAATAATCAAATAGATAAAAATTATAAAGAAAATAAGTTCTAGGTCTAGAATTAGTCGCTAAAACTCTTGCTCTATCTTCCTAAATTCATCTATTTATATTTAAAATATCTTATTGAGTCTCACAAGTAAGATTAGAATATCACTCTATCTCTAATTCTATAATTTTTTCTTTTTTATTTATGACTAGTATGACATGTTGAAAATTATGAGGGTGATTATGCCAAGCATAATGAGTTAAATTAAAAGAAACATAAACTTGATCATCAATGATATCAATTCTAGGTTGGATAATAAGAGGATGTCCTTCAAGTACCATGAGCAAGAAAAAAATAAAGCTTCAAAATAAGATTTCTGAAAATATCTCTAATGGAATCACTAAATTTATTAACGATGAAAATTATTACATCAACTAATCAACCCTTTCGTCTATTACAAAGGTTAAATTAAAATTGTACTAGTCTGATAAGGGTTCTAAAGGTTCAATTATGATCTTAAAGACATGAAGAGTTTTTTAAATATTCTGAGAAATAACAAATAGATTAATGAATACAACACATTTCATTATAATTTTAGAAATACACTTATCAAATAATGAATCATTTAAGATCTAAATGTGTAATTTATTCTATTTAATAGAGAAGGTCTGTGAACAAAACAATCTCTTGAAGAAAAAATCTGATTCAATAATATAATATATTCTTAAAGTAATATCTTGCTTTGATGTAATGACTTCCAAGTAACACCAAGATAATAAACAAAAAAATATAAGTGTAAAATGAAGATAAAAAATAAGTAAATCAGTTCATAAATAGATCTTCAATAAAAAAAGACAACTCAATAATCAAAATAAACAAGAAAATAAAACATAAAATAACAAAGGAAAGGCAACAAACTAATTTAGAAAAAGTAAAAGTATTAAGTCTAAACTAATTAAAATATAAACAAACTAATCTAAAATTTTAATTAAATTAATTTAAAACCTAATTAAATTAAGAAATTAAACTAAGTAAAGAAAGATAACTAACTTAAGAAACTTAATAAAAAAAATCAAGAATAAACATAAAATTAAATACAAACTATATTAAAATTAAATAAAATGAAAAATAAATTAGATCAATTAAAGATTAAACTAAATTAGATTGAATTTAATTAGAGTCAAAGTCAAAATAAATTATAATATAGACAAAACATGTGAGTTTCAATAGAGAGTCGTCTTATCAAAATAAATTATTTTATTTGAAAAACTAACATTTTCTTTACAAAATATCTTTAAAAAATATTTTTTTCAATCAATTAAATGAATGAAATGCCATAAATAATAATTTTTTCATCATTATTCAAGTTGAATACTCAAATTTTACACATAAGACTATAATAAGTAATCATCAAAAAATATTCAACTTGATAAATTTTAGATAATTTTTTATAAATGATAATATAAAATTGGATATACCTGTATTATTTAAGAAATATATTCAACCATAAGAGAAAGTATTATTGATCTATTTACAAAAGTCATGTTATCTCAAAAAAATTGCATAGAAAAGAGAGATAAATAATTGATTTTACAATAAGTCTTCAATACTTGTGTTTTTCCTCTTCTTTAAATAAATCTTTAATCTCTTTTTATACTTTAAACTTGGTTGAAAATAAGTTGTAACTAAATTTAGTTAGTTACTTGTTAACTTAATTAATTGACTTTTACAAATCAATTGATATTGACAATTATTAATTAAAGTTTAGTTAAGACAAAAAGTCTTAAAGATCAATTATTTTAACATAAATTAGGTATTTACTAATAAACAAGATTCTTAATCAATTAATAATAATAAAAAATACATATTTCAACAAATAATAAGATAATTTCAAAGTTAAATAATTTTTTTATCTATATTAATTTTATAATGCATATAATCAAAATTATTTAAGCATATTATATATACATTATCAAAATTTAAAAGTTTGTTGTACTTTCAAAACATTATAATCAAAGTATCAAAATTTGAAATGTACTTAAGTCTTAACAACTTAAAAGTTCAACTTTGAAATAAAAATTTATCTTTCTGATAACCAAAAATCATCAAAATTAGATAAAATTTTTATCATTGATTTTTTAATTCATTCAAACATTCATTATATTCCATTTCAACTATAGAAAATTGAACCAATTTCATTCTTGAATCACTTTCAAATTCATTTACTTCCAACTTAATCTATTTCACAATTTTGATTTTTTTTAGAGTATCTGATTCATCTTGACTGATTTAAATATTTATTAGAGTATTCTGGTGAATGACAAGAAGTGGATTTTCTAAATTTAGCTTCTTGCACCTTTTAATAAGCATTTTTTGAGGTGGTGTAAGCTCAATAGAACAATAAGACAAGACAAGATTCACAAAATTCTTTACATGAGCTATCTCATTATCTAATTATGTTGGTTCATTAACATTATGGACTCTTTCTTAGTTAGGTGATTGAATAGGCAGTTAGTTTAGATTATTTTACAACTAATGAGAAGAGCTACTATAGGATTGAGATTTGGCTCCAAATCTATGGCCATGAAATTTTTTATTATCTCTATGATTTACAAGATTAAGGGTAAATTATTCAACACATTTCAAAATTTAGGATTAGTGGCATCAAAATAGATAAATATTTTAGTTCATCTACTAGCATACTTAGGGCCAAACCGTCTAACCTTAAAACCTCCTCTAAAAAAATGTCTATTTAGTACTTCTTGATTCATACTATCAAAATTTTTATTCCTTTCCCAACCTCTGCTATCATTATCCTTACTTAAACCTAGTTGATCCCAGCCTGACATCTTATATACAATTTAAAATACATATTCAAAATCTGATTATTATGTGACTGAACTAAAAATAATGAATATATATCATCAATAAAACCAAAATAATAACTATATTTTAATACAACAAACCACCAATCACCTATAAAATTTCTAACTATCAACAAAGTGATCATTCAATTGTCTACTGATTGAAACTGAATTATTCATATTGAAAACTTTTGACTGTGTAAAATATCATCATAATATTTAAACTTAAAACCCTAATAATAAAATTATATTCTCATAATTTTATTTTCAACATATTCTGTCATATTTTCTTGCATTTTGTTCTCACTATGTGAATGCGATCTCAAAATATGTATCACTATAAATTACATAAATTTCTTAAACTGAACCAATTCAAAATCACTGAAATAAATATCTCTAAAAAAAATTAATTCATGACATTATAAACTGCATGTATTTCCCATAAACTATCAACAACTTTAAATATCGGAAAGAACAAATTTTAAAGATCTATAAACTATTATAAGCTTATTGATAGGGTCAAACCCTTCTCAGAACATCATATCGAAACTCAGAAAATAACTTATCATAGTTTCTCACTTTCATTATTTTTCACTCTCTGATTTTCAAAAATAAAACCCAGAAGAATAACCTTCTCAGTCTAGAAATCATAAATATGTATGCAAATAATCCTGAATGTTAAAACTATTTGACGCAACTTCTTCACAAATTCTCAGAAATACTTTCAAACCATCATTCATATTTCCATAAAATAACTATGTAGAGCTCATCTTTAAAACATCAATGAAAACATCTTCAAAATATAATTGATGTGTTCAAAAATATCAATGTATTATATTCAACCAATAGAAAATTGAAAACAAAAAATTGCATGTTCAAAAAATATCTTCCAAATCATCTTAGACATAGTTTGAACACACTATATTTTCATAAAAATGACCATGTAAAACTTCTTCAAAACCTCATGTATTTACGAAACTAATAGTTTCAAAATACAGACTGGTATGAAAAAAATTTCCACTGTCACAAAATAATCAAATAAAATTGAAACCTCAAAATCCAAATATGCATATATGCAAGAAAATATCTATTATTAATTTCCAAAATACCATGCTTCGCATCTAAACTGATAATCTTTTAGAATCTTCTAGTTTAACTCAAAACCCAAGATGAATAGATTTACATCAAAAGATAAAATCCATATTATCATCATTATCCCATACCATAAAAAATCATGTGAGAACCCAGAAATGAATTTTCTAAGAAAAATATAAATCCAAGATCTTTTGACTTTCTTTATCAATAATAATTTCAAAACTTATGCATGCAATAGTTTTGAACAAACAGTTTAAAATACCAAAACTTATTAAAACCATGCAAACTCAAAAACCATTGAAACAACTAATTATCTTCTTCAAAAACTTATTCATTTCATCATTGGCATACGTGTATAAGCTTTCTTACAACTTTTTGTCTACAATTTTCCATCTGTAATTTTCAAAGCTTATTTCAGTAGAGTGTATTTCATAGATGGGCTTTGCAGAATGACTATCATAATGAAAAACAAAGCTATTTGTACACAAAGTCCCACATATTAACTTTTTGTGCATACGTACACATTTTTCATTGGTTTTTAAAGTTAAGTATTTAGCAGATCACCAACTTATTTAACAACGCATCCAAATTTAGTTATGACCATAATCCTCACTAAATCAACAACCAATATCCATAAATTAAGGCATGTATGCTTCACATTTAATTCTTTAAACCTCCCTTTGATCTCATCATGATCACAAAAAATCCCACACATGATTCATATTAAACAACACTACCAACTTGCCACCTAATACTGCCTAATCAAATTGCCACTAGACTGCTAAATCATCAGCGTGTCATTTTGACATTCAAATCACTAAATAAAGTGAACATGTGATTTATCCAATGTCAAACATAACTTATTTCTAATTCAAACCTTCAAAATAAAACCATTATCTTAAGCCAAATTCAAACCTTAATAACATAAGCCTCGAGGTACCAATGTAAACATTGTTTAATTTACCAATAGACCTTTGAAATAAAATTATCACCCACCATTATTTAGAGCCTTTGATAATTTGAACATATCAAATTAAATATCAGGATAGATAATTCTTAGAATTAAAACTTCTAACTCTTTTAAGATTATCAAATAACTTAGGTTTAAATATTAAACCAAACTTATTCATGTCATAATTTACACAATATAAACTTTCCATATTTGCAATTGAACTCCAAATGAGACTAATTTGGAAATCATTATGGTAAATCTATAAAAATCTCACAATCAAGTTTTAAATGAAGATGACTGGAAACTATCATGGCAAATTAAACTGAAACATTGAAGTAACCATTTCAAAAGAATTCAACCTGATCAACTTAGTTATTGAAATGTCATAACTAAAGATAAAGATTCATAAATGATACACACACACACATATGTAAATTTTATTTATTCATCCATAAATGATTTTCAAAGCCACTATTATATATATATATATATATATATATATATATATATATATATATATATATATATATATATGAATTCATGAACAAATCATTACCAAATCATTTAATTGAAAACATGTGTATTCATAAAATTACTAGTTGATTTAGGTCCCTGACTACAGTTTTAGATTTTATGACTAAGTCGTATCTATGGTAGATAGAAGTATTAGTTTCAAAAAATTGAAGGGGTCCGAAAAATAGGCATAAAAAGTATAGGTACACATTTATATTTTATTTTACTCTAGTACTTACATTTCACTATATTACTAAAAAAGGGGGGGCAAATTTAAACACACTAATTTAGTCAAGCAATCACAAGTACTATGTGTTTTGTTCCTCTTTCACACATGGGTCTTAGTGATGGTTATAATCATTGTTCACATGGTCATCTTGAGTCTTTTGATCTTTTTTATGTCTTATTTTCTCTATTTTTGACAACCCCAGTAGTCATAGGTCACCGTTTCCCAGTCCCAAGAGAAACTATCATGTCATCCCTGATTTTTGCCTTATTTTGAGTCTTAGGACATTAACAACACTTTTAGGATAGTAGCACCACATGGCGCTAGTGTCCACTTTTGGATTCAGTGTCCAATAAGCCCTTTAACTTGGGTTTGAGTCTTGACCCCTCTGTGACCCTTCTCTTATGTTTTTTATATCTTTTTTCATAATTTATCAGCTAACAAACAAGGTACTATATTACAAACGAATATCCTTCTATATAAAGAAACTGACAAGGCATTTTACATTTATCACTTACTATTTTGACACTTATTTACATAAAATCAATCAATAGTACAACTCAAATACTCTGCAAACTACTCAGCTTTCACACCTAGACATTTCCATGCTTGATCAAAATAAGGCCTAGGTGAAATTTATTTTAGCATGCCATGCAAGTTGATGGTACATATTTCATAAGGGATAACTACATGTGATCTGAGACCCTTAGTATTGGGATTAATATAGGCATCAACTAGGATAACAAGGGTTCTATTTTATGTTATCATAACATCCCATAGCTTACTTTTTACTTTCTTTTTACATTTGATTAGTTTATTATTTTATGTGTGCAAGTATTCATTAGGATTTTAGAGAACAATAAGCCAAAATAGTGATACAGATGAGATATTATGTGACATAAAATCACCCACAAAAACTTCAAGAACTCTTACAACTTTCCTAAAAGTTATAGACAGTTATTATAAGGACACTAGCACCAAATTTGGACATTAGCACCACATGATGCTACTGTCCTAAAAGAGGCACTACTATCCGGAGTCAGATCTTGAAAGATAGTCAATAGATGATAGATTACTCTGTGTTTATTTAGTCATCTTCAGTACTTAGATCCATGAGAAACTCTATGTATATCTAGATAAGTCCCCTTTCTCTTTGTATTTATTATTTTTTAAAATTTCCATAGAATCAGTAAATTTCAATTTTATTCCAGATTAGTAATAAACCCAATCTAGCCTTTCACACAATATGCTTGGACTATGTGTCCAACAATTGGCTTCTTACGAATCTATTTCCAAACAGTCTTAAGGATTATGCCCTACAGTGGTTCTATGATTTTTTAAACCAATATATCATGGCACTCAATCTTTTAGCTGATATGTTCCTAACATACTTCTATATCAACATCACTGATATGATATCATATGCACAAATGTCATAGTTAAATCAAAATTCAAATGAACCTATTGTCGATTATGTCTTATGATACAATATAATATTATCCAAATTGACTATCCCTATGGAAGACAAAGAGCTTCAAAATATATTTAAACAAAGTTTATTACCAGCACTGCATGAAGCTATCTTATTCAAGAAGTTTCTTACATTTATCGATATGTACCACATAGTCAAGGAGTGAGAGTTTAAGCTCTTAGCAATGGGAAAACTCAAGTACACAAATGGATTATAATCAACTATTAAGAATTCAAACAAACCCCCATACAAAGTAAGGGCCATAAAAAAAGTGATCAAAAGGCCACTATCAACACATCTTAAGAGTCATCTCCCAGATTGGTTTTATCTGCTCCTTAGCTTAGAGTCTTCACTAATATTTTAGAGTCAACAACATGCATTTTACAACAAATATTAGAATACAATGTCATATATCTCCCTCCCATTAAAGAGGTTGATATGACATGATCTCTTCCAAATAGTTATGATTCAAATGCATTCTATGAGTATCACAAGGCACTAGGCCACACAAAAAATAGATGCATTAGCCTAAATCAAATGATATATGGTCTCATTAAGGCTAACATTATTGATGTGGGCATACCCACAAAGGCACCAAAACAAAAAATAGAGGCAAAGATAATAAAGATATTTTTATATCCTTTCCCAAAGCATACAACTAATAAAGCAGGAGGCACATCAGGTATTCACTATACATACCAAGTGCATCCACCACCAAAATCTTATCACACATTTACAAAGGAGACATATCTACTACATAACATTATTGGTATGTATCACATTATAGTGTCACCTAGATGACTTATCACATTTTTAGAGTAGGATATTTTGGATGATGACACATATTTACATGCATTCTTCATATGAGCATACATAAACCACCATCTTATTCATAGTGTTATGGTTGACAATGGGTCAAGCATAAGCATGTGCACCATGACACTCTTATAGAACTTGAGCTACACAGAGTAGGATATATTCCCTACAAATACATTCATTAGTCGTTTTAGTGGTCACATTAAGAGTTCCATCAGGGAGATTATGCTTCCATTATAGGTTGGACAAGCACACATAGCCACTTGGTTCCTAGTAGTACCTAGTGCAGGTGTATTCAATATATTATTGGTTAGGCCATGGTTATAATAGCTCTGAGTCTTCTCATCTATAGTAAAATAGTGCCTAAAGTATATACATGATAATCAACTGGTTTAAATTGAGGGTGTTCCCTATGAGTATCATCTTCTCATTCCATAGGTAGTTTTAACATAGTTTCCAGCTACAGTTCCAACACAGACACTAGTTATAGTTCTAGTACCATTACTAGATATTACATAGTTATCATTTTTAATATAAAGTATAATTCCTATGCATAAATCATAGTGTTCAACAAATTCCTCAGATCAGGCCAAGCCTACTCCTATGGTATATACATGCACACATACTCTCTCATAGAGGCCATTACTAAAGAGACACCCACATCAATGATATGTCATAGATTTTAGAGGACCTTCATCTACTAAAATTACATTGAGATCAATTTAATTGGGGTCTATGGGTTCTCAACATAGGATACCTACATCACCTATAGATTTTATATATACCATATGGGTTCCTAAGACCCCTAAAGTTCACATGGCATCATAGTTAGTGCCACAACATCATAACATCACTACACAGGAAGCTTCAAACTTAGATTATACAACACAACATACCATCAGATCATAGTTGCCATTTTACACTACATGCATGATCACAGTTTTATATTTGACATAGGTTACAGTGATAGTGAGTCTCACATGAGACTCATTGGTTAGTATGGTTCCTACTCTTATACAGACTACCTTCTCTCTCTCTCTCTCTCTCTCTCTCTCTCTCTCTCTCTCTCTCTCTCTCTCTCTCTCTCTCTCTCTCTCTCTCTCTCTCTCTCTCTCTCTCTCTCTCTTGTACATAGTTTATTTTCATTTTCTTGTACATATCTTATACTCAAAAACCACAAAAATAATATAACATGTTAAAATACAAAAACATTCAAATACTTCAAAATAATTTTTTTTACAAATTGTATGCATTGCTATGTTTACATTTCTACTAATTATCAAATATTACATATTACTAATTATCCTAGTATAGTAAGTTTTATCATACATATATGTTTCACTTGTTATTGCTTTTAGATTCAAGACAGGACTCCAATCCACTACACTAATCTAAACTAGCTATAATCTACCCATTGGGGACATTTACACCAATCCAGGTTTATACATTTAATACATCTACCTATTGGGGACATCTCCTACATAATTGTTATAACCAGGGTTTATCTTTACATACTACACATTATAGTTATGAATTGGTTTATCTTGATATTGATCATTGATCCTCATTGTTCAAAATTTTTGCCAACTATCACTAATGAGACTCAGTATATAGACATCCTCGCATCTACATAGATTTGTATTATATAGTTATACATGCTTTCATTTCTAGTTTTTCTAGATTAGACTTGATTATGTTTTTATGCTTCTTCCATCTTCGAGGGCATTTAAATATGCCATTATTCTTTAGCTCTATGCCCCATCTCTTTTTTTTCCCTTGAACATGTGCCCATGTCCCTTATGTGTGCTTTCCTAATTCTATATGTAGATATTTAAAATTGTCCTTCTATGTGGCTCTACACCAAATTGATTGTTTCTTGCATACATGGACATCTGAACATGTCCTTGTATGTCTTAATTTTTAGATTTAGTGACATGTGTCCATGTCCCTTGTATTTTGGACCTTTAGACTACCTTTTACATGCCTCATGTGTTTTTATGTATGTTTATTTGTATGCTTCTACACCATGACACTTGTATTTGATTGTTACACACACACCAATTTTTTATGCCATGAGGGACCTGATGCATCTACCCTTCCTATTTGGGTGCCTTGATGGACATCATGCCCCATCTCCCTAGGTATTTATTTAAATTTGATATTTTACATTGATTACATCTATCTTTACCCCCTTGTGCAATGCTAGATTACAACATACATCTTCCATTACTTACTCATGCTTATATTCTTTTGCATTCCACTGTTATGTTTGTACATTATATTGGAATATCATGCACATGCTCTAGATAACGCATTTTGAAGATCTACTTATTTAGAGGGTAGTTCTTACATGTGTTTAATAAGTACCCTCAAAAGAGGGAGCATTCACAGGGGCTTGTTATAGATATTAGGATCCTACTCTATTTTTCACACATAAATTTAACACATGTGCTTAGTTTTAGACATAAAATATAGGGCAAACACAAAATAAAACATAGACTTAGAATTCAATTCAAATCACTCAAAAATTAGACCAGACAAACATTAACACCCAAATTAGGACACTAGCTCCATAGGGCACTACTATCCACTACAAGGTGCTACTGTCCAATATCCCCAACTTTAGGATAGTTTAGATCATTAAAACTAATAGACCATGCACAATACATATTTGCACAGATACAATCATAGGTTTGATAGTTATGTTCAAATTTTTCTTAGATACATTCATTTCAGCTCAAATTCATACTAGTTGCTCAGATTTGGGAGCATGATCACTCTCACATTCAGTTTAATAAAATAGATTCAACTATTACATACTCAATTCATATTTAGTATACTCAAATATTAGATTGGGGGCATGTACACAACACATAGTTTCTATATACTCAGCTATACATAGGTTGATTAGATGAAATGACAAATTCCATGTCATTCTCTACATTGTATATACTTGCTATCACATTCCAGGTTGTCACCAGATTCATGTCTTACTCCATCTATAGTGGTTGGCATTCTTGAGTGGCCCATATCTACCTAATATACCTGAATGGTCATGGAACCAACATACATAGTTATATTTACTTAGTTAGATACTTATAGCATTTTACATAGTTTATTTATAGATGCATCTACTTTACATGATTGAAAAATTATGGAGTCATGGCCCACTTGAGTTCTTAAGCCACCCACATGAGAGGGTTAGACACACTTAAAGTCTTATCCAAGTTATTCACAGAGATTAGAATCAATCAAGTAGGGGTCGATAATGATGGAATCAAAATCGGATTGAGTTCTTGAGCCACCCATATGAGGATTGAGCAAGTTATCATCTCAACCAAATTATTCAATGATATGATCACTATATACACTCACACACATAGGTTATCACCAAGTTCATGCATTGATTCACATACCCAATAAGGTATATTCATTCCTTTACTCTCTCTTTACTCACCTTTACTCAGCTACATTATATTATCATAATATTTAATTTTTGATCATCTCTTAAGTAAGGATTGATATTTTCATGTTTCATTGTAGGACACTGCTTTAGATCATGTTCTACATATGCATACCTAGATTTGCATACTCATATTTAGTTACATGGGCTTCACTTCCAAGGTATGTCTAGGTATGCTTATTTTTCCTTTAAACTAGTCATTTCACTTTAATGCATTACTAGCATAAAGGAGGGGGGGGGAAATGTAATCACCTAAAATTGGTAATTGAATGTTAAAAGTCTTGCTTGAGTTACCCTATTCCTAGCTTACCCTAGACCTATCCTAGATCCTTAAACATAGTTTTACAATCATTGAGTAGACCACAATCATCTATAGTCAGTTAAAACACAATCTTATAACTGTCTTCCTAGATCCTAACCCAACTTTCTCAATAATCTCCCAAGTGGACATTAGCACCACATTTGGGACACTAAAGCCACATGGTGCTAGTGTCCCCAATTGGACACTACTGTCATTAGCCCTAATTGTTCCCAATGGATATTTTTTCAAATGTGTGACCCTCCTAAGTTTAGTCTAAGCACATTTTATTATCCAAAAAAGCTACATAACTCTATAAATACAAGTCTAATTGACCTCTATTCACTGGATGGAAAATAGATGCAAAAGCACAATCAAACCAAAGATAAGTTGAGAAAAATTAAAATATTTGATCTTTATTCTGCCCTACTTCTGCATACTACCATCTACGACAACCCTAAGCCCAATTTTCAAATATTTCAAATCTCAAGAACATTCAAGGCATTCAAGTCCACTCTCATTATAACATTTACTTGCACTTCCATCAAGCACTAGGTGGGAGAACTACATCAGGATTGATCTCTCTTCAGAGTATTGGTATGTAGGCAACTCTGTTTATAGTTGTCGGGGAATCCAAGAACAAACACACTTGTTCTAATCCCACTTGTTAGGATCTTGCTCCTCAGAAAGAGCACAATATGATTACCAAATATAAGCAATTAAACATGCGGAAATATCTAGAAGTACAAGTAACTAGAATTCACAAATAGCACAGAATATGAGAGACAATACACTATCTTGTATTAATATTTGTACAAAAAAGAATACAATAAAGAGACGCCACTCTCTTCCACCTTACAGAGGCTTCCCACACCTCAAGTGTATAGTAATTCTTCTTCAAAACACTCTCCTACCAAAAATGGTCCCAACACACAACTCACACACAAAATTGGTGTTCACCTCTCCAACCAGTCAGTAATAACCCTGCCAGTACACCAAGCACTCTAGAGTACTTCAAGTTGATCTCCCATGAACCTGCAACCTGCAATTCAACAGACCATACTTACACATGTAGATCTCCTATGAGCTTGCAACAACCTGCAACTCAATGATCTTACAATGGAAGGATCTTCCTTGCCTTCCTTTCTAGCTCATAATTACAATACATGCCAATGGGTCTATAAATAGATCCCAGACTTAAACAATAACTTAGACTCTTAGTTTACTATAATTATCCACGCAGCTCAAGACTCGAAATAGCCTTTACATGCAAACACTCCATTCACTTAACTAACTATTCATGCAACGAATAGTTCTGGAACACACAGGTGATCGACGTCGGTCCTTGCCTGCCTGGTGCTACCGACGTCGGCCGACTCCCTGTCGTCGCCGGTTGCCTTCTGCTTCATCTTGACCGACCTCGGTCATGCTACCGACACCGATTCTTCTGGATCTTCAGCAACCTCCTTTTATTCGTCTGCATAATTGAAGCTTTTAGCTCCACAACCTAACAATAATGGTGTGTTGATAATGTCCAACCTATCCTAATAAATAACACATAATTATTACTCATGCCATACTTGATATAATAATTAGTGTTCGCACATTAAATTAGGTTTTCTAAGCATAACATAGAGCTCCAGGTTTTGTGCATGCAAGAACATGACCTAAAAACATAGGCATAAGTATCCCAGAAAATATGAATAGTCCCACAAAGGGGACATTAGTTCCAAATTAAGGACACTCCACAAGCATGGTGCTACTATCCATATGGGGTGCTTATATCCAGTGAACAAACTAATGAGTTTGGTTTATATTTGTATAAAATAAACACAAAAATTACAATAAGAATAATCTTACATTCCAATATTTTATTCATCATCTATAATTAAAACATATAGGAGAGTGGTCTCCTTTATATAAGGATTCAACACTAATCAACATCCTCATATCTCTCAAATCTATCCCCTTATATCTCTCATCCCTTTATTCCCTCAACTCCTCTTTAAGACTCTCTTCTACAAGATATCTTGAGATTTTTATTTACACACTACATATATTAATATTATAAATAAAGTTCATACTAATATTTTCTAATATTTCCCCCCTTAGTATGAACATGGGGAGAAACACCATCTTATGTCTAAGCAGCATACACATGTCTTGACCTTCCTTTATGCTACTTCCTTGCACTTTGATTGTGGAAACTAATCAACCAAGAAATGGGAACAGTATCAACCAATCATGGGAACCTTCTCCAAGATGGGAACATGTATCAACCACTTAGGAACATACCAATCATGCAAAGGGAACTATATCAATCAAATCTACGAACATCACCTGAACCAATCAAAAAGTAGTGGGAACACTCCTACCAACTTCTTTTATAAAGAACATTTTTTTCTTTAGCACTGGTGGTCTAGATATCTTGTACTATCTTAATTTTAGGGGCTTATATTTGAAAATTCTCACTTATTACATGAATAGGAATACACTTTTGTTCTTATTTCACATAAGCTAAAAATAGAAAGTAAAGTGCCCCTACTACAAAATGGTACCCCATCATTAGTGGCTAATGAGAGTCATAATTGTCCTCCATCCTCATTTTTCCTTTAGCCTCTAGTAGGTCATTTCTTACTCAACGAAAGTTTTGATGAAGTTCATATGCATGAATTTTATGAGGAGAAACCCCCCATAATTTAGACATCATGTACAAGTAAAAATGCATTCGTGAGCCATTTTTTTTTAATTTTTACAATTTTGACAATGACTCTATATGACATAAAATGACCTAAAAAATTAAACTCCAAACAACATGACTCAATATACTTTATTGATGAAAAATGACTTAATTTTTGACTCATTTTTTAATAAGCTTTTGACAAAAAAAGACACTTTTAAAAAAACTCAAATATTACTTTGACATTTTGAATATTTATATATATTAAAGACACTCAAAATAACTCTAAACTTTTTATTAATTAGGAATGCTCTATGAAATTGGATCAAGATTTCCCATTTAAAAAAACCTAAAAAAAGACATTTTATTAATTATAACCCAAAACTTATAAACTCTTGACATTAAAATAAGACTCAATGATATAATTATAAACCTAGATCAATGAAATTGTACGACCCAAATCTTATAACATAAAAAACTAACCTTTTAGAAAAATTAACTTTGAAAACTTAAATGACACTTTGCATGGAGACTGAGGTGGAAGGTTGGCAGATCACATGGAAGCCACATGGAGAAGATGGAGCCATATCGGTTGAACCTTGTATCATATACCGTAGAATTTATATTTTGTTGATATGAACCAACTTTGAAGTAGAATCTTTAGGCACATATATGCGTAGTTAAATGGATGCATAGAGATATCCATGATCATGCACAACAAACATAAAAATTTACTGATAGATATAGTTCACAGTCATTCATTTGATTAAAAGACCACCCAAACAAAATAATCTTGATAGATTTACATACTTGGAAGCCTACATGGTAAAAATTGGATAGCTGGATGAATCATAGCACACCATCTAAACTGAATGATAGGTGCTAACAGAAGAGGCCAAGATACTCTCATTCCATTGTATATAAATGATAGTACTATGCGATGAGAGGCTTGTGCTTCTATTTATTATCTGTAGCCTTGGATCCTGAGATAAAATGTTTTGATAAAATAAATAATCCTTACAATAGAACATATGAAAGTTATGGTAGGGTTGTAGTTGATTGGTGCACTAACATGGCTTCAATGCTTTCACATAAAATATATAGTAATATTTATGTCATGTTTAATTACTCCAAACATGTCCTTATTAGGTGATCCTCTTGAATTTTTAATGTAAATAATAACAAAAACACTCTTCTAAGGACATTAACAGGGTAAAGGAACAATGTAAATGCCTCTCTAAATGACTTAATCTTTCACCATCTCACCTGCTCTGATACGAGTTAATGAATCTAGTTTAAATCTGTGTAAAATAGAAACACAAATTTAAAGTTAAATACAAAAATTATAACAAGAATAATCCTATGTTCCAAAATTTTATTCATCATCCAAAGGTATAATATATAGGAGAGTGGTCTCCTTTATACAAGGAGTCAACACTAATCAACATCCTCATATCTCTCAAATCTATCTCCTAATATCTCTCATCCCTTTATTCCCTCAACTCCTTAAGACTCTCTTATATGAGATATATTGAGAGTTTTATTTACACACTATATATATTAATATTATAAATAAAGTTCATACTAATATTTCTTAATATGTCCAAAACTCAACTTCCAGAACCCAGATCATCTACAATAGTCACTTTTCATATAAGTCCATATTTATGTCTATTTATTACTATTTTTAGAAAGTCAAAGAAGGTAAAATTATATAACAAATTATTGCTTAATTATTATAGTTAATTTAACTAATTTAGACATCTCAGCTCTTTAATCTAAACATAGGTTTTACATAGTTCAACCTAAAAAGGTTAAATCACCCCTAAACCCTGAGACAATAATGAATGACATGAATTCAAGTGTAAAATTCCATGCCAAAGAGTATGAAATTAGTGTTGTGGAAAATACGACGAGGTTGGTGTGTATAAATGATGAATAAATTGAAGTTACTATGCAAGAGATGGAGCAGAGGTAACAAGATAATTTTTTCCAAGGTGAAGAAGGTCAAATAACAAATGCAAAAGATGTTGAAGATCAAATAACAAATGTAAATGCAAATACAATAATTATTTTAGGTGAAGATGCATTTAATGTCCCTTGTAATGAAAAAGATACAACATTCAGTTTCAACCAAGATGGTTTAATTCTTCCCATGCAATTAATCCTACCAGAATGGCTAAGGGAAGGAGAAGCAAATCTTGGAATCAATTGTGAATTAATGGAATAAGATGTCTATATGTCAATGCCATCACTGTTGCCTTATATCCCAATGGAAATAATTCATTATTATACACTAGGTGGAAAAAGTTATTGATGAGAAAATAGTAAAAAATGTAGTTCAAGATTCATATTGTAGCCAAACAAAAATTAATGAATAACAAAATTAAATATCAATGTTTCTGAAATTACTAGGGAAAAGGGTTACAAAGAAACAATGCACTCAAACTAAGTCAAAAATCATAAATTATCACATTAGATGACTATCAAAAAATGTTTATAGAACAAGAGATTTGAAATAAGGAGAGTAAAGAATTGAAGGCAATGAAGAAACAACAAGCTGATGATAGGAGATCCCTTAGTCATTTTGAGAGGGAAAGAAAGGAAAATTGAAAAATTGTAAATGAAATGAAAAGGAAAATGAAGGAGTAAGAGAAGATATAATAAAGGAAATAAAAGGAACAAAATAAAGAGCATGATAGAAGGGATAGAGAATATGAGAAGGCCAGAATAGAATTAGAGAGGTAAAGGTATTTAGGCAATGAATTCAACCCTCTACCCAAACAACATCACATATTAATGACATGATAAACATTATATCCCCAATTGGTTCATGTGGTAGCCCTCCTATTTTGGTTAACATGGAAAAAAATCCCACTAAGGACATAACCCTTGAAGGACCAACAACTTAAATTTATCTAAATATAAGGAATGAAAGCCACAATTTAATTTATCTCCACCTTGGACATTGTAAGTTTTGTTTTACCTTAAAGAATTCATTTGTTTTTTATAGGTATTGTTACAAGCAAGTTATATTATGTAATTATTATGTTCCACTATTGGACATTACACTACAACCAATGTAATGAAATATATTTAATTTTTATCTAACGTAATGAAGTGTATTAAGAAATGTAATGAAAGTACAAGTATTCAATTTGATTATGTAATGTAATAAAATTTACTTTTTATGTACTATTCAATGTGCAGATAGATCATAAACTTAATGAAAGCTAAAAGTGAGTTCCCCATTGTTATTCTTCGCTCTTAACTTCAAAATCTATCATCACTAGGGTAGATACAGGATAATGACGGATAAAATTGGGGGCTTAAAGCGACATTTTTTTTGAAAATAATAATAACTGAACTTGGAGAAAATGTTAGAGACAATTGAAAAAAGAATTTGACAATGACATAAGAATATGAATTGTGGAATTTTGATTTAGTTTATAAATATATAATTTTTTCAAATACCCAAATGATAAAATTATGTGAAATAGATGCATTTATGACAATGTCTTGACCCTTCTTGTAAAAATATAAGGAGATAGCATGTGTACGAACACACTTTTTTTGAGTAAATGAATGAATTATTGTATAAAATTTTATATATGGATAGATGAGATGCCAAATATTGTTTGATAATATTTTTTATTAATTATTTAATAATAATAATAATAATACAAGTCAAGACAACTATAAAATTAAAACCGCAAGTGTACAAACAACTTTTTGACCTTAACTTCTTCAAAATCAATTTTTTTAAAACATAGCTAATGATGTGTAGATTGTTGAGATATAAGTTTTATAAAATTTTGATAAAGGTATTTGTAACAATATATATATATATATATATATATATATATATATATATATATATATATATATATATATATATATATATATTCCATAATGAGGTATGTAGTGTATAAATTAAGTAATAATTACAAATAATAGTTTAATATTGAAAAAAAAATTAAAAACTACATTTTCCCCTCTACAAATCCATATATTTTTAAAAAATAATAATAACATCTAATTGATCAAATGTGTCCGCAAAGACATAAAAAACATAAATTTCTAAAAAAATCAATTGGGTTGGTTCATGATAGGGTTCAAGCTAGGTTCGGAGCCCCTAGGCCTAAAACGGAGCTTATTTTAGAGGTAAAGTGGAAAATTAAAATATTGTAAATATTTAAAGGGTATATGCCCTTTGAAAAGGGCCAAAGGGCATACACCCTTTAGAGAAGACAAAGAGTCTTATCCAAAGGGTGTAAACCCTTTTGGAGTCAACAAAGGGCATTGATGGTTTTACCCATTTGTATCTACCACCACAAAAGACATGCATGATTTTTAAAAACACAATCACCCTTCGTGGTTCATGAATTTTGGTTATTTGTCCATGAAATTGACTCATTCATTTTACATTTTACAAAATCCAAACTCATTTTTACTATTGAAACTATGTAAATTTTTCAATTATTATATTCACTTTATTTCAATCACTATAGATTCTTCAAATTTTATTCTACACTTTGACTTGTTTCAGTAAAGATAAGTAATTGGGTCAGGTAGTTATCACAAAAGATGAATTAAGGAGCTAAAAAATGAGTAAATTTAAGTGAAAAGAGAAAAATAAATAAAAATAAAAGTAGATAGGAGAACATCCATAAGAGCTTCTGGGCAAGGTGAAGGTACATCTTCCACACCAAGTAATATTTCAAATGAAAATAACATGCCCAATTCAATATAATTTAATTTAGATATTTTTTCAAATGAGATAAGTGAACTTAATCAATCCTTGTTGAATGATGAAATTCAAAATATGGAACATGTAATTAATGAATATGTATTGATTGATGAAACACATAGTGAAACACAATATGATGAAACACCCATCCACAATGAAGTTTCTAAGAATGAAGATAATCAACATCAATTAATGACACTAATTCATCTCTCTCCTAATGAAGAGGAATTCAATCCGCATGTAGGGTCTAATTTACTTAGCCAACATTCTAATATACCTTCTATGTTTGAAGTGGTAACACCATCTAATGTAATACAAAATATAGCTCGTAGACCCACACCTCCAAAGATAATGAAATATACATTGAGGTATTTGGTTGAATAAATGAGAAAATACTAGAACCTATGGAAGATAATATGTCAAAAATATCAATTCAATATCATGCTCAACACGTATGGGACTATGCATTTGAGAATAAAAACCATACAAAACGATGTCAATTATTTGTTCAATTATTAAAAATGTAAAGAATGCACCATGTGATGCATAGTTTAGGATTAAGAACAAGTAATATGGAGGGAAACAATAATGCAATAATAAATAATCTATTTAATGCAATAGGCAATAGAACTAAAAAAATATAGTAATGTGGAAATATGAGTAATATAATAATCTAGAGTGAGTAAGTTAACATCTAAATCTCTATTTCTTAGTCAAACAAGTACATCATTAAAATTGAGTAAGAAAACTCTAATAAATGCCATAAAAAGAAGAATAAGTTTTTATGAACCTTCACACACATATTGTTGGGTGTTTAGTGGTAGACTTATAAGAAAAGATAACAAGACATTTGATTGAAATTTGTTGGCATAACAACACAAGGGTCTCATATAATGTAAAAGATATTTTTAAAAGAAGAAAAGGTTAAAAAAACCATAAACCATATGCAAAATATTTCTTGGACTTGACCCAAACATAACTATATAAAATGTTTATTGAAAAAATTAATGGGTAATTGATAATTATCCAAAGTTCATTTGATGCAAGCCTTTTTATGTTAAAACCAATCAAATATAGATGACATGTTATTGTAAGATTCATATTGAATTTGCTCTGCATTTTGATGTTTTTTATCATATATGTTGTACTTTACATATCGACAAGATTATGTAGGAATGTATGGTGTCTTCCCCACCTAAAACATCAAGAGAGTTAATCCCAAGTATTTTCTATCAAAGACTTGAGGGATTTTTTTTTTCCAAAGAACATTTAGATGGAATATGTAACACTTTTGGTAGTTTTTAAATTTTGACAAGCTATATATATGAAAAAATTTCACATGAATTTGGAAATCAACTAATTGATTTTAAGAAGTATAAATCTTTAAAAAATGTTTTAAAAGATGGAAAAGGGTCATCATTATGAGGTGGTTACAAACCAAGTATTTGTATATAGTTTCATGTCTGTAAAAAAGAATAAAATATACTAATATGCAAGACACACACACAAAGCAAAATAGTTAGATAATCAATTCTAAGTATGTAAGGATAACTTACCAATTGGCACCATTGTTTTGGTTGTGGACTTTGCTCAAAACTACACACTATAACCATAGAATGAGGTTCAATCACATGACTATAATTTTTTTAAGTTGGAATTTTTGTGCATATTACATTCAGACATAATCCTAATAGCACAGATGATAACAAAAATATTTTGAGGGAGTACCATTTTTATATAAGCAATGATAGATCACATTCTCCAATATTTGTCCAAGGCTATTTTGAGTTATTTTATATAAATATGAATTTAAGAGAAATCATGTTTGATACCCATTACATTTGGTCAGATAATTGTGTAAGATAGTTTAAGAATTCTCAAATGTTTTACTAGTTAAGTAGGATCCATATGAAGAATGAGGTTCAACATTTTTGGAGTTTCTTTGAGGTTGGGCATGAAAAAGGGGAATTTGATGGTGTAGGTGCATGTGTAAAAATAACCCTTAAAAAATAATACGTAAATCACAAGGATGGTGCTAATTTTATTAATGCTTCAAGTATTATGACTTAATGTATCTCATGAATCAGATAAATATTTTCATGTGATAAAATTATTCTGGTTAATAGAGGAAAAATATAAGACAATGTATAAAGATTGCATTACATTACCTGAATCTAGTGTTTTCCACTCCATTTGAAGTTCAATTTCTAGTTCATAGATTATGTATACTAGGGATATGACCTTATTTTGTTTAGACTGTATAGAATTTAATTAGAATGTATGTGATTTAAAATAATTGGTTAATGAATGGTATTGCAAACCCCTAACACCTATGGAGACTTGTGATTCATTTCAACCATTGTGGGATCATGAAATGACATCATCAATTGAATTTGACAACATCTCAAATATTTTACAACTAGGTATAATTTATTAATAATTTAAATGTAACCTTAGTTCTATTAGTGATATCTTACTTTTTTCCTACACGTCCTTACAAATTGATTATATTTTTAATTGCAAGGTAAGTTTTTAGAGTAATCACACTTGATGATAATGATGAGAGAACATACCACTACTTGTCTCATTGTGTAGAGACAAAAAAAATTAACCAAAACTGTCATAGATATAGAAGACCTAGTTTATCCTACTAGATCCATGTTGGTTATTGGAACTTGGCTTCATAAACACTATTATAAAAAACTAAGACAATGGTTATTTGAGAAGCTTGGTGCTTCATCATTAAAATTTGGTTATCATTACAAATATTCAAATAATTAAATATTTTGGAAAGCCTCTAAACTAAATTTTATGGAAATTTCTTGAACCCAATCATAAAACAATTCTTAAAACAATAAAAAATAGAGTTGATCCTCAAGGTACATTGGATTGACTTGGTAAGGATAGTTTTCAATGCGACTAGCATTTCAAATTTCTAAAGTGAACTTATTTTATTTACTATATTTTAATTTTGAATTGTTTTTATCGTTATGTGTTTATTTATATTTGAAATTTTTACTAACAATTTTAATGTAGGTTAGTGGTACTAGATGAACTTCAACCTTTATGTGTTGGTGTTGTGAGTAGAGAATATTATATTCTTGAATAAAGAGAAGGCTAAAAATAATACATATTAAGTAGATAAATGTGGGATATAATCCTCTATGGGATATGTATAAGACTTTCCTATACAATTGTAGGATTTGATAGTTTAGCTCTACCCCTCAAAGTTTTTCTCTACCACTCACAATTCTCCTATAATGTGCAAAGAATTTTGGTCTATTTTTACACTTAGGGATGAGAATATTATCTCAAGGGATGTATTTTATTGACTATAAATTTTGGTCTTGAGTCCTGATAAAGAGTGGAGGGGGGAATTTTAGTGTTCATATACCCATTTGAATGTGTCTGTGAATATGGTTCATTGAGTGAGTCAAAAGATATGCCTCCCACTGACTAACTTTTATCCATTAAGAGATATTTATATGTGATATAAAATGATTTTCCATGTCTCATTCATATTTATCAAGGGATAATCCTTTGGGGGTGCTTAGAGGACTCACCCATATGACTGTAAGATCTGATGGTTCATCTATACCCATCACGGTTCTCTTGTAATGCATGGTGGAAGTTCCATCTATCTATATTCTCATGGATGAGAAGATTATCTTGAGGGATGCAACTAATTGACTGTAACTTTAAGTCTTGGGGCTTGATGGGGAGTGGAGCGGGCCATTATAGTGTTAAAATACCCATCTAGATGTGTCCACAAATATGATTCATCAATTAGGATAACGAGTCACAAGATACACCTCCCACTGACCAACTATTGGTCCCTTAAGAGAGATTTTTTTATGAGAGAAAAATAATTTCCATGTATTTATAATCTCAAGTGAGGGATAACTATTTATGGGTTATTTGAGGACTCATTCATGTAACTATAAGAGTTGACGGTTCATCTCTAACCCTCATGCTTCTTTTGTAATGCACGGTGGATGTTCAGTCTATTTGAACTCTTAGGGACAAGAATATTCTCTTAAGGGATGCATCTGACCAACTGAAATTTCAATATTGGGGCCTAATAGATGGTATAAGGGCGTAATTATAGCACTAAAACATCCATCTAAATGCATCTGTGAAAATGATTCATCGATTGGGATAGCAAGTGAGAAGATACACCTCTAACTAACCAACTTTTGGTCTCTTAAGAGAGATTTGGTTGTGATTAAAAAATAATTATGGTGTCTTTATCATTTTGGGTGAGAGATAATAATTTTATGGGTGCTTATAGGACTCACTCATGCCACTTTAGGAGCTGACAATTCATCTCTATCCATCATGGTTTTCCTACAATGTGTGGTTAAAGTTTGGCATGTTTGCACTCTCAAGGATGAGAAGATTATCTTAAAAAATATACCTAAACAACTAAAAATTCAGTCTTAGGGCTTGATGGATAGTGGATTAAATATATTATATCATTAAAATACCCATTCATATGTGTTTTCAAAGATATTTTATCGATTGGGATAGTGAGGCAGAAAATATGCTCCCATAAACCAACTTTTCGTCCTTTAAGAGAGATTTCGCTATGAGAGAAAACTCATTACCATGTATCATTCATATTGAGTGAAGAATAATCCTATGGGGGTGCTTAAAATACTCACTCATACAACTATAGTAGCTAATTATTCATCTCTACCCCTCATGGTTCTCCTATAACACACGATGGAAGTTCAATTCATTTGCATTTTAACAGATGAGAAAATTCTCTTTAGGGATGTGTCTAATCAAATTTAAAATTCAATTTAAAGGCCTAATATATATTTAATGGTGTCCATTATAAAATTGAAATTCCTATCTAGATGTGTCCACAAAAATGGTTTAATGATTGGGCTAGCGAGTTAGAAGATACACCTCCCACTTACCAACTTTTGGTCCCTGAAGAGAAATTTAGCTGAAAGAGAAAACTCATTATCATGTCTCTCTCATTATGAGTGAAATATAATCCTCAATGGGATGATTAGAGGATTAACCCATGTAACTTAAGGAGCTAGCAGTTCATCTCTACCCCTCACATTTCTCCAGCAATGCACGATGGAAGTTTGGTATTTTTGCACTCTCAATGATAAAAAGATTCTCTTAAGGAATGCATCTAAATGAATGAAAATTTATATCCTAGGGTTTTATAGAGAGTATAAGGGTCATTGAAATGTTAAAACACCCATATAAATGAATCTGTGAATATGGTTCATTGATTATGCTAGTGATTCAAAAGATATACCTCTCACTAACCAAATTTTTGTTAGGGTGTGGAGCTAAAAGCTTCAACCTTTGCAAACTAGGAACAGATGGTTGCTGAGTTCTACAGGAACCGGCGTCGGCAGCATGACCGATGTCGGTAGAAACCAGTGCAAAAGGCCACCGGCGATGGCAGGAAGTCGGCCGACGTCGGCAGAACCAGACCAGCAGGGACCGACGTCGGTCGCCTGTGTGTTCCCAAAGTGTTCGTTTCACGGACAGTTAGTTAAGTGAATGATGAGTTTGCATGTTAAGACCAGCCAGAGTCTTGGGTTGCGAGGATAATTGTCTAAATTAAGAGTCTAAGTTAGTGTTTGAGTTAGGGATCTATTTATAGACCCATTGGCATGTATTGTTTAAGGCATGAGATAGAAAGGAAGAGTTCCTTCTAGTTGTAAGATCTATGAGTTGCAGGTTGTTGCAAGCTCATTGGTGATCTACATGTAAGTTTGGTCTTTGAATTGCAGGTTGCAGGTTCATGAGAGATCAGCTTGAAGTGCTATAGAGTGCTTGGTGTACCGGCAGGGTTATTACTGACTGGTTGGTGAGGTGAACACCAATTCTGTGTGTGAGTTGGTTGTTGGGACCGTTTTTGTGTAGGAGAGTGTGTGTGAGAAGAATTACTGTACACTTGAGGTGTGGCGAATCTCTGTAAGGTGAAAGAGTGTGGCGGCTCTTTGATGTATTATTTTCTGTATAGTGTTAATACAAGATAGTGTATTGTCTCTCATATTCTGTGCTATTGGTGAATTCTAGTTACTTGTGTTTCTGGTTATTTCCACATATTCAATTGCTTATATTTGGTAATCATACTGTGCTCTATCTGAGGAGCAAGATCCTAACGAGTGGTGTCAGAACATGTTTGTTGTTCTAGATTCCTAACAATTTTAGTCCCTTAAGAGAGATTTAGTTGTGATAGAAAAATCATTACCATGTATTGGTCATATTAAGTGAGGGAGAATAATATTAGGGGTGATTAAAATACTCACCCATGTAACTATAGGAACTAATGGTTCATCTCTACCCCTCACAGTTCTCCTAAAATGTATGGTAGAAGTTTAATCTATTTGCACTATTAGGGACAAGAAGATTATGTTAAGGGATTCATCCGGCCAAATGTAACTTTCAATCTTGGTGCTTGACATAAATTAGAGGGGCACCATTATAGCATTAAAATTCCCCTTCAAATGTGTCTACAAAGATGGTTCATTGATTGGGCTAGTGAGTCAAAAGATATGCCTCCCATTGACCAACTTTTGGTCCCTTAAGAGATATTTAGCAATGAGATAAAACTCATTGCCATGTGTCACTCATCATGATATGGAGAGAATTATCTAGGGGAATTACCAATGAAATTTTAATATTTGATGTCTTGTCTCTATCCCTCACAATTCTCTTATAATGCACAATGGAAGTTTACTCAATGTTCCCATTCAAGGATGAGAATATTTTCTTGAGAGATGCATTCGAACAACTACAAATTTCAGTCTCAAGGACTAACATAGAGTATATGGGGACCATTATAACATTAAAATTTATAGGCATGTCCATGTAGATGGTGTTTTAATTGTGCTAACAAGTCACAAGATATGCCTTCCACAGACCAACTTTTGGTCCCTTAAGAGAGATTTAGTTGTGAGAGAAAACTCATTTTCATGTATTGATCATTCTAAACTTGAGAGAATAATTTGGGGGTGATTATGAGACTCATTCATGCAACTTTACAAGCTGATATCTCATCTCTAACCCTCACAGTTCTCTTGAAATGCATGGTAGAAGTTCATTCAATTTTCCCACTCAGGGACGAGAATATTCTCTTAAGGGATACATCTCACCAACTACAAATTTTAGTCTTTGAGCATGATATATAGCATAAGGGGCTCATTATAGTATTAAAATACCATTTAGATGCATATATGTATATGGTTTGCCAATTGGGATAATGACTCACAAGATACACCTCTCATAGACCAACTTTTGGTCTCTTAAGAGAGTTTTAGCTGTGAGATAAAACTTGTTGCCACATCTTACTCATATTGTGCTAGGGAGAATCCTTAGGGGGTGCTTATAGGACTCACCCATGCAACTATAGGAGTTGATGTATCATCTCTACACCTCATGGTTGTCCTATAATGCATGGTAAAAGTTCACTCAAATTTCCACTCAAGGACAAGAAGATTCTCTTGAACGATGCATCTAGTCAATTATAACTTTCAATCATTGGGCATGAAGGAAAATGGAGGGGGGGAATTATAACATTAAAACACCCATATAATAATGTCTACATATATGGTTTATTGATTGGGATAACAAGTCACAAGATACACCTCCCACATACCATATTTTGGTCCCTTAAGAGAGATTTGGTTGGCAAGGAAAAATCATTGTCATGTCTCGCTAATCTTGAGATAGGGATAATAATTAGGGGTACTTGTAAGACTCACCTATGTAACTGTAAGAGCTAATAGCTCATATTTATCCCTCATGGTTATCTTGCAACACGTGATGAATGTTCACTCAGTTTTCCACTCAGGGATGAGAAGATTATCTTGAGAGATGCAACTATAGGTTAATTGACATTTCTAAATAGATCTCTCAAGAAAGAAAGATGATAGTTGGCTATTATTTATTAATGGAGGATATTTATATACACATGTTATGAAAACAAAATATGTCTACAATTTTGACAAAATGTCTTTCTACTTTATTTCTTTTGGTCTCTCTTCCTAGAACTCTACGATAATGGTTATTTGTGGACATTAATATAATTTTATTTTTTTAATGAAATATATGATAATGATAAGAAACCATCACATGGATAAAAAATCATCACATAGACGTGAACAAAAAAATGACTTCATTGTACTCATTATAACACTAGTACATCAATTTCATGATAGTTAATCATTTAAACTATCTATGAACATGTTCAACAAATAATAATGACATATTTAAGAAATAAATATGTATATATAAATTATAAAAATATATGATTCACATCTAAATATGTCAAATAGTATATATGTGTATGCAAGTTATGTCATAATGACATAAAAAATAGGGCATATATTGAGATACAATCTAGACCATAACATGCAGCTATAAAAAAATGTGCCATATAGGCATACAATGTGAGCCATATAGTCATACAAAATAGATTGTGCCTACAACTAGACCTCTAGCACAACAACTAGCTCACCTGCTCATCATTGCCTCCAAATAAATTGTTTTTCCTTTCCATAGATGTATACTTAGGGGTATTTCATGACTCATTACAGGGATAAACTCTCCTCTCAACATTTGAAGCATCGAATGTCTCTATCACAACCTCAAAAAATTATGGCATCTGCACAACATATGAAATATAAATTTTAATGCATTAAAATGATATAGTTACCATGAAATTGTTTTTGTAACAAGGTGATTTTGGACTCACCATATGCCATCTAAATGATTATTTTGGGATACATGATTGTGAATATATATGTGATGGAGAATCTTATGGAGCATACATATATCATTAGATCTAGATGTGCAAATAAATATAAACATGATGTTGTAGAAAAGTCCTTGTCAAGGGGGTGCAAAGTTGTTTTAGTTAGTTTTGAACTCCTTAAAACCAAGAGCAAGCATGGGATATTCTCATATCACTCAACATTTAACACTCAATTTTGTTGGCATCTGATTACATAAGGCACAAACCTTATGTGCTCACTCGACGCGCAACAGAGAAAGGACCTAGGCCTGCATTGGGCTAGTTGTGCCATGGCAAAAGATTTCACTTATAGGACTTGGTCATTTCAAAATAGGCTTTTGGTAGATTCATTGGCGTAAGCCTTTTATGGGCTAAGCCTGATATTCTAAGGCACAAGCCTATTTTAGGGTGGTTATATAGTCTTAAGGGTGTAAGCCTTTAATTCACTAAGCTTAACATCATATTGGCACTTTGAAAGTTTAATGGAATGCTCTTGCTTCTAGTTTTCATGCTTAGGCTAGCACTTCTAGTAAGGGTATCAACATTTGGCACATGATCTTTCTATACTTGGGCTATTCCCATAAGATATGCTGGCATCATTGATTAACATAGAGACACCATTAATGACATAAACCTGAAGCTTACATACACCTTACTTAACATAATTGAAGTGAACTTATAGCACTATATTTGTAATTAAATAACAATGTAAGGATGTATAAACTAGATAACATAATGTATACCATAACCATTATTTGTCATTGCTTAAAGATAAAATTAAACAAAATAGAGTCCATAGTAACTGAAATAGAATAAACACTCACTCAAACTAATTAATGACCTAGAGGCTCATAGGTGAGCTTGGGCATATACAAGTTGGGCCCTAATGTCATCCATGTTATATCTCTTACTAATGGTAGCCATAATGTATGCAGAGTATGTCTAGTTCTAATTATCCAGATTTTTGTTGCATTCAATTTGCATCCCTGCCTCACTAGTTTGAACTCCTTTTAATAGCCTATAGGAACATATTTTACCAAATTAGAGTTATGCACATCAAGTGTTAAGCTGGAGCCCAAGTAATCATTCCATCAGCTCCAACCCCTTATACCCTTCACACTACAGTCATCATGAGTTACCACTCCTCAAAATTCCCTAAATATCTAGGCAATAATTAACCACCTAAAAATTGGCATAAGATGTTCTTTGATTCCTCCAGCTGGTGCCAAGATACCAAAATAGCAATCATGCCAAGTAATTACCTCGCATGAGAAGTTTATCATGTTGGTGTGGATCCATATTTAACAAAATAGGGTCCCAACATTACCCCATACAAAATTGTTAGTCTACCTTCAGACTAGTTTGTCAAAGCCTTTGGTATGTAGAATTCGGGCTCCTTAAGCTCAGTGCTAAAGTCTTCAAATACCTTGATAGTGAGCTTGATATCTTCAGTGACACTGTCTATTTCTATGGAGGTGGTGCTAAGTACGAGTACATCTATCTTCTCTAATTCCTTCTTGAAGGCCTCTAGACTTGCCTTAGCTTTTATCATTCTTTCATCTAAGATTGATCCTTGATCATAGTCATTAGTTTGTAAGGCACAAAATATTGATTCTAGGTTTTGTTCTTGATCCTTTATCTGTGTGTTCAATGCATTAACCTTTCCCATTATCTGTGTGTGCTTTGCCTTGCTCATAGTGTAAAATTGCATCATCAACTCCTCCTCTCATTTTACCTACTTGAGGCACACGCCTATGACTAATGCCTGGTTGGAGAAGCTCAAGAAGATGGCATCAACTGCATCTACAAATTATTTAATATTTGTGCAGAGGTCATCTACCTCTTCAAACTTGGCAACTAGTTCTTTTTGTAGTATGGTACAGGGATATTCTTCTTCTTCTTACACTGACTCTAGTTTCATACTTGTGAGCATATTTTTCACTAGCACACAAACTTTATCAACCTCAAAGAGGTTTAATGTATCAATTCTGACTAGGAGTGATGGTTTATCCATCTCTATGCACTTGTATATTTGCTTTAGTTTGAATTTCATGGCCTATACTTCATCTTCAACATCCTTACAAAGTTTATTCCTTCTCTTTGCTCTACCATAATTGATGATATTTTTGTGTACAACTTTTGTGGCCATCTAAATAAGTGCATTACAAAATTATGATGAGAGAGTCATGCCCTTCCTCTAGTTCATCTGCACCCAATATGGCCTTAAGAGTAGAGTGTAAGAAGAAGAAGAATATCCCTGTACCATACTACAAGAAGAATAAAAAATAGAGTTGGCCATCATTGAGGAAAAATTCATGGAGTTGATCATCATAGAAAAAGTATAGAATGGGTGGATGGATAGAGATTGATATATGTTTAACTTCATGCCCCTTGATGCTACCACAACCAAGATGTGCAAATAGATTGCATTTATGTATGATAGCTTCATGGATGAGCCTCACTTTGAAATGACTCATAAGGCTATATTGGGTGTAGATGAACCAGAGGAAGGGCATGAATAAGTAGAGGTCCTCTAAATAAGTGCATCTACACAGGGGTTTATGATGAGAGAGTCATGCCCTTCCTCTGGTTCATCTACACCCAATATGGCCTTATGAGTCACTTCAAAGTGAGGCTCATCCATGAAGCTATCAAACATAAATGCAATCTATTTGCACATCTTGGTTGTGGTAGCATCAAGGGGCATGAATTTAAAGATATATAAATCTTTATCCATCCACCCCTTCTATACTTTTTCTATGATGATCAACTCCATGAATTTTTCCTCAATGATGGCCAACTCTATTTTTTATTCTTCCTCATCATTGACACCATCAATTTATTTGACACTTTCCTCCGAGGACTCAGCGTCTTATTCTGCAAGGGGTTCTTCCTTAGAATTTTCCCCTTTATCTAATTTTTTTCCTAGGGTTTTTCAATGCTCACCTTCAGGTCTATTCCCTTGGTGCCAGCTCCACCTTGTTCCTATTCATGTTAGGGTCTCCTTTTTATTTTCCAAGGCACCAGTATCACCTTCCTTTTCTTAAGGTGACCATTCACTACTTGGGCATGATTTTTATATAGCTTTATCTACATTTTTGGTGGGGGTGATAGGCACTTTCTTGGTTTTCTCAATGGTTGGTCCCACGCTTGTGGGAACCTTATTTATCTTCTACTCTCTCTTATCCCTCTCTTCCTTGGCCTTTTCTTCCTCAACCTTAGCCTTCTTAATATATGCCTCACTCATGCTCATTTCCTTCCATGCCTTCCTCTTCTTCTCCATCACCAGTGCCATCTCAATTTCTTCCTCACTATGGATAATTTTATTCCATAACCTTATCTTCTCTTCATTTGTTTGTGGAGGCTATGTGGGGTTTCTCTAGATGAGGTGCTGACTGACTTCTCTACTTTCTTAAGGACAGTGGTTGTGTCACTTTGGAGGGATTCTTGCACATCCATGGCATTGGGTTCATCATCTACTTTTTATTCTTACACAATGAACACTTTTATTCCTTCTTCTTCCCCTTCCTTTGTCTCTTCCTCCCTTCCTCGCATGTGGGCATCTTCCTCCTCCATTTATGCCATATTTATTTTAGGGAGCATAATGGGTGCCTTAAACTTTTTCTTTTTCTTCTTATTACTAGAGGAAGCAGTCTCTAGTGTGAAGGTCACACACTTATTTAGTGATGATGGAGTTACTTATTTGCCAGAGGTGATCATCAACATGATGTGCTCTTGAATTTATTCAAGTGCCTCTCCTCAATTTTTTTTGGGAGACTTTTGTTGCATTGGTGGCATGGGATTCCCTTTGTTGTTGATCTAGAAGGGGAAATCATCATCTTTTTCAAGGTCTATGCCCTTATTCTGTAGCTTCATCTCATAATACAACATGAACGTGCACCTATTTATAACTTCCCTATAGAGGGGATGGAGGTCCATGCAGTCAGAGTCATCCTCCTCCTTTGTGGATTTCTCTCTTGGGAGCACATACTAGCACCTCAACCTAATTCTTTCTCATTCCATGGCCTTCATCAATATCTCCAACTATTTCATGTTTGGAATTATCTTTAGCACCACCACAAAAAATTTCAAAAAAAACACATAAGGTAGCTTCAGCCAATTGGAGAGGTTTTCATCTATGAGTGCTAGGTGTACTACATAGAAGTATTGCATGATGGTGAAGGTCATCATGCCAAATAGGTGCTATGGGAGCTCCTTTGGGATATGCCATTAAATCCTGAATGCCTATATGTATCAAGTGCACAACCCCAGTACTATGGTCTTATATTTTTGGGAGGAGGGTGGGTAAGTGAAGTCTTGGTACTTTAGTTCTAGGGAGTCCTTGTGCACTAAGAAGACCCAAAGATTGTCTTCATCACCATCGAGCATGTTTATATGATCCATTAATATAAATATTAACATAGACCCCCACTTGAATGTCTCTCACACCTTGTGACACTCCAACATGTTCTTCACCATCTCCTCAGTAATGAATTTTGCAATGTTGAACTTGACCCCTTGTGCCATGTGGTGGGTGATGCACAAGTAGGTTTTACTGATGTTCATCCACTAGGGCATAGATTGGAGCTTATGAGGCACACCATGTCCCTTGTTCTAGGGTCCTTTATGTCCTTGATTACGAATGTTAACCCTACCTTATAGTAACCAAGTAGTTTTGACACCCTCTCTACCTTTACATCATCTTCCATCATCAGGCGGATGTTTATGCCTGAGCCTAGGAGACTAATGATTCTATTGATGAGGCATGTCGACATCAACATGCACCTCCCTAAAGAATAGAAGTGATCCTCATGGATGTGTGAGAGAATGAATTGTACTAAGTCCTTTGAATTGCTAAAACTTGACAACTCATACAACTAGGTTGTACTAATGGTCACAAGCCTGTATCAAATGGAGACATCAAACAACACCATGCCCACCTCCGTATTTACTCCTATGTCAACCACCTAGTCCTAGTTGAGTTCCTACATGTTTCTCAATGTATTATGGTTGTATTATTTCAACTTATAGGTGTGCATGAAAGATACCCAAGTCTCCCCCATTATAACTTCAGGGGGAACTGCATTTCTCTATATGATAGTTTTGTGATTGCCTTAAGGTCAATCTTAATGATGCTAACTCCTTAAAATGGCTACACCATATTCTTAATAGTGGTTATTTGTTTTATCATCCATGCCTTATTGGCATCTTTTTACACCTATGGTGGACCAAAACTCAATCATTTCTTACCCATTCAAAACTAGTTAGTGTTGAAGCACAGTCTATTGATCTTCTGAAGCCTATAATGTTTTTTCACATTTATTTACAATCATGGGGTTTATGATTGTGACTTAATCTATCAAGCTTCTGACATCGTTAATGATAGCCTTGATATCACTCTATATTTATTCTATCTTGATCTCTCACAATTATTTTCTCACACACCTCTATTCCAATCTCAAATGGAACACAATCTCTCTCCCTATCCAATCATTCTCATTTGGTGAATGTGGGTGCTCAGGTTTATCTATGGTAGCATTTGATAGCTTCAACTCTAGTTCTATGCTCAAATTCACTCAAGGTTTGTAACCTAATATAATTGATCATTCTCTCTTTTATACCTTAATCTCATCTACCTTATTGATTGCAGGTGAGTAATGGCATGGTAGTGCATGGATTTCCTAAAATCTGCTAAACCCAAAAAATCCAAAAAAATCACTTCCACATTCACATTTATTATATATCTTTGTGCTTCTACCATCACCTCATTAACTTATCTTAATGGTTTTTTTGATGAAGTGACTGGTGATTCAAATGGTCACTTACCACTTACCGTTGGGTGGATGCCAGCTTGTCTTGACGATGTTCCTCCTGTGCTTCATCCACCTTGGCGTGACCTTCATCCTTCTTATGGTAACTTGGGTGAAACGCTTCACATTCATATAATTTAGATTCCTCGGTTCCATCTCCTCTTTCAACTTCACTTTATTTCAAGTGCACTTCCATGCCTTGGTCAATTTCTTACACTTTTATCTCTTGCCTTGGCCTCTCCTACCCCATACAAATTTTTGTGTTTGTCCTCCAAGTTTCTTGTGCACTTAACATCTTGTGCACCTCATTTTTATATATTATGCATGAGCATGCTATGCACCTCCCTTTGTCACTTGGTACTCACATTTTTCCAAGTCTAGAAAACTCCATGTGCCCAAAAACTTAGTTGTCTAGCCTCAGGAACTTAGAAAGCAACCATGTTTGACTCACCCAATTAGAGTTATGCGTGTAAGTAATAGAAGAGTTCTCTTATGGGCCTAAAATTTCATCACTTATTCACTTAATGTTAATAAAAACATAACAACATAAAACATAAGGAAATGTTTGGATTACACCTAAAGTTATTTTGATCAATATAACACAACCAACTTATGACTAGGAAGTTAGTGTTTGATGGTGTAAGATCCATTCTACTATCTGTAAGGCTTCAATCAGTTTCTATTGAAATGCTCAAGGAATGAACACCCCTAAATGAGCATAGCTTTCATGCACCTATATCCAATATGCCATGGATGATATAAGGGCCCATCTTCCTAATCTATAGCTTGCCTGGGTGCTTAAAGTACTTGGAGTCATGGAAAAAGACCAATGTTACTTCAGTAAGTACCTTAAACTTAATATGCTTGTCATGCCACATCTTTTAGCATGCCTTCTCTACCTGTTGGCTCCATCTTGGTTGGGTACATGTCTCATCAAAGTGTTCCAAATCTTCTATCCATGCACTCAAGGACTCTTAGTCATCCAAATGACCAATACACATAATGCATAATGAGGGCACTATGAACTCCATTGGTAAAAAAGCCTCTACACCAAACACTAGTTGGAATGATGTAGCCTTGTTCATGTGCTTGTAGGTAGTATGGTAGGCCCGTAATACTACTAATACCCAATCATCCCAATATTTGTGACCAACATCACATATCTTTATTAGGCACATTACTAATATCTTATTGAATGCCTCAGTAGTGTCATTTTCTTGTGTATAATAAGGAATTGTATTATGGTGTGCCACCATGTATTCAATCAAAAATATTTTCATAGTTTTATTGATGAAGTGTGTGCCTTTATCCCTAGTCAGACTAAGTGGGCACCCATAACAATTGATGATGTTCTCTTAGATGAACCTTGTTGTGGTGGTAGCTATGTAGTTTTTGGTAGGTGCTACCTCGGCCCACTTAGTGAAGTAATCTATGGCCATACAAATATATCACATGCCTATGCACCTTGTAGTAAGAGTAATTGGCCCAACAAAATCAATGGCCCATTTTTCAAATGGCAACTAGGAAAGAATAGGAATGAGCAACATCTCATCCTCATGGTTTGGTTTTCTTTTATGTTGGTAGATGTCACATGCCTTGGCATACTCTTTCACATCTTGGAATAGACTTGGCCACCACAAGCTTGATTTTAGCACCTTGTACATTGTAGCATCTCCAACGTAATGGCCTCCTACTATCCCATCATGAACTTATTATAAGATAGAATCCCTTTCATGTTCTAAGACACATTGGTGCATGACTTCATCATGGCTCAATTTGTGTAATTCCTCACTAATGATCTAAAATGGGGTGACATTAATTGTGAGCTAATTCTTCTCTTTGGTTGTTATAGTCTGGGTTGCATATCTAGATGTTAAAAAAGTGACGATCTCTACCAAGTCCTTGGGGATACACTAGACCCTATATAATTGCACATCTGACATATCATCCTAAATAGGTGTATCCATATTGCTAGAGTCAATGCAAGATAAATGATCTAGGTCCAAGTTCTATTTTTAAGGCTTTACTACAACCGAGAACTATAATTCTTGGAATAGAATATCCATTTACAAATGTGACCATAGAGAATGGGCTTGTTAAAAAGGTACTTAAGTGCCTCATGATCAGTGAAGAAGATGAATGGGGTCACCAACAAGTATTGCCTAAATTTCTATAGGGCATAGACCATGACAAGAACCTCGTGCTTAGTTTTTTTATAGTTCTACTCTATTTGGGTCAGTTTCTTACTGGTGAAGGATATGGGATGATCCATTTTGATTTTGCCTAGTTACACCAGAATGGTGCCAATTGTAGAACTAGATGTATTGACATAGATGTGGAATGGAGTCATTTAGTCAAAAAAAATTAATATCGACACGCTAGCTAATTTGAGCTTCAAAGTTTCAAAGGCATTTTCTCATGTTGTGCCCCAATCGAAAGGGCCATCCTTGCACAAGAGCTCCTCTAGAGGCACCATAATCTTTGCATAGCTCCTTATGAAATTTATATAGTATTCATAATGGCTAAGAAAGGCATGAATGTCTTTATGCATTGAAAGGGTATGAAGTTTTAGGATAATTACAATCTTCACAAGATCAATGAGTAGACCATCTTTATAGATGATGTACCCGAGCAAGGTGCCAAATGATGTCAAAAAGATACAATTATTAAGGTTTAGGGATATCTGAAACTACTTATACCTCTCAAACATGAGGTGAAAGTTATCATAATGATCCTTCACTAGTTCATACATAGTCCAATCATCTAAATACACTTGGATAAACTTGTGAATGAAGTCCTTAAATACAATGATCACCACTCTAGAGAACATGGATGGTGCATAAGTGAGTCCAAAGGGCATCATGTTATATGTCAAATAACCCCATTCTATCATAAAGTTCATTTTAGCCTTGTCCTCCTCAATCTAGACTTGAGGGTATCCTAAGAACCCATCAGTGAAAGTGTATATTTTGTAGCCTATGACACCATCCAAGACTTTGTCAGTGAATGGGGTTAGGAAGGGGTCAGTGATCTAGTTGGTGTTTAACAGTCTACAATCAATGTAAACATGGATTTTCCCATCCTTATTGATGCTAATAACCATGGGGCTCACCCATTTATATTAAACGTAGGGTAGATGACACTTGTGTTAGGCATACCATCAATCTCCATTTTAAAATTAGCGGGAAGATTGGGGTTCATTCTGTAAGGGTGCTTCTTGATAGGTCTTACACCATCAAAAATCTTGATGCTCATATTCCCAAGGGATGGGTGGGTGACCTTCATATCTTGATAATTTTGAGGGAACAAGTCTTATAACTCCTTTAAGAGATCCATAATTCATGCCAGCTTTGTGTCAGACCAATATGTGCCCAAAGTAGCAATCTTTGGCTCCCATTTTGAGATGATGTCTATCTTAGTAGTTGCGAGTAGTGCACAGTGATTTTTATTCCTTTCCTAATGTGAGTCCTCAAATTTCCTACTACCCTTAGTTATTTCTATGCGAAGATGAATAGGGTCTTCTTCATCTAGAGTGTTATCCTCAACTTGGTGTACTAGCTTCCTTTCGTTTATTAGGTTTATCTAGTTACGTGCCTTTCATGTTTCATCATATTCATCATTAGATTCACTATTGAGGGTTTGTTCTTTAAATATTCTTGGGAATTCCATCCCCTTTTTTTTGAACATGTATTTCGGGTGCTCCTCCAAGAATGTAGTGTCCTCAAATACTGCCCTTTAAATTTCTTACAATGGCTCGATCATGTCAAGTTTTGCAAAGAAAAGGATAAGGTGTGCATGAACTTCTCCTTAAGGGCATCCCAATTGGATATCTCATGGCATGTTTTGTTGACAATGTACCATGTTTTCACCCACATCTTTAAGGTTATATAGAAGGTGTGAACCCATAGGTTCCTTGGGGCATTATCGCTGTAAATAGTCCATGTTTCCTTGCATAAGTGAACATGCATTGTAGGGTCATATTTTATAGAGTATATTGAGATGTACAAGTCCTCATTACTCTTCTTTAATCTAGTGAAAATGGATGATGTCACATCTTGCTAAGTTGGCAAGCTAGGCCTTTGTGTTACCCACCAATGAGTGGTAGTGCTCCATAATGTATACATTAGTGTGCCCATTATATAAAATTATTTGGGGATGCATGATTTGAGGTCACAGACATAATCTTCCACTAGATTTACCCCCTCATATCTTAGGAGCATTTCAATTTTACCTTTACTTAGGCAAAACACTCTCTTTCCCTTCTTATTGATGTATGGGACCCACCTCTTAGGAGTTTGATCAATCTGGACCTAACCTATTTTTACTAGTTTTAGTGCCTTCACCTACACTAAGTGACACTTTCAACCAGTGGTCTCATAAGCTTCCTCGACCCATCAGTCATAGGTAACATTGGTGGTATCTAAGGTTGATTATCTATCTTCCCAAGAAATCACACATTGATCATTAGGGTTGAGGGTCTCAGTGCCTTACACCATGATGTTATATATGCGATTGATCTCATCCTCAAGATCCACACTTTATACATAAGGGGGCCCTTGGTCACTTGAAAGGGGGATAAATACCCTCTCCTTACCATTTTCAAAAGTCATGTAGTGCTTCTTGAAGCTCATGTCTACATTGTTTGCATAACACCAAGGCCTTCCCAAAAGTGTTGGATAACTATCTTATTTGGCTAAATTAATTGCCTAAAAGTTAGTATAGAACTTGATGCCCATGATATATATAATGATGCTCGTTAGAATTTTGATTGGTTGCACTTGGGTCTTGTTGACCATAAAAATCACATGAGGGGAAGGCCTCAAGGTTGGCCTACCCATCTTCTCCCATGCATTATTTGTCAAAATATTGACCTTGGTGCCTATGTCCACAAGGACCTCACATACATACCATCCATCAATGGTGGCATTCACAAGGAGTTCTTGATCATACCCCACATTCTATATATGTCTCACTTCTTGTGTCCTTTCCATGTATGGCACAATGACTTCAATTGGCTTTTTCCCTGCATACTCCAAGAGTAATTTTTCAATATGGAAAACATTCCTTCTATCTAGAGGAGGCACAGGATCTTTATTATCTCTTGTATCTTAGCCTCCTAACTATATTGCTTCTTGTGGGAGGTGGTAACTTGCACTTTTAGGTCTTTCACTAGTTAGAATTCTCTTTATAGGTTTTATATTATGCTCAATGCTTGCTACAATATATCCTTCTGGCACGTAAGGTCAGGTTAAGACATAGTTTTGGGTTCAGGCCACATGATGCACTTAGTGTAACTCTATTCCCCATATTCTAAGCATAACTTAAGCATTGGCACAACTGGCATCTGAGTTGTGAATCCACTATGAGTAGTCATCTACACCTTGATTGTCTTTTTGCAAGTTAGTTATACCTTCGGATTCCACTTCTCCACTTTTGGCTTGAGCCTGATCATTATTGTACCCTTTCCTATGTCAGGCCTAACTTGGGTCAATTTATTATACAAATCAGGGCATTCCTTGACCTTATGGGTCCCTCCACAATAACCACATGTAGGATGTGTAGGGTAGTCATACTGATAATGTTATGTGGAACCACACTTGTAACATGAGTGGGGTGGGAACCTTCTACCACCGTATCCTCCACCTCACCTTCTAGAACCTCATTACATCCCATAGCCCATATTATACTAGACATAGCCTTCATTCCCTTAGTTATCTTATCCTTCAATTGTTGTAGTGGCCTACCTTATGCTTCACTCCATGTTCTCATGCATCTCATCAATCACCCTACAATCGGTTGTGGTATGGGTGTAGGCATTATAAAACTGACAATAAATGGTTGTGTTAACTTGGATTGTGCATTGTAATAATGGGAAATTATGAACATCATGCACCTCTCTATAGACTTCATAGCTTAGAATCAATGTGTGCACATTCCTTCGAGGGTATTTATTTAGGTTATGGCCTTTTGCTTCACAATTGGTGCACCATAATCCACTTTGAACATATTGTGATGAATTATAGGTAATCTTGTGTAGTTAAGAAGCCATGGATGCAATATATGCCTCTATGAATGGGCTGATCCAAGTATCAGTGCTTATTACTACCTCCACTTTGAGCATGACTTCAATCACTTTATGAGGTTGTGTAAAGGTCTTCATGGAAAATTCTCTTTTGAACATAACTAACAACCCTCCAATGAACCAATACATATGTTAGGAGGGGTAAATGTAATAAGGAATATTGGAAAGGAGAGTCTTAAACCTTGCATCATATAGTTGCATGCTCTTTGAGAGTCCTTGGTTAATCTATTTGAGTGTGGTGATGTTATGTTGTTCAAACTCTGATATATCGAATTCCTTCAAGAATGCTTCCTTCAGGGTGTCATAGTCAACCATGACTTGGTTAAGATCAAAACTATTATACCAAGTATGGGCAAAATCTAGGAAAGTGGTCATGAACTAGGTTACCTTGTGCTCCAATTGGGTTATACCCCAAGTACACCATTGTAGTTCACACTTTAGCACATGCTCTATAGAAATTTCCATGCCATGATACTCTAGCAAGTACATGGCCATTTCATAGAAGATATGTTATTAGGAGGTAACTAGAATCTAGGGAACTTGTCCCCCTAACATTTATTTGGGTGGCAGTCATCCAATGCTTCCAGCTACTAGGTTAAGCGTTAGCCCTATTATTAATATTGGTGTCATGGATGTTGAAGGCACATTACTACTCACTTTTGGTGCTGAACCACTTCTTATAAGTTGTTTCCCACTCTACATAGCTAACATTGGCTAAGTTGGTATACTTTCATTCACATTCTATTTTGGTGAGCTAGCACCCAATGGTCTAGAAGTAATCTCACCCAACTTCTTATAGGGAATAACTTATTCAATCACAAAATTATACTCCAAGTCTGCAAAATGTCCAAGGTCTATGTTGACAATAAGGTCAGTTATCACTCTTTTTCTTTCTTCAAGTGGGTGATCTAATGCATGAGCTTGCACTAAAGGATTAAAGGGGGTAGGCATATCTGGTGTGTCTTTAGTCACCAAAATTTGTAGAGACCTAATGCATTCTACACCCATAAATTGTTGAGATCAATCCATTGCTTCATTATTTCTCTCCTTACACTATGATATTTCAAGAGATCCTTCCCCATGCCCTTCTCACTCACAACAGGTTCTCTTGACACTTCCATATTTTAGATCTTCCATCAATCTGCACTGTCTATTATTATAAGTCTATTTTTTGATCTTTTGAGTGTCAATCTTCTCGTCTCCTTCTATTGTGCTTCACCTACACATCCCCTTCTCACCCCTTACACTACTCATATGTAGAAAAGTATTTAGCCTTCCACTCCCAAAGTTTCAAATCCATAATCCACCATTAGTTTCTTGAGTTTTGCACCAAACTCTTTCACAGATGTGTCTCTCAGTTAGTGAAAATTTTGATATTCTACTTGTATAGGGCACAAGTATGTTTAAACTACAAACTCAAGCATGTAACTATTCATCACTCCTTTCTACCATTTGTCTACTACTCTTGTCCAAGTGGCATCTAGGGTCTCAAGCCTCTCTAATCACTCCTTCATCCACTCATAACATTACCCATAACTTCATCTTTTGTGGGTTTCAAATGCATCTAAGCATTGATACACATGCTCAAGAAATTCATAGAAGAAGACCTAGTACAAAGCATGATACAGGTTGTTTTGAACCCATTTTCTCAGCTTTTATCCCTTACAAGTTGGATGCTTCAGTGTAAAGCTATCTTCCACTTGTTATAACCAGTGCTTGATGTTCTTGAGGGAGAGTCAAAGCATTGTTCTGTCACGCCATTACAACAACAAAATTTAACACAATACCTAACAATGAAACCAAAATGTTGCATAAAAGTCCTTGTCAAGGGGGTGTAAAGTTGTTTTAGTCAATTTTGGACACCTTACAACTAGGATCAAACATGGGATATTCTCGTAGCACTCAACATTTAACACTTAGTTGTGTTGGCATCAAATCACATAAGGCACAAGCCATATGTGCTCACTCAGAGTGTAGTAGAGAAAGGATTGGGGCCCACATTAGGATAATTATGCCATGGAATAAGTTTTCAATTATAAGACTTAGTAATTCCAACATAGGATTTTGGTAGATTCATTGGCACAAGCCTTTTTTTGGCTAGTCTTGATGGTATATAGGTGTAAGCCTATTTTGGGGTGGTTCTATAGTCTTAAGGGGGAAATCCTTTGCTTCACTATGCTTAACATCATATCAACACTTTGAAATTTCAAGGGAATACTCTTACTTCTAGTTTTCATGCTCAAGCTAGTGCTTCTAATAAGGGTATCAAATTTTAGCGCATGATCTTTCTATAATTAGGCTATTCCTGCAAGATATGCTAACATAATTGATTAACATAGGGACACCATTAATGATGTTAACCTGAAGCTTGCATACACCTTACTTAACCCAAAAAATTGAAATTATATCACTATAGTCATAATTAAATAACAATGTAAGAATGCATAAACAAGATAATATCATTTATACCATAACCACTCTTTATCATTACTTAAAGATCAAATTAACCAGAACATAGTTGATAGTAACTAAAATAAAGTAAACACTCGCTCAAACTAATTAACGACCTAGAGGCTCATCAACAAGCTTGGGCATTTACAAGTTGGGCCTTAATGGCATCCATGTTGTATCTATTACTAATGGTAGCCATAATGTATGCAGAGTATGTCTAGCTCCAATTCTCTAGAGCTTCATTGAATTCAATTCAATCCCTACCTCATTGGTTTGAGCTCCTTTTTATAGCCTATAGGAATATCTTCTTCCAAGCTGGAGATGTGCACATCAAGTGCCGAGTTGGATCCCAAGTAATCATTCCATCAGATCCATCCCCTTACACCCTTCATGCTGTAGTTGTCACATGTTACCACTCCTCAAAGATGCCCTAAAGATTTGGGTGCTAGTTAATTATCTTCCAATTGGCAACTATGTGCTTTGATTCCTTTAGGTGGTGCCAAGATACCAAAGTAACAATCATACCAAGTGATTGCATCATGCTAAGAATTTTGTCGTGTTGGTATGGATCCATACTTAATGAGATAGGATCCCAACACATGACATAAAGTATCATTACTTGAAGCTAAAAAATAATTTTATTATGTGTTATCACTAGTCTATGTCTTTGAATTAGGTGTTGTGGGGGAGATAGTGGATCTTGAGATGAAATTATAACATTAGTTAAATGTTGTTTTGATCTATGTGGGGTACCCATAACATCTCTCATCATCTATAAAACCAACAAATGAAAAAGGTCAATTATGAATAAAATAAAAATAAATGTAATTTAAGATAAATCAAAATTAATATTATTCCTTCTGTATATAAAGAAAAAGTGAGAAAGGGATAGAAAGAGAGAAAAATTCACACATATAAGTTTTCACACTAGAATATATTCACACATAAGAATTTACACTAAACAAATATAAGTCTTAAGAATGGGATAAAAGAATTCACACATATATAACATTTGAACACTCGTAATTCCCACTCTAATAATATTTTTTTTCCTCATAACGATATATTACATTTTACCATATATATATAATGTCTCAATACATTAAAATATAAAGGGACATGTCTCTTCGATATGCCATTTTTCCATATGTTATATCTCTATATCTTCTAGTCACTTTTCTACCATCTCTTCTCATATATGGTACATTTCATAATATTTTACGACATATATATTGTCTTTATACATTATAATATAAAGGGGCATATCTATTACATATGCCCACATTTCATCTAGATAGTTATATCATATTGTGAAGTATCATGTGATGTTAAACACAAATAGGCTTAGTACCACCCTATTTTATAGATATGTGTCATCAGTAAAGATGTTATGACATGCTTGGTGTTGTTGAGGTATATGAGAAAACCCATATCAATGAGATGAAGTATCCTCCTACCACTATTTTCTTAAGATTTAATTTTTTTCCTGTCCTTAAGACAAGAAAATGAAGAATCATATCAACTTAGGAGAGAATACCATTTGGTAGCACCAACTCAAAATATTCTAAGGAAAAACTAGCTAGTTATATCATATCATTATTTTTTACACAAAAATGGTATTGTTACTAAGTGGAAGAAGTGACAATGAGGGAGCTAACTAGTTAATTCCCTGTGTCTTATTTCACATGCCTTGAATTCAAGATGATCCCCTCCAAATGCCCTTTAGCAAGTGTGTCTAAAAAAAATAGCCATCACATAAAAAACATTGTATGCTTAGCTACCATTACTCAGTTAGAAAGGATCTCCTTGTATTTTCCAAACAACATCTTCTAGAAGGTGTCTCAATTTTGGAGAAGCTCGTCTATTGCATCACCTTTGCACAATATCTTCATCACAAATGTAATAATTTCTAACATTTTATTAGATGATAATTTTAAATCTCATTTCTCAAATGTGGGCATTGTCAATTACATTTCTTCGGTTCAAAACCACACCTTTGCATATGTTATGGGCACCATTAGTTTCATTAACCATGAATATGCAAGAACATTAAGGCTTATGAGAAATATGATGCCTATCATTATGAAATTATTCTTATGGAGTTCAAAATTGGTGTGAAAATTGTGTAAAATTGATCATATTTTATTTATTTTATTCTATTTAAATAAATTAACAACACAATCATGTAAATTTTTGATATAAAAGTTCTAACATGTAAGAATCTTCAGATTATAGGATAAGTCTTCTAGATAGTCTTGTTTTGCACCAATAAGTGACCTTATGATTGACTAACCATGCATAAAAAGCAAGTTCCTAATATCATAATGAACCAACGAACCAATAATACTAACTACAAGAATTATTTAGATGAATATGTAGATAACAAGCATAGAGATGTGGCTAGTATCACAAGAAATAATATAGGGAATTTATTTATGATCAAATTACATCAAAGCAAGCTTGTATTGATATAATTTTTTCTACATTAAATTGATAGCATATTGTGTAGCTAAGAATGAGATATATACCCTGGACTAAGTAATTAGTAACATTTTGACTATCATTATTATTGGCATCATAGTTGTTGTGTTTTTATCAATCTAAAATCATCATGACTTAGCTCGTATTTTTTTTGGCGTAAGACAAGAATGTGAGATAACAATGTCAGTGAATATTTATAAACACATGCATAATTTTAAGTGTAGATTGAATGCAACATCTTATAGAGTTACAAGATTTTAAGGAAACGTTTCTTAAAAGTGAAACATAAATATGCTACACTTTTGAGATTGTTTCAACTATATCTAGGTTATTATGCTTATGAAAAATACATAGATATACAAAATAATAAAATTCAATAACTACACTAATTGGATAAATATATCACTAAAAAACTAAAATTCAGGCACAATACACTAAGTTGTGATTTAAAATTAAATATTAACTTTTATGTAATTTTATACTTTCTAAACCTAAGTGTAGGGTACCATAGTGTTGATTGCAGCTTCAAGAATATAATCTAAGGCAACTAAGGTACCTAAGATATTAGTGATCATCTACACAAGCAAGAAATAAAAATTTTAGTCAAATATTAGTCAATTAAGCAAACATATACTAAAAATAAACTTAATATTCTTTTACATACATATATAAACTTTAATTAAAATTAAACATGTGTTTCAAATACAGATAGTGAATTAGATAACTCCTACATAATAGACTAATGCATGCTGAGGGGAGGTGGTGAAGTAACTACAAATGGCATAAAGTCTAGTATACTAGTTTTATGAGGTGTTGAAACATCTACAAATGACATATACTTTGGCAAGATAGTCTTCTGAGGTCTTGAAGTAAATCCAAATGGCATATAAATAGGGATGATGGTGTCCTAAGGTACTAAAGAAACTAAATATTAAATATAATGTTTTGTATTGATGTTCATATATGTTGAATCAACTATAAATGGCATAGACAAGTGGGTACTAGTGTGCTACATAAATGTTGGTCTAATGTCCACAAATGTAGCCCATATATGTCATACCTGAATAGGAGGTCTAATACACTTTCTCCCATATGATGTGCAATGATGTACACTAACTTTAGGATGACCTCTAGCTATGCCACTACTAGTAGGAAGCAAACTAACACCAATACCACTAGCACCAATAGTTGGAAGGACACTAGGACCAATAATAGGTGGGACACTACTAGATGTCCCACCACCTAGAGTCTATGTATAATTCCTCAATGTATGCATCTCATGGTCAATAATAATCTATGCGAGACTAATGACTACATTAAGGGTTTCTATCTATGTGGTAAAATGCAAAATTTTAGGGATATAAGCATGTGTTATTATCCTTTGATTTATCTAAACTTGGTTAGGGTAGTTTTGATCCTACTTGGCACCAGGTCTATCAAATGAGGATCCACCTCCCCTAACTTTGGAGGCCTTCATGTCAAAATAATTTGGGATTTATTGTAGCATAAACCCACAATAAAAATTTCTCAAAAATTATAAAGGAACATTATTATTATTGCATGGAGGCTTATCAAACACCATCCAACACCTATCCCAAAAGTTATTTTTTTATCTTGGCATGAACACACCAATCAATGTTAATATGTTTACGACTCGTAGTGGTGGTTGGTTGGTTCTAGGCTTAAGAAATAAAACACACACACATCTTATTTTGTTATCTTTTTTTTTAAATCCTCATATGACAATTTATCATAATAATATTGTTTTAGGACCTCTCTTTGATGCAACATTGCATCAAGTTACGAAGTGGCATTTCTCACTTCATTAAACATGGGCTCCAATGTACTCACAAGTGAATTACGTCCACTATGACTTTAGGAGTGATTCAAACTATTGATAATAATTTTTAATTATTGAAATTTTGCATTATATTATTCATATAGTTTAGCTTCTTCTACGAAATCAAATTGTTGAGGGTTTTGATCATAGTTTTGTTCTACATTTTCTTTAGGCATTGGGTCCATTGAATTTTGTATCTAGATTTATAAAAATATAAAAAAAATTAGGTAATGTGAGAGAGTTCAATGCAAATTTAATTTCAAAACCCTATACATAAAAATATATAAATTAAAACCCTAAAATGAAAATTTAATAATCAACATACTTGAGACCACGATCAAAATATTGAATCATGTTGACAAGATGCAAATCCAAAACACACACGTCCTCTTGAAAATGCAAGAGCTCCTTCAAGGCAAGAAAATGAAACATAATTTTTAACAAATGGAAAAGTACGTATGACCTTTTACAACCACAAGGGTGTATTCCCTTTGTGGGCAAAAGAGCATACACCATTTTGTCTTAGTACCATACCAAAGCATAAAACATTTCAAAAAAAGGGTGTACACCTTTTACAAAAGGGTGTACGCACTTTGAAAAAAAAATCCCTCCCCATGAGTATCACATTTTTTGTCCCTCAACTTTGTGCATCCATCCATTACCCACATATAACAAACATCTCCAACACATATAAATAATAGAAGTAATACAAAGTTGAGAATTACAAACTTTAGAAACTTAAAGAAAAATGTGAGCATTCCAAAATTTACAAACATATAATGTTTTAAGAAACACAATGTACAAAAATTACAAGTAGTACAATATTTGCAAACTTAACAAGTGTCAAAAAAACATAATGTTCTGTAAAAAAATAATAAATTGAGCAACCCAAAAAACTTTCACTCTTTACAACAATTCAACTTCTGTCTAAAAAAAGAATACATGAATATAGTAATTGACAATATAATAGAAAATCTATCAACAATATTGAAAATATAATGGAAAACATATCAACAACATGTCAAAACAAATATCAACAACATAAAAACATAATGTAAAATGTGAATGAGCATCACAACAACATATTAGTTACATAATAACATGATTTTACAGTAAGGTTTGGATTGATACATATGACTCGACATTTACTGGTATGTTAATGAAACTATTGTTTTTGATAGAAAGACATTAACATTTATAGGTATGTGAATGAAAAACTTCATGGATTCCATCCACATACTAGTAAATGTTTAGTCTTGTGGACACACTCATATGTCAACTTGGCCCTTCATTTTATATTAATGATCCATATTAATTTCATGTCATGTCTTCACAAAATTTTAAACCAGTTGATTTAAGTTTACGTTCTATACAAAGATAATAACATTAACATTTTGATACAAAGACAATAACATTTATGGGTATGTGAATGAAAAATTAAAGGGTTCCATCCACATACTAGTAAATTTTTAGTCTTTCATCCCAATTTCAAATCCCTTTCCATCCAAACAAGCATTTCTATATCGAAACACATAGTGAGTGTTTTCAAAAGTCATAGAAAGTTAGAAGAACAAATATAGAATTTTTTTGCAAATATAAATAGCACAACGTGAATGGAAAAAATATTAACAACACTTATGGTAAAGAACATTTTTAATTTTGAAAATGTGAATTAATTCATAGGATTATATAAATAACTTTCAAGGTTTCCATCCACAACATAAAATGTTCATTAATTTATCAACAATAGTTATGAAAAATAATATTTATAATTTTGAAAATGTGAATCAATAAAATAAAAACATTAACACGAATGTATCAATAACATAATAATGATAATTCAAAAAAGGGTTTGATTTGATACCTCTGAGTCAATATTTATAGGAATGGGAATGAAAGTATAAATTTTGATTAAATAATAATAATAATATTTACATGTTTGTGAATGAAAACTTTAAGACTTTCATCCACATAGCTGTAAATGTTCAGTAACATATTAAACATTTGAAGGTTGTTCAAGGTAGGCAACATTTAATCCCTCTAACATTAATGCAAGAAAATAGTAATACATCATAGATATAAAGCACACAACATTATTATTTCAAAATAAAATTAGATACAAAATGAATTAAATTCACTATTATGTGAATGAAAACCTTAATTTTGATATAATGACAATAATAGCTAATTGTATGTGAATGAAAACCTTTAGGGATTACATTCACATACCAGAAAATGTTAAGTCTTCCAACCCATGTTGTGTAGGGAAATAGAAATGTGACATATATATAAAACACACAATGACATGCATCTAGAAAACCTCCAAGGCTTCCATTAAAATACTAAAAATTTTGGATTTAGATGTGAATAAAAATATGTTAACGATGTGGGTTCAGTTGTGAGTAACATTTCATCCCTCCAACATGGTGAGCATGGTAAATATGGCACACATGGTGACATGAACACACCACATTAATGGAAAAATGTCATCAAGAGTCTTCAAAATTAGTTGTTGCATATTAACAACACTACCAACTTCCAACATGGAACTTCTTTGCATATTAATGACACAATCATCTTAAAACATGGCTATAGAATTCAAAAAAAGATATGAGTTGATAAAAAAATAACATTTACTAGTATGTGAATTAATACTTTGATGGAAACCATGAACAAACCAATAAATGTTGAATCAAATATGAAGGCATTTAAAAACACCATGAACATAGAAGGCACAATAAAAATAATAAATATGTGATAAAAAGAACACAACTGTGGGTTTAGTTACAAGTAAAAAACTCGTATGTAACATTTCATGACTCCATTAACATGACACTAAATGTTTAGTTAAATGTAAAGGCACATAAAAAAATCATGAACATAGAAGGTGCAATTACAATAATATTCATCCGTTCATTTTGCCAATGTAAATTCCTTTGTGAAACACTTCATGAACAAGAACTTTCAAGTAGATTCCATGGTTGTTTGAGGGTAGGAGGTACACAAAAAGGTGGGGAAAGATGTTTGTTGGTATAACATTTCATCACTTCATTAACATACCACTAAAACTTTACTCAGACATGAAGGCACACAAAAAAACCATGAACATATAAGTTACAATAACAATAATATCCATGCGAAAATAAAAATATAACAGTTGTGAATTCAGTTACAAGAAACACACCTATGCATAACATTTCATCCCTTCATTCTACCTATGGAAATTACTATGTGAAACACTACATAGTCGAGAAGTTTCAGGTAGGTTCCATGGCCATTTGGGGATAGGAGGTACTAAAAAGGCAAGGAAAGACATTTGTTGATGGCACGTAGGGTGGCATTAAATTTTCACATTAATGGATAAAATCATGCCACACCATGTGGAGAATGGTACTAGATTTGACATTAATAATTCATATGCTTTCCAACATTGCACTTCACTTCATATTATTGACCCATATGAATTTTGGTTCATGTCTTACTTAAAAAAAAATTAATCCAATGATAAAATAATGTTTTCATTTGAAAATTATTATTGGTCATTTTTTACAAATTAATTAGTCCCTTTGGTCCCAATGATTGGTTGCACCAAAAAAAGATGAATAAATGACATGTCAACAAAAACATCATCATACAAATTCCCAAAATGTATATTTTATTCTTGGATGACATATTTAATACTTAAAAATTATTTTTTATTAAGGGTAAAGTTGGGTTTTTTTTACTAAGGACCTGACCCTATATAAAGAATAAGTAGACTAGGCCCCCAAGGCCAATATAAATAATAGTGTCTACTAAAGTCAAACAAAATACAGCATTAGATAAAAAGCAATGGGAGAACAACCTAAAAATAACCTAAGAACAACCAAAAAATAACTAAGTATTATAGCCACCTAAAGCCTCTTCCCAAAATTTAATACACCTTTTAAGGTCCAAGTCCATCTGTTGAAATGTTTGGGGAGACAATCCAATATCCTTATCACACTCATTACACTTTTGAATTTGTGAGCATGAGGGCCCAACTCCTTTTAGAATACTACTTAAAAGAGTTCTAAGAGTCCCTAGACTAGGGATATTATCCTTTATTGATGCTTTACTAACCTCCACAAGAGGTTTTGCATCCTCTTTTTATCTTGCATTCTCCCTTTATAGGCTTGAAACCCTATCCCTCAACCTCTTCGACTGGGTTTCTATCTCTTTTTGCTTGTACACAAAATTTTATTGGGGTACCAAGGCCATAAGAGACTCTATATATTCCTTCTGAGCTGTGAGTTCATGCATAAACCACCAAAGCATAGTTTTTTGAAGATGTAATTCCTGAAAGAGTTAACAAAACTCTTTAGCCAAGATCTCTCTAATAAGCCATTACGACATCCATGGAAGTTTCACTATAAACACAAATAAAATAAATCAATTATATTTTATTCTATATGTTATATTAAAATAGCCTAGTGAAGAGGAATATATAGGAGTAGGGAGAGTTTAACTCACATGATAAGTCATGATAACACTGAGTGTAACTCACTGTGGAACTCATAGGAGAACTCATAGTGGCATTCAGTTGAACTTTGAGTAGAACTCACCCTTTCATCCACTTATACCTAAGCAAGCTAAAGCTAAATGTGTAGGGATAATCCATTAAATAAATAAATAGAATAATAAATATCTTACACTAATACCCCTACTTAAACATAGCCTAGGTAAATGAAAATCTGATTCTGACAACAAGACCTGATGAGGTACCCACATATAATGCAACTCTCAAAAAATAGAGTAAAAGGAGAAAAACCAATGGGAAAAAACCCTCCACAAAAGAGAGACAAAAAAGGTGGGACTAGAAAACCCCCAAAGATGATGTTGAAGTAGTTTGCACTCCAAGTAATTAAAATTCATAAAGGAAATCAATCTACAGGAGGGGTCTGAATCCACTACTTGATCACAAAAACAACTAACATTGGGCTTCACCAGAATAATTCCAATGAAGAAGACTGTCATCAGTGTCAAAAGTACAAATGAATATTGTATCTAAGAAGCATGAAGAAGATGCAAACAACTATTGAAGGATGACTGCTATAATGTTGAAAGAAGAACCTCCTTTGAAATCAGGATCAAGAAGACAAAAAACTGAATGAGTGCCCCAAATGACACTACTCAAACAATGATCAGATGGCAAACCAAGACACAATCTGAAAGTTGAAGATACATATGGCACATAAATCTGCATGAGTGACCCCAATGACACTACTCAACCAATGCATGGAAAATTGCAAGTCAAAAATACAGGTGCCAATATTCTAAATAAATTGGTTAACTGAAGATAGAAGGTTGCCTCCACAAAATGGAATGCAAGAGTGTCTATATGGTTTAAAATTGACCCCAACAACACTACTCAACCAATGCATGAAAAAGCACAAGTCAAAAATATAGGTTCCAATCGTCTTAAAAAACTAATCAACTAAATATGGAAGGTCGCCTCCACAAAATGGAATGCAAGAGTGCCTATATGGTTAATGTCACATCTCACCAAAATGCATAGGTAACCAGCTATTGCATCTTCTAGTACATAATAACAAAAATTAAATACATACCTTACTCTAATTCAAAACTAAGGACATTATGGAGAGATATGATCGGTCCATTAAAATTGTGTGTCAGAATGTAGTGCATGTAGAAGAACTAGCTACATCAAATGGGGCATGACGAAGTACCAACAACTGAAAAAGAGTATGCAAATACAAGGCACACTCACGTGAAGGTAGACAAGGTTGTTATTATAAATAAGAAAACTTACACAACAAACCTCCCATGGTATTTTATAAGTAGTGCAAGTACAATAATGTCCCAATAAACACTAAGTGAAAAACAAAGAAACTGTCAACTTGTCAAAGTAGTCATCAAGTATCATGAAAGACACTCCAAAAAAATAAGAGAGCAGAAAAGTGTCTCCATTGAAGAAGGGAAGGCACTTAAAAAAGGGCCTCGATGGAAACATGACACAAACTACAAGTGTGTCAAGATGTCAATGCAAAAATTAGAATAGAGCATGTCATGGGCTAATGGAAGAGTGGAAAATGACAAAAAAAGCCATCATATATGCAAAAACATACCTAAAATGATTAACTACCAAAAACTATAACCTATAAGTGCATACTCATAATAGGGATGTCAAGCACAGTGGAAAATGCTTCCACATATGAGCAATTAGTGCATGAAGTACAATGTAGAAAGTATTATGGCCCATAACAAGGTAACCCCGCTAAATATGGCACTTTAAAAATTTAGTGAATTTACAATAAAAATATGACCAATATGTAGAAAATTAAAAAACATGAATTTTTTTAAAAGATGGTGCTCAATTTTGAGCTACCAATCAAAAGTTATTACACAATCAAGTTCCCATCATTAATGGCCTGTTTTAATTAAATTTTCACAAACAGTTTAAATGATCTAAAGTCTACAAGGCAAACATAACCTTATAACCACTCATTGGAATCAACATGAAACCCCAGATCTCCTCACAACAATACTAAGTCAAACCAATTTGCTATACCCGTGTATGTGCAATTATTATGGAAAAAGCTATTAAAAGTTTTTATAATAAAAAAAATTAAAGATATTTTAAAAAGAATATTAAAACATGATTTTATTTTATTTCTTTTGTATTAATTGTTTTAGGTCAATTTTTGGTTTATAACTTGTGTGAAAAAAGAAGCTTGGCTTATGAGGCATGAAATAAAGTTCTCTCACTTATCTATCTTGCAAAGATAAGACTTGGTTGGGTGCTGCCATAACAAATAGTTTATTATGCATGCAATAAAGAGCAAAAAACAATGTAAGTACCTTGAAACCACCAAATGTGTAGATAGATACTCGTGGCACGATGGTGGTGGTGTCTATTTAGAGAGATGTTCTAATAGCAGGGAATAATAAACAAAACCCAAAAACCATCATTCAAAACCAATAGGATGCCTATGGTAAGAAGAGCTCGCAGGGGTGAGCAAAGAGATGCTAGACAATGCCTTAAAACTATCATCTTAAAGGAGCAATAAGAGGTACCGAGAATGATCTCAAATCAACTCAGAGATACCATGTAAATGGCGAGTATAAAGCAGGTGTGAGAGGGTGAATGGCAAGCAACATTCAAAGATCAATCTGAGCGTAGCCATAAGTAACCAATGATACTATCACCAGATTAGATTCTCTCACCTTAAACTAAGCAATGGAAATTGGATACTATAATGGCAATCAAAAACTTTATAAAGTAGTAATGGATATTATGGAACTAGCTGTGGGAGGACAACGACACCAAGGTGCAGGTTCGTGAAGAGAAAGCTCCCAAACACTAGCTGCAAAAAACTAGCATTACAAAATCATCCTTTAGCATATAATTTTACATCTCGTTTAGCGTATAATTTTACATCTCCTTTAGCATATAATTTTACATCTATGGAAGCTCAAAAACCTCTACATGGCATGGATAATCTTAGATAAAAATATTATAGCCTCCCCTCCTCACATCCTCCTACTTGCCACTGATCAACACAGCCCTTCCATAGAGGGTTTGAGTGCTTTAGGCTTCCGGCTGAGAGTACCAAAAATTAGAAGATTTGGTATGGCCTTAGTACAGATATGGGTAAATAGAATTCAACAAAGGACCAAGGATTTCTCAAGAAAATAAGAATGACATTTTCAAGAAGATGTCATAGCTAAAGCATCATGTAATGAGAGCCTATTCGAGCTTATGGAATGAAGACTAATGGGTGATGTAAGGAGGGTCCGTCAAGATTGCTTGGTCCAATGCACCCTTCATGGCTTTCTTATCCAATTTTATAATAGTAGCATGTATTATGTGGAAATCCATCGATAATAACAACCAAGTTGGGTAGTGTTCCTCCACTAATGATCCTGATTATAGATTGAGCCAAAAACTAGCTCATGACACTAAAACTATAATAGCCCATAATACTAGCTCAAGATCCAAAATTCAAGGATGCCATGTTTGCCATAAATGCCCTGTTCCCATGGGCAGGCCAATAATCTACATCAAAGCTAAAAAAAGCCTAAAAAAAAACTTTAGATCTAGTTAATAGACATAGAATGCACAGGGTTACACCACAAATAGAGTAATGATTATTAGAGGGTAGTTATGATGCCATGAAAGAGTTCACAAAACTCTTCAGCCAAGATCTCTCCAATAAGTCATTACTACATCCATGGAAGCTTCACTATACATACAAAAAGAATAAATCAATCATATTCTATTTTATATGTTATATTACAATATCTTGGTGAAGAGGAATATGTATAAGGAGTAGGGGGAGTTTAACTCACAAAAGAATGCACGATCACATTGAGTGTAACACATTATGGAACTCATAGGAGAACTGACAATGGTGCTTAATTGAACTCCAGGTGGAACTCTTAGTGGACTCACCCTCTCACCCACTTACACCTAAGCAAGCTAAAGCTAAATCTGTAAGGATAATCCATTTAACAAATACATGGAATAATAAATATCCCAAGCTAGCAATTCCTCCTCTATGCAATCAAATTTAATCTAATCGATGAGAAACTCAGCCACTCTGTCAAACACTACATTTAATCCGTTTGCTTGGGTGGATGACCTATGAGTGAGGTTCTCATCTTCTTCCACATTGGCTTTAGAAGCTCCATAACCAACCAAAATTTTTCCATTCTTCTTATACTGTAAAGCTTTGGTCTTCAAAAAATGTAACCCCTCTAAAGCCTCTTCATCCTGAACAACAACTAGGTCTTCTTTTGAATCACCCTTTTTAGGAAGATTTACCCCTTCCTTGTTAGATTGAGACTTTCTTTTGGAAAAGCTCCTCAATTTACACTTGAAATTCTCTGCCAGTGAGCTTGCAAAAACTCCAAGTTTTTGAATACCCTATTTAATAAGAATAGGGATATTCAATTCACTATTCTTACCAAACAACTTTATAGGAGCTCTACTATAGAAATATTAGGTTTGAAAGGAGGGAAATAAATGGGACTCTTATTCATCCCTCTAAAATATTTATAAATCATAAAAATTATAGCATGATGTAATGGTTTACTTTTATTATCTCGTTTAACATCAAGAATGGATATTTTAAGCGAGTGTAGTATATAAAAAGGCAAACTCTGAGGAATATTATGCCTGAAGTAATTTATAAAAATAAAGTGAGACTAATGGACAACATTTTGCCTACCTTCCAATGTGATATAGAGCATGACTTGTCTCAATACATCACCAAATTGAGAAGGATATATCTCCCAATGAAACCCACTATGCAAAGGATGAATCACCTTCCCTTCAAGCATAAACTTTTCCTTTTTCCTCCTTGTATTTTTTTCATTTTTTAAACATTCTAGTGGCCTCCATGTTCAATCCAGTCACATGGGGTATCAATTCTTGTATGATTTCTATAGAGATGCCATTGAAGACCAACTCTCTGCAATTCCAATCCTTGACAAACTTTTTAGAAATGTGTTTATCATAGCCTTCCACCATTTACATAAAATTGGCCATTCCTCTAATTTTTAGGACCTCTCATAGCTCAAAATCCTCCTTCAAACTTACATCCAGGACGAGCTCAATCTATTCAATTTTTTTGCTAACCATAGTAGATTTCTTTGCAACCCCATTTTTAACCATAGCATTTATATTTTTGTCTTGCTTGGATAAAATACACACATGTGTAGGTTTTTCAAATAATGATGAATCTAAGCAAGCCATAATATGTGTAGTCTGCTTACCCATGCTTCTGACATATGTTACAATGAAATTACCTTTATCATCCCTAATAATACCCCCACCTCCTGAAACACCTAGGTTCCCTTTTGATGCCCCATCAAAATTTAATTTCACTCAACTCAAAGAGGGGGCTCTTCATTCAACTCTTTTCCTAGCTTTGATTCTGGGATCCAAGTGCTTCCAACTTGTACCTTGATCTACCAAAGGGATGCAATTATTGCTTCCTATCATTCATTCCCAAGGATTTACTAGAAGGGACAATTTTAAGATTCTCCAAAATACTAATTTGAATTTTTTTAGCCATAATTCTACTAGGAAGTTCTTTATCCGTGAAGATCATATTGTTTTGTTCTTTCCAAAGACCCCAAATGATATGTGATAGCACAAAATTCCATATGTTTTTAATCTTGTCATTCTTATAAGGATGATTCTAATCCAACCAAGCTTCCAGAACAGATTGAGGTTGAACCCAGGTGATCAATAATTTTTCAAAAGAAGATGTGTCATTGATTCATTCTCATTTTTACAAAAAGGACATATATTTATTAAACACATCCCTCTTTTCCTTAGGTTTTCAATAGTTATAATTTTATTCTAAATAGATAGCCACAATAAAATATTAATCTTAGGGATCAAGTATTTGTTCCACATATTGGCCTAAGGAATGTCTTCCCTAGGAGCTTGAAAGATCAACTCATAACCATATTTGATGCTATAGAAACCCTCAAAATTATCCTTCTAAATAAATTCATCATCCTTGAACAATTAAGGAATATGAATAGTTTTAAGGAAAACTTAAAGTTCCTGTAATATATAATTCTCTTTAGCAAACAGATTAGATCCAGACAATATTTTCCAGCTCCTAGTACCATTTGTAAAATCCATATAATGGTAAAATTTCCACCCATAGGAGCATTCGATTTCTAATCCAATCTATGACCATGGTTCAAATGAGATTAGAGGTTTGTCTAACAACTAGGTATCCTCCCAAAAGTTAACCTGTTGACCATTACCTATCTTCCATTTGCTCTTCTCCAAATGAGACCTTTGATGGAAATCATATAATTCGAAAAAGAGGAACCTCTATCAAAATGATCCTCGACCAAGAATGTCATCAAAATTCTAGAGCCCAAGTATTTAGTCTATAAGATTATAGACCAGAAAGTGTTACCAGTGATGAATCTCCAAACTAATTTGGTAGTAAGTGTCAAGTTCATCTACTTAATTTTTCTTAGGCCCATTCCTCCATAGATCTTCAGAACAAATTTTTTATCTCAAGCGCCTAGAGAGAATTTATTCTTTTCCTTAGTACCAATCCAAATGAACCTTCTTTGAATCTTTTCCATCCTTTCCTTAACTATCCTTGTGATTTTAAACATAGACATTAAATAAATAGGAAGGCTTTGTAAAACACTTTTAATAGGAATTAACTTCCCTACCAAAGAAAGAAGTTTACCTTTCTGACATGCCAACATTTTTTGAAATCTGTCTAGAAGAGGGTTCTAGTCCACCATGAAAAGTTTTTTGCTACTCATAGGCATTCTAAGATACGAGGCAAATAACTCTTTAAGTTGGTAACCTACTATAACCGCTATTATGAGTTTCCTGTCCACTGGAGTATTAAAAATATACAATGAACTCTTCTCAAACTGAATTTTTGATGAGAGGCGGCTTTGTAGGAAAATATCACCCTTTTAATTCTTTTGCTTCTCGCATCGAGGCTTCAACCATCAAAATAGCATTATCCATGAATTACTGGTGAAGAGTTGGTTCTAGATTGTGGATAGGTTTGAAACCCTTCAACTCACCTTCTCTAAGGGATGCCAAAAGAGATCTACTGAGGGATTCTACCATTATAATGATTAGGAAAGGGGAAATTGGGTCTCCCTCCTTGATACTCCTTTTAATACTAAATTAGTTAGTAGGGACTCCATTAACTAGGATAGAAAGTATGGTAGTATAAATGCAAGCTTTGATAAGACACCTAAATTTACCCTCAAACCTAGATTGGGTCATAACCTTATCCAAAAACTTCCAACCTAGCTTGTCATATGCCTTATTCATATCAAGCTTCAAAATCATCCATGCTTGATTGCTTATATCCATGGAATGAATTATTTCATGGACAACTATAATACCATCTTGAATTTTTATCCCCAAAATAAAGCCACCTTACTAAACACCAATGATTTTATCCATTAATAGTAGTATTCTCAATGATAGTACTTTAGTAATGATTTTATAGGCAACATTACAAAGGTTGATAGGTATGAATTCTGAGAAATTGGTAGGTCCCTCCTTTTTAGGAACTAGAGCAATAAACATGTTATTTAGTTGTTTCAAAATTTTACTTGAAGAGAGAAACTCATTAAAAACATCCACCACATCTTTCTCAATGATTTCCTAAAAAATCTAAAAGAAAGTAATGGGGTACCTATTTGGGCTTGGTGCCTTATCCTTATTCACGAGAAAACTATAGATCTAATTTCATCCACTGAAGCAGGCTTAACAATACTTAAATTATCTTCATGAGAAACAAGATGTGGTATTTCATGAAGCAATTCTTGTTCCATTCTTACATTACTTCTCATATTTTTAGTAAGTAATATTTTAAACAAAGAAATACTTTCTTCTTTAATAAAGTTCTTATATGAGCATAATATCCCATCCACATTTCTAATGTGTCTAATGTAATTGTGAGATCGATGTTTCAAGGTTGACATATGGAATAAATTGGTGCTCTTGTCCCCATACTTAAGCCAAATTATATGAGATTTCTATCTCCAAAAACTTTCCTCCTTGGCAGCCACCGCATGATAGTCACAAAGTAGTTGTTTTTATTTAGAGCTAGTAAGAAGATCAAAACCATTGCTAGTTGTGGTTTCCTCCAGCCTAGATAACTCTTCCACATGGTTAATTTTAGTGGCGAATATTCATTAATTCATGAATATTCCAATTTTTAGATTTTGGTTTTGGTGATTTTTTAGGGTCGACAAATGAGATTTGATCACCAAAATTTTAGGGATATAAATTAGTTTTGGGGTCATATCACCAACTATTTATAGATTTATCTTAGAATACAGTTTAATTCACCACACACACACATATAATATACCCCTTACCCCTGATATCAAACAAGGCAACTAGTAGAACCCAAACCAAGGAATTAGATGGTGACATCGAATAATGAATGCCAACAGTGCTGATCAGAGGAGTTAAATAATAGTGTCGAATGACAATGCCTCCAAATCTTGATATTGCCAAATGAAAGCATTGAATGGTAGTGTTGAATGATAAACTGAATAATAGTGCTAAATGGAACTACAAGAACATTCAATAATGTTAAAGCTTAAGGGAATGGGAATAATAAAGGAAAATAAAAAAATCAAGGACTATATTCCCAAAACTTACCAGGACTAAGTGCAAAAGAATAAAGAAATCATTCGATGCAGTCATCTAACAGAGCCATTTGGATCAACCATTCAGCACAACCTTTTAACTAGGTCATTTGGCAAAGCCATTCGACTGGGTCATTTGGTCGAGATGTTTGGTAGAACCTTTTGATGGATGCCTTTGTAGAAACCCTGAAAAATGAAAAAAAATCTTCAAAACTTGCAGATTTGCCAAGGCTACAAATCAGATTCACCTAAACAAATCTAAGGGCATTTCAAATATGGGATCTTAAAATTTACCCTAATCTTCCATCAAAGACTTTTTCTGAATGAAAACATTTCTAAACACCTCTTTGTTCCACACCCTGAAATTCTTTTTGACTAATTTCAATTTGGATACCAATCTAAACATGGTTGAGTTGTTTATCAAAGTATCCCACCACTCAAATTTTATCCTTAATCTCAAGGTGATGAAACCACATATGTTCCATCCAAAAATGGATCCTTTCTTTTTTTAGCTTAGCTTCAATGATGAAATCCAATGGATTGTAGCTTGACCCAATCCTTCGAAGTGAAGAAAGAAGAAAATCATTTTTAGAGAACTAGTCCATAGAAATCAAAACCCTGTCAAGTCTAACTTGGATGATATTTTCACTCATCCACCTGTTAGTCCAAGTAAAATAAGGTCATTTTATCTCAACATAAAAAAGACTACAATCAACTAATAAAGAGGCAAGGTCTTCCATAATATCAGTCATAACTTGATTCCATCCCTTTTTCTCCCCTAAAAATAAGGGAGTCTTAAAATCTCCCGTAATCACCCAAGGCATTTCCTTACAAGATTCTCTAAAATTAGATAACTCCTCCCATAAAAGTCTTCTATCAACAAGAGATTTAGGGGAATAGATATTTGAAAAGATCCACATAAAATCATCCTCTTTTTGGTAAAAACAACTAATGATACATGGATTTGAAAAAGAGCCGACCTTCAACTATCTTAGCATTCCAAAATGTGATTATTCTGCTAGAAGCCCTAATGGAACTCACACATTCTACGTTAGCTTCATTCCATAACAAATTTTTATTTAAATCAAAAAAATTATCATCTAACTTCATTTCTTTGATGGCCAAAACATCTAGATTATGACTAAATCTGAAATCTCTAAAAAATTTATATTTGTGGGAATTGTTCATTCCTCTGATGTTCCACGAAATTAACTTCATATAATACTTATTTTAGAGGGTTTACCCCCTTTAAAATGGAGTACCGATTGAAATCAATTAGCAATATCTACTTATGTTGCCTTCTTAATAGTCTCCTTTTTGGATAATCTTCGTGCCTTCACAGGGGGAGTTATATTGGAGCTTTTTTCCCATGCCTGGTAACCATAGAAGGAGTTTTAATTTCCTTCCCCTTAATAGAGATAGGAGAGAAGAATGGGTGGATCCATCTTCTTTCCTTTTCTCCAAGGAACCTTTTTTCTCAGAAAAAAAAATCAAATCCTTGCTTAGAGTTGACTGGTTTATGAGATTAAGTAGAGATGAGTCAATGTTATTGTCACCAAAAAGGAAGTCCAAAATTGAATCTTCTCCCAGAGATTGTAAGCATTCAAATCTATTTTTGGACAACAGATATTTTGGAAATGGCATTGAGGTAAGATTATCCACCAACTTTAACACTTCACAAACATCCTCAGTCTCAACACGATCCTCTGTGAAGCCTTTCGTAAATAGATCCCCTACCTTAAGGTTTCCTCCAAAATCTAGAACCTTATAACAATATTTAAAGGTGGATTTGAGTTTTCAAATGAGATTGGGACTGACTTTCTCATTCAAGCTAGATCAAACTTACATACATTATTGCATCTCTTTATTTTCTTCTGGACCAGATAGGTCCCTTCCTTCAGTAACTAAATCATCTGCTTCTAAACGAGGCCTATCCAAAACCATTTAAGTCTTTCCTCCCCTGACCTCAAACTTTTATTTTTGATTCTCAATATAAATGTTTCCTTTAAGAAACTTGTAAATAGGATTACCCATGGATTTCCTTTTCCATAAAAACCCATCCTTCTTGAAGGTATGAGGGGGTTTGTTTCTTGTCCCTAATAGGCATAATTTTGTCAAATGGCCCAATTTTTTACATTTAGAACAAAGGAGTGCTAAGTTTTCATATTCAATTTTTGACATCATTTCCCTTTAGATGTATGCAAATATACAATATAAGGAAGCTCCTAATTCACATGAGCATTGACACAGAAATGAGCACGAACAAATCTCATTCTTGCCTTTGTAGCTACATTAAAAGTGATTAACTAAATATCTTGGCCACACTGATAAATAGATCTTCATCCCATAATTATAACATCAACTTAGGGAATCTAACCCAAATCAGCATTGCATTAATATCTTATTTCTCTGGGTTGAAACCTGCCTGTTATTTTATCAATAATAGACCAAATCGACCAAGGAACCAAGGACCCCCCACTAGCATCTAAGCACAATCCTCATTAGTATTCAATCTTAACATGAAAAATTCATTTGACATTGTTGAGATCTCTGTGTGGCTCTGTGTGGCCCTTAGGGTTCCATTTCATGATAGCCCAATGGTGAAAATTATCTATATTGGGTCTAGCTCCTCATAATTTGATCACAAGAGCACACTCCATTCTTGAAAAAGCTCTTTGAATCAAAGTGTTGGGCACCTTAATATGAAATCCCCTATTGTCAAGAGTAATAGGGAAAGCTTCATTTGGTTGAATCTCTCTTTGTTTAACATTTTTATATTTGAGTTTCAAGGCCCATGAGGACTTACCTTTGAAAATGCCACTCGAATCTCTGATTGCTCCTTTGTCGGACCCTGCCTCTTCTACCTTGTTAGAGGGGCCTTCGTGATCAAGATTGGGATTTCTTTGTATAATTTCCCTGGTAATAGGACCCACATAAGTTTTGGAAGCATGTTACTATCCAAATATTTGGTGGGCAATGCTAGCCCCATCATCATCACCCCTCACCCTCTCGAATTCCCTGTTTAAAAAAAAATCTCGCTTCTCTCCTTTGCTGCTCACCATCCTTAAAAAACATTAAAAATGTTAAAATATCTAAATCAAAAAATTTAGGCTAAGAGGTGACGTAATATGAAATATGTAGGTCCAAAATATTGGTTCTATTAATATAAAATTTGGTTGTATTTTCTTTCCTATTCAAACACTTGAAATATCATGTATTAATAAAATTTTAATAAAAAGTAAATACACATTCAAAAAAATTCTTAGTAAATATGCATTCAAAATTTTACTAAAAAAATTATATTATCTTTTGTATTAATGAAGGCTTCTCGATTGAGGCGCAAATTTCCCCTTTCATTTGATATAATGTTAAAAAAAACTTCCATCGTATTTTAAAATAAAAAATATGTTCATAACTTCCACTGTGTTTTACAATTAAAAATATAAAAACACCCCTCCAATGAATTATAATATCATGTGATGTTATTTGATCAATGCCCTAATATTTATTTGAATGACCTATATTTTTTGCTACCTTATATCTTCTCTCTTTTGATCACAATGCGATAAATGAGGTGTTCAATGGTTATTTTTACACCAAAGGTGACTTTCATTGATTACGTTGGAGGCATATTTCATTGAGACAGACTTACCATATATTTATCTCACAAATAGAATATATCTTAGATATAACTAGTTTTGTAAAAGTTTTTTACTCTATTAATAAAAAATATAAAATGACATACATGGACAAATATACATTCTTTAATGTAGACACACAACAACGTCACAGTTTGGATTTTTTCTTTTGTAAATTTTGTTAAACTTGAAAGAAACTGATTCACACTCTCCTAAGTGAGCAACAAATTAACCATTCCAAAAAATTAAGTAATGCATGAACATCATAAAATGAGAGAATAATCTATTGTTTTGAATTCTAGGTCATTCTTTAAAAGCCATCAAATCCATGAGGAGTGGTTTAGTGGCTATGTCAAGATGTATAAGATGTTTTCCTATAATTTTTTACCCTATTCAGATAGTGACACCTACTATTAGGTATTATTTGAAATGGATTTGGATACATGTCTATACTATAGTACAAATTCCCTACCTTGAACAACATGGTGTGAACACTAAATTGGTTGTCTAGGTATACACATGGAAAAGCATTCAAAGTGGAGTTGAAGCCAATCATTGGTGACATATAGGGGGGACAACTGGTGCCACTAAATGGTGTTGATATTGACTTTGCCCAATGTTAAGTGATCCTAGGTCACCTCCATTTTGAATCAGGTGGATGTCAAACCTAGCTACTGGGTGGCTTCCACTTTGTTACACAAAGAAGGGACATGATGAAAAGTGGTTACAAAACTTACCGTTAAATTGTTAGCATCCAATTTTTTTTCAAGGTGCATGAAAGGGATCACATGACCATGACCTAAGAATGACAACATCATCACATGCACCTTGCCTTTCTCTATAGATATGATTACTACCTTTATTTCCTCTATTTTGAATGTTGGGAAACTTATTAGTAGCACATACACTGAATGTGTATGATAAAGATGATACAATGAAATTATATAACAAAAAAAATAGAGAAAAATATAATAAGCTAGTAAGGGTTTGCTTCACTTCTAAAATAAATGAATAAAATTGTATTAGTAAAGTTAATAGGTATATGGTTTAGGTATTCTAAACACTAATTTGGTATATGTGTCCCATTGTGGAATCCATCAAGGGATTATGGATTGTTTCAATTTTCTTAGCAACCACTACTAAAAAAATGTAGAAATCCACCTTCCTAAAGACCATTTGTATTTTTCCATCTGACAAGAATGTCTATGTATTTATTGAACCATTTTTTGGAAAACAACAAAGAAATCAAAATTACATTTACTACTTTTTATTTGATTAGGTAAATATCATGGTTCCATAGTATAAACAAAGTGCAGTAAACTAAAACAATCCCCATGGGTTGAGAGCCAAAAACCAAAATAACAATACTAGCAATTACTATCCATGCAGAGGACAAAACAAAAGGAAATTAAAAGGAGAAACTATTCCAAGAGGGGGATCCCTTTGTAAGTACCTTCACATCCTATTTCTACTTCTCCTACTCAACTTGTATGTTCTTTGTGATTCTGCCCCTAGTTATGTTGAATGGACCTTCTGCATCCTCCTTAGGTAGGATCATTCTAGGTCTCTTCCTTAGTTGTTCCTTCACATGGGTCTTCTTGGTGGGGGATTTTTAGAGGAGCTTTGGGGAAAGAGTCTTTACCTCCTTGATAAGTTGTTTCTCAGGAGTACCTTCAGGCTTTGCCAGTTGAGAGAAAGACTAAATCATTTTGGAGACAGCCTTATTCATGGAATTCTAATCATGGATTAAACCTTCAAGTGTGATATACTTCATTATCTTCAAGTAGACTTCAAGTTAGTGTTGTAGAAGACTCAAATGGGGGAACCCCTTTTTGTCCATTTTAATGATCTCATTGGTTTGAAAAAACCTCTACAAGAGTTCCTATTTTTTTTATTGATCTTTGAAGTCTTTAGTCCCTTCACATGACATTCTGTAACTTCACCTATCAGCTCCTTTGTTACAGAAATTCTAATGCCTCTTATTTACACAACCCTCTTGTTCCATGTCATAATAAATTCCTTTGATATGTTGACATCGTGATGAATTTGGTGAGGCCCCCTCTGTATAGCTTCTTCCAAACCTTTTTCATACACCGGACCTCCAAATAGGATGTTAGTTATACTCTATCCCTATCACCTCCATCTTAACTGTAGCTTGAAATATAGAACTAAAAAAGGAATTCATCGAGCCCTAGTAGTACTTTGAACCAAAGGCTTGAAATAAAATTGAAGTGCAAGATTTCTTCCACCCTTCATTATTAACTCTCCATATGGTGAAATGATGGCTAATTATGATTTTTGAATGCCCTCACTTAAGTTGTAATATCCTCATGTGTGACAGTTGCATCTCATCCTATCCAGAAGTGACTTCATTTTGAATTGATGACATGACATTTTCAGGAACATGGCATCCAACATGTCAAGTAGATAAAAGAGGGAAACCAACTCTGATATTAGCGAGTAAGTCTGCCACCTCGTTCCCAACGTAGTATGTATGAATGATGGAAGAATGTGCCATCCCCATCAAACTCTGCTTGGCATCATCTATGAGGGATTTTATTATGTGGAAAGGGGTGGTTTTACCTTCTAAAACTTTAAGGGTATTGAGATAATCCCATTCAATGATTATACTATCCATATTGAGCCTGAAAGCAAGATGAATAGCCCAGACTACCACCTTGGCTTCAGCCACATGGTTGGTTTGAATTCCCAAGAGATCTACATAAGGAAAAATCAACATTCCCTCTAAATTTATTATGAATCCTCCCCCACCCATAGGGCTTGGATTTCCTTTTAAATCCCCCATCAAAGTTGAGCTTAACCCAACCCTCAGGGGGTGGCCTCCACCTAACATGTTTGTGCACCAAGTCTTTGGAAGGAGACCTGATTTTCTATACTACCTCCCATTCTCTGAAGATCAACTATTCAGAAGCAGATCCTCAATTTTTGTCCATGGGGGGAAGACCCTCCAATTCTCAATTATGGTATGATAAAGATGGAGAAATACCGCTTTTGGTTGGTGTCTTTTGTTTGAGCATAAACTATCATTTTGGGCTTTCCAAACACCCCAGAACCAATGTGGAAAGGCAAGATACCAAAGAAAGGAAAGGGACGGGAGTCTCCAAGGAGGTTTCTATTGCCTAATGAGATCAAGAATTTTGTATGGTTTAGCCCATGAAAGATTGAATTTATTAAAAATCTAGTCAAGTATGCATGAACTAAATGGGTAGGACAGGAATAAATGATGGACCGAGTCTTTTGCTTCCCTACATAGCAAGCATCGACTAGGTATAATGAGTCTTATTTTTGCCAAGTTATCCAATGTTAAGATCTTGTCTTGAGTATCTAGCCAAAAGAAGAAATTTACCTTAGGATTTAGGTGTTTAATCCATAAGTTTTTCTAGTAGTTCCATTCATTTTCAGGTTCCAGGTCAATAGCATGTCTAGAGGAGATCGAGTACTACCCACTGTCTTCAACTACCCACAAAAAATGGTATTCCTTAAGGAACATTGGAATGTGAATTTGACTAATGAAAAGATTAAGATTTTGAATCACCTATGTTTCTTCAGCAATGTAACCTTCTATGGGGAGGACTTTTCAAGCTTTCAATCCCTTAGTCACATCCCAATAATTATTGACATTAGTGACACATCTTTCCTTGAAGCCTAAATATAAATTTCCCAAAAACCCTGTGTAGTGAGGGGGAGAGTGGACATCTAGGCATCCTCCCAAAAATTGATTTTCTCCCCATTTTTTATTTGCCATTTAATTCCTTTTAGTAGTAGGTCCTTGTGGCTATTAATAGCCTTCTAGAAAGCATATCCATCAGCTGGACCTTCTTCCCAAAGTAGGCAGTCTTCTTCGAATCCTTCCAGGTATTTGGCCTTGACTATTCTGGCCCATTATCTATCTTATTTCATAAGCTTCCAACCCATTTTTCCAAGAGGGCCCAATTCATAGATTTAATGTTTCTAATCACCAGCCCCCCATTTGCTTTAGGTAGGTAGGTTTTTTACCACAAGACCAACTAAAATCTGAAATGGTTCTTGATACCCCTCCATAAGAACTTTTTTTAGATTTGTTATATCTTAATTGCCACCTTGTTGGGTATCTAGGAGACCGACATTAAGTATATTGGGATGCTCTATAACGAGGCTTTGAGTATCTCACATTTACCAACCTGGGTAAGAAGATGACTTAACTGCTTAACTGACCTACACTTTTTATCTTTAATTTCAACTAAACTGTGAATAAATATGTAAAACATAACTTTTTATGCTACATAATCATGAAACAAAAATCATCCCAATGATACGACTTTGACGAAAAATAGACATAAATCAACATAACCAAAGGATGAAGACAAAAGTGGTCATGTCGAGAGAGAAACAAGCCCTTCAGGGATGGAAAAGAAGATTGCTTGTCTACAAAACTTATGGAGGTGTCCACATGTAAAAAGTCACAAATTATATTAGTAATCCCTTTAGACCATCTAAAATTTAAGAAACAACCTTTGCAACTGTCAATAAAAATTAAGAGGGATGGGACCTAGGTATAACTAAAAATAGATTTTCCCCTACTTTTATATGTAGACATGTAAATTTGGCCACCAATGGCTTTGCATCAAACTATTAGACCAATTCTAATTAATCATAAAACATTTAACCTAAGAATTTCTATTAGTATCAAATTGGGCTTCATATAAATCCTAAAGGCACATGAAGTTTGAGTAGCCAAAAAATAAATTAAAAAATGCCTTTTATTTATATGTATGAACATTTGTGAGGTGGACAGTTCCTGAAAATAAAAATCTTTCAAACAATAAATGAATCATTGTTCCAATTGAATCACCAAGAATAAGCTTGATTTTCATGCTAAATTGAACCAAAAATATACTACTTTGAAGCAAATCCAAACCCTGGCATAAAACCCAATCACCACAATAAGCCTTTAGTTGCCTTAAAAAATCTATGATTAGGCATTCTGAAAGAAAAACCAAATAAATCATAGGTTACGCCAATGGATCCTTTAATACAACTTTGGCATAATTGAGACTTGATACAAAACCAGTTGAATAGCAGTGCCAATGCCAACACTGGTTCGGTTAATGAGAACATCTTCCCATGTTATGTGAAAGTCCTTCCAAAATGTTTCAAAGTGGGAAAAGACCATTGGGATCGTTGTAGTTGTTACCACATTGAGCAACAAAAACGCCAATGGATGCCACATTTTCCATGCAATAGATAGGTGGCATGAAAGGTATATTGATTATTTTAATCAAAACACTAATTTACACTAAACACAAGGCTAATTTACCTCTTAATCACCATTATCATGATTAATATAGGGTTTCATGTGTTGTCTATCCTGTTCCACATCCATAGTAATGGTGGACAGACACAAACTGGATTATACAATGATAAACATGAGGGAACAAGGATCCAATCGTTGTGGGAATGAGGTAAACATAGGCCTATGCGTGTTATGTAGTTATGGTTAGGGTTTAGGGGTTGACCTGATTCCTTATTTTTGAAAAAGATAGAGATGATCATGTGTGTCCAAGACTTGAGGGAATTAGTCAAATGCATGATCCTTGACATTATCTGTACTCATAGTTATCATGATCTTTTTAATGAAATTAATATAATATAATCTAGCTCTGTGTGTGTGTGTGTGTGTGTGTGTGTGTGTGTGTGTGAGTGAGATGATATATTATTGTGATTTATAATTATTATATTATAATATCATAAATACATATACATATACATACATACACATACATGTATGTATATGTATTTATGATATTATAATAAAATAATTATAAATCATATATATATATATATATATATATATATATATATATATATATATATATATATATATATATATATATATATATATATATATATATATATATATTGCAACAACCAAAAATAGAGCTATATCATTCCCCAATACAATGGAAACAAGACCACACGATGGTGTATTTGCATTGCATGTAAACTTACAATGTTGTATATACTAGTAGTTGCCCCAAGGTTCAATTTATGTCAAAAGGGATGAAATTTTCTATTTTGTGAAGGCACAATTTTGTAAAGCAAAAGATTAATTTTTAGAGCATGAATGTGAAAATTTTCAAGGTGAGCAAGTTGGTGATGGTGAGGGGAAATGATAGGGTATTTCAAGGGTTAATATCGAAGAATCTCAAAGAAATACATGTGCAAAGTTTAGTGACATGTCACATTTTTCAATCCAATTTGTAGCTTCCACTGAACTACTTCAATTACCCAATACATGTTTGAAAAAGGGGCCATCTCAATGACATTTTAGATTGTTTTAACTATTTAAAATCAAATTAGACAACTCTAAAACATATTAGACGAGAAATGGAAGATTTTACTTCATGAAATATGCTTCCTATATAATATAATCGATCGATGTAGGGTGCCATATGCAGATAGATATTGATACATATATTTCTAAGCTTTGGGAATTCTATTAGACCTGAGCTCAATTCCACACCAATCTCTACATACTCTCTCCAAGCGATATGGTGGTTTGATGTATTTCAAATTGGGCACCATCCCAATTATTATAGCTTCCTCTATCAAGATTGCTAATATCATATTGAAGAGTGTAAGTTATATAAAAATGGATGTAATTTTTTGTTTTGGTAAAATGAGGTTTTATAAAACAAAAGAGCGTAAATCCACTAGCGTTCCTCACTTGAAAACCATGACCGTTGACCATGTCTCATCTTTTGTGCACGAAGCATTAAGAAATAATAATTTGATACTCATTTTAATATTTTTTTCCAAAACATATTTTCCCTGACTAATGCTCCCTTAAATTTTATGTTTTTTGGCTAGAAGGGATAAATAATATGCTTATGAAGACATTCTCTAATTTTGGTCGCCTTTTCTTCTAGGGACTCAGTTATGGCATTTCTATATGTTATTACGATTGATGTAATTGTTCTAAGTGTCAATATATTGACAACATGGATGAATGGAAGCTACAAGATTGACTCTAGGACCTGAATGTGTTGTCCCCATGTCAACGACATTGCAACATTTATTCAAGACATACATCAGACATGGACATACAATCAAATCAACTCTCGTGACATCCTCACCCACCCTTGAAAATAGAAGATGATAATGATGCAAGTCATGTAACTTCAAAAACTATCTTAAATCTAGTTTTGGAGTATGATATGGGCCGCCATGTGATGTATGATAGATACCACTTGAAATACCTTATCATTACCCCGCACCATCACCACCCAATGTCCCTGTAATTTTTTCACCGCTTTCATATTCTATATGGCATTTTCCTTCATAATCACTTCACCATTTCTATAGCTCACAATGAAACAAAATGTCTCCTCCCCAAACAAAGCATTACCACACCATATGAAGGAACACGCACCCTGATTTTCTACCATCATTGCCACCATAATAACAACTCACTGTTACTTAATGTTTCATGCACAAAATTTCAGAAGAGGTTAGTGGTCATAGGTTTCGAATGAGGTACCACTATAGATTTATACTCTTTTACTTTAGAAAACCCTGCTTTACCAAAATAGAATATTACATCCCTTTGGAAATAACTTTCACCTTCGAAACAACTGCTAATTACATCGAAAGTATTATACTAACATGAACCCCTGTGTAAATTCAGATGGTGAAACAGATAAAGATGATTTCAAACTTAGTTAATGAATTAAGGTTTTCCTCAACATTTTAAACCAATATATTGCTTCCATGATTTTTCAAACTTGAAAATCCTAATCAGCAAAAGTTTTTATTTGCATTTAATTTTCATTAACCTTGTGTCCTTTATGCTTCTTTGCAACTAACTCCATTGATTAAGGGATTAGCACAGAGGTAAGCCTTGCTGGGCCTAAATTTCACAGTTGCATTGCACCACAGATGGCCTATTACAAGAAGACAATAAAAATGCGAATAATCTTGCAGGGCATATGAATCGCCATTGGCGAGGCAAGTGCTCCCAGAATCTTCTCTTTTCAGAAAATTGTTCAGTGGAGGAGAAAATTCAGTGCAGTCTAAAGGAATTTTCTTTCTCCTTGTTGGAGAAATTTTTGAGTTGGGAATGATGGTTTTCTCTTTCCTTAAAGATCGTGTAGGATTATATTAATTTTTCGGTATTTGAAAGGACAAAATTTGGAACATGGTTTTACTTTTTTTTTTCTTTAGATATCAGAAAAGTTTCAGCATTTTTTTTATAATTATGAATCTACATGTTGTGAACTCAATATAAATAAAAATATGAAGGGTATCGAGAGGCAAGGACTGTCACTCAAAACAAATTGGGACTCTATTTGATAAACCCATGAAAACAAGATTTGGATTGATGTGAAGGAGGAGTTGTACGAAGCGTTAGATGTCTATAGAATTTTAGGGTTTCTAAATTGTCAATTTGTAGTAGATTTAGAAAGGATTTATTTTATTTTAATTGTGCAAAAGGGTGGTTTTACAAACCTTTTATTAAATGATTGTCACCATCATTTCTGCATCAGTTGATGCAAGGATAGCCGATGGAAGTTTGAGAAATAGTGTTACCAAAACAAGCACAAAAATTTGTTTTGAATATTTACCACGAGGTATCGGTTCTGACCCAGACTCTCCTTTACCATGAGGTATTATTTCTAACCCAGAGTCACCATCTATCGAACACATGGGAAAATGGATTTACTCTTAAGTATATTTTTGACAATATTGAAATCACTACGTAAAAATTTAATATGTTAAAGTTGTAATCTTTACACCACATCATTAAGAACATAAAAATTAAGAATTTTTAAGGAGAGGTTTTTAATATTTAATAGAACCCAAAGGGCCTACTTAGTTGGGTCACATCCATGATCAACATAATGTGACTTCTATTTTTAATAAATATACATAACTACTCCATCAAGGATCACGATATATATTCAAAAAATATTATCAAACCAAATAACCTTACTAATAGTTGTGATAAAAATGTAGTTGTCTTAATTTATTATAGGTCAAAATATCAAATTCTGGAATTTTTTTTTGAATATCATATACTACATACTTTCGAGGTGGGGTTTTAACACTCCATACATTCCATAAACAAATATTCATATTTAACAAGGATCTAGGGACATATCCTCAAGGTCTAAGCCTTCAAAGGCATCATAATTATTCTATAAAATATGTTGATTATTTTGTATGAAATCATCAAGTTGAAAGGAACATCGCTTATCTAGCATGTATTTTCATTTCTCTAATTGATGAAATAAATAACAAGAATGTCAAAAAAAATGTTTATGAGGAGAAAGGATTTGGATAGAATGCTCTGAATCTTGAAATTTTTCTTGAGAATCATAGATAACATTCACTACCAAAGGATTACTGTAGAAACATTGTTTACCCACCTCTTTAAAAAACTCATCTTAGTCATGATAGGTTTCCGAGAAAGAGTTGGCATCATGTCATAAATTCACATAACTTGAGTACGAGCATGTAAACTATGGTTTGAAATTATATTATTTACATTTGAAACACCAACATTAGGGTTTGGAGAAAGACCCTTATTTCATATAAATTTTGAACCACCAACAATGGTCTAACTATGCTCACTGCTAGGTTGATATTTCTCAATTGGTGGATTTGAAACTCACTTGGCACAATTAAAACAAAGGGAAATCTTTGATTTTATGCTCAGAGGATTAAAAACATAAGTATGTATTAGGGAAGTTTATATATAACATTCACTAGATAACAAGTATCTCCTATTTGCATGTTGAGAGTTTTCTTAAAGTCGTGTCATGAGAGATCAAATTAAATTTAAAAATATTTTTAATGTAGGATAGATGGAATTTATTTGGATCATGGCATAAAATATGATCTAATAAAGCAATCAATAATCAAGAAAGGGCCAACAAGGAAAAAGGAGCTTAGAGAGCTCAACATAGAGCAAAACTTTAAGGATAAGCCACTTTAAAATAATAAAATCACATGTACATTGGAAACAAATAAGAAAATAACTTCTAAAAAAACCATGGGCTCTTTTAAAAAATAGTAGAAACATGCTAAACATTACTGAAACAAAATAAAGAGGATATTTTGGTCATATTTTAAACTATGTCCAACTTAAACCCATAAGAAGTTAAGCATATTGCACCTAATTTTTCAATGTATTTTTAAAAATAATTATTTTGACAAAAATATCCTATCAAAATAAATATTTGTAACTATTTACATGTATTTTGAAAATTGATAATTGAAAATAAATCATCATGAAATCTTTTAGAATTATTACCTCATAAAATAATTTTAAAATAAACTTTTGAGGTTTTTTTTGAATAGAGACAATCTTAAACAACTTTACAATCAACATTCATAGCTTAGCTAAACTATCAATATGAAATGCCATTGAATAAGTAAAAAGATAACTTAAAAGAGCAAATACAAAAACAATAAATATAGAAAGACCAAAAAAAAAAATCTTATTTTCTTTAAAAAAAAAACTAGTAAAAATATATTATAAAATAATGGTTATGGGTATTGACCTTAACAACAATTTCTTATCTATTTTTTAAAGGATAAAACTACTTTTCTGATTAAGTAACTTGTTTATTTTACTTACTTTATTTTTAATTTAATATTGATTAATAAAATCTTTCTTCAATATTGAATAATCCTATATTTCCATTTCTTAGGTGGTATCTAAGTGTTTTTAATACTTTTCTTAGAATTTTAATTCATAACCTTACCATTATTATGGAAACACGTTTATGGACCTTGAGTTAAAACTTTGTATTTTCTTATCATTTTTATTGTATCAATATAATAATTATTAATCAAAAAATAATAATATATAATGATAATTATAAAAATAAAATAATTAATTAGATTTTTATTTTTATTTTTCTAAATTACCATCAATCTATTTTAATTTTATGTGAATATTAACAAATTGAGTATTATTTATTTAAAGAATTTTAAATAAATAATTTAATTGTAATTATTTATTTGATAATGGAGCTTATATATTTTTAAAAATATTTTCTTTCTTTCAATTTGGTCTCTAGGTATATTTTTAAGGAATTTTTAAAACCATTAAATAATATAGTATAACTATTGAAAAACATGTTTCTCCATTATTATATAAATAAAAATAAAATAGAAAACCTTATGTCACTAATAGTATAAAGTTATATCTAAAAAAAACCAATGTTATTTTTAAATATTAAAAATTATGTAATTTTAGTTTAATGAATATAATTTAACTGGTTATATGATAATGAATATATTTGTAAGATGGTTTGAATATTTATTACATTAAGGTATATGTAAATATGTAAGAATGATGGGTTATAATATTGTAAACACTTAAAAATGGTTTTTACATGTTTATTATTTGTTGGATTACATGATTTTGTAATGTTTATGTACTTGTTGATTTTTGGTTTAAATTAAGCATTATTGATGTATTTTTAAGTTGTTATTTTATCTCCCTCTTCTCTCTCATTTTATGTCTTTAAGTGTCTTGAATTTTGTGTCGTAAGCATGGGTCATACTATTTGATCTTTCAAGATTATGAATCATGCTCTTTAGTTTGTCAAGAGTGTCATTCATGCTCCTAGTTCCTTAAGTAACCCATTTTAGTGAAGATGCATTTATATTTTTAGTCATTGCTTCTTTGATTGTATTCATTATAACATTGGTTAGTGCATCAATAGATTTATAATTTGATTTTAATTGTCTATAAATATACAAAGATTTTATTTAATTTTTATATATAAATATATAATATATACCTATCATTCATATGAATATATTGAGCACTCACACATATTATAGAGAGATCGATAAATCATTAGAGCATTTAGCATTGTAGCACACAAGTTCATGCTATATCAGCCATTGAAAGGAGGAAGGACACACACTTCACACCACTAGGAATTTATATGCCACTGAAATTATTTCCAATTATGCACTTGTTGTTTTCATTTTTTTTATTGCCTAAGGACCTCATAAAAAGATGTTGCTTAAGAAATTTGTTAACCTTAAACATACATCCTATAACACTTATTGTTTTCATTTGTTTGCTAGAGAGATCGATAAATCATTAGAGCATTTAGCATTGTAGCACACAAGTTCATGCTATATCAGCCATTGAAAGGAGGAAGGACACACACTTCACACCACTAGGAATTTATATGCCACTGAAATTATTTCCAATTATGCACTTGTTGTTTTCATTTTTTTTAATTGCCTAAGGACCTCATAAAAAGATGTTGCTTAAGAAATTTGTTAACCTTAAACATACATCTTATAACACTTATTATTTTCCTTAAGTTTAAGATATTATTTCCATCTAGGGAGAGGAGGATAAATTGGATTCATATGTCGTAGGTGTCACAACATGGAAAGGGAGAAAGGTTAATAGATGTTGGACTATGTAATCTAAGTGCTTACTATAGTTATATAGTTGAAAATAAATATAATAATGTAATGCTAGTAAGTTAAATTTATAGGGTGAGATGATGTTATGCTCCAAAGGTTTTTTCATTATCCAATTCGTTGAAGAGGAAGACTATCAGAGAATCTTAACCAAAATGGTCCTTGGTTTTAGAAAAATATGGGTCTCTTCATCACTCCATGGTTTCCAAATTTTAATCCAAATTCTCTCTCGGTCACCAAAGTGCCAGTTTGGATTCGGCTTCCCAATCTACTACTACACTTTGCTTGCACTTTTGATAAGATAGGCAACTCTTTGGTTACATATATTAAAATTGATACTGATAGAATTTTTGTAGGGTTGTATACATTTTCTTACATTTGTGTGGACTATATCTTAGCAAGGGCTTACTAGATAAAGTCACTATCAAATGTGGAAAATTACAACATATTTAATTGTTGGATTATGAGAATACAACTTTCCAATACAAAAATTATAAATTACCAGGACATCTAAAAACTACTTGCCCCTAGGCATAAGCCAATCCTCTCAAAAAAAAGGGTTGAGAACAACATCCAAAAAATGGAGTTTTTCGGTGCAATAGGAAGGGGATGAAGAAGATATTCAATTTGAATAATGCCAACATACAATAAAACCAAAAAAAGAATGAAGATGAAGAATTTTATATCTAGGATGAGGCATTTGTCCTTACTGAGATGGAAGGAGGAGAACGGAAAACATCAATGGAAATTGCACTAAATGGGACCACGTCAAGGGGATGAAGTGAGTTCATGAATTCAAGAGATTTGACTCTAATAAGGAATTAGTGACCGATTCAAATCTAAAATATCTTATGATACTTTCTCCTTCAGATATTTAGAATTTAGCTTTATAAATAATCATGGTGGATCCCTCTCAAGGGGCATGGTAGGAGGTTAAAAAGAAGAAAGACAAAAAGGGTAAAATAGAAGACTACATGGGATATATTTGCCTTTAATTTGGCTTGCGTTTTTCTAGGCTAGTGCTTCTACCTCTCTTTTTGTCTTGTTTATTAATTTTTTTTCTGGTTCTCCCTTTATTTTTAAGGGGTTGTTGTTCACTCTTTGTGGGTGGGGTTTGTTATTATTCACTATTTGGGGTGCTTTGTGTTGGGGTGGATTATTTCCCTCATTTTTTTGGAAATTTTAAAATGTTTTTACATCTACAAAATGTGATTTCTAATTTTAATTAATATGAAGTTATGACTCTTCTATGGGAAAAAAAATAAAATTATAGTGCATGTCTTTCTTTATGAGACACTCCCTTATAGTAAATAATTTAATTAAGGCATATAGTTAATGTGTTAATAATTTAATTGAGTGAGTCAGGTGGTCAAATGAGTAATGGGTTCCATAAAGTAGTCATGTTAGTATATGATGAAAGTTTACTTAAGATTGAGAGAAAGAAGAGAATTATGTCTGTGTATTTGAAATATTTAATCTTTCTTATATTTAATAAAATGGTGTAGTTTTATACATGTTTATATACAACAATAGTATCATAACCCTCATTGAATCTAGGATGTGAGAAGAATGATAATGATAAATGAGTTTTTGTTTTGTATTTCCCAGCAGGAATTGCCATAATTCTTGAAATACTCAAGAGTATTTCCTAGCAGGAATTGTCATTTGTTGTTGCTTGCACAACAAGTCCCATTTTTAGTCTGAAAATGAGGACCCTTTTTTTTAATTTTGGAGTCTGGTCTTATACTTTAAAGAGTCCATTGTGGTTATTAGTCTAATTCATATTTAGGACTGCTTTAATGTTAATCTCTGAATTTGTATGAGTCTACTAAGTTTTAATCTATTGGTTTGCTTGTATTTTGAAACACATTTTACAGCTTCTTTTTAGTCTTTTCACCTTAGGTTTATGCCAATTATTTAATTGTTTTGGGGCTTTATGGCTCTTTTTTCTAAGTAGTTTGATTTAAATTGATTCTCATTTTGATCTAAATGACTAAGTATTCATGCAGTTTTATTATGTTATTTAGTTGCTTCTCATAAAAATGGATGAAATTAGCTTTTGAATCAAGATAAATGGCTAAGTTTGTTCAAAGTTTCATTTTATATTTAGTCATTTTTTAGCTTTTACCTTAGCCATTTTTATTTGTATTCCTTATCCTTTGTTTTTTAAATTTGGATTGCTGACTATTCTTCTTTATGTTTACTTGTGGGTACTTAAAGTAGACCCTGACTCTTTTCTTATTCAACGTAGTAACTTTTCACAGCTTCTAGTGGGCCAAATCTATCCAATAAGTCTTTCAAGATTTAGTCAATTTCACAAAAGTTTCCCAGAGCCACGTGACACCTTTCTATGTCTTTAAAATACTTTTGACACTTAGTCGATTCCACAAAAGTTGCCCGCAACCACCTGGCATGTTTTGCTTCTTTAATAGACTTAGCCAATTTTGCAAAGCTTGCCTGATGCCATGTGTTGAACTCTGGGCAACTCCAACCCATTTTAAAAAGTGTTTCAACACTTAGTAAATTATTTAACTTTTCTCAGATCCACGTGTCACTTTTTCACTTAGCAAGACTTAGCCTATCTTTCAAAGCTTGCCCAGTGCCATGTGTCGGTTTCCTTAGCAGTCTTGGGGCTTGTTCAAGTCTTTTAAGACTTAGCTGATTTTTTTAAAAGTTATCCATTGGGGCAATCATATCAGCAATGCTCTGGGCTAGCATGCTAGTGGGATGATGCCATATGACATAATTCTATTTTTTCATTATCCCAAAGAAGTTCATACCAGTGCAATGCCTTTGGGCTAGCAAGCTAGTGAGATGATGTCATGTGGCATTATCCCATGGCTTTGCTATCCTAGAGATGTTTGTACAAAGTGCAGGGCATGCGGGTGAGTGGGATGATGCTATGTGGCATAATCCTGCTACCCCTGCTTTCCTAGATATTTTTGTGTAGGCCAAAAAATGTCAGAGCCCTAGGCAAGTGGGTGAGTGAGAGGATGTTGCGTGGAGGAATCTCATTGCACCACAACCCCAGGGTAGTCCGTGCAAGCAAAGAAGTATGTCAGGGTAACAAGTGAGTGAGATATGCATGGCAAAATCTTGCTTTAACTTCAAAGAACAATCAAGTGCACTTAAAGCTTCAACCAAACAATGGATGAGCGAGGAGAAGCCATGTGGTAGGAAATCTGTCAAAGCTAAGGACATATTGCTTGCATAGCCAACAAAGCATGAGCGTAAATTTGACGTCTCATTTACTCGTCAAAACCATCAAAAGGCTTGAGAAAATGAGAAAAGGCCACATAACCATGGAAATGACGAGAGCAAATGGCAAAGCTAAACCCCACCGATGCAAATGGGCTACCAAGTGGCAAAATAGGATCGATAAAAGCAAGACCAATCACACACCGAAGGATAAAATGGACAAGCCATGTAGCAATGACCTGTCAGAGCAAAGGACACGGTGGCAATGCAGCCACCAATGCATGAATTTAAATTTGATGATCCAACTACCCATCAAAATTGTCAGAGGCCAAAAATTGACTGCATGTTTGATTTGATTTGTAAAATCAATTCTAGCATGGTCCCCAATATTTTCATGTAGTAGAGTGGGATTCGCCCCCAATGGACCTCAAGTGGGCATGCCATGTTGATGATTGTTGTAACTGCCTCATTAGTGGGTGAATTCAAATTTGAATTTACATTTGATCTCCTTAGGCCTACATGCCTATATAAGATCAACTCTTCAAAGTAATAAGAGCTAGACTTTTTCAGGACTAAGAGGATTATGCTTAGGCTATTGCTTTTAGGATTAGAGGAGACTGTGCCTAGATGGCTCTTTGTGGATTTTGAAAAGGAGACATACATAACTAAACATTTTCTTGCTTTCTTAGGATAATCTCTTCCCTTTTTTTGTTTTAGCTTGTCATTACATAGTTATTTTCCTAGTCGTTGATGATTGTGTGAATTTCAAGATATTGTTAATTAAAAGAAAAATTATGATAACTGGAATGTTGTTAAGTCTATATGGTTATTCTCTGTGCATTATTATGGTAGTGGCACCCTTTCTTATTACAATTGCTTTCTCTCCCAAACTCTTGCACCATATTTAATTGGAGTTGTGCTAAGTTTGGCTCAACTGAAGATTGTCTTATGGGATCCATTCAGTCAGATAATTTTGGGTTCACTTATGTTTACAACAGGGGCTTTATGTCTTAACCTTTAATCTTTTGCTCTTTCTCTATAAGTAGGTTAATCTAGGAATATAGCTATCTGAATCTAACACTTATCTTGATTGCATTCTCTATTATCTATTGTTGTTTATGCACTATTAAATCTATGTAATAGATGGTGTCTCTTTGAATCAGTCATTCAATCATAGTTAGATCATTCTACTAGCTCACTAAGCATGAGCTCTTCTCATTTATTGCATATGAATTAGCCTAAAATACACACCGAAGACCCTTGACATGGCATGGTCACAATGAGTTGATTCGGTTACCCTACATACCAAGACCTAATAACTGAGACCTTGGAGAGATTTGTTTACACAAGTCTCCTTTCAGGAGAGGAAGGGATCAACAACCCTTGCCTAAGTTGGAGTGTCAAAAGACCTCACAATAACATGTCTTTGCACTTATGCGTAAATAATCTACAATTTGTGTCCACTTGTTAGCATCTCATTGTGATGTAACATGACATGTGGCACTCTACACTCTTGCACCATGTCAAAGTATTTTTAAGCGTAATGCACATTGGGAGGTCAACCGTCACATCTTTAGGAAGTCCAATCATCACTCGTGTAGAAGATGAAAAAATCTTGTAGTTATTCTTCTTTGTAATTGTCATCAATTGTAACCAATTTATTGTGATGATATATTGTAAGGCATCCAATAGAAAAAAGAGAGGCCATTGTCCCCTTTTCTAATTGGCTATGTCGACAACACCTTGAATACTTGCATGCATCGAGTATCTTGTATTAGTTGACTATCTCTCACATATGTTAACATGCTATGCATATCTAACATTTGAATGGTCATTTTCAGTCAAGAAAAATCAGTTAGGATGTGTCATCGCCCTTCTTGATCACAAGATCTTGCTCTCTTCATATTTTTGGTCACGCACAACCTAGTCAAATCAACAAAGATACATTCCTCTTTTGATCACAGGAGCATACTCTCCTAGTTTTACTGCACATTGTACATATGTACGCATTTTTTCCTATTCTTTCATTAGAATAGAAGTGACACTATTTTTCCAATCTAATGTGTTGAATGTGTAATGGTTGTTTATGAATTTGTTTCTTATATTCCATTGCATGTTCTACAATCTACAATTGTGTTTGAACAAATCCTTCTAGTTTAAATGGTTGTAGCATTGTCCTCTGCACAACCCCTGGGCTCGGTGCAAGTCAAGCAAAGACAAATCAAAGAGGCTACACTATTATTTCCAATTTAGCGATCAATCATAAGAAGCATATCCTAGCTAAGCTTGAAGCACCTAATGTCAAGTCAAAGTTGTCATTTGTCAAATGTTGAAAGCTAGAACACAGGGTATATATATTAAATGATCACTACTGCAAACATCCACCTAATATGAAGATATACATGATTTTTGGCTTCCCTCTTTGAAGTATTGGATATCTATGCAACGCTTAACCATCCATTGGAGAGTGGTTAAAGTCAGCTCAACCCACTATTCTTCCTTTTTTGCATGCCTAAAACTAGTGTTGAAAGTGGACTCAGGGTTTCAAAGAGAAGAACACGTGTTTTTAGATATTGCATGCATAATGAGCCTTGAAATTGCACATAAAGACAAACTACAAACAAGTGCAACACCCTGTACAAAAAGAGAGAGAGGCATTATACACCCAGACAATTCCGACAAAAAGTAGACGCTAACAACTATTGATAGCGACCAGAGACTAACAATTCTCTCTAAGTGCATCTAGGGACCTAGTTCCCAATTTAAGTGATCCTTGACCCACTTTTCAAATTTTTCTATATACTAAATCCAGTCTTAAGCCTGCATAAAATAAGAACATACTAAATATATTAACCCTTAAGTTGCCTCTATTTATAGCAAGTGCTATTATTCAAATAAGTGTTTATCTTTTACATTTAGATTAATACTTTATTGTAATACATTATGTAATCTGGATTATTTAAAAAACTCGATCTTATTAAATACACTTAATCCAAAATAAAGTAGAACAATTAAATATCTCGAGGCATTTAGGGTCCAATATAATCATCTCTTGAGAGTTTGTTCCTTCTCATTGTTATTTCATAATATAATTGTTTTACTTAAAATTTCTTAAATTGATAATGAACATATGTTATATAATAATAATTGAAAATACAAAAATTATTAAATTTGTTCAATATAACTAAACTACTTTACTATGTAACTTTCTATAATTATATATATATTTTTAATATAATATACATACATAGTTCCCAAAATATAAAATACCTTTCTCACAAATCTCTTCTTTTATCTTTCTGTCAACAACCACATCAAGTTTATCCTGAAAAATCAGAGAGGCTACATTATAGAAAGGAGAATTTCGCTTCTTGAAACTGGGAGTTTAAAGTTTACAGGGGCTCCAAAAAAAATTGTAAAATGATTTAATAATAAATGAAAAATTATTAATAGTTTACTGTTATTAATAAAATTGTTTTCCATTAATTCAACATCCAAAATAATAAAATATATAATTTAAAAGAAATAGATTAAGCTCTATAGAACCATAAAACCACAAACAATTCTTAAATTTAATAAAGAGCACCTGCAGAAAAATTTCAGGATTGCTTCCTCCATAAGACCACTAGGTTAGTAGGGTATGAAGATTTGAATTTTACATAACTTGTTGAGTTTTCCAACTAAATAGGTGAATAGTTTTATATATGTGCCAATAATCTTGAGGCAAATCGAAGCTAAGCTGGGGAAAGCTTTTGGTATGTAAATAAGATATTCCTCTATTAATATCTACCTTTGTGGTGAGGTTGAGTTCCCCATAATTTAATCTGTGTGGCCAGTACTGCAGCTCCCATTTCTCATAGAATTCTATGTAGTACATCCTTCTGAGCCAGTAAAATATGCTTAAAATGGGCTTAACAATGAAAACTAAAGAGCAAATTGTAATGGTTGATATGAACGTTGTGGATCTGTAGAACTTGGGGATTCGGATATAAAAGGAAGGCAGATGTAAGATGTTTTGCTCTGGGGCCTGCCACCACCAGTGGTGAAGCTCCATCCCAGAATGTAATGGTCCTCGACTAGAGGCCAACTACCTGTTAATGCAAGAAAGTTCAGTATTCTTCAAGAAAATTACAAAACTGAAAAAAAAAAAAAAAAACTTATAAAATTCATATTGACAAACCTTTTTCAAGATATAATTTGTGAACATTTTTTCTCTTTTAAATGTGAAATGGTTACCTACTTGAATCTACAAATAATTTACACCAGAAAGCTACAAGGGAGTTTATTTACCTTCTAAGAAATATCTATTTTTTTCTTGCTCTTTACAAAATACATGCTCTGCAGTTGATTTTTCTTCCTTTCTAACATATATTTGTTTTTTTTACTAGTTAGACGTCGAATTGGAAAGTGTAATGGCAACCTTGGTAGCATCCTTCAAGAGTGTGGCAAAAGCAAAGCTTAGAATAGGATATGGAAGAAGCCCATAAAAAATGACAGTTAACCAATATCTGTAGGAGGTTGTAGCTTCAAAAGCATTGATAGATATGTCTGTTAAATGTGGGAGCATACACAAGGCATGCCTGTAAAGTGTGGTAGCATACACAAAGCATGCCGATTGTTTAAGAAAACACCGAAATGACAAAGTCTTGTGGAGTTAATCAATCACTGTTGAATATGGACAAATGAAATTGTTGTAAAAACTATGGAGATTTAAGCAAATGTAACTGACAGGTATAAGAAAGTTGAAAATGTTATTCCAATTACTTGATCGAGATCTATACTCTTTATCTCCTAGCTCCCTCTTTTCTAAATAAATTTAAGGTAGCTATTTCAATCACCGCCATTAATCCGTACTTAAAAGAGACATCTGAAAAATGACCGGAACTATTTCAGGGAGAAGTGAGAGCTGTGAACTGCTAATAGGATTGAGACGCTCCCATGCAGGGGCTATTGCTAATATTTATTGAGTGAGCAGGTAGCCCCATGAAGAATATAAGTAAGAGAAATATGAAGAATATTTAACTGGAACAGTGATGAGGGATTGGATGTTTACTAGACAGCTTATATTGTGCAGTCAAAAAATGGTAAATTATAACTTATAAATGGTACGATTTAATTAAAATTTTCTTAGTGATAATTTCAAATCCAACTTCTAAAAAGTTACACCAGAACATCTTAAGCAGCTGCTGCTCCACAATTTGACGAAAAGATTTCATTATTTGCAATTTCACACAACAGGTTGTATGAAACCAGATGAGGCATAAGAAAAGGAGCAGCCCCCTCCACGAATCCCTGCCTAAAATTCTTTTTCCAAAAAAGAATTCTCTGGTGAAGATTCAAAAATTGGGATGTGGGATTTTAATATGTTTAATAGCAGGATCAACAGGCCCCTCCATGGGACCCCAAACTTTTTAATTAGGCATTTTTTTGGGCCCAGACTCGAAGAGAGGAATTTATAATCTAATGAGAGTTTTTTTCAGCCCTGTACATTCAAAGTAAAATAATTTAAATTGTATTATTTTTACCAAGGGTTTCTCTAAATAATAAACTTTTCTGAATATTAAAAGATTTGGGACTCCCATAGTCTTTAATATACAAACAAATCCTTCTGATTAAATTTAAGTAAATTTTTTCAGATGACACCTATTATCAGATGAAGATCAGCGTTTTTGAATTCAAATTTTTAAGTTTTCATAATCCATAAAGTGAGAAAAGAAGTTTTTGGAGTTTTGTAAATATTTTTAATATCCACCTTTTCTTTTTAATGAAAAATATAATAAATTTGAAATAAAAAGATTTTGAAAAAATTAACATGAATAATTTGAAAAATAGACATTTCCTACCACACTATCTTATTTATTAAAGATCATTTAAAAATCTTCTTAAAACATTCATTTTAAAATGATCCTGATAATGAACCAGAAGGTCCAATTTTAAAATTATTTTGTTAAATTTTTGGGAAACCTTTTCCTCTTGGGAAGCTTGGAGTCTTTAAAAAAATTTAAAGGAAAAGTTCCCTGTGGAGGCCGAAAACCCACTTACATTTGGTCTAATAAAACATATATTAAGAGTTTTGCTGAGAAGGGATTTCTGTGCCTTGTGCTCCCCAACCCCTACAATGCTTATGTCCACCTTCTTCGACTCACAATTGCGAGCCTTACGATGTGGAAGATAGTTTTTGAAAATTCAATTTAGTCAGTACTTAGGCATTTTTCAGGCTCTAAGTATTGAACCTAGGGATTTCAGAGCATAACTTTTATAAATGATATCCATTTTTGATATAACATATAGTCATTTTTTAGGTTTATGTGTCTTCTAGATTACTTGCTGACATTTTTAGGAGTCTTAAGTTTGTCAAAATTAAAATTTACAAACCACTTAGTTTGAATTCAAGCCAAAGTAGTGTGATTTAGACAATATAGGTCACACTGATGACTTGTGCACATCAAACAATCACTTTGTATTAATTTCACTTGGTCCTTGTCCCTCCATCATCCCTAATCACTTTATCCTCATCCCTTATCATCCTTAATCACTCCCTCCTTGTCCCTTGTCATCCCTAATCACCATCTCATTGACCCTCACCTTCCCTCATCATCTCTAATCACTCCCTCATTATCCCTCCTCATCCCTAATCACTCCCTCATTAACCCTCACAATCTCTAATAATTGCTTCATCATCCCTCATCATCTCTAATCACTATCTCATCATCCCTATTCACTCCCTCATTAACCCTCACCATCCCTCATCATCCCTAATCACTCCCTCATTGACCCGAGCACCATCCTTCATCCTCCATAATCACTCCTTTGTTGACCCTCATGATCCCTCACCATCCGTAATGTTGGACCCCAATTTTTTTAGTAATATATTTTAAGTATTTTGGAGCCATAGCATAGAGAATCAAAGGTGCAAGAACAACGTGAAGGACCTTTACGTGAAAGATAATGGCATAGAAGAGAAACATGGAATAACATTATGGAAGACCTTGGCTCGAGAGAGCAAGTTACGGAAGACAAGGAAATGGAGAAAAAGGAAATTAAGATGTAGGATTTAGAAAAGCACAAGTGTAGGACAAGGGCACAAGAAGCAGAGACAATTGCAAATCAATTCGCAGAAGCATCATAAATCACTCAAGCACAAATATGGCACTAGTATACAAGAGAAGAGGAGCATGAAAGCAGATATCTAGCATAGAGAGAGTATATAGGCATTGTTAGGCATGAGTCAAAAGGGACTTAATTGTAATGGGTCGCCATGACTTTTTTTCCTTATACAGTCATTGGCTTGTCATCTATAATGTATTAATTATGTAACCTAAGAGGGGTTAGTTTATGGATAAATAACCCATAACTTTCCTTTTGTACTAGTTGTTGAGATAGTTGGTGTTGTTGTCAAGATAGAGATGTGTAATGGACAATGTGATGGATGAAATATATTTATACTCATCAATTAAGATCAATGGAACCATTACTTTGTCTGTGAATATTGATGTGTTAATATTTTTGGTGTTAAATCTATTTTTATGATAATAGATAAGTACACGAACTATGTGAATGAATCAAATGGTTAACTCTATAGTGATGTTTGTAGTAACAATGACTAAATGTGCTAACCTAAGTGCCCAAGCATGGATAGAGTTATTTATCCACCACTACGCAACATAATTGATGGGAATCGGTCTAGGTTACGTGCCTCGTGTGAGCATGCGAGGTCACTATTCATGTGATATGCCAACATGCTAACTCGTTATATTTTTCCTTCTTCTAAGCGCATGACTAATACTTAGTCAAGTGAAACTAAGGATAAAATAACCCCAACACATAATGACTCCCTCATTGTCTTTCATCATCTCTACTCACTCTCTCCTCATCTCTCCTCATCCTTAATCAGTTCATCTAATACCTTAATGGTGCGTGTAGTAACTTCCTTCTTGTGCCTGCTTGGTTTATGTTCCAATTCCAAATTTTAATCACTCAAATAAGGCCCAAATAAACTCTTCTTTCACTCATCCTCTTTCACTTAATTAAAGAACTTGAAAATATCATCTGATTGTTTGGTGGGATTTGAAGATCTATATGGCGATCCATGGCTCGACCATGGAAAGAGTGTGTATCCAGAACCCCAAACTAGAATAAATAGGCAATAAATTGAGCAAAGGGTGAGGTGAAATTGTATTACTTACATATATAGATTAGGATTTGGGCATCTAAGAATTCTAATCCTAGAGTTGAGAATCTAAATTTACATCTATATAGATAGGGGTGACTGGAGACTAGTTGAGAATTTCAATCCCAACCCTATAGTTGACTTCTCATTTTCTCTATATGTCATTGAGAGTATGTCCATAGTAGACAAGATTGCTAGGTAGATAGATAAACAGTCACCAATCCAATAGAGTGTGTTCCAATCTGATAATCGATAAAGTGTGTTTCCAAACCCAATTCAATCTATACCCAACTTGATATATGAATGGACTATGCCTTAACCCAGTGTATTAAGGAGGGGTCACTTAAATATTGGGCATGGCTTGATGGCCCTAAAAGCCAAACTAGATCTCTATCGTACTCTAATTATTCCCCAGTCCCAAATATAATATAGCAAAGGATAGCATAGGAATGGGTGCCCCACCATAGATATATAGGGGGAACCACTTCTAAAGGCCCTACCCTAATCTCAAACCTTCTATACCTATTAAGGCAATGGAAACTTTCCCTATCTACTTCATCTATGCCAAGGAGTAAGGCAAGGGAAGCTTGCATTTTTGATAAATGGCTTTATTTCACCTAATAGCATATCGAGAGAAGATTGCCTTCTTGATGGATAACAAGGGAGTAAGGCACAACTATCAAAGGAAGTTTCCATTCATTGTATCTAGCTTTGCTTTTCTTCTAGATTAAGGCATGCATATCAAAGAAGGCTTACCTTCTGATAGATAGCTTTTTTCTTACCCTACGTACTTAGCTATGCCCTACCTGATAAGGTAAGGTAAGCTTCCTTCTTGATATATAGCTTTGTTCTTGTCGTATCTACTTTTCTACAATATCTCTAAGTTCATTATTAGAGTGAAATATGATTAATGAAAGAAGAGTTTCCTTGGGCCTTATTTGAGTGAGCAAATTTTGGAATTGGAACATACGCCAATTGGGCACAAGTGAGAAGCCACTGCACTTACCATCAAGGTATTGGAGGGAGCGATTAGGGATGAGGATAGAAAAGAAAGGAGTGAGAAGGGATGATGAGGGATGATTAGGTAATCATTAAGGATGATGATGGATGGTGAGGGTCAATGAGGGAGTGATTAGGGATGATGAGGGACCAAGGGGGAGTGATTAGGGATGATGAGGGATGATGAATGTGTGATTAGGGATGATGAGGGATAGTGAGGCACCTCAAAATTTAGCTCATCCAAATTTGTGTCAAGTATGAATGACATATGTTTGAGCATTCACTCAAAGGCAATTTATTGTCATAGTATATTCCATAAAAAGAATTATTCAACCAACACATTCTTCTTATCTATTTGCCTTATTATGGTTTATTCTCCTCTTCTTCAACACTCTCTTCATGAGTTGGTGCATACTTTTCTAAGTTCGATGTTGATGGTACATTCCCAAAGTCCTATGACTTGTTAGATTCTATGCGCCTTCATATTGTTCCTCATTCTTTGACGTTTCGCCATCATCGACTTCTTTTCTTTCTCGTCCATTTCTTCCTCCACCATTTCCTCTTCCTCCTTTGCTTTCTCATATTTTCTCCCTTCTTCATCATCCTTCTTCTCTTCATCCTTTTTCTAGTTATTCCACATTCCCAAACCCATCTTATCCCAACTCTACTTTTATCGTAGTCATACATTTGGTGCTTAGTACCTCATCATCTTTATGCATGCTCTTATCCACACTCATAGTGTCATCATCTAATGTAATCTCTTCCACAGAGTGCGCTTGGGAATCATATGCCTTCCCATAATCGTGTGATGCAACATCTAATAATTTTTTTGCTGGATCTTGTACCTTATGTGCTTTAGTGGTCGGGACATTTACTTTGGTGGATGGTGTAGCACTACCCTTTTTCGACGATGAATCATTAGGATATCTAGCTACTATTTATATTTTATGTGGTGTGGTACACTATTATGATGGCAAATGCACAAACTTATATTGTGGAGATGATGTGGGTTTCCTTGACCTAAAGATGATGTGGGATACTTTGGTGGAGATGGAATGAGTTTTTTTGGGTGGTGGCTATGTGGGTTTCTTTAGTGGTGTTGGCACAAGTTTTTTTAATGGTGATTTTTTCTGAGGCACAGATCTAGTGGCACATTGTCCTCATCATCCTTGTCAACTATTTATTCGTTGGATGTCATGCACTTCAAATCCTCAACTTCGTCTCACCCCTATCCCTCATTTGTTGTGTGTTCCCATTGTGATCTTTTTCACATAGTGTTAAAATGAAGTTATGGATTGTAGTTGGCCCTAGTGCACAATGTTTTGTCCCTTTGTAATGAGGGGAACTCCCTAATCTACCTCTTTATCAATAATCAACTCAACCTTGGGGTTATTCTCAACAACCTCTTGCTAATATTGTTCTCACTAGGATTTGCACCCCCTTGTGCTTCTTGGGATTAAGAGCATATGAAATGCAGAAAAGGTGATTGCTCAATATTTCAACAAGAGTAGGGTTGATTATAGCCGATTTTTCATCTGACTTTTTTTCATCACTTAGAGTTTCCATACTGGGATACTTATATAGGGCAATGAGGAGCAGGGGGTCTCATCAAATTTTTATACTTTCATGTTCTTTCACCTTGCATTGGGAACCCTCTTTTGTTGCACTCTCAAATGAAAATCCATATGGCAACTTGAGCTAGTTTGGCATAATTTTACATTGTAAGTGTAGCTTCACAATAGAGTGGTGCCTTATCATAACAATTTCAGCATAGACATCATATGCCTTTGGTAATCCTCATGGAATGCTCCATTTATCTTCAAATGTTGTGATCGTGTTATAATGCCACCTCTGTATATTTATTTTATATTATTTTTTCTACTAGTTGGGGCAAGTGTAATTGTTGTACCTTTTGGTTGGCGATGCATTCCAAAATGGGTGGAACTGTACTTGATCATCATAGCTATCTAAGACACCAATCTCATTGAGCACCAATGAAATTAGAATAATGCCCCTTCAAAATGTATTTATAGTTTTTTGGGCTCTTTTTGTGATTTTTAAAATATCATTGTAAATGAATTTGGTGATGTTATACTATACGTTAATGATTTATGCAACTACCGCATTAGTGGGTGAATTTGAATTTGAATTTACATTTGAACTCCTCAGGCCTGTGTGCCTATACAAGATCGATTCTTCGAAGTAATAATGGACTTTTTCATGAGTAAGAGGATTATGCTTAGGCTATTTTTCTTAGGATTAGAGGAGATTATGCATGTCTAGCTCTTTGTGGATTGTGAAAAGGAGACATACAGAACCAAGCATTTTCATGCTTTCTTAAGATAATCTCTTCCATTTTCTTTTTTTAGCTTGTCATTACATAGTTTTTTTCTTAGTCTTTGATGATTGTATGAATTTAAAGATATTGTTAATTAAAAAAAAATTCTGATAACTGAAATGTTGTTAAGTCTGTATGATCATTCCCTGCACATTTTTATGGTAGTGATACCCTTCCTTCTTACAGTTGCTCTCCCTCCCAGAATCTTACACCATCTTTAGTTGGAGTTGTGTTAAGTCTAGCTCAATTGAATATTGACTTTATGGGATTCATTTAGTCAGATAATTTTGGGTTCACTTATGTTTACATCAGGTGCTTTATCTCTTAACCTTTAATCTTTTGTTCTTTCTTTATAACCAAGTTAATCTAGGAATATATCAATCTGAATCTAACGCTTACCTTGATTGCATGCTCTATCATCTATTGTTTATGCACAATTGAATCCATGTAATAGACATTTCTATTTGAATCAGTCATTCACTCATAGTTATATCATTTATGTTGGTTTGCTAGGCATGAGCTCTTTTCATTTATTATAATGAAATAACCTGAAATACACACTGAAGACCCATGACATGGTATGGTCACAACGAGCCGAATGGGTTACCCTACGTACCAAAACCTGGTAACCGATACCTTGGAGAGATTTGTTCACACAAGTATCCTTTCAAGAGAGGAAGGGATCAACAACCCATACCTAAGTTGGCATGTCAAAAGACCTCACAACAATGTGTCTTTGCAATTATGTGCAAATACTCTACAATTTATGTTCACTTGTCAGCATCTCGTTGTGATGCAGTATGATAGGTGGCACTCTCCACTCTTCCACCATGTCAAAGCATTTTTCAACATAAAGCACACTGGGATTTCGAATGCCACATCTATAGGAAGTTAAATTGTCACTCATGTAGAAGATGAAAAATTCTTGTAGTAGTTCTTATTTGTAGATGTTGTCAATTGTAACCAATTTATTGTGATGATATATTGTAAGGCATCTAATAGAAAAAGGAGAGGCCATCGTCCCCTTTTCTAATTGGCTATGTCCACAACAACCTGAATACTTGCATGCCTCAAGTATCTTATATTAGTTGGCCATCTCTCACATATGTTAACATGTTATGCCTATCTAACATTTGAATGGTCATTTCTAGTCAAAAAAAATTAGTTAGGATGTGGCATTGCCCTCCCTGATCACAAGAGCTTGCTCTCCTCATCTTTTTGGTCACATGCATCCTAGTCAAATCAACAAAGATGCATTTCTTTGTTAATCACGGGAGCATGTTCTCTTAGTCTTATTGCGCATTCTACGAATGCATGTATTTTTCCTTATTCTTTCATTTGAATAGAAGTGACAATATTTTGCCAATCTAATGCGTTGAATGTGTAATGGTTGTTTATGAATTTGTTTCTTAGATTCCATTGCATGTTCTACAATTTACAATTGTGTTTGAACAGATCCTTCTAGTTTAAATGGTTGTAGCATTGTTCTCTACACAACCCCTGGGCTCGGTCCAAATCAAGCAAAGACAAATTCAAAGGGGCTACACTATTGTTTCCAATTTAGCAATCAATCACAAGGAGTAGGTTCTAGCTAACCTTGAAGCACCTCATGTCAAGTCAAAGTTGTCATTTGTCAAATGTTGAAAGCTAGATCATAGGTTGTATTTATTAAAGGAGCACTATTACACACATACACCTAACATGAAGATCTATATGTGTTTTGACTTTCTTCTTCAGAGTATTGGATATGTAAGCAACACTTAACCATCAATTGGAGAGTGGTTAAGGTCAACTTAACCCACTATTCTTCCTTTTTTGCTTGCCTAAACTTAGTGTTGAAAGTGGACTTAGGGTTTCAAAGAGGACATGTTTTCGGATATCACATGCATAATGAGCCTTAAAATTTCACATAAAGATGGACTATAAGCAAGCGCAATGCCCTACACAAAAAGAGAGAGGTATTGTACACCCAGACAATTCTTACAGAAAGTAGACACTAACAACTATCGATAGTGTCCAAAGACTAATGATTATCTCTAGGTGCATCTAGAAACTTAGTTCTTGATCCAAGCGATCCTTAACCCAATTTTCAAGCTTTTGTGCGACCTATATCTAGTCTTAAGCCTGCACAAAATAGAAACATGCTAAATATATTAACCCTTAGGTCATTTCTATTTATAGCAAGTGTTATTGTTCAAATCAATATGTGTCTTCTACATTCAGATTAATGCTTTATTGCAATACATTATGCAATCTAGATTATTTCAAAAACTCGATCTTATTAGATACACTTAATCCAAAATGAAGTAAAACAATTAAATGTCTAGGGACATTTAGGGCCCAATATAATCATTTCTTGAGGATTTTGTCCCTGCTCATTGTTAATTCATAATATGATTGTTTTACCTAAAATTTCCTAAATTGATAATGGACATATATTGTATAATAATTTTTGAAAATACAAAAGTTATTATACTTGCTCAATATAATTAGACTACTTTACTTTGTAACCTTCTATAATTATTATTTTTATTAATATAATATAAAGCGTTCTAATTATAAATAGAATAAACGTGCATAGTTCTCCAGATAACACATACCTTTCTTACTATCTCTTTTTTTTTTTTCTAAACATTCTATTATGCAACAATGTTATTGAACAAGTGCTAACTTTCACATTTACAAAACTCACCAACATGTGGCCGAGCACTCGCTGATTATCAAGTTGTGGCTACTTTTATCTCTCTAGTACTCTTGATTGTATGTAGTTAAGGCCTTGGTTTCATGATACTACCTCTGCAAAAATAGTTGTAGGTATTGTAGAGATTTTTTAAGAGTAGATATGTAGTGAAATGGTTTAATGGATTTCAAAAACTGTAAAATTTACATCTGCAAAGGAAATCTAAGAAATTTGAATGTAAAACCAAATTAAAAAGGTATTTATAGAATATTTTTTATTGAGTGTAAAATCTCTAAAAATTCTCTGCAGTTGTTGTAACTTCTTGCCCTCAGCAGCTACCCATCTCTAAAAATCTTTCTCCTATGCAGCTGCTGCTCCTATTTTTTAAGAAAAGATTCAATATTTTGCAATTTACTAGATTTATATTTACATGGGACCACATGCAACTGCAAAATAATTGCACTTGCCCCCTCCATGAAACCACGCTCTAAGCCTATTTATTTTCTTCCTTGAAATTTTTTTATCTTCTCTATTCTCGGAAACATTTACTTTTTCTGCTCGGTATTCAGAAAATAGAGCTCTCAATAAATCTCTGAAGATTTGCAAACAGATGCAATTGGGAGGTGTGCTGCCTTGGAGCACCGTAATATGCCAAATTCGCTTCATGTGATTTCCTAATGTACCAAATGTGATCCATGACTCGTTATTTTACCTACAAATATGAAAATCCATTGGTGACTACACTTTTTAAATTGATACCTCCTAATAATAAAAGAAAGCATTTGCAGTAATAAAAACTTTTTGAATCCAGAGTTTTTGAACAATAAGGAAGTTAAGCTTCAAAATATTTCTGAACTATTAAGTAAAGCTTCAAGATATTTCCAAACCATTCATGAATATTGGTTGTTCATGAATGGAAAATAGTGTCGTAGATAGTTCATTGGGTTACTCCAACGAAGTAGGATCAGACGAACTCGAGTCTGCAATGTCAATGTAACAATGTTTCAATGCCGAGGGCACATGAAGATCTACAGGCAAAGCAGCCTCCCTGCAAAGTACCTGCAACACTTGTCTCATGCTAAGCCTCTGCTGCGGTTCAGGGTTCGAACAAACAAGCCCTAAGATGAGCACAATTTCAGCCTCCCCCTTATCATAATCTCCTCCAAGCCTCAGATCAACAGCGTCCAATAATCTTTTATTCACATACAAATCCCAAACCCACTGAACCAAAATCACACCTTCACCAGCACACGGGTCTACAGGCTTCCTTCCGCATACAACCTCCAGCATAAGAGTCCCAAAGCTGAAGACATCTGTGTAAGAAGAAGCCTTACCAGAACGTATGAGCTCAGGCGCTATGTAGCCCAGCGTGCCTACCACATGAGTAGTTTGGGGCTTTTCGCTGTGGTCATATAACCTTGCCAGCCCAAAGTCCCCTACTCGGCCATTCAGCTCAGAGTCCAATAATATATTGCTGGATTTAATGTCCCTGTGTACAACTTTTTTTTCCCATTGCTCGTGTAAGTACAGCAGCCCGGCGGCTACCCCTGTAAGAATTTTGTACCTCTGAGCCCAGGGAAGAATCAAACCGGGGCTGAACAAATGTCTATCGAGACTTCCGTTGGACATGTAGTCGTAGACGATAAAGAGGCGTTTGTTTTTGCGGCACCAGCCCTGGAGGGGCACCAGGTTCCTGTGCTGCAGACGGCCAAGGCTAGAGATTTCTGCTATGAATTCCTTCATTCCATCGGTGCAGTCTTTGGAGATGCACTTCACGGCGATTTCTTCGCCACAGGGGAGAGAGCCCCTAAAGACCCTTCCAAAGCCTCCGCAGCCCAGAAGATTGTCGTCTCTGAAACCCTGAATAAAACACAGAGGTAACTCCCTTAATTGCTCAGGACTTTGTTTCACATTAAAGAAAAAAGGCAATGGTTATGAGTTTAATCTACACTGACAATAATTGCGAGACAAGACAGAGTTAGCACTGAAAGCTCTGTGATTTGATTTTTTTTTTTTTTCAATAATTTTTACTTTTCATAAAAATAAAGTGATGTATTCCATTTAAAAATGGAGAATTGAAGAGGTAGGGTTTTAGAAAAACCATCAGCTAACTTGGACCAAAAGGGGGTCATAGCAAAACTCGGCAAGAGTTTGGTGAGGAAATGGGATTTAAATCAGTGTGAGATCATCCTGCTAATCACCTACCCAAAGCAAAATTATCTTCGAAAGAAAATTTCAATGCACAAAAGACATGTAACTAATCAATTCAAACTAAGCTCATATAGCACTTCAAATGGTGATATAGACTTACAAAAAGCTTAGGCTAGTTTTGAAAGAAGCGTAAATTGAGAATGAAGGGTATACGATACTGAACTGTCTATTGAAGTATAAATAAGGTAAAAGTTATTGCTCTTGATTTAATAGCGTGGGTGGTTCTATAAATTGAACTGTCTATTGGAGTACAAAATTTCAATAAATTGTATAATTTTAAAGTTTATCCTGAAATATCAGAGTGGCTACATTGGAGAAAGGAGAATTTCAGTTGCTTCTGAAGTTGGGGGCTTAAAGATTACAGGGGCTGCAAAGAAAATGTAAAATGATTTAATGATAAGTGAAAATTTATTAATGGTTTACTGTTATTAATAAAATTATTTTCCATTAATTCAACATTCAAAATAATAAAATATATAATTTAAGAGAAATAGAATAAGTTTTATGGAATCATAAAATCACAAACAGTTCTTAAATTTAATAAAGAGCCCTTGCAGAAAAATTTCAGAATTGCTTCCTCCATAGGACCACCAGGTTAGTAGGGTATGAAGATTTGAATTTAGTAGGGTATGAAGATTTGAATTTTACATAACTTGTTGAGTTTTCCAACTAAATAGGTGAGTAGTGATATATATGCACCAATAATCTTGAGGCAAATGGAAGCTAAGCTGGTGAAAGCTTTTGCGTACATAAATAAGATATTCCTTCATTAATATCTACCTTTGTGGCAAGGTTGAGTTCTCGGTAATTTAATCTGTGCGGCCAGTACTGCAGCTCCCATTTCTCGTAGACTTCTATGTAGTGCATCCTTTTGAGCCAATAATATGCGCCTAGAATGAGCCCCAAGATGAAAACTACAGAGCAAATTGTAATGGTTGATATAAATTTTGTGGATCTGTAGAAATTGGGAATTCCGATATAAAAAGAAGGCAGATGTAAGATGTCTAGCTCCGGGGCCTTGCCACCGCCAGTGGTGAAGCTCCATGCCAGAATGTAATTGTCCTCAACTAAAGGCCAACTACCTGTTGATGCAAGAAAGTTCAGTGTTCTCCAAGAAAATTACAAAACTGAAAAGAAAAAAGATATTTAAAATTCATATTCACAAACCTTTTTCAAGATATATATAATTTGTGCACCTTTTTTTTCTTTTGAATGTGAAATGGTACCTACTTGGATTTATAAATAATTTACACCAGAAACCTACAATGGAGTTTATTTGCCTTCTTAAAAAATATCTATTTTTTCTTGCCCTTTACAAAATACATGCTCTACAGTTGATTTTTCTTCCTTTCTAACATATATTTGTTTTTGGTTTTTTTAACTAGGTAGGCGTGGAATTGGAAAGTGTAATGGCAACCTTGGTAGCATCCTTCAAGAGTGTGGCAAAAGCAAAGCATGAATAGGATATGGAAGAAGCCCATAAAAAAATGATAGTTAACAGATATCTGTTAAATGTGGGAGCATACACAAGGCATGCCTGTAAAGTGTGGGAGCATACACAAGGCATGCCGATTGTTTAAGAAAACACCAAAATGACAGTGTCTTGTGGACTTAATCAATCACTGTTGAATATGGACAAGTGAATTTGTTGTAAAAACTATGGAGATTTAAACAAATGTAACTGATAGGTGTAAGAAAGTTGAAAATGTTATTGCAATTACTTGATTCAGATCTACACTCTTTAGCTCTTAGCTCCCTCTTTTCTAAATAAATTTAAGGTACCTAAAAAGAGCCATCTCAAAAATGACCGCCATTAATCCGTACCTAAAAAGAGCCATCTGAAAAATGACCGGAACTCTTTCAGGGAGAAGTGAGAGCTGTGAAGTGCTTATAGGATTGAGACCGTCCCATGCAGGGGCTATTGCCAATATATATTGAGTGAGCAGGTAGCCTCATGAAAAATATAAAGGCAATATGAAGAATATTTAACTGGAACAGCCCCCTCCACGAATCCCTGCCTAAAATTATTTTTCCAAAAAAACATTCTCTTGATTTTCAGGTGAAGATTCAATAATAGCAGGATCAATAAGCCCCTCCATGGGACCCCAAACTTTTAAAATAGGCATTTTTTTGGCCTAAACTCAGAGATAGGCATTTTAAATCTAATGAGAGTTTTTTGTAGCCCTGTACATTCAAAGTAAAACAATTTAAATTGCGTTATTCTTGCCAAGGGTTTGAAACTTTAAATGATAAATTTTTTTGAAGATTAAAAGATTTGGGACTCCCATAGTCCTTAATATACAAACAATTGGGACTCCCATAGTCCTTAAGATACAAACAAATGCTTCTGAATGAACTTCAGTAAAACTTTTCAGATCATACCTATTATCAGGATGAAGATCAGCGTTTTTGAATTATAAATTTTACCTTTTTATAATATATAAAGTGAGAAAAAAAGCTTTTAGAAAACTTTGTAAATTTTTTTGATATGCCATCTCTTTTTAATAAATGAAAAATATAATAAATTTGGTAGGCTCTTTAGTTTTGCATTGACTAGACCGTCATCTTCTCTCCATGCTGAGATTTGGTAGTCTTTTTAGTTTTGAATGCTCATGGATTTCTTGGTACATTTACACAACCAGTTCCTAGCATGTTGTTGAGTTGGTTATGCATTGCTAGACCTATCAAAATTGGGACATTCTTTGATATTTCTTTACCTTAAAATTTTTTCATTTGCATTTTATATTTGGGTAAGTGCACGGAGTTGGGGGACAATTCCGTGGACATTTATCGTAATGTGTATGCATTATAGACATAATGCGTATGTGTAATGTCCATAACACTTATGTATTATACACATAACGTGTACATATAATGTCCACATAACGTATATGCATTATGTCAAACTAGACTCAGGATCACCGATCCTAAATACATACACATTTCTTTATACATACAATGTGAAAGGAACGTGTACGCGTTCCTTTTACATTGCACAAAAAAACATAAAAGACTCTCTCCATGCAATGTGAAAGGATGGCGTACGCATTCTTTTCACATTACACAAAAAAAACATAAAAGACCTATTGGAAGGGTAGAATGATTTAATTGGAAGGGGCAGATGGTTTACTAATATAATTGTTAATTATAAGTTTACATTTATATTATTACTTTTATATTCCTTATATTTTAAATTTATTTTGATAAATATAAAAAATTAAGGTCATTTTGCATCTAATAGAGTTGGTATCACAACTACATGCCTTATGATGTGGGAGAGAGTTTTTCAAAATCCAATATGGTCAGTACTTAGGTATTTTCATGCTCTACGTATTGAACATAGGAATTTTAGGTCATAACTTTTATAGCTTATGGCCATTGTTGATATATCATATAGTCATTTTTTACGTTTATGTGCCTTCTAGATTGCTTGTTGACATTTTTAGGAGTCTTAGATTTGTCAAAATTGAAATTTACAAACCACTCAGTTTGAATTCAAGTCAAAGTGGTGTGATATAGACAATGTAGGTCACATTAATGATTTGCGCACATCAAACAATCACTTTGTATTAATTTCACTTGCTCATCATCCCCCTATCATCCCTAATCACTTTCTCCTCATCTCTTATCATCCTTAATCAGTCCCTTCTTGTCCCTCATCATCCCTAATCACTTCCTCATTGACCCTCACCTTCCCTCATCATCTATAATCACTCCCTCATTGACCCTCACCATCCATAATCATTATTTCTTCATCCCTCATCATCCATAATCACTCCTTCCTCATCCCTAATCACTCCCTCATTGACCCTCACCATCACTCATCATCTCTAATCACACCTTCATCACCCTTAATCACTCCCTCACTGACCCTCACCATCTCTAATCATTGCTTCATCATCCCTCATCATCCCTAATCACTATTTCATCATCCCTAATTACTCCCTTATTAACCTTCGCCATCCCTCATCATCCCTAATCACTCCATCATCGATCCTTACCATCCCTTATCCTCCATAATCACTCCTTTATTGATCCCCACCGTCCATAATATTAGACCCCAAATTTTTTAGTAATATATTCTAAGTATTTTGGAGCCATAACGCAGAGAATCAAGGGTGCAAGAACAACGTGAATGACCTTTATGTGAAAGAGAATGGTGCAAAAGAGAAACATGAAAGAACATCGTGAAAGACCTTGGCGCATTAGGAGTTACAAAAGTTAAGGAAACAGAGAACAAGGAAATTAAGACGTAGGAATCAAAAAAGTGCAAGACTAGGACAAGGGCACGAGAAGTAGAGACAATTGTAAATCAGTTTGCAGAAGCATCAAAGATCACTCAAGCACGAATCTAGCGCTAGTATACAAGAGAAGAGGAGCATGAAATTGAATATCTAGCATAGAAAGAGTATATAGGGGCTGCAAGGCTCAAGTCAAAAGGGTCTTAATTATAATGGCCCGTCGTGACTTTTTTTTTTGAAACAATTATTAGCTTGTCATCTATAATGTATTAATGATGCAACCTGAGAGGGGTTAGTTTGTGTATAAATAACCCATAACATTTCTTATGTACTAGTTGTTGAGATAGTTGTTGTTGTTGTCAAGATAGAGATTTGTAATGGACAATGTGATGGATGAAATATCTTTATATTCATATCAATTGAGATCAATGAAACCACTACTTTTTATAAGAATATTGATGTGTTAAATTTTTTGGTTTTAAATCTATTTTTATGATAATAAATAAGTACATGAACTGTGTGAATGAAGTAAATGGTTGACTCTTGAGTGATATTTGTAGTAACAATGACTAAGTATGCTAAGCTAAGCACCCAAGCATAGATAGATTTATCTATCCACTACTATGCAACATAATTGATAGGAACTGGTTTAGGTTACGTGCCTCGGGTGAGTGCATGAGGTCACTATTTATGTGATATGATGATGTTTTAACTCATTGGTTTTTTCCTTCTTCTAGGTGCATGATTAATACTTAGTCAAGCAAAACTAAGGATAAAATAACCCCAACACATAATGAATTCCTCATCATCCTTCGTCATCTCTACTCACTCCCTCCTTGTCCCTCATCATCCTTAATCACTTCATCTAATACCTTGATGGTGGGTGTAGTAGCTTCTTGCTTGTGCCCACTTGGCTTACGTTCCAATTCTAAATTTTACTCACTCAAATAAGGCCAAAATAAACTCTTCTTTCACTCATCCTCTTTCACTTAAATAAGGAACTTGAGAATATCATCTGATTGTCTGGTGGGATTTAAAGATCTATATGGTGATCCATGGCTTGATTATGGAGAGAGAGTGTATCTAGAGCCTCAAACTAGAATATGACCTCTAACAATTTACATGATTGACTATTCTACTTGTATCATATGTTGATCGGGATGTGCATCTCCACATTAGTAAGAACAATAGAATTATTTACTTTGCCTTTTTTATTTTCTATTTCTCTTGCCATCATTTCATACCCTCCCATTTACCAAACTTTATCACTTGGGGGCACCCCTATTACCATTATATCCAACTGTCCTAACATCACCAACCTTGAACAATGCCATACCCTATACCATTTTACCATACCTTTCCTAATGACCAAACTTATTTTTACCTGACCTACCCAACCCTTTTGATCTTGGTTCCATTGGTTCTTTCGGCACCTTCTACAAGAGGATTTCGATCCAGTTTCATCAGTTTCAAAATTTTGTGTTCAAATGGTATTACATGAAGGTAGTATGACAGTGGATCTAATAATTGCATCTTTAGTTTACACTTGACTGGTGCCACTGATTATAACTACCTTTGACAAATCAATATTTCATATTGTGTTACTAATTATAATCGCCTATGGGTAAATTAGTAGCATTGACCTATGCCATTGTTTCCTAATTATAACCACCTATGGGAAAATCAGGAACAACACCTTTGCCATCCATTACCACATCACCTTACCCTTACTATTTTTATTTACCTTACTATTTGCCTAATTCACAAACTTACTGCTACTTAGTTGGATTTCTCTATTGTAAGGTAGAATTACAGTGACTTGAGGTCCTCATGGGACTATGTAGGTAGCCCTCAATTTATGTTGAGGTCAGCGCAATCACCCTTTTCCATGATCTCTCCATTTTTAGAGCAAATTCAAGTTTGCTTGCTCTTGCCATTTTGGAACAATTTTAAGTTTGAATGCTCTCACCATTTTACGAGTTGGGTTGTTTAGTATCTCGTCATTCTCAAGCAAGTTGAGATACATATAAACTTCCAATTTTTTTTGTAAAATATCTTAGTAAATCCTAAAAATCATTTTCGACCACTTCTTTTCCTTCAGGATTCTAGGAACCCTCACTATTTCACAAGAAACCACTTGTCATTTAGTTTCCCCATCCTTGTTGGCCTTTAGCCTTACGTTGTCACCATTTTGAGTTTTTATTATGCACATTATGTATTGGTATTAGTGTTTAGTGTGTCTATTTGGATTTTATTTTATCTTACTAACACAATACTAATCTCCCCTCTTGGATTCCTTGTTCACATAATAATTATGCAATAAATCGAGTAAAGGGTGGAGTGAAATTGTATTACTTACATATATAGATTGGGATTTAGGCATCTAAGAATCCCAATTCCAAAGTTGATAATCTAAATTTACATCTATATAGATAGGAGTGACTAGAGACTAGTTGATAATTTTAATCCCAACCCCATAGTTGACTTCTCATTGTCTCTATATGTCACTGAGAGTATGTCCATAGTAGACTATATTTCCAAGTAGATAGATAGGAAGTCACCAATTTGTTAGAGTGTGTTCTAATCTGATAGTCAATAGAGTTTGTTTCCAAACCCAACTCAATCTATACCCAACTTGATATATGAATGGAATATGCCTTAATCTAGTGTATCAAGGAGGGGCCACTTAGATATTGGGCATGGCTTGGTGGCCCTAAAGACCAAATTGGGGCTTTACCATACTTTGAGTATTCCCCAATTCCAAATACAATATATCAAAGGATAGCATAGGAATGGGGGCCCCACCATAGATATATTGGGGGCACCATTCTGAAGGTCCTACCTTGATCTCAAACTTTCCATACATGTTAATGCAATGGAAACTTTCCCTACCTACTTCATATATGCCAAGGAGTAAGGCAAGGGAAGCTTGCCTTTCTGATATCTAGCTTTGTTTCACCTAATATCATATCAAGGGAAGATTGCCTTCTTGATGGATAACAAGGGAGTAAGTCATAACTATCAAAGGAAGTTTGTATTCATGGTATCTAACTTTACTTTGATTTTAGACTAAGGCATGGATATCAAGGAAGACTTACCGTGTGATAGATAACTTTTTTCTTACCCTATATACTTAGCTATACCCTACTTGATAAGGTAAGGTAAGATTGCTTCCCGATATATAACTTTGTTATTGTAGTATCTACTTTCCTATGATATCTCTGAATTCATTATTTGAGTGAAATATATTGAATGAAAGAAGAGTTTCCTTGGGCCTTATTTGTGTGAGAAAAATTTGGAATTAGAACATAAGCCAATCGACCACAAGCGAGAAGCCACTGCACTTGCCATCAAGGTGTTGGAGGGATTGGTTAGGGATGAGGATAGATGAGGAAGGAGTGAGAAAGGATAATGAGGGATGATGAGGTAATCATTAGGGATGATGATGGATGGTGAGGGTCAATGAGGGAGTGATTAGGTGTGATGAGGGATGGTGAGGCACCTCAACATTTGGCTCATCTAAATTTATTTCAAGTATGAATGGCATATGTTTGAGCATTCACTCAAAGGCAATTTATTGTCATAGTATATTCCAAAAAAATAAATATTCAACCAACAAATTCTTCTTATCTATTTACATTATTATGGTTTCTTCCTCCTCTTCTTCAACACTCTCTTCATCAATTGGTGCATACTTCTCTAAGTTTGATGTTGATGGTACTTTCATGGAGTCTTATGGCTTGTTGGATTTCTACGTGCCTTCAACTTGTTCCTCATTATTTGAAGTTTCACCATCATTGACTTATTTTCTTTGTCATCCATTTCTTCCTCCACCATTTCCTCTTCCTCTTTTGCCTTCTCATATTTTCTCCCTTCTTCATCATCATTCTTCTCTTCATCTTTTTTATTTTTATTCCACATTATTGAACCCACATAATCCCAACTCTAATTTTATTGTAGTCATATATTTGGTGCTTAGTACCTCATCATCTTTATGCATGCTCTTATCCACACTCATAATGTAATAATCTAATGTAATCTCTTCCACATAGGGCCCTTGGGAATTAGATGCCTACCCATAATTGGGTGATACAATATCTAATAATTTTTTTGTTGGATCTTGTGCCTTATGTGCTTTAGTGGTTGGGACATCTACCTTGGGGGATGGTGTAACACTACCCTTTTTCATTGATGGATCATTATGATATCTAGATATTATTTATATTATTTGTGGTGTGGTACACTATTATGGTAGCAAAGGCGCAGGTTGCTCCTATGGAGATGGTGTGGGTTTCCTTGGCTTAAAGATGATGTGGGATACTTTGGTGGAGATGGTATGAGTTTTTTGGGTAGTGGATATATGGGTTTCTTTAGTGGTATTGGTGCAAGATTATTTAAAGGTGATTTTGTCTAAAACACAAATCTAGTGACACATTATCCTCATCATCCTTGTCAACTATTGGTTGGTTAGATGTTATGCACTCCAAATCCTCAACTTCAGCTCACCCATCCCCCTTGATTGTTGTAGGTTCCCCTTGTGATTTTTTTCACATACTGCTAAATGAAGTTATGGTTTATAGCTGGCCCTAGTACATAATGTTTTGTTTCTTTGTAAAGAGGGGAACTCCCTAATAAACCTCTTTATCAAGAATCGACTCAACCTTGGGGTTATTCTCAACAACCTATTGCTAATCTTGTTCTCACCAGGATTTACACCCCCTTGTGCTTCTTGGGATTAAGGGCATATGAAATGCATAAAATGTGATTGCCCAATATTTTAACAAGAATACAGTTGATTATAGTCAATTTTTCATCCGACATTTTTTCATCACTTAGAGTTGCCATATTGGGATACTTACATAGGGCCTTAAGGAGTAGGAGGTCTCATCAAAATTTTATGCATTCATGTTCTTTTTCCTTGCATTGGGCACCCTCTTTTGTTTCACTCTCAAATGAAAATCCATATGGAAACTTGAGCTAGTTTGTCATCATTTTACATTATAAGTGTAGCTTCACAATAGAGTGGTGCCTCATCATAGAAATTATAGCATAGACAACATATGCCTTTGGTAATCCTCATGGAATTTACCTCCAAATACTGTGACCATGTTATAATCCCACCTCTCCATAATTATTCTATATTATTTTCTCTATGGGCTAGGGTAATTTTGATTTTTGTACCTTTTGGTTTGTGATGCATTCCACAATGGGTGGAATTGTACTTGATCATCATACCTATCTAAGACACCAATCTCATTGAGCACCAATGAAATTAGAATAATTCCCTGCCAGAATTTAATTATAGTTTTTCATGCTCTTTTTGTGTCTTTTAAAATATCATTGCAAATGAATTTGGTGATGTTAAACTATACATTGTAGCAACTCATCTAGTGCACAATATAAATATATTACTTATTCATACTATCACATTTTCCAATCACACATAGTTTTATCCTTACTAGATGCATTGCTACTAGAGTGGTTAGATCCTGTAGGTGCTAAAATTAGAATGTGAACTTCTCCTTCTTTTACTTCAACAACTTGGTCACTCATTCCACCTCATTACTATTTTCTAGTGAATGGTTTATATACTCACATGTGCAATGTAACCAAGAATCTATTTGCTTATGTGCTTGGGAGATATTTTCAAGTAGTACCTTGTGAAGTAGAACTTGTTTTCATGGATGCATAAAAGAAGAAATCAAACCAAATCCTCTATCTTTCCAAAATATGGTAGTTCAAACAATTGCAACACATCAATCTTTTCTAGCATAGTTTTCATTAGCACGTCAGATGTGATCGTGCCATATGCACTTACTTTCTCACTCTCTGCCACATAATCTCTCTTCAATTCAAACTCATTCTTAGACATTTTGTGATTAAAACCCTCTATTTTGCACCAGTCTACATTGGATACCCACTCTTAAATGCACAAATAATTATCTGGTAATTACTTTTTTACACTTTCCACTAATGCATCTTCATTTTTTCCTTTTAACTATTCTTTAGTCATTTCTTGGATGATGACTAAGCCACATCTCTTTAGATCTGCAAATTGCATCTACTATATACTTGTTAATGCTATTGTGATTGACTTATGTTTTGGTGTAATTCTAGTTTTGAATCCTCTTTGGCACATTCTTGGTCTATTAAATCTTTCGAAACCCTTCATTTTTACTTTGGCTCTAAGCTTGAGCTAGATATAATGGAATATTCATTTTATGTGAACCCTTATTTTTCTAATTTTGACCTTCTTACTACTTTCATTTCATAAATTCAATTTGTAAATGATTCATATTCCTTTTTTGATTAAAATGTTGGCCTCAATTTCCCTCAAAATCATAATTTCTTTGCAAATTTCCATGCCCTATAAATTTTAGTGTGCTCTACACTCTTGGTTCTCTTAAATCTTTAAAAAAAATGAAAAGTAATGAAAATGAATTGCATAAGTCAATTTATACCACCCCTCGACATCAAATTTCCCTAACTACGCATGTTGTACTATTAAATTAGTCATTACTTTCATTTATGTACTGTCATCTAAACTCTTGATGTTGTCATTCCTGCATGACTACATTTCAATCTGACTAACACCTTTACCTTCTTCCTGTGTTCCTAGGCACAATGCATATCCTTGTTGTTCATTCCCTCGTGCCTCATAGACGTCACATATCTAGATACTTACTTTATTTTACACACACGACCACCAATCTTCCTCTCTAATAAGTTTTTATTTTTCCCGTAATCTCTACAAATAATTCACACCAAAAACCTCTTAAAGGGGATGTCTCCTAGGCTAACTCCTATTGTGTAGCAAAAAAAATTCCAAACAACAACTCATACATGGTATGATTTTTTTATAAAATATCTAAGTAATAATTTTAAATCTAAAATCCTCAAAAGTTGTAGTAGGAAGTGTTGACTACAAATCACTCCTAAAATTAATTAATACCATTGGGTGATAAAAATTAGGATCCTCCTTCCATGGGTACAACTTAGTAATTTATAAAGAATTTATTGTTGAATAGACCTATAAAAAACATTTAATACAATTATAGACCCCAAATAACTTCCATTTGTCAAAAATTCTTCATGAAACCCCTGAGAAGCTACTATAAACTACTGGCCACCAACATTTGCTACCATGGAGAGGGTAACCCAAAACTCGATTTTAAAAGTATTTTTTAGGAAAGTGGTATCATGATTTGTAAAGTTTTGTACTCTTGACTTTATTTTAGGAATTTTCTATCAGTAACTACCACTTGCAGTTGCCTGAAAGGTGCTAGTTACATTAGGAGGGATGTAATTTTTTGTTTTGTTAAAGCGTAGTTTTGTAAAGAGAAAGAATGTAAATCAATAGTTATTTCTCACTTAAAATCCATGATTGATGAACCCATATTACCTTTTGTGCATGAAATAAATAAGTCTCATCGGGCATATAATTTAGTTTTATTATTCTTTAATCATAACTAGTTGCCTTATAGTTAGAGACTATCTAGTTTATTAGAAGATTGTTAGAGAATATCTATTTTTAATGCATTTGTTGATTGTACAAGGATATATAAATACTCCTTATTCATATAAGTATTTTAATATTTATGTAAGTTATGTGCAAGATATTGAAGCTCTTTTACATTAATAGTATTAAGCTTCCATTTATGTGATCTGTAGATCACTTTGAAGTTTTGATTTTTATCTCAGTTTTTTTTATTGCACAAAGCATAAACAAAAACAATATCATATTCACTTTAATAATCCTTTAAAAACATATTTTTCCTAACCAATGCTCTCTTAAATTTTATGTTTTTTGCCAGCAAGGATAAAGAAGATTCTTACAAAGATAGCCTTCAATTGTGGATGCATTTTATTCCAAGGGGGTCTGTATGGCATTTTCTTAGTTCTTCAACATGATGTAATTTATCTAGGTGTCATCATATTGGAAACATGGATGAATAGAAACTACAAGATAGACTCTAGGACCTCGATGTCTTGTCCCTACGTCAATGACAACAATGCCAATTCAAGCTACACACCAAACATGGAGAACTACTGCAATTAAATCAACATGATTGATGTCCTCATCCACCCTTGAAAATAGTAAATATATAATAAAATATGCCACCACCTTGCAAGTTGTATACCCATTTAAGATGGGTGTAGGTCATGTAAATCCAAAAGTTTCCTAAATGTGGGTTTGGTGTATGATATGATCCCTTAAGAGTACATTTGTTTTTATGTGTTCTAAATGTACACAACAAAAAACATATTTCCCTCCTTTCCCACAAATGGACTCCCTGCTCTAAGTCTGAGTTCACTACAAATTTAAACTATGTATCATTCTCTATGGTGTTCAAATATGGTGAACATGTTTAGATAAATCATATGATTGTAACCAACATGGGTGGGGAAAATACAATGTACAAAGTGTGGGTGAAAATCTCTCCCATTGTAAAAGTAACTTGAAGCCAAAGATGGTAGTACAAGAAGTAATTTAATAAATCAAGCTTTAAAGTGACATTTGAAATCAAAGTGGGTGCAAGTGTTGTATGTGAAATCAAACACATATCATGTAAATGCATCCAAGATGGAACCCACATTGTTCAGAGCCCACTTACCATATTATGGACACTTTGAATTGGAATGTTTATACTAATATATAACTATGTTTAGATGAAAAAGTGGTAGTGGAATACCATTAAAGATGCCTTCAAATTCAAGGGGCACATAAGGGAAGGGTACAATTAGAAAAGTGGGCATTTATAAAACGTCATCGATAGGAGGAAATATGATTTTTCAAATAGACATTACATTTTTTACGTGTAATATTAATCTTAAGCGCTAACTTCTTTTCAATTTAATGATATTTATGACTATATCTATAATATTAAGTGCCTCATGCTTGAGAAGTTGGTGCATCAATACAAAGAAGGGTTTTCTAGAGTGCAGGAAAACATGGATATGTTTGATGCATATTTTTTCATTTCATAAATTTGGATCACAATGGTAGGATCAATGGAGCTAAAGATGTGGCCTTCTTACAAGGTGCTAAATTACCCAAGCAAGTACTTTCATAGGTAACCAATTTTCTCCATATTTACTTCAAACTAATTTGATCCCTCAACTTTCTACTATATATATTTTATTTCGTATACGCTCTAATTTTTTTCCCTTGATCCTCTCTTTTTCATTGTAAAATGTCCTTTCTGTTTGCCTTTTCCTTTTTAATTTGGTCTTGTAGATGACATAAAAATTATAATGGTTGGTGTGGGGATCGGGTCAAAGTTTGTTTTCACTGATAATTAGTGTATATCCTCATCCCATCGAGGGGTTCTAGGATAAAATGGTTGCCTCCATTTCTAAATCATAGCAGCCACTGATGTTGAGTTTTGTTGCTTGGTGACCTCTCCTAGTGCTATGGCCCTAACCTATCGCATGTATTAGAATAGGAATAGCCGACTTGTGGCTTACTTATCCCTTTTTGATGCTATTTCATATTTTTCTATGCATTCATTTGGTTAGTAGCTCAGCCTATGGAGTAACCATGGCCTAGATAGACTATATATAGGAGGTAGTGGGTAACTATTTATCATCATATTGTGAATTCTGCTCTTATTGAAGCTTGTGGAGGTTTCCCCCTCAAAGTGGCTTATCTATTATCATATATTTGGATATATTTTAGTCATATTTAGATCTAATTCTGCTATTCTACTTTATTTTTGAAGTAATTTCATTACACCTAGTTTATTGATTTCAGGTGTCTCAAAGACACTTTTAGGCCCTTTGGTGAGGTCATGTATTCCAAGATCGGTCATTATATTTCTATTGTTTTCAAGATATGAAATTTTTAGATTTTTTTTGGGGTTATGTGTTTTTGGTTCAAAATGATGTGCATGTTGTGAAAAACCCGAAGAATGGAAGATCCGATGAATTTGGATATGTAACCTTTACACACGAGTAATCAATGAGCGATGTAGTCAATGACATATATCATTGAAGGGATGATTGAAAAGTATTTTTGATGAAGGGATATTATTTTCAACCAAACTTAACCTTGAGGAAGTGTCAAAGGTGGTGGCAGAGGAGGATGCAGTGGTGGGGATAATAGCGACTATTAAATTTGTCTTTGTGGTGGGGATTATAGAGGTGGTTGTGAACAATGTGTGTGGTTATAGTGGTGAAAGTTTAAATAGAGGTAGCGAAGGTTACACCATGGAATCACATTATGGATTTTGATAATATAATACTAGTTCTATTGTGAAGATGATGGCATATGTTATTCATATTAGAGTTTAACGCACGTTGTTTAGAATCCTTTGTGTGCTTAGTCAGGGTTTTTATATGATGTTATTCATGGTTTTACTCAATACAATACTTAACAAATAAAATATTTGTTTTGAAAAAGGAGAAAATCATAATTTAGAATAAGGGTCTACTAATTGACTAAATAGGTTTGAAAATCATAAACAATATTATATTATTAGACATACAATAGAAAAGTCTTGTGAAGTGACCCCTAGGAAGATAGATCTTTTTTTAGTCAAAGTTAAAGAAAATATGATGAGATACAATAGAGGCCAAGGTTGTAGATTGGTTTTCAAAGATGTCATGGACGACATGCATCTCATACACTAACTGGAGATGGTTGCATTAACAATTTAACAATGATTAATAATATTTTCATGATAATTCGTGTCATTATGAGTTGTCCCATCATTGTTACCTAAGTAACCCAGTGGGTTTTTAATTTGAAGACTTTGTTGCAACTCAAACTTGTTGTATTGTATGATGCATCAATCATTACTGACATCTAATTTCAAAAAATGCTAATGGAATTATTTATGTGAATTAATTTATGCCTACTAACAAATCAGATCCCAATCTTGTGAATATAATAATTTAAAATTAGGCTAAAAGTAAAATATATCAGGACATTAAATTATTCATCTATTTTTTAACTTGACACACCAAATTTTTATCATTTTATGTGTGGAGGCTTGTGGGTTAGATGCTAATGTCGCTCTTCACGTAGATTGTACTCTACTATGTGTGTGAAGTCCCCCACAACCTAGTTTTACTCATGGAGAGTGCCCGCTCCATCCTTAGTCACATACAATAATTTGTATATTATAAATACAATATATCCCTAGTTTTTAAAGCTTCTCTATTATTAGATAAATGAATATGTTATTGAATGGAAATTTCAAGTACACTCAAAATTAGTTTAAAAGCTAACTACACTCAAATCCTCAAATTGCACTTCTAGCATATCCATGGTATCTTTTTAAAGGAACCATTGCAAAGTACATTAGGAGGGATGGGTACAATGTTTTTTTAAATGTGAAGTATGTTTCAATATAACACTTGTGACATAGATGAAACTTTGGAGAGGGGTCATTAATTTTGGTGAGGCACTAAGAGTAGGACAACGATGATATAAATCAAAACATTTGTCATTTTTTAAGACGTCATTGTTCTTCCATTTTTTATTTTATGTTTATTAAGAAAGGTTTCGTGATAGTTTTCCATGGTCTTAGCCGACCTATAAACTGATTTCTAATGTCTGATAAAATTAAAACAAACTACTTTGAAGAAAAAAATTACACTATTATGACAAAGTGTGTTTAATTCTTAAATTTTAAGGTAATAAAGCTAAACCCTATATATTTGTAATGAGATTCAATATGACCTTGTAGAAACATAGAAATGCCAAATGTCACACATAAACACTTGTTGAGATGCATAGATAACCCCTATTGGGGTGCCTACATAATTATCTATTACAAGGAATAAAAGATAAGGTAAATAACAATGAAAATAATGAACAGTAGTAGATAACATAGATGCCCCCAACCCACTTTTGTTTTAACCATAAAATTAATAATGTGTTTATATTTTTTCAAATAAAATAAATAAATTATGTTAATTTATTTGTAAATATCACTTTATAAATAAAAATTGTACAATCTCTATGTGAATGTTGCTCCACAATTCATTATTCATAGTTTTCCACATTAAGTTATGAAAATAAATAAAACATAATAATAAAAACAATGACACCTCTATAAAACTCTACCTAAAATTCTCTTTCCTAATAAAATTTTCTTAATTTTTAGGTAAAAGCCCCACTATGGGACAATTTTTATTGGTTCCAAATTTTTTTTTAAAAAAAAAAAGCAATTTTATATTTTTAACCTTAAACTTAAAGGAGAGTCATTTTAATGGCTTTTAAAAGAGGTATTTTTGGGCCCCAAGCTTTTAGTGTGAAATTTGGTTGTAAATTTGGAGTTAAATAATTTATATTGTGTTATGATTGTTAGGGTTTGAAACTTTAAATTATAAACTTTTTATTTGAGTGTTTACGCAGTTGGGTAGGCAGTTGTTTGGTCATAATGAGGTTTCTTGGTGAAAGCATGTTTGGCACAAGTTGTTATGGCTCAAATGCACTTTCTTCATGTAGTTAGTTGCTCAAAACTGGTGTCTCATTTGGGATAATCTATGTAAGCGTGGGTTCCAAGGCCTTTCTATATGTGTTTTGTGTTGTAACTATGAGGAGAGTGTCTCTCATCTCTTCTTCCAATATTCCTATGCTAAGGAGATTTGGCTTTTTTGGTGGAGGGTGTGGAATAAGCCCTGTTGGCATGTTTCTTCGCTGACTGATTTTGTGGATCGATGGGGCAGGGCTCCGGTTTCTACTTCCTTTCTTCAGGTAGCTTGGGCTATTGGCCCATCCTTTATTATCTGGAACCTTTGGTTGGAAAGAAATCGATGGATTTTCAAGAGGAGATGGTGGTGGCCCCTCGCTTGTGGTGGAAAATTTTGCATTCTTTGGGAGAAACTGTTGCGGCTAAGTGTGATCTTACTACATCAGTGGATCCTTGTGATGTTGGATGTTGTAATCGTCTTCATCTTTCGCCTCAACAACTTCAGCTCATACACAATAGATGTAGATATCCTACCCCGAAGGTGAATAGGGAGGGGAGATGGTCTCCTCCTCCTCAGGGTGTCTTAAAAATCAACACGGATGGCTCTTCTCAAGGTAACCCTGGGCATGTTGGGATTGGAGGTGTTGGTCGGGATAACTCTGGAGATGTTCAGTTTATCTTTTTTATTTATAAGGGTCTTCATACTAATAATCTAATGGAGGCTCAGGGTATTCTAATGGCTGTGAAGCGTGAAAGTCAATTGCGCTGGCGAAGGATCATATGTGAGTCTGGTTCCCAGGTTGTGGTGAATTTGTTGAATAAGCGACATTTAGATGACGTCAACTGGCATTTGGCTTTGATTGTTGCTCAAATTCTTAACCTCTGTGCTTCTTTGGAGTTTGTTACTTTTACTCATATTCCTAAAGAGTGGAATGGTGTTGCTGATTGTTTGGCTAAATGGGCTTCTGAGCATATTCATGATTGGAATTTGATGGACCGAGGTCATTTACCCCCGGATCTGTCTCAATAGTGGGATCACTTGGTGGAGCTTGATAGGGCTATGTAATTCCCTTGCCTTGTACTTCTTCTTGATTTAATAAATTTTTACCCCTCTTTTATGTTAAAAGATTTGAGCTTTCTACAATTTATAATACATAAACAAATATTTTTTAAACGTTTCAAATCATACCTATCGTGTGGATGAAGATCACTGTGTATGAATTAGAGAGGTCATTTATGTCGCTGATTGTTTGGCTAAATGGGCTTCTGAGCATATTCATGATTGGAATTTGATGGACCGAGGTCATTTACCCCCGGATCTGTCTCAACAATGGGATCACTTGGTGGAGCTTGATAGGGCTATGTAATTCCCTTGCCTTGTACTTCTTCTTGATTTAATAAATTTTTACCCCTCTTTTATGTTAAAAGATTTGAGCTTTCTACAATTTATAATACATAAACAAATATTTTTTAAACGTTTCATCATACCTATCGTGTGGATGAAGATCACTGTTTATGAATTAGAGATTTTATGTTTTCACAGTTGAGTAAAATCTTTTAAAAAGCTTCGAATAATTTTAATATGTCTCATTTTATTTTTTTAAACGAAAACATAATAAATTTGAGAGGAGAAGATTTCCGAAGAAATGAGCAGAAATGATTTGAAAATTAAACATTTCCCATGAAGATCATTTAAAAATCGTAATTTTTAAATGACTCTATGAATCACAACGTCGATTTTCAATATCATTTTGGCAATTTTCAGGTAATATTCCTCTCTTGTGAAGCTTCAAGTCTTTAAAAATAATGATTGTGAAGCAAAAAGTTACCTGTGGAGGCCGAAAACCCGACATACATCTGGTCTTGCAAAACATTATCCAGATCAAGAGTTTTGCTCAGAAGGGCTTTCTTCGGCCTGCGCTCCTCAACCGCTGCAATGCTTATGTCCAGCGTCTTCGATTCCCCGTCATAATCGATCCACGCGCGGATATTATGCCCGCTCTTCAAATTAATTTCTCTGAACACATTTCCTTGCCACACACCAGCAGAATGCGCATCCACCGACTTGACGCTGTTCACATCAATTCCCACATGGTTGTCGTCCTTATCCTCCACGCCTATGCTCCGAATTAAATCGAATTCTACAGCAAAAAGATGGTTGTAGCTCTGGCCGTCGCTGGTCATGTTAACCAGGCCTAAATACTGCGTGGCAATGGCGCCGTTGAGGGAGGTCGTCGGTGTCATGATGAAACAGAGCCCACCGCCGCCGCCTGAGCGAGGATGAGGAACAATGGAGAATATGAAGCTGGTGCTGAATGAAATTACTGACCCGTTTCTTGTTTTCATGGTGACCGGTTTGAGATGATAAGCGCGGCCGATTATTTTTTCCGAGTGATTGGTGAGATGGATTGCCTTGGATGGCACTATCGAGGCGTCTCCGATTTCAGTTATTTGGCTTGCGGCTGCGGCGTCGAAGTGGTCGAAGACGAAAGTGGTATTCTGATTGTAATCCTCGGCCATGATCAAAGAAGAGGCGGCCACCAGTAGAAATATTGACAGCCAGAGGATCTGCATCTCAGTCTTAGCTGCCATTGCATCGTAATTCAGCTTTGCAGAGGAGCCATTTAAATCTTTGCTTGACTCTACCCATCCAGTCGGGGTGTGTACAGTGGACGGTGTTTAATTTTCTTCAAAATCATACGAAAAAGATGGACGAAGTTTTCGGCGAAATGAGTTTCCTCGTCTGTACTTATTGAACTGCTTTGAAGGAAGGAGCCGCCATTTTTTATTTGTTTCGAAATCTGGATTGTTTCGTTTCCCACCCAAGCAAAGAATATTACACGAAAAAGATGGGCGAGGTTTTCGGCGAAATGAGTTTCCCCGCCTGCCTGTCATTTTGCATTTGTTCCTGTGCTGATTGTTTCATTTCATTTCCCACCGAGCACAGAAAATTATGGGAAAAAGATGTAAGATACCATAAATGATGATTGCCACACTTTTGCGCATCTTGTTGACTAAAGACTGAAGAATAGCGGGTTGATTGTAACATAAATGGCTGATTCCAACAGACAACAATCGATCAAACAAAACGGAAAAAGATTTAACCTTCTGCCAAATTCAGTCAGCGACATTAGATAATATAAACGCTATCACAAGTGTAAGTTACGTCCAAAGGGATATGTTTTTGTTTTTATTTTTTAATTGAGTGTTTATGAATGTGAAGAGGGCGAAGATTTGTAACAAGTAAAATAAATTTTGTGAATTATGTTTTCTGTGTTTATTAAGAAAAATTATATTTATTATAATTCTTGTGGAAGATGTATTATAGTGAGTTTTATTTCATCTGCTCTTCTAAGATTTACATATGTATTATCTTTCATTTTTATATAGTTGTCAAATGTAAATGAAGGGTTCATATATAGGGCGTACAATGAATGTACTTTTGATATGATAGTGAAGGTCAATCTTTGACGATCAATGTTGTCAATATCATTTGTTGTTTTATTAAGAGTCATTCCTTGTGCTTTATGTATGGTTAGAGCCCATACCATTTTGATAGAGATTTGGTGGCAATTACCGCATGTAATAGGTGAAACTGGGAGATATGTTGGATTAAAAATATCTCATAGGGAATCAGAGTATTTTTTGAAGGCAATGACCACATACATGGGTAAAGAAGGTGGGTTTGAATCTGTGTTGTAGACTATGTGAATATGGTCTTAGCCATATGTTATTGCACACCATGTTTTCCTCGCTCATGTAGCTGCAGTGGACACATACATGGAAAAATATCAAGTTTAATTTTCTTCTCTCTAATATGTATTTTTTAATTGTACCATCATTCTTACATGTGCATAACTATCAAAAAGTTTAAGGAGGATCTATTGCATTCATGTTTAACTCACCATGGTATGAACCTTAGAAGATACCTCTAATGATAGAGCGTCTGTTGGAACATGCTACATGTATAGGTTTAAATCAACGAAAATATACCTGTGTGTATGAACATCAAAGAGTAGTTGTTGATGTTTTCATATACTTACGATACCTTCTGCAATATGTACTTATTTTTTTTAATTGTACCATTATTCTTACATGTGTAACTATCAAAAAATTCAAGGAGGGTCTATGGGATTTGTGTTTAATTCACCAAGGTATAACCTTTGGGAGATACCACTTATGACTGAGCAGTTGTTCGAACATGCTACACATGTTGGTTTAAATCAATGGAAAAATTCATGTGTGTATGAACATATAATAGCTTAGAAGAAATAATTGATAATTAAGTTGTGTTTCTGATATTTTTTTTGTTATTTTTATGCAGACTAAACCCATGGAAGGTAAGGAAATAAATGCGGTCACATATATTGTCCTCAAGTTCTGCAACAACCCCACTGTGTTTGACATAGAAAATATGACAATTTTTTTTTTAAAATTTAAAATAACATATACTTTCATTAGATTACACCATGAGAATCTAATTAGTGACCATAAAAAATATTTTAAGTATAATAATTGTAAATGAAGCATATGACATCATACATCACTAATCACTAACATAATAAGAAACACATCTTAATTGATATAGAAGGTAAATACGAATATCCAATCATTGCTGGTACAAGTATATAGTCACTACTGTCAATATACAATAAGTAGGTAATTACAGTTCATCAAGATAATGTTTCAATAACAAATACAATACAATATACATATATAATATACATGGCTCCCTAGAGCATAACTTCCCTAGACTCTAGTCTCTATGGTAATCTCAAGTGTCATCTTAAAAGTAGTACTGTTGTGGAAAGAGAGAGCATCATCCAAGCACTTTTTCACACCAACCACGGACCAACAATTCTCTGCACAAATCCCATCAGGGAATGACCCTCCCTTCATGGATGAGTAGATAGTGATGGTGCAAGAATCCAAAGAGACAAGTTAGTACATGCGTGTTGTATGATTTCTAAAACTAAACATGTAGTGTATCATAAAAAAATCTATTCTACTCAAGATATCACACAAACATGTAAATCATACTCATTAAATGATAATGTCTCACTAACATTATGTGGCCAAAGTTTTTAAATAGTTATTGATCTCTCGGATCAATCAATTTCATACACACTACTTGTTTAGATTACCTTCATTTGACATTATGATGCTAGTAAGCTAGTGAAGTTCGTCTCACTACTTACTCAATATCGACAATGCAAGATTTGGTTAACATATATATAACCAATAATTTCAAATAGATTACTCCCTACTAGTAATCACAAAACATGCTAACACAAAAATATTCAAATGCATACATTCATTCTATCAAACGTATGAATGAATCTCTTAATATTATCTATCACATAAATAATAAAAATGATAACTATAATTTATACCATCCAGGTAAAATATACATCTAGTTGTAGTTTCTAATTACTATAAGTAGTTTTTAAATATAATGCACCTTATGATAACCCATACTATCATAGTCTAGTGTTTTAAAGCATAACTAATAAATACCATAACCAGTCATAATAAAGTAGTTATGAATCAATGAAAACATAAGCTTCTATTCAAACAACTAGTTATAACAAGAAAGTTTCAGTTCTTAAAAACATATAATATTCTATTTTATCATCTTTTATATTCTCAGAGGAGGGGCGAGGGAAGACAGTGGTGGGGGTTGTATGCACGCATAAATACGGTACTACTAACTATCATAAACATGTTATTCATAGAAATAACCAACTCGCATACATTTAGTCTATCAAACATATGAATGTATTTAGACATAACAATTACAATTTGTACCACCTGAATATAATATACATTTACACTATAATTTTCAACTGAAATATTCTCTATGACATCCCATAATATCATAGTTCATTTCTCATGAGCACAACTACATAATTATAAATAACCAAACTTGTAATTTTGAGAAACTAATCTCTCATAATCATAAATAATAATCAAGCAAGTACAGGTTATACCCTATGTTTAAATTGCATAATTTAACTCCCTTGTAAGTATATTTAAATACATAATATATTCTATGACTAGAAATATACCATAGTCCATAAATTTCATGGATACACTACTCCATTTCAATAGTCAATCATAACAAGAGAGCCACAATTCCCATGAGAACATAATATTTTGTTTGAACAAATTGTTATATTTCAGAAAACTGTACGTATGAATAGTTTTCCATTCTTCAAGAATCTAAAACTTTGTCTTTACCAATCAAAATAATTATAATTTATAGGCACACATCATAATGTACTAACATATGCATATCAATACATATCAATACAATCAAAACATGTACCACACACAAGTTTTTAATACTATATGCATATGTACCAATAGTTAGTCAAAATATTTTTGCATTTTATGAGACTGTATCCATATGGATATGGTTTCATCAAATTCATAGATATGTGAATCACCAAAGTTGTGACAATATACAAGTCAAAATTTATGTTCATAGACACACATCCCAATGTATTTATATACATAAGCTCTATATATATGTATAAGCCCTTGTACATATTAGTACACTCGTGGTACGTACCGTACACAAGTTAACAACAGAACAATATACAATACACAAATCAAAAATTCACAAGTATTTATGTTCTATGCTACGATATACTAATCATTTACAGTACACATAGTCTGTAAAAGTATTAACTATTAATGGAATAATCATAGTGTATACCAACCACTGACCACTAGGTCAACATTTAGTAATACATTATGAGTTACATTATCTAGTAATGTAAGTATACTTACGAATGAAGAGTTTTATATTTAGCATAAAAAACTGAGAGGGCATAATAAATATGATATTTAACATGGTCCTTGATCTAGATGATCACATATCTATATATAGTAGATCAGTTATAGTACATATGACATTATTACTAGTTATAGCTCTATAAGAATACTGAGTTAATATCGTTCACATATATCATCGCTAGATGTATCATGAAGATAATTTAAATAATTTAACAAAGTCATGTTGCTTATTTAGAATAGATCCATTAACTACTATAATTCATATCCAAAGAAATACATCCCGATATAATCTTCAATGAGTCATAAAAGTCACTGATATATCTGTATCTGTTTTGCATGGTTATAAGTCATATCTATATTTCAAATATGTTACGAATATGTGAAGTTTATCCATACATATTTCCTAGTTAAAATACCATGCCACTTCCCTTTATATTATGCATTGAATAATGGATCTTCTCATATATTTCTAAATAATATACCTATATTTTTATAGGATATACACCACAAATATTTATCATATAATTTCAAGTATACAAAGATATATAATGTATATGATATATACTTACAAGTGTAGGATACATTATGCTATAATGATAAAAGTATGTCCTATAAATTGTCAGTTATACTTAGTAGATTATATCTTTATACGCCAATAGATTTATACAGCTAAAATATATCACAGATTATTACATATGTCTTCTCAGGGAATAAAATAGACATATTGTGATACATATTTTTCTTCTTCCATTATTGATACTAATGGTATATATATTCTTATTATTAGCCAAATATGTATACATCCCAAACTCTTCTATCAAGTATACATATGAGAATAAAACATAAAGTAAATGTAAATACAACTAAGTATCCATTTTAATTACATATGTGTAATTTGGTGACAAAATCACTCTATTATTTGTGATTAACAAGCATAGTGGTTCTACTTAAATAAGATTTAATTAAGACACCTAATCCTCATGAACATGTTTAAAATAAGACGCCTCATATATACATGATTTATACTCTACAACCAGACGCCTATGATGTTCAAAAGGCCATTATTGAGATCTATACATATTGGAATTAACTAAAATATTTCACATATGATTGTCTGTGTTTTTGTTACAAAATGATTAGCCCTGATAATTAGGTATACCCAATGCTTATGCATGTATATAAGATATTATACCCATAATCATTGCATATATATATATATATATATATATATATATATATATATATATATATATATATATATATGTTATAATGTGGTTATATGTGATGGTATGTGGTATAACATAAGATATACATGATAACTAAGCTGGGTATAAGATATTGCTCTATATTATTAACTAAATTATCATTGCCATAAATCATCATATGATTGTGGCTATAGATTTATAAATATTGACATCATGTTCACAAGGTCATTAAAATATTTCATTGTTTTGTTCTGATAAACTACTTAGTTCACTATTTTTATTCTAATATTTCACTATTAATATGGAATTAACTCATTGTTCGCTATATATATGTTAAAATCATCTTATCTTGTATCCTTAGATAATAACTAACATGTTTTCTATTATTACATTCTCTTTTTGTTTTTCCCATTGTATTTCAGATAACCAATTCACTATTTAAAAGGATAACATTGTATATAACTCAATGTATAACTCAATTACATAGAAAGCCTAATATATGACTCAATGTATAATACAAATCTTTACACATATGAGTCCTTCACTAATTACCATATTTCTATAATAATCAAGATGAATACACAAAAAATAATAGCATTGTCTACCTGGTAATATGCACTACTAATCCTTTTTTTTCTTCTTTTTTCCTCTCTTCACTTCCACGCTCCAACGTTCTTATTCTATGTTATATTGCACCCCTTTTAATCTCTTTATTCTTATTCTTTTTGTAAAGTGAATGACACTTTACGTTTTAAGTTTGTTTTATTTCCTTTTTGTTTTTTCTTAGTTTTATGCTTTTTTAATTTATTTTATCTATGATTTTCTATTTTTCTCTTATTTTTGTTTTTATAAAAATATATGTTTTCTAATTATTACCTTTTTTTCTTATTATAAAAATCAATCTAATTATTTTATCTATTTTATTCTTTTATTCTATTTTTTCTCTGTTTATAATCTATTTATTTAATTTCACATTATTATGACTTAATATTAATGATTAAATCATTAATTATTTAATTTGAATTTACTCTACTTATGCATATTTACATTTTTGAAAGCATTAACAGTCATGAGCACATTAACACAATATAAACACAATCACACAAGGTTAATTCCTCCTAGGTATTAAATTTGTTAACACACAACTAAACATGTGTAAACAATTATCGAAATGCAATCAATATCTAAAAACACACTATTTTAATCATTCAAACAATACATAAAATATATACTGTCTAATGTGGTGTGTGTAGAGTTCTAGTCATTCCTCTATCGTCCCCCAATATCTCCATCTATGTTACTCTTTATGACGATACTCTCCCTCCGTCACGCTCTGAGGGATGAATCTCTTCTGAATCCAACTCATGACAAGTAGGTAGTTATTCCATAACATAACGACGTGTATATCATAATCATAAATTAATACTAAAATAATAAGTCAACATGATCACAATGTAAATAATATACATTACAACTAACTCATAACAATAAAATCAATAAAATTTAAGCAATATACAACTACCCCATAACAACATATGACTTACAACTTAGCTAGTAATAATTAAATCAAGTCATTGACTATAAAAAATCTATAGATACTTAAGTTTACTTAATGAAGAATTAGGATATAACATCCTTCCCTCTAAAGCTGGTCATCGTCCTAGATGACTCTTATTCAAATATAAGTTCTGAATTAAAAATATTAATTAGCAAAAAAATAATATAGTATTGTAGACATCCAATTTCTATCACTATTGTGTTGAAATTATCAATCTAAGCAATATTCTATGACAAGGTAAAATATAGACAAAAACACTTTAAATAGTTCAAACTTGTCACGTACATGTGTTGATTTAAGTTAATGTATCCTTGAATAAGGTAATGCATTTTATGTGATTATTATATTTTTCTCAAATCACTTTGAGTCAAACTATGATCACGTAAAATGACACTTTGGACCACTGAATCCTTTTAATTCAATAACACATGTCACGTGCATGTGTTATTTTCCATCCATAATGCTCTAACTAAGGTATTACTTTGTACACAACTGACACTTTTTTTTAATTATACTCCAGTCAAATTATAACTCAATAAATTAATATTTTGACTAGTTTGATTAAATGAACAACCAATTTCCAATAAATTACAAAAATTTCATTAAACCCACTTAAGCAAATTAAATCAAATCAAGAGCTAAAGTGTAAAATCCATGGAAGTTATTGAAAATCTATTAATTAAAAATTCATTCTTTAAATTTACATCACCCTGTGACATCATCAATGGGGTTGCATCCACAATCTATTAATAGAACAAATATCAGTTTTAAACCCTTCCATACCTCATTCATACCAATTCTTTCAATATTAACGGAGATATTTATGGCTTATCCCTTCAAAATTGAATTGATTCATAGCCACACATCTTGATCTTAAGATGGAAAATCATGATTAATTTTGATCATTTTTAAAAATCTATAAATAAGAGGGCCAACAACACCATATTTAATCTTCATTCATGCAAACTTATACATAAATTATAATAGATAAGCTTTACTTATTTGCATAAATTGATCAAACTCATGAGACGAAGCCATTAGTGCACTAAGAAATGATGAAGGAGCATGCTACTCTTCATTGACAAAGACTTGGAGCACCAAATCTAGAAAAAATCATGCTTCTTGGCCAATTTTGGAAGGAGGGATGTTATTTAGAAGGTTTATTGGTATAGGCCTTTCTTAAGTAGCTCTTAGATTTCCTTAACAAAACCCCTTAAGGGAGTAGGCTTAACGCATTGTGTCCTCTATGATTATTTTGGATTTTTATCTACTAACATATGGACTAACTTGATTTGTAATCTTAGTCTACATTTTGGCACACCCAGTGGGATATGCATCTCATACAGCCAAGAAGATTACTATGCAACTCTCAGTTTTTCTAATGGATGCTTAATAATTTTAAAAATTCAAGTTTTACCTTCATTTTTCACATATTTTCCTTTTTTTAAGTGACACACAGTTTACATAGAGACTGGAGTCGATTTTTTCAGACCAATGGCGATCCTCCCATAACTGACATCAATTCCTATGTGAAGAACAAAACATGATAGAAAACATGACTAATGGGTTTTTCTTGAAGTTTTTTAGTTTTTATTCTATGTTAAAACACTTGTAGATTGTTTGCTTGATTATTTTCTTGTAGGATCTAGAGGAATATTTGGTTTTAAGTTCATATTACTAACAAGCTTTTTTGTTAAAAATCATATTCTTTTTTCTTATGTTTTTTCAAGAATCGACATCAATTTTTGTTGATCAGTGTTGACCCCTCTGTGAATCAAATGACATCAATTTCTATGAACCGAGATTGATCCTTACATAGATCGACATCGGTCTTTCTGAGATAAAAAATAGAGAAACTTGAGAGTTCATTTTGAAATCTTATTTTCTTTTTTAATTTTAGGCTTCTAAGCAGGCAAAAACCCTCTAAAAATTATAGGTCCTAAGGTAAAAGAAGGCAAAGTTTGAAGGTGGTTAAATCTTATACAGTTTGTTTGGTGTCTAAAATGAATTTAGTTTTTTTTATGCTTAGTTGTTTGTGAAGTTTTTGCAAGTTTTTCAACTAAGGCCAAGGGGCCAAATTTCATAACACATCTCACTTTGGTGCAATAAAATAAACTCTCACACTTAAATACATACTCTTAAGAGTTGTTTGTTTTATGCGTGTTCTTTCAAAGTTGTTTGTTTTAACAAAATGATTGATACGTGCATGCTCTCCCCCCATCCCCTTTAGGAAAGTTGAGTGACCAAAAGCACTCATTATTTACTTTAGTTATTTTCAGAGCAAAAGCATTAAAAGATGTCATTAATGCCCTCCCTAAATTCATATGATTTGGGTGACTCAAACATGACCTTGAAGTCTTTTCACTTGTTTTTATTTTTATGGATTTTGGCTTATGAGAGGGAGTTCATAGCCTCTTCATGGGTTCTCTAGGGAAGCGTTGACTTGAGAATTCATCTCTCGACATCATTTCAACCCACTCCATGATGAGGTATATAAATTGAAGGTGACCTGCTAGGATGCTTATTTTGAGTAGTTAAAACAAGCTCCATTAGTGGTACTCCACCTTAGACCATAGGGGTGATTCGGACATCACACTACACTGAGTAAGAGATGGATGTAGTGGTTTTGAAAAGGATAAGACCTTTTCACAACAAGATGATTTATGTAAATCTAATTAACATGATTTCTTCTCTAGTGTTAGCCATACTTGGGACTATCTAGAAGCGTAAAAATTTAGTTTTAGAACAACCCCACTTGTTGTGGACATACTGTTGATGCAGGATGAGTAGCTCAAAGTTCTAAGTCACCATGAATTTTTTTAAGAGAAGAGAGGGCCTAAAAACCCTACTTTTCATGCATTTTTATTTTTAGATTAACAATTAAAATCCTCTCAAGAGTACATATATATACAAAATTTTACAGTACCATGCAACCTTGTAGGTTTTAGGACTTTAGACATTAGACCTAGGTGTTTTATCATTTTATCCTTTGTTTACTTGGTTTTTTTGAGTCTAAAATTATTTCAAACCCAAAACATGTCATAAAACCAAACACTTTTGTTATACACCATTCGATTTGAACAAAAGGCATTACACTGACCAAATTAAAATCATTTTTTGACTTGTTTGAAACATCATTTAGAACATTGTGTTTGTATTTTATGAATAGCATTATCATGTTATCTATTTGAGTCTATACCATTTCCCCACTTGAAAAAATCTCAAAGTCCTTCATTTTTATCTAAATTCAAAATCTCACATTTCTAAGTTCTAGGCCAAGGTGCTATCGATTTGCCATTCACACTTGGTTTGAGCAAACTTGGGTATGATTTCCCATTTGGATTGAAGGTCATTACCTAGATTCATCATCATTTTATTCTCATTGTGGAATTAGATTATCTTTCATTCACTCATGCTCTAATTTATTGGACTATTCTACATCTTATTACCATGTGGTTTGTTGTGTTGCCCATTTGGTTTTAGCTTTATACATAGGAATTCTTATGTTAATTCATGTTTTGAGCTTATTAGTTTGAATTGTTATCTTCCTAATCATAAAGACCCTCTTCTAATTTTCTAGTCACAAATCATCATAGATGTATCAAGATTTTATGATATTGACGTATCTTTGACCTAAGTTTGTTGTGCTAGTTGGCACTTTACATTTCAAATTTATCTTACCCTCTTTTAATTTGACAATTAAACCCACTAAAGTTGAGTAGATTCATAATCATTTCTTCTAATTGTGTGGTACTATGCCACTTCTTTTATTATAGTCTCATCTTAACTTGTCATTTGTTTGAAGAATATAAAGCACACCTTTTAACGTTTGCAAAACACATTTCACATCTTAGTAAAAGATAAAAACAACCTTTCAAGCATGATGCAAAGGTATACTTGTAGTGATATCTTTTATGGCCCTAGTTACGAGGAAGATAATTTTTATGAGGGGCATGAACAATCTATCATGTTTAAAGATATCACCCTCTTTGAACCTATTTTTTAAATACCAAATCAATCCATGTCAATTTTCATATGTAACCCATTCTCCTCCTTAGGTTTGTGTGAGCAACCAAGTTCCACAGTGTTCAAAGGTTACCATTTTAGTTTATCCTCTTTCAGCTTGCATGAGCCACCAAGCTTCACAACACCCAAAGGTTAAGATTTTAGGTTATCTTCCTTCGACTTGCATGAGCCACCAAGCTCTGCAATGCTCAAAGGTTACCTATCTAGGTTCCCCTCATTTATCCCATGCAAAAAACCAAGCTCCACAATGCCCAAGGGTCACCATTTTGGGCCCTCCTCTGGCTTGTGCTATCAACCAAACTTTATAATGCCTAATATTTACATTTTAGGCCCATCACCAGTATTTATTGAACCTATTATTAAAGAATGTCAATTTGATGATCTAGTCTTTATTGATCCCTTCATTGATAGTCTAATTTTTTGAGAGCCCATTATTGAACCATGAGACATTATTCACCCTATACCAATTATTCCCCACTTTATAAAATTCATACTGATCTTTGAGATACAATAGAACCAACCATTAAATCTTTAAGAGCCATTTTTTAAGGAACATAATGTGTTTAAAATTGATATTTTGCAACCAATTATAAACCAAGGCCACAATGTTATTATTGAACCACCTATTTGTGATGAGTTAACCTGTGTTGAATCACCTTTTGATCCTTTACCTGTTGTTGAGGAGTCTCGCTCTAACAAGTCAGTCTTTGTTGAGTAATTTATTAATAATTATAACTGCCTTTAGGAAAATCATTATCTTGACCATTGTCCTATTTTTAAAGTGCCCCACCCTTTTAAAAATCCAATCTCTTTGGAGTTGTCTCTTGACCATTTTCCCCTCATTGAGGAGTCTCACTTTGACAAGCTAGTCTCTGTGGAGTCACCCCTTGAGTTGTTCCCTCTCTTTGAAGGGATTCACCTAGATGAGTGAGTCTATGTTGAACCTTTTCTAGATGAATCTATTTTTGTAGAGCCCATTATGCCATCACAGGCCATTACTTGTATAAGACCAAGCATTCAACAAAACATCATTATAGTAACATCCATACTAGATGAAGAATCAACATTGAAGTTAGGTTCTATTTTTGAATCGATATCAAATTTAGTATCAAAAGCAAAACCAAAATTAGTCTCAACATTATATTTAGAGTCCTTTGAGTCGGATTCAAATTTAGTATCAGAATATAATCATGGTTGTTACAACATTAGTTACACTTACCTTGTAGATCAATTTGAATATATTTGTGATCCTTCTACAGTTTTTGAGGATGATTATTTCAGATTTGACATGAGTTCTCCTAGTATATTCTAAGAGGATTGTGTGACCTCTTCCCATTCCATTACCATTATATTTGCCATTAACACCACCCAACATAACCATTATATTGGCATTCTACCTCCCACGAGTGTCGATTGGAACCAACAAAATCACACCTTGTTGAAATGCATCCATGGTGACATGAGTTGAATAATATTAGGAGGGCCAAGACCACATTCATTTAGAAGAAGAAAAATATCCTTGTTAAACCTTTATGGAGGCACTAGGGGATAATCAAAGTCTCAACTCAACATCTTCTAGTGAAACCTTTTCAGAGGTGCTAGAAGACAATCAAAGTCAAAAGTTAACATTTCTTAGTGAAATCTTTTCAAAGGCACTATGGGACAATCAACACAACTTTATTGGTGAAAACCTCCTCTAGGCACTAATATATTAGCACAATAGTTATTCACTACTTGATGAAGAGATTATCAAAGATAAAATTAGTATAGCTTCCAATCTACAGTATAATCAGATGGCAACTACTCTCAGGCCCAAACAAAAAAAAAATGGTCGTCTTATAGAGAGTATATTTAGAAGTCTTTGACCCCACCATAACCAAAATTATGTCAAATCTAGAATCAATAAAATTGTGTGTGACTGAAAGTCTTACTCTTCATTTATTACCCAATCATTATACATTTCATTATGAACCAATAGTTTATTTCCAACTTATACAATTTATCCTCTGCTTAACATTATTTACCATCCCTGGCTGCATTTTCCTTTATAAAGGCTATGAAGACATCTTATCTCGATAGTTGAAGTAAATATAATCAATGACCAATGAAGATTACAACAACATTCTTAGAGTCTAAATCTATAGTAGGTTATTAATAGAGTAGGTATTCAAAAAGGGTGTGGGATACCAATTTTTATGATTGATTATTATGGTTGTCTCATATGTTGACTAGGATGTGCATTTCCACATCAATAGAATTAGCTAAATCATTTTCCATTTGCCATTTACCTTAACTTCTCACTTAGATTCAACCCTATTACCATTATATCTAATTACCATATCAACATTCTTCTTTTTGTCATACCCCATACCATTTTACCATACCTTTACTATTGACCAAAGCCTATTTTTAGCCACCCTACCCAACCCTTTTGATCTTGGTTCCTTTGGTTCTTCTTGCACCTTCCGTGAGGGTATTTCGATCTAGTTTCAGCAATTTTAGAATTCTACATTTAAATGACATTCTATGAAAGTAGTGTGATAGTTGATATGGAAAGTTATCTTTCATTTACATTTGACTGGTGCCACTGATTATAACTATCTATGGTAAAATTAGTGTTTTACCTTGTGTCATTGATTATAACTACCTATGGGCAAATCAGTGTTTCAACTTATATTATTAATTATAATTACCTATTGGCAAATTAGTACCATTGACTCTTTTATGTTGTTTCCTAATTATAACCACCTATAGGCAAATTAGGAACAATGCCTTTATCATTCATTGCCACATCACCTTGCCATTAATATTATTATTTGGCTTACCATTTGCCTCAATTTGCAAACTTGTTGTGACCTGGTCAGATCTCCTCACCTTTTGTGTTTATGGAACTACAATGACTTGAGGTCTTAATGGGACTACGTAGACCACCCTTAAATCACATTTAGGTTAGCTCAGTCCCCATTTTCCATACACTCTTTCCATTTTATTAGCAAAATAAGCCCACACTCAGTGTCAGTTTTAAAAAGTAGTTAAGCCTGAATAATATTTTGTAACTTTTATCATATACAAGTGAATGTGGATGCATCAACACATGATTTTTGTATGTTGAATAGGTTCTTCAGATTTATCTAACACCACATACTATTCTATTATTATTATTTTATTATTGTTTGGTAGGCATTGTTGCCTTACCAGGATCATAGGGGTTGTTGTAGCCAACTTTAGTTCTTATTGGAACTTCTATTCTTAGACATGTATCTCCTTACTTAGTTAGTTCTTTGTGTCGTTATTTATATTCATGATCTCTATTGTAGCTAATTTAGCTGTTGTTTGAACTCTTACTTGTAGAAGTGCATCTCTTCAGTTCAATAGTTCCCTGGGCCTTTTGTTAATATTTCATTTTTATTGTTATCCCAAAAACATTAGAAAATGATCAATAAAAAGAATAAAAATATTGCCTTATACTTTTGTTTATTCTGATCTCACATACTCATCATTTTGTGAGACCATTTCCTTAGTTCCTCTACAACATCAATCATGTTTTCCTATCATCACTTTTATTCTATCCCATTTCTTGAGAGAACTACATTTGGACTAAAGTTCATGTTGGATCTTGCATCTATGGAACTATGTAGGCAACATCTACTTGTCTCATATATTTGGAGTCAACTCAGCCACCCCTTATTTTTCTTTTATTTTCTTCCTTTTTTTATCTTGTTGTTTCCCTATCACTTGGGGGTAACTTTATCTCTTTTATTCTTGTTCTGTTGTGACAGTGTTGTCATTTCTTAGATTAGGGGTCACCATGTCATAGATAGTAACACCTCTATTACACTTACATGAACCATTCACCTTTTTCTTTGTTTGTATTAACATTATGACTAGCTCTTGTTTGTGTGTGTTTATTTTATTTTTATTGTTATTTGGTAGTGCTTTGTAAATATCTTCCTTTATTTTTGTGGGTGTTTTATTGTCCATTTGTTCATTTGTATTTAGTTTGTGTTGTGTTCTTATTTTGTTTATTGGTGTTTTGTTGTGTTTTCATTATTGTTGAGTGGTTATTTTATTTATTTATAGTTTTGTTATTTGTTTATTTTTATTCTATCATTTATGTTTGGTATTTTGTTGTGTTAGTCTTTTGTGTTATTGTTTTGTCTTGTCTTGTATTGTTTTGTTCTTTTGAGTTCAAATAAATTATATAACCACTTTAGTATAGTTTTCATTTAGGCTTGATTTGTCTAGAATTGTATTTAGTTTGTTTTTTTGTTTTGCTTTCCAAGTAGATCTTGTTAATATGCATGGATCTTGATTATTCATATCTTGATTTCATGTTATTTATTAATTTTTTCTTGTTTTGTTTTTGTACATTCTTGTTTATACTTAAATCTTGATTGTTCATATCTTGATTTTAAGTTTGGTTATATTTATGTATTATTTTTATCTTTGTTTTTGTTTAAATGTAAATAGTTGTAACTCTAGTATTGGTAGTTTTTTTAATCATTATCTTTAGTTATAAATATTCACATTTGAACCAGCCTATCGCAATTGAAATACAATGTTATTATAAGGTATTCATGTTTATGATGCATAATTTTATTTTTCTAAAGTAACCACTAAGTAATCCAACTCTGAAAGTCAATGTAGCTATGAAGATCATTTCCAAATGCACCATACCTAACATGAGATTCTATGCAAGGTGTGCATCTCTTGACATACACTGTGAGTCTTATTGACTATTTATATGATTAGTTTGGGATGTGCATCTCTTAAATTATATTATAGCATCTAGTAAAGACATTATCCTACATATCTGCTACCTAACATGATTTCACAATTGAACATTGGTCCATCTTTATTGTATTATTCTTTTCTCATTCTATTTTCTCCCACTTGTGGGAGAGTTACATTGGCTTGAGGTTCATCTAGACTATTTGGGTAGTGCTTGAATATCTCAAGTCAGCTTAGCCACCCTAATTATTTCAATCATCTCTTTCATCACTTTGTCATCCTCGTATGCTTGGTTTTTTATGGCTTCTTCAATCATTAGACCCTCGCATTTGCATTTGTGCCCACTCATATTTAATCTATGCATTAGGTTATATCCTTGAGATATGCTTGCCAATTTTATCTACTAAGGCACTTTATTTAAACTAATCACTGATCCAATCAACCATGTTGGGGTAAAATTAATTATCAGTGATCAAAATCAGCCCTACTAGGGCAAAATCAAATTATCAATTGATCAAATCCACTTTACAAGGGCAAATTATTATTTCATTGCCTTCTTTTATATGGAGCAATGCTCTCATTTTTCTTCTAATTCCAATCTCTATAGCTTTTTCCCTCATTCTGGTTATTCAAAGGGTGAAAATTGTCTCATGATCGATCATTCCCTAAGCCCACAAATTTTGGCATCTTTTGGATATGTTAAAGTGTGTTGCTTCTCTTTTTAGGATTACATCCTTCCCACTTCCCTCTGCTTTGGGGCCTATTATATTCTATTCTATTTTTAATCATTGGGAATCAACGCATATAAGTATTGGATCATATGGATTTAATCTCATCTATGGGTTAATTTCACTCTTTCTCTCTTTTTCAAGACTCTAACCCTCTCTTTCATCTTAGTATGCCCTCTCAAGGGGGCATCATGGGTCATTTCTTCAATCATTACCTTCCAACTTCTTAATAACTCTTTCATTATTTCAAAAGATGTTGCTTCAAATGAATGTCTCGCCATGCCTTCTCAAATAGGGGCAAAATGTAGACATCTAATTCTTATCACTATTGTGCTAAAATTGTCAATCTAAGCAATATTTTATGACAACACATAATTTGGATCAAAATTACTAAAATGTACTAAATAGTTCAAACTTGTCACATATAAGTGTTGATTTAGACTAATGTATTGTTGAATGGGGCAATGCATTTTATGTGATTATTATATTTTCTCAAACCACTTCAAGTTAAATTATGACCATAAAAAATGACACTTTGAACCACTAAATTCTTCTAATTCGGTAGCACACGTCACGTTCATGTGTTATTTCATGTCCATAATACTCTAACTAGGGTATTGTTCCATACACAACTAACACCTTCTAATTATACTCTAGTCAAATTATGACTCAGTAAATAGATATTTTGACCAATTTGATTAAATGAACAACCAATTTCTAATGAATTATAGAAAATTAATTAAACTGATTTAAGCAAATTAAATCAAATCAAGAGCTTAAGTGAAAAATCCATGAAAACTATTGAAAATCTATTAAATGGAATTTCATTCCTCAAATTTGCATCACCATGTGATATTATCAGTAGGGTGGAATCCATAAACCATTAATGGAATAAATATCAGGTTTAATCCCTCACATGTCTCATTAATGCCCCATTTCTTAAAATATTAATGGGAATATTTATGGCTTATCCCTTCAAAATTGAATTTATTCATGGCCACACATCTTGATCTCAAGATGGATGGTCATGATTGATTCTGATCATTTTCAAAAATCTATAAATAAGAGGGCCAAGACCACCATTTTTAAACATCATTCATAAAAAAATATTATGCATAAATCATAATAGACAAGCTTCACGTATTTGCACAAATTGATCAAACTCATGAGCCTAAGTCATTGGTGCACTAGGAAATGATAGAGGAGCATGTTACTCTTCATTGACAAAGACTTGGAGCACCAAATCTAGAGAAACTCATGATTCTTGGCCACTCTTGGAAGGAGGGACGCTATTTGGAAGGTTTGTTGGTATATATATTTCTTAAGTAGTTCTTTGATTTCCTTAGCAAAACCCCTTGAGGGATTAGGCTTAGCACATTGTGTCCTCTATGCTTATTTTGAGTTTTTCTCTACTAACACATGGACTAAATTGATTTGTAATATTAATCTATAAGTATAAAGTATTAAATCAAGTAAATAAATGTGGAAATCACCTATAGAATTCATCATAGTTCTCCCAAGTAGCAATATTATCAGAGTATAGGTCCCATAAGACCCTGACTTGTGACATCTCCCTATTATGCAAGCAAAATTTACAAGTGTCACTTAATTTGATTGGTTCTATCATGACCACTCTAGGGTCCAGATCTAGTAAGACAAGCCTACATACTACACGACTAACTACTTCTAATATCTTGAAAGGTCCCACATATCTCGGTGAAAGTTTTACTAACTTCTCAAATTTAGTCTTCAACAAAAAACACATGAAATCATCATAGAAGTCAAAATAATTGACCATGAAGAGTTTCACAAAGATTCCTAGTCCCTATATACATCTATCTACCCTTAAGAGTATTTTTCTCATTCTAGAGAAAAGTGTTTAGGGAACCTAACAAGAATGATGTGTAAAAGTATAACATGTCAATATTATCACTACTCAACATAGCTCCTGACAAGTATGATGATGAATAAAAACTGAAAATACTACATTTACAATGTATACAAAATTAAGGAATGAACATTCCATAATATACATGTATATGGCCATATGATTGAATTTGATAAGTCCATCTACCAAATTCTAGATTCGATAAGCTCCCCTTGTCTGATCCAAACTCAGTAACTATCAAGTTAATGTGAGACTAAATAAGTTCCACTCCCATCCCTTAGTACTCACGTTCTTAGTTCACCACTCATCACTTAGTTCTCCATGACTTGATAATCTCTAAAATGTGCACAAGTTTCAATGAATCACAAATCTATACTAATAGATCATAGAAAGTAATGATATATGTTGAATAATTCTAGATGTACCAGCATACATTACAAGAAAAATCATACAATGATTCCATAATTGTATAATGTTGTCATTAGACAAACATAATTAGTATCATATTTTATAGTTTAAACTATTATATTATATTCATAGTTAAGATAAATTAATGTTAAAATTAACATAACATACGAAGGACAAGGATCACACCATCCTTACAATATGATAAAAGGAACAAATGAGACAATGCTTCCTTATTTGTTCAACTAGTTACATAACAAGTTATAAGTTTATCTCAACCCCTTAGACTATCAAGATGTTTCATACATCCTATTTCATACTCACTTTAGGTGAAAGGTGCATCAATGACTCATCAAATCGACATGCTTTAAGAAAGATGAGAATAATACCAAACAATTCAATGGTAAACAATACCATAACAATTATAATCAACTTATAATTCTTAATCTAGAATCAATATAAATCCATGGTTCACCACTCCATGTGGACAAAGTTCACAAGTTGGATATAGTATGACTCTAAAAATTCATAACAACAAAACTCTTAAATACCCTCACATGGTATAAAGAAAACACCGCAACCTAAATTTCTAAGTCATTACTCACTTAGCAATCTGTAAGTGTAGTATCATAGCCTATTTCCACAACCAAAAAGAAAATAAAATACTAACAACATAGATGTATCAATTTGTTCCATTCCTATAACTTATCTATCAATTATAAGTAAAAGACACTATCCCATGAACTCTAGGGAATATTATCAAAATAACATTTTAGAAACAAGTTTTCAATTAAGGAACACTAAATCAACATCAAGAAAAAAATATGAATCCACTCCGTGGGCTTATAATGATGTCCAAAAGAGGCTGACAGAGTAACAAGTCACCTCTATTCTAGCTATAAGAGATTACACTTTTTTGCAATCCACATAAACATATGGGGTGCCAACTCATGAGTGAATTTCTAAAATACTGGAATCCTCAACCAAGACATCTACACTCTACTAAAAGAAGATTCTCACCATACTTGGTGGTGCCAATCTAAAATAGTCTTATAGGATTTTCCACTCCTAGGATTAGTGTATATAAGACACAAAACTAATGCACATATTCTTAAATGAGAAGCATCTCATGCTTTTTAAACACTCACAACACAAAACACAAATGACAAAAGAGACTTTATTAATAAGTAATAATGTAATCATTCTCGAGATGTTTGATCTAAGTGATCAAAAATAATATTGTAGGAATATCTTGTTCACAACTCATGAACTATGTTATGCACTCACCTACCCAAACCTTGTATGCAACCAACACCATCAATACACTCGATAAACAAACCCTTTAACAACTCTAAAAGGGTAAAAGTGTTCCTCATGGTACCAACTCATTGTGCCACACACATTTCACTATTCTCCTTTTTAATAAATAGAAGGATATGAAAATGCTAGTGGACTCATTAGGTCCTAGAGTTTGAGCCACAACTCTGATACCACATGTAACAATCCCGTTGGATTTGACATAGAAAATGTTATATATATTTTTTAATTTAAAACAACATACACTTTCATTAGATTACACTGAAAAAATCAAATTAGTGACCATATAAAATACTTTAAGTATAATAACTGTAAATGAAGCATGCAACATCATATATCACTAATCACTAACATCATAAGAAACACATCTTAATTAATATAGAAGGTAAATACAGATATCCAACCATGGCTAGTACGAGTATACAACCACTACTATCAATATATAATAAGTAAGTAATTACATATCATAAAGATAATGTTTACACAATAAATACATAAGATACATGGCTCTCTGAAGCATAATTTCTCCATACTCTAGTATTTGTGGCAATCTCAAGTGTCATCTCAAAATTAATACTATTATGGGGAGGGAGAGCATCATTTGAGCACTTTTACACACCAACCATAGACCAAGGATTCTATGTATGAATCCTATCAATAAATGGCCCTCTCCTCATAAATGAATAGATAGTGATGGTGTAAAAATCTATAGAGACAATCTAGTACCTGTGTGTTATATGATTTCTAAAACTAAACATGCAGTGTATCATAAAGAAAACCATTCTACTCAAGATATTGCACAAACATGTAAATCATACTCATGAAATGACAATGTCTCACTAACATCATTTGGCCAAAGTTTTCAAAAGTTTATTGATCTCTAGAATCAATCATTTTCATACACACCTCTTGATCAAATTACCTTCATCTAGCATTGTGATACTAATAAGCTAGTGGAGTCTAGTATCACTATTTACTCAGTACCGACAATGCAAGATTTGGTTAACATATATATAACCAATAATTTCAAATAGATTACTCCCTAATAATAATCACAAAATATGTTAAACATAGGAATAATCAAATGCATACATTCAATCCATCAAATGTATGAATGAATCTCTCAATATTATCTATTACATAAATAATATAAATGATAACTACAGTTTATACCATCCAAGTAAAATATACATCTAACTACAGTTTCTAATTACTATAAGTAATTTAAAAATATAATTCACCCTATAACAACCCATACTATCATAGTCTAGTATTTTTAAGCACTACTAAATACCACAACCAGTCATAATAAAGTAGTTATGAATCAATGAAAACATAAGCTTCTATTCAAACAACTAATTATAACAAGAAATTATTAGTTCTCATAAACATATAATATTTCATTTTAACATCTATTATACTCTCAGGGAGGTTGTATGCATGCACAAATAAAGTCCTACTAACTATCATAAACATGTTATTCATATAAATAACTAACACGCATACATTTAATCCATCATACGTATGAATGTATCTAGACATAACAATTACAATTTGTACCATCCAGATAGAACATACATTTAGACTATAGTTTTCAACTAAAATATTCTCGATGACATCCCTTAATATCATAGTTCATTTTTTATGAACACAACTACATAATTACAAATAAATAGACTTACAATTTTGAGAACCCAATGTCTCATAATCATAAATAATAATCAAGAAAGTATGAGTTATACTATCTGGGTATACCCTATGTTTAAATTGCATAATTTAATCCTCCTATAAGTATATTTAAATACATAATATATTATATGAGAAGCAATATACCATAGTCCATCAATTTTCATGGATACACTACTCCATTTCAACAACCAGTCATAACAAGAAAGCCACAATTCTCATAAGAACATAATCTTTTATTTGAATAAAATGTTATATTTCAAGAAGCTGTAAGTATAAATAGTGTTCCATTCTTCAGGAATCTACAACTTAGTCTTTACCAATCAAAATAACTATAATTTATAGGCACACATCATGATGCACTAACATATTCTATGTATAAGCACTTGTGCGTATTAATATAATCAAAACATGTACCACACACAAGTTTTCAATACTATATCCATACGTACCAATAGTTAGTTAAAATATGTTTACATTTTAAAAGACTGTATTTATACAGATATGGTTTCATCAAGTTCATAGATATATGAATCGACAAAGCCATGATAATATACTAGTTATAATTTATGCTTATAGGTATTCATTCCAATATATTTATATACATAAGCTATATATATGCATAATCTCTCATACATATTATTACACCCATGGTACATATTGTACACAAGTTAACAATGAAACAATATACAATACACAAACCAATAATTCTTAACAAGTATTTGTGGTCTATGTTATGATATACTAATCATTTACAATACACATAGTTTATAAAGTACTAACCATTAATGAAATAATCATAGCATATACCAACCACTAACCACTAGGTTAACATTTAATAATACATTGTGAGTTACATTATCTAGTAATGCAAGTATACTTATAAATGAAGAATTTTATATTTAGCGTAACAAGTTGAGAGGGCACAATGAATATGGTATTTAACATGGTCCTTGATCCAAATGATCTCATATCTATATATAGTGGATCGGTTATAGTACATATTACATTATTACTGGTTATGGAAATATACGTATACTGAGTTAAAATCGTTCACATATATCATCACTAGATGTATTATGAAGATAATCTAGATATTTTAGCAAAGTCATGCTACTTATTAGGAATAGATCCATTAACTACTATAATTCATATCCAAAGAAATACATCCCGATATAATATCCAATGAGTCATAAAAGTCACCAATATAACCATATCTATTTTGCATGGTTATAATTCATATCTGTATTTCAAATATGTTACAAATATGTAAATTTTATCCATATATATTTCCTAGTTAAAACACCATGCCACTTCCCTTTATATTATGCATTAAATAATGGATCTTCTCATATATTTCTAGAAAACATAACTATGTTTTAATAGGATATACACCATTAATATTTTTCATATAATTTCATGTATACAACGATATATAATGTATAGGATATATACATGCAAGTATAGGATACATTATGCTATAATGATATAAGTATGTCCTATAAATCGTTGGTTATACTTAGTAGATTATATCTTTATACATTAATAGACTTATACAGCTAAAATATATCACAGATTATTACATATATCTTCTCAGGGAATAAAATAGGCATACCGTGATACATATTTTTCTTCTTCCCTTATTGATATTAGCGGTATATATATTCTTATTATTAGCTAGATATGTATACATCCTGAACTCTTCTAACAAGTATATATATATGATAATAAAACATAAAGTAAATGTAAATACAATTAAGTATCCATTTTAATTACATATTGTAATATGGTGACAAAATCACTTTATTATATGGGATTAACAAGCATAGTGGTTTTACTTAAATAAGCTTTAATTAAGACGCGTAATTCTCATGAATGTGTTTAAAATAAGATGCCTCATATATAAATTCTTTATACTCTACAACCAGATGCCTATGATGTTCACAAGGCCATTATTGAGATTTATACATATTAGAATTAACTAAAATATTTCACATATGATTGTGTGTGTTTTTGTTATGAAATGATTAGTCCTGATAATCTGATATACCCAACGCTTATGCATGTATATAAGATATTATAGCCTCCAAATCACCTTGAACAATTAAAATACACTTTTTTGCTAAAATGGATGAGAAAAGGGAGGGAGAGAGAGATTTTCATGGGGGTAAGTGGTTTAGGAGAGTAGGGGGAAGTAGTATGAGTTAGTAGAAAAGGTAAGACGTTCAGGAAAGAGGGATAAATAGAGCAAGAAGATGGTAAATTGTGTTGTCCATGAGGACAAAGATATGATAGTGGATCATATTACAAATATTTATGAATATCAATAAAATATGTGTTATCTAGTGGAATAACCTCCTTATCATTATGTTTGGAATGTATTTGAATGAACTATGATGTTTGATAGTGTCATTGAAGCTTAGGGATAACATCCCATGTTAGGTTGCAGGTGTGTTGAGGATTGAATGGTTTCAAGAAGATAGAGGGGTAGTTTCACCCTCAAGTAAAGTTTGTTTGAGGATAAAAATCATGGAAAAAGTTATTGAAATAGGTGATGAGTGTAGACACCTAAAACTAGCCACCAATAACCTCCAACCAGGGTTTTGAACAATTTCTACCAAAATACAAAATTTGGCCTTAAAACACTAGAACATGTTAAATGATGTGAACTTGTTCTATTCAAGTTATGATTTTGGATAGGTTATCATTAAATGGGGAAATAAAATCTATGAATCAGCAAAATTTAATCAGATCATTTCAAGTCAAAATGGCATTTTCACACCTAGGTGCTCTGGATTGCTATTTTCTACCATATTTATTGCACGAGACATGTGCCTTTGTTATTTTTCATTGGAAAAATAATAAATATGAATACGTTTCCAATGTATCTAACATCAACTTCCAATTCCAATCCAATCAAATTTCAAGCCAATAAAAAGATATATTGACTAATTTGATCAATTTGTGCAACAAGGGCCAAAATTTGCATCAAAATTACCTAATCATGTTTAAAAGATAATTAATACAAATCATGAGCCTAATTAATAATTCCATGGATATTTTTGAATATTTATTTTTGAAAATGAATATTAAATATCTGCATCATCAAATGACATCATTTCTATGGGGTGGCATCCACAAGCCAAAAATCCAAAAAAATATCAGGATTACGCCACCCCATGCCTCATAAATGCCCCTATATCCCAAATATTTATGGGGGATATTTATGAAATTTAATTACATATTTATATTTATTCATGGCCACACATCTCAATCTTAAGATGGATGGTCATGATTGATCTTGACCCATTTTGGAAATCTATAAATAGAAGAGCAATGAACATGAATTTTAAGCTTGGACAATGCAAAGTTATAATGCACAAATAATTTCAAAATCCATTGAAATTAGTGTTATAATGCCAAATTATTGAGCCAAGTCAAATCCAAAGCCATCACAAAGGTGCCAAGGAAAAGAGGAGATAGCCAAGTCTCCTTTGATGAAGACTCATTGAACACAAGCTAAGCAAGCCACTTCAACAAGTTATTTGGAGCATCCAAGGAAGGTGAAGGATTTATTTGTAGTTGAATTATAGTTGTGTTTCTCATTTGGTTTTGTTAATATTCTCCCCCTTGAGATATGCTTAGGATGTTAGCTTAGTGTGTTCTTTGTTTGGATTTGATTTCATTCACTAACACCATACTAATCTCCCCCTATTGCAATCCTATGTTCACAATGAGTTAATGATAGTCTTTCAAGTTTCTTTTGCCATGTTTAATGTTAATTGATTCCAATACAGGAGCTATCAGTCGGAGTAGGGATAATTTGGTTGAACACCATGACACATGTTCTCATTACACCATTCAAACATGACTTTTGCATCTGTTAAATTAGTACCCTCTTCAAATTTAAACTCCTTTCTTATAATGTCTCTATTTACACATCCTCCAAAATTTTCATGCTCCCCTTTTCCATGGCCAACCTTGGTGAAACTCCAAATGTGTTCTACATCAATGGTAACATGCATCCTACTTAGCCAATAAAACATCCATGTATCTTTGAATTATGATGTGTAATTGTCTAACCAAATGTAATGTTGATTAGAAGTAATGTTCCTCTGACTCAATTATTCATAAAACTTCTAAAAATAACCTTGAACATACTTTGAACAATGTGATTGATCACCACTGATATATAAATGGTACTTCTTTAATATTTTTTGTTGTTGCTTTTTACTGTAAGGTGCATGCATGAATGTTATATGCATGAATATGGAAACTTGTGATGAGTTGTAATACTGCAATTGAACTTTCATTTGTGGTTTGAATGTGTAAATTTTAATCAAAGTCAAATAATGAAAAAAAATAACCAAGTGGAAATGTATTCTTGCTTATCTTTAAATGTTCATCCAACCATATATCCCTATGCATGCACCTTGCATACTCATAAACAATTTTCTTCCTGAACTTGACCAAAAAATCAAAAACAGGTATCTTTTTTGTAACAAGTTCACACCTTTTATATTCTTTACCATCTTTTACTTGATAAGTCACTAATTTATATTTTTTTAAACCAACTAATTCTTATCTAATTGCACTTGTACTCTCCTCATGGATACCATTTTTAAATTTTAGCAATCAACCATAAATGTTGTAATTTCCATCTAATCTTTTACAAAAAATAGTTGGAATAGATTCTATGGCTTATTTTGATGGAACTTCAATGCCACACTCTTGAAAAATGTTGTTAGTATGCAAGGTAAAATGAATATGGTGAAAAACATCATAGTGCATTGAAAATTCAACATGTTGCCTACAACAAGTGGTGTGTGTGTGATTTATTTTTACATAGAAAAGTTTGTCCATCTCAAAATATCTTTGAATAATATAAATTTTAGATGTTTTTACCAAAACTTAGAGTACAATTGTGTTTGATGCATATCCAATAAATGTTTCAAATGTGGTTCACAGTTACAAGAACTAACTCTTCTTTTCACTACATCTCTTGCATTAAGTGAAACTCTTGTATTGTCTTTCCAAAATTGAGAAAGTAACTCTTTGAGAGAATTGGATATAGCCTTATCCTTTCATGGAAGTCTATTAGAGAATGCCTAGAGCTCATTGGTATTAGGTTCATCAAGGCTTTCATGTCTTTCAATTGCTTTCATTGATTTTTTTTTGTCTATATTAAATGCTTGGCTTATTTTTTAAAGCATTCATTTTTCCCTATTTGGCCACTTACTGCACAATTTACAAGTATATGTCGGGCAACATTACAATATTTGGTACATGATTTTGGACCGACAATATAATATACATTAACAGATTTTCAAAAAAAATATTGTTATCATCATCCATATTAGATGTTCTTAGTCGTAATGTGTACATAATTGGTCTCATCTTAATCAATTTTAACAATGAAATAAATAATTGACATCTTTGACTATCATAATCCAGATTATAAAAGAAAATATCCCAAATTTGTTGAGTCAATCTTCTTATATGGTGATCAAACATTTTTTATGCATTGGTTATAAAATATTTTCATCGACTTTAATTAATTACTTGCCTTTTTTATGCACAATTCTTGGAGGTTTTGTTAATGGTGGACTTTGTTGAGACGATGTTTCAAAATCATTATTAATTTCATTGTTTAGACGTGGGATGACATTTTATTCATTGTTTATTTCTTCATTATATGTTTTCATGAAATTATCTTGATTTTTATATTCATCATTGTTTGTTTCCATAAAATTTTCTTCATTCATGGAGGGTAAAGCATCATACATAGACCCATCATCAACAAAATCAAAAAGTTAGAAATTTGAATGTAAAATTCTAACATTATCTAATTAATTATTGTCAATTTCATCATTATTCATTTCATTATGGTTAATTTCATCATTATTTAATTCATTATGGTAAATTTCATCATTGTTCAATTCAATATTATCAATTGGCTCATTATCCATGGCATTTGGTTCATCAATAGTAGGGTGTGTACCTTGTCTTAAATGAAGTTTTTACATTCAGATCTTGTGTTTCTTTCTCAACTCTTCTAATTCCTTCGGTGTTTTGTTCTTAAACTTCTTCTTCCTCGAACATGATCTTTCACCCATTCAATAATTGATATATTTTCAAAGGTGGGGTCAAAATAAGTACACAGGTCCTATAGGTCCTACAAAAATATGTAGAGAATGTTTGTGGGAACAAAATTCTTGATATGGGTTAAAATTGAGTTTTGTCTATATCAAGAATAACGTGATCATGTTATTGCATAATGTGATCACATTATATAACACAATCATGTTATTCTTAATATAAATTAGGGTTTAGGGATTAAGTCATAACATAATATGATCACGTTATTCTTAATATAGATTAGGGATTAGAGATTAGGGATTAGGGCATTAGAGCTAGGGTTTAGGGTTTAGGGATTAGGGCATTAGGGTATAGGGCTTACAATTTATGTTTTAGGGTTTAGGGATTATGGATTATGGATTAGGGAATATGGTTTAGGTTTAAGGGTGTATATAAGGTCTAATCACTCTATGTCATGTGAACCTAATTATTAATACAAAGGATTTTAATTGGGGCTAAATCGATTGGTAAATAGGGAACTTATGGTTTACAATTTAGAGTATAATGTTTAGGGGTTTAGGGATTAGGGTTTAATGTATATATGTTTTAGAGTTTAGATAGGGTTCAATGTGTTTTTGGGCTCAATTAACCCCCACATCATAAGAAATTGATCCAATTAATCAATTAAGACAATGAATAATGCAATTTGGGCCAACTTAATTCATGTCTACCTAGTTATTACTTTAAATTATGTTAATTAGTGCTAAACCAATTTTTATAGGGTTTAAAATATAGGGTAAAAGGTTTATGGTTTAAGGCTCTAGGTTTAAAACTTATAAGGTTTAGGGTTCAGGGTACACAGGGTCCAATCGCAAAGATAATTAAGGATAATTTGAATCAGTTGGAACTATTTTTGACTATTGAATGTGTTTTTGGTTTGTCATTATACCCCATGCCATCATGGAAATTTAGTGAATAAGTCAAATGGGATAATCAGTCATGTGATTTAAGCCAAACTGAGCCTTCTGAACTTAATTCTTAGTCTAAATGATGTTAATATGGGCTAAAATGATTAGTTTAGGGTTTAAAGAGTTTATATTTATGGTTTAGAGTTTAGGGATTAGGGCTTAGAGTGTAGCTTTTAGGGTATATAAGGTACAATCGTGAAGGTAATTGGGGTAAATTTGAGCTCCTTGAACCTAGATATATGAGTAAATAATGTTATTTTGGGCTCAATTAGCCCCCACATCATCACAGATTGAGCTAATTAGTCAATTGTGGTAATGAGTGAGCAATTTTGATCAAGTTTATCCTTGTAAACCTAATTCTTACTATAAATAATGTTAATTGGGGATAAATTGATTGGTTTAGGGTTTAGGGTCTACAATTTAAAGGGTCTAGGGTTTAGGGATTATGGCTTGGGGTTTAAGGTAAATGGTACAGGTTTTAGGGTTTAATTTATAGGATATAGGGTCTAATCGCTAAGGTAATTGAAGAAAATTTGAGTTGCTTGAACTTATTTGTGACAATTATTTTCATGTTTGCATTTATGATAAAAGTAGGGTCAATTAAGCCATACATGTTGCATACATTATATAATATATTGAGCTATAAATTTAGTTTAGGGGCTCAATTTTGCCCAAATCATGCCCCTAATTGCACATATTGACTAATTGGATCAATTCATGACATAATCAAACTTAATTTTTCCCAAAACCATATCTTGCTCTTTAAGGGGTTCAAATTGGCCTCAAATGCTTCCTTAATTAAATGAATAAACTCTTTGGTTAATTATATATGACATGATATTAGGGTTAATTTCACTCTAAATCACATCATATACAATTTAAAATAGGTTCATGTGCCTCATTTTTACCTTGATTACCTCCACAATTGAACTAATTTATATTTACATTCATTAATTGATGACATTCAATTTTATTGAGCTCAAAACCACATTCTATACAGGAAAAACTTGTATTTAAATAATGTTTATTTGTTTCAATCAAGATGATGAAATTGGAGCTAATAAACACCTAAATCACATTTGATAATCATGCAATTAGGTTTGAGGGGCTCAAAATAGCCCTAATTTACTTCAAATACACAATTACATTGGTACTTGAAAGGCTAAGTTTTGGTCATAGGTTTAAAAAATGCATTTTATGACCTCTTGTGATAAAATTAGTTATTTCTTAAAATGTATAATGAGTTGTCAGGACCCCCTGCTCTTGAAGAGCACAGTTGATTACCTTTGTATAAGCAACTAAACACGGAATTTAACCAGAAGTAACAAGTAACAAGAAATCAGAAACAACACAGAATTTGAGACACAATACAATCTTGTATTCAACTCATCCAGAAAGAAAATACAATAAAGAAGATGCCACTTCTTCTCACAACTCTGAGGCTTCCCACACCTCTAGGACTTCCAGTAATTCTCTATCAAGAGTTCTCTCTCTCAATTACGATCACAAAAATCAACTCAAACACAGAGTTGTTGTTCACCTCCAACCCGTCAGTATCACTACTGCCATTACACAAGTACTCAAAGTACTTCAAGTAGATCTCCTATGAACTTGCAACAACCTGCAAATCAAACCGATCTTACTTACCATGTAGATCTCTCTACACCCTGAAGAACCCTTGTCTTTGCCTCACTAAGTCCTTATGATTCTCCAAACTAGTACCCCGATGGATCTTCTACTAGATCTTGCTATCCCACAGATCTACCAGATCATACACACTCGGCACCCTTGTGGAACTAGGTGGAACTATCCTTTCTCTCTTTCTTCTGAAGGAGCTAACCTTGCTCTCTCACTCTAGCACACTTTACAATACAACCCATGAGTCTATTATATAGATCCCATACAAACAATAATTAGACATCCAATTACAATAATTAGAAACCACAACTCAAGACTAAAATTAGCCTTTAATATGCAAACAACTGGTTCATTAACAAACTATTCATGAAACTGACAGTTCTGAAACTACACAGGCGACCGACGTTGGTCCCTAGCTACTTGGAGATGACCGACGTCAGCCGATCCTGACCGATGTTGCCAGCTTCCTGTCCACCCCTGACCGACGTCGGTTGTCCTGCCGACGTTGGCGACTGTGACACTCAGTAACCTCCATGTTTGCATCCAGGTGAAGCTTTTAGCTCCACAACCTAACATGAGTTACACCTTAAAACCAAGTAATTATAAGTAATTAATTTAACATATTAAAATGCTCGTAAATGTTTTGAAGTCTAATGTGATAACACAACACCTTAATTCATTATCCAAGGTTAGGGATCTTTCTCGCATCACATGAAAGAATGCCACTATTAGGGAGCTCAAGAACATATATAAAATTCAAACTCAAGAGCAAATTTATGTTTTGGGTGTTATGAAGATATAATATGATCTCTCTATTTGAATTTTAATTAAAACACCAAGCCTCTTATCTCGAGATTTTCTTGGATACCTACGCTAAAGCCTTGGACTTATCAATCTATAACCGAGTCCAAGATTTTTGATAGAAAACAACAAAATTAAATTCCAATCACCAAATACACTATGAATTTCAATTATAAAATTCAAAAACTTAATACCATCGCGATGAGCATGCTTTCCTCTTTCCAAAAATATGATTTTTATAACTTTTATTCTAATTTAAGGTTCCAAACTATGCTTATTTCTAACTATAACTTTTTTAAGCCACTACATACCTTAATTATACATGCCTATATATGTGCATTTAATTTGTTTTTCATTGATCCAAGTGCAAAACAAGTTATATGGTCACAAACTAGTCCTAATTCTATACATTAAAAAAATGATTTTCATTTTTTTTGAGGTAGTTAGGGAGGCCACATGGCCAGCTATCCATTTTTTAAATCAATTTTCAATATGTATTTACTTGAAATTTTCATATAAAAAAGTATTCATTGAAAAAATATAGGTCATAAACTATAAGATCTTATCTAAATATTCACTAAAGGGTTTCAAACAATATTAAATGCTACTCAAAAAATGGTGGGCCACACAACCATCTATCTAATTTATTTTCTTTAAAAAAATAGGAGTTCCTCTTCAAATTTTAGATGTTTGACCTAGTTATACTTAACCATTTTTATAAAAAAAATTGTTTTTCATAAACTAGACTCAAAATGCTACATTTCATATTCTTACACCATTTTCAAATTTGGAGTGTAGATATCTCAAATTATCTACAGAAGTTTCGATTCCTAAAATTTCAAAAAAAATCATATCCATGGGTATGCCCCTTTTTGTCCCCCAACTTTGTACACTTACCCTCTATCCATATGTCACCGTAGAGAAGTATTAATCTTACAAATGGTAACACATCCTTCCATGCTAATATTATATATGATATCACCTAAAATCCTTATTAAATTAAATATTTAATATAAAAAATGAGATGAGGTTAATGGTCATGGGTCTCCTATTTGATACAATTACTAACTCAGACTTTTTCAATTACAGAGCCCCACTTTACCAAAATAAAAAACTACATCCCTGATTTGCACCTTTAGGGCAGCTACTAGTATATATTATTCTAAATGGTAACATCTAAAAATATTAAATGTTAATGATGTGTGTGTGTGTGTGTGTGTGTGTGTGTGTGTGTTTTCGCATTCGATATAATTATTGACTCACACTCTTTCACTTCACAAATCCCCACTTTACCAAAATAAAAACTACATCCCTTCCAATGTAATTTGTACATATATTATGGTAACATATTAATGTGTGTGTGTGTGTGTGCGTGCGCACATGCGTGTAGTTAATAATATGTGTAAAAATATATATAATAAAAAATATTGTTATTATAATATTAATATGTTATATATAATTATCGAAAGGGTTGTAGTCCAGCTAGTGAGGATGATGGTTGCTTATATCTATTCACCAAGATATAAATCCCTCTAGATATCTGACATAAAGAGTCAAGCGGTTAAGGCTAGGATTGTGTCCTGGGTGATATTAATGGCGTGGATGCCCCTTACTCATGGTTGCTTAGCCAAAAGAGCTCACTGATTTAGATGTATGCTTACTTATCATTATAAATATGTTATATGTTTATTTCTGAAATATGAGCAAAGATGCTGACATTCTATATAATTCAATGATTCCATATAATGCCTTCAGACATACATTTAAAAAAATAATATATATTATGTTTTTTTATTTGAATAATATTAATATGTATATTGTTATTTTAATATATATTTATAATTATAATAGAATGATATAACTAACATGTATCATTCCACAATGTTGTTATTACTTTGGCATGCCAATTTAAAATGTAACATATTCATATGTGTGGGTGTAAATTATATGGTTAAGTTATATCCATGTGTTGCCATAGAGAAATATTATTGACTTACAAATGGTAACACATCCATCAATGCTAATATCATATATGATAACACCTAAAATACCTTATTAAATTAAATATTTCATAGAAAAAAGTGAGACAAGGTTAATGGTCATGGGTCTCACATTCAATACGATTATTGATTCACACTATTTCACTTCACAGAACCCCACTTTACTAAAATAAAAATTTACATCCCTTTCGACATAATTTGCACCTTCGAGGCAACTACTAATATATATTATTCCAAATGGTAAAATTTAAAAGTATTAAATGATATATATATATATATATATATATATATATATATATATATATATATATGTATGTATGTATGTATAATATATAATATTATATATTGTTAATAATGTGTCAAAATATATATATAATAAAAAAATATTGTTATTATAATATTAATATATTATATATAATTATCGAAAGGGTTGTAATCTAACTGGGGATGATGATAGTTACTTATATCCATCCACCAAGATACAAATCCTTCAAGATATTCAATGGTTAAGGCCGAGATTATACCCTAGGTGATTTTGATGGTGTGGATGCCCTTGACTCATGGTTGCTTAGTTAAAGGAGCTCACTGATTTAGACGTATGTTTACTCAATATTGTAAATATGCTATATGTTTATTTCTGAAACATGAGCAGAGATGTTGACATTCTATGTAATTCAGTGATTCCATGTAATGCCTTCAGACATACTATATATATATATATATATATATAATTTTTATTTTAATAATAATAATAATATTTTAATATATATTTATAATTATAATAGAATGATATAGTATATAAAAATTTATTAAAATATTATATTATATATGTTAATATTTTGTATATATGATATAATATATTTTTAAACATATTTAATACATTATTTATTAATATAATATAATATTAATATTTATAAATTATAAATTATTATTTTATAATAATATTTATGTATTATATAATATTAAAATATGTATAATAATATATATAATTATAAAAAAATATAATATTACATATCAAAACCACTTAAGCTTCAAATACAAAATCAATATGGTCTAATGTCGAATATTGGTCTTGCATACCAATCTTTTAACCTCTCTCATCACAGTCGCACTAGAACTAGATAAGCCATTTTGGATTCAACTTTTCAACCTCTATACTTGACTTCCAAACCCTATACCAAGCATGAATAGGACATATAAGTCCCAAACACCATTTTCATGCATTTTAATCCATCACTCTTTCATGAAAACACATCAAGAATCATCTTCTCATCACTGCCTAGGTTTCGCACATTTTTCTCTATTAGGTCTGTTAGCGACTAGCTCACTTGGATCACCAAATTTGCACCCTTAAAGACTAGAACCTATCTAGAAACCTTCATGGACATCATATACAAGTCTTTACCTTCTCCATCCAATCATGTTCATTAAAATATATATTATAATGATGTAATATGTTATTATAATACAATATAATATTAATATTTATAAATTACACATTATTATTTTATAATAATATTTATGCACTATATAATATTAAAATATGTATAATAATATATCTAATTCTAAAAAAATTATAATATGAAATTTATAAAACAATATAATATTTTAATATTGCAAAATATGGTTATATAATTATTTTTTATTTGTTAATCGCTTTTGGTCGAAGCTACGAATCGATATGGGAAACAATGGGGACATAGATCCTCAAGTGATCAACTACCACCATGAATACCAGATTTATAGTGATCAACCACCACCATGAATACCAGATTTATAGCCAACAAGCTTTGAGTATACCATTAATGGCCACAACTACCCTCACATGCCCAACGAGATTTGAACTTGGGTGGGGCTAGAAAAATCTAAGCTACTTTACCAACTCATCCACATCTCATCAATAATATAGTTATATTATTTTATTATTTATAATATGTATTAATAGTATAAATAAAAATTAAAATATTGATATCATTATTTATAATTTTCCACCTATGGATGGTTTCTCTCCTTTGTTAATAGTCATACGCCTAGTCTAAAAATGTGATGAGTGGCCTAGATGGCACCGATGTATGATAGGTGCCTATATTACCATTCAAATGATGTTATTCCTCTACATGAGAATGATAGGAAGATGACAGATGGTATGCATTATATGCATAGTGCACTCTCGATGTATATGTTGTCTCATTAGTTTTATGCTTTGGAAAAACAATCACCAAATATTTTCATTACCTTACTCTCACTTGGTTGTGCTCTTGTAGTTTATTTTAGTGTGCACACATTAATAATGTTGGCATTTATCAAATCCTGAATCTTGTGTCACAAACTAATGTTATTATTAGTATGGCATTTCCCATGTGATAATCATAGAAATCATTATGGTGAAACATTTTCAAAGAGACTAAATCATATCAACCTCTTTAATGGGAGGAAGAGGTATGAAATTACTTTCCAATAGAATTTTGAGAACATTGAATGTTGCTTTTGGAAGATTAGTAAATTGTCTCCTTGGGGGAGTTGATAAGACAATGAATGGATTAGATTTTGAAACTACATGTGTATTTTTTCCTTTTGATATTTATTGTTATCCATTGGGATCTCATTATATGGAGGCTTTATTTAACTCTTAGTAGTTGAATCTTAACTAGTTTTATACTTGAGTTTAATCATTAACAATAACTTGACTTTTCTTTCTTTGACTGTGTGGAAAAAATATGTGAATGAGGTAAACTTATTAAACATGATATATTTTTTCAAGGATGAAAGCAAATTCTACTTGAAGATATCTTGTAACTCTTTGTCTTCCATTATATTTGTCACTTTGGACAATGTGGTCGTGTACCTCAAGACATATTTTATGATAGGCTCGGTAGATTTATGTTTAAGTTGTGAAATCTGATCATATGAAACCTTCTCATTGATATTGATTGAGAAATGTATTAAAAATATGTCGACAAATAGATTGAATTCATTAACTAATTAATGTGGTAATTCATAAAACCATTGTAGTGCATAGTCCATGAAACTTATTGGAAATAAATTAATCAACAATCTATTGTTGGACACATAATCCAAACATGTTTCATAAAATTCTTTGAGATGTTGTTCTAGGTCACCCTTTCTATCATATAATGTGAGCTTGGGTGGCACAAACCATGTAGGTAAGGGATATGTTGATATATGTTGTGCCAGTGGAGTGTGCAATAAAACATGAAAACCTAGTGCTTGATTAGGTTTTTAAGCATGTTACTCCAAATGTAACACTTTATCTTGTGGAGATTTAATCTTATGCATAAAGGATTGCACATCAGGAGAATAGGAATGTGTGCTAAATGAATGAGATATTCCATATGGAGTAAGGATTGGCATCTTAATTTTTAGAAACCCTTGAGTTTCCCCCATTATGCAAGGTGGTACAAAAGTTGTATCCAAAGGGGTAGAAATTTAAGAAGATTGTGCCATGCTTGCCTTTTTGGCATCCAAAATATTTTTCAAGATTACAGTATGATCAATATTTTTCTAATGAATTATTTCTCTAAAAAACTTAAGAACTTAATCTTTATCAACTTTGATATGTTCACCATTGAAAGGAGGAAGTATTTCTTGGTTTCCATCATGAGGATGAGTCTTATCCTAATAGTATTGTTCATCTTCAGAAGTAGTATCATTGAATTATACATATTTATTATGTGTAGGATCATTAAAATGTGGGGATACAACCTTATTATTATCCATATTATTATTTTTGGAAAGAGGAATATGAGTAAGCTCAAATTAAATACCACCTAGTCTAGCACTTTATTGATGTCTGAAAGTGTATCATAGGGGTTCAGAGTGTTTAAGAAACACTTCCCATTTTTGGATTCAAAGAATCCATTGCATGAGTTATAGGTTATGATATTCTTGATATCTTTGGTGGAATAACAGCAAAGCAAATGAACTATTTCACAAAATTTATAATGTAGTTGTTTGGTTGTTAGGAGCAACCATGGCCTAATAGCTTACTTGTAAAAATGAAAGTAAATTAGACTAAGTGAAGTGAATTATGATCAAAACCTAAGTCTAAATTCTAAGCTAGCATGGATATTTATAATCAAAACTAAATTAAAGTGAATTGATCAAAAAATGAGCAAAAGGAAGGGTAGGGCAGAGAAGAAAGATGTTACTGATCTTCAATCTAAACATTATGATAAAGTTCAAATTTCATTCAATCATGCACTTAAACCAATATATGACATGAAATATCTTAAGCTCAAATCCTATCACATATTAGACAAACATCTAAGGATAGCTAAAACGATATAAATAAGAACCAAACTCAATTTAAAGATTTACTCCTACAAGTAAATTGCATAAGCACACCTACAAGAGAAGAAATAAAAAAATCTAAGATACTTTAATCAATCTATAATTAGCACAAATTGCCAATTCTGTATTCAAATGTGCACATCAAGAATCCATAAAAACCATTCAAATCTGAAAATTAGACCAATTATTTGAGAGAATAGTCATGATAGAAATCACACAAACAAATATTGTACAATATTTGCAGAATTTCTTGCTTATATTAATTTCTCCAAATTTACACAAAGTTTTCTTGCTCAAAAACTCCCTCATCTTTTACAATTTACAATACCCTTTTTATAGAAGACTAAGGAGGTATGTCGGCCAATCTTGTCAAATGACAATTCTACAAGTGTTTAAGATAGTTGTCCTTCTACAATGTTCTAAAATTAATAACACTTTCTAAAGGACTGACCTATAAGCATTGCACTTTACAAGATTGCACATGCTTTTACAAATGGAATATTCTCTTTTCAAAATAATATACATGTCAAATTACAAAAGGAATATACTTAAGTTAACAAATTTGACTTTGAGACTCATTGTTGTTATAGTCTTTTGTCTTTGCTACAAGATCTTCATTCTGTAGTATTATTCATCAATTAGATTGAGGTTGACAATGGATTCCATGAAAAGCTCTTTTTATTGATCTTTTGGACCTTTGAGGTCCTTGTTTTCCCTATTCAATGCTTCCTTGATGCTCTTAGCATCTCCAATCTTCTCTTCAGCTAATAAAATCATGTCTATGATCCTTTTGTTATCTACCCCATTCTTACCTTGGATTTGATTCTTCACATCTTGCATGGACTAAGTATCTCTATGTTTGAACTCCTCATCAGTGATCAAGCCAAGGGGACTGATTGAAGTGGGATCTTTGATCAAACTCCCAAGTATGTGCATCATTCTATTTTCTAACTATTGGAAATCATTAGAGACATCTTTGATGTCCCTAGACCATTTGCTTAATGCCTTGGTCTTATCTACCAATATTTCCATAGCCATATTCAAACAAATTAGGCTGACTATTCTAAATTCAAGAACTTTATCCTCTATCAAAACATTGATCGAATCCTTCACCTTGTGGCTTGAAGCCTACCATTGGCCAACTTGGCCTATAGCCAAAGTCCCCTCAATCCTTATGACTATACAGTCTTGATATAACCATATATCCCCCATAGATTCAATATATTCCTTGATTATAGGGCTAACTCTCATCATTAGGATGTTATTTATTGCTTCAATCAGCATTTTTAAAAAAATATAGCTCCATATCTTCTTTATAAATGTGCTTGTGGATTTCCATTAATTGAATTATGTAAGTATAGACAATAATCTTGCTCTTACAGCTCATTTACAGTAACTCCAGAGATAAATTAGGGTAATCCATACACTTAGGGCTTGTCTAGAGGTTTATGTAGAGCTTCAATAGTGATAATCAAGTTCAAACTATGAGCTTCATGACTTAGATTTTTCTTAGATCATGTATTTATACCTTTCATGTCTATAGGTCCACAAGTTCTTTCAATCTGACTTGTCTTGCTTATGTGGCATCACCATGTCAAACTATTCATTTATTTTCAAAATGTGACCATTTATCCTTTTGGGTTATATGTCACCATATCGTGCTCTCTTGCATCTTGATTAAACATGCTCCATCAATCTCTATTGGATTCCTTAGCCTTGAATTTTACCAAGGACCGTTGCATCTCTATTAAAACCTTCGAGATCATGCCACTTGTCGACTCTGTGGGATCTCAGTGTACCTTATAATCAAACTTCATCACTTTAATGCCTTTGTGTCAAATGGTGACTTCTCGCTCAATTCAGGGTTTGACTTCTTGACATACCATGCACCATTGATCTTTGTCCAAGATATTGAATGCCATTGGTTGATCTTTGTCTAATTTATCACGATTGTGACATTTGTCACCACTATGTTTGATTTTGGGCCTTTGAAAAGTTTGCCTTCATTCACACCATTGATTTGCTAGATGCATGATCGATCATAGACTATCAATCTATTTGAGATTTTGACTTGTTGACCCCCGTGCATCATTAAATTTGTTATAGCTTTACTAAGATCTTGCCACTTATCAGTTATGTGTTTCTTTTCAAGCTCCTTGGTACCTTGGTTCCACACTCACCATTAGATCTTTGTTGCATGAATAAATTCACGCCATCGATCATTCCTTTGGCCTTGTTGAATTCCATCTTTGCCCATAGATTGTTAATCCTTCCTTTGAGCTCTGAGATTAGGACACTTGGCATCTTCACATTATATGGAACCCATGGACAATACAATATATGAAGTAAGGGTTAGGGTGAATATAAATAACTTAGGATAAGGTTTTAACCTATGGTTTTATTTATGTTAATAAACATGATTAAAGCTTAGGATAAAACTTTAGACTAAGTTCAAAATATAATAAAGTGATCCCACATTTAATTAGTCCTTGTGAACAATAAAATAAACTAGATGGGGTTTTGGGATATAAAGGATTTAGCATAAAATTTCAGACTAAGGTTTTGGTCATGTTGATAAACATGATGAAAACCTTAGGATAAAATTTAAACTACATCTAAGACATAATAGAATGTTCCTGCATAAATTTGACCGCATAAATTTGAATCTTATTTAAAAATAAACTTAGGCTAAACACAATCAGACTAAGGTTTTAGCATTGTTCAAACATGGATTTAATCATTCAATTGTGACCCAAGGTGAATATATAAGAATCAATTAAGATCATATTATTTAACCAGCTAAGGGTTAATTTGACATTTATAGCACAAAACCCTGAACACTATTCTTCCGCTAAACCTACAACATGTACACACAAGTCAAAAATTAGTTACATTAGATGAAGTTAAATGAAGATAATATACTAAAATGCCAATGAAAGATGAAGCAAACATGATATTCAATAATGAAATTTTGATTATTTTAAATGTCAATTTATAACACAATTTGCAAAATTGAACAAGGGTCCTCATTTTTCAAAAATGGGGGTATGTTAACCTCAACAAATGGTGACTTCTAGGGGAAACATTGCAAAATGTTAGAACTCAGATACTCTTGGTTTGGACTAATAACTAGATTATTCATTCTACATGATTAAGTACCATCATTAAGATCAATTCATGATTAAAACAAGTTTTACAGATGCAAAATTAGACTCAAACATCAAAACTTAGTCATGGTGTGTGTGTGCTTTGATTCCTTAACTAGTTACCATGGGATTTAGAGAACAACTTCCATATTTCATGACCTTAATCATTAACACTAACTTATAGCACATTTAGATATTCATTAATAATCATGATTTATGAAAGGGTAAGGCTTGGGTATTGCTTTACTACAACCAGGCATCCATAACCCTGATAGAGATACATTTAACTCCACTCTAGGCCTTGTTCCACTACCATCCAAGCATCCATAGCCCTGGTGGAGGTTACCCAAATCACCTTTGCTCAGAAAGCTTTTGAATTTTTAATAAAGCTCTTATTTTGGTATTTTTCAAATATATTTAGCTTTCCAACAAAGGTTGGGAACTAGAATTAACTAGGATTTGGGATTTTTTGTCAAATGTTTTATCTTTAGACAATCATCCTTGGTCATAAACATTATCCCAGGCAATAATATTCTTTAAGTGTTAACATGACTTTGCTTCAACAATTCAAAATTTCACCCAACATATGCAATCCTTATTAGAACCAGACTTAGATCAGAATAAGGTGTAAGATTGTAAAGAACAACTAACTTAGATACCAGTCCTTACAAATTTCTCAAAACTATAACATTAAGCTCAAATTTCTAGAATCTATGGTCAACCAATGGTTAATATTCATACATGCATTCTTGATTTGTGAAGTTCCTTTGAGCAACTGTATGCATTGGAGCTTGGAAACTGTCTTGAAAAGACTTATTGAAAATAGGGAACACACAAAAGAAAGAAACACAAAACAAGCAAACAAACAAGCCAACAAATATTTACAAACACTATGTACAAATAAGGAACAAAGAAGGAAACTAATCTAAGCCTACCTATACTAACTCTAACTATTCTTACAAATTACTCCAAGTAAACTTGAGGTGGTGCAACATAGAAGTAGTGCTTGAGATATTTCTCATTTGTTGGGAAAATAAACTTTGCTCCTTGCAAGTCTTTGAGTTTGAAGGTGTTGTCTCCCAATGTTTCAATAATCTAATAAGGACCAATCTACAAAGGAGTGAATTTTCCATGTTTTCCTTTCAGTTTAGATGCTTTGTCCCAAAGGAGAACTAGGTCTCCCTACCTGAACACCTTAATCTTTGAGCGCTTGTCAAACCATCTTTTGAATATGTTTTGATGTCTACTAAAGTTGGAAAATGATTCTTCTCTTGCATCTTCCATTTGAATGATGTCAAGTAACCTTGAATTTGCAAACTCTTGGTCTTCTTCCATGTACTCTAGCATGAACTTGTATGTTGGCAGCTTGAGAGTAATGGGAAATATGGGTTCTTGACCATTTACCAGCAAAACTGGTGATGCTTTTAGGACTTTCTTTAATCTATTTCTATCTAACCAAAGATCATACTTAAGCAATTTATGCCATGTTCTTGGTTTGCTAGTAGCAGACTTCGTGATGGATTTCATCAAAATTTTGTTCATTGATTCTGACACTCCAATGCCTTGATGATAATGGTTTGATGAAAACTTGAGAATTATGTTGTTATCATATGCCCACTTAGTCATCTCAATGAATATAAAGTAAAATCCATTATCACAAACTAGAGATGTTGGTGTTTCAAATCTTGTACAAATGTTCTCTTCCAAGAACTCAATCACATCTTCAGTCCTGCATTGCTTGGTTGCCACTGCTTCTGTCCATCTTGTGCAATAATTAGTAGCAGTGAGAACATATTTATGTCCATCTAAATAATTAGGGTTAATCACCCCCAAAAAGTCTAATTCCCATTGAGCAAAAGGCTTATCAATCATAACTGGCTTCAAAGGAATGACTTCCTTTGGTTCTTTAGTGTTGAATATCTGACACTGGTGACATTATCTCACATTTTTGTGAGCATCCTTGAAGATATTGGGCCAATAATATCCTACCCTCGATATCTTTTGAGTTGTTGTCTTTCTAGAGGGTTGTCCACTTCCAAGCTTTTCATGAAAAGTACTTAAGATCTTAGTTGCTTCTCCTTTATAAACACATCTAAAGTACATTCCTTCATAATTCTTCTTGAAGAGTACTCCATCCTTGATCAATAAATGTGTTTCCTTGAGCCTTAAATATCTTCTTTGATCTCTACTCAATCTTTCAAGACCAGAACCATTGATTAGAATATGAATAATTACATCATACCAATCATTTGGTTGAAAACATTGTTGGTCCACCTATATTACACTCAATTTAGGATTGGTGTTAGTAATTAACTGAATTAGTCCTTGACACCTTACCAACTTGGTAATTTTTATTTCAAGATCATACTCTTGGAGTATGGACATCCATTTGCCTCTTCTCTCCCCTAGTTAACATTGACTAAGCATGAGTTTAATAGTAGGGTCTAGCAATATTGCATGCACTATATTCCTAAGAATATAGTGTCTAAACTTCTTAATTACCTTAACTAAAGCAGATGCCTACTTGTCAATTAGGAAATAGCTTAACTCAACATTATTAAAATTAGTGCTCATAAATGCAATAGGATGATCACATCCATCTATTTTTTGAGTTAAAACAACTATTATATGATCAGAAGCAAAAGAATAAGGACTTATCAACATCGATGCCTGCACTATTGCTTATTTAATGTCTTTGAAGGATTTCCTTGTCTCTTCATTCCACACAACCTTGGCATCCTTATTCAACATGTCATTAAGTGGCTTCATAATTTCTACAAAACCAGAAATGAACTTATCACAAAATTGATCTTCCCAAAGAAATATTTTAATTATTTTATACTATTAGGGGGTTCTATCTTAGATATGGCATCTACTCTATCAAGGTCTATAGAAATACCCTCATTGGTTATAACATGCCCTAATAATTTCCCTTATGTGACACAAAAAATGCTTTTCTTGGGATTGAGAGAAATTCCATACCTCCTATAACATTCAAATACTTGTTGTAAGTGCATAATGTGATCTTCCCTATTTTTAGAGAACAAGGTTAGATCAGCCATATATATGATGATGCACTTACCTATAAGACCTTTGAAAGTGTGATCCATAACTCTTTGAAAAGTTGCACCTGCATTTATTAGTTTAAAGGGCATTTTTTTATAAGTAAATGTGCCCCACTTTGTAGTGAATGCAATCTTCAATCTATCCTCCTTGTTTACAAGTACTTGGCTATAACCTGAAAAACCATCAAGAAAAGACATCATAGCAAAACCACTAATAATTTAGATGACTTGGTCAAGGGAGGATAAAGGATAATTAACCTTTTAAAAAGCTCTGTTCAAATTTCTAAAGAAGTCTATACACAATCTAATTTTTCTATTCTAAGTTAGCTACCCAGGTATATTGTCTAATGGGAAAACTATTTTTGCATCCAACATCTTCTTGACCTCTTTGTAAATCAAAGGTTCTAAGATAGGGTTGACTGGTCTTTGCTTTTTCCTAAAAGCCTTGTAGGCTTATTTTAATGGAATGGTATGTGAAATGACTCTAGGATTAAATATCTTTAAGTCTTTATAGGACCATGCTATAACATCTTTGTATTTGGTCAATAACTCTTTAGCTTTTCTTAATTCTTCATTTGTGCAAGCTATACCAATTATTTAATAACTAGGGTTGACCTTAAGTTCATAGGTCAACTACATTATAATCTTTCCCATTCACCTTGGGAACTATGATAGTTTCAGCTAGTTTATCTATATCAGATAGTGTTTCTAATGCAATCATGCCTTTGGGAATTTTGTTGTCATTTAATTACACTATCTTTTCATCAATATTGTTTTCATCAAGAGAATCTTCATTGACCTCATCAATGATGTGATACTCAAATACCCCTGAGTTATTCATGAAATATAGGATATTTTGGTCATCACTAAATACTTTTAAATGGTTGACATTATCAAAAACTAATGGACATGGAACAAACTCAATGATAAGGTTTCCTAGTCTAAAGTCTTAATTTGCCATGAGAATTGTTGTTGTTTAGGCTAGCTCATTAGCAATCTTATTATCTTCTCTAATAAGTGAGACAATATTGAAAGCACCAAAATATTCTATCAAGTCCCATACTCTAAAATAATATTTCTTAAGATATGACAATTTACATTGGTATTTACTTCTAACTTGATTAACCACTAATTCAGAGTCACCATACACTAGTAGTTCCTTGACCTTGTGTTTGATAGAAAACTGCAATCCTAAGATTAAAGCTTCATACTCTACAAAATTATTAGTGCATAAAAATTAAATTTTGTAAGAAGTACCAAATTCATTCCCAATGGGATTGATTAGAACAATTCCTACTCCAGATCTAGATTTACATCTAGCACCAACAAAGTATAATTTCCACATTCTAGGCATAGCATGAGTATCTTTAGATTCACATACCTTAGAAGTATCAAGAGTGTAAACTCCTAACTCAAAATTGACCATGTTGACCCTTTCATTTACAACATTGTACTCAGTGATCATGTGTTTTATTTTTGGCTCTCTCTCAATTAGATTCTGATTGGGAACACCCTTCCATGGAATCCACATATGAAAATAGTCAATAGACATGTAACCATTCAAAGACTTGGTCCAATCCATACTGAGAAGCATTCTATAAGCATTTGGAATGTCCACCACTTGAATGTCTATAAATTGTTGTATCCTTGGCTCAGCAGCAAGCTGCATATGGACATTCAACAATTCTCTAATTACTTTAACTCTTGATTTGTCTAATTGAGTGACTACTCTATCAAAATTAATTGGAGTTATACCAAGTTTTTTACAAATACCTTTTGGCATGATATTTACAGAAGCACTTGAATCTAAAAAATAATTATGTAAGTTCTTACGAAAAAATCTAATTGTTAACAAGAAAGGAGGAACTTCTACTTTGTTCTTGTACATTACTACATTGGCATTTGTAGTCTTTGGTGATTTATTAGGCTTCTTGGATAAAGATTCTAACAATAAATATCTTTACTAAGTAATTTGAGTCAACTCATGTAAAGTGATGTTATCCTTAATATTTTTCATATCCTCAAATATATTATATCCACTCCTAGTAGAAGAACTATATGCATCAACATTATGCTTAGAGGTACTTCTCTTTGGAGGTTTAGGATTATTGTCACTTATAGGATCAAGAGGAGTGTCAAAGTTGTTTGGTGGATTTGAAGTCATCAAAGGTTTATTATGATCTCTATTCCTCAAGGGATAAGTCTTCTTTAGGTATTGTTGAAAAGCACGAACCTCTTCTGGAGTATCCACATGATCATTCTCTTCTTGGAATGGGAAATCAAAATTTTTCACCATTAGGGTTGTGTCATCAAACTTAGATGACTTTGAAAAACTAGATGTACCTACAACATTATTTTTGTTAGGTCCACCTTTATATGTATCTAACTCATCCTAAAATAATTTAAAAGCATTACAGAATTTAATACAATCCAACTCACCATGCTTTGAAGTATTGTGAACTCTATAATATTCAGTTAAAGCTATGTCACATATATTAATTTCAGGGTTGTTCTTGTTTGCAGATGAATCATTGTTGTTATTATTGTTATTTCCATTATGAAACTTGTTAGTAGGTCTATTGAAATTTTGATAAGCATAATTTATATTGGAGTTTTCCCAATATTACCTACTTATTTTTGTAACTGAAGGAAATCAATGCTCAGTTTTGAACTATTTTAAGTATGGATTTATTCTCATTCTATGGTGCCTCTGAGTTATGAACATGAGTACTATTATTTTTTATTGGCACCAAAGCTCTTTGATCCTATGGATGAAATCTATTTGCAATGTTATTTAAGAATCCCAGGCTTTGACTAGGGTGAGCATGACTTAAAGGTAATTGATTCAACACTGGTTTTTGGTTTAAAGTAGGCATGTTTTAATTGGCATTAGGAATTACATTCAATGAAAATAATTTAATATTAACATTGGGAATGACATATGCAATTTGGCCTTGAGGTTGTATTTGATCATTGATTATCATAGCTTCAACATAGGCCAAGGCTAATGTGTCTATAACTCCAACAGACCTTTTAAGAAACACAGAAGTCATGGGATCTAAAACATCCTTGTATATTTATAAATCCAAATATTCATTAGGTCTATAAAGATCTATGGTTATACTAAACATCTTATGGAATCTAGCATTAAAGGCTCTAATGGTTTCACTCGAATCTCTCTTCACAATGGTGAATTGTTGATAAAAGAATGCAAGGACTGATGATCTTTCCAAATTGGTCAATGAAAATAAAGTTAAAATCATTCCAGATGGTGATACAATTATTAGGAAGGTTAAGAAACCAGTCATATGCAACATCTTTGAAAGTAAAAATAAATAATCTACATGCCACATCTTGATGAACTGCATTCAACAATCTTAAAGCAGCTTTGAAACTTTTGACATGTTATTCAATAGTAACAACACCATTAGGATTGAAAGATGGTAAATATTTCTTAGGGTTTCTAGGTAAATCATGTACATAACTAATCACATTGATGGAAGAACCACATAACGAAGCCATACCTTGATAAGGATTGAATGCAAGAACACCATGAACAAGTGAAAAAGGTTGGGATTTAGAAACCCTTCACTTACCTTTATCTGCTCTTGCTTTTCTATGAACTTCTAATGAAAGGAGAGGTAATATTGATTTAGAATGTGACCTAATCATGATTATTGGTAATTTTAGCTTGTAAACTCTAAATCGTGTTCAAAATACGATGTGTAAACCTTATCTTTGCAAAGAATAATGATCAGATTTGCACGTTAAGCAAATTTTGCACAAATTTATACAAAGAACTATCTTTAATTGAATTAGTTCAAAGATATGGCTAAACTGATGAATATGAATTATATTTACACTTCTCAGTTCAAATAAACCTAAATTTATAAAAAAATCAATCAATCTTTGAATAAAATTACTATTATGAACCTCAAATGTAGTAGATTTACAAATCTTAAACTACCTTTGCAATAATTTACCATGATTCTTTAAAAAGTATCAATCTTCAGAAAAGTAAGCCTAAAGATTGGTTTAAAACCATGAATACTAATCATCTTTACATAGTTGAGATAAGAAAAACACAAATATGCAAAGAATTTACTAATCTTTGAATAGAATTCACTAAAATTAACAAAGACACTATAAATTCACAAAGATTTAGCTAAGGGCCCTCCTTCTAGCACCAATGGAATGGGTTCCTTTTTATGCCTGAAAGTGTATCACAGGGGTTTAGAGTATTTAAGAAACACTTCTCATTTCTAAATTCAAATAATACATTCCATGAGTTCTAGGTTGTGATATTCTTGATATTTTTGGTGGAATAATGACAAAGCAAATGAACTGTTTCACAAAATTTATAATGTAATTGTTTGGTTGTTGGGGGAAACTATGGCCTAATAGCTTGCTTATGAAAATGAAATTAATCTAAACTAAGTGAAGTGAATTATGATCAAAACCTAAGTCTAAAGTGTAAACTAACATGGATATTTATAATAAAAACTAAACTAAAGTGAATTAATCTAAAAATGAGCAAAAGGGTTAGGCAGAGAAGAAAGATGTTATTCATATTCAATCTAGACATTATGACAAAGTTCAAATTTCATCCAATTATGTACTTAAACCAATATATGACATGAAATAGCTTAAGCTCAAATCCTATCACATATTAGGCAAACATCTAAGAATAGTTGAAACAATGTAAATAAGAACCAGACTCAATTTAAAGATTTACTCCCACAATAAAATTACATAAGTACATCTACAAAAGAAGCAAAACAAAAAAAATGAATCTAAGATCCTTTAATCAATCTATAATTAGCATAATTTGATAACTCTACATTAAAATGTGCACATTAAGAATCCATAAAAACCATTTAAAATTGAAAATTAGACCAATTAGTTGAGAGAGCAACCATGATAGTAATCACACAAACAAATATTGGACAATCTTTGCAAAACTCCTTGCTTGTATTAATTGCTCCAAATTTACACAAAGTTTTCTAGCTCAAAAACTCCCTCTTCTTTTACAATTGACAATAACCCTTTTATAGAAGACTAAGGAGCTATGTCGTTCAATCTTGTCAAATGATAATTATACAAGTGTCTAAGATAGTTGTCCTTCTACAATGTTCTATAATTAATGACATTTTATAAAGGATTGACCTATAAGCAATGCACTTTACAAGATTGCACATGTTTTTACAAAGAGAATATTCCCTTTTCAAAATAATATACATGTCAAGTTACAAAAGGAATATACTTAAGTTAACAAATTTGACTTTGAGACTCTTTTGTTGGTGCAATCTTTTATCTCTAATACAGGATCTTCATTATGTAGTGTTGCTTATCAATTAGCTTGAGGTTGATAATGGGTTCCATTAAAATCTCTATTTCTTGATCTTCCAAGCCTTTGAGGTCCTTGTCTGCCCTATTCAATACTTCCTTGATGTTCCTATCATCTCCAATATTCTCTTCAGCTGATAAAATCATGTCTATGATCCTTTTGTTACGTGTCCCAATCTTACATTGGATTTGATCTTCACCTCCTACATGAACTGAGTAGCTCTATGTTTGAACTCATCATCAGTGATCAAACTAAGGGGACTGAGTGAAGTAGGATCTTTGATAAAACTCCCAATTATGTGCATCATTTTATTTTCTAACTATTGGAGATCATTAGAGATATATCCCATGTCCCTGGACCATTTGATTAATGCCTTGGTCTTTTCTATAAATATTTCCATGGCCATCTTCAAATGGACTAGGCTGACTATTCTAAATTTAAGAATTTGATCCTCTGTCAAAACATTGATCAAATCCCTCACCTTGTGGCTTGAATCCTATCATTGGCCAACTTATGCTGTATCCAAATTACCCTATTTGTTTACCAAGTCCTGTTTGGACTTTACTACCTTCAAAGAGTTGAATAGATCATACATGGTTGTTTCAAATAGCTTGACCATGTCTCTTGGTATAGACAGGACAAACTGCTCCTCTAGATTCTTATTCTTTTGTTTTAGGCCCTTTTTGGTAGCTTACAACTGTTATGTATGTGCTTGGGCCAACTACAAGACATCTTATTAAAAAATTAGATCTTCTCCTAGCCTTTGCCTTTCTTTCTAAGTCAAATTAGTCAAAGGTTATACCTTTTGATATGTCACTTTCTTACCACCTTATATGACCACCTTTTCAATTACCCTCTATAAACCAGTAGTCCCTGGGTCAAACCTCAAACCTACTAAAGATTGTGTCACCTATGGAATAGGGATCTCCATTTGTGATTGATTTACTGAATCACTTGGTGTAGTTAGTCTCCTTGCTTCCTCTTCCTGCAAAGCAATGGTCCATGGTTTAATCTATTAATGCACATGAATGTTAATAGCTTTCATCATAGCCTAAGGATGACAAAAAGTGGGAAGCTTATTTATCCTTGGTTCATAAATGAACCACTCCAAAATTGGTGGACCATACAACAAATTTTCTTCATTGAACAAATTGACTTCACTTAAAGGAGTAGTGATAGTCACTTTAGGTCTCTTAGCCTTGGGGACAAGTACAATCTCAGCTTTTATTTTTGGAGGGGTGACAACCACCAAGTCTAATGCCACTTCTTTCCCTTTCTCTTCCTCAACCTTTGTCTCTTCATCATATGACTCTGTATCATATGCCATGGATAACATCTTTAATGCATCCTCAATAGTCTCATTAGGGTCAAGGGTTGTCATATGAACCTCCTCTAAAAGTAGATCATGATCTATTATCTTAGATGATCTAGGGATTAATGAACTTGAGAAAGTTTTATCTGGCCTTTTATTTTGAGGCCTATGGTCTATCTGTTTCTCAGCTTGTGCATTAACTAATAAAGGCCTCAAAGGTCTGCCACTGATCAATTTGATATTGTCTAGGTCCCAATTTCCATCTATCATCCATTTTTTTATTTCTCTCTAGTCTTGACTCAAGCCTCAAGTTGTGTTCCTTCAACTTTCTAGTGACTTCAAGGTAAGTAGATGCCTTGGTTTATACAGGATCAAAGGCAGCAGGCTCATGTTTATATGGCACATTCAACATCCTTTTATGTTTCAAATGCTCCTTAACCATTCCATAGGGGTCCCATTATCTAAGTTTATCTATTCATAGATTGAAAGATGATCTATAATTTTATGTTGCCTCAATATGATCCCACTACCTGAAGGTTGTCTAGTTAATAGTCATAGGGAGGTTGTGAAAGAGTTTCTTTATCTTGGTCTTCCATACACCATCAATGCCATGGAATAGCTAGTATGCAATTTATTTCTCAGCTAACTTGTCAGGGACATGAAATGGTAACCTGGGAAGATAATTTTTAGTCCCCTCAATCTATGTGATGGTACAATCTACATATAACCATATATCCCCCATAGTTTCAATATATTTTTTGATTAGAGGGCTAACTCTCATCAGTGGGATGGTAGTTATTACTTCACTCAGGGAAGGGTAGACACAGTCACATATAAATTAAATGTGGTCTCTATATTTGAAAATGTGCAACTTGGAATAATATTGTGAAATAGTCTAGATTTTATTTGGGGACCATTCCTTTTGGTTGAAGATTTTTGTAGTTACACATAGGGCATCTATGATATAAGACATCATGTAGAATTGAGTTTTCTTCTTACACCTAATTGCATAGATTTTTATACTAAATTAGTTACTGATTATCTCACCCAAAGGAGGGACAATTACCTTTTCAAAAATAAAGTAGACCATGGGTACCCACAGTGGGTCTACATATGCAATGGTTGTATTTCTACACAACTTGTTCAACATTGTCATTATCATCCTAAACCTTGGTATAAACTAGCTGATGGGAATGTTCTTATTTAGGTTTGAAAAAATTTGGTTCCCAAAATCTAACCACATAGCAAGGGTGTCCATCAAATTGTGTTTTTTAGTCCAAGAATTGATAGAGGCTAGGTCAATCTAGGGTTTGGGTAACTTATAATAGGACTCAAATGAAATAGCATAAATGTAAGCCACTTTCCTATGATTATATTCATTAATTATCATGCCCTTATCTATCTTAGTTTCCTTGAAAATGAGATCAAGAATATCAATACAATGGAGTACCTCTAGTTTTGCTACTGCATGATGTAGACCAATCATATGGATTGTAATGATGTCATCGTATAGCCTCTTTACTAAGAGATTCTTCTCCTCTTCCTTGGTGATAGTTGGTTAGTTCTCAATCCTCCAAAATAATTTTGACAAATTATTATCTATTGTGTTCAAGGCAACAAAAATAAACTTGATGTCCTTGAAAGCACGACCTTCAGCATTTGTTGTTAAATATAGCTCCACATCTTCTTTTGAAATGTGCTTGTGGGTTGCCATTGATTGAATTATGTAATAGAAAATAATAATCTAGCTCTTTTGGCCCAATTATAATGAATTCAAAGATAAATTAGGGCAATCTATATGCTTAGGTATTTTTTGGATGTTTATGCAGAGCTTCAATGGTGACAATCAAGTTCAAACTATGAGCTTTGTGATTTAGATTTTTTTTAGATCATGTATTTATACCTTTCTATCTGTGGGTCCATAAGATCTTTCAATCTAACTTGTCTTGATTATGTGGCATCACCATGTCAAACTATTCATTTATTTTTGAAATGTGACCATTTATCCTTTTGGGACACATGTCACCATATCATGATCTCTCATAGCTTGATTAAACATGCTCCATTAATCTTTATTGGAGTCCTTAGCCTTGACTTTTACCATGGAACATTAGATCTCTGTTAAGACCGTTGAGATCATTCAACTTGTTGACTCCATGGGTTCTTGACGTACGTTACAATCAAACTTCATCACTTGAATGCCTTTATACCACATGGAGGCTTCTCACTCAATCTAGGCTTTAACTTCTTGACCTACCTTGTGCCATTGAACTCGATCTAGGAGCTGGAATGTCATTGGTTGATCTCTATCTAATTCATCATGGTTATGACACATGTCACCACTACATTTAATTTGGGGCCTTTAAAAAGTGTACCTTCATTCACACCGTTGATCTGTTGGATACATGATTGATTGCAGACCATCGATCTATTTGAGCTTTTGATTTGTTGGCCCCCATGTGTTGTTAGATTTATTATAGCTTTATTGAGATCTTTCCACTTGTTGGTTCCATGTTCCTTCATAGGGTCATTGGTATAATGGTTCCACAATCATCATTAGATCTTCATTGCACGAATAAATGTGCATCATTGATCAGTCTTTTGGACTTGTTGACTTCAATTTTTGCCCATGGATCGTTGATCCTTCCTTTAAGCTCTGAGATTGGGACACTTGGCATCTTCGCATTAATTGGAACCTACAAACAATACAATATATGAAGTAAGGGCTCGGGTGACTATAAATAACTTAGGATAAGGTTTTGGTCATATTAATAAACATGATTAAAGCTTAGGATAAAACTTTAGAATAAGTTTAAAATATAATAAAGTGCTCCCACATTTCATTAGTCCATGTGAACAATAAAATAGACTAGGTGGAGTTTCGGGATATAAAGGACTTAGCATAAAATTTTAGACTAAGATTTTGGTCATGTTGATAAACATGATTAGAACCTTAGGATAAAATTGAAACTATGTTTAAGACATAATATAATGCTCTTGCACAAATTTGACCCATGTAAATTTGAATCTTATTTAAAAAGAAACTTAGGCTAAACACAATTAGATTAAGGTTTTTAACATTTCTCAAACATGGATTTAATCATTCAATTGTGACCAAAGGTGAATATATAAGAATCACTTGAGATCATATTATTTAACCAACTAAGGGTTAATTTGACATTCAAAGCATAATACCTTAAGCACTATTCTTCCATTAAACCTGTAACATGTACACACACAAGTCAAACATTAACAACATTAGATGAAGTTAAATGAAGATTATATGTTAACATGTCAATGAAATATGAAGCAAACATGAATTTAAATAATGCAATTTTGATCAGTTTAAATGTCAATTTATAACACAATTTGTAAAATTGAACAAGGGTCCTCATTTTTCAAAAATGGGGTTATGTTAACCTCAACACACTTGTTCTTAAGGGCATAGAAAAAATTATTTCAGAGTGCATATAATATAAAATGAAAACATGAAATATTACTATTATAGAATAATATATCAAATCTAAAAATTCAAAAATAACAAGTGGAAATAGACAAAAGAAGGGTACACACCCTAGTAACATATATGGTTAGGTTTGGCAAGATTCAAAAAATAAACAAGTTCATGAATATGTTTTATTAATTTTGGGACAAAACCTTAGATGATAAACTATTTTAAAAATTCAAGAGAATAATATAAAAATATTAAGCATTCATTGATATTAAACTATTGATTTTTTTTAACTTATTAAAAATAACAAAGTGTCATAGAGAAATTAAAACGTAGCTATAAATAATGTTGTGAAAGGAATCAAAGGATGATACTTACTAAGTAGGAATGTATGGTGACTAAGATCAGGGTTATAACACTAGATTAGGGTTTATACAATAACACCCTAGGATGGATAGGAGAGGGGGTAATTTTTTCTCTTTGAAACTAGCCCTGCCCACTCACATTGAGAATCAAGGTTTCTAGGTTTTATTACCTTCATCTACAGAGTGTGTGTCTGGTGTGGGAGTATTTGATTAGTTGCGAAGACCAATATGTAACTAGTTTTCATTAAAAACCCTAATTATTTGACTTGTGAAGACTAATGTAATTAAATGGAATAAAAAGGGTTAATCTGTTGAAGTTGGGCGTGTCCTCAACACCCCATGTGTTGAGCATTACCTACATACCAATACTCTAGAGAGGGATCAAACTTCATGTGGTTCTCACATGCTACATTGGTGTGTGAATTATTGGTGCAATATGATATATGATGATGTGATTATATGGTTTGTGACTTGGAAAATGTATTTAGACTTGATCCATAGGCTACTAGGGCTGTGTGTACTCAGAATTAGAAGAAATAGGCAATTTGTTCTTAATGTGCACTTAGAATTTTGGTGCTTTTTAGTGTGGAAGCTTCTTATGTGAAAAAAGGTTTGAAATGTGTTTATATAATCAAATATTTTAAATTTATTCGAATGGGTCTTATTAAGGACATAGGCTGACCTTTCCATAACTTTGAATTTTTCAAATGAGTCATTATTTGGTAGGAAGACAAGAGAGGGACATTGGACATGAGAGTAGAGTGATCCTATCCCCTAGGGAATTATTCTCCAAAGGGGAAATTGATCATGTTGAGGGTTAGTCAAGGCATACAATATGCCTAAGTTTGATAGAAACAAAGATGAGTGCATTAAAGGGTCATTTATCAGCTTATAAGAGTGAGTCTTCCATGCGTAAGGTGCCAAAGGTGATCAAAAGGGCCCTAAGACATGTCCAGAGCTAAGTGTGTAGAGGAATAGTAATAATTTCACTATTTTATCTTAAATTTTAACTTGTGTCTATACATAGTAATCTACAAATTATATGTTCGGGATTCTACTTTGTCATTATTATTTAATTACTGTCATTATTCTACTTTTTCATTTTTTTGATGTTTGGGATTTAGGCCTAACATTTTGGATTCATATTATATGTACAAAATTATAAATGCAAATATGCAGTTCAACTCTCTCTATAGGACCCATCACCATTGTCTTCAAAGTTAATCTTGATGATTTTTGTAAAGAGATTTGAAACATAAAAAAAAATACCATCCACACATTACATTCTAGAAAACTCTCACACTTAAGCACATGTAAATGAGAACTAGGATAATAATAGGAACTATAACATTAGATGACATTATAATAGTAGTAAAAACAACTGAGGGGGTAGTATCAACATTTATTGTTAGTATAATGGTGAGTTCAGAATAGCTGAGCCCAAAGACCAGTGCACAAACCATACCATCAATTTTAACATGTCAATTTTATTTGAATTGTTTTTTTATGATAGTGATTTATTCAACATTGTACAAGAAGGAAATATTAAATATGATCATATTTAAATATGGTCATACAAACATAAATTTTAGATTTTTAATAATAATGTGGCCCAAATTGTATGCAAAAATGTGAACATATATATATAATCCTTAAAGGCATAGAAAATGGAAACATAATATAATTTTGGGTTAGTGCCATATAGACATACAATGCCAAAAAGGTGTACATTTCAATATAGGCATGCATCACACACACACACACACACACACACACACACACACACACACACACACACACACACACACACACACACACACACACACACACACACACACACACACACACACACACACACACATGCACGCACGCACACACACACACATAATCCTTAAAGGCATAGAAAATGGAAACATAATATAATTTTGGGTTAGTGCCATATAGGCATAAAATGCCAAAAAGGCGTACATTGCAATATAGGCATACAAAAAAATACATATGTAAGATATATCCTACTCATCAAGAAGATTCCCTCTCTTTGCCTTGCTTGAATAAGGATCTCCCTTAAATGCCTTGCTCATAGATGGAGCTCCCTCAAATGCCTTAGATTCCTCCAAGATTCGATTGAAAATATTTTTACATTTATATCTCGCTTTTGGTTAATCTTGTTCATATACAATTATTATTAGAATCTTTACATACTAGACATGCAACCAAGTTAAAAATATGATTTTAAAATGATATAAGAGGGTCAATGACAAGCTGAGATGCATGCATATGAGTGTGAAAGGGAGACACAACATCAGTTGGTTCCCTGCTAATCATCTAAATGGGACTATTATAAGTCATCAGATAACTTTGCATGCATAGTACATTCATGAAAGTTATATTTGCACATCTATAGAGTAAAATTATTAAAAAAACTATATTTATAATTCAACATTAAAACTTTTTTAGAGTAGGGCTTTTCTTTTTTTCCCATATTTATTTATGATGGGATTTTTTCCCTCACTTGGAGTTTTCCTACTTTCATGGAGAATTTTTCTTGTGTACAGGTTGACTAGGTGATTAGGAAGTAATTCCCTTGGCTAGATATTTTAGGTATGGTAGTTACTCATCTATTCTTGGTCCTATCGACCATAATTTGTGGAGGAGTTACTGTCTATTATGGGGGGTCTATTGACCACCTTTTTTGGAGGAATTACTTACTTACTTTCCTGTATGTAGTCATCTAATTTAAGAGATTTTTAACTTAATGAAATATTGGGTTTTTCTCCACTTGCTTTTTATCTCTTGTAATATTATCTTTGAGTGATTTCATTTTGATTCAATAACGTTGTGGTGTGCACAAGCTTCATCTGGTGTGATATTAACTTTTGCATTTGAATTGGTGACATCTTCGATATGGTATCAGAGCCACCCATGGTAATAATATATCTATATTTTATTTTTGTTAAGCTATCTTTTGAAATCATGAGATTTTTATTTGAAAAATAATCTTGGTATTCAGTCCATTTGTGGGACTTTTCGTCTTTGGTGGAGTCATTTTTTTTGTAGATATAGTTTATTGGTAGCCATTAGGTCACGGTTTTTATGGTTTCTTTATGACTACATATTCTATGTGTCTTGGTGAATTTTCTTATAAAAGACCTATGTGCATCCATACAACCTCGGGGTTGATCTCCTGTGTTCATTATCGGCCTATGTATTTGGCCTCAACTTAGCCTCAACTAGTTTTGTGTGATTAGGAGACTATTCGACCCTAGTTTTGTGTTAATTTTAGGTGGCCCTCATCTACAACATTTTCACCTATTGAGTCTACTCTTTTTGTTGCCCATTCAAAACCACCACTCCATGCAGTCTCTCCAATGTTTAAGTTGTTTAAAAAATAACATAAAATACTCCAACAGTTTCAAAAGGGTTGAGAATTTTTTCCAAAATAAGTTAGATTCTATTCAAAGTTTACCCCTTTTTTAAAAAAAAATATAGCATATTAAATCACCCTTTTTTATAGATTGATTTGAAACAAAGTTAAATAGGCTACTTTTCTTTGAATGCACAAGTAATGCATAGGAGGATTGGTCAAGTTTAGCATTGTTAGTGGAGATTTTTTTTTTTTTTTTTTTATAAAAATAATATATTATGGGAAATATTTAAAGAGGAATTGTTATTCATATTTTCACTTGCTCACTTTATGTACTCATCTTGGACGTATTTTTGGTTGAGTCCAACGTCTTTGCCTAGTCTTACAAATCATGTCTTTTTGACATTTACACTAGTTTCTCTAAATGCATTCTCAGTTGTAACTAATATATTTTGAGAATTCATTGTTTATAACATTTTTTTTACGGGGGGGGTGGGGGGGGATTCACCATTCATAGTTGGGGGGGTGTACTTTATTTTCAGTTACTCTATCTTTTTGCTTGCACTTTAATTTATGCAACAATACCAACTTGCACTACTACTACAACTTAACTAAAAACTAAAATAAATTTAAGTTTAATCAACCCACTAACTCCCTTTAACTATCATAAATGGAAAATCAAGTGGTAATAATTATTAGGAGTAAGAGTTTGTATACGATAACCATGGGTGATGAAATTGAACCTAGCATAGATGCATATAAAGTTAAGTTGTATAATCGTAGTGATGAAGCTTATGGGCTATTATGTCTTTTTATAACACCTAATCTCTTATTTCAATTAGACCCTGCCAAATCAGTCCATGATATATGGACCATTCTAAGTAACCTATTCGGGGAGCAAGATGTGATGAGAGGTCATGAGCTTGAGAATGAACTCATTATCCTAAGTCCTTTCAAATTTGACATCCTTCAAGATTTCTTAACTTAGTTCAAGTCACTGATATTGAAGTTGAAAGAATGTGGGATAAAGAAATAAGATTATCAAATTATTCTTTCTATGCTCTCTAAACTAGGTCCTGACTATTCAGTATTTGTCTCTACTTTCCATGCCACTAAAAGTGCTTTGAGCACTACATGAAAAATGACCTCTTTATTTGATTTCATTCTCAACTTAACCAAAGAGCAAGATAAGTTGATCCAGATGGGCACATTGAATTCCACAAAACCTCAAGCCTTAATTATTGGAAATGGGAAAGCTAAGACTTCAAACAAAGAGAAGATGAAGAAGAATAAGGATTAACAGAAGAAGAAAGAATCAACCTATGCCAAAACCAACATTGAATCCTCCTCTTCTAATGAAAAACCTAAGAAAGAGAAGGTTAAGTTTGCCTACTATAAGAAAAAAAAAGAGTGATGAAAGCAATTGCATGAAGAAGCAAATAAATCACCTAACTCATCTCCTAGAGAAGACCAACATAGGTGTTCTTGAGTCAATCAAGCATAATTCATCTACCCAAGATTATACTAAGGCAAAGGACAAGGGGAAAGAGAGAAAAGGGAAAGGCTCTTGTAGTAGTTACAGCTTCAACATCTTCATAGGTTATTGACTCAGGTGCTTTTCACCACATGGGTTCTTCACTAATTGAGTTTCCTTCCTTAGAGCCTTGTAACATATATTTTATCAATTTGGGTGATGACACTATTGTACCAATTATAGGGAGAGGGTTTGTTGAAATGGAAGGAGGAACATTCAATAATGTTCTAAGTTTTCCTTCTCTTTCAACCAATCTCCTATCAATGTATCAAATCACTCATATGAATAAAAGCATGAGGGTTGAATTTTTACCAAATTTAGTTATCATCAAGGAGTTACATAGTGATTATATAGTGGCAATAACTAGGATAGATCACCAAGATAGGTTATACACCTTCTCGCATTTTTCACCTGATTCTTCTCAGATTGCATTATTGACTCATTCAGATGGAATTAGAAAATTATGGTATGAGCGGTTTGGCCACCTTAACTACTGATACCTAGAAAAACTTAGCAAAAATGACATGGTCATAAAGTTGTCTCGAGTCCAACTCTCTAAGGGACTTTGTGAGGGTTGCTCTTTTGGAAAGCATCCCAAAGAAAAATTTGATAAAGGCAAATCTTGTAGGGATTAAAAAGCATTAGAGTTAGTACATAGTGATGTATTTGGGCCTTTTCCTAGTATATCTTTTACAAGGGCTAATTACATTCTCACTTTCATTGATGATTTCTTGAGATATTCATGGGTCTACTTTCTTAAGCAAAAGTCTGAAGTGTTTGAATATTTTCAAGACTTTAAGGCACTTGATGAGAAACAATCTAAGAAATCCATCAAGGTTCTTCAAACTAATAATGGAGGTGAATATGTCAGCAATAGATTTGAGTAGTTTTACACCACACAGGGGATTGATTTGCAATGGATAGTTACTTACAGTCCTTCATAGAATGAAGTTTTAGAATGCAAAAAAAGATCCTTGAAATAGATGGCTAGTTGTATGATTCACTTTAAGTCCTTGGCACCTTAGTATTGGGCCTAAGCCATTAATTATGCTTGCTATATTCAAAACATGGTTCCTTACAAAGCTTTGAAAGGAATAACACCCTTTGAAGCTTGGCATGGAAGGAAACCTTAAGTTGAGAACTTTAGGTATTTTGAAGCTCTAGCTATGGGATGTATATCGAAGAAGATACATAAAGTTATGAAACCTCAGTCTAAGCCTTACACTTTTTTAAGTTATCTAGATGGTGTCAAAGGGTACAAACTTCTACATCCAACCACACATGAGTTATTCATAGAGATAAGTGTTCACTTTTAGGAGAGTCCTAAATCCTTGACACTTAACACTTCTTCTCTTTCATTAGATTCACTTAGACTTGATGATTCTTCTTTCGACTCAGATAATCCAAATCAAGTTTTTGATCTAGGGTCTTCTTATTCTTCTTCTAGTTCTGATAATGAGGGAAATGATGGAGAGTCATCCACATCCACCTCTAGTCATGTTTCAAAGGATGAGGAGTCAGCACTTGACTCACCCACATTTAGGTCCATTTGGGCTAAGTAGACACTTTAGAGTGTGATTAATTGGGTAGGGCATCAAATAGATGACATACGTACTTAGGTAGATTATTATAGTGGTCCACATGCCTTCTTTGCTTGGGTTTCAGATCCATAGAAATTTTGAGAGGCTTTAAACCTACCTAAGTGGGATAGTGTTATACAAGAATAATATTCTTCCTTAATCAAAAATCACACTTGGGATTTGACTTCACTTCTTAAAAGAAGGAAGACGGTTTGATGTAGGTGGATATATTGAACTAAGTTTACAGCTGATGGGTTAGTTGATAATTACAAGGTGAGATTGGTCATCGAGGGTTTTTCATAGTCACTGACATTGACTACTTAGAGACCTTTGCACCTATTACAAAGATGAATTCAATCTGACTCACACTAGCTATAGCCACAACACATGGTTGGGATGTACATCGGATGGATGTGAAGAGTGCCTTTATTCACAAAGACCTTAAGGAGGATATCTACATAGAGCATTCACCTAGGTTTGTTCAGGATTCATCCTTAGTTTGTAGACTTAAAAAAACTATTTATGGCCTCAAAGAAGCCTCTCAGTATTGGTATGTCAAGATGGATTCCTTCCTCCTTACTTCAAGAGTTATTCAGACCTCAATGTATACTTCTTACGATCGCATGCTTCTTTACATATATTGGTTCTTTATGTTGATCATATTTTGATCATTAGGAGTTCCTCATCATCTATTACAATAGTGAAGATAGCTCTACAAGACAGATTTGACATGACATACTTGGGTCTTCTACATTACTTTCTTGACATTGAGATTTTACAATCTAATTCAAGGATTTCACTTGCATAGCCCAAGTATGCTCTTGATATTTTGGCTCAATTTCACATGATTGATTGTAAGCCATCTTTGACTCCCTTTCTATCAAGAGTCAAGCTTGATGCTGACTGTTCTACACCTTTGGTCGATGCCACTTGGTATACAACTTATAGGTAGCCTTATTTATCTGACTCATACCAGGCCTGATATTTCATATGTAGAGGTAATTTTCTCCAAATTCATGTAATAACCCCATGAGCTACACTAGAAAGTAGCTAAGAGGATCTTGCACTATATTTAGGGCTCTTAAAGATTTGGTATTCATTATAGATTTGGCACAGAGGTTGACTTGGTTGGTTTTATAGATTCATATTAGGTAGGCAAAACTCAAAATTGTAATTCCACTCCAATTTATAGTTTTTCTTGGGTTTTGGTCCTATTAGTTGATCTAATAAGAAGTAAAATTTTATTGATATAGCATCCATAGAGGAAAAGTAAAGGGGAGATGTTAACGCAACTATTAAGGCTATTTGGTTTCAAGGGATTCTATTTGAATTTGGCATTCCATTCAAGCAACCCACCATCATCTATTATGACAACCAGAGTACTATAAAGATATGCAAGAATCTAGTTTAGCATTAGTAGACCAAACACATTAAGATTCACATGTATTTTATCTAGGAGCTTATTCATGCTCATATCATTGACTTGAGATTTTTCTAGTATTTAGAGCAAGTTGTAAATACCTTTACCAAAACCTTCACTGAGAGTAAGTTCATTCAACTATGATATCTTCTTGGGATGCGGTCTATAGTAGCATCAATACCATCTTTAGGGGGCATCTAGCCTCTTTTCTTCTTATATGTCTCGCTTTTTTGGGAAGGAGTTTTTTCCTACAGGTTTTCTCTTTTTCTCTAATTTATGAGAGATTGATTTGTACATGGGTACCTCACCAGACCTAGTTGTCAGGACCCATTTATTTTTTACACTACCCACCTAAGCTATGTTTATGGGAGGGGGATATTAGATTAGGGGTTTTCTTTTTTCCCATATTTATTTATTATGGGTTTTTTTCACCTCACTTGGAGTTTTTCTACTTTCATGGAGAAGATTGTTTATGTGTGCAGGTTGATTAGATGACAAGGAAATAACTCCCTTAATTGGTTATTCTGGGTATGGGAGTTACTCATCTATTCTTAACCCTATTGACCACCTTTTGTGGAGGAATTACTTGTCTATTTTGGAGGTTTGTTGACCACATTTTATGAAGGAGTTACTTATTTAATTTATTATATGTACTCATCTCATTTGAGAGCTTTTAAACTTAATGAATGATTGGGTTTTGCTCCACTTGATTTGAATCTTTTGCAAAATTGTCTATAAGTGATTTCATTTTGCTTCAACAACATTGTGGTGTGCACAAGCTTTGTCTTATATGATCTTGACCTTTGCATTCACGTTATCCAGAATTGGCAACATCTCTAATAAACCTAACATATCTCAATGAGTTGTTGTGCAAATTGAATTGCAACAACAATGCCTATGTCAATTCCTGTCGATATAGATGGAGGAGTCTCGACCATGGTCATCAATTGGAAAAAAAATGATTGTTAGTTGAGCATATCTATATAAATAAATACATGTACATGAAGTATAATATTAATGAAAAATTACCTCTACATATGTCTAAATTGGTTGAATAATAACAACCTATGAATTAGTATATGGCCCACAATTTGAGTGTGAAATGTGTTGTCCCCAAAAAATGACTTCTCATTTTTTGGGACAAAATATGAACTATTTTGGCCCTAGAAGACCAAAATTGTCCCTTCCCTTTACAAAAAATTGTTCTGAGCTTTCAAATTCCTCATTTTTTCAGGCTTTTTCAGTAAAGGGATTAGCAGGTTCAAAGGTTCAAAGGCTTTTCTAGGCAAGTCCAATCAAAAGAACCAGTTTCCAACACTTAGTCATTTTTAGGATTGGTTCAACGCCTTGGTTCAATCAAAAGTGTCTCTCGGCAAGCATGTAAGCAAGGATTGAACCATTGAACCATTAAACCTTGAACCATTTTGGTTCAATGGGTTTAACGGGTTCGAAGGTTCAACGTCATCAACAAGAGCTAAGCGCTTTGGCAGAGGTTCGAAGTTCAACCATTTCAAAGGTTACACGGCTTCGAGCACTTAACAAGATTCAAAAGCTTAAACCGTTGAATCGTTGAACCTTGAACCATTTTGGTTCATCGGTTCAACAGGTTCAATGACCAAAAGGTTCAACGTGTTTGGTTCAAAAATATATCAAAGGGACTTAGCCAAACAAAAGGAATGAACCGATTGAACCGTTGAACCTTGAACCGCTTCAAAGTTTAATGGTTCACAGGTTCAAAGGTTCAAAGGTGGCCTCAGTCATAGAAATAAGTAGTAAAACAAATGGTTCAATCAAAGCACGCGTAAAAGAAAAAGAGTCAGGCGAATGCTGCCAAGTGTCGTCAACTGAGCTCCATTATACTTTGTTTCTATGAAGTGGTGGATGCTACCACGTGTCCCTTTTGAAGCTTGGTGGAAGCCTCTAAGTGTCAATATCTATAGCCCCTTCCTTTAGCTTCACTGTATTGAGCAAGGACTATGGTGGGTCCCAGGAAAATGACTAAAGCAGGCAGAGGCCGACAAGTGTCATCATTTGTGAGAACTCAAATGAGCCCCAAACATTTCTATGGTGTTGCAAAAGCTTGAGAGCAAAAAGTGCCAAGTGTCAACGGTGGAAGGTTTTAGTATGTTGTGGCGCAAGATGCCACGTGTCACTTATTCGATGTGGTGGAAGATGCCACGTGTCAAAGATGGAGCACTCTCAAATGCACAAACACAGAACCAGGGAAAGGTCTCCTTCAGACAAATTGTCTGAAGGAAATAATGAAACAATAGCCCGCTGAAAGATGAAAGTCTGAAGGTCATCTAGGAGATAATGAAGGGTAGGTACCCTCGTGAAGGATAGTCAACACACATAAAATGGACCTTTTTTAAGACCCTGAAGGGCAAGTCCCCTTCGAGAAGGGTCAAGCCTCAAAGCACAGTGGAAGCTACCAAATGTCACGAGCTGAGACACAGTCTCTAACAAGTTTTAAAGCTATGGATGCCATCACGTGTCCTCACCTACATCACAGTAGAATGACGGGCCCACGAATGTCAAATTTAGGATGACTGACTAAGCCGTTAACCTTCAAAAGATTAAAAGACCTGCAGACATCCAATTTGCGATAGTGTCTGATTAATCTTTGTAGGTGTAGAAGGCAGACCCAAATGCATTCAAAGACCTTAAGGCCAGGGCCAAAAGGAAGAAGAGACAAAAAGGGAAATATCAGTAGAAGTTATTTCCAGTAGGTGAAACAGTCCACCAGGTAGGTATTTGGAAGACCCAAATGCAATCGAAGACCTTAAGGCCAGGGCCAAAAGGAAGAAGAGACAAAAAGGGAAATATCAGCAGAAGTTATTTCTAGTAGGTGGAACAGTCCACCAGGTAGGTATTTGGACCTGCAAGCATTGAAAGCGCAGCCTATTTGTCCTCTTTTGCGTAGAGACAGAGTAGACAGTTGCACAGCTAACAGGTGATGGAATGAGTAATTTAGGCTCAAGAGTAGACAAAAGATATGAACCAACATGCCATAGTTAAGGCAGCCGCCCTGCTCCAGCATGGGCCTTCCTGATAGAACCAAGAATGCATCCACGACATTGATTGCGTAGCATGGGTCGCTCCATGGGAAAAAGTGCCAAGTCTCTCCTGGCCTTTATATAATGTAATCTCTCATTCGATGCAAAAGAGATCTTTTTGACCACTGAAGCAAAACTCTGCCCAAATTGAAAGGCAAATACTGAGACTTTGAGCTCAAATTGTATTTCATATTATTTTATCTAAATGAGAAAGCAAGTGATTAGCAAACTTTGTGCTGTATAGCTTGTATCATTTTAGGAGATTGTTCTTATGTCTATCTTCTAAATGTGTTCTTGTTTATTTAATTTAACAAGCAGAGCTAGCAGAAGTGATAAGGAAGGTGTCTTGAAACCAGTTACATTCAAACTTTGTGCTGACATAATTGTTTTCAGTGTGTGTTTTTATTTTCTGTTTCTATGTAAAGGACCTTGGGATGACTTTGTGCCCCCATTGTTCTTCATATCTCACTCTTGGGAAGTCAAGGTGGAGACTTTGTGCTACATCTTATATTGTTGGTTGCTACACCCTTGGCACCCTGTTACTTATCTTACCAAAAAGATTCCTGTTGTTTGAAAGAAAAATCACTTCTAAAAGAAGAGAAGTGCCTTCTGTTGCTTCACCAAGATTTATACTATCCAAGAAGGGATCTGGCTCTTGGCTGAATGTTACTTTTGAAAGAAGACAAGTACCTTCACCAATCACCCAGGATTTCTCCTCTATTTGTTAGCATCATCTCTGAAAAAAGAGAGATGGATGGTTTATCCCACCCCTATGTCTTACTTTTTGATTATATATATAGTATATAGCCTCCGTATATTTAATAGGGAACCTCCCCTTGATGAGAGGAGAGATTTGTCCCCTATTGATGTAGTAAAACTGCACACCTGGATGACCAATCTCCCTATGCTGTGGTGATAGGAACTATTTTGCTCACCAGTTAGCTGGTCGACAAAATATTCACCCAACAAAATGATGGGACCATCTCCTCCTGCAATGTAAAAAATTACATATATATTATTTAATTTTATATGTAAATTGATTATAAGCATCACAACAGAGACATTTTGCATGAACAAATCGATAAATCACCATTGACAGAGCACTCATTTAATTATAAGCATCACATATGCATTGAGGATATAAAGCTAATTACAAAGGTGGATCGCTAGAGAGAACACAGAGTAAGGGAAGCACTTGAAATAGAAAAGACTCCTCAAAATTGTAATAAAGATGATCAGTTTAATTTAAGTAATTCATGAAAACCTCTAATACAATTAATGAAAAAATAATAATTTAAGGGGTAGGAATATGAAAATCCAAGCATTGGTTAAGATATTATTTATATTGTAACATCTCTTTATGGAAATAAAACATTTATCTCATGACAATGGGTTTCATAGAAGGACTCGAAACATCAAGTTTTACAAATTCTTATGCAATGTATCTAGAATCTTCTTTTCCAAATAACTCCTACTACCAAAGCCTAAGATAGTCAATCATTTCCTTCCATGGAAGGGTACTGTACAATGAGGTAAGACCCTTTGAAGTTTTAAGGTTAAAAAATTCCTAAAGAATTTCAGATCTTACATTTTTAAAAAGGTGTAGAGATAGAAATATTATTCCTATGTTCACAGAAATGAAACATCATTTACGCAGAAATGGCAATGAAAATATTTTCATAAGATTAAGTGCAATCCTGTTCAAATTAGAAATTCAATAAAGCTCAAAAAGAGATGGATAAATTATCTGGTAAACTATTGAAGCTTCATTTAAAATTGGCTAAAATGTTGGACACTGAAACTTGGATGAAAATTGATGTTATTTCATATATGAAATCAGAGAAACAAAGGAGTATCAATGATAGAAGACACATCCAAAAAATTGAATATCTTCAAAAGGAACACCAATGATATTTCAAAAAGAAGTTAAAATCCTAGCATGAGTTCAAGGATTTTATTCGCATAAGAGGATACAACATAAGGGAAAACTTGGGGAGCATACCTAGGACCAACAAATGGAATACTACATGCCTTTGTATCCAAAAATGGAGAATCAAATAGTTGATGCAGAACAAGACCATGCAAAGGCATTATTGAAAGAAACTAAAGGATATGAAAGATGAGGATCAACACAGGGGAATTCTAACAATCACATACAAATGAGGATGGTGCATGATGAGGAAGAGTAACATCTATAGTCAGGAGTTATGCTGGGATGTATTAATATAAATATGTTATCAATATAAAACATGGATAGCACCAGCCTAAATATATATTTAGGTAATATCAAACCATGGGGGGAATTGATGGGAAATGTGTGTAGTTCATCAAATATTAGTTTGAATGAACCTCTAACCAAAGTTCCGAATAGAGGACTGGAATTTGTAGTCATGCCATCCATAATTTTGTATGAAGACATCATAGGCAACATTGAAGCCAAATTAATGGACCTACCAATTGAGGACGCTAAGGAGATGAGGTTAGAATGCTCTCATACTCTAAAGAAAGCCAAGCCACTAGGGAGTAATATCACAAAAGAAGAAGCAATAACCCTTAAGGAACTAAAAAAGAATGAAAATATAGTGAGTGTGAAAGCAGATAAAGGAAATGTAATTGTCGTTTTAAACAAAGATGACCATAACATAAAAATGCAGAAGCATCTCAATGTAAGCAACGGTTATAAAATAATTTATAAAAATCCCATGGAAAAAGTGATGAGGGAGGTAAAAAAGAAAATAGAAAACTCTTCTTTCAGAGATACTTTAAAGAAGACAATCATGCCCAATGCTCCCATTGTCTCTTAGATATATGGAGCTCTAAAAATACATAAACAAGGAACCCACTAAGGCCAATAGTCAATAGGAGAGGTTTGCTAACTTACAATTTAGCTTCCTTTTTATCCAGAACATTAAAAAACTTGGTGGGAAATACAAACTCCTTTGTAAAAGATTTAGCTCAGTTTGTAACAAAGATCAAAGAAGAGAAGGTAACAGACAAAGACATCCTTGTAAGCTTTGATGTAGTACAATTATTTATAAGAATTTTAATTGCAGAAGTTGTTGAAATAGTTGGGAGAAGCACCACATAGGAAATTAAAACATCGGTTCAACTTTGCCTTGAATATACATTTTTTACATTTAGAGGAGAATACTTTGAGCAAGTGAAAGGTGTGGCCATGAGATCTCTGTTGTCCCCGGTAGTAGCTAACATGTATATGTAGAATTTTGAAAAAAAGGCTATTCATTCTGACTTATAGAAACTATGGTGGTGGCTTAGATTTGTTGATGATACTAATGTATGCTGGCCATATGGTAGAGAAAATCAAGATCATTTTCTTCACCATCTCAATAGTAGATTAGAACATATCCAATTTACAATGTAGGTAGAGGAAGAAATAGGTCTTCTATTCTTAGATGTGCTAGTGGCTAGGAGACTCGATGGGTCCTTATCGCATAAGGTATATAGGAAGAAGACACATACATATCTCTATTTTGGAAATAACTCATAGCACCACCTCACCCAAAAAATGGTAGTATTGAATAATTTGGAAACAAGAGTTGTGAGGGTGTCAGATACATACCATCTAGAATAGGAATTAGACCATTTAATAAAGGTTATTCAAGCTAATGGTTATGGGGACACAGAAATAAAAAATTCATTCAAACGAGCCATTACTAAAGAAGGTAAAATAAAAAATAATGAAGGAAATAAGGATAATCAAATAAATCACATGGTCAAACTACCTTATATAGAAGGTGTTACTAATAAAATTGTAAGAACTTTAGCAAAAATGAATGTTAAGGTTGTATTCACTCCTCTTGAAACTCTAAGAGATATCCTTAATAGAGTGAAGGACCCATAAGATACAAAATTATATGGAGGTGTCTACTCCATTCCATGTTCATGTGGTAAGCAATATTTTGGAGAGATGAGAGGTCAGTACAAATATGACTAAAGGAACACAATGGAGATATTTTGAATGAATGAATTGATAAATTGGCATTGGTAGAGCACTCATTTAATTTTAAGCATCACATATGCATTGATGATACAAAGCTCATTGCAAAGGTGGATCACTGGAAAGAACATAGAGTAAGGGAAACACTTGAAATAGAAAAGACTCCTCAAATTTGAATAAAGATGATGGGTTTAATTTAAGTGATTCATGGAAGCCTCTAATACAATTAATAAAATAATAATAATTTAGGGGGAAGGAATACAAAAATCCAAGCATTGGTTTAGTTCTTATTTATATTGTAACATCTCTTTGTGGAAATAAAACATTTATCCCCTGACAATGGGTTCCATAGAAGGACCCAAAACATCAAATTTTGCAAATTCTTATGTAGTTTATCTAGAATATTCTTTTATAAAATTAATTATTACCTTTTAAATAAAAACAAATCTCAAATTTAACATGTCAAATATATAATATACTTACATAGGTGAGGTCAAGGACTCCATACCAAATGAATGTGTCAAAAACTCATCAATCATAACCATAGCATCTAGGCACCACCACCATCCTTGTCTGAAGGTCTAGTGTATATATCACCACAATATCTATAACAATGTGGTTGGCCATCAATGATAACTAGAGTATCCCCATTTCCATCCTTTCCAACATCAGTGTCAGAAAACTTAATCATATGCAGAACAAGTGTGTCAATAAGCGGACCAAATGCTTGTAAAATTTCATTCTCAACAACCTCCTTCACTACAGAGGGGATTATCTCAAGATGATGTGGCTTTTAGATAGGGAATATTATTGGATGACTAGGTGCATGACTTGCACTTGGTATATAATGTGTAGAGCCTTTTCCTTAGCCCTGAAACTCTAAGTAGTCAAAGTAGTTAGGAACTTCATTGAGGATAAAATCGCAATAGAGTTTCCTAAAAAATATGAATGAGCCTCATGGTTGTTACAAGGAAAGTAATCAAAGACCATTCACCATCGGTTTCAAAAGTTGTCTCTTGTCATATTATGTTGGCATCAGTGGATTGGGAACCATTTTCATGATAATTTAGGTGGTACATTGGTTTATGGATCGATTAATAATGCATACATTTTTTATTTTGTTATTTTTTAATCCTTCACACCATGCATTGATAATTTATCAGCATAGTAAGACCTACATCTCTATATAATATATCCATATATCAATTTGAAATGTTATCAAGTCAACTTGGACTACTAATGCCTCTAAGGTATCTACCAAATAAGTACAATGGCTGTTGTTTGAATGGGGGTCCATCATTCTCTTAATTATCTCTTCAATCTATATTTTATTTTCAACCATATGTGCAACCAAATCCTTCTGACTACTGGGGGGTCTTATGGAATTGTAGGAGGGTTAGGATGGATAAGAGGGTTATGAGGGATAGGAGGGTTATGAGGGATATGAGGGATATGAGTGTTATGAAGGTTTTGTCTTGCACTTAAATAGGTTGTACAAACAAAACAAAATAATGTTAACAAAAAAAATGAAAATCCAAAATAATTACTGAATTTTGTGTTAATTGGTAGGAATTTAATTTAATCTCCTCTCCTCCATTTTGGTATTGTCAATTTGTTGACCTAATTGGAAAAATCAAGCAAGTGTGGTGTGCAAAGGTAGTTATCTCCTCTTGGCAAGATAATGCAAATGTAGTTTGAGTGTTGAACATGATGTTTGTGTAGAAATGTGGAATGAAATGAGAGGTTTCTAAGTTGTTTTTTGTTTTTAACATGATATCAAAGTAATGTGTATGCTTCTAGACTTGATTTTTACCAAGCCTACCAAATATAATGGGTATGCATTATTAGAATAATGCATACACATTTTGGGCCAATTCATGAAAATATCCACGAATTGGCCAATCAACTCTTTGCACTTACCCTGAGATTTGAATAATCCAAAGGAGCAATAAAAATAGTATAAGAACTATATTCAATATTCAATCTTGGTTTGATTTCAAGTGAAATGAGGAAATGGGTGGAGTAACATCTATGGGCTTTCAATTTTTTAGTCTCCACTAGTAAATCCAACCACTATTTTGTGTGATGTATATTAGATTTACCTTTTTCTAGGTCGAGGAGTAGATGAAAGAAAAGGTTAAAGGATAAAAATGAATAAAGACAACATGTTGTAATTAGAGGGTATACTCCTACTATTCACTAAAATATTTTATGGTTAGTATTTAAAATGATATCACCTAACTAGACTATTAGTCAAATTTGAATAGAAAATGTATAACACTATTATGAGTGGATAGCATGGATATTCTTATACTAAAGAAGAGTTTGAATAGGAACTCATAGGTACATTAGACCTATCTATTTTTACAATATAAAATCTAATATGGTGGGAAACATAATATTAAATTAAAAAGGTGTATAAAGTTGAAATATTTGTCAAATTAGTAGAAAAATAATGTTTGAAAATTAAATAGTGGTTAAATATTTTAGAGAGTGACTTAGCCTAAATAGAATCTATAAAAATAACTTTGATATTGAGAAGGTAAAGGAGATATATTTTTTTCAATTATGATAGTGAAAGTTATTTAAATGACATGGAATTTGGTTATAATACTTATCTAAGGAATTATAATAAGGTTGAGGTCCCAAAAGAGTTATCTTCCACCTCGACTTCCCTTACTTTAATCATAAAAGTTACAAGTAAGATTACTCTTTCTAAAATCCCAACATGACATGAGTGTGCCTATGCAATGTTAAACAAATTAAAGATAACATATTTAATTTGGCTGATAAGGTCAAATTCTTTTAGGTTTCATACGGTGTCTCTCCACATAATTTTAGAAAGGAGATAATTAAGGGATTTGAATATCATGTTGCATATAGAGCTACAAAAAGACTAGTGAGTGGACATATTGGAATCCCAAATACGACCATTTAGTTTTTGTTTATGGATTACTATGTTTACATTGATTAGGTTATGTTTTTTACAGGATGAAACCAACAACTTAGTCTATATGGACCTCAGGATGTTTCCACTTTTTATTAATTTTTTAGTTAATCTTTAGTGTCTTCAACCTAATATAAATTATGTTTTTGAAACTATGTTAAGTGATAACTATTTCCAAGCTAATTAACTGTTATATGGAAGAATAAAACTTTCACTTAAGTATTTATTTAAAACGCCAAGAGGCATAACCTACAATGGTAGTTAAAGGTGGTGGTGGAGTATCATGTTCATGAAAATGGTTGGCCTTGAATTTGACATGCATTTCACCATCATGTAGGATTGTTTTTCTTCTTTATTAAAGAACAAAATAAAAAAAATCATGATATCTTGTGTATATGGTGAAATTTAGAGTTGACCTTTTTTTCTAAAAATATTTTTTCAAACTTAACATTATGGTCTATCTAGTTGTTTGAGGACATTTGTCACCATAAAATGGGAAATTTGAGGATAAAGTGATGGATTTATTAATCAATGTGGATTTTGTCGATAGGAAAACCTATGTGACAAATCCAAGATAGAAACCTGGAGATTGGTACATACATATCACATTTTTCAAATGGATGTATTTAACATATTTAAGCTAGTTTATGATTGGGGTGAGAGTATCATAGTATGTTTCACTAATAGCTGGTATTTATGGTTATTTAAAAAAAGTTTATTTATTTATTTAAAAAATTTACAACATCAAACTATTGTTATCAAATATGAGATATGTTAATGCTCATAAGTGTCTTATTGAAATCTTTCTTGCACATCAAGGACAACATGGGAAGTTCTACCAGTGTGGGACTAAAAATATAACATAACCCCAAGAGAAGATTGGCTTCTCTCGACTCTAGTACATAAATAAAAGCTTACTTAGGGAAAGGGTAAAGATTAAAAACTAAAAAGACAATGCACCAAATTAGAATGAATTATTCCTCTATCTATACATAAGACAAATCTAAATGAAATATGCAATCTGGAATATATTGGCACAATACATCAACTAAAGTAAGAGGTACGGTCTAACTCAAATATGGGAATGGAGTTAGAGAAGTAATAAGAAAGATAAAGGGTCAACAAATGAATGGAAGCACCTTTTATCAATTAGGGGAAAATATACATAATTACTATTTGTTGTATGAATGAGTTGATAACAATATTGCATAAAATAGGAATTGAAGCTAAAATACTACATAAATGAAAGCAAGAGATCCAAGGAAGAAATATCTTTTAACAAAAGCTTAGCACACATATAGAGAAGAATAAGAGGAAGAGTAAATGAAATCCTAATTACCAAGTACCAAAAATTAAAAGAGAATTCAATGTAAAAGCTTCCATTTTATCCTTGCTTTATCCAACTCCTACAAATTTAGCAACCCAAGAAATATTTTGATCCAGAACTCAGAAGTTCTGGTTGACAAATATTTCAATAGCACAGAAATAACACATTAACAATGGATTCTCTGAGAAGAGACGTCGTATTACTTAACAATCGCAATATAAATATAGGCTTATCTCTGAAAAAATTGCAGATAAAAAACATATGCTTATCTCTGAGAAGAGATGTCTGCTTTCCCTTTTCGGGTTATAATGCATTTATACATATTTTGAAAACATCGAGGGATTGAGTGGCTCAAGGAATTAACGGGTGATGATTTAAGACTGAGTGGCTCGAGAGAAATAACTGTTGCTGACAAATTGACGTCCTTGAATTAAAACAATACAGTGCTCGAGGACATAATGGCTCGAGGAAATAACTGTCACCGACAATGTGACTTCCAAGAATGAAAACAATACAAAATTTGAGGAATTAATTGTCACCCGACAATTCAGCGTCTAAGATTTAAAACAATACAAAGCTATGTGCAGCCCTACCCGGTCTACCAGCTGCCCGCTCCGGGGCCTTACAACAACCCCTTCGGTAGTCGTGGTCCATTGTACCACCACATCTTGGCGCTCGTTATACCACCCAAATTGTCGCCCAAATCATTCCTCCCTCCTTGAAAACCAATGGTCCCCATTGCATCACTGTTCCCCATTAGGTGTGGTAGTTGTGTCTTGATTTGAATCCCGATGCACACTTGGAAGGGATTGTGGTTTATGGAACTGTGTGGGGCCTGATTGTTCACCATTTCTATCTGACCATCAATCTGTGGATGGAAGGTTGTGAACTTCTTCAGTGCGGTATCTATTTGCTTCTATTATTGTGTTGTCGGGGCTGTAACATCGGCCCTTTTGGATTCCTGTGGCTTGACCACCATGAAAACAAATTTCTTGGCACTAAGCAGAGAGACAGATGTGGAAGGTGGTACCTCTGGTACCCTATAGCGTCGTGTTCCAAGAGTGAGATTGATCCGTCTAGTTCTTGATTCATATATACCATGTCGATCATACATGAATGGCTGACCAAAGAGTACATCACAAACATCTAGATTGACCACATCACATAAGACCTCATCTTGGAAAGGTTGTATTGCATATGAGAGAAGACATTGGTGGGTGACATGGAGGTTTCTCCTTGGACTCAACCATCCAATACTGTATGGTTTTGGGTGAGGCTTCATGGACAGATTTAGGCTTTTCACAACATTAGTAGAGATTAAATTCTTTTGACTTTCGCTGTCAAGAATGAAATGCAGAGGCTTACCTTTCACCCATAACTTAGAGTGAAACAACCTTTCCTTGTCATCTAGCATCTCGTCATGTGTCTGTGATGAAGCTACAATGGCTTCAGGATCAACATCTATAATTTCTTCTTCAACCTCTTCGACTGCAGGGTCTGTATGAGGTAGAGCAGTAGATGTTGAGGATGGTAACTCAGAAAGCAGTGATTTGATAGCTTGACATTCTTCTTTGGAGTGAGTTTAAGATTTGTGATAACCACACCACTTCCTAGTCTTTCCTTCCTTTTGCTTCCAATTTTGGCCTCGTGTTTGACCTTCTTTATCACTTTTCCATTTTGAAGACTAATTCTTTATATCCATTCTTCCATGCTTCTACTCAATCTTTACTGCGAACTTGTATGGCTCACTAATGGTTTCCAAATTGAAGAGTTCCATTTCTCCCCATATGTACCATTGTAATCCACCACGATTTTTGAGAACCTTGTGTTTCTCACTTTCTTGGATGCCCAGTCTCGCAGATAGAGAATGAAAAATGTCAGTGTAATCTTGGATAGATTGTTCCTTACCTTGGCGAAGTTGCTACCACTGTATGTACAGATCATCATATGCTCCGATGGGATACTATTCTTCTTTTACTGCTTCCATAAAATCATCCTAGGTAGGTTCCACCCCAAGGCCAATGATATTGGTACTGAACCTCTTTTTGTACACTTCCCACCAGTTTCTCACAGGCAATGATGATTTCAAAAGAGCAAAAGTGATCTTTTCTCCATCGGTGAACTTATTTACAGAGAAGTAGGAAGACATTTGATCCAACCAATTTTCCATTGCATCAGCATTGATTTTGCCTTCAAATGTGGGAATATCAAAATTTACCTAAACCTTGAAGGGTGTTGGGGCACTGAAAGGAAGTTCCCTCAATGAGGAGCCAGGATGTGTAGCCGCGGAGCCAAAATTTCCCATGAAAGTGTTTGAAGAATTTGAGCAAATTGTTGGAGCATCCGCGCTTGTTGCCGTTGGAGGGCTTCATTCACCATTTCCTTGAAAGGATCGGATGTCTTGGTGTCGTCTGCCATTTGAAGTCATTTGGGGCACACAGGTAGAACGTTTGGAAGCTTTGTCGCTTCCCACCCAAGTTTCCTGTATCTTGACCTCGTCCTCGGGATCATACACTCTTAAGACAAACCGCTCTGATACCACTGATCCAGAACTCAAAAGTTCTAGTTGACAAATATTTCAATAGCACAGAAATAACACATTAACAATGGATTCTCTGAGAAGAGACATTGTATTACTTAACAACCGTAATACAAATATAGGCTTATCTCTGAAAAGAGATGTTTTGTTGAATCAAAAAAATTGCAGATACAAAACATACAGTTATCTTTGAGAAGAGATGTCTGCTTTCCCTTTTCGGGTTATAATGCATTTATACATATTTTGAAAACATCGGGGGATTGAGTGGCTCGAGGAATTAACAGGGGATGATTTAAGACTGAGTGGCTCGAGAGAAATAACTGTCACCGACAAATTGACGTCCTTGAATTAAAACAATACAACGCTCGAGGACATAATGGCTCGAGGAAATAACTGTCATCGACAATGTGACTTCCAAGAATGAAAATAATACAAAATTTGAGGAATTAACTGTCACCCGACAATTCGGCATCCAAGATTTAAAACAATACAAAGCTACACACAGCCCTACCCGATCTACCAGCCGCCCGCTCTGGGGCCTTACAATAACTGCTTCGACTGTCACAGTCCATTGTATCGCCGCATCTTGGTGCTCGTTATACCACCTGAATTGTCACCCAGATCATATTTTTATATTTATTGAGAGATGGGGCCAAAATCCATACCAATGAGATTCAAGGAAACCACACAAATGTTGATGATGAGAGAAAGTAATGTTGGTCCAATTGTAAGTGTTGTGATAGGGAAACCAATTATGTAGAGAATGAATGGTGAAGTAATTATTGAAAGAGAGAAGAGCATGTTGATTAGAATAATTAGAAGAAGAACATGATATTTGAAAAAGTGGAAGGAGGAAGAAAAGCAACAAAGAAACCATCTTCAATCTTGGCCTTATTTCATGTGAAATGAGAAATGGAATGGACTAAAATCAGTGGGCTCTTAAATTTGTAGCCTCCAGCATCGAAGCTAGCCACTATGTTGTGTGGTGCATATTAGTTTTATCTTTTTTAGCTCATCTATAGTGAGGGGAAAATGATAAGAATGAATAAATATGACAAATTGTGATCAGAGGGTTATTTGTATTAGTCACTAAAATATATATTCGCTTGGTAATTAAAACAAGATTAATTTATTAGAATATTAGTCAAATTAGAATAAAAAATGTATAACACTATTGTAAGCATAGTGGATAGCATCGGAATTTCTATAATAAAGGAAGAATTTGAACATTATATGTATGTGTGTGTGTGTGTGTTAGATTTACATCTTTTGGAAATATTATGTATCTATTTTTATTCGAAATTTATTATTACCAACTATGATCTATAATTATGAGAAAGAGATTTATGATGGATCATGGTTGTTTAACCAAAATGTCAAGCAAAAAAATTGTAAATCTATTTTTTTATGATTTGTGAAAGTATAAAATCTATATTAAATATGTTGATTTTTACAATGATAAATATATACATCGAAATAGTGATTGTCTCAACTACATTTGTGTGAGGATCCCATATGGAGAGAACATTTGTTAGGAGATGGATGGATTGGTTGGATAATCCAAATTCATATTGACCCACAATCCACTATTATAAATAGTAGAATGTTTCATCGAACTAACAAAACAAAGTTTGCATAGTGACTAGTCCTACCTTTATAATGACAATTGTTTATGCTTGAGTTTATATGTAAATTCACAAATAATTGTATTTAGATTATGAGTATGTAGGTATTTTAAGAAATGATCAATGCTACCATGGTTTCACATAATAAAACATGGTGTTTAGCCAAAGCTTCCTCAATATTATTGTATTGTGCTTGTATTGTTTGTTCATATTACTCTTAGTAAAGGGGCGTAACTAAATGTTTGTAGTACATTAATAGCACTATTATAGATCGTCATTAGAATTGCTTAAGATGATGGTTCTGACTGAACATGATACCAAATATCTCATTTAATTTTGCCTTAAGTTGGGCATTTAGCAACCAATGATTTTGTAAGTTTTGTGCCAAATGCAATACAACCACACGATTAAACAATGTGGGGCTATTAAATGTGATGCGACTATTTAATAATAACACCGAAGGTAAAAAATAAACTATGATAACCTTTACAACAGTGGAAAAAAAAGCATTATATGCCCATGACACAAATGTGTTGAGTGAAAATAGATAAAATTTATAAAAGAAATAAAACAAGTCTTGTGAGAATTTATTATGTAGTGCTCTTGTGGAGTACAAGTAATATTAGTTTGATGGTTTAATTACTAATAAAAAAAATACTATTGAAATAGTTCAACAAGTTGAAACTTGTTTGGGGCAATAACACAACATTGTCATTGGGTACACATCCAAATCTTTACCTACTCAAAATGTATTTTCTATCTCCTAACAATGAAATATTTCACTAATAATTCAGTGTGAAATCCATGTACATTGCATAAAAATTCTTGTAAAAAATACTAACAAAATAATTGTGATATGAAATAAGCAACTTTAATATGAAGGTATAATCTCTAAACTAGTATAACAAAAACCACTGAACTAATATGAAAATGATGTACATGTTGTTTACCTACACAGAAGCTTCCATATAAGTTGTCATCTTAGTGTAGATAAAACTATTCATTTGGTATCATTGTAACAAAATAATTTTGGTATTCATTATCGCACATGCAAGGGTATATGTTGCTATGAGGATGGACATAGTGTTGGTGAATGTGGTTGTGTGAGTGACATGGTCGTGTCCCCACCATATTTTTGTGTTCAAATTGAATATATTGTGTCTCGATTTTGTGACTATTTTTTTGTGGTAGCGGTAATTAGGTAAAGTGTACACATGCAAATTATTGAATTGCTTTTATTTAGTTATGCAAGGGCTTTTATTTTTATTTTCTTTGAGTGAATTGGTACTTCTTAAGGCACAACTATGAGTAGTAAGCATTGCACAATGGCTAGTCCCTATCATTATTGTTGAAAAGTATTCAGATATATTATTATGCAAAAATGATTGAAATCGTGTAATATATTATAGCTAGTGCTTGCAATATATTTGTTTGAGTGCCACAATATCAATCTTAATTTGGATTGGTGATTCAAATATCTACCCTATATTTTTCTCCAATTTGAACTAGTATGAACAAAAAGACAATTGTTTTAAAAAAAGTTCAAGCCTAAGCCCACATAATTTTATACGAGTGTATTTGATGAGGACAAATGTATTGCGTCAAACTATTCACATCACGAGAAATAAATAATTAGATGGTCTTCGTACATGAAATTAGAAAAATATTAAAATTGATTAACTGAGCAAAAAGCAATTAATTCAAAACTAATTCCTATACTCTTACATTGATAGGAACCGCTAATAAGAGTTATGTTTCTAAATGATAAGGCACCTAATATATCTAAATTTTTAAATTGCTTTACCATTTACATATTTTAAATTTAGTGAATACGAAATAACATAAGATGTATTACATATATTGAATGTATCCATTGGTTCATCAAATGAAATGTCTTTACCTTAACGCGAAGGTACGGTATTGGATCCATCATTGATTTAAGAAATTTGAAATATAGTAATTCCAAGTTGTTGAAAGTTTAACTCGTCCCTTGATTGAATAGTTTGTTCCCCTTAGGGGTCAAGACTAAGGCATTTACCTTATTAGGTGCCCAAGGATCTAGTGGGCATGAACACTTAGCATAACTCTATCTTAGAGGGCATGAACACGTGGCATAACTCTATGTTAGAGCATCCACTGAATGTGATATCATTTAAAGTCACATCAAATATGGGCATGTAACATAATTAAATATGTGGACTCAATTCTTACGATATAAAAAAGTTATAAAGACTATTGGTCAAAATGCATGCACCTAAATGTCCAAATGATACATACAAATTAAATAAATGCATGTACCTTAATGTCCAAATGATACATACAAATTAAATAAATGAAAAGTGGTTCCATTAATCCTATCTTGACATGGACTAATTAGAAGGGAATGGAGGTAATTAAAGTGAGAGGTAAAAAGGAAAGGAGGTATTAAAAGTGGATGTTATGCCCCACCATCGTATTCTATTTTGTTTTGGGACGATGGACAAGTCATTTCAAGTATGAATACAAGTAAAAATTAGAAAGTGCAGGGCTAAGAGTATGGTCCCATGCTCTTGGATAGCTAATTGTTGTAAGAGGGTGCCATCGAGAAATTATAGGAGAGTTTTCCCTAATGAACAGTCTCATACATTTTTAAAAATTATACAACATACGCTGCTTAGAAAAATTAGCACTATTTATTTTAAAAAAAATTTAAAAAATACAAATTGATTGGATACCAATACACAGTTGGCAACCATACCAATCTTCAGCGCCCTACTACTTCCCACCCCTCCAAAACTTCTTTCTAAACTGTAACTACTCTTTATTTTAAAATGTAGACATTTTGTAAACAATAATTTTAATTTTCATAATACATAAAACTGCAGTACCCAAAATTATAAAAACCTTAGCCCTCGCTATAGGACCCTCTCTAAATTCAGTAGAGTCTTCTCATATGCTTCCACCTCTTCATCCCGTCTAGAGCTCCACCATGTGTTTATGACATCTCACTCATTGCCTTCTTTCAGTTTATGTCAAATCCGTTCTACGTCTACCTCTGCCATGTCTGGGTGTAGCAAGCCATGTGCAAACGTTTAAGTGGTAGGCCCTTAAAACGTAAGGCGTAAAAGAGCCTTCCAAGTAGAGAAGGTGGATATAGGGTGAGGCATAGCAGAAGAGGAGGAAGAATTATTTTCCTTTTCAATGGCTTTCATAGTTCACCTCAGTAATTGCTTCAATCTCGGTGCTTCTGTTTGTGCCCACAAATATCATATGCAATGTTCATAGTCTTCTTTTGTTGCTGTTGCGTCTTTTTCACCCACACCCACTTCAATTAAAAGGCATAAAATAAGCAGAAAACGTGCAGTACTATCGAGTTCCAGTTGCCTGTAATGCAATACTCGCACACCCAATAAAATTCGGTTTTCAGTCAATCAGGAATCGTTGGCTTCTGGAAAGGGTCTACGTATTTACAAGGTACACAACACGGTGCTTTGCCCACAACTTTTCTTTTCCAAGGTCATTGCAATGTATGGAATTGGGATTAAATTGGAGACCCTGTTACCCAAATGAAATTATATTCCTCATATTTCAAATATTTGCAGAAAAATATTCTCTAACAAAGGTCTCAAAACAAGCTTTGTATGCGTGATAATTCTCATTTTGTGTTGGCACTGCATTTCAGATCTTTTTACCCAGAAGAGCTTTGGAAAATGTTGTTTTGATTTTGAGGCATTTGTCTCAAATCCCAGTAAAACATATCCAGTTATGTGTTTTGTGTACAACTCAAACTTAAACAAATTTGGCTCAAACACTAGCAAATGTAGGAAGAATACTGGATGGGATGAGCACAGTACCCAGAAACAAAGAAACCAAGAGAACTCAACTAAGTGTTTCAACTGTTTTGTTGGAGAAGTGAGGATTGTAAGGCTTCTAAGGAAACCTGTTGTCATGGAGACTCTTTGGAGGGTGTTAACTGTTAAGTGTTGTTATCACCAAAGCTTAGTTGTCATGGACATCTATTTGGAAGCCTAGATGGCCTTAAAAATTGGAGCTATTGCATTTATGATGTGCATTTACAACATGTGAGGCAGAAGAACTCATTAAGGCATAAAGTTTGGAGAGTCACACACAGCTTGTTTAGTTTAGTTGTTCTATAACATCACAAAACGAATGCATATGTTGGTAAAAATATGTATAAAACTCAGAGTTTATAACCATGAGACCAGCTTCAGCCAACCAGGACATGGCAACATACACAAATCTTAATGGAAAGATCAGGAAAAATAGGGAAATACAAGAAGATGCCTGGCCTGAAGTCCTCTCTCCTCATCTGCCACCTGCAACAGAAAACACTCATATAAAAGAAACCTGTGGAGAGTAGATTTACTAAAATCCTTAATGATGTGATCGGTGTATATGTAGTTGTTTTTGTTAATGAATTATACCTAAAATTTTTACTTGCAGCATAGGTTTATTTTTGTCATGATAGATCCCTTGGAAAGGCCTCAAACTTGTCCATACTCATTCACAGTTTTAGCTTGACCATCTTGTTGATAGACTTGAAATATCTTTAACGAATAAAAGGTGGAATTATAGGGGTAGAACTGCATATTCTGCCATCATCACCTTTCAAAGAAATTCCCAGATTCTTAAAAGTGCAAATCTTTGGCATGGTGTTTATGAATACAGACAAATATGGACTCATCACAGCCCAGGATAAGGTTTATTACCAAAATTCCACGAGGGCACTTCTATTTCCCTGCACTCCCGTCTTCTTCAACCTCCTTTACCGATCACGTTTGTTTGGTACTTTGGAAGTGAAAACCTTGGACACTTAGCAATTGCATAGGACAAATGTCCTAAATCATCCCTGCAGCAAATGCAATGCATTATAATATATATCATTAAATTGACACTTTTTAAATATATAAAAATTATTACAAAACATAATATTTACATTTATTATAATTTAATTAATTAATTAATGTGTAAAAATATTTTAATATATATTATATAACATTTATATAATAATTAACATTTAATATATAAAAATATTATACTACTATTATATAAAGTAGTCATTCCTCATCATTTGACTATATTAGTGACATGCATTATATTATGTTTGTTTACGATGGTCTTGTGAATGTTGATGGCCTTGATAAATAGTTGAATATTAAAAATCCTACTAATACTAAGCATAGGGCATAAAAAAAAATTTCGTTAATCATTTGTGAGTTTAGTTACCATATAAGTATTTTGAAGGAGATTGGTTTTCTAGAGATCTAGGTACATTTTCGGAGGTATGTGCAATGTATTTCGAGACTTTGATCTCATCAACAAAATTATCAAATTATATTATACCTATTTGTAAACTACAAGGAACAACATCACAGTGATAAGACCAATCTCCCTCTTTTGGAAGCATATGTTTAAAGGCATTTCACAAGTTTCTATCAACTTGTCCAAAGCATGTTCTTTTGGGCAGACTTTAACGACAAGTTTCCACAACATTCATATATGTTCTAAACAAAATCTAGGATGTAGTCTACTAATGGTTTGTTATTTTATTTTTTCTCAATACCTACAATCCACATGCAACATTACACTGTTTAACAAATTCACAGTTATATGTGGCCCCCATGACCTATGACTTAACAATGATTTTCATATTTAATAACTTTTAAATAAAATAAGAACACTCCACATATTAATCTCAGTGACTATAATCAAAGACTTGACACTTAGGAACTATAAATTTACTCTTAATAATAGGTATTAAAGCCACATCACAACACTTGTTGATTTAATGTTATTCATGTTGCAAGTCGCGAGTCGCTCAAATCCATCACTATTCCTCAACCATCAAGCCCAATTTTTTTACATCACACCTACAGCATGCCACCTTCTGACTGATTGCCTTCTTCCTCTCCCAACATCCAGTTTATGTCAAATCTGAGCTACCTCTACCACACCTGGGTGTTATCAGATTATTTAATAAAGCTGAGAAGCCATGTGCAAACGTTTAAGTGGTAGGGGATGACACGTGAACTGTTATTGATTTATTGTTAGTCATTGTTCTGGTTGAGTGTTAAAAGCCTTGTGTATATGAGGGACTTTGGTCACTTGGGAAGATCAATGGTCAAAGTATTTGTGAACTTTGGACTGATTACAAATCACATACTATTTAATTCATTATAATTGGGGAAATCTATCGTCATTTCCAGTGGGTTTGCATATCTTTCTCGGATATTGTACGTCAAAGTTGAAGAATATTTTAGACACTCATAGCAGGTGACTATCAGAATATTTAAGGGTAATTTTTCCATGTAAATTACCATTTGGGGCAGCTTTGTGTATTAAGAATTGTTTTATTTATTTTCTTTCCTCTTTACTAACTTTTGAAGTTAAGTTGTTTGAAAATGGAAACGCAAATTTTCAAAAATTTTGTAGTCCAACTAGTGAGGATGATGGTTGCTTATATACATCCACCAAGGTACAAATCTTTATATATACCTGACACAGAGAGTCAAGCTCAGGAACATGCCCTAGATGAATTTGACGCTATGGATACCCCTTCTGGTTGTTTAGCCAAAGGAGCTCACTGATTTAAAAATATGGGCAGAGATGCCAACATTCTATGTAATTGAGTGATTCCATGTAATGCCTTGAGACATACAATAAAACAAAACCTTTGATTTAGAAATGTCATGGAAATGTCTGTATTATATGTATATAATAATGATTTTTAGTCTATAAAAGATAAAACTTAAAAATATTTAGTATTCTTTATACTTCAAAGACCAAATGTACATTCAAATATAGAATATATCATCTAGGTTGTCCTCAAAATCATGAATGTCACTCTCACTATTTTTGAACTTTATCATTTACTAATAATAAATAATCTAGTTTGTTGGGGCTCCCTAGTGCATTGAATCTACTTGAGTGCATGCCTTGAAGGGTGCACCGGGAATGGGGTGGGATCAGTTCATGACACTTTGCGAGAGATGTTCTCATAATATTCTATCATACCTACATCCCTTCATGCGGCCTTCCTACCTCCTATGATGTCTCCTTGAAATATTGAAACCCTGAAATATGGCTAAATCTGAAACTCTGAAATCCTAAAATTTGACTAAATCTGAAATATAATAGGATCCTCCAAAACCTAATTTTTGCATTAGAGCTCCTAGAAGATGGAAACCACTCTCAAACATCCTCTATATATATATATATATATATAAAAGTATAAATGTATAAATATAAATTTATACTTAAATGTTCATTTTATATATACACTATCTAGTTCGACCTCCTATGGTCCTGGGCGAGTATGTATACTATGGTTTTAAAGTTTGTTTTTTATTATTTTTTTTTTTTTTCTTTTTTTAACTTTGACTTTTTTATGTGTTGGAATACCTTGGAAACTTCTGGAAATGCCCGAGCATTTCATGGAAATGTTTATAGGCTGGAAACTTGGGGTGAGGTATGGAGGGGGCCCAGATGTTTGACTGCAACACAAAATTTACGCATTGATTTGGTAATCCATAATGATTTTAAGAGCATCTAATATGGTTAAATTTTATTGATTAGACAAACCTTGTATACCATGAAGTCAATTACATTACATGTAACGTTCAACTATTATGTTTAGCTCAGCTATTTTAAATTAGTATGAACTCCTAACTTCTTATTCCCTTATTCACATTTTCAAAGTTTAGAGACAAACATGGAACAGAACCACATGATTAATGATGCATCCCCTTTTGCCCAAACATCAAACTTGTTAGATTTGTAAAAATATCAAATGTACATTGAACTTTAGAGTTGTTGAGTACTCTTGGGTAGCTTACTCATTGAGTGACACAAGCACTCAATCTACTAATTTTATTCATTTTTCATGGGACTTTATCATCCTTTGTTATCTATTTCCACTTTGTATTGAATAGTGCTCTCTTTGCTTTGAATTGCATTTTCTTAGGCTCTCTTTATATCTGTTTGAGTGTGGTTATGGTGTCTAGCTCGAAAAAGTAGGTTATAAGGATAGAGGAATTAAGGGCAATTTTTCAACATTTGTGTTGATTCTACCTTTTTCTTACCACACTACCCTAGGATAAGGAATGTGTTGACATAGGACCTATAAGGAATTACAAGAGGTATTCCACACTAAATTGAACCATCCAAAGCTCTCCCCTATTTGCCTTCTTTTTTATTACGCAGGAGGCATTATACGGTGATGGCAAGAGGGAATATTCACTACACAATTTTGGTTGAGGCTCAGCAGTTTTCATGGCCACCTGTCAGCTTCCTTAGACTACAGTACGTGTTGGGCCACGCAACTGGTATTTGGGCATTAACCTGGCAGGTAGAGACAATGACATGATGGACATTAAAATGACTAGTGATCTGACATTAGTAAATAAAAATTGTTGGTGGGCGAGGAATCGAATGCGGAATCATAGTTTTTCACTTTATTGATTCTACATCGTTTGTTGCAGAAATTAATACATTTTGGATTTCTAACTGGTTATTTTTTTGTTGCATTCTGCATGAGTAATAGTAGTTGTTTGAATTCTAAAGAAGAATATTCCTAGTTGTTCATTTGTTGTATCAAGGTTAGTGTACTTGTCTATTTTCGTTACGTATGAATGTGTGTTTTTGAAGGGTAAAGGGCTATTAGGAAAATGTATTTTATATTTTCTCTTTGTGTTTTCTTATCTCTGATTTATAGGGATTGTTCTAATATGGTTGTGGTGAATGAAAATAGAGGACAAGTTGGAGTTCCAGAGCACTAGGGAGATCTACATCAAGAATGGAGTGCATGTGGAAAGGGCCAACTAGAGTCTCCCATTGATGTGGTCAGGAGGCATGCCAAAGTACACCATGATCTTAGCAGATTGCATAGGATTTATCACCTTGTAAGTGCAGCCCTCGTCAACAGGGGACATGATATTATGGTCAGACTCATTAACCCTTTTTTTTAAAAGTTTATTTTTGTTGTTATAGAAATATTTTGCTGTTGTGCAATTAGATAAGATTGGTATTTCATGATAATATGTGATATAAATGCATTTCTTATCAATTTGAGTTTCTTTATATCAAAATTATTGAAATATTAGGGAAACCAATTTTTGAGGTTTCAAACTCTTCTTCGAATATAAATTCCATGTTTACAATTATGTATGTAAAGTTTTTTTAGGAAAACCCTTGAAGAGGAGAATGTCTATCTTTTTTGGGGGGGTTATGGTGACAAGTTTTCCGATGTAGCTATATTTGATGGATATACCTCATTTTTCCAGCCAATCTTAATTAATTGGATCACCAAGTGCATAGTATCTTCAGTTGATTTCAACACAGATAACAAAAGACTGATCTGGCAATGAACTGCTACTCATTCCACTTTAAGGTTGAGCCACATTAGACCAGGTAGCTAACATAGGGCAACAGTTGTGCCTTCCCATTCCAATATTTTGTCATGGACTTTGATGTGTTTGATATTTATTGCTAGGAGAGTGCAGAGTGTTTATTTACCTCTGAAGACAGCTCCATTGGGTTCCCTCAGTCCATTCCATTAAGCAGGCAACATCATCAGACCTTGTGTCGGTGACTATACAAAGGTTTAAAGTTCAACATATTCTCCTCCTGCTATAGACAAAGATTATGGACTCGTCTTCCTCATCATTTTGGTGTTCATATAGCAGAGAATCTTATATTGTTTTCCTTTTCTTCCATGCATTCTACCAGTGAAAGAGAGTGAGCATTAATCTAAGAGCCTGCAATACTTAGGAATTTGAAGGACAATCGTGTAAATGTCTGTCCTTCAAGCTGACCTCAATGTAAAAATAATAATAATGAGAAGAAAAGATGCAATCAACATTCTGTTTCATATGCTAGGCAGTACAATAACTATGTACCGCCATATGGAAGCACATATAAGGGCCACAAACTTACTTGATAGGATGAGGCATTCCATATTAATAATCAAAATAGAAACACTATTGACTACATCGTACCATTCCACTTTCCCTATTGAAATTCATTACACATTCGTTTGACTCTGAAACCAACATAGCCCTTAATATTGATCTTATGTAACCCTTGACATTGTAGGAAATTAGATCTTAGGAGGTTTTTTATGTTCACTTTCAATTCATTGACCTTCCCATTAAACTCAAAAAGATTTTGTCTTTTGACTCACCGTGGGAATACAATTATGCATTATATTTGGTTCTTCGATTAGTCACAAATGATTTGAGCCCTATCATGTTTGTCGTAAATAATTCTAATTCTAATTTTTAAATTTTTTTCTAGTAAATTTAAATCTCAATCAATTGAAACAACTTTAGTGACATATAGAAACGGCAGACTTGGAAAAAAAATACATCCTTTGATGTTCCTTGCACCATTGGGACAGCTACTAGTTTATGTGCTTCTCTATGACCTCTATGGTGATGTTGGCAATGTGGGAATCAATGACCCAACCAGATATCTGAAGACTAAATCAATTGAACAGAAATTTGAGAATGAAATTTGGAGGTTTGTCACTCTGAGCCATTATATCTTTATGCAGGCCCACCTACGCATGGTGCCTCCTTATTTTCGTCTTCCTCCTATAATTGCTTAGGATCCACTTGTACACCTTATCGATGACCTCAACATTCTAGTTGACATGCCAAAGAGAAGACTTGAATGACCCAACTCATAGGAGCCCTTAGTCAAAGATATTCATGGACATGTACTAAATATTCCTTTATGTGCCAACACAACATCTCTGAAACATGGTTTGAAGATCCATGGAAAAACCATTATATGTGGATTTCAATCTAACAATATTGTGATGAATACCCTGATAACCATGTATTCCAAATTTGGATGTCTAGATAAGGCAAGCAAATTATTTGATAAAATGGCTCAATGAGTTGTGGTCTCGTGGTCTACAATCATTGCTGCATATATACAAAATGGGCTTTTTCAAAAACCTTTAGAGATGTTTAAGCAAATATGAATGGAAGGTGCAAAGCCAAAATCAGCTACGTTTCCTAGCATCCTCCCAGCATCTACCAAAATGGATGTTTTGGAATAGGGTGTAGAAATCCATCAAAAATAACCAAAAGTGGAGTCTTGTCAAATGTTGTTGTTGTGACTACCCTACTAGACATGTATGCAACAATGTTGAAGCATGTGAGTTGTTTGACAAAATGCCTAAATGAAATGTGGTCTCATGGACTGCATTTTTTACCAGATATGCACAAAATGGGCTTGTTGACAAGGCCTTAGAGTTTTTAATTCAAATGCAATTGTCAAGTGTAAAGCCAAAATCAGAAACCTTTGCCAGTGTCCTCCCAACATGTGCTAAAATAAGCACTTTGGAACTCGGTATGGAGATCCATCAATAAATAATGGAGTGAATTGTTGTCAGATGTTGTAGTTTTAAATGTCTTGATAGAGGTGTATGGAAAATGTGGAAAAATACAGATGGCACACAAAGTGTTAGACAAAAGGCCTCATCCTGTCATGGTTTCATGGAATGCAATGATTGCATGATATGCACATAATGGGCATGTGAATAAATCCTTAGATATTTTTAAGCAAATACAATTAGCATGTGTAAATCTAGACTTATCAACCTTTTCCACTATCCTCCCAGCTTTTGTAAAACTTGGAGCTTTGGAAAAAGGTATGGGGATCCATCAAAAAATAATTGAAAGTGGGATCTTATCAAATGTAGTTACAAATTGCTTGCTAAACATGTATGCAAAATGTGTAAGCATACAAGAGGCACAACAATTGTTTGACAAAATGCCTCGACCAAATGTAATCTCATGGAATGCAATGATTGCAGGATATGGAATGCAATGATTGCAGGATATGCAATGCATGGTCATATCAAGGTTGCCCTCAAACTCTTTGAACTAATGAAGACCTCTAGAACCATTCTTGATCACATAATCCTTGTTTGTGTCTTATTTGCATGCAGACACGCAGGTCTATGGATGATGGCTGCAAATATTTCAATGGCATAAGTAAGTTTTATTGCATCATGCCTATAATGGATCATTATGTGTGCATGGTTGACCTCCTTCATTGTGTTGGTTATCCTGAGGAAACCCTTAACATTATATAATCAAAATTACATTTAAACCTAATGCAATTGAGTGGATGTCTTTGTTTGGCGTTTGTAGATCACATCAAAATATAGTGCTAGGAGAATTTATCGCAAGACATTCTTTTTGAATTGAATCCTACAACTAATGCACCTTATGTTCCTATATCAAACATGTATGTAGAAGTGGACAGGTGGGGTGGCCATCAAAAGGTAAGGAAGTCAATGGAATATAGAGGAATTAAAAATATACCTAGATGTAGTTGGCTTGGAGTCCATAAAATAGTAATTGCTCTTCGTGTACGAGATAGATCACAGCCAAAAATATGATATATATGGAAAGATACAAAAACTATCTTGGGAGATTAAAGTAATAGAGTATATTCCAAATGAAAATTTTGTATTCAATATGCAAAGGGGGGAGATAAGGAATTTATCTTTTGATCACTAAACAAGAGAATGCAAAAATTCAGCAAATCCTGAAAATTAGACCTAAGAATTTATTGTTTGGTAAAAATTCACTTTAATCTTTTTTTCTTTGAAAAGCAAAAGAGGTATGAAGAAACATGACAAGAGTCAAGAATAACAACTCTTGTCTGAATTTACTTTCTATTATATATGTATATTTAACCAAAAACCATGTCTACCTTACATATCATCAAGTGGGAAAAAAACAACAATTCGATCTTACATCTTAATTTGGCAAAACATTACACATATGATTCTTACATAAACTGACATTATATTAAAATATTATTGTTCAATTTAAGAGAACATAATAAGAATCAAATAAAAACTAATTAACAATCATCATTGTTGAGTGAAGAGCTATGATGTAGATGTAGACGAATTTTCATGTCTGCCTAAATTAGTACATCTTGTACCACTTGTCTTTACAAGCAAAAGCAAGATATTTATTGGTGGAGTACCAAGAAATGAACCTCTTATTTTTTCTATTCTCTCAACTATCTCCATAATATTTGGGCGTTGTTGAGGCAACTTACTTATGCAAACCAACACTACTTGTATAAGTTGAGTAAGGCATACCAATACCTTTAATATCTTTGATTCATTAGCATCACTAAGTAGGTTGTTATCCACCACTTTTTTGATTTTATTTGGAAAATCCATACCTACCCAATTTTGAAGATTGATTTTATGACCTTCTACAAAAATGTCATATGTTGGTTTCCTCTTTGTCAACAACTCTAAAAGTAGAATGCCATAGCTGTATACATCTTATTTTGTTGAAAGACTTCCACCCATTCCATACTCTGTAATACAATACAATGTTTATTGATTCTTAAGCCATTCTAAGTATTCATACAAAATAGAAAAATGAACTATTGATAATGTTTTTCCTAATAGTGCAAAATTTATACTTGGTGTAATGTAGCCAATGGATCATTTGAGAACATTTATAGAAGTCAATGAATCCATTGAATTTTGAAATATTAGTTTTGAAATGCCAATTTTTTCTATATGTGGAGTCATATCATCCCCTAATAGCACATTATTTGGTTTCAAGTCACAATGAATCACTTGCACAAAATAGTGATGATGCAGATATGCAACACCTTGTGCTATCTCCATTGCTATTTTTAATTGATCATTCAAATTTAATCTTCATTATTCTTCTCTCTGAGGATATAACCATTTCTCCGAACTTCAATTTGACATGAATGGAAGAACCAATGCCCTAAAATCAAGATTGGAACAAGCCAAAATGATTTTGATTACATTGTAGTGCCAAACCTTTTTTAATATATTGCATTCTCTGATAAAAATTTGGTGAGCATTCTCATCTTGAAAATTGAGAACTTTAACAACAATATATGTGCCATTGTTTAGAATCCCTCTATAGACAGATCCAAAACTACCAGCATCTAAGAGATTGATCTAAATAAACCCACCAGTTGCCTCTACAAGCTTTTCATATGAAATTCTTGTGGGCCCTACATTGAGGGAACTATTTTATGACTAGTACGTTTGCTTCTATAAAAACAGAGGACCAATAATAAATACATGATGAATATTGAAATGTCAATCACAACTGTTATCATTACCTTTTTGAAGACTGAAAGTTGTTTGTGTTTGGAATGACAGTTGAGCCGCACATTTATCCACGTGCCCAAAGCCTAGGATTTCCATAACTGCAAACTCATCAAGTGTTGCAAAAATGCCTCCCTTCGGAGCCTCCCTTGTTAACCTATTTGAATAAAGATTGATATGTTGAAGCATTTCATCTCTTTGAAAGCCATTGGGATTGCACCAGACAAATTATTACTAGAAAGATCAATGTTCTCAAGATATTTCAGATGAGTGATGTTGGTATTGGGTCGTCAAAGGAATTCCAAAAAAGATTCAAATATTACAGTGATGTGCAGCTTGACAGTGCAGCTAGAATTTCACCTAAAAAGTTGTTGGGAGACACATCTATATCTTGGACCATTACCATTTTTCTCAACTCTAAAATAGAACCTTGTAGAATGTTGTTGGAAATGTTGAATCAGAACTACTTATTTGAAAGACCCGCAACTTGTGGAGGTATGTTTCCTGTGAACTGGTTGTAAGACAAGTCTGCTGTTTCCAAATTTATTTATCTCCTGAAACTGGTAGGTTTTTTCCTTGACAATTGATTGTGATCGATAAGAACTCTTAGTTGAGGAAGATCCTCAGGAGTGTTTGGAATTTCCCTTGAAAGCATTTTTTCACTCAATGAGAGCAGCCCAAGCTTTTTTGCCTGACCGAAACATTTTGGAATTGTTCCTACAAATTGTTCTTATGCAAAAACAATCTTTCTAGGTCTGGAAGCTGATTGAGCATGGATGGAATGGTCCTGTTCAAAAGATTTTCAGATAAATTTATGAATGTCAAATTTGTCAGGTTACCAATTTCACTTGGTATGTTTCCCTCAATTTTATTATAGCTCAAGTTCAAATAGGATGATACCGTTGAGAACCAGATAATTGAAGAGGGAAAGATGCCACTGAAATAATTATTAGACAATACTATTTTTTCTAAATAGGAGCAATTAGTCAAGGCTTTTAGAATAAACAAATTGTTGCTTCCGATCACAAGATGATTTCCTCCTAAATCAAGCAATTGAATGTGGAGCAATTTACCAAACTCCAAGGGCACTGTGCCGCTCAGTTGGTTACTGCCTATATTAATCTCTAGAATGAGAGAACAATTAGAGAGGGAGCTTGGGATTTTTCCAGTGAGTTGGTTTCCCCATAAAATAATCCTACCAAACTCTGATAATTTACCAAACTACTAGGGAATGTGGTCGGTTAAGTTGTTGTCAGGGAATTTCAAAACTTGGAGTTTAGTAAGCCTACCCAATTCAACAGGAATACTACCATGGATTCTGTTTAGTCCCAAACCCAAACCAGTTGGAGTCTGCAGCTATGGGAAATCTTGGGCTTTGTGGCACATTGATAAATTTGTATGTAGATAAATTTTTAGCCTAGCTGTCATTCCAAACACAAACAACTTTCAGTATTCAAAAAGGTAATGATACCAATTGTGATTGACATTTCAATATTCATCATGTCTTTATTATTGGTACGCTATTCCTATAGAAGGAAACATACTAATCAGAAAACAATTTCCCTCAATGTAAAACCCCCAAGAATTTCATATGAAGAGTTTGTAGAGGGAACTAGTGGGTTTAGCCAGATCAATCTCTTAGGACTTAGTAGTTTTGGATCTGTAAAGGATTCTAAACAATGGCACAAATATTGTTGTTAAAGTTCTCAATTTTCAAGATGAGAATGCTCACCAAAGTTTTATCAGAGAATACAATATATTAAAAAAAGCCAGGAATTGCAATGTGATCAAAATCATTTCAGCTTGTTCCAACCTTGATTTTAGAGCATTGGTTCTTCCATTTATGTCAAATGGAAGTTTGAAAAAATGGATATATCCTCAAGGAGAAGAATAATGCAGATTAAATTTGAATGATTGATTAAAAATAACAATGGAGATGACACAAGGTATTGCATATCTGCATCATCACTGTTTTGTGCAAGTGATTCATTGTGACTTGAAACCTAATAATGTGCTATTAGGGGATGATATGAATCCATATATAGAAAAGTTTGGCATTTCCAAACTAATATTTATAATTTCAATGGATTCATTGACTTCTACAAATGCACTCAAATTATCCATTAGCTACATTGCACCAAGTATAGATTTTGCACTATCAGAAAAAACATTATTAATAGTTTATTTTTATATTTTTTGTGAATAATTAAAATGGCTTGAGAATCACTAAACATTGTATTGTATTATAAAGTATGGAATGGGTTGAAGTCTTTAAACAAAAGAAGATTTATACAACTATGGCATTCTACTTTTGGAGTTGTTGACAAGGAGGAAACCAACATATGACATTTTTGTAGAAGGTCAGCAAATCAATCTTCAAAAGTGGGTAGGTATGGATTTTCCAAATAAAATTAAATAAGTAGTGGATAATAGCCTCCTTAGTGACGCTAATGAATTGGAGATATCAAAGGTATTGGTATGCCTTACTCAATTTATACAAGTAGCGCTGGTTTGCACCAGTGAGTTGCCTCAACAATGCCCAAATATGATGGAGATAGTTGAGAGACTATAAAAAATAAGAGATGCATTTCTTGGTATTCCGTCGATAAATATCTTGCCTTTGCTTGTGAAGACAAGTTGTACAAGATATATTAATTTAGGGAGCCATGAAAATTGGTCTACATATACATCATAGCTCTTCACTTAAAATGTTGATTGTCTATTAGTTTTTCTTTGCTTCTTATTATTATTCTCTTATATGGAACAATAATATTTTAGTATACTGTGAGCTTATGTAAGGATAATATGTGTAATGTTTTGCCAAATTAGGGAGATGTAAGATCGAATTGTAATTTTTTTCCAACTTGATATGTAAGGTAGACATGGTTGTTGATTAAATATACATATATAATAGAAATTAAATACAAATAAGAGTTATTATTCTTGATTCTTGTCATGTTTCTTCATACTTATTTTATTTTACAGAGACAAAAAAAATTGGAATGAATTTTTACCAAATAGCAAATTCTTAGGTCCAATTTTTAGAGTTGGCTAAATGTTTACAGTCTCTTGTTTTGTAATCCAAGGATAAATTCCTTCTCTTCCCCCTCTACATATTGAATACAAAATTTTCATCTGGAATCTCCCAAGACAGGGTTTCCAACTTTTCATATATCTGGTGTTTTTGGGTGTGATTTGTCTCCTACACGAAAACCAATTACTATTTTATGGAATTCAAGCCAACTACATCCAGGTATCTTTTTAATCCCTCTATCTTCCATTGACTTCCTTATCTTTTGAGAGCAACCCCACTTGCCCACTTCTACATAAATGTTTGACAAAGAAACATAAGGTGCATCATTTGTAGGATTCAACTCAAAAAGAAAGTCTTGCCACAAATTCTCCTAGCACTATATTCTGATGTTATCTAAAAGTGCCAAGCAAAGACATCCACTCAATTGCGTGAGGTTTAGATGTAATTTTGATGATATAATGTTAGGGGTTTCCTCAAGTTAGGGGTTTCATTGTAGGCATGATGCAATAAAAGTCACTCATGCCATTAAAATATTTACAGCCATTATCCATAGACCTTCATGGTTGCATGCAAATAAAATAGAACCAAGGATTATGTGATCAGTATTGGTTCTACAGGTCTTTATTAGTTCAAAGAGTTTGAGGGCATCCTTGGAATGACCGTGCATTGCATATGTTGCAATCATTGCATTTCATGAGATTACATTTGGTCGAGGCATTTTGTCAAACAATTGTTGTGCCCCCTGTATACTTCAACATTTTGCATACATATCTAGTAAGGAATTTGTAACTACATTCGATAATATCCCACTTTCAATTAATTTTTTATGGATCTCCATACCCTATTCCAAAGTTCCAAGTTTTACACAAGCTAGGAGGATAGTGGCAAAGGTTGACGAGTCTGGGTTTACACATGCTAATTGCATTTGCTTAAAAATATCTATGGCTTTATTAACATGCCCATTATGTGCATACCCTGCAATCATTGTATCCTATGAAAGGCATTTTGTCTAACACTTTGTGTGCCATATGTATTCTTACACATTTTCCATACACGTCTATCAGGGCATTTGAAATTACAACATCTGCAACAATCCACTCTGTTATTTATTGATGGATCTCCATACTGAGTTCCAAAGTGCCTATTTTAGCAAATGCTAGGAGGATGCTGACAAAGTTTGTTGAGTTTGGTCTTACATCTGACAATTTCATTTGCTTTAAAAAATCTGAGGCGTTCTCAACAAGCCCATTTTGTGCATATCCGGTAAAAATTGGAGTCCATGAGACACATTTCGTTTAGGCATTTTTCCAAAAAAATCGCATGCTTCCACATTTTTGCATACATATCTAGGGATGTGCTTAACCAGCATGCACTACCAGCATAGTGCATGCGTCACCCCCATTAGGCCTACCACCGGTCAAAATTCGGAGAGCAGGTCCAACACAACACGCACCAACCCCCCCACAAAATAGAAACAGAAATGAAGTCCGTCAGGCTAGAGAGTTTCAAAATGTGAGCTTCCCACTAGAATAAATCCCACTTAAATATCCTCCCCCACCGCTGAGCCCTGAGCCCGTGGACTGTGGCGGGTATTCTTATTGTCCTGTTGGCGACACATGATGCTGTATATTTGAGTTGGGAGACATTTGCCTTATTTATGGATGTTGTGAGCTGGAGAACATCGTGTGTTGTACAGGCACCTTATATTGCTGGAGAAGGCTTGTGCCTCAAGGTAGTATTCTTCGAGTCTATGATTTAAATGTGTTTTGAAGCTATTTCTGAGATTTTCTTTTTCTTTTTGTTTACCGAGCTATGGAGATTTTCTGGGAATGGAGATGAAGAAATACAAATGTGCTTATTACAAGCGGCGATGGAAAAGAAATGGGGTCGAGGAAATGAAAGAGAAGTTTTTCCTCTCTAAATTGGCGATGGCATGCGGTTCAGTAAAATGTCAAAGCATTCAAACAGCTTCAGTGCAGAGTGCGGTTCATATATGGATTCATTCTGGTTGGACATGAAAATATTTGAAATGTTTTTATGATATTTTATTTTTATATATAAGGTTTCTTATAGACATATGTGAACTCAACTATCTGTGTTGTTGTGGAGGTTTTTAAGCTTTTGAAAAATTCCATGTTTTCTATTTTCTTAGACCATATCAGAATAATCCCATTTATAAAGGCCTCCTTAGGATTTTATGTTTTCTTAGATAACAAGGTCTGTTTTCAACCAGGTCCTGTGTTTTTTCTTTTCTTTCAACCTGGTCTTTATGGTGATGATGACGATGATGTTAATAATTATTAATATTTTTTCAACTAGGTCCTGCATCTTTTATTTTCTTTTCTTTTAACCTGGTCTTTATCATGATGATGATGTTTTTAATAATTTTTAATTTTTTTTTGAGATTGAATTGGTTTGAAGGATTCAACAATTTTTCTTGAAACTATATGACTATATTTACATAATAATGCATCAACAATAAAGTGTCATAATGGAAAGACTAAATGGATTTTTAAGCTAAGACAACCTATGGATGAGAGAACTCTCCTATTTAAACATTTTATAAAATGTTTATGTCAAAAAGAGTTTCATAAAGTAATGAAGATGAAAAATAAAAGAGACAACGTGCCAAAATAGTGTAATCTTATACCCATCTAAAGGAAAGGAAATGCAATTTTTTTTTATTTAGATAAACTTAATATAATTCATTACATAATCAGTTGTAAGAGGTAAAGAATTTAATACTGTATACAAATGAAATTATCCACATAGAAGTTACCTATACCATTGTTTATCCTTACGAAATTACCTTCTACACTTGGTCCTTTGTCAACCCAAGTGTCCTTTTTTTGGCAAAGCTTATATTCTTAAGCATTTTTTTGGCTTTGCATAAAATTTCAACTTACTTAGATTTGGATTCATGATTTCTTCAATCCTTTTTGACATGAGCCATTTTCTTCGAATACTGTCCTTGGGGATTGGCCTTTGTCACCTCTTTAATTCACTCATATTTGACATACTTTTCAATTGGAAATGATCTTTTTTATTTGGAAAGAAATAAATTCAAATATTTTTGCTAACACTATAATTGATAGACAGTTTACTACTTATAATAGAGCTATGGTGATTTTAAATGTGTTTATGTAGATTCAAGTGTGGGACAAAGAGTGGTTATATAGGTTGCCCACTTCTAGACATTTTTTTATCATTGGGACAATGCTCCTTATATTACTGCTTTGGTGCCTCCATCAATGACACCAAATAAATAAATTTGCAGGGACCATAGTTGCTCTTATCGAGCTTCTTACAGTCTTACAAGATGGTTGCATCAAGAAAATCTTTTGTCTCCTTTAGCTCAACATAGTGGATGGCATGGATGGCCTCTACCACCTTGCTATGAAAAATTACCACAATTGGATCTAATAATTTCTACTCAAATGGAACAAGATAATCACGATGGCCAATAGAACAATGTCTAGGGCAACACAAAGGCTATTAATCACGAAAACAATGGTAATACTAGTTGTGATCTCATATCTAAAGATGATGGCCTTCTTGATATTGGGTGAGGTTCAAAATTAGATGTTCGGGATTCCCTTGCCATATGGTACTTTTATAATGTTGAATTGTCTTTGATGAGGATCATGTGGGCCTTGTTTTGATACTTTGATACTTTCTCATGTCACTTGACCTAGTATGTTGGGCTTGAGGGACATGATTCCATTCCATCCACCTTTATTGTAAATGGTCTGTAAATTATTTTTATATTTAAATATAACACTATTTCATTAAAAAAATAGATTCAGATTTTCAATTTTTCTTTCAATACAACTATACCAACCAAATATGGGATTGTCAATCAATTACAATACACTTCACAGAAATAAGAGGAAATGCAGTTGAAGAAACATATTTAAATTGGCTATGATCCTCTTTTCACTTGAAGATTTTAAAAGGTCTATCTATGAAATGCTTCTATTTTATACCACGGTAAAAATATGGCTATAATGAAATCAATGTATCTTCAATGGGAAAGATGTGGGAAACATATGCCTTCCCATCTTTTATAAACAATCTCATAACAATTATCGAAGAAACATTACTTCATATTTTAAAATATAATGAGTTGAACATCATAGAGGATGAAAAGAAGATTCTTAAAGAATGATTTTCTCAACTTTATTTTGAAATGATGTAAAATACCCATAATTATAGTACTATTTCTATATCTCCTCCCTATATTTAGGGAATTCCAAACAAAAATTTCTTACACAACAATGGAGCTTCTCAAGCTAATCTAGGGATGGCTGGAATAAGTGACATCTTTTAAAAGAATTGATTTTAATTTATGGATTATCTTGTGTTCCTTTGTCATATAACTTAAAGGAAGCTACTGCCATTCTCTATTGGCATGTTTATAGCTCTACATTTAAATTTAGTAGTCTTATTATTATAGATTCTAAATTGTCTCATCATAAAATTATGGTACCATCAAAAGATAAGTTGAAGACTAGTTCCATTGATTTCATTCTAACAAGGATTAAAAATCTCGTTACCTCCTCATCATACATATGATTTTATCCTGTCTAATTTGAACTTCAATTTAATGGAGAATTATATTAGTAATTACATTATTAATTTAAATCTTTCTAATTTATAGATTGAGTAAAAAATAATGGATTTTCATTAAAATCATATGAGATCGTAGGTAATACTATTCTAAAATTCAAGAGAGGCCATCCCTTTACTAAACGATGAATTATGAATGTGTATTACTCGGTTTCAAGGAAATACAATATATTATTTATTTTATGAATGTTCATGTAATGTATTTTAGTAGTACTGGCACCTAACATAAAAATACATGTTGCAATAGAAAACATGTCGTAGATATAAGATGATGTATTGAGAACTAATCTGATAATATAAGAATAATTGGGTTTTTTTGTTACTTTCCTAGTTAGGTTATACTATTAAATTATTCATCTCTTGAGAAGTTTTATAATCGTGATACTTTATAATTAATAATTACTGTTTTTATTTAAAAAAATAAAACTATAATTTTATCTCGAGGCAACTAGTTTATATTATTTTTACAACTAAAAAATAAATAAAATTAATTCCTAATGTTAATTATTTATATTATAATAAATATAATTCTTAATTTATATTATTTTAATTTAGATTGATTAAGAAATTTTGGGTATGAGGAAAAAGCGTTTTGAGAAAATTGAGATTCAAAAACAACAAACATATTTTCCCCAAAAGTAATTAAAGTAATTATAAAATAAAAATTTAAAGTAAATCCTCAATTTATTTGTAACAATTTATCACTAAACATTATAACAATTAATGTAACCTCCTCTACTATATTCATAGTAATTAATACAATTTCACATGTAAATCTAACATGAATATATGCATGTTCCTAGTAATTCATACAATTTGAATTATCTTTATCTAACATTATATATTGAGTGTCATTTTTACAATTTAAATTGTTCTATTTAATATAAGATCCATATAATAATTGATGTTTAAGAATTATGCATATCTTATAGGAGTAATTAGTACTTCATGAAAAACAAATTGTTTATAGACACTTGATTTTGATATGGGGTAGTGTTTAACCATATTTTTGATAAAATAATAAGTATTGTTGTGCTAAAGACGTAAAATTAGATAGATATCATAATGTTAAAGATGTACAATAATTAACAACTCTGATTTTGACAATTGTTAAATATAGAAAACTATTATTTTTGAAAAATATTAAAAATAAATATGCTTGTTGTGGTGTGGAGCTAAAAGCTTCAACTGCTTGCAGACACTAGAAGGAAGGATGCTGAAGAACCAGAGCCACCGACGTCGGCAGTATGACCGACGTCGGTTACAGGGAGTGGAGAAGGAGACCGGCGATGGCAGGGAGTCGGCCGACGTCGGCAGCACCAGACCAGCAGAGACCGGCGTCAGTCGCCTGTGCGGTCCAGAACTGTTCGTTGCACGAACAGTTAGTTGAACCGAGTGTTTGCATGCTAAGGGGCTAATTTAAGTCGCGGGCTGTGTGTCTAATTTTAGTAGTTAGTGTTCTATTTTTGTAAGCATGGGATCTTATTTATAGACCCATAAGGCATGTATTGTAATTATTCTAAGGCAAGTAAAAGCATTGAAGCTAGCAAGGTCAAGGAGATCTACAGGTGTAAGGTCAAGGAGATCCGCTGAAGCATTCAAGGAGGGATAGCAACTCAGGTTTTAGAGTTGTGTTGAGCAAGAGAGAGAGGGAAGAAGGTCTTGAGGTGTGGCAAGCCTTTGAGGTGGAGGAAGAAGTGGCATCTTCCTTATTGTATTTTCTTCTAGTAGTATTTAATACAAGAGTGTGTATTGTCTCTCAAATTCTTTGTTGTCTCAAGTTTCTAGCTTCTTTATCATTCTGGTATAATTTCGTGTTTAATTGCATATAAGAAAGTAATCAATTGTGCTCTAATTGGTAGAGCTACAGATCCCTTGACAATGCTTAGCTCAAACACATTCTTGTTGACTGTTTTAGATATTTGACAGTGAAAATCAGTAAAAGACTTGAATATGCGTACTAAAGATCAGGAACAAAATCTAAAATTACCTTTGGATAAGTCTGTTGTAAGTGGATGGTAGCACAAGCTGCTTGTGTCCATTGACCACAGACTTGTCTTAGTTGATTGTGATCACTTACAAGTAAACACAAAAAGAATCAGAACCTTGATAGTGGTAGACCAAAGAAAATCATTGGATATTTCTAGACAGGGCCACTGTAAGTGGACAATAGTGCAGGCCACTCAAGTCCATGGGTACTGTGAAAAAAATATGATTGTTTCACTACATGCACTTATCTTATTTAAAGTTGTTGACACACTTTGAGATTCAAATTATCGTGTGGAACACCCGCAATATAAAACCCTAGTTTCTTGTACGAAAACCAAATTGATATCAAATGGCAGGGGTGTCAAGTGAAAGGCGTTAAGTTGGACTAACCTTTGTCAATCCTTGTTGAATGACCAAGCGCTACAATATATTGCCAATTCTCCGAATAGGGCTCAAAATCAAATCTAGTTCTCTCACATGTATGTGTGAAATTATGAATACAAGTCTAAATGCTCTTTGTCCTAAATTCGTTAGAGTAGCCTTATATTTTTATAGGTTTTGATTTTGAATATGGGGACCCATTGGAATGCAAAATTTGGCCCAAGATAAGACCCAATAGATAAAAATAAGAATTAAATGAAATGCGACTCAAAAGTGAGTCCACAAGTTCTCATAGACAAGTCCATTCTTTGCAGAGAGAACCACAAGACCATTCATGTCTGTTCACAGTAGACTTTTCCAAAAGGATAAAAAACTAAGATTAGGGATTCTCAAGAGAAAATGGAAAGATGACTATCAAATGGGAGTAATTCACAAACCGGAATAGATAAGACTTAAGTAAAATGCACCAATAGATACCTTATTTTCCATCAATAGTCTATATGTACACAACTACAATAAATGAGACATAATATGGGCATGTACCAAATTTGGGTGTCTACATCACCTTTTGTCCCCCCCGTTCTATCCCCCCTACCATTGCCCCTTGATTTTTAATCTGGAAATGAAATTGTTAGTGTAAAGGAAAGAATGAAACCTAAGTGTGGAGACACAATTTATCTTGTGACTTGGAATTTTGATTATGTAGGATACATCATTTCAGAACATGTATGCATTTTGTATTTATGTTTTCTATGGATAATGCTCATGTTGTGCCAGTTGGAGAAATGATGCTTTCATTGTTGGTCATTTCCTAGATAAGGAAATGAACATTCTCTCGAGCAATAATGGGAAATTAATATGTCATTAGGTGTCACCATACCCATGACCATATTAACTCAAGTAACCAATCTAGCTCTAACCCTATATCTTGAGACAAGAGGTTGGAGAAACCATGCCCCTTTGTTGAAGCACTTAGATAAAGTAGGTTCTTATGTTGAATCATTGACGAATTGAGAGTGATCAAGTCTTAATTTTGAATAACTAATCAATCTTATGAGTTGTATAAATGTATATTCAACTCACACGAATGAGGAATAGTACCCAATATACTAATCCCAAAAAGGTGGACCCACAATGGGTTCACTAGATGTGATTCTAAAGTCATTGACTGTTACTAGACTCAAATGTAAATCATCCAAAATAGATGATGGAACTAGAAAATAGGTTAGTTGGAAGTAATGCCAAGGTTATTGAATGTCACTAGACTCTAACATACATTACCCATAATAGATTAAATCACACCACTACAAATAGAACGAGACTATATTTGCATTATTGAAAGAGAATGAAGAATATTCATGCCCCTGTAATGACCACATTGCTCATATATTTGAATTGAAATGAATATTTTTCCTTTGAAAATGTAACTTTGTGTAATGATCAACCCCAATTTTAGAACCAATTTTTTTCTGAAACCCAAAAATATTTCTGACTTCTAGTGAGTAGGCATTTCATCAAACACTTTGTATAGTGATTGTTTTCAATGTGTTCAAATGTGTTTTGGAATGGGATCATTCAAAATGCAATTTGAGACAATATTTTTTCAAATATAAAACCCACAATGCATAGAAATATCATGAAAATTTCAATAAACACTTGGCATGCATAGAAAAAAATTTAATACAACAATATGACCTCGAACTCCAGTAATGTATCGGTCTTCAATGTTATACATGATTATATTACAATAGTTTTGATATAATGCCCAAATGATGATGGTTTACAAGATAATAAGCTGATGTTATACAAGGTACTCTGTTGTAGCATAACACAAATGACTCTGTTGTGTCTTCATTTCCATTCCTATCATCAAGCGATGGGCTTCTAAAATGCCATGCCCCACCAAGAATCTCCCTTATGGGCTATGCTTAGATTATTACATCCATGTCTAGGCCTATTCACATTAGTAAACCCAATGTATTCCCTCTTTAGACCCCCACATGAGTCTTATACTCATTAGATATACTCCCAATCAGTAACCCCACCACCAAAGGAGACATCAATTCAAACTACCATCCAAAATGTGATACATGAGGAAGGTGCATTTAGTTTCAACACTCCCAAATAATCTCAAATATCTAATTTTTCCTTTATGGCACCACTCTAATCAACAAGTATCACACATTTAACAATATCTCATCAAATCCTCTCAAAACAAATATAATATTAGCATACTCTCATTATATTTGTTTCAGCTGGAATAAGAAAACTTTACCACCAAATCTTCTAACTGATAATCATTCAACAAATAAATTGTGGCACAAATTGTTCATCACATGCATAGATTTTGGATAACTCTATCGGCAAATCAATCTGCACAAACTATAAATCTAAATGAGTCACACAGTATTAACCAAGGAGGATTTTTCACCGCCATGGATAATCTTCTCCAAGTGGGTTTTCATTCTCAAGAAGGCTGAGATGAACCAAGCTCAATCTCATAGAACCACAAGGGTTTCACAAGAGGAAATAAAATAATCTCCATATCTCCAAATGAGCTCTCTAAATCTCTTTTTATATTTTTTCCTCGAACTTTTTAGAAGTTATATTTTAAATTCAGTTTTTAAATACTCCTTTTTGCTCCAAAAGACCCATTTATGAAATAGTAATATTGCTTTATGTGCAAGGTCCCCTTTTTAAGCATCCATGATTTAAAACTTTTGAATACCTTTCCAACGAGCTATTACACTAAGTTGCTTTTAGAAATATTTTATAAAATTAAAGAACCTTAATGAAATTATTAAATAAAGATAATTAATGCACCTGAGTTATAGAAACCATTGGAATCAAAATCTAACTATATTGAAATGATATGGATGATGAATAATGATAATTGGATTCGATCGAGTGACTTACTGTAAATAGACACTCTCTCCTATAAGTTTGGTGAACACACTAAAAGCTGGAATTCACTTCTGAAAGTGTCATATGGGTCTTCAAGACCAACTTATTTCACTGCCAAAAATAAACATCTCTACAGTACACAACGTGCATCTCCAAGAAACTTGGAGATCCCTTCATCAAACACCACGCTACTTCGGTCAAAACTCGAACTGAAAAAAATCTTTCAAATCAATATTACTAAAAAATGGGGACATTATAGTCCCCCTCCCCAGAATTGCTTTCCCTCAAGCAATTATCAACTTAACCAACATATCAACTCTGAATAAACAATGTAGCTCCAAGATCCCAAATTAATCTAGGAGGTCTGTATGATCTTCTTTTTAATGCACTATGCTATAACATTCCTAAAAATAACACCTCCATATCTCCCCTAGACATAAGTATAACGATTCTCTACATGAATATATTAAACTCTCCATCAAATTGTTTTATCCTTCCACATTTCTGTTGTGCCACTGATAAAATCTGCAAAGTTGATGCTAAATTTATTTCTTAACACTTTTGAAGCTTTTAATTTTTCACCCAAATAAGAATTAACATGGTTGTATAAATCATCCTCTATAGATGGAAGCGTACGCCATCCTTTTGCAACACTTGCGTGGCATAAAAAATGAATTTTATTGCAACTATTCAAGTCTAAAATCAACATCTCACAATCTAATTTTTAAAAAATCAGCGCCTGTCAATGTAACAACTGTTGCATAACTAAAATTTGTTAGACAAAACAAGAAAGGTAAGAATTCTATTGGTTGAAATTACCTCTTCCAAAGTCACAAATTGGAATATGTTCCAATTCTTGAGTAAGATTTCTCTCCAATCTACTTGCAAGAATGCAAATGGATTCATATGGGGGCTGATCTGCAACCAAACAGTAGAGTCAAAACTAAAAATTTGAACTTTTTCATTCCATGAAACATCTCTCTGGTCACCATAGCCTTCCAACATACTCCATTGATGACCTCTAACATGATTTCATAGAGATTAAACATTCCCACCAAGCTTATGTTGTGTAACTCTATTATTCATGTGTGCCTTATTAGAAGATCTTCTAATGCTACCAAAAACATTTTTTCCAAAATGAATACCACTCATGCAAACAAACCAAGTTTTATCAACCAAATAAACGTTCAAAGCATTGAGAGTTTTGAAACTACCATAAGTCAAGTCAGCATCTAATCTAAGAGGTGGATTGTCCCATGAGAGGAAACCATGTTTAGGCCCTTGTCTTACCAAATTCTTATGCAATACAAGATCCAAATTTTATTGTTTTGTTTCTATTTTGAAAATTCCAACAAGCTCAAAATCACCTCTTTGTAATATCCCACTATTATGAATGACGAAGTCTTCATGTTTCAGCATCTTCCATGTTGAAACTTCATTTTCTACCTCATGTTTGAGCTCCACATCAAGATTCAATATCTTAATGTTGTCATCACTTATGTCACCAAAATTAGGAAGCGCTTTAGTATTCAACTCAAAGAGTGGATTGTTAAAAGATAACTTTGCATCCCTCTCAAAAAGAGGATTATCAACAAACTAAAAATTACATCTACCTTTTTGCTCAAACCCATCTAAGTGATCCAAATCTACACATGCAACTTTTGAATTCTTTGGTAAGACCTCTAAATCAAAATTCTTTTGAAGAATATCAAGCTCATCAATTACTTGCTTGATTTCTTTATCTTTTTCTTCATTCTCTTGCTTCCTGAATTGCTCTGCAACATCAAAATGGTTTTGAACTTCCAATAATTCACCTTTGATTTAAGATCAAAGGTGAGCTCATCAACCTTATTCACCTTCCCTTGGTATACATACAAGGTCTTTTTTGCAAACTTAATAGCATGATCTCTCTCAGTAAGCAAACACAGGAAATTTTATTTCATTATTTCTAAAACACATTTAATAGTTTGTAGATTTGATAAAGTAGCTCCAACTTGAATACCCTTTTGTTTTTCTTCAACTTGAGTCCCACAAGAGATCTTTAATGAATTTGTGTGTGCTATCAAAAGAACTAAGGCTTGCACAACCTTTTTTTTCATTGACCAACAATTTTAATTCTCTAAGCCTTTGGCCAACATCATCTTCACACAGATTTTTTAATTTATCTTCAAGGGCATGTTTATTAAAATAAACTACCTCTCTAACATTCCCTTTGTATATTTTTTGATATGAAGGTAGGACAACACTATCCTCTTAGTAGAATCATCATTTGCTTTCCCTTCATTGCATTTAGGAGTCAAAACACCTGGATTTTAAGGTACTATGAATTTTTGATTTTGTTTTGAACAAATAGGCTCGTCAAGATCTTCATGAATAACTTATTTCTTCAACACGTCACTTTCAAATTGATTTGAATCAAAACTAAAACTAGCTCTTTCAAATTGAACTAAAAACTCAGCTCCTCTATCTAGAACACTCCTCTCAATGGAATCCTTTTGGAAGTCAATAAGATTCACATCTTGCATGGATGTTCCCGACTCAACTTCTAAATTATCATCATTAAAATGATGTATGTGCTCAGTGTTATATGTTGAGTTGAAAATTACAACATCTTCAAAATTAGTATGATCCAATTCTGAAACATTTGGTGAGGTATATAGACAACCTTCTGTCTTCAAAATATTCTCCTTGTATTGGATAAGTTCATGTCTTCATCTTTTTGTGTCTGGTCAACATTTGTTTATTTTAGCAAAATCCAAATCAACATACCCATTATTTGTATATGTATGTTCTTCTATGAAGTCATTTTCGTACTTTGTCATGCATGTCTCGTGAAGTAAGTCATCTTCTTATTCATAGGAGAGTTATTCAGTTCTTTTAACAATTGTAGAAATTTTACTATCTTCATGTTTACTTGTAGATACATAATATGATCCTCTTTATCTATCATGTCAACTGATAAGCATGGCTTCAATTTTTTCTCACATTGTTTGAAAAAATTGTTAACTAATTCATATGCAGCTAAATAAGTATCATGTTCTTTCCTCAAAATAGCCAATAACATAAATAATATTGGTTGGGAGATATCATCAATTTCATTCAAAATTAATGACATAATGATATGCATTGCTATAATAATATTCAATGTATAATTCTCACTTGTAGTAGCAAGGAAATGATGAAACATTTTAAGAATAAGATCCTCACAATAAATATCTATCACAAGAACACATGATATGATTTTTACATATGTTTATAAAATCATTACCCTCTTAGAAAAAGGACTAAAATCATTATCATCCAAGCCACTAAAAGTCTTCACAATCAACTTAAATACTTCATTATGCCATCATTGTACAGAATCTGATGAGAAAGCCTAACCACCTCATCTGGATGTCTCATAAGCTATGGCTTAACTAAATTTTTTACCGATGGAGTCATATCCATTTGTATCCTTGTTGATTTGAATGAACCCAACATGAATAAACAATTCCCAACTTCCTCCAAAATGCAAAGTAAGTCATCCTTTTACTAAGGCAACCATTTGAGTTTCTTGTCTTCACTTTAGAGTCTCTCACACAATCTATTTTATTCCTTTCTTTGCAAATTCTAATTCTAAAATCCTCCATTTCTATGGGGTCTATGCCTTTCCCTGAATTCTAAATAGTCACAAAATGACATTTTAGCCTAAAAATCTATCTTTAATGCTCTCCAATATCTCATTGTTTAAGCATGCATTTCTTGATCAGTGGGTTCATTATTCCTTTCTGGAGTGTTATCCCTTGGAATGAAGTTAGGCATGGAAGGTCTAGAGTTGACTGAACCACTGAAAGTCGACATATGAGCATCTCTATTGTTGACTGTATTGGATCCTTATGCCCCATTATTACCATTGTTCCCTCCATTACCATTATTTCCCATCATATGTGAAAACATCTGAGTAATTTATTGCGTGTTGAGATTGAGTCATCAACTATATCATTTGATGATGTGCCCTAGCAAGATCATTCATCATATTTTCTAGAGTGGATGGCTATATTCTTCCTTCACCCTTTTAAAAAAAAATCCCTCTTCTACCTATTCAATCTCTGGTTGAGTATTAAGGTTTGGATCTGATTTGTTTCTCCTCAAATAATAACAATGAGTACTACGTTGCATCACTCATACCCAATAGGCTAGTAAGATGCTCTGAGCTTAGATACCACTGTAATGACCAACCCCAATTTTAAAACCATTTTTTTCCCAAAATCTAGAAATATTTCTGACTTCTAGTGAGCAGGCATTTCATCAAACAATTTGTATAGTGATTGTTTTCAATGTGTTTCAATGTGTTTTGGAATGGGATCATTCAAAATGCAATTTGAGATAATATTTGTTCAAACAGAAAACCCACAATGCATAGAAATATCATGAACATTTCAACAAACACTTGGCATGCATAAAGAAACACTTAATACAACAATCTGACCTCAAACTCCAATAATGTATTGATCTTCAATGTTATATAGGCGTAGATTACAATAGCTATGATATAATTCCCAAATAATGATGATTTACAAGATAATAAGCTATTGTTATACAAAGCACTCTGTAGTAGCATAACATAAATGAATCTGATGTGTCTTCATTTCCATTCCTAGCATCAAGCGATGGGCTTCTAGAATGTCATGCCCCACCAAGAATCTCCCTTATGGGTTGCATTTAACTTATTACATCAACATATAGGGCTTGTTCACATCAATAAACCCAATGTATTACCTCTTCAAGCCCCCATGTGAGTCTTATACTCATTAGATATACTCCCAATCAACAACCCCAACACCAAAGGAGGCATCAATTCAAACTACCATCCAAAACGTGATACATGAGAAAGGTGTATTTAGTTTTAGCACTCCCAAATAATCTAAAATATCTAATTTTTCCCTTATAACACCACTCCAATCAGCAAGTATCACACATTTAACAATATCTAATCAAATCCTCTCAAAACAAATATAATATTGGAACAATCTCATTATATTTGTTTCAGCTGGAATTATAAAACTTTACCATCAAATCTTCTAACTCACAATCATTCAAAAAATAAATTATGGCACAAATCATTCAACACATGCATGTATTTTGGATAACTCTATCGGCAAATCAATTTGCACAAATTGTAACTCTAAATGAGTCACACAATATTAACCAGAGAAGATCTTTCACCACTATGGCTAATCTTCTCCAAGAGGGTTTTCGTCCTCAATAAGGCTAAGATTAACCAAGTTCAATCCCACAGAACCACAAGGGTTTCATATGAGAAAATAAAATAATTTGCATATCCCCAAATGAGCTCTCCAAATCTCCTTTTATACTTTTTCCTCGAACTTTCTAGATGTTATATTTTAAATTCACTTTTTAAATAATCCTTTTTGCTCCAAAAGATCCATTTGTGAAATAGTAATATTTTTTGATGTGCAAGGTTCCCTTTTTAAGCATCCATGATTTATAACTTTTGATCACCTTTACAATGAGCTATTACACTAAGTTACTTTTAGAAATATTTTATAAAATTAAGCAACCTTAGTGAAATTATTAAATAAAGCTTGTTAATTCATCTGAGTTCTGAAAACCACTGAAATAGTATCAAAATCATAATATGACTATATCAAAATGATATTGATAATGAATAATGATAATTGGAGCTGACCGAGTGACTTACTATAAATACATGCTCTCTCCAATAAATTTGGAGAACACAACGAAAGCTAGAATTCATTTATGAAAGTGTTATAAGGGTCCTCAAAACCAATTGAGCTCACTTCCAAAAATAAACATCTCTACAATACACAACCTGTATGCTCAAAGAAACTTGGAGATCCCCTCATCAAACACCAAGTTGCTTAGGTCAAAACTGGAACTGGACAAAAGTTTGCAAATTAGTATTACTAAAAAATGGGGACAATACACTTTGAACTTTGAAACATATGCATGAACAAGTATCCTATAAAATTGTGACTTCGAATTTTGATTAAGCATGAGCATGAATAAGTATCATGCCCCCTGAATCTTGTGCCAAGTGATATAGAATGCATGCACATATATGCTCAATTTTAACTATATTTTCAACTTGTAACTTTCATCTTGTAACTATTTTACATGTACATATACATACACATTCAAGTGTGTATGATTATGTATTTTGAGTATTTGAAACGTGAGTGCATCAATATTCTAGTATATGTCATGTGTTTGATTTCTAAATTACTTTAAATCTTTGAAAACCTATACTCTATTATAAAATCTATTTTTTTGTTACTTTGAACCTTTGAAACCTTGTACTCTATTATATAATTTGATTTTTGCATTTTTTTGATCTAATTGAGTGCACTTGCATGGCATGTACCCCTAGTATGTGTAATCTATTACAAGATCCCTATCAAAAATCTATAAAGTGTGGCCGATTTGAACATTTTTTAATCCTATACAGTGTGCCAAAATGTATTCTATTTTAGTTTTTTTTTTTTAATAAGCTTGTGTGCAAATTCGAATTCTAAAATCCTCCATCTCTATGGGGTCTATGCCTTTGCCAGAATTCTAAATAGTCACAGAATGACATTTTAGCCCATAAATCTGCCTCTAATGCTCTCCAATATCTCATTGCTTGAGCATGCATTTCTTGATCAGTGGGTTCATAATTCCCTTCTGGAGTGTTATCCCTCGGAATGAAGTTAGGCATGGAAGGTCTATATTTGACTGAACCACTGAAAGTCCACATATGAGAAGCTCTAATGTTGACTGTATTGGATCCTTATGCCCCATTATTACCATTTTCCCCTGCTTTACCATTATTTTCCATCATTTGTGAAAACATCTGAGTAATTTTTTGTTACGATTGAGCCATCTATTGCTAAGATTGAGTCATCAATTGCATCATTTGATGATTCGCCCTAGAAAGTTCATTCATCATATTTTTCAGAGTGGATGGCTCTATTCTTCCTTCATCCATTTCAAAAAACTCTCTCTTCTGCCTATTCAATCTCTGGTTGAGTATTCAAGTTTGGATTTGATTTGTTTCTCCTCAAAAAATAATGATGAGTACTAGGTTGCATCACTCATACCTAATAGGCTGGCAAGATGCTCTGAGTTCAGATACCACTGTAATGACCAACCCCAATTTTAAAACAAATTTTTTTCCGAAATCTAGAAATATTTCTGACTTCTAGTGAGCAGGCATTTCATCCAACAATTTGTATAGTGATTGTTTTCAATGTGTTTCAATGTGTTTTAGAATGGGATCATTTAAAATGCAATTTGAGATAATATTTGTTCAAACAGAAAACCCATAATGCATAGAAATATCATGAACATTTCAACAAACACTTGGCATGCATAAATAAACACTTAATACAACAATCTAACCTCAAACTCCAATAATGTATTGATCTTCAATGTTATACAGGCTCAAATTATAATAGCTATGATATAATTCCCAAATGATGATGATTTACAAGATAATAAGCTATTGTTATACAAAACACTCTGTAGTAGCATAACACAAATGAATCTGATGTGTCTTCATTTCCATTCCTAGCATCAAGTGATGGGCTTCTAAAATGTCATGTCCTACCATCAATCTAAATTATGGGATGTGCTTAGCTTATTACAACAACATCTAGGCATGTTCACATCAGTAAACCCAATGTATTCCCTCTTTAGACCCCACATGAATCTTATACTCATTAGATATATTCCCAATCAGCAAGCTTGACACCAAATGAGGCATCAATTCAAACTACCATCCAAAACGTGATACATGAGGAAGGTGCATTTAATTTTAGCACTCCCAAATAATCTCAAATACCTATTTTTTCCCTTATAGCGCCACTCCAATCAGCAAGCATCACACATTTAACAATGTCTAATAAAATCCTCTCAAAACAAATATAATATTGGAACAATCTCATTATATTTGTTTCAGTTGGAATTAGAAAAATTTACCATCAAATCTTTTAACCGACAATCATTCAACAAATAAATTATGGCATAAATCGTTCAACACATGCATATATTTTGTATAACTCTATTGACAAATCAATTTGCACAAGCTGTAACTCTAAATGAGTCACACAATATTAACCAAGGATGATCTTTCACCACTATGGCTAATCTTCTCCAAGAGGGTTTTTGTCCTCAATAAGGCTAAGATTAACCAAGTTCAATCCCATAGAACCACAAGGGTTTCATATGAGGAAATAAAATAATTTGCATATCCCTAAATGAGCTCTCTAAATCTCCTTTTATACTTTTCTCTCGAAGTTATATTTTAAATTCACTTTTTAAATACTCATTTTTGCTCCAAAAGACCCTTTTATGAAATAGTTATATTTTTTTGATGTGCAAGGTCCCTTTTTTAAGCATCCATGATTTAAAACTTTTGATCACCTTTCCAATAAGCTATTACACTAAGTTACTTTTAGAAATATTTTATAAAATTAAGCAACCTTAGTGAAATTATTAAATAAATCTTGTTAATTCACCTCAGTTATGAAAACCATTTGAACAATATCAAAATCAGAATATGACTATACTAGAATGATATTGATGATGAATAATGATAATTGGAGCTGACCAAGTGACTTACTATAAATAGATGCTCTCTCCAATAAATTTGGAGAAAACAACGAAAGCTAGAATTCACTTCTAAAAGTGTTATAAGGGTCCTCAAAACCTACTGAGCTCACTTCCAAAAATAAACATCTCTACAATACACAACCTTCATGCTCGAAGAAACTTGGAGATCCCCTCATCAAACACCAAGTTGCTTCGGTCAAAACTAGAATTGGATAAAAGTTTGCAAATTAGTATTACTAAAAAATGGGGACAATATACTTTAAACTTTGAAACATGTGCATGAACAAGTATCATACCTTTTGAACTTTGAAATTGTGACTTTGAACTTTGAATAAGCATGAACATGAATAAGTATCATGCCTCCTGAATCTCATGCCAAGTGATATAGAATGCATGCACATATATGCTCAATTTTAACTATATTTTCAACTTGTAACTTTCATCTTGTAACTATTTTACATGTACATATACATACGTATTCAAGTATGTAAGATTATGTATTTTGAGTCTTTGAAAAGTGAGTGCATCAATATTCTAGTATATGTCATGTGTTTGATTTCTAAATTACTTTGAATCTTTGAAAACCTATATTCTATTATAAAATCTAGTTTTTTGTTACTTTGAATCTTTGAAACCTTGTACTCTAATATAGAATTTGATTTTTGCATTTTTTTTAATCTAATTGAGTGCACTTACATGGCATGTGCCCCTAGTATGTGTAATCTATTACAAGATCCCTATCACAAATCTATAAAGCATGGCCGATTTGAACATTTTGTAATCCTATATGGTGTGCCAAAATGTATTTTATTTTAGTTTTTTTTTTAATAAGCTTGTTGTATGCCCCATTTTTGATGCAAGGGATGTGAGTATTGAGTGTGTCGTGTCAAAATAATAAGGTGTATGGTTTTCCATACGTTTGAGTAAATTATAGTTTGTTCGATTAGATATCAAGCACATATGTTGAAATCTTTGTACACTTAAATTAAATGTGCTTTACTATTTAATTTGATAAAATAGATCATTCTGAGGTGCACATGTTGATATTAGTACTTTTTGAATTTAGCATTTTCACTATTTAGATCCTTATTATATCAGATTGAATGAATGTGGTGTGTAATTAAAAATATTAGGTGGTTTTTGTAGCGATATGAAATCAACATTTCTTACTCTAATTAACCCTTAGAGTCTTGCATTGAGTTTGTGGTATGATTGAGTGAAAATAATATAATCAAAATTTGGTTTCTAAGAGATTGTTGAACGTGTCAAAGAATTTGGAGTGAATCATATATTGGTCTATACTTTAAAATTTAATTTATACTTTACCTTACTCTCATTCATATTTTTTTGTGAAGAAGGACCCACTTTTCTTTTATTTTACTAATCCTTTGAAGTAATAAGTATACGTATGAAGTTTCACAAGTGTTTGGATTGATAAATATATTAAATTAATTTTCCTGACAACCTAAAAGAGTCAACAAACTACATAAGTCTAGGAGAGGTTCCTCAAATTTGATCATAACCCATAGGTCATTCAAGTTATTCCCACAATGAAAGATTGACTAAATCAATAAATCATTCCTTAGTTCACAACCAGTTGTGCCCTAAAACGAGAGGTGTTTTCTATGTGTGTCAAAACATGCATAAATTTTTTTTAGACTACTAGTTATAGGAAGGAATTCCATTCCACTTTAGATAGTAGAATGACAAAATATGATTTGAGAGGTGAACTATAGGAAAGATTTAAGTCTCTTTAGGGTGGAAAATACAATGGCAGTGCTATGTAAATACTTCTATTGGCCAAAGCTTCATCATGATGTCATCACCTATATATTAGATCTTACACAACATGTCTGATAAATGAAACATACATAAAAAAGAAATGCCTATGCACTCCTCTGTCAATTCTTGATTGACCTTGAGTCGGTCTCCATGGATTGCATGTTAGTGTTGCCCATGACTAGGTGTGGTCATGATTCTGTCTTTCTTGTGGTTGATAGGTTTTCAAAGATGGCAATGTTGGTACCCTATAAAAAAGGGATCATATTTGAATACATTGTGAGTCTATAATATGAGCATGTGTGGGTCCAGTTTAGATTACATAGACCATTGTGTTAGATAAGTAAAATAGGTTCATTAACACTTTTTGGTCTATATTATTGTCCATGATGGATACCAAGCTAACCAAGTACACTTATTTTCATCTACATAAAAATTGGACATAAAAAGTGGTTAACATTATGATGATGAATCTACTTCGGATGAATAACACAAAACATTCATGGACATGCATTGGTAGTTTACTATTCATCTAATATAGCTATACACGAGCCCTCCATGGCTTCACATGACAAAGTAATTTTAAAGTTTTTCTTGAGTTTCAGCCACTAGCCCCCATTAATGTGGAATTTCGTATTGAAATGGAGGAAGTATCTCATTATGCATGAATTAAATATGAAAAGGCCACCAAATATATTGAATGAATCTAAAAAATCCAAAATTAGGTGCATGAAATTCTACATAAATCTAGCCAGAAATACAAGCAATGCCATGACCAACATCGAGCCCCTCACCAAATCCATATTCATCATAAGATATGGCTATAATTTTAGAGAGAACATTTGAAAGGCCCAAACAAGAATCTAGGGCCTAATGTAGAACCTATGAGCTATAACCTTTTATACTCTTTACTTGGATTTACCTTCTTTGAATTTGGTCTTTCCTCTAACCTCTGATCTCTGATTTTCTTTTTTAGGTACTTGTCTTCTCTTTAAAATATCTTTTTTCTAATCTCTCTTCACTAGGTTCAATAGCCTTGTTTTATACATAGTATTATTTACTCTCTCTTAAAAACCATTATCCTCCTTAGCACTCTATCAACATCATCCTTTCATTTAATACTTTCCTTGTTTCATTCTTGATTCATGATGCATAGTCCAAACTTGACATTCTCCCATATAGACTCCTAGGCCTACCAACCCCATGTATGATATTTAAGACTTTTGACCTTTCAAAATGGCTTCCATATCCATACACATGCCCATTTTAGTTATTATATGCATACAATCATTCTATACTATATTCAAGATATAAATTTCAAACATACTTTCTTCCTTCATTCTTCACTAGCTCCTTGAGGCCTATCTACACCCTTCCTTGGTTAATTATCCCAAATCTCCAATAGAAATTTACAAATACCTCCACTCACCATGAATGGACTCTCATAAGCATATTAGACTAGACACAACTCACTTTGATCATTTATAGACTGTTCAACACCCTTAACTCACCTAATGCTTATATAAACCTACCTTTCTTTATATCCCTCAAAACATATAAATATCCTTAGTTGGAACACCCTATAACACTTAAAGAAAAAATAACCACACTTTTGAGTACACATTAATGTCATACAACTTCACAAATAATTTCATCATCCAACTTTCACTGCACACCTATTAACTGACCCTATCTTTGTTAAAACAGGTCTCCTTAGGCCTAATATGAACACACAGGTATGGAAACCATACTGTACAGTCTTACATCAATATAAAACCTATTAAATCTTCTTAATCACATGAAAACATATTAGATCCCACAATTCTAACAATTTTGTATAGATAGAACACGAGATATATAGGTTTCCAATCTGAAACCCTAGTTTTTACTTTGTCAGGCCTGTGACAAGGCCAAGAGGCTATAAAAAGATAAATTTTGAGATTTATACACTTTCAAAATAAACCAAAGTCAGGTTAAAGTGTGACCCAACTTTCCTATTCTTCTCCCACCATTATTTACTCATGAACAATCAAGAAACACTTCCAACATGAGGATTCTCAGAATTTTGGTAACATACATGGACTTCGTGTAAATATCCTTGTACTCTTGCACCTCTAATGGTCATATAATCCTGTAAAAAGAAAAATATATTCATGAAAATATTCCTTATAATAGTTATACTCTAACACTTCATGACTACATCCACAATCATCTAGCATGCTCATTCACCTATCAATTGAGATTGAATTACACTTGACTGAGACTGTTAATGGTCTGTATAATTTAATCCAGAAGAATAAATTAAATCCTGACCTAAAAAATAATTCTTTGGGGCATATAATGATCAATAACAATAGTGAAGTGTTCATCCTCTCAACACCTCAACTCTCCAAATGAAACTCACAAACCCTCTTCATAAGCCTTCCTTTGTGACTGTGTAAAATAGAACACTCAAGTTGATACTCTTTAATACGAGTATAGATAAAAAATAGTCCACACCATTATTATAATAACAATAATGAAACTGATCATACATCATGAAAGACATGAGAATTCATAACACTCTCTCAATGCATCATTTTATTCATTTACCAAACATAAATATGTATAGAATTTTGAAAAGGAGACATAGGTTCCTGTACTTCTTGATCCTTTGACACACCACCTTTGTTATTTGAAATTATCCTATCCTAATATCACATACCTATACTTAATTCTACTCTATCACAACACATATTATGCATATATCATCTCTCAAGATTTAGTTCTCAACTTAATATTCACAAAACATGCAAGAATAACTTCTTTACAAGACCCTTGCCATGTAGGTGGCAATTAAAACATCAAGCCTCATGCATATGTTGTTATTGAACATGATTTGTACGTTGAGACACATTCCACCACCTTATTATGACATTCAAGGACCCATACAAACATTTAATAACCCATACATTTCTCAAACAATCCAAAATACCCTCTATAGCATAGTTACAATATTTGAATTTTCAAATCTTGGATTTTAGAGGGGAACTCCAAAATACATATCACACTCATTTAAAAAAACTTTTAATGACTCAAACACACACATGAGGACTATATTAGACATCTAACACCAACTCAAGACCAAAATGTTCAAAATGAACTATTAAATACATTGATATGTTTAATGACTTGGGGATGCTTTGCATCGAATTCCCCTAGAAAGAAAAGGATTTGAGCTCATGCTCAAATGAAATGTTGTATTCTTTATTTCTAGTCTTCCAATTATTGCTTCTTTTATCTTCTTCCTCTAATATATTTCTACTATGTTTCCACTACTCTTTATCTTGCCTTTGTAGCACATTCACATGTTCTTGTTTGCCTCTATCAAAGACAGCTCTGCTTTCTTTCTTCCATTGCTTAAGTGTATCAATTGCCACTTGATGTGCATTCATATTCTAATATATTTCTTTTTCATATGTGAATTTTATGCCCCAAAACCTTGTTGCACCACTTGGACTCTTATCTTTCCATTCCTTCATCTTCATGCTTATAGCAAAAACAATGAGAATTTCTTGTCTTTTGTACTCCAACATGAAGATCTCCACTGCTGCAACTTGTATTTCCTCTATTTGAGCTCCCTAAAGAGCTTCCTTATTCATGTACTTCCTCACCTGCAAGATAAAAACTCCACATACAAATCAAATAAAATTAAAACATGTAAAAGTTTGAAATTATTGAGTCCCACTAGGTACTTCCTTCATCCACTCCTCTCCTTTCATCTTACAATTTGATTTGCTCACTGTTTCATCTTCTTCATGCTCTACCTCAAATATCTCCTCTTCATTATTCATCACATCATTATTCAAATCCTACTCCAATGATGCTAATTATTCCTCCAATTATTCTACACTCGAATCTATAAACATACAATCAAAATTTAGAGCCTCTTCATTCAATTGTTCTTCTCTTTTTAAGCCTTCAATGAGGCCCATAACCTAATCTACCTTGTCCTCTTCATATTCTCTATCATCTGTATGGTTGCTATTGATTTCTTCTTCCTAGTTCAAGTTCTTTTCATTATTATCAAGGTGTTGATACCTTCATCCTCTTGCATACTTGCTTGATACTGCATATTTCTCTCTTGAGTTGCTTACAAAGCAACTTCCTCTTCTCTTTCTCTTCCCTCATAACTTTATGTTTTATCTTTTTATTGGTAGCTATATAGGCCACTTTATTCTCTTTGACTTCTTCATGAATCATCTATACCATGGGTTCTCTTCCTCTTGTACTTGCTCTAACATGAGAATTACCTCTTCTATCTTCTCTAGATTCTCCTCATCTTTCACTTCTTCTATATCTTTATCTTTCCTTTTGGTGTCTTCTTTCGCCATCCTCTCTTTGTGTTACTTTGTATCAACCATGCCCTATTTATTCTTTTCCATCTTCCTCTTATCTATCTCTTAATCTTTAGGCCTCACTTGGACCTCTATTCTAGACACATTTTATCTACTTGCTTCTTATGACCTCACTTGGGTCTCTTCCTCTCTCATGACCTCACTTGGGCCTTCTTTCCTCTCTAGTCCTTTGCCTGGGACTCTTATTTCTTCATCTAGTCTCTCCTTGAGCTTACACTTAAGATTAATAATTTCTTCAAATCCTTAATGGCTTCAGGGCTACTAACACAACTGGGTTTTCTTGCTTTGCTTCTTTCTCATTATCTCATCTAGGCTTCGTTCTTTGTTTACCTAGTTTCAAGTCCTTCACTTTGGAATTATATGGAAACTTATTATTATTTGAAAAACCTCAATGTTATACCTTCACTTATTCTTAGTTTACAAAAACTCTTCATCTTCAAACATTCTTTATATAACATAAACATAAATAAAAGACAAATTGTCAAACATGTACCTTTCTTGTCTTCAAGATTGTCTATGACAGCGTGTTGTGAACGAGTCTCAGACATCCATCAGGAGGTCAGAAAGGGTAAGTAATCCTCCAATTAGATATTCTCCTTCTTTATACTATTTATTGCTAACTGATGGTGGAGAACCAGAGAGTTTTGAAGAATCAATACATGTGGAGTCCAAGAGTCAGTGGGAGCGTGGCATGGTTGAGGAGATGGAGTCCTTAAGAGAGAACCAAACATGAGATTTGGTTGAGTTGCCAGCTGGTAAGAGAACACTGAAGAATAGATGGACTTACAGGTTGAAAGAATGTGAGAATGGACAGATGAGATATAAGGCCAGATTGGTAGTGAAAGGATTTGCACAAAAGTCAGGTATTGATTTTGGTGAGATTTTTTCTCTTGTTGTTAAGATGACTTCTATACGGATTGTACTGTCTTTGGTTGTTGTTGAGGATTTGCATCTTGAGCAGCTAGATGTTAAGACAACGTTTCTTCATGGAGATTTGGATGAGAAAATTTATATGGAACAACCGGAAGGATTTGAGGTCAAGGGTAAGGAGAAGTTAGTGTGCAGATTGAAGAAAAGCTTGTATGGCCTCAAGCAAGCTCCTAGACAGTGGTATTTGAAATTTGACAGGTTTATGACTGAGCATGGCTACAGTAGGTGTCAATCTGACCATTGTGTATATTTTAAGAGATTGGATAATGGTAGATATATTATTTTATTGTTGTATGTAGATGATATGCTGGTTGCAGGATCACACATGCAGGATATCTCTGAGCTTAAGGTGAAATTAGCTCAAACTTTTGCTATGAAGGATTTGGGAACAACAAAGAAAATCCTTGGCATGAGCATTAAAAGAGACAGGAAAAATCACAGGTTGATATTGTCTCAAGAGGATTATGTGGACAAGGTGTTGAAACGGTTCAATATGCAGGATGCTAAACCGGTAAGCACACCTTTGGCTGGACATTTTAAGTTGAGTAAATAACAATGTCCTAATTCACATGATGAGGTAGAGTACATGAGTAAGGTTCCATATTCTTCTGCAGTAGGGAGTTTGATGTATGCAATGGTGTGTACTAGACCGGATATTGCCCAAGCAGTGGGAGTTGTAAGTATATGGCCAATCCAGGTAAGGAACATTGAAAAGCAGTTCAGTGGATCCTTAGATATCTAAGAGGAACCAGCAGTAGGCACTTGTGTTATGGAAGTTCAGATACTTCTCTACATGGTTATGTAGATTCAAATATGGCAGGTGATTTGGATGGCAGGAGGAGCACCACAGGTTATGTTTTCACTATAGGTGGAACGGCGGTTAGCTGGATATCTAAGTTGCAGAAGGTTGTTGCCTTGTCAACTACAGAAGCAGAGTATATTGCAGCCATAGAAGCTAGCAAAGAGATGATATGGATGACACGGTTCATGGAAGAGCTTGGAAGGGAGCATGGGAGTTGCAGATTGTATAGTGACAGTCAGAGTGCAATCTATTTGGCTAAGAACTCAGCCTTTCATTCAAGAACCAAGCACATACAACTAAGGTACCACTTCATACGACAGGTATTGGAAGATGGTGATTTGAAGCTGGAAAAGATCCATACAGATAGGAATCCTGCTGATATGTTAACCAAGCCGGTTACAAAGGAGAAGTTGAATCTTCATTCAACTTCTGTTGGTCTTAATAATTGAGTTGAAGATGGAGGAGCTAGAAGATGTTGCTGTACAGGTACTGGTGCAGTTGTTTATCTCCAAGTGGGAGATTGTTAAGGTGTGGAGCCTAAAAGCTTCACATATGAGCGCATTACCAAAGTTGCAAGTTTACATAGTCACCGGCGTCGGTCAAGAGCGACCGATGTCGGTTCGGTGCAGTTGAAGAGACGCCAGCGTCGGCAGAGGATCGGCCGACATCGGTCACAGGCAAGCAGGCAGGAACCGGCGTCGATTACCTGTGCGTCCAAAATGCTATTTTTGAGGACAGAACCAAGTGTTTACATGATGAGTTTAAGTCTTAGTCTTAAGGTCGCGTTTTTATTATTAGTAAGATTATTTTTAGAGCCCTTGTTCAAGAGGCTTAACTGTTGGTTGTAAGTGCATGCTCAAGTCTCCTAATTCTATATGTAGAATTAGATCTTCTTAGCTTAGTGTGTTTATTGTAGTTATTCATTGTATGTGAATGTTGAAGAATAGTACATAGTTGTATCAATCCAGGTTGTTGGAGTTGATTGTACTTGAGAGAGAGAGCTCTTGAGGGATAGAGATCTAGAGAGAGATCTTGTGCATCTCAGAGAGGTGTGGAAGAAAGAAGTTTCTTCAATTGTATTTCTTTTGTAAAGAGTTTTAATACAAGTTTTCAGGGTGGTTTCTTGTATTTTTTGTTCTTTGCTATTATCTGATTCTAGTTACTTATTTATCTGATTTAATTTCGCGATTTATTACTTTAATAAGTGTAATCATATTGTTGGTTGATCCCCAACATTATACAAATTGATGTAGACTCTATGGGCTAAAACCTTTAATACTCTTTACTTGGATTTTAATTCTCTGAATTTGGTCTTTCCTCTTACTTGTGATCTCTGATTTTCTTTTTCTGGTACTTGTCTTCTCTTTAAACTCTCTTTTTCTAATCCCTCTCCAAACTAGGTTCAATAGCCTTATTTTATACATATACTTATTTAATCTCTCTTAAAAACCATTATCCTCTACATTCTATCAACATCATTCTTTCATTTAAGACTTTCCTTATTTCATTCTTGATTCATGTTGCATAGTCCAAACTTGACATTCTCCCATATATGCTCCTGATTAGGCTCTGATACCAACTTGATCCGTAAACACCACTGAAAAACTCAAAGTGAAGTTTTAAACGTACGGATTCTGAATTTCTCAAAATAAACAAATTCTCGAAAATACTCAAAAGAACTTGCAAATTGTTTGACAAAGTATTCTGGATTATCGAATTGGATTAGAATTGTCAAAAAGACTGATATCTTCCATTCACCAATAAAACCGAATTTTGTTTTAAAAATTAAATGTCGTAAATTGTCAATTTTTCAAATATTGCATGAGCTCTTGATTAATTATAAATCAGAATACTTGAAAATAAAACATGCAATCATGACAAATTACCACATGAAATTGATAACGGAGTTCGGCATTGATTGCCTACGTCTCTGGGTCCGCCCAATAGTGAGGACCATTTCTATTAAATTTGTGCAACAAATGGCTTACAAATTCTTGAAACGCTACACAACTTCCCTCAAGCCTGATCTCTGTCCAAGAATTCCACCTTCGCTGATAAACTCAAGCTCGGTCACACAGAATCCTTCCTCAGTTTTCAATCCCCTTCCGAAATTACTTTGGTCCTTCATTCAATCTATTGGTATATCTAAATAATAATAATAACATTCTCTTTTTAATTACAAAACATAATTAAAAAGGCTTACTTACTGTGTACAAGGTCGGATATTGGAGAAAATTCTATTTGGTAGCTATTTCCAAGATTCCATCTAGCTCTCGGCCTCTTAAAAATAAAACACAGTTAAAAATCCGTGTCAATACAAGTAAAAATTACTCCCTTTTATAGCATTTCAACCACTGTGGTTGAATCGGTCAAGACCTTAACCTTTTAGGCACCTGGTCTCAAGTTTCAAACTCTTCTCCTCCATTCTAGGCGCCTAGGGAAGTGGACAAGGGCGTCCTTCCTCCATAAGCGCACTTTGACCAAGGAATTAGTCCCGCATTTGCTGGGAGTGGTTGTTTTAATGCTTTAAATAGAAAGTTTGTTGAAGTTTTCAAATGAGAAAGATTTGGGCGCCAACTTTGGACGCCACCTAGCCTATTCAAACACCTAAGAATGATGGATGCGCTTAATGTTTTGTGGCGCGGAGGTTTGGCGCCTATTTTGATTTGAAAATGTCAAATATCATGTGCATCAAATAAAACACCTAACAATTTTTTTTGCCTCCTAATTATTTTCCATGTGTCAAATGGAGATTGGTCCACTTGGCATTTCTTAACTGTGCCACGTCACTTTTGACACCCCTGTCACATGATTTCTTCAACTAGCTATATCTTGAGCATTTGGGCTCCGTTTTTCGAACCGTGAAAAGTGCTAGAAAGCTCTCGACGAATACTACAATGTGAAAATAATTTGAACTGAATTTGAAGACTTTGAAAAATAGAATGCTACATGGATCCACCTGAATCATTTCTCCCCATTGGGAACTTTTGGACCTCTGAAAGTTGAAATTAATTGGTAATGAGGTGAGGGTATTTTTCCCTCACCTTTTCAACTTCCATCCATCTGGCCTTGCTTGGGTGCATCCCTTTGAAAGCAACACAAAGATATTCAACATTACCTCTTCGCGAAGTTCACATATTCCTGTCAAGTATAGTATCTTCCTGTAATTTTGTTAGATATTTAGGAGAAAAATCATTAACGGAAGGAATGGATACACTTTCATCATAATCAATGATCATTAGAGGCTCATACAATTTCAAATTTTTTACATTTACAACTGAATAAATCTGCATGTAAGATATGGAAAATTTGAAATTGTATGAGCCTCCAATGATCATTGATCATGATGAAAGTGTATCCATTCCTTTCGTTGACGATTTTTCTCTTGAATATCTAATAGAATTGCAGGAAGATACTATACTTGACAGGAATATGTGAACTTCGCAAAGAGGTAATGTTGAATATCTTTGTGTTGGTCTCAAAGGGATGCACCCAAGCAAGGCCAGATGGATGGAAGTCGAAAAGGTGAGGGAAAAATACCCTCACCTCATTACCAATTAATTTCAACTTTTGGAGGTCCAAAAGTTCTCAGTGGGGAGGAATGATTCAAGTGGATCCATGTATCGTTCTATTTTTCAAAGTCTTCAATCCCTTCTGAATGTGATTTAAATTGGAGAAAAAAAGTTTCTCTATTCTGATAAAAATGATAGCATACAATAGAGCTCGTCGAGAGCTTTCTAGCGCTTTTCAAGGTTCAAAAAATGAAGTCTGGATGCTCAATATATGATCATTTGAAGATTTGTCAAAAAAAATCACTTGCGACATTTGGCACGTGATTAAAAAACGTATCAACATTTGGACCTATCATAGGTCGACACGTGGCACAGTTGAGGAATGCCAAGTGGACCAATCTCCATTTAACACATGGCAAATAAATAGGGGGCATAAAAATTTGTTAAGTGTTTTATTTTTGCACACGATATTTGACATTTTGAAATGTTTAAAGGCGTCAAACCTCCATGCCACAAAACATTAAGTGCATCTCTCATTCCTAGGCGTTTGAATAGGCTAGGTGGCGTCCAAAGTTGGCACCCAAATCTTTTTCATTTGAAAACTTCAATAATCATTCTATTTAAAGCATTAAAACAACCACTCCCAACAAATGTGGGACTAATTCCTTGGTCAAAGTGCACTTATGGAGGAAGGACTCCCTATCCCACTTCCCTAGGCGCCTAGAATGGAGGAGGAGAGTTTGAAACTTGAGACCTGATGCCTAAAAGGATAAGGTCTTGACCGCTTCAGTGACGGTGGTTGAAATGCTATAAAAGGAAGTAATTTTTACTTTTACTGACACGAAAATCTGACTGTGTTTTATTTTTAAGAGGCCCAGAGCTAGATGGAAGCTTGGAGATAGCTACCAAATGGAATTTTTTTCAATATCCGACCTTGTACATAGTAAGTAAGTCTTTTTAATTATGTTTTGTAATTAAAAAGAGAATGTTATTATTATTATTTGGATATACCAATAGATTGAATGAAGGACCAAAGCAATTTCGGAAGGGGATTGAAGACTGAGGAAGGATTTCGTGTGACCGAGCTTAACTTTATCATCGAAGGTGGAATTCTTGGATAGAGATCAGGGCTGAGGGAAGTTGTGTAGCGTTTCAAGAATTTGTAAGCCATTTGTTGCGCAAATTTAATAGAAACGGTCCTCACTATTGGGCAGACCCGGAGACGTAGGCAATCAATGCCGAACTCTGTTATCAATTTCATGTGGTAATTTGTCATGATTGCATATTTTATTTTTCAAGTAATCTGATTTTTAATTAATCAAGAACTCATGCAATATTTGAAAAATTGATAATTTATGACATTTAATTTTTAAAACAAAATCCGGTTTTATTGGTGATTGGAAGATATCAGTCTTTTTGACAATTCTAATCCAATTCGATAACCGAGAATACTTTGCCAAACAATTTGCAAGTTCTTTTGAGTATTTTTAAGAATTTGTTTATTTTAAGCAATTTAGAATCCGTACGTTTAAAAACTTCATTTTGAGTTTTTCAGTGGTGTTTACGGATCAAGTTGGTATCAGAGCAGTTGATCAACGGGATTTAACAATTGGTTGTTATTTTTGCTTCTATTTCGGCATCTGTTTTGATTTTTGTGATTCGATAGGTGCAATGGAAAAGTTATCAAACAGAGCCAAGCTTGATGAGCTTGAAGCATATAACCAACAGATCCAAGAAGAGAATGCTTTTCTGAGAGCAAGATTGTACTCCTTGGATGAGGAGATTGCCCAATTGAAAATGGAGTTACGAGCCAAAGACGAGCTCGTGAAAAAACTACAGAATGGTGGACAAGTGAAGGATTTGCCTTCCATTGTAGATGCAAGAACTATGACAGATGAAAACATTGTAAGTGCATGTAAGTCATCAATTGATTTTCCTTCCCATGAAGAATATAATAACAATGATTTTGGTAAATTTGAACAATATACAAAAGGAATAGGTTCAAAATTACTTGTTAAAATGTGATTTAATGGAAAAGGTCTAGAAAAAGATAGTCAAGGTGATACTACCCCATTCAGGTAGAGAATAAGCCTAATCGTGCAGGGTTAGGATACAGATCTGGTACTCAGAATGAAACAAGTGAATGCTCTGAGAAAGCAAAAGCAAGGTGTGTTATGGAGAATTGTAAATCCTCTTGGATGGAAGGTAAAACACATTCTTTTCACCACACTTGCAATCATGTTGATTCTAATTCTACCAGACAACATAAATATTCCAATGTTCCTTTTGATTATGGTACACAATTTGTGGCACGTTTATCCATGCAATTTTTGTGAATTGTCTAATCATTGTGTAGCCAAATGTTGGAAACGTAAATCTTTGTTAGGAAAGATTTTGAAAGACTATTCTCCTAGACAGAGTTCTGAGAGTAGCAATAAGAATATGTTTTCCAATAGAGTGGACAAAAGGTTTTGTACTCATTGTAACAGAAGTGGACATCGGGTTGAAAAGTGTGAAGACTTCAACCATCACACCATCCTAGAAATGGTAAGATTAAGATGGTCTATAAACCTATCAATGAGGTAATTAATGAAGTTAAATCAACCCATACAAATGTTACTAAATCCACTAAAAAAATCTCACCAACTAATCAGGAAAATTTGATTAAGAGGGTTGGTAAACAGTTTTTGACATTCATGTTTTCATGATTAGTGGATGCATTCATGTTGCAAAGCAATTTTGGGATCTTTGTTGTATGAATAAAGGACATTCACCATGCTTTGAATGCTGATATGGTTTATTGGAGTGGCCCATAGAGAACAACCTAGGGACAGGTTAAACATACTTGGAATATTTTCTCATGTTTGAGATTTTGAAACTTCATTTTTAAACCTTGACAACAGTATATGTAGTTTATATGGGCATGAGCAATATGTCTATTTTCAGAAATTTGCAATGCAGTTTATATGTTGTCTTTTATATTGTGCAAATAAAGGCTTATAAAACCCTTTATGGGCACCGTTTGTAATTGTACTAATTATACAAACTATTTGTAGCCATGCATGATATTTGCACATTCTCTAAGACCCTTATTCATTTTTGGGCATTTTATTGTAACTGTCAATTGTGGGTACAAATAGCGTGTAAAATTATTACACTAACAAATTGGTTTGCAGTTGCACTTGGTGAACAATTTACAGTGATTCGCAGATGCGACATTTGAGCACGCAGTGTGTTTCTATCCACAATGTGGCAATGGGTAGATATTTGTTTTTCACTGACATTTCAAGGATTCAATTTGAATTTTGAATCGTTACTATGATATGTTGCAGTAATGTTTTTGCAGAAGCATTTTTAATGGAGACCACGTTTTTGGGGTCCAAAAGCACTTAGTGGGGAGGTTTGATCTAGGTGGATCTCTCCATTTGTGAATTTTTTTCCATATTTTGATAAAAATGATAGCACAACATAGATCTCATCAAGCGCTTTCTAGCACTTTTTGCAGTTCGAAAAACGGAGTCCGGATGCTCAAGATATGGTCATTTGAAGATTTGTCAAAAAAAATCACTTGCGACATTTGACACGTGATTCAAAAACGTATCGACATTTGGACCTATCAGAGGTCGACATGTGGCACAATTGAGGAATGCCAAGTGAACCAATCTCCATTTGACACATGGCAAATAAATAGGGGGCAAAAAAATTTATTAAGTGTTTTATTTTTGCACATGATATTTGACATTTTCAAATGTTTAAAGGCGTCAAACCTCCACGCCACAAAACATTAAGCGCATCCCTTATTCCTAGGTGGTTGAATAGGCTAGGTGGCGTCCATAGTTGGTGCCCAAATCTTTTTCATTTGAAAACTTCAACAAACTTTCTATTTAAAGCATTAAAACAACCACTCCCAGCAAATGTGAGACTAATTCCTTGGTCAAAGTGTGCTTATGGAGGAAGGACGCCCTTGCCCACTTCCCTAGGCGCGTATAATGGAGGAGGAGAGTTTGGAATTTGAGATCTGGCACCTAAAAGGCTAAGATCTTGACCGCTTCAGTGATGGTGGTTGAAATGCTATAAAAGGAAGAAACTTTAACTTGTATTGACACGAAAATCCGACTGTGTTTTATTTTTAAGAGGCCGAGAGCTAGATGGAAGCTTGGAGATAGCTACCAAATGAATTTTTTTCCAATATCCGACCTTGTACACAGTAAGCCTTTTTAATTATATTTTGTAATTAAAAAGAGAATGTTATTATTATTATTTGGATATACCAATAGATTGAATGAAGGACCAAAGCAATTTCAGAAGGGGATTGAAGACTGAGGAAGGATTCCGTGTGACCGAGCTTGAGTTTATCAACGAAGGTGGGATTCTTAGACAGAGATCAGGCTTGAGGGAAGTTGTGTAGCGTTTCAAGAATTTGTACGCCATTTGTTGCACAAATTTAATAGAAACGGTCCTCACTATTAGGCGGCCCCGGAGACGTAGGCAATCAATTCTGAACTCAGTTATCAATTTCATGTGGTAATTTGTCATGATTGCATGCTTTATTTTTCAAGTAATCTGATTTTTAATTAATCAAGAAGTCATGCAATATTTGAAAAATTGACAATTTACGACATTTAATTTTTAAAACAAAATCCGGTTTTATTGGTGATTGGAAGATATCAGTCTTTCTGACAATTCTAATCCAATTCGATAACCGAGAATACTTTGCCAAACAATTTGCAAGTTCTTTTGAGTATTTTCGAGAATTTGTTTATTTTGAGAAATTCAGAATCCGTACGTTTAAAAATTTCACTTCGACTGTCTATTTTTTGAGTTGCATAACATAATGATTGACAGTGGTTTTGAAAATTGGATAAACTACACTGATTTTTGAATAGTTAAAACACAGTCGGATTTTCGTCCTTCCTCTTTTGGTGCCTATTTTGATTAACTTGATCCGTAAACACCACTGAAAAACTTAAAGTGAAGTTTTAAACGTACGGATTCTGAATTTCTCAAAAATAAACAAATTCTTAAAAATACTCAAAAGAACTTGCAAATTATTTAGCAAAGTATTCTCGGTTATCGAATTGGATTAGAATTGTCAAAAACACTGATATCTTCCATTCACCAATAAAACCGGATTTTGTTTTAAAAATTAAATGTCATAAATTGTCAATTTATCAAATATTGCATGAGCTCTTGATTAATTAAAAATCAAAATAGTTGAAAATAAAACATGCAATCATGACAAATTACCACATGAAATTGATAACGGATTTCGGCATTGATTGTTTACGTCTCCGAGTCCGCCCAATAGTGAGGACTGTTTCTATTAAATTTGCGCAATAAATGGCTTACAAATTCTTGAAATGCTACACAACTTCCCTCAGGCCTGATCTCTATCCAATAATTCCACCTTCGCTGATAAACTCAAGCTCGGTCAGATGAAATTCTTCCTCAGTCTTTAATCCCCTTCCGAAATTGCTTTGGTTATTCATTCAATCTATTGGTATATCCAAATAATAATAATAATAACATTCTCTTTTTAATTACAAAACATAATTAAAAAGGCTTATTTACTATGTACAAGGTCGGATATTGGAGAAAATTCTATTTGGTAGCTATCTCCAAGCTTCCATCTAACTCTCGGCCTCTTAAAAATAAAACACAGTCAGAAATTCGTGTCAATACAACTAAAAATTACTTTCTTTTATAATACTTCAACCACCGTGGCTGAAGTGGTCAAGCCCTTAGCATTTTAGACGCCAGGTCTCAAGTTTCAAACTCCCTTCTTCCATTCTAGGCGCCTAAGGAAATGGGCAAGGGCGTGAGTCCTCCATAAGTGCACTTTGACCAAGGATTTAGTCCCACATTTGCTGGGAGTGGTTGTTTTAATGTTTTAAATAGAAAGTTTGTTGACATTTTCAAATGAGAAAGATTTGGGTGCCATCTTTGGACGCCACCTAGCCTATTCAAACGTTTAGGAATGAGGGATGCACTTAGTGTTTGTGGCGTGGAGGTTTGACGCCTTTAAACATTTGAAAATGTCAAATATCATGTGCAAAAATAAAACACTTAACAAATTTTTTTGCCCCCTTATTTATTTGCCATATGTCAAATGGAGATTGGTCCACTTGGAATTCCTCAACTGTGCCACGTGTCAACTTTTGATAGGTCCAAATGTCGATACGTTTTTGAATCACGTGTCAAATGTCGCAAGTGATTTTTTTTGACAAATCTTTAAATGACCATATCTTGAGCATTCAGACTCCGTTTTGCGAACTGTGAAAAGCGTCAAAAAGCTCTTGATGAGCTCTATGTTGTGCAATCATTTTTATCAGAATATAGAAACTTTTATTTTTTCACAAATGGAGAGATCCACTTGGATCAAACCTCCCCACTAAGCGCTTTTGGACCCCAAAAGCGTGATCTCCATTAAAAATGCTTCTGCAAAAACATCACTGCAACATATCATAGTAACGATTCAAAATTCAAACTGAATCCTTGAAATGTCAGTGAAAAATAAATATCTACCCATTGCCACATTGTGGATAGAAACACACTGCTTGCTCAAATGTCGCATCTCAAAAACGGTGCATCTGCCAATCACTGCAAATTGTTCACCAAGTGCAATTGCAAACCAATTTGTTAGTGTAATAATTTTACCCACTATTTGTAACCACAATTGACAGTTACAATAAAATGCCCAAAAATGAATAAGGGTCTTATAGAATGTGCAAATATCATGCATGGCTACAAATAGTTTGTATAATTAGTACAATTACAAATGGTGCCCATAAAGGGTTTTATAAGCCTCTATTTGCACAATATAAAAGACAACATATAAATTGCAATGCAAATTTTTCAAAATAGACATACTGCTCGTGTCGATATAAACTGCATATATTGTTGTCAAGGTTTAAAAATGAAGTTTCAAAATCTCAAACATGAGAAAATATTCCAAGTATGTTTAACCCGTCCCTTGGTTGTTCTCTACGGGCCACTCCAATAAACCATATCAACATTCAAAGCATGGTGAATGTCCTTTATGCATACAACAAAGATCCCAAAATTGCTTTGCAACATGAATGCATCCACTAATCATGACAACATGAATGTCAAAAAATTGTTTACCAACCCTCTTAATCAAATTTTCTTGATTAGTTGGTGAGATTTCTTTAGTGGATTTAGTAACATTTGTATGGGTTGATTTAACTTCATTAATTACTTCATTGATAGGTTTATAGACCATCTTAATCTTACCATTTCTAGGATGGTGTGATGGTTGAAGTCTCCAACACTTTTCAACCCGATGTCCACTTCTGTTACAATGAGTACAAAACTTTTTGTCCACTCTATTGGAAAACATATTCTTATTGCTACTCTTAGAACTTTGTCTAGGAGAATAGTCTTTCAAAATCTTTTCTAACAAAGATTTATGTTTCCAACATTTGCCTACACAATGATTAGACAATCCACAAAAATTGCATGGATAAACGTGCCATAAATTTTGTGTATCATAATCAAAAGGAACATTGGAATATTTATGTTGTCTAGTAAAATTAGAATTAACATGATTGCAAATGTGGCGAAAAGAATGTGTTTTACCTTCCATCCAAGAGGATTTACAATTCTCCATAACACATCTTGCTTCTGCTTTCTCAGAGCATTCACTTGTTTCATTCTGAATACTAGATCTGTATCCTAACCCTGCACAATTAGGCTTATTCTTTACCTGAATGAAGTTAGTATCACCTTGGACATCATTTCCTTGGCCTTTTCCATTAAATCCCATTTTAACAAGTAATTTTAAACGTATTCCTTTTGTATATTGTTCAAATTTTCCAAAATTATTGTTACTAGATTCTTCATGTGAAGGAAAATCAATTGATGACTTACATGCAATTATAATGTTTTCATCTGTCATAGTGCTTGCATCTACAGTGGAAGACAAATCCTTCACTTGTCCACCATTATGTAGTTTTTCCATGAGCTCATCCTTGGCTCGTAACTCCATTTTCAAATGGACAATCTCCTCATCCAAGGAGTTCAATCTTGCTCTCAGGAAAGCATTCTCTTCCTGGATTTGTTGGTTATATGCTTCAAGCTCATCAAGCTTGGCTCTGTTTGATAACATGCCCATTGCACCTGTCGAATCACAAAAATCAAAACAAATGCCGAAATAGAAGTAAAAATAATAACCAATTGTTAAATTCCATTGATCAACTGCTCTGATACCAACTTGATCCGTAAACTACACTGATTCAACTCAAATAATAGACTGTGTTCATTGATTCACGGGGTCTTAAGGCGAGTCCTTTGGAGAATCCGCAGCCTATACCCAAGACTGTGTAAAGTAAGCCGTGTTGCCGAAGCCATGTGGAAAGGGGGCGGTTAAAGGCTATTTAAAGCCTTACACTTTCTCCAAGTGCGGCATCTGGGACAAAAACCCACAATAGAAATGGCGGTGATAGGCTTTATTAAGCCGTGTTTAAATCTTGTTGACCTATACATGTGGGATAAAGACAATACCAGAATGTGCCCAAGAAGTTGTCAAATGGAGATTGGTCCACTTGGCATTCCTCAACTGTGCCACATCACTTTTGACCACTTCAACCACGGTGGTTGAAGTATTATAAAAGGGAGTAATTTTTACTTGTATTGACACGGATTTCTGGCTGTATTTTATTTTTAAGAGGCCGAGAGCTATATGAAAGCTTGGAGATAGCTACCAAATGGAATTTTCTCCAATATCCAACCTTTTCTCCAAAAAACTCAAAGTCAGGAGCATCAAGCTCTCAAATGTCTTTAAAAATTTCCATTTGGTAGCTATTCTCCCTTTTGGTGGAATTTTCTCAAATGTCTTAAAAAATTTGACAATATTTGGTAGCTATCAGTCAAAGTGAAGTTTTTAAACGTACGGATTTTGAATTTCTCAAAATAAATAAATTCTCGAAAATACTCAAAGTCAGGAGCATCAACTTTGGCCGCCACCTAGCTACCAAATAGAATTTTTTAAAGACTTGGCTCTATTTGATAACTTGCCCATTGCACCTGTTGAATCACAAAAATCAAAACAAATGCCGAAATAGAAGCAAAAACAACAACCAATTGTTAAATCCCATTGATCAACTGCTCTGATACCAACTTGATCCGTAAACTACACTGATTCAACTCAAAAAATAGACAGTCGGATATATGGATATTAAAACACATAATCCCATTGATGCTCTTGACTTTGAGTATTTTGGAGAAAAGGTCGGATATTGGAGAAAATTCCATTTGGTAGCTATCTCCAAGCTTCCAGGACTACACTACGTTTCAAAACATAATTAATTTAAACGTATTATTTGAATATTTGGTAGCTATTCTCCCTTTTGGTGGAATTTTCTCAAATGTCTTAAAAAATTTGACAATATTTGGTAGCTATCAGTCAAAGTGAAGTTTTTAAACGTACGGATTCTGAATTTCTCAAAATAAATAAATTCTCCAAAATACTCAAAGTCAGGGGCATCAACTTTGGCCGCCACCTAGCTACCAAATAGAATTTTTTAAAGACTTGGCTCTGTTTGATAACTTGCCCATTGCACCTGTCGAATCAAAAAAATCGAAACAAATGCCAAAATAGAAGCAAAAACAACAACCAATTGTTAAATCTCGTTGATCAACTGCTCTGATACCAATTTGATCCGTAAACTACACTGATTCAACTCAAAATATAGACAGTCGGATATATGGATATTATAACACATAATCTCGTTGATGCCCCTGACTTTGAGTATTTTGGAGAAAAGGTTGGATATTGGAGAAAATTCCATTTGGTAGCTATCTCCAAGCTTCCAGGACTACACTACGTTTAAAAACAAAGGATTTCTCAAATTATGTGTTTTATTTTTAAGGTTCTGGACTGTGTATTTTTATTTTTAAGAGGCCGAGAGCTAGATGGAAGCTTGGAGATAGCTACCAAATAGAATTTTTTCCAATATCCGACTTTGTACACAGTAAGCCTTTTTAATTATGTTTTGAAATGTAGGTCCACTTTAAATAGTGTAGTTTATAAAGACTGATATCTTCCATTCACCAATAAAACCGGATTTTGTTTTAAAAATTAAATGTCGTAAATTGTCATTTTTTTCAAATATTGCATGAGCTCTTGATTAATTAAAAATCAAAATACTTGAAAATAAAACATGCAATCATGACAAATTACCACATGAAATTGATAACGGAGTTTGGCATTGATTGCCTACGTCTCCGGGTCCGCCCAATAGTGAAGACTGTTTCTATTAAATTTGCGCAACAAATGGCTTACAAATTCTTGAAACACTACACAACTTCTCTCAGGCCTGATCTCTGTCCAAGAATTCCACCTTCGTTGATAAACTCAAGCTCGGTCACACGAAATCCTTCCTCAGTCTTCAATCTCCTTCTGAAATTGCTTTGGTCATTCATTCAATCTATTGGTATATTCAAATAATAATAATAACATTCTCTTTTTAATTACAAAACATTATTAAAAAGGCTTACTCACTGTGTACAAGGTCGGATATTGGAGAAAATTCCATTTGGTAGCTATTTCCAAGCTTCCATCTAACTCTCGGCCTCTTAAAAATAAAACACAGTTAAAATCTATGTCAATACAAGTAAAAATTACTCCCTTTTATAGCATTTCAACCATCGTGGCTGAAGTGGTCAAGAACTTAGCCTTTTAGGCACCAGGTCTCAAGTTCTAAACTCTCTTCCTCCATTCTAGGCGCCTAGGGATGTGGGAAAGGGCGTCCTTCCTCCATGGGCGCGCTTTGACCAAGGAAATAGTCCCACATTTGCTGGAAGAGGTTGTTTTAGTGCTTAAAATAGCAAACTTGCTAAAGTTTTTAAACGCCTAGCATTTGGGTGCCAACTTTGGCCACCACCTAGCTAGTCAAATGCCTAGATGCATGTTTAGTGGAGTATTTGGTGGGTGGCATGGAGATTTGGCGCCTTTAACATTTGAAAATGTCAAATATCATGTGAAAAAATAAAACACTTTACAAAATTTTTTTCCCCTATTTATTTGCCATGTGTCAAATGGAGATTGGTCCACTTGGCATTCTTCAACTGTGCCACGTCACTTTTAACACCCTGGTCGCATGATTTTTTCAACTGGCTATATCTTGAGCATTCAGGCTTCGTTTTGCGAACCATGAAAAGCGTCAAAAAGCTCTTGACGAGCTCTATGCTATGCAATCATTTTTATCAAAATATAGAAACTTTTTTTTCACAAATAGTGAGATCCCCCTGGATCAAAGCTTACAAAGTATTTGAAAATTGGAGGAAATAGTTAAGGTTCACTGAAAAAAGCCTTATGTAATTACTAAAACATTGATAATACTGACAATACTGATACTACTGACATTGATAACGGAGTTCCGCTCAACAATCATGTGGCTGAAATTTAATATTTGAAAGTGTTTTCACTTTGACAAATTACCATCTGACATTGATAACTTGAAGATGCTTTCATTTGGGTGCCAACTTTGGCCGCCACCTTAAACACCTTCATGAAGAATCAAATCAAAGCATCTTCAAGTTAAATAGCCACGTGGAAAGGGGGTGGTTAAAGGCTATTTAATGCCTTACGCTTTCTCCAAGCTTCCATCTAGCTCTCGGCCTCTTAAAAATAAAACACAGTCGGATTTCCATGCAAGCAAATGACAAATTACCATCCGACATTGATAACGGAGTTCGGCTCAACAATCATGTGGCCGAAATTTAATTTTTGAAAGTGTTTTCACTTTGACAAATTACCATCCGACATTGATAACTTGAAGATGATTTGATTTGATTCTTCATGGGAAGGAAAATCAATTGATGACTTACATGCACTTACAATGTTTTCATCTATCATAGTGCTTGCATCTATAGTGGAAGGCAAATCCTTCACTTGTCCACCATTCATTTGACAAATTACCATCCAACATTGATAACGGAGTTCCGCTCAACAATCATGTGGCCGAAATTTAATCTTTGAAAGTGTTTTCACTTTGACAAATTACCATTCGACATTGATAACTTGAAAATGCTTTGATTTGATTCTTCATGGGAAGGAAAATCAATTGATGACTTACATGCACTTACAATGTTTTCATCTGTCATCGTGCTTGCATCTACAGTGGAAGGCAAATCCTTCACTTGTCCACCATTCTGTTAAAGGCTATTTAAAGCCTCACGCTTTCTCCAAGCTTTCATCTAGCTCTCGGCCTCTGAAAAATAAACAAATGTAATTACTAAAACTTGAAAAAATTATCTGAAAATGGCAACTTTGTTTGAAAATGTGGAACTATCCGGATTAGGCATATTTGCAGTATGATTTTTAATCATTTTAATGCAATTGTTTATACCTCTTGCTATGATTGGGTTCTACTTTTATTGATGTAGTAGACCAGTTATAAGATTTCAGGAGATATTGGAATTTTGGAGACCAAAAGCCTTCTATTAGGGAGGTGTGATCAGAAATTGGGTTCTCCAAAGGAGTGGACCATTTCCATTAAGGGCATTTCAAAAACCTGAAAATAATAAACAACTTTCCTGCAAGTTGATCTCTCAATGTGATCAGAAATTGGATCAAAGCATCCAGACTCCATTTTTCAGTGCAGCGTTAGGATACAAAATAAACAAATGTAATTACCAAAACTTGAAAAATTTATAAGAATATGACAACTTTTTTTGAAAATGTGGAACTATCAGGATTAGGCATATTTGCAGTATGATTTTGAATCATTTTAATGCAATTGTTTATACCTCTTGCTATGATTGGGTTCTGCTTTTATTGATGCAATAGACCAGTTATAAGATTTCAGGAGATATTGGACTTTTGGAGACCAAAAGCCTTCCATTAGGGAGGTGTGATCTAAAATTGGGTTCTCCAAAGGAGTGGACCGTTTCCATTAAGGGCATTTCAAAAACCTGGAAATAATAAACAACTTTCCTGCAAATTGATCTCTCAATGTGATCAAAAATTGGGTTCTCCAAAGGAGTGGACCGTTTCCATTAAGGACATTTCAAAAACCTGGAAATAATAAATAACTTTCCTACAAGGAGTTATAAACATGATAGCTCCACATTTTCAAACAAAGTTGCCATATTCTGATAATTTTTTCAAGTTTTAGTAATTACATTTGTTTATTTTGTATCCTAACCCTCAACTTACATTAAGGGTTAGGTATATTTGCAGTATTAGGCATATTTGCAATATGATTTTGAATCATTTTAATGCAATTGTTTATATCTCTTGCTATGATTGGGTTCTGCTTTTATTGATGCAGTAGACTAGTTATAAGATTTTAGGAGATATTGGACTTTTGGAGACTAAAAGCCTTTCATTGGGGAGGTGTGATCAGAAATTGGGTTCTTCAAAGGAGTGGACCATTTCCATTAAGAGCATTTCAAAAACTTGGAAATAATAAACAACTTTTTTGCAAGTTGATCTCTCAATGCGAAAATTCACCTTCACCGTGACTGATAATCAAACCCGGCACTTTCGAATTTCGTGAGTTTTCACACCTACAAAGTTGCTTCAAAAGTCCTCAAAATCTCCTCATAAAGTTATTCATGAAACCATCATGTTTTTTTACATCAAATGTAGAGATCCACCTGAATCAAAGCATCCGGACTCCGTTTTTCAGTGCAAGGTTAAGATACAAAATAAACAAATGTAATTACTAAAACTTAAAAAAATTATCAAAATATGGCAACTTTGTTTGAAAATGTGGAACTATCAGGATTAGGCATATTTGCAACATGATTTTGAATTATTTTAATGCAATTGTTTATACCTCTTACTATGATTGGGTTCTACTTTTATTAATGCAGTAGACCAGTTATAAGATTTCAGGGGATATTGGACTTTTGGAGACCAAAAGCCTTCCATTGGGGAGGTGTGATCAGAAATTGGGTTCTCCAAAGGAGTGGACCATTTCCATTAAGGGCATTTCAAAAACTTAAAAATAATAAACAACTTTCCTGCAAGTTGATCTCTCAATGTGATCAGAAATTGAGTTCTCCAAAGGAGTGGACCATTTCCATTAAGGGAATTTAAAAAACCTGAAAATAATAAACAACTTTCCTGCAAGGAGTTATAAACATGATAGTTCCACATTTTCAAACAAAGTTGCCATATTCTGATATTTTTTTCAAGTTTTAGTAATTACATTTGTTTATTTTGTAATTACATTTATTATCATTCATGATCAGAGTGTTTAAAAAGAGTTTGCAAATTGTTTGGCAAAGTATTCTTGGTTATCAAATTAGATTAGAATTGTCAAAAAGACTGATATCTTTCATTCACCAATAAAACCGGATTTTATTTTTTTACATCAAATGTAGAGATCCCCCTGGATCAAACCAGGCTATAATGGATCAAAATAGGCGCCAAACCTCCACACCACACAACATTATGATATTTTTATTATTTCATGAATGTGTACGTGGCTTCTCCAATAGCTACCAACTGATCATTTAATTTAATTTTTTTTATCAGTTGGTATAAGAGTAGTTGATCGCATAATTTCTTCAACTAGCTATATCTTGAGCATTCGGGCTCTGTTTTTCGAACCGTGAAAAGCGCTAGAAAGCTCTCGACGAGCTCTATGCTGTGCTATCATTTTTTATCAGAATATGGAAACTTTTTTTTCACAAATGGAGAGATCCACCTGGATTAAAAAAAAGACTTACAAATTCTTACAAATTATTATGGAGTATTGTCGAAAATATATATATATTTTTACAGGTGGTGTTTATTATTATGCACCAAACCTCAACTGTAGCTAAATTTGGAAAAAATATAGCTAAATTTGATATTTGACAGCATAGTGAATTTTGTTTAAATCCCATTGATCAACTGCTCTTATACCAACTTGATCCGTAAACACCACTGAAAAACTCAAAGTGAAATTTTTAAACGTACGGATTCTGAATTTCTCAAAATAAATAAATTATCGAAAATACTCAAAAGAACTTGAAAATTATTTGGCAAAGTATTCTCGGTTATCGAATTGGATTAGAATTGTCAAAAAGACTAATATCTTTCATTCACTAATAAAACCGGATTTTGTTTTTTTACATCAAATGTAGAGATCCACCTGGATCGGTTATGTTTGTAAAGAATCATCCCACATTTGCTAGGAGAGGTTGTTTTAATGCTTAAAATAATAAACTTGCTGAATTTTTCAAATGCCTAGCATTTGGGCGCCAACTTTGGCCGCCACCTAGCTAGTCAAACGCCTAGATGCATGTTTAGTGGAGTATTTGGTGGGTGGCATGGAGATTTGGACCTTGAAATACTCATTGGCAAAGTATTCTCAGTTATCGAATTGGATTAGAATTGTCAAAAAGACTGCTATCTTTTATTCACCAATAAAATTGGATTTTGTTTTTTTACATCAAATGTAGAGATCCACCTGGATCAAAGCATCTGGACTGCGTTTTTCAGTGCAGGGTTAGGATAAAAAATAAACAAATGTAATTATTAAAACTTGAAAAAATTATCAGAATATGGCAACTTTGTTTGATAACTTGCCCATTGCACCTGTCGAATCACAAAAATTGAAACAAATGCCAAAATAGAAGCAAAAATAACAACCAATTGTTAAATCCCATTGATCAACTGCTTTGATACCAACTTGATCCATAAACTACACTGATTCAAATCAAATAATAGACTGTGTTCACTGATTCATGGGGTCTTAAGGCAAGTCCTTTGGAGAATTCACAGCCTAAACCCAAGACTGTGTAAACTAAGCCGTGTGGCCGAAGCCACGTGGAAAGGAGGCGGTTAAAGGCTATTTAAAGCCTTACACTTTCTCCAAGCGCAGCATGTGGGACAAAATACCATGATAGAAATGGAGGTGATAGGTTTTATTAAGCCTTATTTAAATCTTGTCGACCCACACATGTGGGATAAAGACAATACCAGAATGTGCCCAAGAAGTTGTCAAATGGAGATTGGTCGACTTGACATTCCTCAACTGTGCCACATCACTTTTGACATCCTTGTTGCATGATTTCTTCAATGCGACAAAGTTGCAATATTTTGATAATTTTTTCAAGTTTTAGTAATTACATTTGTTTATTTTGTATCCTAACCCTGCACTGAAAAATGGAGTCCGGATGCTTTGATCCAGGTGGATCTCTACATTTGATGTAAAAAAAAAATCTGGTTTATTAGTGAATGAAAGATATCAGTCTTTTTGACAATTCTAATCCAATTCGATAATCGAGAATACTTTGCCAAACAATTTCAATTTCTTTTGAGTATTTTTTGAGAATTTGTTAAGTTTTGAGAAATTTAGAATCCGTACGTTTCAAACTTCACTTTGAGTTTTTTAGTGGTGTTTACGGACCAAGTTGGTATCAGAGCAGTTGATCAACATGATTTAACAGTTGGTTGTTGTTTTTGCTTCTATTTCAGAATTTGTTTCAATTTTTGTGATTCGACAGGTGCAATGGGCAAGTTATCAAACAGAGCCAAGCTTGATGAGCTTGAAGCATATAACCAACAAATCCAGGAAGAGAATGCTTTTCTGAGAGCAAGATTGTACTCCTTGGATGAGGAGATTGCCCAATTGAAAATGGAGTTACAAGCCAAGGATGAGTTCATGGAAAAACTACATAATGGTGGACAAGTGAATGATTTGCTTTCCACTGTAGATGCAAGCACTATGACAGATGAAAACATTGTAAGTGCATGTAAGTCATCAATTGATTATCCTTCCCATGAAGAATCTAGTAACAATGATTTTGAAAAATTTGAACAATATACAAAGGAATAGGTTCAAAATTACTTGTTAAAATGGGATTTAATGGAAAAGGCCTAGGAAAAGATGGCCAAGGTGATACTAACCCCATTTAGGTAGAGAATAAGCCTAATCATGCAGGGTTAGGATACAGATCTGGTATTCAGAATGAAACAAGTGAATGCTCTGAGAAAACAGAAGCAAGGTGTGTTATGGAGAATTGTAAATCCTCTTGGATGGAAGGTAAAACACATTCTTTTCGCCACACTTGCAATCATGTTGATTGATAATGCATTCATGTTTTGGGATCCTTGTTATGTGATGATAAAGGACATTCACCATGCTTTGAATGTTGATATGGTTTATTGGAGTGGCCCGTAGAGAACAACCAAGGGATAGGTTAAACATACTTGGAATATTTTCTCATGTTTGGGATTTTGAAACTTCATTTTTAAACCTTGACAACAGTATATGTAGTTTATATGGACATGAGCAATATGTCTATTTTGAGAAACTTGCATTGCAGTTTATATGTTGTCTTTTATATTGTGCAAATAGAGGCTTATAAGACCCTTTATGGGCACCATTTGTAATTGTACTAATTATACAAACTATTTGTAGCCATGCATGATATTTGCACATTCTCTAAAACCTTTATTCATTTTTGGGCATTTTATTGTAACTGTCAATTGTGGTCACAAATAGCGTGTACAATTATTACACTAACAAATTGGTTTGCAATTGCACTTGGTGAACAATTTGCAGTGATTAGAAAATGCACCATTTTTGAGATGTGACATTTGAGCAAGCAGTGTGTTTCTATCCACAATGTGGCAATGGGTAGATATTTGTTTTTCACTGACATTTCAAGGATTCAATTTGAATTTTGAATCGTTACTATGATATGTTGCAGTGATGTTTATACAGAAGCATTTTTAATGGAGACCACGCTTTTGGGGTCCAAAAGTGCTTAGTGGGGAGGTTTGATCTAGGTGGATCTCTCCATTTGTGAAAAAAAAATTATATTTTGATAAAAATGATAGCATAGCATAGAGCTCGTCGAGAGCTTTCCAACGCTTTTCACGATTCGTAAAATGGATCCCAAATGCTCAAGATATAGCCAGTTGAAGAAATCATGCGACTTGGGTGTCAAAAGTGACATGGCACAGTGGAGGAATGCCAAGTGGACCAATATCCATTTGACACATGGAAAATAAATAGGGGGCAAAAAAATTTGTTAAGTGTTTTATTTTTTCACATGATATTTGACATTTTCAAATGTTAAAGGCGCCAAATCTCCATTCCACCCACCAAATACTCCACTAAACATGCATCTAGGCGTTTGACTAGCTAGGTGGCGGCCAAAGTTCGCGCCCAAATGCTAGGCGTTTGAAAACTTCAGCAAGTTTGCTATTTTAAGCATTAAAACAACCTCTCTCAGCAAATGTGGGACTATTTCCTTGGTCAAAGCGCGTCCATGGAGGAAGGATGCCCTTTCCCACACCCTAGGCGCCTAGAATGGAGGAAGAGAGTTTGGAACTTGAGATCTGGCGCCTAAAAGGCTAAGGTCTTGACCACTTCAGCCACGGTGGTTGAAGTATTATAAAAGGGAGTAATTTTTACTTGTATTGACATGAAAATCTGACTGTGTTTTATTTTTAAGAGGCCGAGAGCTAGATGGAAGCTTGGAGATAGCTACCAAATGGAATTTTTTCCAATATCCGACCTTGTACACATAAAGTAAGCCTTTTTAATTATGTTTTGTAATTCAAAAGAGAATGCTATTATTATTATTTAGATATACCAATAGATTGAATGAAGGACCAAAGCAATTTTGGAAGGGGATTGAAGACTGAGGAAGGATTCCGTGTGACCGAGCTTGAGTTTATCAGCGAAGGTGGAATTCTTGGACAGAGATCAGACCTGAGGGAAGTTGTGTAGTGTTTCAAGAATTTATAAGACATTTATTGCGTAAATTTAATAGAAACGGTCCTCACTATTGGGTGGACCTGGAGACATAGGCAATCAATGCCGAACTCCGTTATCAATTTCATGTGGTAATTTGTCATGATTGCATGTTTTATTTTTCAAGTAATCTGATTTTTAATTAATCAAGAACTGATGCAATATTTGAAAAATTGACAATTTACGACATTTAATGTAAAAAACAAAATCCAATTTTATTGGTGAATGGAAGATATTAGTCTGTTTGACAATTCTAATCCAATTCGATAACCGAGAATACTTAGCCAAACAATTTTAAGTTCTTTGCAAAATAGAGTCCGAATGCTCAAGATATAGCCAGTTGAAGAAATCATGTGACTAGGGTGTCAAAAGTGACGTGGCACAGTTGAGGAATGCCAAGTGGACCAATCTCCATTTGACACATGGTAAATAAATAGGGGGCAAAAAAATTTGTTAAGTGTTTTATTTTTGCACATGATATTTGACATTTTCAAATGTTAAAGGTGCCAAATCTCCACGCCACCCACCAAATATTCCACTAAACATGCATCTAGGCATTTGACTAGCTAGGTGGCGGCCAAAGTTGGCACCCAAATGCTAGGCATTTGAAAACTTCAGCAAGTTTGCTATTTTAAGCATTAAAACAACCTCTCCCAGCGAATGTGGGACTATTTTCTTGGTCAAAGCACGCCCATGGAGGAAGGACACCCTTTCCCACATCCCTAGGCGCTTAGAATGGAGGAAGAGAGTTTGGAACTTGAGACCTGGTGCCTAAAAGGTTAAGTTCTTGACCACTTCAGCCACGGTGGTTGAAATGCTATAAAAGAGAGTAATTTTTACTTGTATTGACACGGATTTCTAACTGTGTTTTATTTTTAAGAGGCCGAGAGCTAGATGGAAGCTTGGAGATAGCTACCAAATGGAATTCTTTCCAATATCTGACCTTGTACACAGTAAGTAATCCTTTTTAATTATGTTTTGTAATTAAAAAGAGAATGTTATTATTATTATTTAGATATACCAATAGATTGAATGAAGGACCAAAGCAATTTCGAAAGGGGATTGAAGACTGAGGAAGGATTCCATGTGACCGAGCTTGAGTTTATCAGTGAGGGTGGAATTCTTGGATAGAGATCAGGCCTGAGGGATGTTGTGTAGCGTTTCAATAATTTGTAAGCCATTTTTTGCACAAATTTAATAGAAACGGTCCTCACTATTGGGCGGACCCGGAGATGTAGGCAATCAATGCCGAACTCCGTTATCAATTTCATGTGGTAATTTGTCATTATTGCATGTTTTATTTTCAAGTATTCTAATTTTTAATTAATCAAGAGCTCATGCAATATTTGAAAAAAATGACAATTTATGACATTTAATTTTTAAAACAAAATCCAATTTTATTGGTGAATGGAAGATATCAGTGTTTTTGACAATTCTAATCCAATTCGATAACTGAGAATACTTTGCCAAACAATTTCAAGTTCTTTTGAGTATTTTTCTAGAATTTGTTAAGTTTTGAGAAATTCAGAATCCGTACGTTTAAAACTTCACTTTGAGTTTTTCAGTGGTGTTTACGGATCAAGGCCTACCAGCCTCATGTATGATCTTTAAAATTTTTGACCTTTCATAATAGATTCCATATCCACACATGTATCCCTATTATTTATTGTAAGCATACAATCATTCTATACTATATTCAAGATAGAACTTTCAAACATACCTTTCTTCCATCATTCTTCACTAGTTTCTTGAGGCTTGTGTACACCCTTCCTTGGTTAATTATCCCAAATGTCCAATAGAAGTTTATAAATAAATCCACTCACCATGAATGGCCTCTTATAATCATATTAGACTAGACACAACTTACTTTTATCATTTATAGACTCTCCAACACCCTTAACTCACCTAATGCTTATATAAGCCTACCATTCCTTGGAGCCCTCAAAAAATGTAAAGCTCCTTGGTTGGAATACTCTATAACAATTAAATAAAAATCAACCACACTTTTGAGTACCCATTAACCTCATACAACTTCTAAAATAGTTTCATAATCCAACTCTTACTGCACACATATTAACTCGCCCTATCTTTCTTGAATTAGGTCTCTTTAGGCCTAATATGAACACACATGTATAGAAATTGTATTGTACGGTCTTACATAAATCTAAAACCTATTTAATATTCTTAAGCACATGAAAAAACATCAGATCCCACAATTTCAGAAATTTAATATGTATATAACATGAGATATACAAGTTTCCAATCTCAAACCCTAGTTTTTGCTTTGTTAGGCCTGTGACAAGGCCGAGAGGCTATAAAAAGGTAAATTTTGAGATTTATACACTTTAAAATGAAACCAAAGGAAGGTTAAAGTATGCACCAAATTTCCTAACCTTTTCCCACCATTATTTACTCATGAACAATCAAGAAACACCTCCAACATGAGGATTCTCAGAATTCTAGAAACATACATGGACTGTGTATAAAGATCCTTGGAATATTGCACCTCAAAAGGTCATCTAATCCTACAAAAAGAACAATCTCCTCATGAACATAATCCTTGGAATATTTATACTATGACACTTCATTAATAAATCCATAATCAACTACCATGCTCATTCACCTATCAACTGAGACTGATGCAAACACTGAATTACTCTTGATTGGGACTATCAATGGTCTTTATAGTTTTATCTAGAAGACTAAATTCAATCCTGACCTAACAAATCATTCTTCATCACATATAATTATCACTAAAAATAGTGAAATGTTCATCGATCCTCTCAACACTTCAACTCTTCGAATTAAACTCATAAACACTCTTCTTAAGCCTTCCTTTAGATTGTGTAAAACAGAGCACTCAAGTTGATAATCTTTAATACAAGTATAGATAAAAAATAGTCCACACCATTATTATAATAATAATACTGAAATTGATCACACACAATTAAACACATGAGAATTCATAACACTCTCTCAATGCATCCCTTTATTCATTTACCAAACATTAATATGTACATAATTTTGAAAAAGAGATAGAGGTTCCTGTACTTCTTGATCCTTTGACACAGCACCTCTATTCTTAAAAATTATCCTATTCTAATATAACACACCTATACTTCCTACTACTATATCACAAAACCTATTATGCATATATCATATCTCAAGATTCAGTTCTCAACTTAATATTCACAAAACATGCAAGAGTAACTTCTTTGCAAGACACTTGCCACATAGGTGGTAGTTACAACATCAAGCCTCATTCATAAATTGTTCTTGACTATGATTTTTACATTGATACACATTCCACCACCTTATTAGGACCTTCAAGGACCCATACAAACATTCACTAACCTAGACATTTCTCAAACAATCCAAAATATCCTCTATATCATAGTTACATTATTTGAATTTTCAAATCTTTGATTTTGGAGGGAAAATACAAAATAAATATCACACTCATTTACAAAAAATTCTAATGACTAAAACACACACATGAGGACTCTATTATACATCTAGCACCAACTCAAGACCAAAATGGTCAAAATGAACTCCTAAATACATTGATATGTTTAATGACTTGGGGATGCTCTACATCATGCCCCCCTTTTGGGATGAAGGAAATTCATTGAAAATCACTTATCTCAAAATAAAACGTGAAAGATATAATCATGTAATATTAGTTTGCATACTTTGAATTATATTGAAATCTTAGAGATGTAACATTAAGTCATATGAAAATTTTGTATATTTTATTTCATAATGTAATTTTGATATAGCAATGAAGTAGTGTACAAATCATGTGAATAACTTGAAAGTGTTGAATATGTATTTTAAACATCATATTTTTTTTAAATAAAGCATTTAAGCACGTAAGTATTATGTGCATGATGTGTCATAGAACCATATATATATATATATATATATATATATATATATATATATATATATATATATATATATATATATATATATATATATATATATATATATATATAACGTGAAAGAATTTGTGAAAGATATAATCATGTAATATTAGTTTGCATACTTTGAATTATATTGAAATCTTAGAGATGTAACATTATGTCATATGAAAATTTTGTATATTTTATTTCATAATGTAATTTTGATATAACAATGAAGTAGTGTACAAATCATGTGAAGAACTTGAAAGTGTTGAATATGTATTTTAAACATCATATATTTTTTAAAATAAAGCATTTAAGCACGTAAGTATTATGTGCATGATGTGTCATAGAACCATATATATAAGTAGTAGTGCATGATAGAAATCATGGCACAATAGTATCCAAGTAGAGAACATGTAAGCACCATCACACAATGTCATGCAAGAAGGACCAAAGGCCACATTCAAAAAACATGTAAAAATGTCACCTAAAGTTAGAAATTTTGCATAAATGTCACACAATGGCCCAAAGGCTAAATACAAGGGACATGTAAATGCCACACAAACATAGAAGGCCAAGGGCCACACACACATGCATGATAATAACCTACAAGTAAGAGGGTGTATTTTCAACATACACAAGGCCACGGTGAATCAAGAATATATATCAAATGAAGCTAGTATATTTAGATCATTTGTATCTATGTTCATGTTAGCAAAAAGCATATTCAACATGATACATGTAAAATATGAATAAAGAGTAAAAAAAATGTTTTAGTTATATCTCAACATGGAAAAGATGTTATGGATAAATATAACATGTAAAGGTGTTAGTATAAAATAATGAGATGCCCCTAACTGAGCAAGGTTGTTAGGTAAAAGGCCCCAACAATGAAACCATGTAAGAGTATGTCTTGGATTAATTTTTTTTTATTTGAATATGATTCTGTTAAGTGATAAAAATTTGTATAAGATATCCCTATGACTGTGTTGCATTAATAAATAGAGGTTTAGTATGCATAGGGATAGATCCATAGTAGAAGGATAGAAGTGTAGTGCACTATTGTTTGTATGATACAATTTTTTCTAGATTTACCGCATACAATTTTTTTTGATTAGGACAACTTTTTCTGTGTATTATGACTTCCTGGATCTGTGAAAATATGTCTTATTTCCCACTCAGATACCATGAGAGAAGCATTGCGTATTTAAAATATTCGATGTACTAAATATAAAGATATATGACATATGCAAAGATATAATCTAGCAACATGAGAATATGCTTATAAATCCTAATTTTAAAATGTAGAAAATATTTTAACATTTTTGTATTTTTTATAATATATGAATGGTTGTGTATTTTTCAATATTTAAAAAATGCAAATGCATGAGTGAAGTTTGAAAAATATTCTGAATAAAAAACTAAAATGTAAGATTTTAAAAATACAAGGAGACGAAATTCGAACAAGCCTCAACAAGATGCTAAAGTGAAGCATGGCAAAAGGAAGGAAAGTGAAATTCCCACCAATGTATGTGTATATGTATATGTGGTGTAGCAAGCATGGCAAGCATGGCCATATGAACTCGTCTGAAACTAGGTGGATATGATCATGAAAGTACAAATGAGAGATGTAGTATGTATATATTGGTAATAATGAGAAAATGAGTTGCCATGAAGTATGTACATTGAAGGCTTAGTAAGATAATTATCTTTGGTTGTTCTAATTGGATTGAAGAAAACAATGGGACTAGTGCCCCAAAATGAAAGATAAAGCTAAGGGTTAGAATAAAATTAGACAGGTGTAGAAGGATAAACAACAAAATTAAGGAGCAAAGATGCTATATACAAGTAGGTACTAGGAAAGTATTTTAATCAATTATTTGATTAGAGGAAAGCTCCCATGGAGTGCCATCATAATGAGTGTATCCACCTATTTTTTTTCAATAAATCACCTAGTTGAATAGGTTTCCACTATGTAGAACCTTTTGATTTGTGTGCCATTTTTTCATTAGATCCTCTTAATGAGCATGCTTATTGGTGTAATGATTGATTGTACCTATATTTTATTTGGAAATTGTAACCATTGCACTATCTTGATGAAATGTGAATGAATCATAATTAGTGCTGAGTGTGGTACCAATGTATCTTCGCTATGATCTCCCAAGGATTACATTATATTATTGTAAAGTAGGATCAATATAAAATAATGTAGTCTAACGTGATTTGGGACCCATTGTGATTGGTAATGTAATATATCCAATGCAATGTGTGGGACCTACATCTTGATAGAGATTTTGTGTGCCATATCAAAGATATTTGAGAAGATAAATACTACATAAGTTCTCCTCTTGTAGGTGAGTAATTGTGACATTAATACTTTGTTTGTCATCCATAAATAGTGTTATAATGTAATTCTCTAGATAAGAATAAATATGATCTGGGGCCTCTTTTATGACCATATTTTTAAGGAGATTCTTTGATTCTTGTGTTTTAGTCCTTTTAGTAATAAATCCTTGTTTAAATAGATTAAAATGTCGCTTTTATGACTATACTTGTTAATTTTCCCCATTTATGTTTTTACCTATTTGACTTGTATTTATTCCTTAAAATATGTAATCATTTTATGATTAGAAGTGTTTGAATCAATGGAATGTGAAATATCCTATGATATTGTATTACAAGCATTTTTTAGAACTCGTTGCTAAAAAATTATTGTTTTACCATCATTTTGTAGAAGAGATATAGCCTTGTATTCACCTACTCCAATTGATGTGAATAAGGAAGTATATAAGTTATTATATTCACTAATGGAATTGAAATATAATTTAAAATTTTGATCATTTGTTAATTCATGTGCATTTTCATCATCATTATTATATTAATCTTATATTTTACAGTAATAATCCTTGGCCTTGACCAAGAGTTGTATTTTGTAATGGAGTCTATAGAATATATAAGAGGTAGTACATGTTTGTGTTCATTTATAGTAGGCTCTTCAAGTTGTGTCTCTTGTGGAAAATGTTTTTGGATAGGTTCTTCCATTTTTGAGGACTTGGAGAAGTCTATTCAATATCAGTTACTTTACTTGATTAACCCACCTCATAAGAATGTATTTATGCAATTGTAATTATTTATTCAAGTGATACAAAAGAAACCTTATTTGATTATGTGATTTCACAATATCAAAAGGGGTTATCATCTTCTGGATCTTTATAATCATGTGAATCATATAGAAACTTTATGCACCTATGAAATTTAGAGGGTCTAAGCCCCTCCCAGTAATATTGATGTTGGATTATTCTCAAAACTATGTATAGATTTCTTAAATTTTTAAAAATTTCTCTTATTAAAACCAATTTTTGTATGAAGTCATAACTAAAAATATTTACTCTAGAACTGTCGCCAATGAAAACCTTCCTAATCAATTTTCCATAAATTTGAAATTAGATAAATAGTAGAAGATTCTACTCAATAATGTGATGTGGAGGTAGATATTTTTTTTATTAGAATAAATAACACTATCAATATCTTTGAAACTGCTCATAATAAAAGCAAATGAAGTTGTTGTATGTCTAAAAAAATAGTAATATCTCTCAACATAACATAGATAATATCCTTATATGTTGGTCTCATTTTTAATAACTACAAAATATAAATATTGGTTAGTGTATTACATAATTTCTCAATTAGATCATACCATTTGGGGTGGGAATCCTGTCTTGATGTTTGTGGAGGAGGTGGAAGAGGAATATTGATGATATGTGCTTGGGGTTGACAAGCTAAGGGACATCATCCTCATCTAGCTTTAATATCATGGACTTGAGATTTGAAGATAATATATGGATGAATAAGAGCCATAGAAGAGGATTTGATAGGGCTAGGATGAGGGAAAGTAGAAGGACGTGTCATAACCTAACTAATTGATGCACTTTCAACTATTTTTTAAGACATTGTTATAGCATGTTTTTATTGATTTTCATTGGCACTTTGATTTATTGATGAAAATGTTGATTTTGATTTAGATGTTATGATTCTAGTATCATTGATTATCAGTAATGATTCATCATAATATTATATGATTAATGATTTAGTGTTATACTTGATTCAATAATGTCGTGTTGGAATATTTTGTACAATTCAGAATTTATATTATTACTTATATGTTTATACCTTGTGCATCTATTGCTAATGTCATATTTTGTGACTACAAGAACAAGTTAATGAGTTAGGCTTGACAATGGATTATGGTAGCATGGGAATAAAAAATTTAATGAGAAGTTGAAAAATATTTTGATAGTTTAAATTGAGATATGATCAAAACTCTAAGAGACTGGTTTTATACTGAGTCATTTTCCTTTCTTTATGTATTGACTTTGTGATCATTATTTTTATATTTTTTCCTATTTTCATCTTATTCAAAGCCTTGACTTATTATTGTGTAAAAATTAAACTTTGACTATCGATTTTGTCAATAATTATTTTGATAGCATCTCTTATCTTGATGTTTGGATTCGATCCTTGTTCATTATCACTTGAGTGATAGTCTTTGGAGGTCATCTTGGTTTCATTGTGACTGAGTCTTTGATTGTGTTTTGTTTGATTGAATTGTTGTGGATAGAACATATGGAAAGTAGTGAATAAGGCACAATATTAGTAGTATCAGGCCTATTGCTATGCACGCAAGGCATTGTTAGCTTGCATAGGCACACAAAGTAACAATAAAGAGCTTGTTTTAAATGGATATGAAGGGGTTATTTTAGAGTGCTACTAGAAAAAACAATATTATTTCAGATCTATGAACTCACACCAACAATGCATGGAATGGATATCTTTTGATGAAATCTAGTTTCATAATTGCATCTGAGGAAGAACATGTTATTACCTTTGACCATAATGAAGTGGAGCAAGAAATAGTTATCCTGACCAAACTAGGACTGATTTGTATGTTTGTGGGCTTGGGGACATGTGAGCAGGACCTAAGATCTTAGGTTTCAAGGTATTATAAAATAAAGGCAGAAGTGGATATCTGCTATGGGTCAAGAGGCTTTTTCATTATGGTAATCACTTTTGAAGAATATCAAGCTCAATTATTTGAACATGGGCGATGGTTATTTGGTAGATCAAGTTTATTCATGACACCATGGAACTCCAATTTTGATTTCACACAAGAAGATACAAAAGTTGCTCTAGTTTGGATAATGTTATTTAACCTTCACGTAACTTTTTAGGTTGACTTCATTCTTAATCAGATTAGTGACTCTCTTGGAGAAATGGTGTGCATTTATACTGAAACTTGTAGTTAAAAAAATAATGTTTATGCTAAGATATGTGTTTAAATGGATGTGAGTAAACCGAAGTCTTGAAAAGGTCTAGTTAAAATACCTAGAAGGGAAAAAGTTTGAGCAAGTTGTTGACTATGAAAGTATTCCCTTACAATTCTTAGTGTGTCATTCCTATGGACATCTAGTTCATGATTACCATATAAAAGCAATGACTAAAAATAAAATTGAAAATGAGTATTTTCAAGGTGTTAACAAGAAAGGGAAAAAATGTCCCTAAATTAGAGAAACTTCAAGAAATTGGAAAGAAATAGAAAAAGGCCCTAATTCTTCCTTGAATGTGAAGGAGAAATTTCAAGATGGGTTGAATTCTAACTCTTTTATAGTTTTAGGTACCAAATCTAACGACAAAGAGGTAATGGATTCATCAAAATCTCTAAAAGGCACTAAGAAAGCCAATGAAGGCCTCAGGGTAATAGTTGTTTCCATTTCTGTACAAGAGCCTATTGAGTCTAATTTAAGAAATGAGCAACAAGTAGATATTGAAAAGAGGATTCTTGCATCATGGGGTACTATGACATAGACATTGAAAAATCTTGGTAAGAATAAGACTTCCTTGCTTTCTTTGAAAATGCATTGAGGTTTATTACTATTTGTATTTTGTTTTTGAGTCAAAATTTCATCTGCATGTTGTGTTGTTCTATCTGTCATGCTTTGTCGACATTGTTTCTTATCTATTTTGAGTTGGTTTTTTTCCATTGGCAAGGAGTTTGAACCATGAAAACTAACTGACTGCCTTACTTTGTAACCTTTTATAAATTACTATTTTTATTACTAATAGTCTCACTAAAACATCCCAATAAGAAATTCTTTGCTTTGTTTTAAATCACATGTTCTTATTTTAAGAATTTATTTCAAAAAAAATTGAGGTCATTTTCATTTTTTAAAGAGGATTTAATTTACTTTTTAACTTTTTTTAAAAAAAGGCTTCTAAAATGTGAGGTCTTTTTTAATTAAAAAATAATAATTTTGAAAAATACAAGAAATAGGATATTCCTCTATTTTAATTATTTTAAAACATTTATTTCTATAAAAATGTACATGGTGGTTTTTTTAACTTTATTTTATTTTAAAAATAAAAAATAAAACAAAACCAAAAATTCAAAACACACACACACACACACACACACACACACATGCCAAAAAAATTATGGCTTTGACCACTGCTCCCATAGCCAACATGCCCCAACTGTTTTCCCCAAGTACCTCATCCCACTACCCCCTTCACCTAGACTATCCTATACCAACCCTGTCACCCCTACTCCCTACTCTAACCCCACACTGTCGCCTCCTCCCCACTCACCCCATATCGACATGAACAACAAAACAAAAAGCCAAAACGACTTTTTAAAAAATATTTCCACATGTATTGTTTTTTAAAAAAATAATACCTTTTGAATTATTTTAGTAAAAATTAATTTTGTTATGTTTAATTAGTGAAAGCTTAAAGGGCATATTGATCATTAAAATTTTACTAAGTTTTCAAATTGAGTGATTTGTGTATCACTGTTGCTGAGTTTTGTATAAATATAAGCCTCTACGATAGGTTGAGGCATTCAATAGAAGTTGATTTATGTAGTGTAGTTGCAAATCAATAGTCACTGAGTTAATTTTCCATTGTTATCTTAACTAATCTTGTTTGTTAGGTGTTATGAATTGTTTGAGAAGAGTTGTACAAATTTGCAAAGCATTGTGTAAGCATTTGGGTAATTTTTAATTGTAAAAGTATCCATGTGATGGAAGCATAATGACTGAGATGGGGGGTGAATTAATCTTTATAACCTTTACTACAATTCCACTTAAGCATTCATGAACATTTATTCAAACATGTAGATCAAACAATGACTAAGTAACCATCCACATATACATGAAACATAAGAATAGAAGATAACACATCTTATATGTGGGAAACCCTCAAGGGGAAGAAACCCATTGATCCCTAAAAATGGAATACAATCCTATAAGACAAAAATTCAAGTTTAACTTCACATGGATCACTAAACCCAACTAGCTAAGCACCAACCCATCTAAGCTTTAACATGCACCCACTTCCAAGGAAGTACCAGTCCCTTAGAAGACTCAGGAACAACTCAACCACATTATTACATTGATCACCTTAATTATACCTTGTTTCTCATATAATAGATGATGATCACCTTCTTCAATTTTTATCTCTTTTATCCCTCTCAAACTACTTTTTAGGTCTCTTCAAGACTAATTAGGTCATATGACCTTGATATTCATACTCAAACCTTCTATTATATATTCATGACTATCTCTATACACCCCTTTGATGGTATACATTACTTATTTCTTCTTCTCAATGTTCTGTTTTATTCATTTTTTCACACACACTCACCAATAGGCCTAAAATTGCCTTGTATATATACAAACCTCTTGCTCATATACTTATTAGTCAGTCAAATACCCTTAACCTCTTAGGTAGGCCATCAAATATATATTATAACATATTATAAAAATGAATCAAATGTGATTTGATTTGGTTCCTTTTAAGTCTGGCATACCTCAATTAGGCCTTATTTCATCTTTACGTTTCATAGAGACCTAATCCCATTAGGTTTACTTTAGGACACATTACACTTTACCTTCATTAGAACACATTCAGACACCTAAAATAGTAGTAACATATCATATGCCACTCAAATAGACCCCTAAAAAGCTCATTTAGGTTTTATAACACCTTGTAACTTCAACCACCACTTGTAGCACACCATTAACATTATTCACGATTAGGTCTATGCATACCCAAAAAGTCTATCTTGAACAACTAAAGATAACATAATGTTTGTACACATAAACATGAAAATAAAGCATATATTCAAAAACCTCATTACCTTAGGGTCATCACAAACTTCATCATATGCTTCAACTCGGGGTATACAGGCTCAAACTCTTTTATGCAAAATGCTCACTCTAAACTGCCAACTAGTCTCAAAATATAGTCATGGAAACTTGAAATTATGACACCTAAAATGACACACTCAAGGAATTAAAATTCATGAAAATGATACTAAAACATCCTTAAAACAATCTTAAATAAAATATCATAATCTCTAATGGCAATTATTTATCATGTAGACCAATTTGTTGACCTTCTCTCTCACAGACCTCACGTAATCAATCAAGCTATTTTAGCTTCAACATTTTCACTAATTTAAATGAATACCAAATATTATACAAAGTATTTAAGTCCAAAATATCAATATAATATACATTATATGCTTCAACTCAGGAAATAGAGCCTCAAACTCATTTTTGCAACTTGCTTATCTAGAACTATCAGTTTGCCTTAAAGACTAGTCATGGTGATTTTGACCTTCAACACATGTATGACCAATTTAAAATACTCCTAATGCATGTGGATTATACTATGTGATCATTAGACCATTATTATATGAAAATATAATATTTTTAAATGGCAACATAGGTCTTGCAAACCAATCTCATGACCTCATTGTACACACACCTCACTAAGCTAGACAAGTCAACTTGTGGATAACTTTTTTATATATACAATGATCTCCAAAAATTATATCCAATATTAACATGTATTAAAATTCTTTAATAAAGTCTTGATGCTCTTGGATTCATCACTATTTCATGATAACACATCCCTAATCATCTTCTCACTTCTACCTAGTTTTTTTGCTATTTCCACCATTATGTCTATCAACGATAATTTGTCTTGGATGACTGGTTTAGCACACCTAAAAGATATAAACTTCTCAGAAACCACTATGAACATCGAATACAAGTCTCAACCTTTGTCCTCCATCCATTTATCAACTTTGAATTGGTTAATTTTGATTGTTATAATAAATATCTGAGAAATAAGGCCTTTCGTATAGGCTCCACTCACTCACCCGAATACTCAATCACACTTGGAGATAACTAAGAGAGTTTAATACAACTTTAGAACACTAAACTATCCATACCAATCCATTCTTATCACTTTAGAATAACTTCTTTCATATTAGGTCACTATTAGGGTTCTTTGAGGTTTTAAACCATCTTCCACTATTAGCAATCATTTATAAAGCATAGCCCCTCAATATAAAAACAAACGATTGAAAATTTGAGTTAGGAACCTTACCCATATACCATGAATAACATATGTTTTATGTATATTTTTCACATGCTAATGAACACTTGAAAAACCTTCTCAGGGAGACAACTCTTGATCCTGTACATTTGAGAGACCTTAAAACATGTTTTCAAGCTTAAACCTTCAAAATTTGACCTCAGACTTTGTCAACACACCTAGGATAATATACCACACAACTGACAATGCTCACATGATCATTCTTTACTTGAAATCTAAATCTCATACCTCATTTGGCCACCATCTCTCTCTCTTTGCTCTCTAGACCTTGACCTGCAAACCACATTAGTCCTTGAATCTAACCTTCTAACCATTGTCAAAGATCTCATAGATCATATACATGCCATACAACCTCTTACCATTCTCAAAAACTTCCATACATCTTCTCACATGCCTAAGACTACTCATCTCACCAAGCAACCAAGCCCGTGTCTTCACACAAGGTCTCTTCATGCTATATTAGACGTGAAAACACACCTTCATGCCACTATCAATGAATACTACACCTAAAACACATGTTATATCATCCTATCTCATGATCAAACACTATTTTGCATCCTTCATAGGCCTTGACAATAGATCATGATGCCTCATTAGGCTAGGCAGGGTCTAGAAATGGTCTAGTTGTAGACTATATTTGTAGGTCCTACCCTTGGAGGCTTACCTTGAAACTCTCCTTGATGCCTCTACACTTTTATCACATGTCTTACATGCTCCTCAAACAATGTCATACCTCTGCATATACATCTTCATGCTCACCATGCATATGCTCATTCATGACATGATTATTCTTAGGCTACTTAAGCACTTGTCCTTAAATACCTATCTTAAAACACTTATGAAGGCTTATACACCTAAATCTCAAGCCCATATAATGATAAATAACTTTTTACATGCCTAATGCCACTCACTTCACCATGCTACATACACATACCTTCTCACAAGGTCTAGACAAGGCTTTACAAGACACCTTGATGCCTTAACATGTTCCGTGTTATGACCTTAACAAAACATCAACCACGCAGATATAAGACACTTTGACATGTACTTTTATCTCACATGGAAATCAATACATACCTTCAATTCTCATAAGATTTTCACAACACACACTGCCAATTAGTCTTTCTCTTGTAGACACCTGTCTTAAAACAACTACTTGACATCAACCTCATTCATCATGATTACACTCTCTCTCATAACAAAAACACTTACTATGTTGGCTTAAGAACTCATCATGCCTTCACAATAACCTTGTCACATCAAGATCACAAGCTCATACATCAAATACCACTCACCATGCATCTTCACCAAATGCATCTAAATAATCATAACAACATACTTTAACATTAATGACATCAGATTAACATCAATGATAACACTATGCTAACACACTCCCCATTTGTCACTTATGGAAAAACACACTACAGTCTGATCAATCTCTTCTCCCCCAAATTGATCTTTTTCCCCATTTGACATTAGTTAGAAAGGGTCTTCCATAAACAACTATCTAATCCTTGGACCTAAACTTCAAAAAACCACTCAATGAAATGATGACCAAATACTCACCTTATGCTCATACCAGTTGTTATAGACAACTTATGAAATGTTTGAGTTACTCCTCAAGAAATCATGCCTCTTATGTCATTACATGTAAACTACATAAAGAACTCCATCTAAACTTTTGATTGTTCTTAATATCCTTAGATATCTAACAACCTCAAATCTGCCTACATAATGACTTGAACTTTCACATATCCACCTTGATCCTTTAAATCACAAAGCTAACAAGCTCCCCCTATGTCCATACTTTCCTTTTGAGTCACATAATGAATAACAATATTTTTTAACCTCTTTCATGCTTTATTGTATCTTCAACCTTTGTTCATACCATAAAGACTCTTGTTATCAACCTCTTAGCTCCATAAGACAATTTTGATCCATCTACATCATGACAACCCTTCGTGTATTAGTTCACTACTCATTAGGTCTGTAAAACACCTAGTTCTCTATCTACCAGACTTCTATCTTGATTGATCACCTTCACCTCACACAACCAAGGCATACCGAGCATATAGACCTATGATACATGACCCAAAGTTCATATTCGAATGCCTAGTTCAATCACACTCAATGCTTATGAGCATAATTCATCTCTATAATCAATGCTTTTCCACCATGTCTATTAGGTCTATTTGTAATGAAAGATATTCTAAACGAACAATCTAGTCCTTCATGCTGGATCAAAGATCACTCATGTCATGTCTATATGGTATCTCAAATATTCTTCTTGCATCAATTTATCTCCTTCATGTTTCTCAAACCATCATGGCACAGATCTCATCATGACATCTTCCTTGCATCATTCTATCAACTAGGTTTGTGATTACATGCTTCTTTATGATAGACCTCTGTCATAACTTGTATTTTTCATGATATACAAACTAAGATTATACAACATGTGCCTTGGTCTTATATGACCTTAAGGTCATCTTGATGCACATAGAACACTCATCTCTCTCTCACAACTAGCTCAACAAACATAATCATGAAATATCTCAAAAATCATGCTCCTTCTAACTCCATTCTTAACTCTGTTTAGATAACAAAGGCAACCAATCTCTTGACAAAAAACTCAGAACTAATAAGCTCCCCATTAGACCAAACATATATCAATCAATACAACAACTCAACAAATAATGATCATACATAACTACACAACCATGATCCCACTTTGTTTTCACAACATTTTCACCATATGAATCAATAGTACACATAGACCATATCCAACAAAGATCAAGCACCTTGGTACCAATACCAAATCTCAACATAGATCAAGCTCAACTATAACCAGATACCAAAATCATACCTCTCAACATGCCAAAAGACCACACTTCTAGTTCAGAATCAACAATCTTCAACATGTCTTCATACCTTATTAACATACAACACCTGTTAAATCTCAACAAGCAACCACCATGCTTCCACTCACTGATGAGTGTCTCCATGAAGCCTAATGGAGCCACCCTTTCCATATGGAACTAGAACAACACCAATTCAAGAGATTCCCAAATATCCATACTCTTACAAGACTAAATATTCTTCAATGTCCTTCTGAGCTTGACTATCAACTTAGGCTTAAACTTTGACTTGGCCTCTTCATCATCCTTCTGAGCTGACAAAGAATACTCTTGACATTATTTTAAATCTAACTTGTGCTCTAACTCTACCTTCAATTACTCCACTTCTCTTCTAAGATTCAAGTATTCTTTCATAAGATTCTCCTCCTTTGAACAATATCCATTATTTGTTTCTATGAATAGACCTTCATTGCTATCATGATAAACACTATCATGATCATAATGCATGCTTATGCTTCTTAGGCTCACCTTTAGGATTTTAGACCTATCTAAAAAGACCTAAATTAATAATAATTTTTAGAAGTGTAATGACTGAGAGGGGGCGTGCATTAGTCTTCAAAACCCTTACTACAATTCCACTTAAGCATTCATGAACATTCATTGAAAGATGTAGATCAAACAATGACTAAGTAACCATCCACATATGCATGAAACATAAGAACACAACATAACTTAACTTATATGTAGGAAACCATAAAGGGGAAGAAAGCCCATTGATACCTACAAATGGACTACAATCCTATAAGACAAAATATTAAATTTAGTGAAGTACCAATTTAATATGGAGCACCAATCCAAAAAGACTTTAGTAAGCAACAACTTACAAGGAGGCACCAACCTCTTAGATGACTTAGCACCAACTTAGCCACATAATTGCATTGATCACCTTTAGTATGTTGGGTGAATATTTTGTCGATCAGCTAACTAATGAGCAAAATAGGTCTCTTCAACCATAGCATAGGGAAATTGGTTGGCCAGATGTGCAGGTTTACTACATCAAAAGGGGACAAATCTCTCCTCTCATCAAGGGGAGGTTCCTTATAGATATGCAGGAGCTATATACTATATATATAAATAGAAAATAACACTCAAGGGTAGGATAAACCATCCATCTCTCTTTTTTCATAGATGATGTTCACAAATCAAAGGAGAAATCTTAATGAAATGATAGAAGACACTCCTCTTCTTTCAGAAGTGTTGTTCAACAAAAAAAAAGAATATTTCAAGTGATGATAAGTAACTGTAACAGGGCGCAGTAACACAGTAGAATGAAATGAGGCACAAAGTATCCACCTCAAATGCCAAAGAGTGAAATACGAAAGACAATGAGGGCACAACATTGTCCCAAGGTCTTTTACACAGAAACAAAATATGAAGGATAATAATGGCACAAAGTTGTCCCAAGATTCTTTACATAGGAATAGAAATATAGACAAACTAAAGACAATTGTGACAGCACAAAGTCTCTCCAAAACTAGCTTCAGGACACCTTCATGATCACTTTCACTAATTTTGCTTATTTAATCAAGTAGACAAAAAATGTATTAAAGAAACAGGCATAAGAACAATTTTCCCAACAACCAAACTGTTCCAGCACAGTCTAAAAAGTCACTTGTTTTCTTATTCAAATAACAAAATATGATCGACAATCTGAGCTCAAAGTCTCAGTAATGTCTTTCAATTTGGGCAAAGTTTCATTTTTGATTACAGATCGAGATCCCTAAAATAATAAGAGAGTCCAATATATAGTGCTCCAAGAAAGACTTGGGCGCTTTGTTTCACAAAAATGTGTTACGATGCATTCAATGCCTTTAATGCATTTTAAATTATGTTCATGGGCTATGCTGGAATCGAGTGTTGGTCTTTAATATGAGCCACCTGATGTGTTTCCTGATGTGCGCACAATTGTTTGCTTTACTCGATGCAAAAAAATTGGCCATGCCATTGAATGTTCATGCTTTTCCAATGTCCACCTGGTGGGCTGTTTTACCTTCTAGAAACATATCTTATGCATGAATATTTCTGATCTTTCTCCATCGTTCCCCTTTTCCTTGCTATATTTCATCTTTATCTGTGCAATCTGAGCTCTCGGGGTATCTCTTTCAGTCTTTCTGGCTCCTTACATTCTTTCATCCGTGATTTTTCCCTTTGGCATTTTGGCCTTTTGCATTTGAGTCCGTGTTCTAGCTTTCAAAGATCAACGGCTATTTCATTTTTGTGAATTTGACGTTTTCGAGCCCGTCATCGTTAGGAAACCAATGGCTAGTTTTTTACCCTAAATTCGATGACTGCGGGGACGTCACCAAGCATTTGGATCTTAAAGGCTAGTTCACAACGCTCAAATTTGACGTCTGTGGGCCCGTCAATCTCTTCGACATTCTTGTTTTGTCCTTTCTAGAGGGGACCTACCCTTCGGGGTCTTAAGAAATGGTTCGCTTTGGTCAGCGAGAGCCCCCCCGCAAAGGTTCCTACCCTTTGGGCTGTCTTTGGATGGCATTCAGGCTTCTTTCTTCGGCGGGTTTTATCCTTTGGGCTTTTCCTTCAGGCTTTTTTTCTGCCGGGCCTTTGTTTTTCTTCGGCAGACTTTTGCTTTCCATCGCGCTTTTCTCCCCTAGTGAATTTCTTCAAAAAAAATGTCTGAAGGAATTCCTTCAAACATTTTGTCTGAAGGACTTGTGCCTTGTTTACTTTTCTGTGGGAACTTTTTCGAAAGAATTTTTCGCTCTTCACTTGGTCTTTGAAACGGTCTGCATGTTCCCTGTCTGCCCTCCGCACGTGCTGTTTGTCATTGGTTCACTTTTTTGAAGGAATTATCTTTGTTCGATTTTTTTCGCTGCCCTCCGCAAGGGCACTCGGCTTGGTTCATTGCCCTTTCAAATTTTTGCAACAGTCCACTTTGATTCTTAAGTGCCCTCCGCAAGGGCACTTGTCTTTCGGGCTCTTGGAAGACCCCTTTGAACTTCTCGATTCAAAAATGGCTAAGTGTTGAACCTATTTCTTTTTTGCAGAGTCTGTAGAAACCAACCTGCAGAGTCCGTAGAAACGAGTCTGTAGAAATCTTCTGTGAAGTTTGTAGATTCATGCCTGCAGAGTCCATAGATTTCTTCCTGTGAATTTAGTAGATTTAAGATCATAAAACTGGGGGAGTCCGTAGAAATGAATCTATAGATTTCTTCCTATGAAGTTCATAGAAATGAGTCCGTAGAAATGCGCCCTTAGAACTTACCCTATAGAGTCCATAGATTCAAGCCTGCGAGTCCGTAGATTTTTGAAAAAGCTTGAAAAATGGAGAATTTGAATGCCTAGAACAATTTTTGAGAAGGGGAGAGAGAATTTTGGTTTGTTGGACCAAAATAGCTCAAATGTTGTCAAAAAAAATGAGTGATGCTTTTGGGGGACAACATAGTAGACCTTGTTTCATATACAATAGATGATGATCACCTTCTTTATCTCTTCTCTCTCTTCTATCCCTCTCAAACTGCTTTCTAGGTCTCTTCACTCAATTAGATCTCTTCAAGACTGATTAGGTCATATGACCTTGATATTCATACTCAGACCTTTTATTATATATTAATTAATATATCTATACACCCATATAATGGTATACATTACCTCCTTATGCTCCTTAATGTGCTCTTTTATTCATTTTTCACACACTCACAAATAGGCCAAAAACTGCCTTATATATATACAAGCCTCTTGCTCATATACTTATTAGTCAGAAAAATACCCTTAACCTCTTAGGTCAGCTATGTAATATATCTTAGGACATATTATAAACATGAATAAAATATGATTTGAGTCCCTTAATGTCTGACATAGCTCAATTAGGCCTTATTTCATCTTTAGGTCTCATGGAGACCTAATCCCATTAGATCTACTTTAGGACACGTTACACTTTTCCTTCCTTGAAACACATTCAAACACCTCACACAGAAGGAAATTATGATTTATCACTCAAATAAACCCATTATAATCTCATATAGTCTCCATAACACCTTTTAGCTTCAACCACCACATAAAGCATACCATTATCACTATTCACAATTAGGTCTGTGTATACCAAGAAAGTCTGTCTGGAACAACTGAAGATAACACAATGTTTGAACACAAAAACATGAAAATAAAACATATATTCAAGAAAATCATGACATTAGGGTCATTACAAACTTCATCAGATACTTTAAATCAAGGTATACAGGCTCAAACTCTTTTCTACAAAATGCTCACTTTGAACTGCCAACTAACTTCAAAACACAGTTCTTGAAACTTGAACTTATGACACATAAAATAACACACTCAAGGACTTCTAATACATGAACATGATCATAAAAATTTCTTATAAAAATATCATAATCTCTAATGTAAATTCTTGGTCTTGTAGACCAATTTGTTGACCTTCTCTCTCATAGACCTCACTCAGCCAGTCAAGCTATTTTGGATTCAACATTTAAACTAATTTCACTTAATACCAAACCTTATACAAATAATTTTTAGTACATAAAATTCCCAAATAGAAACATCATGTACATTATACACTTCAACTCAGGGCATAAAGCCTCAAACTCATCGTTACAACTTTCTTACCTAGAACTGCCAATTTGCCTTGAAGACCAGTCATGGTGATTTTGACCTTCAACCCCTATACGAATAATTTCAAAGACTCTTGATGCATGTGGATGATCTCATGTGATAATAAGACCATTATTAAATATAAATATAACATGTTTAAATGGAAATATTAGTCTTTTAGACCAATATCATTACTTCATTATACACAGACCTCGCTGAACTAAACAAGTCAACTTGTGAACAATTTTTTGCTATATTCAATGATATTCAAAACTTAAATCCAATATGAAAATGTATTGAAAGTCTTGAACAACATATCCATGCACTTGGATTCATCCCTATTCTATGATAACACATCACTTATCGTCTTCTCACTTCTGCCTGATTTTCTCACTATTTCCACCATTAGGCCTATTAGCAATAGGTTTTATTGGATGAATGGTTTAACACACCTGAGGGATAGAACCTACCCATAAAACACCATGTACATTAAATAAAAAATTTCAATCTTTATCCTCCATCCATTTATCAACATTGACTTGGTCAATTCTGACTACTATAACAAATCTCTAAGAAACAAGGCCTTTCTTGTAGGGTTCACTCACTCCCTTGAAGACTCGATCACACTTGGAGATGCCTGAGAGAGTTGAATACAACATCTAGTCACTAAACTATCCATACCAATCCATTTTAAGCAATTTATAACAACCTATTTCATATCAGGTCACTATTAGGGTTCTTTGAGGGTTTAAACCATCTTCCATTATTAGAAATCATTCATTAAGCATAACCCCTTAATCCAAAAATAATTCCTATAAATTTGATATAGGACTCTTCCTCATCTACCATGAATATCATAGGTTCTCATGTAGATGCTGCATATGCTAATGACACTTGAAAAACTGTTTTGGGTAGACAACTCTTCAGCATGTGCATTCTAGAGACCTTTAAAACACTTTTTTAAGCCTAAATCTTCAAACTTTGACCTTAGACTTGGTCAACACACTTGGGATAATCTATCACACAATTGACAATGCTCACATGCTCATTGTTATCTTGAAATCTGAATCTCATACCTCATTTGGCCACCATCTCTCTCTTTACTCTCTAGACCTTGACCTGCAAACCACATTAGTCCTTGAATCTGACCTTATAACCACTGTCCAAGCTCTCAAAACCTCATTAACTTTCCATACAACCTCATACCATTCTCAGTAACTACCATACATCTTCTCACATTCCTGAGACCACTCATCTCACCAAGCAACCATGCCCATGCCTTCACACAAGGTCTCTTCATGCTATGTTAGACCTGAAAAACACACTTTTATGCCACTATCAATGAACTCTACACCTCATACACATGCTCAAGCAACCTATCTCATTCTCAAACACTAATTTACATCCTTCATAACCCTTGACAATAGATCATGATTTCTCATTAGGCTAGATAGGGTCTATAAATGATTTAGTTACAAACTAGATTTGTAGGTCCTACCCTTGTAGGCTCACCCTAAAACTCTCCTTTATGCCTCTACACTTTTATCACGTGCCTTACATGTTCCTCAGACAATGTCATACCTCTGCACATACATCTTCATGCTCACCATGCACATGCTCATTTATGACATGACTATGCTTAGGGTACTTAAGAACTTATCCTTAAAGACCTCCCTTAAAACACTTCTGAAGGCTTCAACACCTGACTCTCAATCCCATACAATGCCAAACAACTTATTACATGCATAATCTTACTCACTTCACCATGCTACCTGAACATACCTTCTCATAAGGTCTAGACAAGGATTTACAAGACACCTTGATGCCTTGACTTGTTCCTTTCATGTCATGACCTTAACAAAACATCAACCAATCATATATAAGACACTTGGACATGTGATTTTATCTCACATGGAAATCACTACATACCTTCAATGTTCATAAGCTTGTCACAACACACACTGCCAATTGGCATTGCTCATCTAGACACCATTCTTAAAACAACTACTTGAAATCAACCTCATTCATCATGGTTAGCCTCTCTCTCATAGAAACAAAACCTACTATGTTGGCATGAGAACTTATCATGCCTTGACAAGAACCTTGTCACATAAGGCTCACAAGCTCATACATCAAAGATCACTCACCATGCATCTTCATCAGATGCATCTAGACATCAAATGACAACACACTTTGACATTAGATTGACATCAATGACAAAACTATGCCAACACCATGAATACCACTTGATTACAGTAATCTTGTGCTTCAGAATTACATAGTGGAAAGGTAGGATAAAGGTGGGATAAGCACCTCATTTTAGTCAAATTTTCTCATATTGATTTTCTCCTATCTAAATTATTGTGTTTTGTTTTGTGTATTCTTTCTACTTGCATTCCATTTTTAGTCCATTTATATACAACACTTTATATTTATGTGTTTTTTCAAGGAAAGTAAGGCATAACAACAAGTAAACAATCATGTATGTGTTAGGATTATAAATGATCCATATTGATCATTCTTGTTATGGAATATCCATGTAGTTTATGGTTTGAATGTCAAACAAGATATGTGTTTTTTAGTAAAAACTTGAGCAAATTCATGATTAAATTGAGGTAGATTCATTGGAAGGTTGCAAAGCATGTGATCTAATACTTTGAAGACCACTTTTCATTACATCATGAGCTATGTGGAATATGGTGACTTTTGTTGCATGTTTTTGTTAATTCTAATTGGGTGGGAAATGTAAGTGATCGGAAGAGTAGATTGGGATTTTATTTCAGCTTGGGCAAAAGTATGATTTCTAGGTTCAACAATAATCAGTCATTGGTTGCAATTGTAGTCAATGCAATAGAGGTAGACTAAATGGAAGCCTCATCTACTAGTTGTGAGGCCATGTGATTTTACAAGTTGATATCAAAATTGACCGATGAGATGTTGGTGCCTACAATTTTATATTATAACAATAAAAGATACATCAAGCTTTATGAGAATCTTGTGTTTCATGATCATTCCAAATACATTGATATTCTACACCATGTTCTCAGCGATAGAGATTAGAAAGAAGTAATGATCCTTGAGTATGTTCCTTCAAATTTGAAGGTGGAAAATATTTTGACAAAGGCCCTAGCCAAGGGAAAGTTTAAGATGTGGAGGCAAAGACTTAACATGGTAGAAAACACCTTCCTTGAAGAGTTGGAGTGATAAAATTTTACCTATGATTATTCAATTATTGTTCTCCTCAGCATGGCACACTTAGCTAATTCATAACAACAGTTTAATAGGAGTCTAGTGTTATTATTAGACATGTTAAATTTAGAGTTGTTATTATTAAACATGTTAAGTTTAGAGTTGTTATTATTAAACTTTATTTTCATATTTAGAGTTGTTATTATTAGACTATCTAAATATATTGTATCTCTAGCCTTTATCATCTATAAATGTAAGGGGAAGGTGGGTGAGTGATTCATTCAATATTTTGTAATTATTTATTTTTTATTAATATATAGAGTTGATGCATGTTCAAGTGAGGCAACTATTTATTTTTCAGCATTATTTTTATGCAGATTTAGCTTCCACAATCCACCATCTTGAATTTTTTAGTTAAATTCATAGTCTACCCTCAAAAAAATTTAGTCCAGATTTATAAGTCTAATACTAATGGGGGCATAAGATAGAGGCATATTACAAAACTCTTCAAGGGAATGCATTCATGTCATATCGTAATCTAAGTTTCAAAACAAACATTAAGGTTGAAGTGATTATTTTGGATGAGGGTCTATGATTTACATAATCAATGGGCATCACACAATTAGCAATTGAAGGAGACTCTCATGTAACATTGGTGCTATGTCAAAAGGAAAGTGTTGGGACTAGATTTTAAATACCATCCTAAATGAAGGGTCCTTGGAACAAGTTTTGATCTCATTTATTGGGCTTCATATCTTTGAAGAGTATAACAAATTAGCAAATCTTCTAGAAAATATGGTGTCACCTCCCCTGAATACCTTCAATATGCTTTCTATCACAATTAAAAAGGCAAGGACTTGTAGTAGGTCTTATCTCACTATAAAGTCATTTTATGTGTTAAGGTGGACAAATTCATTAATTTTTCAACTTTTAAGAAAACACTAATTGGGGATAATTCCATAGAATGACACTCAATCGAAAATGATAGCTTGCATGCTCCATTAATACAAGTATGCTTGATTATTAAGTGATACAAGCATTCAATTTACTAATTTTATTTATTTGTAATGGGATTTTATCATCCTTTGTCGTCTATTTCCACTTTGTACTGAATAATGTTCTTTGCACTTTAAATTGCATTTTTTTAAAGATCTCTTTATATTCCTCTGAGTGTGGTTGTGTCTAATTGAGATTCATTTTTCAATGTTCTCTTTATATCCATGTGAATGTGGTTATGGTGTCAGGTTCGAAAAAGTAGATTATAAAGATAGGAGCTAAGGGCAATTTTCAACATTTTTATTGATTATATTTTTTGTTTTACCACACTACCCTTGGATAGGGAATGCGCTGACATAGGGCCTATATGAAATTGCAAGAGGTATTATTGAATTGAGCCACCGAAAACTCTCCCATAGTGGATTTTATTATGCTGAGATGGAAAAAGGGAATATTTGACTCACGATTTTGTAGATGCATCGCTATTTTCAATAGAGGTTTTCAAGAGCTTTAAATGTGACGTGCTTTACATTTTTCTTGTTGTTGATGTTTGGCATTGATGTTGTAATTGATGTCAAAGGTTATGGAGAAAGTATTCATGAGGTCATTGAAGAGTGTAGCTATGAGAGTGAATATTGATCAGTGTTGTAGTGATTCTGAGAGTGTAAGGCTTGTTTGGTATATGCTCTTATGACTGCATGAGTGTTGTGAAGGTTAACATGGAAGGTCCTTGTTGTCAAAGTTGTCATGTGCTTGAGCTTAGTAGTGTCCTAAGAAGGCATGTGCATAAGATGCCTATTCTTGTGCATAAATGAGTATGATGGCTTGGTGAGATGAGTGCACACATGCATAATTGGTAATATAAGGTTCCTTGAGTATGATTATGAAGCATTGGATCACTCATGAGAGTTTCATGGTGAGCCTATAGGGGTAGGATCTATAGAACAACTATGCACCTAAACCACTTCTAGACCCTGCCTGGTCTAATGAGGTATCATGATCTATTGTCATGGTTGTAAATGAATTTTTGGCATTGTTTGATCATGTGATATGCTGTGTGAGCATATGAGTGAAGTTTTGAGTGCTTGAAAAGAGGTTTGAAGGTCAGTTCAAGGCCTAATGAGGTGTGAACAATTAGGTGTAGAAACCCAGGTGGTGAGAGCGTAGCCTATTGAGGCATGAGGTTATATTTTCAAGATATTTTTTCATATGTGAGCATAGACATAAGTATGATATTTTTTTTCAATCATGTTCACAAATTTTGAGGTCATGGTTTTCAATAAAAGGCATGAAAAGTGGTTTTGAGGTCTCTCAAGTACATAGAATTAAGGGTTCTCAACTTGAAAAGGATTTTGTGTTTTTTAGCTCATCAAACCTCTGCATGGGAACCTAATCTATTCATTGTATATGGTTAATTATCCTAGCTCAAAATTTTAGGCATTAGATTTTGTATTGAGGAGCTATGCTTTATGAATAATCGCTAATAGTGGAAGTGTATTTAAATCCTTGTAGAACCCTAATAAGGACCTCATGTTGAATATATGATTTAAAAGTGCTCATTATTGTCTTTAATTCTTATTTAAGTGTTTTTATCTTATATTTAACTCTCCTAGATAACTCCAAGTGGTGGTGGTTAGAGCGAGGAGAGATAAAATGTGAAGATACAGTGTTGTTTCTGAAGAAGTTGTAGTTATAAATAGTTATATTAGACAAAATTTTAAAATAGTTTGATGGAAAATATTGAGACTTTTATTTGATGTACATAGTGGTTTATAGATAGGTTACACCCCTTAGGTGTGTTAAACCGATCATCTATGATAGCTAGTCGCTAACAGGTCTAATGGTGCAAACAATGAGAAACCTAGGCAATAGTGAGAAGGTGAATAGGGATGTGTTATCATGAAATAGTGATGAAACCAAGTATATGGATATGTTTTTCAAGACTTTTAATACATTATAATTTTTGGTATAAGTCTTGGAGTTTAGTGTTTATATTGAAAAATTTGCTCACAAGTTGACCTATCTGGTTCAGATGAGACAGTGAGGTACAAGGTTATGAGATTGGTATGCAAGACCAATATTGCCATTTGACCATATTATCCTTCTATATAAGAATGATATAATGGTATCATAGAATCATCTACATTCATTATAAGTCATTGAAATTGTCTATACAAGTGTTGGAGGTTTGAGTCACCATGACTGGTCTTTGAGGAAAATTGGCAGTTCTGAGTGAGTAAGTTGTAGGAGTATTTTTGAGTCATTTTGCCATGTGTAATGAAGCCTAATTCACTTTATGAAATTTTTAAGGTCATCAATTTTCTGTTCATGTGATTTATTGTCATGGTTATATGGATAAGTTGTGTACATACTTCAATATTGTTTGGAAGACTTTTTGTAGGTTCAAAAGCTTAATTGTGAACAATACTAATGGTGTGATTCAAGTGGTGGTTAGAGATAAAAAGTGTCATGAACATAATATGAGATTATTAAGGGTCTATTTTAGTGTCATATGAAGTGTTGCTTCCATAGTTACCAGATTCAGCCGCATCTGGCCGAAATCTGGAATGTTTCGCATTTTTGCAGGGTTCTGGATTAAAAAATTCGATTCGTCATATTTTTGGACATTAAAAGTGTACGGACAAGGAGAAACAATGGAAGTCAACAAAAAAATTTACAAAATGTAAACCTAGTCCAAACCCAACAGTATAGAAATAAAATAAACATCTAGTTTCTTATACTTTAAGTTATATTTTATTTATATACTTTCAGGGTGTTTGAGAGGGGTTTCAGATCGCTAGGAGCTATAATGCAAATTCTAGGTTTTGGAGGATCCTATCATATTTCAGAGTTAGTCAGATTCTAGGGTTTTAGGGTTTCAAACTTAGCCATATTTCAGGGTTTCAAGATTTCAGAGTGGCTCCCATTTTGCTTGCTCACAAGTAGTCTCAACATTGCGGGAGAGTGGCCAAGTGGTTTAAAGTGGCACAAGAAGACATTGTTAGCATGGATCCCCATTTATGGTGGCAGACGTATGGTTCTTCTACCCCAGAGTTACAAAAGCTTGTCATGTGTGTCCACAGTCAATGTGCCAGTGCTTCTACATGCGAAAGAAATTGGAGTATGCATGATTTGATCCATACTAATAAGAGAAATCAACTAGGAGCCAAAAAGCTATCATTTCTTGTGTTTGTTCATAGCAATTTAAGATTGCCTGAGCACAATCTTGCGAAGGAAGATGACAATCCTCATCTTGGAGAACCATCCTTTGAAGGAGTTGAGGAAAATATTGATAGTGTTGATGAAGCTGGATGGAGGATTCACTGATGGTGCTAGTGCTAGTGCTAGTTTTGATTTTGAAGTTGGGTTTGATGTTGCAAATGTTTGAAACTTAAGGTCTATATCAATTTTGAGCTTAGGCTCTAAACTATGAATATTTTGCTATCTTTTAATGTAATTCAAGTTTGAAATTCTTATGCATTTCTCATTTTTTCAAGTGTTAAATTAATGTTCATTCCTTAGTAGATTGAAATATTTTGCATATATATATATATATATATATATATAATTTTATTTTTTAAACTAGATTTTTTTTCGGATTTTTTCAAAAAATTTGCATTCCGCATTTTTTTCGCCTCTCGAATGCATTCGGATTTCCGAACCTGGTAACTATGGTTCCTTCTATGTGTGGAGTTTTAAAATGTTCCAAGGAGATCAAAGGGTAATGTGTACTATTGAAGGCCTAATTGAATTAGGTCTCCTTAAGGCCTAAAAAAGGTTTTGATATTCTAAGTTGAGGATGACCTATTTTAATGATTTATTCATGTATGAAATATGTTATGATATTTATTTTATAGTAAATTCAAGTGTGCAAGTGTTTTTTTCTAACCAAGAGGTGTGTGAGGTAAAGGATTATATAAGAACAAGGCCTAATAGGCCTAATTGTATCTTTAGTGGGTGTGCATATGCAAACGAAGTAAATAAATTCTTAAAGAGCTGAAAGAGGTCTTGTAGACCATTATATGCATGTATAGAAACTATCATGAATATATAATAGGAGTATTTTAGATGAATATCAAGGTCATATGACCTAATCTATTTTGAAGAGACCTAGAAGGTAATTTGAGAGAGATAAAAGTATGAAGAGTTGAAGAGGTGGTCATCATCAGTTGGTTGAGTAATAAGATGTTCTAAAGGTGATAAAAGCATTCATGTGGATGAGTTGGTGCTAATTCATCTGGGGTGTTGGTTCCTCCTTACAATTTGGTGCTTGTTAAAGCCTAGGTGAGTTGGTGCTTAGCTAGTTGGGGTTGGTACTCCATGTGGAGTTAGTAGTTCAAAAAATTATGATCATTTGGATTATAGGATTAGTGGTTTTTCTTACCCTTGATTTTTTACCATTTATATGTATGTTTTTGTGTTATGATCATTTGAATTACTCTTTATTTATTGTCATATCTTTGTTTTGTTTTGATGGTTCAAGGAATGTTAAAGTACATGTGAAAGAAATTTTTAAAAGACTGATTCACCCCCCAAAGTCATTGTGTTTCCAAAATTTGGTATCATATCCTTATCCTTTGAAGCAATTCTAATAGCTTGAAGGTGATCCTAAGAAGCACAAGATGTCTAGTGATCAAAAAGAAGAAGATAACATGTATGATGAATAAGTATACTATGACAGTGAAGAAGAAGAAGATGAGGTAGACCTTGAAACTGAACTCATAAATTATCTTCATGATTTGAAGCATCAAAATAAGACTATCAAGGATCTCAGGAATTAGTTAAAAAGTGTCAATACAAGATTTAGATCAAAGGAAGTTGAGTATGACCAGTTGAAAACAGAGCTAGATTCCTTGAAGGTTGAGCATGAGTAGCTCATAGACAAGATGCGAAAGTTTGAGAGAGAGCATGAAAATTCAAAACAAGTCAAGATTAACAACATGAAAATACCAATCAAGAAGCCCAATGCAATAAAGGATAAGTTATCATGGGACCATGGAAAAAGGAGTAATCAGTCAAGAGGTAAGTATAAAAATGTTATTTTCTACATCTATCATAATATGGTGCACATTACAAGATTATGTTTTAATATAGTTAGAATGCCCTCAAGATTCAATAAGACATATAAATATCCTAGAGTGCATGATAAGGGTAAAACATTGGTATGGAACTAAACCAAGTTAGGACTAATCATATTGAGCTCAAGAGTTAAGATGGACTATTTGCTAAAGAGGAATAAAAGACTAAAACATATTTTTTGCTAGCTCAGACTGCCTTTCACATTCAATATGAAGTCATGAAAAGATATATAGATAGTGGTTTCTCAAGCCACATGATAGGAGACAAAAATAAGTTCATATCATTGAATAAGAATGTTGCAGGAATAGTGATGTTTGGATAAAACACAACTACCAATATCGTTGGCAAGGGTATCTTGAGTTTGGACAATGGGAAGACCAAGACACAAAATGTGTTGTATGTGGAAGCTTTGAAACATAACCTACTTAGTGTAAGTCAAATTTGAAATCAAGGACACACTAGCCTTTCAAGATAGAGGGTGTGAGATAAGGAGAGCCAAATCAGGAAGGCTAATTGCTAATGTTAACAGGACTAAGAATAATCTATATGTATTGAATGGGATCAAGGAGATATGTTTTATGAGCAAGATGGATGAAATTTGGATATGGCACAAAAGGTTAGGTCACCTAAACATTGACAATCTGGTCAAGATAAGCACTAAGAAGTATGTGAAGAACATACCTAAGATCACCAAACCTATAAATATACTTTGCAAGGCATGTCAACATGGTAAGAAGACTAGAAGAAGTTTCAATTCTAAATGATTACTCTACTACAAGACCCTTGGAGTTAATACACACTGATCCATGTGGGCCTCTAATAATTCAATGCATTCAAGGAGATAGTTACTTTGTGTTACTCATAGATGACTACACAAGAATGACTTGGGTTGCATTCTTGAAAGAAAAGTCAAAAGCTCTTGAAAAGTTCAAGCATTCAAGGATCTTGTTGAAAATGAGAATAATGGGAAGATCAAGTGCCTAATATCTAACAAAGGAGGTGATTTTTTATCCAATGAATTTTATGAATTCTGTGAGGTTCATAGAATAAGGAGACAGTTCTTAGTAGCTAGGATACCTCAAAATAATGGGGTAGTGGAAAGAAAGAATATGACAGTTCAATAAATGGTTAGAACTATGTTAAATGAGTCTATATTATCTGATGGATATTGGAAAGAGGCAGTAAGCACTGCAACCTACATTTTGAATAGAGGAAAGATAATGACTAATGGAAACAAGACTCCTTATGAACTATGGAAGGGCAAACCTAATAATATGGAATAATTTAGAGTGTTTGGGAGCAAATGTTTCATCAAAATAGATGATGAAGACTTAAGAAAGTTTGATTCCATATTTGATGAAAGTATATTCTTAGGATACTCATCAATAAACTCAACCTATAGATGTTATAACAAGAGGTTACAGAAGATAGTGAAAAGTACCAATGTGAAGATTGATGAGACAAGGAAATCACACTCATAGTCAAAGGACACTTTAGAGCATCTAGACTTCAAGAATGAAGAGGAGACTATAGAGGTTGATGAGGAAGAAGAAGTAGTTTAAGAGAGACATGACTCAAAAGGACCCTCAAGATAGATTCAAAAAGATCATCCTAAATCTCAAATCATTAGCAACAATAATGCAGGTATGCAAACAAGGAGAAGACTGGTAAGTAATCTAAATCAAGATAATGTTGTTCCATTATCTAATATTTAACCTAATAATTTTATATAAGCAAGTAAAGATAAATTTTGGATAGGTGTTATGAATGAGGAGTTAGACCAAATAGATAAGAATGAGACTTGGGAACTAGTTCCTAGGCCTAAAGATAAGAATGTTATTAGCACAAAATGGGTGTTTAGAAACATGTTGAATGAAGATGAAGAAGTCATTGGGAACAAGGATAGATTAGTATGCAAGGGATGTGCACAAGTTGAAGGGATAAACTTTGAAGATACCTTTGCACTAGTAGAAATATTGGAGCCCATTAGATTATTTCTAGCATATGCAAGATTCAAAGGGTTCAAAGTATACCAGATGGATATCAAATCTACCAAAGAAGAATCATCTGTAAGTAGTCAAAATGATACTCAGGTATCTCAAGAGTAATATAGAGTATGGTTTGTGGTATCCAGTAAGCAAGGAATTCAATTTGATAGGCTATATAGATGTAGATTGGGCAAGAAGTCTAGATGATAGGAAGAGTACCAATGGATGAGCTTTCCTCTTAGGTGGGTGCCTAGTTTCATAGATAAGGAGAAGCAACCATCCATAACATTATACACTTGTGAGGTTAAGTGCATTGCAACAACTTGATGTTGCACTCAATTCCTATGGATGAAATAGACCCTAAATGACTACAAGGTGGAGTATGATGGTCCTAGACTTATCAATTATGATAATATAAGTTTTATAAGTGTCTTAAATAACCCTATCATGCACTCAAGGACCAAGCACATTCCCATAAAGTATCATTTTATAAGAGAGTAGGAAAATAAACAAAGTGTCAGACTTGAATATGTTTCTACACAAGATTAGATTGTAGACATTTTGACCAAACCACTTCTAAAAGTAACATTTGAACACCTAAAATAGGAATTAAGTGTAGTTCCTGCCCCTAGACATCATTGAAGAAGCTAAGTACTTAGGGGAAGCTAATTAGGTTCATTAGATCCAATAATAGGTGAGTTGTTCTAAAAAGGTATGCATGGAGATAGGGGGAGCATGTTTGTATAATGTCTCATAAACTCATAGTCTTGTGTGTTGAGTATTCTTGTTACAAGGAGTGTGATCCAAGGAATTACAAACATCACTTTGTCATTTATGTCAAAGGGGGAGAAAGCCCAGAATGGGGAAATAAGAATGATCAATTTGTAGTGTGTTTTGTCATCAATGACAAATGTGGAGATTATTGAACATTGTTCATGTTGTTGAGGTTTGGCATTAATGTTTTCATTGATGTCAAAGGTTCTTGAGAAAGTCTTCATGAGGTCATTGAAGAGTGTACTTATGAGAGAGAATATTGATAAGTGTTGTAGGGATTCTGAGAGTATAAGGCATGTTTACTATATGATCTCATTACTGCATGAATGTTATGAAGTTTGGCATGGAAAGTCCTTGTCAAAGTTGTCAAGTGCCTAAGCCTAGTAATATCTTGAGAAGGCATGTGCATAGGATGCCTATTCTTGTGCATAAAGGAGTATGATGGGTTGGTGAGATGAGTGAACATAGTCATGATTAGTTGTATGAGGTTTATTGAGCATGAATATGAAGCATTGAAACACTCATGAGAGTCTCAGGGTGAGCCAATAGGGGTAGGATCTACATAACAAGTTTGCACCTAGACCACTTTTAGACCCTACTTAGCCTAATGAGGTATCATGATCTGTTGTCGTGGTTGTAGAAGGATGTTTGACATTTTTTGAGCATGTGAGATGTTGTGTGATCATGTGAGTGAAGTTTTGAGTGCCTGAAAAGAGGTTTAAAGATCAGTTCAAGGCCTAATGAGGTGTGAAGACTCAGGTGTAAAAACCCAGGTGGTGACATCATGCCTAATGGGCCATGAGGTTCACTTTTCAAGACAATTTTGAATATGTGAGCATGTACAAAGGTATGGTATGTTTTTTCAAGCATGTTCACAAAGTTTGAGGTCATGGTTTGCAAGAAAAGGCATGAAAAATGGATTTGAGGTCTCTCAAGTGCATAGAACGAAGGGTTCTCAACCCGAGAAGGATTTTCTTGTGTTTGTTAGCTCATAAAACATATCCATGGGAACTTAATATATTCATGGTATATGGGGAATATTCCTATCTCAAAATCCCATGCATTAGTTTTTGTATTGAGGAGTTATGCTTTATGAACAATCACTAATAGTGAAAGTGTGTTTAAACCCTCTTAGAACCCTAATAAGGACCCGATATTGAATATATGATTCAAAAGTGATTAATATGGTTTGGAATGCTCATGTAAGTGTTTGGATATTTTATTGAACTCTCCCAGGTACCTCTAGGTGGTGGTGGTTAGAGAGAGGAGAGAAAAAATGTGAAGATACATGCTTATTTCTGAAGAAGTTATTGTAGCTATAAAAAGTTGTATAAGATAAAATTTAAAAATAATTTGATGTAAAAGGTTGAGACTTTTATTTTATTTCCATGTTGGTTGATGGACAGGTTATATACGTTATGTGTGTTGAACTAGTCTTCCAAGATAGCTAGTCGCTAATAGTCCTAATAGTTCAAATAGTGAGAAACCTAGGCAATAGTGAGAAGGTGAATAGGGATGTGTTATTATGAAATAATGAAAACCAAGTGTATGGATATGTTTTTCAAGACTTTTAAGACATGTTCATGTTTTTTATAAGTTTTGGAGGTCAATTTTTATAGTGAAAAAATTGCTCATAAGTTGACCTGTCTGTTTCAGATGAGATAGTGAGATACAAGGTTATGAGATTGGTTTGCAAGACCAATATTTCCATTTGAACATTTTATTATTCTATTTTAGAATGGTATAATGATATCATATAATAATCTACATGCATTATAAGTTATTTAATATGTCTATACAAGTGTTGGAGGTTTGAGTCCCCATGATTGGTCTTTAAGGAAAACTAGTAGTTTTGTGTGAGCAAGTTGCAGGAGTGTTTTTGAGTCCTTTTTCCCTATGTTATAAAGCATAATGAACTTGATGAATTTTTTAAGGTCATGAATTTTTTGTTCATGTGATTTATTTTCATGGTTATATGGCTAATTTGTGTACATACTTCAGTATTGTTTGGCAGACTTTTTGTAGGTTCATACGCTTAATTGTGAACAGTACTAATGGTGTGCTTCAAGTGGAGGTTGGAGATAAAAAATGTCATGAACCTAAGATAAGATTAGTATGGTCTATTTGAGTGGAATATGAATTTTTATTACTATGTATGTATTTTTAAAGTGTTCTAAGGAGATCAAAGGTTAACATGTACTATTGAAGGCCTAATTGAATTAGGTTTCCTTAAGGCCTAAAAAAGGTTTTAATATTTTAATTTTATGATGACCTATTGTAATGATTTATTAATGTATGAAATATTTTATGAGACCTATTTTAAGGGTAATTCAAGTGTGAAAGTGTGTTTGTCCAACCAATAGGTGTGTGAGCTAGAGGATTGTATAAGAACAAGACCTATAGGCCTAATTGTCTAGCTAGTGGGTGTGTGTATACAATCAAAGGAAATAACTTCTTGAAGAGATAAAGGAGGTATTATATACCATCAGATGGGTGTAGAGAAACAATCATGAATATATAAAATGGGTACTATAGATGAATATCAAGGTCATATGACCTAATCTATCTTGAAGAGACTTGGTTGAGCGAAGAGACCTAAAAGGCAATTTGAGAGGTATAAGAGTGTGAAGAGATAAAGAGGTGGTTATCATCATTTGGTTGAGAAACATGATGTTCTGGAGGTGATCAAAGCAATCAAGTCATTGATTTGGTGCTGATTCATCTAGGGGGTTGGTGCCTCCTTACATGTTGGTGCTTAGCTAATTAGGGTTGGTGATCCATGTGGAATTGGTGCTTCACAAAATTATGATCATTTGGCTTATAGCACTATAGTCCATTTGTAGGGATAAGTGGGTTTTCTTTCCCTTGAAGGTTTCCTACTCATATGTGTGTTTTTGTGTTATGCTCGTGTGAATTACTCTTTATGCATTGATATATCTTTGTTTTGATTTCATGATTCAAGGAATGTTAAAGTAAATGTGAAAAAGTTTTAAAAGACTGATTCACCGCCTCTAAGTTATTGTGTTTCCAATAGTGCTTCAGTTTTGTAGATATTTTTTATGCACACTACAGAGAAAAGATTGAACATAATTAAGGGAAGTGCATACATATTAAAGGAAGCACTAGTGTATGAATTGTTAAGTCATTGACGACCATGGAAACAAGTTAAACACTCAAAATGTTAGTCGGTCACTGGGAGTGGATGACCTTGACGGTGTACAATGTTGACATCTTCTTATAATAGAATTCATAAACATTTCCACTGCTTCCATGCCCTATAATCTCTAGTTATTCTAGATTCATAAGATCTTCCACATCTTTGTAAATCACAGTGTTGGCCATTAGAGGAGGCAAGGGAAACCTATGAAGATCGAATTCCTGCTGAGCTAGAATTAGGATGTTCAACCACAAATTTTTTCTCCTCGATATAATGAATGATTTATTCTCCTCGATATATTGAATGATTTATTCTCCTAGGGTTATCGTAACACAAATATGCTTATGGAAAAGGGCTTTATTTACATAGAAATTATTGAACCAAACCCCAAATTCTTCTACTAAAAATGGGAAGATGTTTGAACCAGTCTTCCACTCTATAAGTTGGGCTGAAATAGGGCCCAAGTGATACATGGAAGCAAAAGCATTTTGGTTCAATTTCATGAATGACCAGGGCCAAGTGCTCTCTACAAGGTGAGCATTTCATGTACTTTTCATTTAAATTACAAGCTTTGTGCCATTTTTACCTACTGATGTTCTCAAGGAAAGAAAGTTTTATATCTTTGATAGGAAAAGTATGATAAATGTTTAGTTGAATAGATGGAAAATTTTATATCTTTGACACGTAAAGTATGATAAATATTTCATTGGATTTTTTGGTGGTACCACTGTCAAATACTTTCATGATATATTTGTGGTTTAGAAGTTAGATTAATGGAACATTGGAACATTAAGTAACATCTTAATCTTTTTCCTGTTAGAATTTGACTACTAGAATCTACTGGGTAGAAATCATGTCCCATTTATGTAAATGATTTTAGTTTACTCATTTTATTTATTTTATGGATATTTTAGGAAAATATTTAGATCCCTTTCCCCTACACTATCTGCTTCCCAAAATTTAAGCTTCTCTGGATTTCCTCTGCAAGGTTCAAACCTTGATTTTTTTTGTATGTGATGACTACTTTGTAACTTTCTATTGATCTTTGTCTTAACAAGATTCTTCTAGCTTCAACATTAGCAAGATTCTTCTAGCTTTAACATTAGATGACTCGATAGTAAAGGACTGAACATGTTTTTTCATCTATGTACAATTGGATTTCTTGCTACTATCTTTCAATCCTATTTTACCATGGGAGCAGTGATTCACTCATCTTACAATTCCTAATTCTTAACATTCTCATTAAATTTAACTTTTGTTCTAGGAGACGAAGAATCTCTGCAAAGATTATTGGGACAAGGAGGTTTTGAATGCCCCACTTCAAATCAGAGTTTACACCACTATGTGATTTTCTTACAGTCTCCTTGTTGCTCCTAAGGGTAAATAAGTAGTTAAAGCTTGATAGAAGTTGGCAAAACCTTCCTGGAAATCCATATTCATGTATATTCTTTCTTATTTTAAATCAACCATTTTGGTTGTATATTGTAGGTTAAGAAGGAATGAAATATGTGGATAGAGAATTTCCTATTTGTTTTAAAACATCCCTAATGCCCAAACTCCAAAGTTTTAGTGGGTAGGCAAATCCACACTCGGTTGTTGATGGCATCTCTTCAAATACATTGAAGTACATAGTCCAACACTTTATGATTAAACCTGCTCTTCCCTTAATCCACCATCCAAGGCCCATCTTCCATCCTCCTCACTTCCAAACATTCACAAATAGTAGCACGGGCGTTTTTGCATTTTTTTTAGATAAATATATTTAAGATATAATATAATATATATATTCTAAATTTTTATTTTCTAATAATATTTATATATCATATAATATAAGAATATGTATAATAGAATATATAATTTATAAATAATATTTAATGCAATATTATAATATAATTAATAATTATATAATTATTAATATTATAAATATAATATAATATAATATTATTACTCGAGTATTATATTATACAATATAATATTATAACAATATTATTTTTATTATTAGTTGATAATTAAAAATGAAATGAAGCAGATTGAGGGAGGTAGTGCATGATTAAAATTTATGTCACGATGCAAGGCAATTAGAATAAAGATGGATAAGTTGAAGTATGTTGATAACACATAACACTGGGGCGAACATGTGGTAGTAGTGGATGGTTGAGATTTATGGCTTCCCCAATGCACAATTATAAATAGCCCTGGATGTATAGACATAGTGATGAATATTTATTAGAGTATTATTTCTTGAAACTCCATTCACAAAATATGACATGGGATAAGCATCCAAGGGTTTCAAGAGAGATATGACTACCAGAATAGCTTTATGTTAGCCCACCTATATAAACTTATAGATTTATGTAGGACCACCTACACATGGTGCCCTTTTATTTTCATCTTTCTCTTATGATTGTGTAGGAGCCAGTTATACACCTTATCAATGACCTCAATATTCTAGTCGGCATGCCAAAGAAAAGACTTGAATGACCCAACTCATAAGAGCCCTTAGCCAAAGATATTCACAAGCATGCACTAAATATTCTTCTATGTGCTAACATAACATCTTTGAAACATAGTTTGTAGATCCATGGAAAAACCATTATATGTGGATTTCTATCTAATATTGTGATGAATAACCTGATAACCATGTATTCCAAATTTGGATGTCTAAATAAGGCAAGCAAATTGTTTGACAAAATGACTCAATGAGTTGTGGTCTTGCGATATGCAATCATTGTTGGATATAGACAAAATGGGCTTGTTCAAAAATATTTAGAGATGTTTAATCAAATGCAAATGGAAGGTGTAAAGCCAAAGTTAGCTACATTTCCAAGCATCCTATCAGCTTAAAAAGTAGGCTATTTTTGAGGTCTTTGGAGGAGAAACACGATCACAAAATAGTACTTAGGAGTTGGGAAAATATGAAATGGTAGAATTTGGCCATGGGTTTTTTTAAAAATACCATAAATAATGTGTGTGTTACCATAACACGTATGCATCACAATAACACATATGTATTATGGCTAGGCAATTACTGAGCCATACTTTTAATAATGCATACACAATATTCACATAACACGTACATGTTAAAGGGTATGTCCACAAAATTATCCCCCAATTCCGTGCCCATACCCAACATTCTCATCTTGAAAATTGAGAACTTTAACTAAAATATTTGTGCCATTGTTTAGAATCCCTCTATAGATAGATACAAAAATACTAACTCCTAAGATATTGATTTGGATGAACCCACCAATTTTCTATAAACTCTTCATATGAGATTCTTGGGGGACTTACATTGAGGGAAATTGTTTTATGAATAGTGTGTTTCCTTCTATAGGAATAGAGTACCAATAATAAAGACATGATTAAGATTGAAATGCCAGTCACAACCAATGTCATTACCTTTTTGAAGAATGAAAGTTGTTTGTGTTTCAAATGATAGTTAGACTAAAAATGTATACATGTGCCATAAAGCCCAAGATTTCCCATAATTATAGACTCATCAAGTGTTGCAAAACTCCTCCCTTTCAAACCTCCCTTGTTAAATTGTTTGAAGGAATATTGATATGTTGAATCATTTTCATCTCTTTAAAAGCCATTAGGATTGGACTAGACAAATTATTGCTAGAAATATCAATGTTTCTCAAGATTTTTTAGATGAACGAGTGATGTTGGTATTGGGCCATCAAAGGAATTCTAAGAAATATTCAAATATTACAATAATGTGCAGCTTGACAGTTGGTTGGAATTTCACCTAAAAAGTTGTTGAGAGACACATCTACAGCTTGGACCATTACCATTTTGCTCAACTCTAAAAGAAAACCTTGTAGCAAATTGTTGGAAATGTTGAAACAAAACTACATATTTGAAAGACTCACAACTTTTGAGGTATGTTTCTTGTGTTTTGGTTGTAAGACAAGTCTATTGTTTTCAAATTTGTGCATCTCCCGAAACTGGTAGGTATTTTCCTTGATATTTGATTGTGATCAAGAAGAAATATTAGTTGAGGAAGATCCTTAAGATTGTTTGGAATTTTCCCTAAAAGCATGTTTTCACTCAATGATGGCAACCCAAGCCTTTTTGCGTAACCCAAACGTTTTAGAATTGTTCCATATAAATTGTTCTTATGTAGAAACAATATTTTTAGGTTTGGAAGTTGATTGAATGTGGATGGAATGCTCTCATTCAAAAGATTGTTAGATAAATTTATGAATGTCAAATTTGTCATGTTGCCAATTTCAATTAGTATGTACCCTCAATTTTATTATAGTTCAAATTCAAATGGGATAATACCGTTGAGAGCTGGCCAATTGAAGAAGGCAAGACTCCACTGGAATAATTATTAGACAATACTATTTTTTTGAATAGGAATGATTAGTCAAGGCTTTTAGAATATACAAACCATTGCTTCCACTCACAAGATGATTTTCTCTTAAATCAAGCAATTGAATGTGGAGCAATTTATCAAACTCCAAGGGAATTATGCCACTCTGTTGGTTACTACCTATATTAATCCCTGAAGGAGAGACCAATTAGAGAGGGAGATTGGTTTTTCTCTAGTTAGTTTCCCCATAAAATAAGAATACCATACTCCGAAAATTTACCAAACTACTAGGGAATGTGGCTGGTTAAGTTGTTATTAGGTAATTGCAAAAATTGGAGTTGAGTAAGCCTACCCAATTCAATAGGAATACCACTAAGGAGTTTGTTTAGTCCCAAACCCAAACCAGTTAAACATACTCCATGGTGGTATTCCTATTGAATTGGGTAGGCCTACTCAACTCTAATTTTTACAACTCCTTGACAACAACTTAACCAACCACATTCCTTAGTAATCTGCGATCAATGCACACAAGTGGCTTGTGTTACCATCCACTTACAACAAACCTATCCAAAGGTAATTTTGGATTATGTCCTTGATCTTGAGCATGCACAATCATGTTTTTTAGTGATTTTCATTATCAAACATCTAAAACAGTGAACAAAAATCTATGTTTAAGCGAAGCATATTTATTCTTAGTATTTTTCAAAAATAATAGTTTTCAAAATTTAACAATTGTCAAAATTAGAATTGTTAATTATTGTACATCTTTAACACTCTTATATCTATCTAATTTTACACTTATTATCACAACAACATTTATTATTTTACAGAAAATAGGATAAAACACTACCCCATATCAAAATCAAGTGTTTATAAATAATATGTTTTTTATGAAGTGCTAATTACTCCCATAACATATGCATAATTTTTAAACATCAATTATTATATGGATCTTATATTAAACAAAACAATTTAAATTGTAAAAATGACACTCAATATATAATGTTAATTAAAGATAAGTCAAATTGTATGAATTACTAGGAACATGCATACATTCATCTTAGATTTACATGTGAAATTGTATTCATTTCTATGAATATGGTAGAGGAGGTTACGTTAATTGTTATAATGTTTAGTGACTAATTATTACAAATAAATTGAGGGTTTACTCTGATTTTTTACTTTATAATTACTTTAATTACTTTTGGGAAAAACGTATATAATGTCTTTGAATAGTAATTTTCTCAAAAAGCCTTTTCTTCATACCCAACATTTCTTAATCAATTTAAATTAAAATAAATTTAATTTAATAAATTAAGAATTATATTTATTATAAATTAATAAAACATAAATAAATAACATTATTAATTAAAAAATATTATTTTTTAATATTTTTTAGTTGTAAAAATAATATAAACTAGTTTCCTTAAGATAAAATTATAATTCGATTTTATTAAATAATAATAATAATAATATATTAATTATAAAGTATCATGATTACAATTTTTTTTAAGAGATGAATAGTTTAATATTATAATTTAACTGGGAAAGTAACCAAAAAAACACAATAATTCTTATATTATCGAATTAGTTTATGATACATCATCTTATATCTATGACATATTTATATTGCAATATGTATTTTTATATTTAGATAGCAATATTATTAAAATACACTACATAAACATTCATAAAATAAATAATATACTATATTTCCTTGAAACTGAACAAAACACATTCATAATTAATCATTTAGTAAAGGGAGGGCCCCTCTTGAATTATAAAATAATATTACTTACGATAATGAAAATCTATTATTTTTTACTCAATCTATAGATTATAAAGATTTAAATCAATAATGTGCTTAACAATATAATTCTCTATTAAATTGAAGTCCATATTGGACATATGATAAAATCATATGTATGATAAGGAGGAAATGAGATTTATAATTCTTGTTAGAATGAAATCAAGAGAACTATTATCCAACTTATAGTTTGATGGTACCATACATTTATGATGAATCAATTTAGAATCTATAATAATAAAAAGACTACTAAATATAAATGTAGAGATATAAATAGGCCAATAGAGAATGGCAGTAGCTTCCCCTAAGTTATATGACAAAGGAACATGAGATAATCCATAAAGTATAATCAATTCTTTTAAAATATGTCACTTATTCCAGCCATCTCTAGATTAGCTTGAGAAGCTCCATTATTGTGTAAGAAAATTTGGTTTAGAATTAGCTAAATATAGTGAGGAGCTATATAAATAGTACTATACTTATGGGTGTTTTACATCAATGAAGAAAGTTGAGAAAATCATTCTTTAAGAATATTCTTTTCATCCTCTATGACATTCAACTCATTATTCTTTGAAATATGAAGCAATGCTTCCTCGGTAATTGTTGAGAGATTGTTTATAAAATATGGGAAGGCATATGTTTCCTATATCTTTCCCACTGAAGATACATTGATTTCATTATAGCTATATTTTGACCATGGTATAAAATAAAAGCATTTCATAGATAGATCTTCTAAAATCTTCAATTGAAAAGAGGACCATAGATAAGTTAAATAGGTTTCTTCAACTACATTTCCTCTTATTTATGTGAAGTGTATTGTAATCGATTAACAATCTCATATTTATTTGGTATAGCTTTATTGAAAGAAAATTTGCAAAGACGAATCTAATTTATAATGAAATAATGTTATATTCAAATTTAAAAATAATTTATAGACCATTTATAATAAAGGTGGGTGGAATGGAATCAGTCCCTCAAGCCCAACATACTAGGTCAAGTGACCTAAGAAAGTATCAAATTACCAAAAAAGGCCCCGCAATATCCTTATTAAAGACAATTCAACATTATAAAAGTACCATAGTACTAAGTAACAAGAGCAAGGAAACCAATGGCAAGTGAATCTTGATCATCTGATTTTAAACCTCACCCAATATTAGGAAGGTTATCATCTTTAGATATGGGATCACAACTGGTATTAGATTTGTTTTCATGATTCATATCCTTCATATTTCCTTGGACATTGGCCTAATAGACGTCATGATTATCTTGTTCCATTTTAGGAGAATTATTAGATCTAATTATGGTAATTTTCATGGCAGGGTGGTAGAGGCCATCCGTGCCATCCACTATGTTGAGCTAAAGGAGACAAAGCTTTTTCTAGATGCGACCATCTTACAAGACTATGAGAATCTTGATAAGAGCAACTATGGTGGTGGACACATGCAAAGTTATTTATGTGGTGTCATAGATGTAGACACCAAAGCAGCAATACAAAACACATTACCCAAATGATAAAAAAATGTCTAAAGGTAGGCAACCTATACAACCACCTATAAACACATTTAAAATCACCATAGCTCTGTTGTAAGTACTAAATTTTCTATCAACTATAGAGTTAGCAAAAATATTTGAATTTATTTCTTTCCAAACAAAAAAGATAATTTCGAATTGAAAATATGTCAAATATGAGTGAATTAAAGAGGTAACAAAGGCCAATCCCCAAGACGAACAATATTCAAAGAAAATGGCTCATGTCAAAAGGGATTGAAGAAATCATGAATCCAAATCTAAGTAGGTTGAGCTTTAATGTAAAACCAAAAAATTGGTTAAAGATATTAGCTTTTCCAAAAAAGACACTTGGTTTGACGAATGACCAAGTGTAAAAGGTGATTTTGCAACTGTAAACCATGGTCTAACAGATACCATGCAAAGTGTAAGATAGTAGATTCGATAATAACAATCCATATAGTGTGAAATATCTTATCCATGTGTGAGGAGAAGATTAAATAGACCATCTCCCATAAAGATTTTGAAACATAGGTAGGTGTGGAGAGGGTCACTCATACCACTTGTTGGGAGTGTAATTAATTAAGAGAGTTTCAACAAACCACTTCTAGTCTTTCCACCATGGCTGTAATGAATTCATTGAAAATTTATGAAAAATATTTGTAGGTACAACATCTATAATGTCATGAAAATGATTCTTGGTCATTTTTGTGAATATTATACTTAGCTTTGACCTTAGGTCAAGGGAGATAAGAACAAATGGCTTAGTGAAAAATATCCTAAACTATGTGAATGCCTCATTTGAATAATTTAAGGGCATGAACCCATGACACCTCCACAAAGGGGAAATCATGGAAATTGATAATAGAAAATCACCACAACGAATGTTGGTCGATGGATTGCTATTTTATAAAAATTTGGAATTAACTTGGTAATTAACTCCATTTAAGATAAAATGAATAGAAATGTATCAAAATTTTAACACAACTTGTAACTAGCAGAATGAAATAAAAGTATTGAAATTGACAAATCTTCAATGAATGGAAGAAGGTTAGCTATGAAAAACATAAAAGACTTCGTTGTATTTTGTCTTTAACCTGACTGTGTGAAGCTGAAAAGTGGCTGATACTGATCAATAAATATGACTGTGGCTATGAAACTAGAACTATGATTGCAACTGCTCAGGGTCAAGATTGTCAAAAAGGGGATGGTATCAACTTGAATAATTAGGGCACAATTGTCTATGGTTGCATGAAACACACATGCAGAAAATTAGACTTTGTAATGTACATAAATGACATGAAAATAAATTCTTCAAATTAAAACCCTAATAGGGCTTAGAATAGTGGAAACCTATAAATATGATCAGGGGACTGTAATAGGTAAAGTTGACCCCAATCACCCCTTGATGATTGATCATTGCTTACTTATTCAATACTCCAAAGGGGAAAATCAAGCCCACATAGTTCTCCCACTTAGAGTGCTTTGTGCATATGTGATCCAAAATATTTAATCTAGATCATTAATGATTGTAATTTTAAAATATTTACCTTAAGATATGTTAATAAAACCGTCATTTATCGATAATAGTTGAGTTTTGCTTGTTTATTGTCATTATAAAGATTTCAATGTTTTCCCCATTATCGATCAAGTCAAAACAACAAATCTAACAATGGGTGGGTATGTTTTGAGTAAATATAGGAAAGATGGGTGTGATTGAAATGTGATTGCCACGTGCCACTAGATTAAAACTATAAGAGAATTGGTGAGATTTTTCAATCCTTGTAGTTTCTTCTATTATCAATAGTCATCAAACTTCCCATCTAACAGTTCAAGGGTCCCCATATTATAAAAGAGTACAACATTGGGTGATTGATGTTCTAGTGATCATGGAGGGTCCCAAGATCCACCTAGAGAACATCCACAACTCGGAGCTATGTCTCAGGTCTGACACCTCCATAAAATTTCCTATGTCATTGATATTTTTAGGTCAATGATGTAATGCCCATAAAATCAACTAATAAAAGTAAGCCAAAATAGTGTGTTTTGTTTTAAATTGACAACATGGGACGTTACTAATACAACATGGTTAGTAGTAATAATGAACACAACAAAAACATAGTAATCAATTTATAAATCATCTAGAGTGTATTTAGCAAGGTCATAAGGGTCAAACATCTCAATAGGATATAAGGCCATGAGCCTAGTAAGAAATCCACCTAAGAACTTTTAAAAAATCAAATTCACTTTAAAATATTAATATGAAAGCCTTAGTGAATATATCCTTAGGCCAGGCCCCTTTTAAACATTGAACTCCAATCCACTTGGTCGTAAGACACAACTCAAGTGAGGAAAATAAGACTGTCAATCCCTCAAATTTTCCCTATGATTGATCTCCTACAAAACATCTTCATCCTATAGTGGGTGGATTATATTATAGGGTATGAAGGAAAACCCTTTTAGAGTTACATGCACCATGTGATATTTCCATAAATGATCTTGACCATTGGTTTCAAATAGACATAAAGGGAAGATAAAGGATTAATGGGGTTTTGGCTCAAATGATTGATTTGTAGTATATTTTCCTAAAATAAATAATTTTTAAGTTACATCGGGTGCTACAATTTTAATTTCATAGTGGTCCAAAAACATGAAATGCATACACCTCAATACACGAAGCCAAATTAAGCATTGGAAGAAGTCAAAGGGGATCATCAAGGATGTATAAATCAATTCTGCTCTCAATGAAACAATTTTGTTATAAATGTAACATTGCAAGGTGGAAGCCAGTGCATATGAAACTCTTTGATTCTACCAAGATGATTTTTGGTTGTAAATATTGAGTTGTAAGTTATTTAGAAATGGTATTTTTCCACAAAAATGTTAGGACTTATTACGAGTTTTTTAATTGTGAATTATAGCCTTATCTTTTCCTCTCTCTATTCAATATTATACTTTATTTCATAAATTAAATGTAACTTCATCTTCAAAGCATTTAATAAAGATTTTGTGTCTAACCCTCTATCCTTGATCTAGAATTTGTGTGGATAATTTCATTTGTTTACAATATTGAATTCTTTACCTCTTACATTTGGTTATGTAATAAATTATGCTAAGCTTAGCTAAATTTTAAAAAATGCATTTCCTTTCCTTTAGATGAGTATAAGATTACACTATTTTGACACATTGTCTCATTTATTTTCCATCTTCATTAATTTATGATACTCTTTTCAACACAAACATTTTATATAATGTTAAAATAGGAGCATTCTCCCATCCAAAGGTTGTTTTAGCTTAAAAATACATTTAGTCTTTCCATTATGACACTTCATTGTTGATGTATTATTATATAAATATAGTCATATAGATTCAAAACATCAACAAAAATGTTTCTTTTATTGAATCCTTCAAACCAATTTAATCTTTAAAAAAAATTAAAATTTATTAACAACATCATCATCATCATCATGATAAAGACTAGGTTGAAAGAAAATAAAGAAAAGATGTAGGCCCTAGTTGAAAAAATATTAACAACATCGTCATCATCATCATCACAATAAAGACTAGGTTGAAAGAAAAGAAAAGAAAAAAGATAGGACCTGGTTGAAAACATACCTTGTTATCTAAGAAAAAATAAAATCATAAGGCCTTTAAATGGAATTATTGTGAGATGGTTAAGAAAATAGACTTTGTTATCTAAGAAAACATGGAATTTTTCAAAATCTTAAAAACCTCCACAACAACATGGATAGTTGGGTTTGCATATGTATACAATAATCCTTATCTATAAAAACAAAATATCATAAAAAAACATTTATAAATATTTCCATGTCTAACCAAAATGAATCCCAAAACCTAATAGCAATTTATGAACCGCACTCTGCACTGAATCCAATTGAATGCTTTGACATTTTACTAAACCGCATGTCAGTGCCATTTTAGAGAGGAAAAACTTCTATTTCATTTCCTCAACCCCATTTAATTTACATGGAAGATTGTAATGAGCATGTTTTTATTTCTTCATCTCCATTCCTAGAAAATATCCATAGCTCTGTTAAAAAAATAAAAATAAAATCTCAGAAATAGCTTTAAAACATAATTAAATCCCGGAGACCTGAAGAGTAATACCTTAAGGCATAATCCTTCTTCAACATCAAAGATGGGATAATTTAAATGAAATAATATAACATGCCTATACATCACATGACATTCTCCAACTCTCAGCTCCATAAATAAGGTAAATGTCTCTGAGCTCAAATATACAATAACATGTGTCATGTCCCCATTTTTGGCCTAAAAGTCATGGACATGGTCCCTAGCCTATTTCTTAGTGTTTCCCATAGCATATGTCTTGGAAGCAAAATCACTGAGGAGGGGGTGAATCAATTTCTTAAAATACTCTCTTTCAATTCCTTCTTAGCAGACATGAACCATCACATCAACATATAGATCAAACAATACATAAGCAATCAACTATACAAGCATGAAACAAGATTACACAAGTCAACACACCATATATGCGTAAAAACCTCAAAATGATAAAAACTCACTTATCCATGCAAATAGAATATAGTCCTATAATTCAAAATATCAAGTTTAGTGAAGCACCAACCCCTACTAGCTAAGCACCAACCTAGCTAGGCTTTAGCAAGCACCAACTTGCAAGGAGGCAACAACCCCTTAGAGGACTCACTACCAACTCACCTAATTTAACCCCTTGATCACATTAATAACACCTTATTTATCATACAAAATATGATGGTCACCTTCTTTAGCTCTTCTCACTGCTCTATCCCTCTCAAACTGCTTTCTACATTTTTTCGCTTAATTAGATCTCTTCAAGACTGATTAGATCATATGACCTTGATCTTCACATAGAACCTCTATCAAATATTCATCACAGATACTCTACACTCCTATAATGTTATAAAATACCTCCTTTTACTTAACAATGTGTTATATCACTTGCCTACACATTCTCACATAAATAGGCCTAAAAATTCCTTGTATTTATACAAGCCTCTTGCTCATATCCTTCTTGGTCAGACATACATAATTTCAAAATTGAATTTTCCAATAAATATGAATTAGTTCATCCCAAAAACATCAATCAATCACTACATTAGGTTGGTCATATTCTCAAATAGACCAAATCTTTCGTTTAGGCCTTAAGGAGACCTTATTCAATTAGGCCTTCATTAACACACATTACCCTTTGATCTCCTTGGAATAATTTTAAAAAACAAAAATGGTAATAATACTTAATATGACACTCAAATATACCCATAATAATATCATCTTAGAGCCATAACACATTTTAGTTCCAACCACCACTTGAAGCATGCCATTAGCACTATTCATAATTACGCATGTGAACCTACATAAAGTTTGTCTTGAACTACTAAAAATTTAAAAAAAAAAAATCTAAAAACTCAAGGAAATAAATAAAATATACAAAACATATATGAACTTAAGGAAATTACCCTATGATTTAGAATTCATATCTTAGGGCAAAAGGACTCAAACCCTTCTTTGCAAATAACCCACTCAAAACTGCAAGAACACTCTAAAACCCAATCATGAACAACTTGATCTTAAACATCTGAAAGAACACTTTCCATGACCAATGATAATTTCAAAATATATTTTTAAAAATATAGACCAATATTAAATACAAAAACTATAAGGTCTGATGTCAAATATTGGTCTTGAAAACCAATCTTTTGTCTTTAGTATACACAGTCAAACTAGACCCAGTCAAGACATTTTGGCTTCAACATTTCAATCACTTTCACTGACTTTAAAACCTTATAAAAAACATGGATAGGACATAAATTTACCAAAAAACAACACCATGTGTATTATAAACTTCTACTTAGAGCATAGAGCCTCAAACTCATCACTTCAACCTGCTTGCCTAGAACTGTTAGTTTACCTTCAAGCACAGTCATGGTGATAATGACCTTCAACACCTGTGTAGATATCTTCAATGAATTATGACACATGTAGATGACCATATGAGATCATTATACCATTATAATATATAAATATAATATGGCCAAATATCAATATTGGTCTTGCAGATCAATCTCATAACCTCATTGTACACAGACCTCATTGAGTTAGACAAGACAACTTGTGATCATCTTTATGACTATGACCACTAACCTCTAAAATTTATACCAAAAATGAGCATGTATTACAAGTCCTGAACAACATATACATTCACTTGGTTTCATCCCTATTCCATGATGACACATTTCTAAACATGTTCTCATTTTTGCTTGGTTTTCTCACTATTTGCACCACTAGGCCTGTTAGCGATAGGTTGTCTTGGATGACCAATTTAGCACACCTGAGGGATAGAACCTATAAAAAAATCACCATGGACATAAAATAAAAGTCTCAACATTATCCATCTAATGATTTTCATAATTTGACTTGGTCAACTCTCACTGATACAACAAATCTCTGAGAAATGTGCATTTTCCTGTAGGGTCTACTCACACACCTAACAACTCAATCAAACCTGGAGGTGAATAGGAGAGTTGACTACAATATCCAATAATTTATTCATTCATTTGAGATCATTATGGGATGTTTTGATCAACATCTTCAACGTCAGGTCCTTCTTAGGGTTTTGGGAGGGTTTAAACCTATTTTCACTCTCAATGATCATTCATAAAACATAAACCCTTAATAAAAAAACTAATGCCTAGAATTTTTAGCTAAGAAATTTACCCATATACCATGAGTATATTAAGTTCCCATGCAGAGATTTGACAAGCTAAAAAATATAATAAAATATTTCTCAGGTTGAAAACCCTTCATCTGTGCACTTGAGAAACCTCAAAACCACTTTTCATGCCTTTTCTTGAAAACCATGACCTCAAACTTTGTAAACATGATTGAAACAATATATCATACCTCTGAAAATACTCACCTATCCATAATTTTCTTAGAAATATAACCTCATACCCCATTAGGCCATACTCTGTCTCTTTGTTTGTTTAGACATTGACTCGTAAACCACATTAGGCCTTGAAACTAACCTTTCATGCCTCTTTTCATGTGCTCTCCACATTAATCACATACTCAAACAATCTCTCTCATGCTTATACACAACCATACATCCTGTTTACACATAATATTTTTAAACTTTATCAATTACTGATGCTTTTTATCTTGTAGGAACCCATTGAGTCTCAATCTCTCTAAGTGCACGCCCTAAGGGGTGCACCAAGAAAAAGGTGGGAAAATCATTGGTGCTTCACAAGATTTTTGTCCCTTAGTTCTACTTGTTACTAATCCAATCAACTCCTAAAAAAATTCCCCTAAGCTTTGCCTCCTCTTTTGCACACTCCTCTAGCCTTTTGCCACCTTAATTAGCCCTTTCCTAATCTACAATCTTTTTTGATAGTTTACATGACTATTTCAGCTATGTTGACACTGTACTCTTATTGACAAAACTTATTTAGGGTCTAGGTCAGCCTTTGGCCAACCTAGTCTGTGACCTAGTAAGTTTTTGTTAATTACGATACTAGGTCTATCGGGTCAACCCTGTCGACGAAAACTTTCAGAAGGGTTTAGGGTTAGATCTACCTATATAAACACCTTTATTTTTCCATTATTAAAACTAAGATGAGGTATTATTCATTTGTGATTCTTCACAATATGCTCTTCCACCATTCTACTTGAGGAGTCTTAGCTTAGGGTTTCTACTTAGAGAAGATTCTAGTCTTGTGGAGAAGTCTTGGATGCTTTGGCCTTTTTTAGTGATACTTACAAATCACAACAATATCTTGTGAAACACCTTTGGAGAAGGGAGAGATTGAGTCTCGACGAGTTCATCTTCTAGGTAAGTATCTCTAACTCTATTCCTCTCTTTAGTAGATAGAAGTAGCATACGTAATGGATTTTAAATAGTATTATTCTTCCTCTCCATGCATTAGGATCTTGCTTATACATAGCTCAATTAGGATTCTCTTATGCAAGCTTACATGTATGTTTACTAACCCCCACTTTATGCCACAAGCTTTGGTGAGCACTAGATTATATTTTACTTTACTTGTTATTCATACAATAAATATGAAAACATAGGACTTAGTTAGAGTTATTGTATAGTTTTGCTTGAATGAAGGCTTTGAAACCCTCAATAATATTATTATGATAAGAGATCCCCTCATTACGTCTAGTCGATCCATATTGGTCATGACCCTGATTATCTAATGTATACCCAATTAGAAGTGTAAGTAGGATCTATCTTCTTTGAGATAGGATTAATTTGTAGATCTGATGCATTTCTTATTACATACATTCTAGTAAATCAGATGTGAATCTAACCTTTGCATATTTTTTCACACATTTCATTTCTATCATTTCATTATTTTTTTATATTTATGATATTAGGTTGACTAGGACGGTATAGTTTCTAACTTCTATGTACATGTTTAACACACAGTTGCATCAAAATGACTCTATTCTTTTTATGTAGGTCTTCATCAGATACAAATTACTAGATTGAATAGGTCAACACAATACTCTTATTCATTTCTAGATAACAGACTACGTCAAACAGGTGGACTTAGTCTCTTTTTAGTTCCAAAATAAAAAACTAAGTCATGTAGATTGACTTAGTATCAAAGTCAGTTTTCAGATAACAAACTAGGTTGATCAGGTCAGCTTAGTCATCTTAAACAGGTTTTAACAAATAGGGAAACACATAATTAGGTTAATCCAATTGACATAATTGGTAGAACTTGCAAGCAAGCATTCAAAGCACTTCAACATAAATTTCACAATCCTCAACATCTTCCAACCCACCAAGGTTTCTTTCTTTCTCTGTCTTTCAATTCAGTTCTTCATTACAGTCCTATTTTGTATACGTTTGCACTCTTTAAAACTGTAATCCTATAGTAAACTAGGTCTACCTAGTTTTGTAGTCTATCTTCTGTTATAAATACTAGGTCAACCTGGTTGGCTTAGTTCTTAAGGACTCTTGATTTTAAAATACAACAACAACCTTGTCGACTCTATTCTGTAATGTTTGCATACAGTGTCGTCTGAATCGACTCACAATGTTTAAATTGGAAATTAATGATTATATGCTAGTAATTAATTCATACTTTCATTTTCAACTCTTTGCATGCTTAGAGTAGCTCATATAGACTAACTAGGTGGTTTTTCAATATACCATTTAGTTTCACTATTTTCTCTTTTTGTACACACTACCAAATCACATAAATTCAAAATTCATCTAAATATTTGTCTACCAAGGCCTATCTACTTGAATTTCATTACCAAAAGGGAAGCCGACTTGGTTTTATGGCTAAGTATAAATACATGGTTAATGGTATATATTATAAAAGCACCTGACACCCTTATCATTGCAAGATTATGAAGTGAGGGGGTAGGCCCAAATACCAAGTCAGTACCATTGCCAACATAGATCCCTTTCATCCTAAACATTTTGAAACCATCCATAGATTGATTTTTAATTCCCTGCTTTCAAAAAACTTTCCTATCACACTTAAAATAACACTTTATAATAATATAACAACTTTTAAGATGATCGCTTAGATAGTATTTAATTTTCAGTTGATTGCTTGCTCTTTGTTCATTATATGTTGTATTGTAGAAAATTACATTGGCCAACATTGATGCAAGGTTTTGTGTTATGTGTTGCAATTGGCTCATTCTCATTAACCAAATCACTTGTGTGTTTACTTTCACTTCTTACTTCAATTACATTGTAAAATCTTCCCCTATTTTCAGTACACAGTCATTATGTTTAACACAATCTCTTACAGATTGTCTTTTTCCCTACCTGTAGTACAAAGTCAACTTGGTCAACTTTGTATCCCTTTTGCCAGTTTGATTATAGTACTAAGTTGACTTGGTCAACTCTATATCCTTACCAGCCTATGTCTTTTCTAGTCTATAGTACTAATTTGACCTGATCGACCTATACTCTTATTTCTGACTGTGCTTTCCTATCTAAACATCTTAGTTCTCTGTTTCTCTTTCCTTAACATTTTGTTCATTTCCTCAAATCATCATGAAGTTCTCTATTAAAATATTCTTGAAAAGCTTGAATCCATTTAGACACTATATGGGATATTCATTTCTCCCTTTCTTTTCCCCCCAAGATAACCCTCACTTTTAGAGAACCTCTTCCCCTCCTTTGTATGTGGATTATAACATGGTTCAAATCACACCTCAAGATGAAGTTGGTGGATCCAATATTTTTTGTACCTATCAAGACACGTATCATCTTCAAACCTTTCAACATAATGTGGAAGTAATTGACACGTCTATCCAATAATCCCACAGGTAATTCACCTTTTAATAACCCTCTCCCTAATACCAATTTGGGGAGTTCTCCTAAAAACACCAACCTATCAATTGATATGACTCAACATCTTGCATAAGTCATACAACAAATGAACATAATGCAAAATTTTAACATCTCTCAAATGTTTCAATTACAATGCCATTTGATCAATATGGATAATCAACCTCCGATTCTCAATCATCAAGCCAATCCAAATTTTATTCCTCCACCTCTTATAGATGCCTCAGAAAATGTTATTCATCAACCTATCATGAATAACAAAATGCTTCAAAATATCCAAAGTGAGCAATTACCTCCTTTGATTGTGTCCATTAATACTGGTAATATATCTCCAACTATCAAGCATGATGGGACTAAAGACTCTGCATCCTTTCTCAAAGCCTTTGATAATCTTTATAAAGAGTGGATCCAAACTAATACTTTCACCACAACTACTAAAATTTTAGTTAAAACCTTTATTGGTGATGTATTGGAATGGTACAACCAACTACCCCAACATTTCATTTGGAAACTAAGGATTTATTCAATCCTTTATTTAAGAGTTTCAACACAAGGACCTTTCTAAAATTTGCCTTAGCCGTTTCATCAATGCTAAAAAATCTCCCACCGAATCATCTCATGATTTTATCAAACAATGAAAATCTTTGGCCCATAAAACCTTCTATAACATGATTGATGACAACTTGTTTAAACTCTTTATCACTGCTTTAACTCCTTCGCTTCAATATAAAGTTTGAACATTTGCTCCTCAAACACTTTACAAAGCTCTTGACCAAGCTAAACATCAAGAATTCCTCATGAAGCAATTTGAACCTAATACCAAATTCCTCAAAGGATCTTTTCAAACTTATACTAATGCCATCACTGACAATAGTCCTCAAACCAAACTAGGAGTTACTGAAGCCGACACTCCCCCATCTTCTCACATACCATTAACTATACAAAAAATGAAAAAATTATTATTGCCCTCTAAACCCTTTACTTATCTTAATAATTCTCCTAAATTATATGATTCTAATCAATTTTGTTGGTTCCATGCTGACATTGTTCATTCCCATAAAATTTGTCGAGGGCTTACTAAATTTTTTGTCTCCTACATGCTTGGTGATTATTTCAATCATGAAGATATGATCCAACTTCATCGTCAAGAGTACAACACCACTTCTCAAAAATGACAAACTTCTAAAGCTTCTTCTTCTAATAACCAAAAATATTTTTCCACGTCTAATAATCAACAAACTACCAAGGATAAAACATAATCATGAAACTAATTGAAATGGAACTCTCAAACCCTAATCTAAATGGAGCTCCTACAATGGATGGAAGTCCTGCTATAGCGGTTGGAAGTCCTACTGTAGTGGCAGTAAGTGGATTGGTGGTAGTGACTAGATTGATGGTGAAGACTGTTTCTATGAAAGCAACAATGATGGATATTGATCGAAATACCCTATTGAGTTCGAAGGGTGACCTATCTCGAGGTCCCCTACCTTATGCTTCAGGGGTTACCCTATTTATTAGTTTGAGTCCTCCAAGGACTATGAAAATAGGGACAAAATATTTTTCCAAGGAAAAGCAAAATTATGTTTCTAAGGAAACAAAGAAGGCATCTTTAGGGGGGGCAAATCAACCTGATATGAAAAAATATTCCTTTGTATAAGTGGCATCCGAGAGGGTTTACAAGCCTGTGGCTCCTACTAATAAAGCTTCTCCATTTCCTTTGAGGAGAAAGTTCTTGAATATGTGATTGAAAACAAAAAATGGTTTGCTGATAATGGGTTAATATGTAGATTTAAACAGCTTTGGCCAAGCCTTCTAGTGCTCTATAAGTGGATTTTGGAAAATTAGCGACTCTTCATGAAAGGTAAGTTAGAGATTTACCTTGGTGCTAGAGGTTTCTTCATAGTAATTTTTAATCTTATCAAGATCATAATTCTATCATGCAAGAATAGATCTGGATAAACATCTCCCCCTGATGAAGCCTTGGCTTCCTTCAACCCATTAACCGAATCTTTCAATATTAGGCTAGTTTGGGTGCATCTTCCTTACTTGCCCCTTTAGTTTTGATCTAATTCTGCATTATCATCTATAGGTATGATTTTGAGAGAATTATTGGAAGTGGATGGAACCAAAACAAATTATCTCCACACCACCTATGCTCAAATCCTAGTTTGTATGGATGTATCTGAGCTCCCTGAGTCCATTGATTTGAAGGTTCAGAATTGGATCTTGTCCCAATTTATTGATTGTGAAGGAGTACCATTTAGATGTAGAAAATGTTTTGCTACAAGGCATTTGACAGGTTCATGTCAAACATCTAAAACAAATAAAGGGACCTCTTGGTGGAAGGATGCTCTTCCTGACTATCTCACTATATTTGCTTCTGATAATGAAGATGAGGACATTCTAAGAGAAGTAGAAAATAGATATGAAGAATTGGTTCCAGGTTCCACTGGTATCTCAATGGATGAAAATATTAAGTCTCTAGACCAAACAAATGTAGACTTGCAAAAGGAAGTATTAGAGGAAAAAAGTTATCCCCTAGGTTCTAAAGAAGATTTTTTAGCAAGAGAATCTTTGATAAATTGCAAAATAATGGATACTTTTGGAGACTCCATCACTACTGTATCAAATTTAGGGGAAGAAGGAGTTTGGACTTTAGTGAGCAACATAAATAAAGGTAGACAAATGATGAAATTAGAACCTCTTAACATGACCCTTAGATCATAAAAGTAAAAAAAATTTGGAAGGATCGTGATACATCTTTATTTTGTGCAGCTGATGTGGAAGTTGTTGCTTTTCTGCTATTTTTTGTTAGTTGATTCTCTGCAAACTATTTTGTTATATCTAGTTTTGAATACCATGTTTGCGGTTTATATTGTAAAGGGTAGAGCCCATATTTTCAAAAAATCCACTTTTACCATTAATAAAAACAAACTACTAAGGTTGTTTGTGTTATTGATGTTGACTATGAACAATATTACAATAATTCTCAATATGTTAATGAAACTAAGGTCAATTATCGATGAAAGCCATCTCACAAAGATCCTATCACAAAACCTAAGAAACCATTTTTGGAGGAAAAACTTCTCAAAGATACTACAACCACTAATTTATCTTTGGAAGCCCTTGAGGAACTACCTCCTTCTGAACTCCCAACAACTTCCATTTCTTCAAAATCTACCTTGCCTTTTAAACCTTGCACTGGTTCTTCTTCTAAATCCCATTGGAAATTTCTCAAAGAAATTAATTCCATGCCTTTCAAGATTCCACTTATGGAGTTAGTTTGTACCTCCCCTTAGCATCGCAAGTTCCTTATGCAACAATTACAAGAAATTGAAGATGCATCTTCTATAGATGAAGAACCACCCCTATGGAGCCTTAACCCACCAATGTGCATACCATTGAATCCATTTGTCCTTCTTCCCAACATTCTATTGAATTTCTTGAAGAGGACATGATTATTGATGAGATCCTTTTTCACATTGATGATCCACCACTATTCATTATAATAGCAATTAATACCACCCTTATTCATAAAGTTTTAGTTGATGAAGGTTACAGCATTAACATGACATCTGTATGGCTCATCCAAAAACTTGGCTATAATAAGGATCATCTCAATCAAAACTACCTTACCTGTCATGGATTTGATAAAACTAATCAAAAGCCACTTGGTTGTATTTGGCTTCCCCAACAATTAGACCTAAGATCATTCAAACTAAACTTATGGTCCTTGAATTTCCCCTATCTTATAACATACTCCTCGGTCACCCTTGGACTCATAGAATGAGGGTCATTTCTTCTTCTGGTAGCCAATGCATCAAATTCCTACATAACACAAAAGGTATAACCATGAGGTTGATCCCAACCCTTGGATTATTCAACTTCCTAATCTAAAATCTCAATATCGCATTCTTACCATTCCTACCATCAATAGTGCTCCCTTACCCGAGTTATCAACATCAATCCAGACTTATAGGTTACTCTTGTTGATTTAGATGATGATGAACCTAATGATTTTCAACATACTTGCAACCCTACTAAGCGACCTCATAATATATTAGCGTGGCTTCCTCCTTCCTTATTACCTCATGATCAAACTATTGTTCTCATTGATGAGATCCTTGATTTTCCCCTCCATGTAATGCTTAAGAACCTTCTTACCCAGCAGATCCCTTTACCTATAATGATTATGGAGTGGATAAATTATTCCAAGATCCTCTAATCATGTCTTCACGTAAGTTCAGTAACCTTAGAATTTCACTTTCTAAAAATCACCTTGAATCTCAAGAATGTACCATTTCTCTAACTTATGATGATAACTACATCATGGCCCAAGCTCAATCTTGAGACTTGGACATCCATCATTATCAAAAAACCATAGCTCAAATATATGATTTCAACTGAGATGTTCACACCATTTCTATGGATTCTAAATTAGCTCTTGAAGGTCATGTAACTCCTGTTAATTCTCCACTTCTCGATACTCCTTGGGTGGTAGAATAAATATTACCTTCCAAACCTCTAGAGATTCCTACATCTTATCTACCACACACAGATCCCATCATTACACCTAATTCTTTCCCCATCAAAGACACTAATGATACACCAATCTCATCCGATCAATCTACTCCTCCTACTCTTGAGATTACATTATATGCCAAGGCCACAAATGTCTGTCATATACATTCTGAATATGATTGCCATGGTAATCAAATTCTCAATCTCAAAGTAGATGTTGAGTATTATGGTCATCTTCCTACTTTGCCTAGCGATGAAGCTATCCTTGAATTACTTCATGCCTGAGAACCTCAACTTCCTCGATAACATGACAAATTCAAGAATTTCAAAAATAAATCCCCTTATTTCAACTTCATTGTTAGCATCAATCCTAAATATAATCCAATTTCTTATTTACCAAATAAACCATACCACTTCCAAGATGGAAATGTTATGCTTATTGAAGAAACTACCCGCATTTAATATGGTACTCTATCATGCCCTCAACCAATTACCATTTATCGTGAACATTCACCTACTGAACATGATAAATTTAGTTTATTTTTTGATAAATATCATGAGATATTTGCTTGGTCCTACAAGAACATACATGGTATTGACCCTAGCATTGTGGTGTAAAAAATCATCACTTAACCTGATGCCAAACCAGTACATCAAAAGCAATGGAAATTTCCACCTAAACTTTCCACCTTATGTCACAAAGAAATTATCAAACTTCTTGATGTTAAGTTTATCAAACTTGTGGATTATTTTGAATGGGTTTCTAACATAGTCCATGTTCAGAAAATAGTTATCGTGGTCATTCACATTTGCATTGATTTTTGTAATCGTAAGATATAATCACTAACTAGCTCTGAAGTATTCTGATGCAATGCAACAAGTTTCTCATATGTAACATGAGGGCTCATGTTTGATATGCAATATCTAAGAAATACCTCCTCTAAATCATCATATGTATGCACTTAATCTTGCTTGTCCCAATGATAATTTCTATCTACGTTCAATATATGCCATCGATTACATAGTTGGTTATGAAATCTTGTCTCTTATGGATGGTTTACTAGGCTATAATAAAATTCACATTGCTCTCGAAGACCAACATAAGACAAATTTCACCACAGAATGGGGCACCTATTGCTATGTTAAAATGCCCTTCAGCCTCAAAAGTGTTGGATCTACTTATCAACAAGCAATGACTCATATATTTCATGATTTTATTCACAAAATTATATAAATCTATATGAATGACCTCATTGCTAAGTCTAAATGTCACAAGACTCATCTTTTTGATCTTGCCATCATCTTTGACCATCTTCTTAAATAAAAAGTTAGACTAAATCTTTACAAATGTGTGTTCAGTGTCACATCTAAAAATTGTTAGGTTGTGGAGCTAAAAGCTTCACCAGGATGCAAACAGGAGAAGTCACGGAGTTTGCGGAGGTTGCAGAGAGTTGCAAAATTAGTTGCAGAGAAATCGATGTCGGTCTGATCAGCTGACGTCAGTCAGATAGCAGCGAAGAACCAACCGCTGTCGGTTACCAGTCGGCCGACATCGGTCATGGAAAAGCCGACGTCGGCAGCCTGTACGTGAACATGCAGTTTGCATGTCGATTCCAGAGAGTCTATTTTTAGATTGTTAGTTTGCATGTTAGAGGCTAGTCATAGTCTTGAGTTGCATGTCTAATTATTGTAATTAAGATAGTCTAATTATTGTATGCATGAGATCTATATAATAGACTCATAGGCTGTAGTGTAAACTTGTAGCTAGAGAGTAAGAGAGCAATAAGCTCTTTCTGAGAGAAGAGAGCAATGGTGTGTTCCTTCTAGTGCCATAGTACCAAGGTGGGTACTGGATTGGAGAATCAATAGATTTCTTCATATTCGTATGATCTTAGTCAGCAGATGAGCATGGCTTCTTTTGGAGATCTACAATGGTGAGTAAGGTCTAGTGATTTGCAGGTAGCAGCAGAGAGAAGGAGATCTACTTGGAGTACGGTTGTGTACTTGACATACTGGCAGCGTGTTACTGACTGGTTGGAGAGGTGAACATCAATTCTGTATTAGAGTTGATTGTTGGGACCAAGAGAGAGAGGGAAGAAGGTCTTGAGGTGTGGCGAACCTTTGAGGTGGAGGAAGAAGTGGCATCTTCCTTATTGTATATTCTTCTGAGTGATTATTAATACAATTGTGTATTGTCTCTCATATTCCTGTGTTGTTTCATATTTCTAGTTACTTATTGATTCTAGTTAAATTCTGTGTTTAGTTGCTAATACAAGAAGTAATCGTATGTGCTCTATTGTTGGAGCAAGATCCTGACACATGGTATCAGAGCATGTTTATTGTTCTAGGTTCCTGACAAGTGGTATCAGAGCCCAGGTTGTATGTTCAAGAGTTGATACCATCAAGTGGTATCATAGCTTTTAGTTGGGTTGACTAACAGGTGGTTCAGATCTGGTAGCATTTTTGATTACAAGTCACTCACAGGGGTTTCAGATTGAGTGGGAGTATAGCAATGGCAGAAGATAGTAAGCTACGAATGGAGAAACTGAATAGTATGAATGGTCTGATTGATGGAAAGAAAGAGTAGGCAAAAAGAGATTGTTGGTCGGCAGAAGATCAGCGTGTAGAAGTAGATGTTGCAGGTGACGTTGCACAGGTTGCTCTGGATAAAGTAGAATCTTTGTTTACAGATTCTTTTGCCTCTTTCCATGCAGCCCGAAATAGAGCATCTTTTCATGGGTATGTCTTTGGAGACTTTGGAGAGATTTATTTAGGGATTGGAGAGCCTTGTCAGATTATTGACAAAGGGGAAGTGAAGCTGAAATTGTAGATGGATGACACACAGTGGTTGAAGGAAGTCATGCAGGTACTAGTCTTGGAGATGAGTCTAATTTCTTCAAGAAATTTGGGTGATGGGAGATGCACTGTAACTCTCATAGCGGATACACTTGAATTAGATGGTGGTAAGAAAGTAGGTATCCTTTATCTATCTACTTATATTACTGATTCACCTTTTGTTACAGAGATGTGGCTTCATAGGCTTAGTCACATATGTTCAAGGAGAATGCAGGTTTTGAAGCGGAAGTCAGATGTCTTTGACAAGCTAAAGAACTGGAAAGCCTTGGTTTTCTTGGAGGAGATAACGGATAGAGATCAAGGGAGGAAATTGATTTATTCTGAGCAAGGCTGTGTTAATTTTAATAGGGTTTTGACCCAAAAGGAGCTCGCAGGTAAAAGTTGTCACTCACAAGAAAAACACAGAAACTGACGTCGGTTAGAAAATCGACGTCGGCGTCCTCACAGTGACTGACGTCGGCTATGTGCAGACCGACGTTGGCAAAACAGGGACAGGTAAAAACTGGCATCGGTTACAAGGACCGATGTCGGTGAGGAAGCAGTCGCAGGGAACCGACATCGATCAGGTGTAGGCTGGGAGATGGCTGAGATCAGTCACTGGAACGAATGTTGGGCAGACAACAAGCTGTCAACAAGTCTCAAACGCTCATGTAGAGGTCAGAAATGGTAAGTGAACCTCATATTTGTTGTTCACCTTCTTTATTATTACTTACTGATGGTTGAGAACCAGGAAAATGTATAGAGGCAATGTAGGTAGAATCCAGAAATAGTGGGAGCATGCCATGAATTCTTCAGAAGAGAACCAAGCAGGAGATTTGGTAGATTTGTCAGCTAAGAGAGAGCACTAGGAGAGGAGAGGATTCCCTTATTAGAGAAGAGAGTGAATGGATAAGTGAGACAGAAAGCCAAGGTACATGGTCTTGAGGTAGCTGCAAGACAATGGTATAGGTTTTGACAGGTGGATGACTAAGCATGGCTTTAGTCAATGTCAGTGTAACTATTGTGTTCTTTTCTTTACCAAGTGGATGATGAGTCATGACATCATCTTGTTACTGTATGTGGAGTGGTTGCTTATTGCAGGTTTACATATGCAAGGAGTTCTCTGAGCTAAAAGGTAAAGTTAGTTTCAGAGGTATGCTATGGAGAATTTGGTAGCAGCGAAATTCTTTAGCATAAGAGACATAGAGGATCACAGGTTGATTTTGTCTCAAATAAGAAGCTGATGTGAAGGTGTTGGCGAGGTTCAAGATGCAGAATCAGAAAGCACACCAAGGGCTGGACAGTTCAAGCAGAGCTTAGAACAAGTGTTCGAAATCACATGAGGTCTAGTGTAGACCTGAGTTTTTCCAAGCAGTGGGAGTTGTCAGAAAGTATGGAGCCAATTCAAGGAAGAGGTACTAAAGGACAGTTCAGTGGATTCTTACGGGGATCAGCAGCAAGTCGACATGCTATGTAGGGTCAAGTTATTTTCTACATAGGTTTGTAGATGCGGATGTGGCAGGTTACTTGGATGACAAAGGCACAAAGTTTAGAGCATCACAGGGTGTGGTGGTTAGTCTTCAAGATTGATTTTGAAGAGGGATACAAGCCAGGGTACAAATTAGATAGTGTACAGTTACAAGTACAGTTGCAGCTGTTTATCTCCAAGTGGGAGATTGTTAGGTTGTGGAGCTAAAAGCTTCACCAGGATGCAAACAGGAGAAGTCACGGAGCTTGCGGAGGTTGCAGAGAGTTGTAGAATTAGTTGCAGGGAAACCGACGTCAGTCTGATCAGCTGACGTTGGTCAGATAGCAGCGAAGAACCAACGGACGTCGGTTACCAGTCGGCCGACATCGGTCATGAAAAAGCCGACGTCGGCAGCCTGTACGTGAACATGCAGTTTGCATGTCAATTCCGGAGAGTCTATTTTTGGACTGTTAGTTTGCATGTTAGAGGCTAGTCATAGTCTTGAGTTGCGTGTCTAATTATTATAATTAAGATAGTCTAATTATTGTATGCATGAGATCTATATAATAGACTCATAGGTTGTAGTGTAAACTTGTAGCTAGAGAGTAAGAGAGCAATAAGCTCCTTCTGAGAGAAGAGAGCAATGGTGTGTTCCTCCTAGTGCCACAGTACCAAGGTGGGTACTGGATTAGAGAATCAACAGGGTTCTTCATATTCGTATGATCTTAGTCAGCAGATGAGCATGGCTTCTTTTGGAGATCTACAATGGTGAGTAAGGTCTAGTGATTTGCAGGTAGCAGCAAAGAGTAGGAGATCTACTTGGAGTATGGTTGTGTACTTGACGTACTGGTAGGGTGTTACTGACTGGTTGGAGAGGTGAACATCAATTCTGTATTGGAGTTGATTGTTGGGACCAAGAGAGAGAGGGAAGAAGGTCTTGAGGTGTGGCGAACCTTTGAGGTGGAAGAAGTGGCATCTTCCTTATTGTATATTCTTCTAAGTGATTATTAATACAATTGTGAATTGTCTCTCATATTCTTGTGTTGTTTCATATTTCTATTACTTATTGATTCTGATTAAATTCCGTGTTTAGTTTCTAATACAAGAAGTAATCATATGTGCTCTATTGTTGGAGCAAGATCCTGACACGTGGTATCAGAGCATGTTTATTGTTCTAGGTTCCTGACAAAAAATTGTTAGGATTCTTAGTCTCTCTTCATGGCATCAATGTTGACCTTGCCAAGATTAATGCTATCATAAAGATGCCCATCCCTCGATCAATTCTGAACATTTTAACTTATCTTGATAAACTTGGGGTAATTAGATGATTCATCCCCAAAATGGCTTATCATATCCACTACATCAATTCTCTTCTTAAGAAAGGTAATGTTTTAGAATGGATGCAACCTTGTTAAAAAACATTTGATAATATGAAAGAATCATTACTTCACCCACCTATACTTTGTCCCACTTTTAATGATCGACCTTTGATCCTATATACTTTTTCCACATCCGTATCAATTGGGGCAATGCTTTCAAAACAAGATGACAGTGGAAGAGAGTATGTCATCTATTACATTAGTCAAGGCCTCATTGATTATGAGAAATGTTACACAAAAGTCAAATGTGATTGCCTCGCCATATATTTTGTATCTGAATTTTTTTGACATTATATGCTTTACCACACCACTTATGTTATCATTCATTCTAATCCCCTTTGTCACTTCTTCTCCAAATCCTTTCTTTCTAGAGATAGAATTGGCAAGAGGATAGTTCTTCTCATAGAATTCTATATTTGAATTATTTCTCAAAATTTTGTCAAAGGACAAATCATCACGTATCAGCTTGTCACTACTCTCGTTCCCACTACTGATCACATTCAACATAAACTTCTCGATGACAATATTCTTTGTATTGAAGGTTTTAATCAAGCTATATCTTTTAAATATTACTTTCTTAACTTCACTACCGATATTGAAGCAAGTAATCTCGACAAATTCATTATCCTCACCGATACTAATAAACCAAAAGTAGTTATTGAAGAACTTCTTGAAATTGATGTTGATTTACATGATGATACTTGGACCCTTCACTTTGATGGTTCTAAATGCCTTCAAATAGTTGGGGCAGGTTGTATTATTATAATCTCTCTTGGAAAAATCATCTTTTTAGCTTTACGCTTAACATTTGATGTCACTAAAAACATGGCAGAGTACAAAGCTTTAATCTTAGGCATGTGAAATGCCCTTGATTTAGATATCCAATACTTGCATGCTTTAGGTGATTCCTAGCTCATTTGTTGCCAATTCAATGGTGATTACTAATGCAAAAGTGAGGATCTTATTTCTTATCGTTAAATTATAACTACTTTCGCCAAAGAGTTCCTTTCTTTCACCATCGAACTTATTCCTCAAGATCAAAATTCTATTGTTGATTCCCTTGCTTCTTCAACATCTCTTTTTCATCCACACCAAGTTCTTACAGATCCCACTTTTCTTATCCAAATAATAAAATATCCATCTTCTATTTAACCACAATTTTCACTTATCTACCACATTGAGGCCATCACCATTATACAAAGCCCATGGTACAAGACATCATTCAATTTTAGGAACATCAAACTCATCTTCCTAACCTAGATTCTCATGAAAAAACTCACATTCATAAATAAAATTTTAATTATGTATTTCAATATAAAATCCTATATTATCATAATACTAAAAGTACCTTGCTTTGTTGTGTTATTCAAGATGAGGTTCCTCCTCTTCTTGAACAAGCACATGGGGGCATTTGTGATGTCCAATGTAACAGACATGTTATAGCTCACAAATGCTTATGTATGAGATACTTTTGGCCCCCTTTTGAAAAGAATGCCATCAAATTTTCTAAAAAGTGTACTCTTTACCATCTTCATGATGAATTAATTCATTCACCTCCAGCCAAGCTTCAAACCATAGAATCTCCCTTGCCATTCTCCATGTGGAGATTAGATCTCATAGGCAAATTATCTTGATCTCAAGATGGGCATGTCTTTATAATCACATCCACAGAATATTTTACCAAGTGGGTCAAGGTTATTCCCCTTGTTAATGTCACCAGTACAACCATCTCCAAATTTATCCTTAATCAAATCATTTGTTGCTTTGGTGTCCCTCATACTATTATTTTAGACAATGGTGGTAATTTCAAAAATAAAGATGTCAAATAGCTCTATGCTCAATTTAAAATCAATCACAAATTCTCCACACCCTATAATCCATAATGTAATGGCCAAGTTGAGGCCACAAACAAAATTATTAATAAAATTCTCCAAAAGATAATTTGTGACACATGTACGGATTGACACCTTCATCTCTATCCTACTCTGAGGGCCTATTACACTAGCATACATACTACCACAAGGATAACATTATTTTTCCTAGTCTATGGTTTTGAATCAATCTTTTAATTAGAATTTGAGCTTCCCTCTCTCTGTATATCTCTTCATGGTATCATACCTAATGAATAATTATGTGAAGCTCACCTTCATGCTCTTGATCTCCTTGATCAACACCATCTTTCTGCTTTACAACAAATCACCAATACAAGGCCCGTATTTTCAAATAACATAACAAATGAGTTAAAGTTTAAACATTTAAAGTTAGTGATCTTGTACTTAAATTAGACTACACTTATTGCAAAGAAGGTAAATATGCCCAAAAATGGTGGGGGCCTTATTTAGTCAAAGATATTCTTGATCCAAGTACATATTGCCTTCAAATCAATGAAAGTCATATTTTCAAAGAGCCCACCAATGCACAATTCCTCAAGAAGTATTTTGCTTAATCCTTCCCTTCTTTTCATGCTTTCTATATGTTATCTATTTAACACTTTTTATAAGATACTTACACGAGTCTCACCCTCTGCAGTAGTTATCTCTTTTCACAAACCTTAGTCCTTCCTTTTGCTCTTTTGGTTTCTCTTTTTCTCATGAGTTATATTGTAAAATCATAGATATGACACAGTCTTCCTCATGATGTACTTTTATCCTCTTTGTTTTCATTCTTTTTACACACTTTTTGGCACCTCTTGGGTTTCTATTTTATAAGTTGTAGTGTAAGACCATGAATAGGACCTGGCTTTCCTCACAAATACTATTTTTTTCTTATCTCATTTATTTTTCTCATACTTTTTGGCACCTTCTGTCAGGAAATCAAGGAACAACAAACATGCTCTGACTCCACTGGTTAGGATATTGCTCCTCAGATAGAGCACAGTATGATTACCAAATATATAAGCAATTGAATATGCGGAAATAACCAGAAACACAAGTAACTAGAATTCACCAATAGCACAGAATATGAGAGACAATACACTATCTTGTATTAACACTAACAGAAAAGAATACATCAAAGAGCCGCCACACTCTTTCACCTTACAGAGATTCGCCACACCTCAAGTGTACAGTAATTCTTCTCACACACACTCTCCTACACAAAAACGGTCCCAACAACCAACTCACACACAGAATTGGTGTTCACCTCACCAACCAGTCAGTAATAACCCTGCCGGTACATCAAGCACTCTATAGCACTTCAAGCTGATCTCTCATGAACCTGCAACCTGCAATTCAAAGACCAAGCTTACATGTAGATCACCAATGAGCTTGCAACAACCTGCAACTCATAGATCTTACAACTAGAAGGAACTCTTCCTTTCTATCTCATGCCTTAAACAATACATGCCAATGGGTCTATAAATAGATCCCTAACTCAAACAATAACTAAGACTCTTAATTTAGACAATTATCCTCGCAGCCCAAGACTCTGGCTGGTCTTGACATGCAAACTCATCGTTCACTTAACTAACTGTCCGTGAAACAAACACTTCGGGAACACACAGGCGACCGACGCCGGTCCCTGCTGGTCTGGTTCTGCCGACGTCGGCCGACTACCTGCCGTCGCCGGTTGCCTTCTGCACTGGATCCTGCCGACGTCGGTCATGCTGCCGACGCCGGTTCCTGTAGAACTCAGCAACCATTATTCCTCAGTTTGCAAAGGTTGAAGCTTTTAGCTCCACAACCTAACACCTTCATGGGTTTCTCTTTTATGAGTTGCAATGTAAGACCATAGATAGGACCTGACCTTCCTTATAAAATCACCATCTTTTCATTCCTTTTCTAGAATGTGTTTAACACTGGGTACGAGTTCTTGATCCTTGTTCTTAGCTTTAGCTTTTACTTCTTTTGATAGATGAAATTTGCATTGAAAACTATGTTAGCATGTTTTCTTATACTTCTCTAATTCTTATGATAAGGAATCACACTCTATTGTCATTGTATCCCTTTGTCACCCTTTGTATGATTTGAAGTAATTCAAATTGTTTTATGTTTCATTCTTATTGATTTTCTTTCCTTTCACTCCACATTGGATAAAACAAGGTCAAAGTCAAGATAGCACTTTTATTTCACCTAACTTTACGAGACTTTTAGACACCATACTCTCTGAGTTCTCTCTTTTAACACCAAGTCCTAAGTATTCAAATGAAAGTCATCTTTAGCACCCATGTTTGGTTTTCTAAATCCATATGAAAGAATTAAAAAAATATAAAAAAATTTAAAAGACAAATCATCTGAAACAAGAGACAATGATATACCAAAGGCAACATATAAATCTCAAAAGTCAGTGTCACATTAAAAGATGTGATTACAAGCACATCTCTTATACCCAATTGAAGCTCAAACTTCACAGTTAGCCTCAAAATAGAGCCGAGGTCCATTTGGGTGTGGTAGGCTAGTAGATTGGAATAGAAGAATTCAATAAACTCTATAGTGCTACCTACTTTCTCACACAAGTACCCAATCTTCTTAGTAGACCAACGGTTCTGTAAGGGGTCTTAAAGAATGGGGAACACGTTGTGGGAAGGTAGGTCCATTTTAATTTTCATTCATATAGCTTTCATGGGATGATATATATGCTTCATTTATTGATCTAAGACTTGTGTGGTTAAGAGAAGTTCTTTAGAGTCCTTAAGGTCAAAAGTCCTCTTGTTTTGACAAACCAAATTTGAGTGTCTTGACTTCGATAAAAAGTTCTTCTACCTTGATTTTTCCTTCATTTTCCTCTCCACCCATTTCATTTCCCCCCTTGACAAGCATATGTGATTCTAAATCTGTTTTCTCTTCTTCTCTACTTCCTTCTTGTTCACATCTTAAAAACATGCTAGCACTACTTTGTTTCAATTTTATCTATCCTTAGAATAAAACATGTTTGAGAAACTATGGATTACTTTATTTACACCATGGCTCTACATTTCTAAACTTATTTTGATTTTTTTTACCATTTATCATTTTTGTACCATGATTTTTGCAAGCACTTGAGTCTGTTTCTACTTTCATGTACTTTTTCCTTTTTTAGTGAGGTTGGTTTGTTACTTCTCACTCATCAATGTTGTTTTTCTTTTTATGCACTTTTTTCCATTGATGATTGAGTAAGGAGTGTTACTGCTCCCTCATCAATGTTGTTTTACCATTTTACTTGCCCATCTTTATTTAAGTAAGGATTGTTAATGCTTTCACATTGATGCTTGATTATCATCCTTTTTGACATGTATCTTTGGTTCGAATTGGTGAGTTTGTCTTTCTTACTTAAGGTTTACTTGTTTGAGTTTTTCAGTCTTTAATAGCCTTAGCTTTTCAATTACTCAATTTACTCTAAATTTTGACTTGGTCATTTGGTCTAACACAGCACTTGTCACCCAAGCTTGCCAAATTTATAAGTATGTCCCATACACATAACATCAGTTATCTTGGCTTCCCTGCATTTATTTGTTTTTGCTCTTTAGTTTTGTATTCTTGGGATTATCAAAAGCAGTGTTTGTGTCCTCCACAATCAAAACTATAAACACAATAGACAACCATCCAATGATAAAGGTAAGCATACATTTACCTTTTAGTTTTTTTTTTTTCAGTCATTTACTTTCATTTATTTTTTTAAAAATACTTCAACTTTATTTTAACCTCAACATTGTGTGTTACTATGTTCTTTTCTCTAAGCACCATCCCCTATTGCATGTAAGTGACACATGATGAGCTTTGAGTAGGGCATATGTATACACAAAATATTTTCAAACTTTATCAATTACTGATATTTTTATCTTGTAGGAACCCATCGAGTCTCAATCTCTCTGAGTGCACGCCCTAAGGGGTGCACTAGAAAAGGGGTGGGTAGACCATTGGTGCTTCATAAGATTATTTTTCCTTATTGCCACTTGTTACCAATCCAACCAGCGCTTAAGAATATTCCCCTAAGCTTTACCTCCTCTTTTGCACACTCTTCTAGCCTTTCGCCACCTTCATTAGCCCTTTTCTTAACTCAAAATCCATTTTGATAGTTTACATGACTATGTCGGTTGTGTCGACCTTGTACTCTTATTGACAAAACTTATTTAGGGTTTAGGTCAGCCCATAGCCGACCTAGTTTATGACCTAGTGAGTTTTTGTCAATTACAATACTAGGTCAACCGGGTCGACCCTGTCGGCCAAAACTTTCAAAAGGGTTTAAGGTTAGATCCCTCTATATAAACACATTCATTTTATCATTATTAAAACTAATACAAGAGTTATTGTTCATTTGTGTTTCTTTACGATCTGCTCTTCCATCATTCTACTTGAGGAGTCTTAACTTAGGGTTTCTACTTAGAGAATAATATAGTCTTGTGCAGAAGTCTTTGATGTTTTGACCTTCTTAGTGATCCTTACAAACCATAACAACCTCTTGCAAAGCACCCTTGGCCAAATGAGAGATTGAGTCTCGTCGGGTTTATCTTCCAAGTAAGTATCTTTAACTTTGCTCCTCTTTTTACATATATTGAGCTAGGTTAAGAGGAAAACCATTCAAGTTCTCTCATATTTGACTTCATTTTTATTATGCCGGAGGCATTATACGGTGATGGCACGAGCGAATATTCACCTCATAGTTTTGGTTGATGCTCAGCAGTTTTCATATATTGAGGTAGGTTAAGAGGAAAACCATTCAAATCCATCTGTAGATTAAATTAAATTACATAAATAAAATTAACAGAATATTTGACCATTAGAAGGGAAATTGTTACACAAATTTGTTATACATACATAATTAAAATAAGCAATATAGATACAAGATCTGCACTTCAAGAGAAGGGTTTGTATTGTACCAGTATGAAATTGATTAGAAAAATAGGCAAGGAAAGGTAGAATTCTTTGAAAAATCATACAAAAGAAGGTGATAGAGAAGCGTTAGTATGAATATTTAAAAGTTCCAAATTCTCCAAGTTTGTAGTTTTATATCTGTTAAATAAATATTCATGTAAAGTTCCAAATTTTCATGTAAGGATTGTCAATTTTACTCCATGGAAGTGAACCGCAAAAGCATTTTATTCTTAGTGAATATGTCTTGTCTTTATGCTTGCTTCTACCCAAAACAGGCTGGCTTCTAACAATTAACTCTAGACCACAGACCCTGACTATTTTTCATCCTTGAATCCTCCACCTGTAAAGAGGATGCACAGGTATAATTAATGTTTCTGAGTAGGTGATGTGTGAGCTAGCACTGAGCTGAGAGATTAGATGGTGTATAATTATCTATAAAACTTTGTGTTTCAAATATAAGAGGAAACATTTGAAAAAAATATGTATATAAATATTATAATCTTATGTAATATTTTGATGATCTATTAGCACCTGCATTTGCAAAGGCAACATCAAATATAATTCGATATAATAATATTAATAAATGATAATAATAATATATATATATATATATATATTGAAAAAGTATTATAATTGATATATTATTATATAATTAATAATTAATATATGATTATATAATGTTTCATTATATTGTATAATAATTATGTATATATAAAGTGAGAATCAGAAGAAGTAATTGAATGGTGGAAATTTACGTGTAAACTATTTTCAATTTTACATGTGTGTAGGTTATTTACAAAATATTAAATATTTGGATGATAAAAAATTTAGTAATTTATTTGTGTAAAAAAGTAATCTTCAAATTGAATAGTAATAATTCAATGGCATGATTTCAATTCAAATAAAAGAATTATAACTATTTTGGTGAAGATAATAATTTTATTATACTATCCACTAAAATACAAATATTTAAATTAGAGAAAATAAAATTTTATAAGTCTAAATTTAGAATAAAACATTAAATTAATATTTTAATTTAATAATATATATAAATACTATATTATATAGTATATATTTTAATATTAGTATAATGATAATTTAATAATAATATATTATAAGTTTATAATGGATGGCATCTTTGTTAATGAATGATATGTTATATTAACATGCAGTATAAATCCCAATGTCTATGATTTTTTTTTGGTTATAATTTACTTAATACTATTAGGGTTTATCAAAGAACGAGAGAAGTCCAAGAGATTGAAACAACAAAGAATATAGAAAGAGCATAAGTGAGAAGGCTTGCGTCTGAGTAGATAAAACGAGAAGAGCAGAGAATTCGACAAGAGATAGAAGAGAAGAATTGGAGGAATCTCAAGCTTTGCTTCAAGACGCTAAGAAAAGGAAAGGGGAAAGGGAAAAAAATCTTGATTGATTGAACATGGATATATATTTCACTCGAAAAAATAAAATAATCTATAGTTAACACCCAAAAGGAATTATCCCTTGGTTTAAGTTTAGATTGTTGATAAGCCTCTTTACTTGTTTGTACATATGCAATGGCATAGAAGAAAGAAAATTACTGCAGTTGCTTTCATCATCAATTGCGGATAGTTACCAAATAAAAACAGAGATGAATAATTTTTTTCAAAGTTTGGGTATCAATGTGGGGACTCAACTGACAAATCCAACTAGTTTTAAACAATTGGATCATTTCAAATATGTTCAGATATGTTTTTCAGAAAAAAAAAACTTGCAAAGATCGACAATAATAATTGGATGCATAGTTTTTTATATTAGGTCGATCTGTTGGTTGTAAATGGGCTTGATGTGTGAAGGTCACCACCCAAAAGAAGAAATCAGAGGAGGGTGGATAGGAAGCTTTTGCTTTGAAATGTTCATCGCAAATATATGAGTACCAATAACCCATTAGCCATAAATCCCTTAAAACAAATAGGCACTAATCAGTTTGACATTGGTTAAATGTACAATTAATTATGAAAACAATTTTTTTAAAGAATGGCATTGAGTTTTATTTATCTTCATCTTGTTGGCTAATCAGGGAGTCCAATACACAATGATAATGTCTAAGGCACTCAGTTATATATACCCTTGCCAATGTTTGAGGGCATTTAGTTGTATGTATACAAATGGAAATGATAGTACCGGAGATGTCTTAAGACGATCCTCAAGATTATAAGTGTGTATGGTGCAGAGACTCTTAATGTAAAATGGTCAAATAAAATCAACACTGAAATGACTCAGATCATTTCTTAATCAATTGGCAACAAGAAATCTAACCCAAAAACTACATGATAACAATGGTGCCATTATATTACTAATGTATAGAATAATGATTACATTTTTTATGTATTCATATTATAAAATTTTGAGGTTTTCTTTGATAACACAATAATCACCACAATAACTATGGAGTGACTTAAAACGTACCATTTTTTTGGGATACATACAAGCATTTACCCACCAACAACACAACACATTAATTTACCTAAATTGGTTTGCTATTCACATTAATTTATATAAAAGGATATTTAAGGTGGTAATAAAGAACAATCTTAAGATTTCACACCCGAAAAATCTCTTTCTGAGATGCTTTTCCCACCAAATCACAAATAATAATAAAGTGATACTAAAGAAAGAGAGAGAGAATACTTTTTCACAGATAGTACTTCCAATTTGATGCTCTTATAATCACAAAATTCATAGCCGATGATAGATACTGTACCCCAAATTGTAGCATGCCAGTTCCACGGGCAATGTTCCAGAATGGAATTTTTTTGGGCATGACATAAAATTGAATATATTATTTATTAATATAAAAAAAACGGGTACAACCCAAAAAAAAATGTAAATAATAAAAAATTCATCCATACCCATGTAGCGGAGCGTTCCAATGAAGGCAAGGCAAATTTTGCTGTGACCTTGGCGTGAACAAAGAGGACGATGGCTTGCTTGACAGAATCCATTCATCAGATTGCCACTGCAACTCGAACACAATAATGAAGGGCAATACAGCCCAAACAACATGAATGAAACATCAATATTCAAATTGAGGAACATGGCTTCTCAGCGTTTCAATTAAATTAGATTTGACATTAAGCAATGATTTGGACATTGGGAGAGGAAGAAAGCGCAGAATCAGAAGGTGGCATGCGTTGGTGCGAATTAGAAAAAGGCAATGAATCAATCTGAAGGTGGCATGCTGTTGCTGTGAAGTACAAAAACTGATGCTGATGGTTGAGCAACAGTGGTGGATTTGAGCATTAAATCAATAATCGTATTGAGGACTAGACGTCATAAACACATGGTGGAGCACATGAATTTAGTCATGCACTTTCTAATTTTTACTTTTATTGATACTTGTAATGATTCGTCCGCCATCCCTGAACAGAATACAATACGGCGGTCAGGTCGAAGCAAATGCTGGAGCTCCACCACGTCCTGTTTATTTTGTTTGGAATTTGGATTATCCAACCCGTTCTTCCATCTCCCAACAAATGTTCTCTCCACATCGGATCCTCACACGAATGTCCTTGAGACAATTCAATCAATAATTCAATGTATATATTTAGCATTGTAAAAATCAACATGTTTAATTACAGATTTTATGCTTTCATAAATCATTAAAAAAAATAGATTTAAATGCACATGCCCCCAATCTAGTATCTGTTTATAGTGATATGAATCGAGTGTGTAATAGCTAAATACATGTAACTAATTTGAAAGTATGAGTGATCATGTCATGCATAATACCCCCAAATCTAAGCAACTGGTATGAATCTAAGCTGAAATGAATGTATATAAGCTAAATCTAAACATGATTGCCAACCCTGTGATTGTATTTGTGTAAATATGTATTGTACCTAGTGTATTAGTCTGAATGATCTAGACTATTTTGAAGCTAGGGTTATTGGACAATAACAACCGGTAGTGGATAGAAGCAACCTGTGGTGCTAGTGTCAACAATCTGGGCACTAATGTCTATTTAATCTGATTTTTGAGTGATCTGTACTAACTTTTAAGTCTCTTTTACGATATGTGTTTGCCCTGAGACTGATGTATGAAATGGAACCTGTGTGCTGAAATGTATATGTGAATAGAAATGTAGGAGCGTGATCTCTATGACAACCCCTGTGAATGCCCACTTTTTTAAAGGTAGTTTTGAAACCTATGTAAGAAATACTCTTTAAAAAAGTAGCTCTACAAAATGTGTTATCCAGAGCATGTGCATGATATTCCAATATAATGTACAAACATGACATCAAAATGTAAATGTATTTAAGCATAAGTAGATAATGTAACATGTATGTTTTAATCTAGCATTGCACAAGGGTGTCAGGATAGATATAATAAATGCGTATAGCAGCAAATATGAGTAACTACCTAGGGGGATGGGGAATGATGTCCATCAAGGCTCCCAAGTAGGAAAGGTAAATGCATGAGGCCCCTCATGGCATCAAAAATGGGTATGTGTAATAAGCAAATACAAGTGTCATGGTGTAGAATGATACAAGGAAGCAAATATACAAACACATGAAGCATGCAAAAGGTAGGCCAAGGGGATATGATATAAGGGACATGGGCGCATGTCACTAAATCTAAGAATGAAGACATATAAGGAAATGTTCAAATGTCTACATATGCAAACAACAAGCAATTTTGGAATAGAGACACATAGGACACATTCAAATGTCTACATATAAAATCAAGTAAGAGCACACACAAGGGACATGAGCACATGTCCAAGGCATAAAAACAAATAAGTGGCATAAAGCTAAAGAACAATGGCATATTCAAATGCCCTCGAATATGGAAGAAGCATAGGAACACAATCAAGTCTAATCTAGGAACTAAAAATGAAAGCATGTATAATTGTATAGGACAAATCTATGTAGATGCTACATGATGCATATATTAACTCTAACTAGTGATAGCAAAAAATATGAGAAATAAGTAGCAATGATTAATATCAAGATAAATCAATGCATAACTAGAATGTATAGTATGTAAAGATAAAACCTAGTTATAGTAACTGTGTAGGAGATGCCCCCAATGGGTAGATACATCAAATGTATAAACCTAGATCAGTTTAAATGCCCCCAATGGGTAGATAATAGTTGGTCTAGATCAATGTAGTTGATTGGAGTCCTATCTGGAATATGCAAGCACTCGACAAGAACAAGTGAAACATATGTGTATGATAAAACACAACTATACTAAAGTAGCTAGAAATATGCAATATCTAGAAAGTAGTAAAAATGTAAACATAGCAATACATACAATCTGTAAAATTTTATGTTTTTCAAATATTTGAATGTTTTTGTATTTCAACATTTATATTCTTTTTGTGCTTTTAGAGTATAGACCGTGTATAAACAAATGAAAATAAACTATGTACAAGGAGCGAGAGAGAGAAGGAAGTATGTATAAAGGTAGGAACCATACTAACCTATGAGTATCATAGGAGACTCACTGTCACTGTGACCTGTGTCAAAGAGGGGAATTGTAATCGTACATGCGGTGTGAAAGGGCCACTCTGAGCCCATGATCTAGTGTGTTGTATAATCTAAATTTGAAGTTGCTTGAGTAGTGATGCTATGATGTTGTAGCTCTAACTGTGATGCCACGTGAACTATAGGGGTCTTAGGGACCCATCTGGTATAAGTAGAAGTTGTAAGTGATGCAATTACCCTATGTTGAGAACCCCTAGACCCCAATATAATTGATCTCAGTGTAAACTGAGTAGAAGAAGGTCCTATATAATCTATGACATGTCTTTTATGCAATGGTCTCTCTAATAATAGTCTCTGTGGGAGAGTATGCCTATGTGTAGATACCATAGGAGTAGACCTAGCTTACTTTGAGGACTCCATTGAACACTATGATGTATGTATAAGAGTTGTACTCTATTATAACTGATAATCATACAATATCTATAAATTCTAGAACTGTAACTGGTGTTGGTTATGCAACTGTATATGTAATTTGTGTCAGAACTACATGTGGTATGGGAAAATGATACTCATATGGGATACCCTCGATATTAACCATCTGGTTAGCACGTATATACTTCAAGCATTGGTGTACTATAGATGGGACAACTTGGATTTGTTGTAACCATGGCTTGCTCAATAATATATCGAATACACCTGTAACTAGGTACTATTAGGAACCGAGTGGCTATGTGTGTTGGTCCAACCTATAATAGAAGCACAATCTCCCCAATGGAGATCTGAACGTGGCCACTAAAACCACTAATGATTGTATCTGTAGGAATTATATCTCACTCTACATAGCACAAGTACTGTAAAAGTGTCAGGGTGCACATGTTTATGCTTGACCCATTGTCAACTATAACATTGTGGATATGATGGTGGTCTATATATGCTCGTATGAAGAGTGCATGTAAATTTGTGTCATCATCCATAATCTCCTACTTTGAAAATGTGATAAGTGGTCTAAGTGGAACTATAATGTGATACATGCGAATAATGTTATAAAGTGGATGTGTCTCCTCTATAACTATGCAATAGGAATCTGATGGTGGATGCTCTTGGTATGTATAGTGAACCCCGAATGTCTCACCTGCCTCATTAGTTGTATGCTTTGGGAAAGGAAAGATATTAAGTGCCTTTGCCTCTATTTGTTGTTTCGATGCCTCTTTAGGTGTGCCCACATCAATAATTTTAGCCTCAATGAGATCTTGTATCTTGTGCTTCAGGCTAATACATTTGTTTTTCATGTGCCTTGGTGCCTTGTGATACTCACAGAATGCATTTGAATCATAACTCTTTGGAAGAGGATGTGTCGTATCAACCTTTTTAATGGGAGGGAGAGATATGACATTACATTTCAATAGTTGTTGTAGAGCTCGTATTCGTGACTCTATAATAATAGTGAAGACTCTGCACTGAGGTGTAGATAAAACTAATATGGGAGAAGGCTCAAAAGCTGCGTTGACTATGGCCTTTTGATCACTTTTATTTTATGTGGCCCTCACCTTATATGGAGGTTTATTTGTATTCTTAATAGTTGAATTTGATCCATTTGTGTACTTGTGTTTGCCCATTGCTAAGAGCTTCACCTCTCTTTCCTTGACTATGTGTAAAATATTGATAAATGTGGGAAACTTCTTAAATAAGATAGCTTCATCAAGTGTTGGTGGGTAAGTGCACCAACTTGGGGGACAAAAAAGGGCCTACCCGTGGACATGATTTTTCTAAAATATCAAAAATGTGAACTTCTACAGATAATAAAAGATGGCTACACTCAAAATTTGAAGATGGTATAAAAACATGAATTGTAACATTTCGAGTTCAGTTTCGAAAAAATAAAAAAAAATAAAAATTTAAATGGTTAAGTATAAATAGGTCAAACATCTAAAATTTGAAGAGGACCTTCTATTTTTTTAAGAAAATTTGAATTTACCATTCCGTGCGACCCACCATTTTTTGAACATCGTTAAATATTGTTAGAAACCCTTTGTTAAATATTTAGATTAGATCTTCTAGTGTGTTAATAACTTTTTTTATATTTATTTAATGAATATTTTTTGTTATTAATTTTGCAATTAAGTATATCCTTAAAACTAACAAAAAATAGATAGTCGTTCGTGCGACCCACCCTAACTACCTCAAAAAATGAAATTCAATTTTTTTTTGAATGTGTGTAGAATTAAGCCTAGTTTGTTACCATATAATTTGTTTTGCATTTGGATCAATGAAAAATAAATTAGATAAACATGAATAGGAATGTATGGGTGAGGCACGTAGTGGCCTAAAAAGGGTGTTGTTAGAAATCAATGTCATTTGAACCTTAAAATAGCCCAAATATTATAAAAATCATATATTTAAAAAGATGACAACTTGCTCATCGTAATAGTAATGATTTTTCAAATTTTGATGTTAAAATCCATAGCGTATTTAGCGATTGAAGTTGAATTTTGTTGGTTTTTCCTAAAACTCTCGGTCTCGCCTATAGATGCACAGTCCCAAGCCTTTGGCTTAGAAATCCAAGCCATTTCCAAGCCTAAAGGCTCGGCTTTTAAATTCAAATAACGTGTATGTGTTATATAACACAATATAGAACACGTATGTGTTATATAATGCGTAAGCATTTTTTTGACATAAAATTAAACAAAAAATTTCATGTTTGCTATGGGGGAAAGGTCCCATTAGCCATGCATCCTTATAGGGGAAATGTCAAATTTCATTTTTCTTATAGGGGAAAGTTCCCATTATCTTTGGACAGTGAATTAGGGTGCCATAACATTGCATTAGACTTCAAAAAATTTACCCATTTCAATATGTCATCTTAAGTACTCATAACTAAGGTTTCAAGGTCTAACACATTATACATTTGACAATATAACTGATTTTATCACGAGAGGTCATAAAATGCATTTTTTAAACCTATGATAAAAACTTAATCTTTAGTGTACCAATCGTTGTGCATTAGAGTATCAATACTTGACTCTTACTTGTCAAGATGTGATTGGTTACTTTTAATTTTATAGAATAAATATTGAACAAGTATTATATATTACATGTTCAACTTTTGGTGCACTTTAATATTTATATACACCAATATGTTTCATCAATAGAACACATGTTAACAAAAGCCTTGTTTGACAATTGAAACATGCACATCTATTGGGATCTTTCCCCTAGTAGGGCAAGGATCTACCTTACCACCTTACTTGCCTAAAATCATACTTGCCCTTAAATTTTGTGTTTCTTATTGATATTATCCTACTTGCTTAAAATCCTAACTTACCCTTTTTTTATTTATTTGATATCTTTGAGCAAACCCTCTATTTATAAATTTTGAACTAATTTGTTTAACTGACAAACCAGTTCAATTGGACTATGTAGTATAGATAATCATGTGTAAGTAGAAATAAGAATTGAGCCCTTGGTGTAACAATGCATCTCTTGGATATCTATTTCAATAATTCTATCTAATGGAGCCCAATACCTATGAATCATGCCTTGGATTGCCCCAAAAACATTCCTAAAATGTGTTGAATAAAATCCCTTAAGTTTCCTCCAAGGTCACTTAATGTGCATCTAATTCAATAGGTGCATTTTGAGGTCCCAATTGAAAGTCTAACAAGAGCCTTTTATTGATACAATTATTCAAGTTTGATTCCCCTAATGTATTCAAATACATTATTCAAATTTTGCCTAAAATTAAGAACTCTTGTGAAAATATGGTTAATCCTCCATTCCGTGCACCTCCTTAATCTACCCCTCCATCACATGGGACAACCATCATCCACTCCATCCATTCCCATGTCATCTAAAGAGTGTGTCTTTGACATGGGACTAGTCCTAGCCGCACTATGGATGCAACAATTGCAAGCTCAAAAATAAGTTAGACAACACTTGGTGCTTATCAATACTATAGAGTTCTATACCTTACTATGTAATTGAGATGGTAAGATATAAAAGTAGGATGATGGACCTACAATGTATGTACATGTTAAATTATTAAATATTTTGGTCAATTTGGGTATGCATTTTGTTTTATATAAGATGCGGTTTTGAGCTCAATAAACTTGAAATGGTCACATGTATCCATTAGTGATGATGTGGTTTTAAGATGTTTTAAGATGTCGTACCTGTAGTGATGAATGTATAGCTTAGAAAATATCTAAATTCACTAGGGACTTTGTTCAAAACCATTAAGGGATGTCATAGACCTGGCATTCACCAAGTACGCCATATGTATAAGTTATCCCAGTTCAAACTTTATTGAACTTATTCAAGATACATTAAAACCTGTGATAATGTCCCCTAAATCTGAGACGTGCTTCCCCTCAAGGATGATGATGAGCAGAGAGACCCAATAATTGTTCATGTGAATGATGAACTGCTCACCTCATATAGATGGTTGATCAGAATTGAATACCAGTGTGCACCCCCTCGCTGAAAGTTTCAAGATTATATATATTTTGTACATATATCTTTAATCATCTTGTTCATATTTCATTATAATGAGCTTAAACCTTATGATGTGGACTGCAAGAAAGTAACCTACATGTCTCAGAATTCTTGCTTTGGCTTAGGATTTGAGGTTGAGGCTCGTCCATTGCTGAATTGTGTTCTCTCCTACATGTAGGACTTAATATCAATGTAAGTTTTGGGATCTCTAGAGGTAATTCAAGGTAGAGGGATATAAATAATTTGAATACATACATGTAGAAAAATGATAATGTTCGGTGCATATCTGACAACTCTAACACTTCTCCAAGTGTATTAGACCTACACATGTGGAAATCTTTGATTAGATTAGGTATCCTGAGGCTCTAGCAAATTTGATGCTTCTAGGACAAGTGATATTTATATATCTAACACAAATATATGTGTGTATAAGATACACACGTGCATGTATCTAATTGGATCAGGCCTCATAGGGATTTGATAGAGTTCTTTAACACTTATAAGACCTGACACCTCTAATAGTGTTGACACTTTCAAGCACATACAAGGTACACGTGGTGATATGTTATTGGATTTGGCCTCTTGGGGCATTGTCAACTCTAAAACTTCCAGGACTTGATGCATCTCTGATAGCTTTAACACTTTCAAGTGTATGAGGTACACACGTGGCACAATAAGGTTCAATTATATGGGCAATTCAATCGAGGAGGCATGGGAGGCCAATTTGAACCCCTTCTTGACATAACTATAAGATCATGCTATATGCTTTGGGATAAAATTAAGTAAGATTCTATTTATCATGAATTGAACCAATTAGTCGATTGGTTCAATTAGTGATGTGATTCAGGCAAAAGTGAGCCCCTAAATCAAATTTATGGCCCATTCGATTATATAATATAGATGCAATATGTATGACTTAAATGACCCTAATTTAATCAAAAAGGGAAATATGAACACAAATGTGGCCAATTTCAACCCATTGAACCTAAATTGGAGTCTAAGATGTGATTGAAAGGGCCAACTTAGGTCACGTTTCTTGACATGTTGATTTTAAAAACATGTATAGTTCCCCTAAACCCTAATTTCATGACATATACACATGTATAAACTCGTTACAATAAGCCCCTAACCTTAAATCCTAATTTGATAACAAAAATAACCCCTTAGTTCCTTGATTTCATCACAAATGCATAAATTCATGAATGTGATTAGTGCCAATTTTTTAACCTTTTATTCACCTAGTTTTATAAGGACCTATGATGGGATTTTGTAGGACGTCATTTGATAGCTACACAACCATCATTGACGTTCACATGACCATCGAATTTAAGCTGAAAAAGATCTGTTTTGTTTGATCTTAAACTTGGCATTAGCGCGAACATCTTACTGCATACATGTTTGTGTGATATCTTGCAATAGAATTGGTTTAGTGCAGGAGATCATTGGTGTGAAAAAGTGCTCAAATGATGCTCTCCCTCCCCACAACAATACTACTTTTGAGATGACACTTGAGATTGCCAGAAATACTTGAGAGTCTAGGGAACTCATGCTCCAGGGAGCCATGTATCTTATTTATGTACATTGTATTATATTGTATTTATTATTGGAAACATTATTATTATAATTACCTATTTATTATGGATTAACAGTAGTGAATGTATATTATACCAGTCATGGTTGGTTATTTGTAATCACTTTTTATGTTTGTATTATGATGTGTTTCTTATGATGATATTGATCAGTGATGTATGGTGCAGTATGCTCCATTTTCAGTTATCATACTTAAAGTCTCTTTTATGATTTTTTATTATATTCTTGTGATGTAATCTATTTATAGTTTATGTGTTTAAATTTAAAAAAATCACGCATTTAAGAAGAACCCAACAGGGTTGTTACAATTAGGAACAACTTCATATTCATCCATTTCTCTTTGAATAACTTCAAAAGCATGACAAAATTCTATACAATCAAGTTCCCCATGTCGGGTTATATTATGAACACAGCACCAATTAGGTGATGCAATCTCTAGAATATTAATCTTAGGTATTTTTTGAGAAGAAGAAGACTCAAATTGCTTACCTTGCCTATTGAATGGCCTATTATTGCACTATTGTGTGGAATTCTGGACAAAATTACCATTACCTGTGTTGCCTACTCGCCTATGCAATCCAAGAAAATCATTGATGAGATTTTGGATTGTTTGTTGTATTGAATCCATATCTGATTTTTGGTAAATTTTAGGTGTATTATGGACTATTGAAGTTGGGACCAAGGTTTGTCTTTGAGGCTGAGATGCTACTTCAGCTTGAACATGGTTAAAAAAACCTAAATTCTTATTTGAAATGACATAACCTAATGGCATTGGATTGTAAAAAAGGGTTGGTTGAGGCAAAAGAGTGTTTGGATTGATAGCTGGAAGTGTATTTAATATTGGAAAATTGGTTAAAACATTAGAAGTAAAGGCTTACAACAAATGACCTTGTGGATTTAGTTGTCTATCTATGTTTATAGCTTCTGCATTATCGAGTGGAAGATCAGTCATAATGGGATTTCTTCTAAGAAACATGGAAATCCAAGGATCAAGGGCATTTTTATATATTTATAGGAGAAGTGGGGGAATATTTCTATAAAGAGTAGTCACCCTACTATAAATCTTTTGAAATATGATATTAAAATTATGGATAGGCTCACTTGGCTCACATCTAATGCAAGCAAATTACTGGTATAAAATGGTTGGATCAATAACCTTTCCAAATTGCACAACAAAAATGTTAAAAAATTGAACCCATCCGGCTATGAAATTCTTTGGAAATTTCAAAACTCAGTCATGTGCATAATAAATTAAAGTAAAAGTAAATAAATGACATGTTACATCCTCATACTAGACATTCAACAATCTTAAGGCTATTTTATATGATGTAATATGTTCATTTGTTGTTCGATCTTGTGCAGGACTGATTTTAAGTAAATACTTTTATGGGTTTCTAGGTAATTCATGGATATCACCAGGGGCATTAATTTTAGATCCAGTCAGCCTAGCCATGGTGCTGGATACACTAAAATTCAAAAAACTCTCACTTTGAAACATTGCAAAATATCAGTAGAAAAAATGCACACTTTCAGTATTTTTTTATTGGATACTGTTTTCTAATTGACTAATTTTTTTATAAAAATTCAAGAAATAAGATTCTCTAATTAACATTTTTTTGGAAACTATTTGCCAAGTTTTCCTAGACACGAAGTTGTTAGATTTATAAAAATATTCATGTATTAATAGTAAATTTATGATTTTCCTCATAATTTTCTCACAATACACACATTTATTCATTTTTAAAAATGAATCTGACATTTGTGCACTATTATGTACTTAAAAAATCATTCCTACAAATATTACTAAAGCCAAATCTCACAAATTGTCTTGATTGATTAGGCCCTTTAATGCATATATAAACTATTACATGCCACTCATATATAGTAAATAAATCTTCCAATGGTGGAGACTATTGGTTGTACAATGAATACACTAAATGGTAAAACATTATATTTATAAAACAAACAAACAAACAAACAAACAAAACAAAACTCAGAATGCTTATGCACTTATAAACAAACAAAAGACTTCCTTAACTCTAAAGGGTATGAGATGAGGCTCAAAACAAATGCTACAATATTTCAAACCAAAACATCATAATACAAAACAAAAGGACTTCAGCGAAAATGTTACGACATTCATAAACAGTTGAGCAAATTATTTGTATTCCCTTCTATTCTCCTTGTATTCAATGCATAAAACAAAATGCATATGCCTTTGATATATAGACGTCTTAAATAAACAATGGCAAACATTAAAGGACAAATTAGGTGAAAAAACTATTGTTTTAATGAAAGCTTTTAGTAGTGAAAAAACTTTTAATGGTAGTAGATTTGGTTGGTGGTGGACCCTACGATGATAGTAAAAGAAATATTTGTTTATTACAACACTCTCCCTTAATTTCTCCCTTAATTTTTTCCACTAGCTGCTTCAACATCCATAATACCCAAATTTTGAAGATAAAAATATTTTTTAAGATAGAAATGACGAAGATCGCCTCAAATTCCCTCATTGATGTAGGAGTGTTTCCATGACACAACCCCTCTCCAAATTGTTAAGTTATCCATCACAGTGTAGTTGATGTGATGGTTTTCGAGGTTGAATAAGATTTACTAATGGACACGTATTTTGAGCAAGGCAGTGCCCTGGAACCAGCATTGGTTGGATCTCTTCAATGTGCTTTCAAATGTATTTATAACACTTTGAGCAAAGTGTGGCAATCCTCTTTTACTGTATATATTTTTAATATCTTTCCTTCAAGCAAGTCAATAAGTAGTAAACTCATTTGGACCCCACTGTAGGAAACTCATTTCGCTGAAAAGCTTTTCCATCTTTTTTCCAACAATTTTGAAGAAAATTAAAGAGAGTCCACACAAAAGTCATCAATGCGCCCCACGACTGGTCACGTCAATTCAATTATTAGATAGGTAAAGTCCAGTCAAGCAAAGACTCTCATTTCTTAGCAATAAAATTGCTCCTCTGCAAAACCCAAATGCTATGCAATGACAACTCAGACTGAGTTACAGAGCTTCTGGCTGTCAATATTTCTACTGGCGGCCTCCTCTGCTTTGATCACGGCCGAGGATTACAGTCAGAATACCACTTTCGTCTTCCATCACTTCGACGCCGCAGCCGCAAGCCAAATAACTGAAATCGGAGAGGCGTCGATACTACAATCCAAGGCAATTCGTCTCACCAATCACTCGGATAGATTACTCGGCCGCGCTTATTATTTCAAACCTGTCACCATGAAAACAAGAAACGGGTCAGTAATTTCATTCAGCACCAGCTTCGTCTTCTCCATTGTTCCTCATCCTCGCACAGGCGGCGGCGCCGGGTTCTGTTTCATTATGACGCCAACGACCTCCCTCAACGGCGCCATTTCCATGCTGTATTTAGGCGTGGTTAACATGACCAGCGACGGCCAGAGATATAACCATCTTTTTGCCGTAGAATTCGACACAGTTCAGAACTTGGTGGTGGAGGATAAGGACAGCAACCATGTGGGAATAGATGTGAACAGCGTCAAGTCGGTGGATGCGCATTCTGCTGGTGTGTGGGAGGGAAATGTGTTGAGAGAGATTAATTTGAAGAGCGGGCATAATATACGCGCGTGGATTGATTACGACGGGGAGTCGAAGAAGGTGGACATAAGCATCGCAGGGGTTGGGGAGCGCAGGCCGCAGAAAGCCCTTCTGAGCAGAACTCTTGATCTGGAGGATGTTTTAAAAGACGATATGTATGTGGGGTTTTCGGCTTCCTCAGGTAAATTTTCCCTTTACAATCGTTATTTTTAAAACTTGAAGCTTCAGTAGAAGAGGGGAAGATTACCTGAAACTTTGCCAAAATAGTTTTAAAAACGATTACATTGTATGTTTGGAAATGCCTAATTTTCGAACCGTTTGTGCCAATTTTTTCAAAAATCTTTTACGTTTTTCATTTTAAAAAAGAGGCATATCAAAAATATTCAGTGAGTTTTTTTAAAAGTTTCTTTTCTCACTGATCTGCATCTGAGGTATATCAAAAATATTCAAGCATAAAATTTCCAATAAAAAAACGCTTATCTTCATCCGAAGGATAGGTATCTGATCTGAAACGTTTTACTCTCAATAAGCATTTGTTTGTGCATTTTAGAAAGAAAGTTGTAAAATTTAAAAGAAGGGTGAAGTTAATAGAAACTTATTTGTTGTGCCAGCGTTGACCCACATGATAATGGAGACTTCTTTTTGTTTGGAGAGGAATGCATGTAGATAAGAAAACATTAAAAAAATGATTGGTGAGTTGGATAGTAGGGTGGATTGCTTAATGTGAGTTAGATTCAAGAAGTACAAGTTTTCTTGGAGGTTGTCAATCCACACTTTTGAACAATCAAATTTTAAAAACAAAAGATAAATTGCTTGCATAAATAACAAAAGACACTGAAATGAAATACAAAAAGTGTTTGAGAAGAAATAAGTACTTTTGATTAATTAAAGCAATAAATTATTACATATAAATGCTAAATAAATCAAACGTGGTTCAAAAAATTGAGTGATCCTCTGTGATAAGACAGAAACTCAAAAAATGGTATTTGTCCAGGGTCTGATAGGTCAAATAAGCTTGTTGTTGAACGTGACAGAGAGAGACCATCGACGGTTAGGATCAAACCGTCAACAGTTGGTAACTGTCAATGGTTAATCACTGTCGACGGTTGGAGTTCAACCATCGACGGTTAGGAAACTGTCGATAGTTACTATGGGATCTGGGTTGGGAAAAGAAATTTGGTCGGGAAGGTTGTAGAGAGGTTCTGGAAGGTAAGTCTACGTTGAACGCTGGTTGCGAGACAAAGGGTAAGGTTCAGAGGTGTCTGGTTCAAGGGGAGGGAAAGTGACACAAGGAATGACACACAAAAACTAATTATTAAATCTTGATAAGGAACAGATACTTAGCTTTGTCATTGTTACTCTGAAGAATGTTGAGATTCCCTGAAAGCTTGCTACAGTGCTAAAGCAATTTTCACAGAGTGACAATACCTTGGCTCTTGACTGATGAGTTGCAACAACACTTTTGATCTTTGTCTTGGTCGCTGAAAGTAAGAAGGATACTTGCACAAGAAGCCCTGATCTCTTGTCTAAGAAGATCTGATGATGATCCCTTTCACCTCCTCTTCCTGTCTTAATATAGAGGAAAGAGAGTGGTGAAACAATAAGTTCAACACATTGTCTAAATTTAAGCTCAACATGCGTTGATTATGTAAAACAGTGGATCAAATTTCTATTAATAGAAAAGCAAGCTAGAGTTTTAGTTGAAGTTAACCCTTGAGGCGGTTAAGGGCAAACCATTGACGGTTAGCGGTCGACCATCGGCGATTAGGGTCATAGTCACAAATGGCTAAGTTAGCCATTTTCACTAATGACTGGTAGGGTGAATGGTTAGGAAATGGTCCCAAGGGGGTCCAGGGGTGGTCTAAAGGTCAATGCAACATCTAGAACCGTAGTGTACGGTTTTCTAATGTATATACTAACACAATTTGAATTATAAAGTAATAATTTTTTCCATCTAATCTATCAAAATATACCAATTAACATATTATTACAATTTAATATTAACTTTTTTAATGCAAAATTTTAGAATATTCCATAATTTAATATTGTGAAATATTCCATTTACTTGTTTATGATTGAATCATTTTTTCTCAAATATATATATATATATATATATATATATATATATATATATATATATATATATAAAGCAAAAAGTGGCATCAACTTTTCATATCCAATAGCAATTATGTTGTAGTTATTGAATATTGGCTATGAAAAGTTGACGCCACTTTTTGCTTTATATATATATAACAAAAAATGGCGTCAACTTTTCATATCCAATAGCAATTATGTTGTAGTTATTGAATTTTTTTATGGAAACCCTTCTTTTACACGGATTAGGTATATAAAATACTTTTTTTGACTTAGTGCCAAGGATTGAGAGGTATCCATTCCACCACATTTCCAGAGCACGATCCCAACCACAACCTTTTCTAATATATCTTGTAATTTATACCTTTGTAAATAATAACACCTTTTACACCATCTTCTCGTTGGACTACAACCGACTTAATTCATTTAAAAAAATTTTAAAAAAAAATAATCGTTATATTTATTACATACATATTTTCTAAAAGGAATGTCATGTCAATTTTTGATATCTTGAAACACTATTAAAAAAAAAATCCTAATATTAAATTCATGATCGAAAAACATATATTTTTTAATTAATTTACACCAAATAATAATATTTTTTTTCCAAAAATTATTTCCTTACTTTCTACTTTTCTACTTAAACAAGACAATATTTTTTATGTGGTTGACTTTTCAAGTGGCATGTTTCCCCCTATTTAAATAGTCAAAAAAGAACCGCTTACCAATATCAAGACAATATTTTTTATGTTATTAAATGAACATTGACAAACTAATATAAAAAAATAATCATTCTAATTATTATAACTTTTTACAAAATATTTGAATATATATTAACTTTTCTATTTAACCATTTAAAAAAGATTTTTTATTTATTTTTTATGTTGTTAAATAAATACTAACAAATAAATATAAACAAAAAATCATTATAATTATTATATATATATTTTAAAACAATTGAATATTTTATATATATTAAAATATTTTTCAGATATATGTGTGTGTGTGTGTGCGCGCGCAAAACTTTGTACACATGTTTCGATCAATACATGTTTATTGCAAGCTAATGATAAGGACACCACTTTACTAATATGTTATGTTTATCTTAACCTCTAAGATCTATAGTCAATATGATATAAATAGGGACTAAGTGTTACACGACCCTTTGTTTAATTTCAAGTTTACATCTAAATTTGTTTAGAAATTTTGGGACAAAAAAAAAGTCTTTTTTTTTAAATCATAATTTTTTATTTTTTATTTTTAAATTATAAAAATGTGATCATGGGCTCCACTCCACGCCATGAGTAAAATTGGGTTGTGGGGGACTTCATGCCCGCAACAGAGTACGATCCATGTGGAGATCGACATTCACATCTAACACATGAGCCCCCACACACAAAACGATAAAACTTTGACACGTTAAATAAAACAATAGATGAATAATTTAACGACCCAAAATATTTTATTTTTAACCTATTTTTAAATTATCATATCCAAATCTGTAAGATCTTTGAGTCTCTAGGTTGCTCACAACCTACACAACATTTTAAATAGAAAGAACACATGAATTAAACCTCCATAATAACACTTTAAAAAGTGCATATCTAGAAAACAATAGAAATATAAACACTACCCTTGGAATCCATGACCTAGCCAAAGGGCTTCAAAGTGTTTTTGAGGCTCCTAGCATCAAAAGACCAAGAAAGGCCACTGATAAAGCAACAAAATTCAACTTTGACGACTATTATGATTTAGAAATGGAGGTAGCCATTGTATTCCACAACCCCTCGATGGGATGACGATGTAAACCATTTATCAAAGAAAACAAACTTTGACCAAATCCCCACACTAACCATTATAATCATGACATCATTTACGAGGCCAAATTAAACAGAGAAAAGACAAATAGAAAGCACATACTTCATAGAGTATGTGGGGTTTTCAGCATCCACTGGTAACTTTTCCCTTTATAATTATTATTTTTAAAGATTACAAGTTTCACAAAGTAGAAGATTTCTTGAAATTTTATTAAAATGATTTAAATCCTCAGGATTATTTAAAAGAGACGTTTTAGATGATTTTTAAATGATCTTAATAGATCATATAGTACAATGAGAAATAGCTATTTTTCAAATCATTTGTGCCATTTTTTCATAAATCTTCTCCTTTCAAATCTTCTCTTTTCTCACTTTGTAGACCGTGAAAACATAAAATCTTTAATTCAAAAATGCTAATCTTCATCTAAACGATAAGTAAAATCTTAAACATTTTACTTATAATTTATTTAAAAACATTTATTTGTGTATCATAGATTGTAGAAATCCTAAATCTTTTAATATTTAAAATATATATATAATTTAAAATTTCAAAACAAAACAAACATAACACAATTTTAATTATTTAACTTTTTTTTTTTAATAAGAAAATAGAATTATTCTTTGAATGTACAAGACTTAATCCCTGAGTTTGGGGTTGAAAGAAATGGGCAAAAAAAATCTCTTTTAAGAATATGGGGCCAGAAAAATCTCTCTTTAGAAGAGAGGGAGGTAAGAGCTAAAGAGTATAGATCTCGATTAAGTATCAATTTTTTTAAGGGTTTCCATATGTATCAATGTATCTAAGGCTTTGCTTTTCTTCAAACTCTTGAAGCATGCTACCAAGGTGGCCATCACACTTTCCAATTCCACTTGTTTGAAAATCTCCAACGTTTTATTGGCAGGCCTACCCAAGGAAAAAATCAAACATGTTAGAAAGGAAGAAAAAACAACTGCAGGGCATATATTTTGTAAAGAGCAAGAAAAAAATAGATCTTTTTTAAAAGGCAAATAAACTCCTCAGTAGGTTTCTGGTGTAAATTATTTGTAGATTTAAGTAGTACCATTTCACATTAAGTAGAGAAACAAAATGTGTATAAACTATATATTGTAGAAGGTTTGTGAATGTGAATTTAAAGATTTTTTTTTTCAGTTTTCTTGTAATTTTCTTGGAGAATACTGAAATTTCTTGCATAAATAGGTAGTTCACCTCTAGTTGAGGACCATTACATTCTGGCATGGAGTTTCACCACTGGCGGCAGCAAGGCTCCGGAATTAGACATCTTACATCTGCCTTCCTTTTATATCGAAATCCCCAAGTTCTACAGATCCACAAAGTTCATATCCACCATTACAATTTGCTCTGTACTTTTCATTCTGGGGCTCTTTCTTGGCACATTTTACTGGCTTAAAAGGATGGACTACATAGAATTCTACGAGAAATGGGAGCTGCAGTATTGGCCCCACAGATTTCGTTACCGGGAACTCAACCTTGCCACAAAGGTAGATATTAATGAAGGAATATCTTATTTACATACGCAAAAGCTTTCCCCCAATGTAGCTTCCGTTTGCCTCAAGATTATTGGTGCTTTTACTTTTTTTTTAATGTTTTAAAAAGTCCTTTATACAACAGCTCACCTATTTAGTTGGCAAACTTAATAAGCTATGTAAACTATTCAAATCTTCATACCCTGCTAGTCTGGTGGTTCTAGAGAGGAAGCAATTGTGAATTTTTTTTGCAGGTGTTATTTATGAATTTTAGTATATGTGCAGTTTTATGGTTCATTATTTTATTTTTCTTAAATTATAAATTTTATCATTTTGGATGATGAATTTATGGAAAATAAATTTATAAGTAATTATAAATTATTAATGAATTTTCATTTGTCATTTAGCACGTGTAAATTTTAAGCCCCTAACCTCTAGAAACAGCTGAAATTCTCCAACCTGAAATTCTCCTTCCGAAATTTTGTACTCCATGAAACCTGCACCATCAAATTAAGAACAAATTACTTTTACTTTATTTATACATCAATAAAACAGTTCAGTGTCACATACCCTTTATTCTCAATTTATGCTTCCTTTAAAACTAGCTTAAGTTTCTTGTCGGTCTATATTACCGATGAGACCTTAATTTGAATTGACTAGTTACATGTCTTTTATGCATTCAAATTTTCTTTTGAAAGTAATTTTGCTTTGTGTAGGTGATCAGTAGGTTGATCTCACATTCATTGAAATCCCCCCATCTCACCAAATTCCTGCCAGAGCTGATCTGTAAACTCCTTTTAGCCTAAGTTATAAAAGGGCTGATAATTTTTTAGGCAAATCTACCTCCTCCATTCCCCATTTTAAAATCTAATACATCACTTTATTTTTATTGAAAATTCAAATTAAAAAAAAAAATCATGTCACAGAGCTTTTAGTGCTAAGCCTGCCTTGTCTCAAAATTATTGTTAAAGTAGATAAAAGTCATACCTAATGCCTTTTTTGGTTTAATGTGAAACAAAATTCTGAGCAAGGGAGTTACCTCTGTGTTTTATTCAGGGTTTCAGAGACGACAATCTTCTGGGCTGTGGAGGCTTTGGGCGGGTTTATAGGGGCTCTCTCCCTTGTAGCGAAGAAATTGCCGTGAAATGCATCACCAAAGACTGCACAGATGGAATGAAGGAATTCATAGCAGAAATCTCTAGCCTTGGCCGTCTGCAGCACCGGAACCTGGTGCCCCTCAGGGGCTGGTGCCGGAAAAACAAACGCCTCTTTATCGTCTACGACTACATGTCCAACGGAAGCCTCGATAGAAATTTGTTCAGCCCCGATTTGATTCTTCCCTGGGCTCAGAGATACAAAATTCTCACAGGGGTAGCCGCCGGGCTGCTGTACTTACACGAGCAGTGGGAAAAAAAAGTTGTACACAGGGACCTTAAATCCAGCAATATATTATTGGACCATGAGCTGAATGGCCGAGTAGGGGACTTTGGGCTGGCAAGGTTATATGACCACAGCGAAAAGCCCCAAACTACTCATGTGGTAGGCACGCTGGGCTACATAGCGCCTGAGCTCATACGTTCTGGTAAGGCTTCTTCTTACACAGACGTCTTCAGCTTTGGGGTTCTTATGCTGGAGGTTGTGTGCGGAAGGAAGCCTGTAGACCCTCGTGCTGGTGAAGGTGTGATTTTGGTTCAGTGGGTTTGGGATTTGTATGTGAATAAAAGATTATTGGACGCTGTTGATCTGAGGCTTGGAGGAGATTATGATAAGGGGGAGGCTGAAATTGTGCTCATATTAGGGCTTGTGTGTTCGAACCCTGAACCGCAGCAGAGGCTTAGCATGAGACAAGTGTTGCAGATACTTTGCAGGGAGGCTGCTTTGCCTGTGGATCTTCATGTGCCCTCGGCTTTGAAACATTGTTACATTGACATTGCGGACTTGAGTTCGTCTGATCCTAACCATGATGCAGTTGCCTGTGGATCTTTGGAGGTTCAAAATGATGCAGTTGGAGTAATCGAATGAACTAACTATCTACGACACTATTTTCCATTCATGAACAACAAATATTCAACAATGGTTCAGAATTTTTTTGAAGCCTGACTTCTTTATTGTCCAAAAACTTGGGACTCAAAAAGTTTTTACAGATGTAAATGCTTGATTTTGTGAGTGTATCCATGATGGTATTACATTGAATCACTAAATTATATAGAATGTGGAAAATATAGTGAATTTATAATGTCCAGTAAGTATATATTTAAATCACTGAGTGTTTTTGGTTAAGTAGAATAGATGCTTGATTTTAGATGGGGTGGTGGTTGAAGAGAAAGGAAAAAGAAGAGATAGTAAGAAAGGTGTTTGTTATGTGGGGAACCATGCATGCTTGTTTCGTTTTTAAGTTATATTGAGCAAGTTTAATATGTTTTGCTTTCTCAATTATTATTACACATAACATATGTTCATTGTGTCCATCGTCAATTTAGGAAAATTTAGGTAAAACAATTATACTAATAATTAATAATGAAAATATGCAAACCCTCAAGAAATGATTATATTGGGCCTCTAAATGTCTCCAGACATTTAAGGTGCTTTATATTGTTGTTTTACTCTATTTTGGATTAAGTATATTTAATAAGATCGAACTTTTGAACTAATTCAGATTGCATAATGTAATATAATAAAGCATTAATTTGAATGTAAAATATAGAGTTTGATTCGAACAAAAGCACTTACTATAAATATAAATGACCTAAGGGATTAAGATATTTAGTGCATTCTATTTTGTGCAGGATTAAGATTAAATGTAAGTCACATAAAAGGTTGAAAATTGGGTCAAGGATCACTTGGATTGGGCACTGGGTCTCTAGATGCACTTGGAGAAAATCATTACTCTGTGGACACTATCGACAGTTATTAGTGTTTGTCTTCTATCAGAATTGTTTGGGTGCACAATGTCTCTCTATTTGTGTATAGGAAGTTGTGATTGCTTGTAATCCGTCTATCTTGCAATTTTAAAGCTCACTGTGCACATCATATCTAGAAACTTGTCTTCTTCTCTTTGAAACCCTAGGTCAACTTTCGACACTAGGTTTAGGCCTGAAAAAAATAAAGAATTGTGGGTTGAGCTGACCTTAAGCACTCTCCAATGGATGGCTAAGCACTGTCTACATATTCAATACTTCAAAAATCGAAGTTAAACCACATGTAGTTCTTCTTGTTAGGTGTATGTGTGAAATAGTGCTCCTTTAATAAATACATCCTATGATCTAGCTTTCAACACATGGAAAATGATAACTTTGACTTCGCTTGAGGTGCTTTAGGGGTGGCTAGGACCTGTTACTTATGATTGATTGCTAAATTAGAAATAATAGTGTAACCCCTTTAAATGTCTTAGTGATTTTCTATGAGTAATAGATGCTTGTTAGATTAGACCTATTGTGATTTATACGAGATTTGCAGGGTACTTTGTCATGCCACCAACATGCAAAATATACATGCCGACCCAAAAGGATGATTTAGAATTTGAAAAATGACCGTTGCTTGGTGTGGGACGAGTCCATCATGTTTGGATGCCTTAGAAATTTTGCAAGTGTCTAAAATGGATAGATGATTTAATGATCTATATATAGTTTGAATATGATTTTGAACAAGTTAGACATACAACAGGGAACTCTTAGCAAATCGCAAAGGTCAGACCCATAGAAAGTATGCAGATGTGAGAGAAGGGCAAGCAAGAGCAATATGTGTATGCACAAGTCATGTAAGGTGAATGCAAATCAAGACTGTCATTGCCAAGTGTCTAATACTAGACTTCAGTGTCTACAATTGTGAAAGGAATAAATGGGTTGTGCAAATTTTCAAAGGAAAAACATTAATTATATAATTCATGTATTACGCTAGAGATGAAGATCCAAATTGCATTTGATTCCAAAGTTATGTGTTGCCGTGTATTTAAGAAGGGTGGAATGAGACAGGTGTTGCTAAAGGATGAATCTAGGACAAATCTACATCCTAATTGAATAGATAAAAGCCAAACGCCAAATGCAAAGAGATGAGTTGATCAATCAGGGGTAGTTATATTAAGCAAAATATTTAAAAATGCAAAAGGAATTAAGCTCACATGCGACGTGTGCCACACATGAAAAGAGTTTAAATATAAAACTATTTGCAATGTGTAATAAAAAGCTCCTAGTGGAGAGGTTGCACCTTAGCCATTGTAATATGGCCACCCACCAAAGATCAAATTGCTTACCAAAGATGTTAATTTTTTTACAATCAACAAAGGGACACGTGGCATAACTAGGGCACATTAGATCATGTAGGTAAATCAAAGCTAAAAATCAAATCTATAGGCCCCTATGATGGAAAAGTGCAAAGTCAACTGGGATCAATGTGGACTGTCAAACCTCATGGATCGATGTATTCTTGTATGCTTTATGCTCTCATATATATGTGTGTGTGTTGGGGGTGAGGGGGAGGGATGTGGGGGATGGTGTTTGATCCATGCCTTCATTATTTACTTTGTACTTGGTCACATACTTGACTTGGTTGCATTGTGCTTGATGTGTCTTTGTTTGATCTGCACAGAGCCCATGCGTTGTGTGGAGGGCAATGCTACAACCACTTAAACTAGACGGATATTTTCAAACAAAGTTGTAGATTGTATAACATGCAATGGAATCTAAGAAATAAATGCATAAACAACCATTACAAATTTAATGCATTAGATTGGGAGAGTGTCACTTCTATTCAAATGAAAGTATAAGGAAAAACACATACATACGTACATACATAGTAAGACTAGGAGAGCATGATCCTATGATCAGAAGGGGAATGTATCTTTTTTAGTTTGTCTAGGTTGCGTGTGACCAAAAATGTGAGGAGAGCAAGCTCTTGTGATCAAGAAGGGGGATGACACAGCCTAACTGATTCTTCTAAACTTGAAATGACCATACAAATGTTAGATATGTGGAGCATGTTAACAAGTGTGAGAGATGACCAACAGATACAAGATATTTGAGGCATGCAAGTATTCAGGATGTTTTGGACATAGCAAGTTACAAAAGGTTACAATGGCCTCTCATTTTCCTAACGGATGCCTTGCAATATATCATCACAATAAATTGGTTATAATTGATGACAACTACAAAGAAGAACAATTATAAGATTTGTTCATCTTCTGCACGAGTGATGGTTGGACTTCCTACAGATGTGGCGATTGAATTCCTAGTGTGCATTACACCGAAAAATGATTTAACATGGTGCAAGAGTGGAGAGTGCCACCTGGCATGCAACATCACAATGGGATGCTGCAAAATGGACACATATTGTAGAGAATTTACACATAACTATAAAGACACGTGGTACGCTAGAAAGCAAGACACATGCATGGATAAATGTTGTGAGATTATAAAGTGGTGCACAACGTTACAAGAATTACAAAATATGTGTGTTGATGTGTGGAATTACATAAGCTACAAACATTGAAAGCTAAGTTATCAAGAGGCTGCAAGAGTTGTGAGCTTTACTTTGTGAAACTGTGCAAGATTGCAAGAATATCACAAGTCACTTATGCATAATTATAGATGTTGTGAAAACTACGAAGTGGATGTTGTGTAAGAATATAGAAGTTGTGAGTGTTACATGTCATTGTGCATACACACAATATTTTGTTGGTGCTTTGTGCCACCTTGGGGTGAGCTAATTAAGCTGAACAATGTATACGGAGATGGTGGCAACGTTGAAATGATGGTATGTAGGTTAGTCTTGACTATGTTCTTAGAATATTTAAATTACATTTCTCACTTTAAAGGATGAGGTGATGGATGGTGGAGGGTATCCGTACAATGCCATAAATGGAAACATTTTGGAGTAAGTGTTATACCACCATTCCACTAATGGTACCCATTTAATCCATTATGCTTGTTTATCAAAAGCAAAGCAACAAAGATAACCTTTAAAGCACTTGTTGATCACCTCTATTTTCCCATATGATTAGGGATGATATGAAGAGCTATGACCCAGTGGACCACTCAAACAAGAAAATAAATCGGTCAAAAAAATTACTAGTAAATTTGGTATAAAAGTCACTATAATATTTGCCCAATTGTGGTTTTGATTAGAATTGTATTATAGAGTAATATTGGTTAGAAGTGAAGTAGGTGGTAAATTGATTGTGCATGACATCCTTCAGTTGACGGGAAGGAAAGAAGCTGAGGACAAAGATTTTCCAAATATGAGGAATTGGAAGACATATCAAAAGATGAGTCAAAACTCAAAAACGTAAAAGGCCTTACCCTTGTAGATAGGGGGGAGGATTAATAGTTGGGAACCCTAACTTTGGGGTCCCAAATCTTTTATATAATGCCACCTCTTAACATCAAATTTGACATGTAGATGGTTTAATGTTATCTTAGTCTAAATAAGTCACCCATGAGGTAATTCGACTATGTCTGAAACCAAATCACCATTCTATGTTGACATGTCATTTAAACTCATTGTATGAGTATGACCAACCAATCACATTGATATATCCAACTATTTTTTAAAAATTGACCAATAATAAAATACAAACAAATACATTATTTTTAACGTTGTTGAAAAATTTGTGCATTAAGGATCATTGTAGACTTAATATGAGTCATTAATACGCAAATAAGGGCCATGTTGTAAGATGCTTATGTCATTAATATGTAACAAAAGACCATGTTGGAAGATGCCTATGGCCTTTATTTCCCTTAATGTGGTGTGTTAATACCGTCATGCACACCATTTACAAAATGTTCAATGTGCCTTATTCAAGTCACTTTCGCATAAATGCCATGGAATCCAAATGCATCTTCTATAGAATCCATCATTTCATAGAGATTGTAGCATCGACATGTTGAAGGGATGGAATGTTACCCACAGTTGAACCCATAATGTCAAGAAGTTTCACATGTGTGTTGACCAAAACTGGACACATAACTGCATATATCTTTCGTTGCTTAACTGTTACTGTTTTATTTTTCTAATTTTAAATGTGTGTCAACCAAATTTTACCCTGTGGCCTTTCATAACCAAATTTTTTTATTTATTTTTGTGTTTGTATGCAAACGGGTTTTATTGGATGAAAACATTGTCAAGGGGAAAATCGAGGATTTTGGTCAACAGTGTGGGGACAAAGTCCCTCTCTTATAAGAAGGGGGAGCTACCTTTATTTAAAATAAATACAATACTGGAAATAAAATTATTTACAACAAAAATGGTGTTTTTTGGGGGTTGTACTTTTAATCAAAAAGTATGAAAAGGTGGTAGCAAGAAAGTGTAGGAGGGAGATAGTTGAGGAAATAAAAATATGCAAGAGAAATGGAAGAATCATGATGATTCTAAATAGACAAACATGAAAACTTACTAGAATGATTTAAAAAGAGATATTTTAGTGTAGGAAATCTTTACCATAAAAATGGGATAGGAAAGACATATTCTAGACATAGGAAAAAAATACATACACCAAAGAGATTGAATAACGTTAGGAAAAGGGATAAACAACAACTTTATATCTCCTTATAAAAATGGATAAAAATCTTGTTCTTAACCCACCAATATTTTAGAACAATATAAATTCTTAATGTAGATTTCGAGAAGAATTCCAAAATAAAAATTTCATATGTTAACTATGTAACAATAGAGCTCATCAACATTTGAAAGATAAAGAATCAAAGAGATTAGCGTATCCAAATACATTATTCATTCAGAGAAATTTTGGGAACAAAGTCTGCAAAAGTTCTCCTTGTATTGATTCTTTAACAGGTTAAAAATAAAATCTTTGCTTTCTATTTATTCCAAAATTTGTTTAATTGTCAAAAATCTACCAATTATAATGTGCATAACTTGTAGTTATAGCTTATGAGGGTGCAACCACCTACATAACCACCTTTTTGGTAATTTATTTATATTTTAATATTACTTTTTCATTTACAATTTAAAAAATTAAAACATAACCTATTTAAGTGGTTACAAAAAGTGCAACAAAGAAATAGAAAATTAGAAAGAGAAAAAGTGACTTTTAGTGGTTATCAAGAAGTAGACAAGTCTTTTTACTAAGAGGGACCTTGTTCAATTGGTGTAACTATCTATGAATCCTATTGTGCTGATTTGAACCTATATATTTTGAACCTCTGAACAGTCTAGACATTCCCTTCTCTTGCAAGAACAAATTTATGAGCTAAATATGTAAGCCACTTGTACGATGCATAGGTAGCCTCTTTGATCCATTTAAAAAGTCTCAAGAAATTTACAGTGAGATCTTTGGTCACATAATGAATACTGCTTAGCTTACTCATAACTTATTTGTTGAATTTTTCTGTTCGAAGCCACTCATCTTTCACCACTTTTTGAAATTGTTCTTTCAATTGTGTGGTTGCATATGTCTTTGATTCATCTTCATTTAAGAGTTCACAATGAACGACCCAAATGTTGACACGTATGTCTAATTTCATTTCATCACAACTTTTTTAATGACATTGCATGTCTTCTAAAGCTGCATCTAGAGCATGTATTTTCCAATTCACGCATTGAGCCTACAAGCACGAATAGTTGTCTTTGGATTTATCAAGGATAACTTCTGATACCAATGAATTATCATCCATGATGACCATATCTTTCAAGCCTCTGATCAGGTCGTTCCATATTCCACTTTCTTTCTTGGTAGTTATAATTTCCTCTTCGATTTTAATTTGAATGGAAATGATATGATCATAGATTCTTTGATTCTCATCAAGAAAATTCAAACCGTCAAGGAAAATATATTCAACCCATGACTCCATCATTTTACCATGATTGCTATACCTATCGATTTTGGTTATCATTTCCTTATCAATCTAAAATTCAGAGCTTGGTTTTTATATAGTGAAATAGGTTGATTTAGGTGCAGTGATCACTTTCTAAGAGGTTTCACCTATATTCAAGATTTGTTTGATGTAGAATGAAAGCATATGTAATTTTTCCTCCAACAGTTCTTGATTTCGCACACCTTTTCTTGTCATATGGATAAACTTGGTTCAAGTCACCTTGAAATTGTGAATATTAACTTCAAGAATGGATTCACCAAGGTCAATCTTGTTGATGTTGTAATAGGTCAAAGTCATTTTATCCTTAATTTTTTCTATAAGAGGTTGGGCAAGATCTATAGATTATGCACTTGAAGAATCAATAATCAACATAAAATTAGTCTTCACCTTTATTTTTTTTGGAGGACCTTGTAGTAGATTAGCAACAACATCAAATCAATTCTTTACCAATGAGAATTTAGGTTTTTTCTTAATGATAATTTGTTGTACCCATGAAGAATACATATCTCCTTATAAAGTATCCAATTGAGTACTTGAAGAAACCAAGGGAGTCAATGAAGATGATTGTCTTAAGGATGATACAATAATAGATCCAAGTTCAACTGATTATGGAGGAGTGACAACTTGTTGCACAGGGAAAACTAAATGTGGAGGTGTAGACAAAATTGAGAAAGAGGATGGTGTAATTGGAGGGGGAAATGGAAGTGATGAAGGCACTAGTGACTTAATGGGACTAGGAAAAATAAGAAAAGGTATTGAACTTGAATCAAAAGCCAAGAACTGTTGAGTGGTGCTATCAATCAACATTGAAGTATCAATTTCCTATGTGACATTTGTAGTGTTAGATGGAGTGGGCCTCTTGATATGGAGTTTTTTCCCTAGAATATCACCTTCACATGTTTGTTTAGGAAGTTTATCTCTATTGGGATCTTATCCATCTCCTCTTATGGCAACCATACTAGATTTTTTTGAAGATTTTAGTACCAGAATACTAAGTGATTGGAGCAGAAGAAATCTGTTGCTTCCCTCTTGAGCTTTTGTCACCATTTTGATGACTTTCTAAGGTGTATTCTCTCAATTTTTTGCTATTCCAAGCTATCGATCTTGCTAGCATAGTCTATGTGCATTTTACAATGTCAGTCAATTCTCTTATTGATCAATTGATTGGAGGAATGGTTGTGAGGTGAATATTTTCATACAAAATACCTTCCAAAGTTTTAGTGCCATCATCTTAAAAGTTTGTTTTAAACCATTCAAATATGAAGGCTTTCATCTGTTTCAAGGTATCCTTGACCAATCTCTTTTTCTGAACTTGAAGTCATCTTTGCAGTCCTCCTAATAGTCTTCGATTTCTACAATGTGAGGATAATTGGGGCCCATTATGAGATTGTTTCTCATGAAATTTTTGCTATCAAAAGCAAGTATCCATGTTTTTGGTTGCATCTAAAAGTACACTAGTTAATTTTTAATATTGATGGAATCTCTTGTTGATTTACAAATGAAATATTTTAGGCTAATAGGAAAAGTTATTCCTTTAATTTTCTAGTTGATACACTTTTTATGCATTTCACTGAACTAAATATAAAGCTCGATTAGAACTATTTTGTCACTGGGATATCTTGGTAGTCTAAGAGAAACACCTTCAAATCTACCAACCCTGATATAAGTGAACTTTGGGAACTGAATGAATTCACTCCCATATTTTATGATTAAAATAGTTGTTTCATTGGAAATCTTGGCCACAAGGTTTTTGTTCAATGTTTTGACTATCATCATGGAGAATGCACCGTTTACTCTCTTGAACTAACTTTTTATTTTCTCGTGAGTGATCTGAGGGAAATTTAATTATACCAATGCATCAGGGAGGTTCGAACATATTCACTTATGTTAAACCAGACTAAGTTCTGAGTATTACAATAGAATAGACCAAATACGAGGTCATATAGATTTCTTGTATGGATTCCAACTTGTTCAATTGTTCATGAATGTTTTTATTGATGATCAAAGCCCAATCAATGAAATTTTTCCCAAAATAGACGATACTCATGAACATGCACATCTAATGATGAAATATAGTCATCACTTCTCTCTCTATGACTTTACACAATAGAGTAATAATATTTTATAGTTCCTCCTTGAAATATAACTTATATAATGTTTTGTTAGGTTTGATATTCACTCTTCTTATATTTTTCAACCAATATTGATTCAACATATTTTTTCATCTCTCATGGTTATTCCAGAATTAATAAGCAATGTTTTTATTGATTTCCACTGTCTCGTCACGAGGTTCAATGCCTAAGGTGATGCATATAGAAGTTTTATCTAGTTTAGCCACCAATTGAATAATTGCAAACCTTATTTCCCTACTCTCTAGATTATTTTACTTAATGCATGCAAGTACTAGATCTACACATTGAAAAGATGTTAGAAAAGCAACAACATACCCATATCCATTGTCCAAAATCTGTTCTCCCAAAAGATTCATTTTTATTGTGTCCATCCTCTCCTAGAATTCATTGATGGTCATATGATTCATGTTGCTATTAGAGACATTCAAGATGTTAATGTCCATAATAGAAATGGGATCGTAGTCCATGTATTTGAACTTCATTTTAGAGGGGGTGGCAGATAGGAGAGAAACTCGAGCAAGTAGATTGAAATTATTTTAGATAGAATCTGGAGAGAGAAAATGCGTGCATAAAATTAAATTCAATACAATGGACATGAAGACTTGTACAAAATTACAAAGGTGATGAGATCAAATAGTATTTCGAAATATTTCCTCATGCTTGGATGATTTTATTGAGCCTATTTATGCAGCCAAGGACACTTATAATTATTAAAAATAATGTTGAAACTTCTTGGAATGTTCTGCCTATATGCATGCAATGAGAAACCACCTAGTATAATTATTCGTATTTGCCGACATATAAATAATGTATCCGAGACATATATGGTATGATTTTAATTTATCTATACTGCCAAGACCTACTATATGATTTAAAACCATATTTTGTGTTTTAAAACCACCTCAGTCTCTTTAAAAATCATACAAGAGAGAAGGAGAAACAATTGAGGAATGGAGTTGATGAGCAATGAAAACTTCAACAAACCATGTACAAGGAATGATATATTTGTTTTAAAAACTCCCAAGACTTCCAAAGACTATATCATAATAAATTTGTGCAAGTATATTCTAAAACCACCTATTATCAAGTTGAAACAACCATGTCCTTTTCTTGAAAACCACCTCGTGAGAACCTGAGTATATGAATGAGGAAGAATGACAACTTTATAAATATTTGTTTGCATGTAAAAGAGCCTTCTCAAGGCTACACAAGGTAAAATGAAATATATAAATCTACCACATGCATACAATGTTTATTTTAATGTAAATTTCCTTTACATAACCAAAACCACACATTTTTTCTCCAAAACACTTGAAGTAGCTTAGGGGAGTTTTTTAGGAAGTTGGCCTTTGCATGAAAAAATTCATTACGAAGTCTGTAGATTTTCAAATGACTTCAAGAAGGTCGCATGAGTTCTATTTTTAAACAAAACCATTCTTTACACAACCAATATCATGACTTTAGGATCAAGACCACCTTCCAAACATGTAATACCATGAATTTAAATCCAAAACCTCTTTCAAAATGGGTAAAAACCATGAATTATATGAGAAACCACTTTCAAACAACTTAATTAAGGGTAATAACATAGGTTTGGTGGTATTACCATATATTAAATACATGAAACCACCTTTTGAAAAGTAAAAACCATGAACTTGGGTAAAAAACAACCCTTTGAAAATTCTATCATGAGTTTTGAGGTTGCCATGTGGAGGAAGGAGGTGCTTTAAAAGGGTATGCAGGATTTTGAGGCTTGGTTTACACTTTTCAGGTTTTAGAGGAACAAAATACACGTTTAAATGCATTGAAAGTGTTGCACTAGTTTATTAATATAGGTTTTTAAGGTACATTCTACATGATGGTGGGTTTTTAAGTTGCATTATACACACTAACGGGTTTTTTAAATCAATTTCACATGTAAAGGAGCTCAAATAATGCCACACAAGTTTATAAAGGTTGTAACATATTATTAAAACTTTTATTTATTTAAAACAAAACCTGTAAAGACCTTGTATGCTTCTAGAAGGTTTTGGAATATGTTTGAAAGGGTGACCAATATGAAAATGTGCCTTGGAACTTACAATTGACAAATTAACTTTGACAACTCACAAAAAGATAGAAGGATGTCATGATACTTGAGATGTTACATGGATGTTCAAGGAGGTCTAAGGGTCCTATGAGGGAGTCATTTGAATGAATGAGTGAAAGATGTTAATAATGTCCACAATGGCCAAAAATGTTGGATAGCTTGAAAATCATTACTACAAGGAATTTAAAAATTGAATCACAAGAATTAAATTTTGAGAATAACAAATTATAACTTAGGATGGAAGAAGGTGATAGGTTAGAATAGGTGTGGGATACTAATGCTCCATGGATTCTGTTACATCTAACTCAACATTTACAGTATGTGTATAGAATCCCCGAAGGTTTTCATTCACATACTAGTAAATGTTATTATTTTTATTTTAAATCAATGAAGGGCCATGTTGGAAGACACCTAGAAGCCTTTATTTCCATTAATGTGACATGCTAATGCTATCATTCATACCATGTACAACTTGTTCAACGTGTCTTGTTCAAGTGACTCTCCCCTAAATGTCATGGAACCCAATACCTCTTCTATAGTATGCCATGTTTCACAGAGATTGTAGCATTGGCATGTTGGAGGGATGAAATGTTACCCACATCTAAACCCACAATGTTGGCATGTATTCATTCATATTTGACTCGACATTTACTAGTATGTGGATGTAATCTCTAAAGGTTTTCATTCACATACTAGAAAATGCTATTGTTTTTGTATCAAACCCAATCATTCTCTAAATTTATGTTGTGTTATCTATATCAGCACGACATTTCTATTTCCATGCCTCCAACTTTTCATAGATTCTACAAGCACCCACTAAACATTTTTACACACAAATGCTTGTTTGGATGAAAGGGGTTAAAATTTTTCATAGTATTGAGCACCAATGTATTATTAGGTATATTTAATAAGAAATAAAGGACCATGTTGGAAAATTCCTACCAATATTAAATTTCATTACATTTCCATGTTAATTATATTCAATGTGTCAGGTTAAAATGACACTCACAGTAAATTTGAGATGAACGATGATGGAATCTAATAGCCTTTTCTATAGAATGTAGTGTTTAATATATAGTTTATCTTTGACATGTTAGAGGGATGAAACGTTAGCCACCTTGAACACCCTAAAAATATTATCAATTAGGACAAAACATTTACTGATATGTAGATGGAAGCCTTGGAGGTTTTCATTCACATACCAATAAATTTTATTATTTTTGTATCAAACCGAATTATTTTGTGAATTCATGTTACTATGTTATTTATATTTGTGGTGCATTTCTATTTCCCTATCTATAAATTTCTATGGATTATGCAAGAACCCTATAAACGTTTCCACACAAAAATGTTTGTTTGGATCGAAAGGGATTACAACTCAGGATGGAATAAGGTGATAGGGTTAGAACATGCACAGACTGTGAATGATCTATGGCTTCATTTACTTATGATTGAACATTTATTGGTATGTGGATGAAAGCCTTGAATGTTTTCATTCACAGTTATTTTTGAATCAAAATTAATGTTTTCTTCACATACCATTAAATGTTAATGTTTTTGTATCAAACCAAATCATTTTTTGAATTCATGTTGTTGTGTTACTTATATCTACAACACAATTATATTTCCCTTCCTCCAAATTTTCATAGATTATGCACGCACATAGTAAATGTTTCCACACACAAATGCTTGTTTGAAGTTTCATTTTCTTAATAATGTCCTCTGACTTTTTAAAATTTTGAGCAGTGGTAAACGAATCCCCAGTCATTGAAGTGGATACAACCTTTTGCTTTTTATTTGTTTGTTTAAAATAGTTATTCATTGAAGTATCACATTCTCAACATTAAAAAAATATTTTCCATAATTATTGTTGATATGTTTTCCTTTTTGTTGTTTATTTATTTATGTTTGCATTTTTTTACTGAGATTTACTTGTTGTAAAGGGTGCATCTTTGTTGGGCTGCTCAAAGTTATTGAATTTGAAAAAGTTGTAGAAACATTGAGCTTCTTAACATAGTTTATATTTGCAAAGTTTGTAATCATCTTACATGTATTACATTGTGTTTCTTAACACAATTTATGTATGGGAGTTTGTAATGTTTCTTATCTAGTTTATATAGATAAAACATAATCATTACATAATATATTTCACTTGTATCATCACCTACAAAAACCACTAATCTATGTGTCATGCTTGAATAACATATCTTGGTTACTGTAAGTTAATATTTTGGACAAAAATTATATCTTAAATATGGAAAAAAACTAATGTTTGTTGACCTTAATTTCCTATTTCCTATTTCTTATTTACTACTTGATCAAACATCCTGGGCACTCTAATTTCTTATTTTAGAGAAAAACCATATCTTAAAGATGATTTATTTAAGGTCACTATGCTAAGGGATTACAACATACCAATATGGAATAAAAATTTTACACCATCCAAGGTGGAAATATTGAGTTGTGCCACTCATTCCCTATATTTAAAGAATGTGGAGTTATAGTTGGTCTTGCAAGGACTTTCTCCTTAGTGGGATTTGATGCCATGTTCACAAAATTAGGAGGAGGGTTCCCACATGGATAGTTGTAAGTAGATGAAATAATTGGGTTAACAATGTTTTTCATGTATTTCAAAATGTGATTTTATTCAGATAAGGGTTGAATTGGTTGCTTAGACACTTTTGCCTCTCCAATTCCTTGTTAACCTTCTTAAATTCCTCATCCTTTATATTGTGTTATTTATTTTGCTCCTTTTCTTTCCTTCATTATATATTTTCTTGATGCTTTTGCCCTTTTATTTCATTTTAAATCTTCAGTTGTTCTCTTCTTTCCTTCTCACATTTTAAACAAAGTTTAACTAACAACATTGTAGGGTGTTCAAGGCAAGTAACGTTTCATCCCTACAACATATCGAAGATAAAATCTCTATTAAACACTACATTCTACAGAAGAGGCAAGTGAGTTCCATCTTTGTTCATCTCACATTAATTGTGTGTGACATTTTAACATGGCATGTCAAACATGATTGACACTACACTTTAATGAAATGCCCACTTTTTTAAAGGTAGTTTTGAAACCTATGTAAGAAATACTCTATAAAAAAGTAGCTCTGCAAAATGTGTTATCTAGATCATGTGCATGATATTCCAATATAATGTGTAAACATGACATCAAAATGTAAATGTATCTAAGCATAAGTAGATAATGTAATATGTATGTTTTAATCTAGCATTGCACAAGGGTGTCATGATAGATGTAATAAATGTGTATAACAAAAATTATGAGTAACTACCTAGGGGGATGGGGCATGATGTCCATCAAGGCTCCCAAGTAGGAAGGGTAAATGCATGAGGTCCCTCATGGCATCAAAAATGAATGTGTGTAATAAGAAAATACAAGTGTCATGGTGTAGAATGATACAAGGAAGCAAACATACAAACACATGAGGCATGCAAAAGGTAGGCCAAGGGGATATAATATAAGGGACATGGGCACATGTCAATAAATCTACGAATGAAGACATATAAGAGCATGTTCAAATGTCTACATATGCAAGCAACAAGCAATTTTGGTATAGAGACACATAGAAGGACACGTTCAAATGTCTGCATATAAAATCAAGTAAGAGCACACACAAGGGACATGGGCACATGTCCAAGGCATAAAAACAAATAAGTGGCATAAAGCCAAAGAAAAATGGCATATTCAAATGCCCTCGAATATGGAAGAAGCATAGGAACACAATCAAGTCTAATCTATAAACTAAAAATAAAAGCATGTATACTTATGTAGGACAAATCTATGTAGATGCTACCTGATGCATATATATTAAGTCTAACTAGTGATAGATAGCAAAAAAATGAGTAATAAGTAGCAATGATTAATATCAAGATAAATCAATGCATAACTGAGATGCACAATATGTAAAGATAAAACTTGGTTATAGTAACTGTGTAGGAGATGCCCCCAATGGGTAGATGCATCAAACGTATAAACCTGGATCAGTTTAAATACCCCCAATGGGTAGATAATAGTTGGTCTAGGTCAGTGTATTTATATAATCTGGTGTGTTATATAATCTAAATCTGAGGTTGCTTGAGTAGTGATGCTATGATGTTGTATCTCTAACTTTGATGCCACGTGAACTATAGGGGTCTTAGGGACCCATCTGGTAGAAGTAGAAGTTATAGATGATGTAATTACCCTATGTTGAGAACCCCTAGACCCCAATATAAATGATCTCAACATAATTTGAGTAGAAGAAGGTCCTATAGAATCTATGACATGTCTTTGATGCAATGGTCTCTCTAGTAATGGTCTCCATGGGAGAGTATGCCTACGTGTAGATACCATAGGAGTAGACCTGGCCTACTTTGAGGACTCTACTGAACAATATGATGTATGTATAGGAGTTTTACTCTATTATAATTGATAACCATATAATATCTGTAAATTCTAGAACTGTAACTGGTGTTGGTTATGGAAATGTAGATAGAATTTGTGCAGAACTACCTGTGGTATGGGAAAAGGATACTCATATGGGATACCCTCGATATTAACCACCTGGTTAGCATGTATATACTTCAAGAAATGGTGTACTATAGATGGGACAACTTGGAGTTGTTTTAACCATGGCTTGCTCAATAATACATTGAATACCCCTGTAACTAGGTACTATTAGGAACCAAGTGGCTATGTGTGTTGGTCCAACCTATAATAGAAGCACAATCTCCCTAATGGAGATCTGATCATGGCCAGTGAAACCACTAATGATTGTATCTATAGGGAATATATCTCACTCTATGTAGCACAAGTACTGTAAAAGTGTCATGGTGCACATGTTTATGCTTGAGCCATTGTCAACTATAACATTGTGGATATGATGGTGGTCTATATATGCTCGTATGAAGAGTGCATGTAAATCTGTGTCATCATCCATTATCTCCTACTCTGAAAATGTGATAAGTGGTCTAAGTGGCACTATAGTCTGATACATGCCAATAATGTTATAAAGTAGATGTGTCTCCTCTGTAACTATGTGATAGGAATTTGATGGTGGATCCTCTTGGTATGTATAGTGAACCCCTAATGTCTCCCCTACCTCATTAGTTGTATGCTTTGGAAAAGGAAAGATTTTAAGTGCCTTTGCCTCTATTTTTTTATGTTGGTGCCACTTTGGGTGTGCCCACATCAATAATTTTAGCCTCAATGAGATCTTTTATCTTGTGCTTCAAGCTAATACATTTGTTTTTTTATGTGCCTTGGTGCCATGTGATACTCACATAATGCATTTGAATCATAACTCTTTGGAAGAGGATGTGTCGTATCAACCTTTTTAATGGGAGGGAGAGATATGACATTACATTCCAATAGTTATTATAGAGCTCATATTGGTGACTCTATAATAATAGTGAAGACTCTGCACTGAGGTGCAAATAAAACTAAAATGGGAGAAGGCTCAAAAGCTGCGTTGACTATGGCCTTTTGATCACTTTTATTTTTTGTAAACCTTACCTTATATGGAGGTTTATTTGTATTCTTAATAGTTGAATTTGATCCATTTGTGTACTTGTGTTTGCCCATTGTTAAGAGCTTCACCTCTATTTCCTTGACTGCATGGAAAATATCGATAAATGTGGGAAACTTCTTAAATAAGATAGCTTCATGAAGTGTTGGTGGGTAAGTGCATCAACTTGGGGGACAAAAAAGGGCCTACCCATGGACATGTTTTTTCTGAAATTTCAAAAATGTGAACTTCTAAAGATAATTAAAGATTGCTACACTCAAAATTTGAAGATGGTATAAAAACATGAATTGTAGCATTTCAATTCTAATTTCCAAAAAACTTTTTTTTTTTGAAAAATGGTTAAGTATAAATAGGTGAAACATCTAAAATTTGAAGAGGACCTTCCATTTTTTTAAGAAAATTTGAATTGTACCATTCTGTGCGACCCACCATTTTTATAACATCATTAAAAATTGTTAGAAACCCTTTGTTAAATATTTATATTAGATCTTCTAGTGTGTTACTAACTTTTTCTATATTTTTTTGATGAATATTTTTTGTTATTAATTTTGCATTTAAGTATATATAAAAAAATAGACAAAAAAATGGATAGTCGTCCATGCAACCCACCCTAACTACCTCAAAAAAAATGAATTTTGATTTTTTTTTTAATGTGTGTAGAATTAGGCCTAGTTTGTTACCATATAATTTATTTTGCATTTGGATCAACAAAAAAACAAATTAGATAAACATGAATATGAACGTATGGGTGAGGCATATAGTGGCCTAAAAAAGGTGTTGTTAGAAATAAATATAATTTGAACCTTAAAATAGCCAAAACATTATAAAAATCATATATTTAAAAAGAGGACAAGGTGCTCGTCGTAATGGTAATGATTTTTCAAATTTTAATGTTGAAATCCATAGTGTATTTGGCGATTGAAGTTGAAATTTGTTGGTTTTTCCTAATACTCCCGGTCTTGACTATAGATGCACAGTCCCAAGCCTTTGGCTCAGAAATCCAAGCCATTTCCAAGCCTAAATGCTCAATTTTAAATTCAAATTCAAATAACGTGTATGTGTTATATAACACAATATAGAACACATATGTGTTATATAACGCGTAAGAATTTCTTTGACATAAAATGAAACAAAAAATTTCATGTTTGTTATGGGGGAAAGGTCCCATTAACCGTGCATCCTTACAGGGGAAATGTAAAATTTCATTTTTGTTATAGGGGAAAGTTCCCATTAGCTTTGGACAGTGAATTAAGGTGTCATAACATCGCATTAGACTTCAAAAAATTTACCCGTTTCAATATATCATCTTAAGTACTCATAACTAAGGTTTCAATGTCTAACACATTATACATTTGACAATATATCTGATTTTATCAGGAGAGGTCATAAAATGCTTTTTTTGAACCTAAGATAAAAACTTAATCTTTAGTGTACCAATCGTTGTGCATTAGAGTATCAATACTTGACTCTTACTTGTCAATATGTGATTGGTTACTTTTAATTTTATAGAATAAATGTTGAATAAGTAATATATAATACATGTTCAAATTTTTGTGCACTTTAATATTTATATACAACAATATGTTTCGTCAATAGAACACATGTTAATAAAAGCCTTGTTCGATAATTGAAACATGCACATCTATTGGGATCTTCCCCCTAGTAGGGCAAGGATATACCTTACCACCTTACTTGCCTAAAATCCTACTTGCCCCTAAATTTTGTGTTTCTTATTGATATTATCCTACTTGCATAAAATCCTATCTTACCCTTTTTTGTTTCTTTGATATCTTTGACCAGACCCCTTTATTCATAAACTTTGAACTAATTTGTTTAAGTGGCAAACCTGTTGAATTGGACTATGTAGTATAGATAATATTGTGTAAGTAGAAATAAGAATTGAATTCTTGGTGTAAGAGTGCATCTCTTGGATATCTATTTCAAGAATTCTATATAATGGAGCCCAAAACCTATGAATCATGCCTTGGATTGCCCCAAAAACATTCCTAAAATGTGTTGAATAAAATCCCTTAAGTTTCCTCCAAGGTCACTTAATGTGCATCTAATTAAATAGGTGCATTTTGAGGTCCCAATTGAAAGTCTAACAAGATTCTTATATTGCTACAATTATTCAAGTTTGATTCCCCTAATGTATTCAAATACATTATTCAAATTTTGCCTAAAATTAAGATCTCTTGTGAAAATATGGTTAATCCTCCATTCTGTGCACCTCCTTAATCTACCCCTCCATCACATGGGACAACCATCAACCACTCCATCCATTCCCACGTCATCTAAAGAGTGTGTCTTTGACATGGGACTAGTCCTACCCACACTATGGATGTAACAATTGTAATCTCAAAAACAAGCTAGATAACACTTGGTGTTTATCAATACTATAGAGTTCTATACCTTACTATGTAATTCAGATGGTAAGATATAAAAGTAGGATGATGGACCTACAATGTATGTACATGTTAAATTATTAAATATTTTGGTCAAGTTGGGTACACATTTTGTTTTGTATAAGATGTGGTTTTGAGCTCAATAAACTTGAAATGGTCACATGTATCCATTATTGATGATGTGGTTTTAAGATGTTGTACCTGTAGTGATTAATGTATAGCTTAGAAAATATCTAAATTCACTATGAACTTTATTCGAACCCATTAAGGGATGATGTAGACCTGGCATTGACCAAGTATGACATATGTATAAGTTATCCTAGCTCAAACTTTATTGAATTTATTCAAGATACATTAAACTTGTGATAATGTCCCCTAAATCTGAGACCTGCTTCCCCTCAAGGATGATTCTGAGCAGAGAGACCCAATAATTGTTCATGTGGATGATGAAATGCTCACCTCATATAGATGGTTGAACAAAATTGAATTCGAGTGTGCACCCCCTCACTAAAGGTTTCAAGATTATATATATTTTGTACATATATATTTAATCATCTTGTTCATATTTCGTTGTAATGAGCTTAAACCTTATGATGTAGACTACAAGAATGTAACTTACATGTCTCAGAATTCTTCCTTTGGCTTAGGATTTGAGGTTGAGGCTCATCCTTTACTGAATTATGTTCTCTCCTGCATGTAGGACTTAATATAAATGTAAGTTTTGGGATCTCTAGAGGTAATTCAGGGCAGAAGGATATAAATAATTTGAATACAAAAATGTAGAAAATTGATAACGTTCGATGCATATCTAACAACTCTAACACTTCTCTAGGTGTACTAGACCTACACAGGTGGAAATCTTTGATTGGATTGGGTACCTTGAGGCTCTGGTAAATCTGATGCTTTTAGGACAAGTGAGAGCTAGATCTCTAACACAAATATATGTGTGTACAAGATACACACGTGCATGTATATAATTAGATCAGGTCTCACAGGGATATGATAGAGTTCTTTAACACTTATAGGACCTAACACCTCTAACAGTGCTGACACTTTTGAGCACATACGAGATACACGTGGTGATATGTAATTGGATTTGGCCTCTCAGGGCATTTTCAACTCTGAAACTTCTAGGAATTGATGCATCTCTGATAGCTTTAACACTTTTAGGCTTATGAGGTACAAACATGGCACAATAAGGTTCAATTATAGGGGCAATTCAATAAAGGAACCATGTGAGGCCAATTTGAACCCCTTCTTGACATAAATATAAGATCAAGATATATGATTTGGGACAAAATTATGTAAGATTCTATCTTTCATGAATTGAACCAATTAGTCGATTCGTTCAATTAGGGTCTTGATTTAGGCAAAATTAAGACCCTAAATCAAATTTATGACCCATTCGATTGTATAATATAGATACAACACGTATGACTTAACTGACCCTAATTTAATCAAAAAGGGAAATACAAACACAAATGTGGCCAATTTCAACCCATTGAACCTAAATTGGAGTCTAAGATGTGATTGAAAGGGCTAATTAGGTCACATTTCTTGACATGTTGATCGCAAACCCTAATTTTATCATTTGAACATGTACAGTTCCCCTAAACCCTAATTTCATGACATATACACATGTATAAACTAGTTACAATAAACCCATAACCCTAAATCATAATTTTATAACAAACATAACCCCTAAGTTCCTTGATTTCATCACAAATGCATAAATTCATGAATGTGATTAGTGCCAATTTGTGAACATGTTATTCACCTAGTTTTGTAAGGAACTATGATGGGATTTTTTAGGACATCATTTGACATCTACACGACCATCATTAGCGTTCACATGACCATCAAATTTAAGCTGAAAAAGATCTATTTTGTTTGATCTTAAACTTGACATTAGCGTGAACGTCTTATTGAATAGGTCCAACTTTGAAAGCTTGTAACTTGAGCTAGAAAGATCTTGTGAGCCTAATTTTTTTAGGATGTTCCTAGCATGTAGATGTACATTTACACTTGATCCATTGGTCGAACGAGGATTCCTCAACAAGATAAAAATTACACAAGTTAGTTGGTCCATTCATTTATTCGTGACATCCTGGTAATAGTCTAGCTCTAAAACTTTGCACAACTCATCTTTTGATCATTCTTTCAAGGTTATGATGGATTTTTAGGGTTTTTGCAACCTGATCCATGTTCTTGAATGCTTAGGACATATGAGAACATGATAGAATCCCTCCATTTTCACAAACTTGGACCTATTTCAAAGCCTTTGATCCATCACTTCCACATGAACTTTGCTAAGCTTTTCAAATCTTGGTATGTGGGCTAGAAAATGGCCAACAAGTTAATTTGGAATGAGGGATATATTAAATACTATATACTTTCAAATTTATAAGCTGAAGATAATACTTTTCATTCATAAGTATCCTTGTAATACTAAAGGTTGATCTAGTGGTTAGTGGGATTGGTATACATCGTGGTTGTTCTATTAATTATTACAATATTTATGGATTATGTGTATTATTGATGATGAGTAGACTATAACATGGTCCACTTTTATACATTGAGAGTTCTTGGTTAATGTATTGTATATTGATCCAATGTAAACTTGTATGTGATACGTATCGTGGGTGTACTAAAATGTATGAGGGTGTATACATATATATAGCTTATGTCTATAAATACATTAGGAGGTATGCCTATTGCATAGTTTTTGACTACTATATTGTCCTAACTTGAGAGATTCATATATTTATGTACTTGATGAAAATATTATGTGTGTCATAAAAATAAGAATTTGTACATTGTCACATACTTATATGTGAATCATAATACATAAGACAAAGTTGTCTTGAGAAATAGAGTATGTAATTTTATATATTTTGGATAATCAGGATGGAAACCTATTTAGTTAGAGATAAAAACTTTGAAGGAATATTACATTATTGAATCCCTTATCCTATAAAGATTGTCAATATATTATAATGTTTGTTGAATTATATGGACTTCTTGATTAAGGAATAAAAGTGGCCATTGAAATAGTATACGATACATATAGTGTTGATAACATACTTATATATATTGAATTAAGTAGTCATATGAAAATGTTACATGTGTAGGTGTATTGGGTCATATGCCTATACTTATAGCTAGATGGATGGTTAAATGAGTCAGAAGATATCTGAGGAATTGAATCTACAACCATATGAAAGCAATCTCATAGAGATGTAATTAAATTGTTTAAATGAAAGAGTACGATATTATAACTTAGTTATGAGTTACCTGACTCTTTGAAAATAACATGACTCACTGTTGGTTTATATATTTATAGTAATGAAAAATTGTGTGCAGTACATATTGTGAGTATATTATGTGCAATTGTTTAGACATATATAGCATATAATAGTGCATCATGATATGTGCCTATAATTTATGTTTCTTTTGAATACTAGTATGTAGTTTAAACGTAGGTTATACCCAAGTGGTATAGCCTGTACTTACTTGATTATTATTTATGATTGTGAGACTAGTTGTTCATGATTGAGTAGTATGCTCATGTACAATGAACTATGATATTATGAAATGATAGAATATTTTCATTTGAAATTGCAGCCTTATTGTATGTTACCCCTGGGTGGTATAAATGGTGATTGCTATGTCTAGACTCACACATATGTTTGACGAATTAAATGTATGCATGTGGGTTATTACTATGAATAACATGTTTTATGACAACTGATAGGACTTTATGTATGTGTGCATACAACTTCTGAGAGTATAACAAATGCTAAGATAGAATATTATGTATTTCATGAGAACTGTGACTTGCTTTGTTATATCTAGTGGTTTGAATAAAAGCTTATAAACATAGCAATTATGATTGATTATAGAAAATTAGTAGTTATGTCTTAGAATCTTAGACTATGATAATGTGGGTTATCATATGATGTAGTATATTTAAAAAATACTTATAATAATTAGAAACTATAGTTAAATATGTGTTTTACCTGAATGGTATAAACTGTAGTCATTATTACTATTATGAGATAGATAATGATGTGAGATTCATTCATACATTTGATGGAATAAATGTATGTTTTTTATTACTCCTATGCTTAACATGTCATGTGATATGATTGATAATAGGATGTAAATTGTATGAATTTTATGGTTATATTATGTTAAACAATCTCACATTGCTGATATTGAGTAAAGAGTGAAACAGACTTCACTAGCTTACTTGCAACACAATGCTAGATGAAGGCAATCCGATCAGGGGGTGTGTATAAATTTTGACTGATCTATAAATCATCATTATTTATTATTCTTAAAAACTTTTGTCAAAGTAATGTTTAGTGAGACATTATCATTTCATGAGTATGATTTACATGTTTGTATGATATCTTATAATAGAACATGTTTAGTGCAGGGGATCGTTGGTGTGAAAAAGTGATCAGATGATGCTCTCCCTCCTCACAACAATACTACTTTTGAGATTGTCACAAATACTTGAGAGTCTAGGGAAATCATGCTCTTAGGAGCCACATATCTGATTTATGTACATTGTATTTATTATTGAAAACATTATCATTGTAATTACCTATTTATTATGTATTAACAATAGTGAATGTATATTGTACCAGTCATGGTTGGCTATTTGTAATCACTTTCTATGTTTGTATTACAATGATATTGATCAGTGATGTATGGTGCAGTATGCTCCATTTTCAGTTATCATACTTAAAGTCTCTTTTATGATTTTTGATTATATCCTCGTGATGTAATCTATTTATAGTTATGTGTTTAAATTAAAAAAATTCACTCATTTTAAGAAGAACCCAACAGGGTTGTTACAATTAGGAACAACTTCATATTCATCCATTTCTCTTTGAATAACTTCAAAAGCATGACAAAATTCTATACAATCAAGTTCCCCATGTTGGGTTATGTTATGAACACGGCACCAATTAGGTGATGCAATCTCTAGAATATTAATCTTAGGTATTTTTTGAGAAGAAGACTCAAATTGCTTACCTTGTCTATTGAATGGCCTATTATTGCACTGTTGTATGGAATTCTAGACAAAATTACCATTGCCTGTGTTTCCTACTTGCCTATGCAATCCAAGAAAATCATTGATGAGATTTTGGATTGTTTGTTGTATTGAATCCATATCTGATTTTTGGTAAATTTTAGGTGTATTATGGACTGTTGCAGTTGGGCCCAAGGTTTGTGTTTGAGGCTGAGATGCTACTTCAGCTTGAACATGGTTTAAAAAACCTAAATTCTTGTTTGAAATGACATAACCTAATGGCATTGGATTGTAAACAAGGGTTGGTTGAGGCAAAAGAGTGTTCGGATTGATAGCTGGAAGTGTATTTAATATTGGAAAATTGGGTAAAACATTAAAAGCAGAGGCTTACAACAAATGACCTTGTGGATTTAGTTGTCTATCTATGTTTACAACTGCTACGTTATCGAGTGGAAGATCAGTCATAATGGGATCTCTTCTAAGAAACATGGAAATCCAAGGATCAAAGGCATTTTTATATATTTATAGGAGAAGTGGGGGAATATTTCTATAAAGAGTAGTCACCCTACTATAAAGATTTTGAAATATGATATTGAAATTATGGATAGGCTCACTTGGCTCACATCTAATGCAAGCAAATTACTGGTATAAAATGGTTGGATCAATAACCTATCCAAATTGCACAACAAAAATGTTAAAAAATTGAACCCATCTGGCTATGGAATTCTCTGGAAATTTCAAAACTCAGCTTGTGCATAATCAATTAAAGTAAAAGAAAATAAATGACATGTTACATCCTCATACTAGACATTCAACAATCTTAAGGCTATTTTATATGATGTAATATGTTCTTTTGTTGTTCAATCTTGTGTAGGACTGATTTTAGGTAAATACTTCTGTGGGTTTCTAGGTAATTCATGGATATCACCAGGAACATTAATTTTAGATCTAGCTAGCCTAGCCATGGGGATGGATACGTTGAAATTCAAAAGAACTCTCACTTTGAAACATTGCAAAATATCAGTAGAAAAAAAAGTGCACACTTTCGGTATTTTTTTATTGGATACTTTTTTCCAATTGACTAATTTTTTTTACAAAAATTCAGGCAATCAGATTCTCTAGTTAACATTTTTTTGGAAACTATTTGCCAAGTTTTCCTAGACACAAAGTTTTTAGATTTATAAAAATATTCATGTACTAGTAGTAAATTTATGATTTTGCTCATAATTTTCTCACAATACACACATTTATTAATTTTTAAGAATGAATCTAATATTTGTGCACTATTATATACTTAAAAAAATCATTCCTACAAATATTACTAAAGCCCAATCTCACAAATTGTCTTGATTGATAGGCCCTTTAATGCATATATAAACTATTACATGCCACTCATATATAGTAAATAAATCTTCCAATGGCGAAGACTATTGGTTGTAAAATGAATACACTAAATGGTAAAACATTAAAAAAAAAAACTCAGAATGCTTCTGCATTCATAAACAAACAAAAATACTTCCTTAACTGTGAAGGGTATGAGATGAGGCCCGAAACAAAAGCTACAATATTTCAAACTAAAACATCATAATACTAAACAAAAGGACTTTAGCTAGAATGTTACGACATTCATAAACAATTGAGAAATTATTTGTATTCCCTTCTATTCTCCTTGTATTCAATGCATAAAACAAAATGCATATGCCTTTGATATATAGAAGTCTTAAACAAACATTAATGGAGACATTCGGTGAAGAAACTAATGTTTTAATGAAAGCTTTCAATATTGAAAAAACTTTTAGTGGTAATGGATTTGGTCGGTGGTGGAACCTGCAATGGTAGTAAAAGAAATAATTGTTTATTCCAACACACTCCCTTAATTTCATCCACTAGCTACTTCAGCATCCATAATGCCCAAATTTTGTCTTATGTGCTCAAAGTTCCCCTTTGCTAATACCTTTGATAATATATCTACGAGCTCCTCATTTGACCTACAAAATTATAAATTGATTTCTCCACTCTCAACCAGTTCTCTTATCAAATGATAACAAATCTGAATATGCTTTCTCTGTCCGTAGAAAACTAGATTCTTCATCACAACTATTGATGATAAATTATCACAATTGAACATCTCATTATTTCTCATTCAAGTCATCTAGGATTATTCTGAGCCAAATGGCCTAACATGTAGTTACATTTGCTTCAATTTGCTCAACTTCTGTAGCGGAGAGAGAAACTATGGATTGTTTTTTAGATGCCCATGAAATGGCTCCTGAACCCATATGGAACACATATCTTGATGTGTTCTTCATGTCATCTACAATACTTTCCCAATCACTATCTATATAGCCAACCAACTCAAATTCACTTGATGCAGTATATAAGATACCATAGTTCTTGGTGTCATTGACATGTGTCAAGAATCTCTTACCTACTTGCCAGTGTGCATCCCTAGGTGTTTCCATGAATCTAAAAATTAGTCTTACTACATACATTCTGTCATGCCTAAATGTTTTCAAGTACATTAGACTTCCAACCATGCTCTTGTATAAGGTTATATTCACCTCATTGTTGCAGTCTTCTTTACTCAATTTTAGACTTGTGGCTATTGTGTTGGCATAAGCTTGTTGTTCAACATTCTGAATCTCTTCAAGATTTGTGAGGCATATTTGGATTGAGAGATGAATATGACATGATCCATTTGTTGTACTTCTATGCCAAGGAAATACTTTAACAAACCTAAGTCTGCCATTTCAAATTCTCTTTTCATTGCTTCTTTTAACACAATAATGAAGAGATCATTATTTCTTGTAAAAATTAGATCATCTACATATAGTACAACAATAAAAATCTTACCATGATTTGCTTTGATGTAAAGTGTGGGCTCACTATAGTTTTTGTTGAAGCTATTGCTAATAAAATATGAATCAACATTGTTGTACCATGTCCTTGGTACTTGCTTAAGCCTATAGAGTGTTTTATTCATCCTATATACCTTGTCTTCTTGTCCTACGACTTCATAGTTAGGTGGATGATCAACATAGACCTCTTCTTTGAGTACTCCATTGAGGAATGCATACTTCACATCCATTTTATAAACCTTCCAATTGTGTTGGGAAGCTATTGCTAAGACAACTCACACGGTTTCCATTCTTGCAATAGGAGCATATGTCTCATCATAATCTCTTCCTGCTAATGTTTGTATCCCTTAGGAAACAATCTTGTTTTATGCTTCCAAATTTTACCTTCTATAATACTCTTGGTCTTGTAGGCCCACTTAACTCTAATCACTTGTTTACCCTTAGGTAATTAAGCTAGATCCCATGTTTTGTTTCTTTCTATTACATCTATTTACTCATCCATGGCCTTACACCATTTCTCTTCTTTCACTGTTTCTTCAAAACATGCAGGATCATTTTGAGAAAATAAAGCAAAATTAAAATTTTTAATAAGATCATCATACCTTGTATTATCATAAATTTCTTTCAAACTCCTCTTTATTGGCATTAGAAAAGGGTTGGATCTGAATTGTTGTTGAAGCTAGTTGACTGAGGAAAATGTTGTGAAATTGATGTATATGGAAGTGTTTCCAAATGTTCATTATGATGATCTATGACTGGTTCAGCTTGACTGTCTTCAAGTCCACCTTCTACATCATCCATGGGTATCACTGCTGAGATACTCGACGTAGTATCGATAGTGCCATCCCATGATTCATTTTCAATGAATTCAATGTCCATACTACTCACAATTTTCTTGATAATAATATTATGTAGTCTATATGCTATATACTCTTCGCTATAGCCAATTAAGATGCATTTTTATCCCTCATCATCAAATTTCTACCTCTTTTCCTTTGGCACAACTGCATATGTCATGCACCCAAAGATTCTTAGGTGCTCCACTCTATATTTTATGTCTATCCATGCTTCTTGTGGAGTCTATTTTTGTACTGCCTTTGTGGGACATTTATTTAAGAAGTATACTTTTGTTGCTACAACCTCACCACAAAATTATTTGAAATTCCCTTGGCATTGTATTAGATGTTTAGTAATTACCAGTTTAAAGATAAAGATAACAAGGAGATACATGCAATTACTTGGAATATGTGTTGCGAGGATAAAGTTTTGGATGGACTTGGCATTTTAAATATGAAAATTCAAGGGATTTATCTTGCTATCAAGTGGATTATTAGTGTTCTAAAGGGAATTAAGCCTTAGGAGGTGTTAGTAAGAAGTGATATTTTAAGGGGACACACAAAAGGTAAACCTTAGTGAAATTTCATATTTCAAATTTGTTGGTGGGTTGCTTTTCAGTTAGAGTTGTAGGGTCTCATATCTTCCAATCTCTTTGAAAGGCATGGGAGATGGTGAAGCATCTAGTGATTATAATGCCTCTCTTTAATGGGTTTGTTTCTAGGTACCAGTGCTAAAGGTCTGTGTGGTAGGGTAAATTTTAGTGGCGAATATTCATTAACTCACAAATATTCACTTTTTTGGAAATTATATTTAGCAATTTTTTTGGATTAGTACATAGGATCCATTCACCTAAAATTTCAGGATCTAAATTTTTGTAGGGATTAGCTCGCCTATCATTTATAATAATTATGGGGACATACATATGATTCACCTTATATATATATATATATATATATATATATATATATATATATATATATATATATATATATATATATATATATATATATATATATTTGTAGGGGTTACCATCCAAGTCTCATTCTTTACCTCATCAACATCATGATGTTGTCGCTCAGAAACATGATGTCACTCGATAACATGCAACCACTCAGTAGTATGCAACTGCTGGACAACATGTCATCACTCGACAACATTTTGTCGCTCAGTAGCATGTTGTCACTCAGTAACATGCAACTGATTGACATCATGCTTCCAATCGGTAGCATGTTGTAGCTTGATAGCATGATGTCACTTGGTAGCATGCTACCGTTCAACAACATGCAGTCATCTGACGGTATGCTGTTGTCTGACGGCATGTTGTGATGCAACTCAACAATTTTTGGATGCCATAATTTTTGCATAGCAACTCGGTTTGAGGTAAAAAGAATTTAAATTATATATATTTTTGAGAAAAATCCAAATTTTATCATGTTGCAAGGTGGAAGCATGCTATCAGGGGGTAACATACTATCAAGGGGCAACATAATGTGATGCAACTGAACATCAAATTTCGGAGGCCATAACTTTTGTATATGGACTTGGTTTGAGGAATTATTTTTTAAAATTGTATAGTTTTTTGAGAAGAATTCAATGTTTAGCATTTTTATAGGTGGTAGCATGTTTTCAAGTAGCAACATGCTGTCAGACGACAACATGCTATTGGACGACAACATTATGCAATGCAGTTGAACACCAACTTTCGAAGGCCATAACTTTTGCATATATACTCGGTTTTAGGCGATTTTTTAAAAAATTATATAGCTTTTCAAGAGAAATCTAAATTTTAGCATGATATCAGATGACAACATGCTGTTAGATGGTAGCATGTTTTCAGAGGACAACATGATGTGATGCAACTGAGCACCAACTTTCGGAGGCTGTAACTTTTGTATACGAACTCGGTTTGAGGTGATTTTAAAAAAAAATTGTATATCTCTTCAAGAGGAATCCAAATTTTAGCATGTTATCTGGCAGCAATATGTTTTCAGATGACAACACGATATGATGCAACTGAGCACCGACTTCTAGACGCTGTAACTTTTGCATACGGGCTCGGTTTGAGATTTATTTTTTGAAATTGCATAAATTTTCGAGAGGAATAAAAACATGCAATAATATTAAGGTTTAGAAAAAAATTCTAGACTCTTTTTAAAATTATCCCACAACCTATATGTTTTAACTGTGTAGACGAGCGGTTGTATGAAAAACATAAGAAGAAGATTTTTTTTTTAATTTTGAAATTTTTATATTTGTCAAGGATATGAATTAGATTCACCTAAATAAACCTATGGGGGTTTATGATATGGTCTCTTAAAATGAAACCTGTTGTGTGGTGAAATTTAAAGCACAGTAGCATTCTCTTTGCCTTTACAAGAGGGTGTTTTTCCTTTGATTGGTTCTCTAAGTGGATCAAAATCTTCAAAGATGTTCACTTTTATGGACACTGACTCTTTCCGATATAGTTGAGAATAAACCACAATTTTACATTCTCCTATCATAAAAATTATACAATGATGCCTAAAATTATTAAGAGCTCCTTTGTTGGATTGACCTTGAAAGAAGATAAGGAGTTCTAAGATAATGCTAAATAAGTGAAAGGTCCTTTGCTACAAGAAATCACTACTTTGCATCTTCATGTTAAACTCTCATTCTCCCCAAAGATTTACCTTGGCCCGAATAAGAAGTATCTTTTTATGATCCTCTTGCATAAATGAATGTATATGTTAGTTGTTGTGTGGTACTTATGTTTATAACCCAAAAAATCTTGTTTTAGGTTGTTGAACCGACAAAAATTTATTGTGGGGGTTGTTTTAAGTAAGTCTAGTTGTCAATAGGTTATATTGTCCTCTATGTGGAGATTTGGACTCTCTTGAACATGAATGTTTCTCATGTCCTTTTGTTTTTGTTGATTGGAACATTGCCTTGCTCCTTGGTCCAAGTTGTTTTCATAATAAATTACATGGATAAACATAAAATTTTGTTATATTGATTCTTAAAAAAAATGTTGTGTTTTTTAATAATCTTTAGTTAGTCTTCTCTAATAAAATTATGTGGTTTATTTGAAAACAAAAGAATTTATAAATGTTTCACGAGACGAACAAAGTACTTGCTGACTTCTCAAGTTAAGTTATATTATGTATTGTACATGTTTAGTTTTTTTCAGCTTGGGGTTCCACAATTGAAAATGGAAAGATTTTTTAAGACAGAGATGATGGAGATCATCTCAAACTTCCTTATTGATGGAGGTGTGTTTCCACGGCATAGCCCCTCTTCAAATTGTCAAGTTATCTATCCATCATAGTGCAGTTGAGATAATAGGTTTCAAAGTTGAGTGAGATTTATTGAAGGACCAGGCTAGTGCCCTGAAACCAGCATTGGTTGAAACCTTCAAGTCAAAACAGATGTTAAAAAAGGGAAAGCAGGTAACACGGAGGATCTCTCATCTCTTTGAATATACTTCAAATGTATTTATAACATTTTGAGCAAAGTGGGGCAATCCTCTTTTAAAATATCTCATTTCGCTGAAAAGCTCTTCCATCTTTTTTTCCTATAATTTTGAAAAAAATTAAACAGAGTCCACACAAAAGTCATCAATTCAACTGCTAGATTCTCATTTCTTTGCAATAAAATTGCTCCTCTGCAAAACCCAAATGCTATGCAATGGCAGCCAACACTGAGTTACAGAGCCTCTGGCTGTCAATATTTCTACTGGCGGCATCCTCTTCTTTGATCATGGCCGAGGATTACAATCAGAATACCACTTTCGTCTTCCACCACTTCGACGCCGCAGCCGCAAGCCAAATAACTGAAATCGGAGAGGCGTCGATACTACAATCCAAGGCAATTCGTCTCACCAATCACTCGGATAGATTACTCGGCCGCGCTTATTATTTCAAACCGGTCACCATGAAAACAAGAAACGGGTCAGTAATTTCATTCAGCACCAGCTTCGTCTTCTCCATTGTTCCTCATCCTCGCACAGGCGGCGCCGAAGGGCTCTGCTTCATCATGACGCCAACGACCTTCCTCAACGGCGCCATTTCCATGCTGTATTTAGGCGTGGTTAACATGACCAGCGACGGCCAGAGATATAACCATCTTTTTGCCGTAGAATTCGACACAATTCAGAACTTGGTGGTGGAGGATAAGGACAGCAACCATGTGGGAATAGATGTGAACAGCGTCAAGTCGGTGGAACAGCATTCTGCTGGTGTGTGGGAGGGAAATGTGTTGAGAGAGATTAATTTGAAGAGCGGGCATAATATACGCGCGTGGATTGATTACGACGGGGAGTCGAAGAAGGTGGACATAAGCATCGCAGGGGTTGGGGAGCGCAGGCCGCAGAAAGCCCTTCTGAGCAGAACTCTTGATCTGGAGGATGTTTTAAAAGACGAGATGTATGTGGGGTTTTCGGCTTCCTCAGGTAAATTTTCCCTTTACAATCGTTATTTTTAAAACTTGAAGCTTCAGTACAAGAGGGAAAGATTACCTGAAACTTTGCCAAAATAGTTTTAAAACAATCAGATTGTATGTTTGGAAATGCCTAATTTTCAAACCGTTTGTGCCAATTTTTTCAAAAATCTTTTATGTTTTTCATTTTAAAAAACAAGCATATCAAAAATATTCAGTGAGTTTTTTAAAAGTTTCTTTTCTCACTGATCTGCACCTGAGGTATATCAAAAATATTCAGTGAGTTTTTTAAAAGTTTCTTTTCTCACTACTCTGCACCTGAGGTATATAAAAAATATTCAAGCATAAAATTTCCAATTAAAAAACGCTGATCTTCATCCGAAGGATAGGTATCTGATCTGAAACGTTTTACTCTGAATAGGCATTTGTTTGTGGATTATGAACTATGGGAGTCCAAAATCTTGTATCATTCAGCAAGTTTATAATTTAAAGTTTCAAACCCTATCCTCACTGCTTCATGTAAATTTTGTTTATTTTCATAAGAAAGAAAGTTGTAAAATTTAAAAGAAGGGTGAAGTTAGTAGAAACTTATTTGTTGTGTGAGCGTTGAATTAGATGATTGTGGAGACTTCTTTTTCTCTGGGGAGGAATGACCTGCAGATAAAAAATATATTAAAGAAATAATTAGTTAGTTGGATAGTAGGGTGGATTCTTTAACGTGAGCTACATTCAAGACGCACAAGTTTTTTTGGAGGTTGTCAATCCACACTTTAAACAATCAAGTTTTAAAAACAAAAGATAAATTGTTTGCATAAATAACAATAGATACTAAAATGAAATACAAAAAATGTTTGAGAAAAAATAAGTGTTTTTGACTAATTATAGCAATAAATTATTAGATATAAATGCTAAATAAATCAAACGTGGTTCTGAAAATTGAGTGATCCTCTGTGATAAGACATAAACTCAGAAAATAGGATTCGGTCAAAATCTGATAGGTTGAATAAGTTTGTTGTTGAGAGTGACAGACAAAGACCATTGGCGGTTAGGGTCAAACCATCGGCAGTTGGGTAACCGTCAGTGGTTAATGACTGTCGACGGTTGGAGTTAAACTGTCAACAGTTAGGAAATCGTCAATAGTTACCGTGGAATCTGGATTGGGAAAAGAAATTTGGGTGGGAAGGTTGTAGAGAGGTTTTGGAAGGTAAGTCTAGGTTGAACGTTGGTTGCGAGACAGAGGGTAAGGTTCAAAGGTGTCTAGGTCAGGTGGAGGGAAAGTGACATAAGGAATGACACACAAAAACTAATTATTAAATCTTGATAAAGAACATATACTTAGCTTTGTCGTTGGTCTGAAGAATGTTGAGGCTCCCTGAAAACTTGTTATGGATTTTGAAGCAATTTTCACAGAGTGACAATACCTTGGCTCTTGACTGATGAGTTGCAGCAACACTTTTGATCTTTGTCTTGGTCGCTGGAAGTAAGAAAGATACTTGCACAAGAAGCTCTGATCTCTTGCCTAAGAAGTTTTGATGATGATCCCTTTCACCTTCTCTTCCTCTCTTAATATAGAGGAAAGAGAGTGGTGAAACAATAAGTTCAACAAGCTGTCTAAATTTAAGCTCAACATGCGTTGATTATGTAAAACGGTGGATCAAATTACTATTAATAGAAAAGCAAGCTGGGGTTTTAGTTGAAGTTAACCCTTGAGGCGGTTAATGGCAACCCGTCGATTATTAGGGGTCGACCATCGACAGTTAGGATCATAGTCACAAATCAATAAAGTTAGTCATTTCCACTAATAACTGGTAGGGTGAATGGTTAGAAAATGGTCCCAAGGGAGTCCAAGAGTGGTCTAAGAGTCAGTGCGATATCTAGAACCATAGTGTACAATTTTCTAATGCCTATACTAACACAATTAATCTTTTAATAACACAATTTGAATTATAAAGTAATAATTTTTTCCATCTAATCTATCAAAACATACCAATTAATATATTATTACAATTTAATATTAAATTTTTTAATGCAAAATTTTAGAATATTCCATAATTTAATATTGTGAAATATTCCATTTACTTGTTTATGATTGAATCATTTTTTCTCAAAAAAAAAAAAAAAAAATATATATATATATATAAAGCAAAAAGTGGTGTCAACTTTTCATATCCAATAGCAATTATGTTGTAATTATTGATTTTTTTTAATTGAAACTCTTCTTTTACATGGATTAGGTATATAAAATGCTTTCTTTGACTTAGTGCCAAAGATTAAGAGGTATCCATTCCACCAAATTTTTAGAGCACGATCCCAACCTCATCATTTTTTGATATATCTTGTAATTTATATCTTGGTAAATAGCTAAGCAACACCTTTTACACATTCCTCCTCATTATTGGACTACAACCCACTTAATTCATTTAATTTTTTTTAAAAAAAATTAATCATTATATTTATTACATACATATTTTCTAAAAGGAATGTCATGTCAATTTTTGATATCTTGGAACACTATTTAAAAAAAAAAATCCTAATATTAAATTCATGATTAAAAAAAACATGTATTTTTTAATTAATTTACACAATAATAATATTTTTTCATTTTTTCTACAAAAATTATTTCCTTACTTTCTACTTTTCTACTTAAAAAAGACAATATTTTTTTATGTTATCAAATGAACATTGACAAATTAATATAAAAAAATAATTATTTTAATTATTATAATTTTTACAAAATGTTTGAATATATATTAACTTTTCTATTTAACCATTTAAAAAAGACAATATTTTTTATTTTTTATGTTGTTAAATAAATTTTAACAAATAAATATAAACAAAAAATTATTATAATTATTATATATATATTTTGAAATAATTGAATCTTTTATATATATTCAAATATTTTTTATGCAAAATTTTGTACACATGCTTCAATTTATATATGTGTGTGTGTAAAATTTTGTACACATGTTTATTGCAAGTTATTGATAAGGACACCACTTTACTAATATGTAATCTTTATCTTAACCTCTAAGATCCATAGTCAATATAATATAAACAGGGATTAAGCGTTACATGACACTTGTTTAATTTCAAATTTATATCTAAATTTGTTTTAAAAATTTGGGACAAAAAAAAAGTTTTTTAGAAAAATCATAAAAATGTTTTTTTGTTTTTCATTTTTATGGTTGACTAATGTTTTAAGTGGTCTCTCTTTTAAGTTTAAATGTAAGAAAAAAAAATTGTACTTTTTTCAAAATTTGGGGACAAAAATATCTATCCCATGGACAAAGAATTTTAGGAAAAAGAATTTTTTTTAGAAAAAAGAACTTTATTTGAAAATTAAGAGAACTTTTTGTAGGAAAAAGAATTTTAGGGAGGGGCTTCACGGAGGAGATTGTTGTTCCTATTCTTATGTTTTATATGTTTTCATACAATTTGTTGTGTAAAATTGTAAATAATAAATTATGAAGTGACAACAACTAAAGAATAATAATTTGAGTCACAAATAAGTGTGGAGATGTTGAGATTTTGAACCACTCACAAAGAGATAGTACAATTTCTTTTTATAAATGGCATCTACAAATAAGTTAAGGTAATTTCTTTATTCAATTTGAAAAAATATATTTACACCAGAAGCGTTTCCATGGGCAGAGCCCAAACACTTTTTCGTCTAAACATGGATTAGTGTAAACACATTCATTGAATAAATGCACATTGATTAGGCTCTTGAACTCACCCTAAATAATTTCTTCGTGTTTAGGTGGTGTCAACCATTTAACAACATGGGTGAAATTATTTTTAAAAGCAGACTCTCCTTTGCTTGAACTATACATGGCTCTCATCCTCACAGTTTATGACGATTGTCATTGAGCTGTTTTCTTAAGTTTGCACGCCTTATGTATGCTCCCACACTTAGCAGACATATGTATCAATGCTTTTGAAGCTACAACTTCCTACAGATATTGGTTAACTATCAATTTTTTTAAGGGTTTCCATATGTATCAATGTATATAAGGCTTTGCTTTTCTTGAAACTCTTGAAGGATGCTACCAAGGTGGCCATCACACTTTCCAATTCCACTTGTTTGAAAATCTCCAACGTTTTATTGACAGGCCTACCTAGGGAAAAAATCAAACATTTTAGAAAGGAAGAAAAAACAACTGCAGGGCATATATTTTGTAAAGAGCAAGAAAAAAATAGATTTTTTAAAAAAGGTAAATAAACTCCTCAGTAGGTTTCTGGTGTAAATTATTTGTAGATTTAAGTAGTACCATTTCATATTCAGTAGAAAAACAAAATGTGTATAAATTATATCTTGCAGAAGGTTTGTGAGTGTGAATTTTACAAGATTTTTTTTTTCAGTTTTTTTGTAAATTTTTTGGAAAATAATGAAATTTCTTGCATAAATAGGTAATTCGCCTTTCGTTGAGGACCATTACATTCTGGCATGGAGCTTCACCACTGGCGGTAGCAAGGCTCCAGAATTAGACATCTTACATCTGCCTTCCTTTTATATCGAAATACCCAAGTTCTACAGATCCACAAAGTTCATAACCACCATTACAATTTGCTCTGTAATTTTCATTCTGGGGTTCGTTCTTGGCACATTTTACTGGCTCAAAAGGATGGACTACATAGAATTCTACAAGAAATGGGAGCTGCAGTATTGGCCCCACAGATTTCGATACCGGAAACTCAACCTTGCCACAAAGGTAGATATTAATGAAGGAATATCTTATTTACATACGTAAAAGCTTTCCCCCAGCTTAGCTTCCGTTTGCCTCAAGATTATTGGTGCTTTTGCTTTTTTTTTAATGTTCTAAAAAGTTCTTTATACAACAACTCACCTATTTAGTGTGCAGTTTTATAATTCATTATTTTATTTTTCTTAAATTATAAATTTTATCATTTTAAATGATGAAGTTATGGAAAATAATTTTATACGTAATAATAAATTATTAATGAATTTTCATTTGTCATTGAGCGCCTGTAAATTTTAAGCCCCTAACCTCTAGAAACAGCTGAAATTCTCCAACTTAAAATTTTCCTTCCGAAATTTTGTACTCCATGAAACCTGCTGCACCATCAAATTAAAAACAAATTACTTTTACTTTATTTGTACATCAAATAAAACAGTTCAGTGTCACATACCCTTTCTTCTCAATTTATGCTTCCTTTAAAACTAGCTTAAGTTTCTTGTCGGTCTATATTACCGCTTGAAATGCTAAATGATGAGACCTTAGTTTGAATTGACTAGTTACATGTCTTTTATGCATTCAAATTTTCTTTTGAAAGTAATTTTGCTTTGTGTAGGTGATCAGTACGTTGATCTCACATTGATTGAAATCCCATCTTCTCACCAAATTCCTGCCAGAGCTGATCTATAAACTCCTTTTAGCCTAAGTTATAAAATCGCTGATAATTTTTAGGCAAATCTACCTCCTCGATTCCCCATTTTAAAATCTAATACATCACTTTATTTTTATTGAAAATTCAAATTTGAAAAAAAAAAATCATGTCACAGAGCTTTTAGTGCTAAGCCTGCCTTGTCTCAAAATTATTGTTAAAGTAGATTAAAGTCATACCGAATGCTTTTTTGGTTTAATGTGAAACAAAATTTTGAGCAAGGGAGTTACCTCTGTGTTTTATTCAGGGTTTCAGAGACGACAATCTTCTGGGCTGTGGGGGCTTTGGGCGGGTTTATAGGGGCTCTCTCCCCTGTGGCGAAGAAATTGCCGTGAAATGCATAACCAAAGACTGCACAGATGGAATGAAGGAATTCATAGCAGAAATCTCTAGCCTTGGCCGTCTGCAGCACCGGAACCTGGTGCCCCTCAGGGGCTGGTGCCGGAGAAACAAACGCCTCTTTATCGTCTACGATTACATGTCCAACGGAAGTCTCGACAGAAATTTGTTCAGCCCCGATTTGATTCTTCCCTGGGCTCAGAGATACAAAATTCTCACAGGGGTAGCCGCCGGGCTGCTGTACTTACACGAGCAGTGGGAAAAAAAAGTTGTACACAGGGACCTTAAATCCAGCAATATATTATTGGACCATGAGCTGAATGGCCGAGTAGGGGACTTTGGGCTGGCAAGGTTATATGACCACAGCGAAAAGCCCCAAACTACTCATGTGGTAGGCACGCTGGGCTACATAGCGCCTGAGCTCATACGTTCTGGTAAGGCTTCTTCTTACACAGACGTCTTCAGCTTTGGGGTTCTTATGCTGGAGGTTGTCTGCGGAAAGAAGCCTGTAGACCCTCGTGCTGGTGAAGGTGGGATTTTGGTTCAGTGGGTTTGGGATTTGTATGCGAATAAAAGATTATTGGACGCTGTTGATCTGAGGCTTGGAGGAGATTATGATAAGGGGGAGGCTGAAATTGTGCTCATATTAGGGCTGGTGTGTTCGAACCCTGAACCGCAGCAGAGGCTTAGCATGAGACAAGTGTTGCAGATACTTTGCAGGGAGGCTGTTTTGCCTGTGGATCTTCATGTGCCCTCGGCTTTGAAACATTGTTACATTGACATTGCGGACTTGAGTTCGTCTGATCCTAACTATGATGCAGTTGCCTGTGGATCTTTGGAGGTTGAAAATGATGCAGTAGGAGTAATCGAATGAACTAACTATCCAACAATGGTTCAGAATTTTTTTGAAGCTTGACTTCTTTATTGTCCAAAAACTTGGGACTCAAAAAGTTTTTACAGATGTAAATTCTTGATTTTGTGAGGGAATCCATGAAGGTATTACATCGAATCATTAAATTATATAGAATGCTGAGTAAGTATATATTTAAATCACCTAGTTTTTTTGGTTAAGTAGAATAGCTGCTTGATTTTAGATGGGGTGGTGGTTGAAGAGGAAGGAAAAAGAAGAGATAGTAAGAAAGGTGTATGCATGCTTGTTTCGTTTTTAAGTTATATTGAGCAAGTTTAATATATTTTGCTTTCTCAATTATTATTACACATAACATATGCTCATTGTGTCCATTGTCAATTTAGGTAAAACAATTATATTAATAATTAATAATGAGAATGTACAAACCCTCAAGAAATGATTATATTGAGCCTCTAAATGTCTCTAAACATTTAAGGTGCTTTATATTATTGTTTTACTCTATTTTGGATTAAGAATATTTAATAAGATCGAACTTTTGAACTCATTCAGATTGCATAATTTAATATAATAAAGCATTAATTATATTACATTATGCAAAAGATAGAGTTTGATTCGACCAAAAGCACTTACTATAAATATGATCTAAGGGATTAAGATATTTAGTGCATTTCTATTTTATGCAGGGTTAAGATTGAATGTAAGTCACATAAAAGGTTGAAAACTAGGTCAAGGATCACTTGGATTAGCCACTGGGTCTCTAGATGCACTTGGAGAAAATCATTAGTTTGTGGACACTATCGACAGTGGTTAGCGTTTGTCTTCTATCAGAATTGTTTGGATGCACAATGTCTCTCTATTTGTGTATAGGAAGTTGTGCTTGCTTGTAATCTATCTCTCTTTGCAATTTTAGGGTTCACTATGCACATCATATCTAGAAGCTTGTCTTCTTCTATTTGAAACCCTAGGTCAACTTTCGACACTAGGTTTAGGCCTATAAAAATAAAGAATTGTGGGTTGAGCTAACCTTAACTACTCTTCAATGGATGGCTAAGCACTGTCTACATATTCAATACTTAAAAAATCGAAGTTAAACCACATGTAGTTCTTCTTGTTAGGTGTATGTGTGAAAGAATGCTCCTTTAATAAATACATCCTATGATCTAGATTTCAACACGCAGAAAATTATAACTTTGATTTGGCTTGAGGTGCTTCAGGCTTGGCTAGGACTTATTCCTTATGATTGATTGCTAAATTAGAAATAATAGTGTAGCCCCTTTAAATGGCTTAGTGATTTTCTATCAGTAATAGATGCTTGCTAGATTAGACCTATTGTGATTTATACAAGATTTGTAGGGTACTTTCTCATGCCACCAACATGCAAAACATACGGGCCGACCCAAAAGGATGATTTAGAATTTGAAAAATAACCGTTGCTTGGTGTGGGATGAGTCCATCAGGTTTGGATGCCTGCAAAATTTTGCAAGTGTCTAAAATGGATAGATGATTTAATGATCTATATATAGTCTGAATATGATTTTGAATGAGTTAGACATGCAATAGGGAACTCTTAGCAAATCACAAAGGTTAGACCCATACAAAGCATGCAGATGTGAGAGATGGGCAAGCAAGAGCCATATCTGTATGCACAAGTCATGTAAAGTGAATGCAAATCAAGACTGACATTGCCAATTGTCTAATACTAGACTTTAGTGTCTATAATTGTGAAAGGAATAAATGGGTTGTGCAAATTTTCAAAGGAAAAACATTAATTATATGATTCATGTATTACGCTAGAGATGAAGACCCAAATTGCATTTTATTCCAAAGTTATGTGTTGTTGTGCATTTAAGAAGGGGGGAATGAGACAGATGTTGCTAAAGGATGAAGCTAGGATGAATCTACATCCCAATTGAATAAATAAAAGCCAAAGGCCAAATGCAAAGAGATGAGTTGATCAATCAGGGGTAGTTATATTAAGAAAAATATTTAAAAACACGAAAGGAATTAAGCTCACATGCAACATGTGCCACACATGAAAAGAGTTTGAATATAAAACTATTTGCAATGTGTAATAGAAAGCCCCTAGTGGAGAGGTTGCACCTTAGCCATTGTAATATGGCCACCCACCAAAGATCAAATCGCTTGCCAAAGATGTTAATTTTTTTACAATCAATGAAGGGACACGTGGCACAACTAGTGCGCATTAGATCGTGTAGGTGAATCAAAGCTACGAATCAAATCTGTAGGCCCCTATGATGGAAAAGTGCAAAGTCAACTGGGATCAATGTGGATTGTCAAACCTCATGGATCAATGTATTCTTGTATGCTTCATGATCTCATATGTGTGTGTGTGTGTTGGGGGTGAGGGGAAGGGATGTGGGGGGTGGTGTTTGATCCATGCCTTCATTATTTACTTTGTGCTTGGTCACATAATTGACTTGGTTGCCTTGTGCTTGATGTGTCTTTGTTTGATTTGCACCAAGCCCATGGGTTGTGCGGAGGACAATGCTACAACCACTTAAACTAGACGGATATGTTCAAACAAAGTTGTAGATTTTATAACATGCAATGGAATCTAAGAAATAGATGCATAAACAACCATTACACATTTAATGCATTAGATTGGGAGAATGTCACTTCTATTCAAATGAAAGAATAAGGACAAACACATACATATGTACATGCACAGTAAGACTAGGAGAGCATGATCCTATGATCATAAGGGGAATGCATCTTTGTTAATTTGTCTAGGTTGCATGTGACCAAAAATATGAGGAGAGCAAGCTCTTGTGATCAAGAAGGGGGATGACACATCTTAACTGATTCTTCTCAACTTGAAATGACCATACAAATGTTAGATATGTGGATCATGTTAACAAGTGTGAGAGATGACTAACTGATACAATATATTCGAAGCATGCAAGTATTCAGGATGTTTTGGACATATCAAGTTAGAAAAGGTTACAATGGCCTCTCATTTTCCTAACGGATGCCTTACAATATATCATCACAATAAATTGGTTATAATTGATGACAACTACAAAGAAGAACAATTATAAGATTTGTTCATCTTTTGCACGAGTGATGGTTGGACTTCCTACAGATGTGACGGTTGAATTCCTAGTGTGCATTACACTAAAAAATGATTTAACATGGTGCAAGAGTAGAGAGTGCCACCTGGCATGCAACATCACAATGGGATGCTAAAAAATGGACATAGATTGTAGAGAATTTGCACATAACTATAAAGACACGTGGTATGCTAGAGAGCAAGACGCATGCATGGAGAAATGTTGTGAGACTATAAAGTGGTGCACAACGTTACAAGAATTACAAAATATATGTGTTGATGTGTGGAATTACATAAGCTACAAACATTGAAAGCTAGGTTATCAAGAGGCTGCAAGAGTTGTGAGCGTTGTTTTGTGAAATTATGCAAGATTGCAGGAGTTGAGAATGTTACAAGTCACTTATGCAGAATTATAGACGTTGTGAAGACTACGAAGTGGATGTTGAGTAAGAATATAGAAGTTGTAAGTGTTACATGTTACTGTGCATGCACATAATATTTTGTTGGTGCTTTGCGCCACCTTGGGGTGAGCTAATCAAGATAAACAATGTATATGGAGATGGTGCCAATGTTGAAATGATGGCATGCAGGTTGGTCTTGACTATGTTCCTAGAATGTTTAAATTACATTTCTCACTTTAAAGGATGAGGTGATGGATGGTGGAGGGTATCCATACAATGCCATAAATGGAAACATTTTGGAATAAGTGTTATACCACCATTCCACTAATGGTACCCATTTAATCCATTATGCTTGTTTATCAAAAGCAAAGCAACAAAGATAACCTTTAAAGCACTTGCTGACCACCTCTATTTTCCCATATGATTAGGGATGATATGAAGAGCTGTGAGCCAGTGGACTACTCAAACAAGCAAATAAATTTGTCAAAAAAATTACTAGTAAATTTGGTATAAAAGTCACTATAATATTTGCCCAATTGTGGTTTTGATTAGAATTGTATTATAGAGTCATATTGTTTAGAAGTGAAGCAGGTGGTAAATTGATTGTGCATGACACCCTTCAGTTGATGGGAAGGAAAGAAGCCAAGGACAAAAATTTTCCAAATATGGGGAATTGGAAGACATATCAAAAGATGAGTCAAAACTCAAAAACGTAAAAGGTCTTACCCTTGTAGATAGGGGAGAGGGATTAATAGTTGGGAACCCTAACTTTGGGGTCCCAAATATTTTATATAACGCCACCTCTTAACATCAAATTTGACATGTAGATGGTTTAATGTTATCTTAGTCTAAATAAGTCACCCACGAGGTAATTCGACTATGTTTGAAGCCAAATCACCATTCTAATTTGATGTGTCATTTAAAATCATTTTATAAGTATGACCAACCATTCACATTGATATATCCAACTATTTTTTAAAAATTAACCAATAATAAAATACAAACAAATACATTATTTTTAAAGTGGTTTAAAATTTTTTGCAATAAGGATTGTTGCAGACTTAATATGAGTCATTAATATGCAAAGAAGGGCCATGTTGGAAGATGCTTGTGTCATTAATATGTAACAAAAGACCATGTTGGAAGATTCCTATGGACTTTATTTCCATTAAAGTGGTGTGTTAATGCCGTCATGTGCACCATTTACAACATGTTCAAAGTGCCTTGTTCAAGTCACTTTCCCATAAATTTCATGGAATCCAAATGTATCTTCTATAGAATGCATCATTTCATAGATATTGTAGCATCGACACGTTGAAGGGATGGAATGTTACCCACAGTTGAACCCATAATGTCGAGAAGTTTCACATGTGTGTTGACCAAAACTGGACACATAACTGCCTATCCCCTTCGTTGCCTAATTGTTATTGTTTTATTTTTATAATTTTAAATGTGTGTCAACCAAATTTTAACCCATGGCTGTTCATAACCAAATTTATTGATTTATTTTTGTGTTTGTATGCAAACGGGTTTTATTGGATGAAAAAATTGTCAAGGAAAAAATTGAGCATTTTGGTCAACAGTGTGGGGACAAAGTCGCTCTCCTATAAGAAGGGGGAGCTATCTTTATTTAAAATAAATACAATACTGGAAATAAAACTATTTACAATAAAAATGATGTTTTATATGGGCGTTGTACTTTTAACCAAAAAGTAGGAAAAGGTGGTAGCAAGAAAGTGTAGGAGGGAGATAGTTGAGGAAATACAAATATGCAAGGGAAATGGAAGAATAATGATGATTCTAAATAGCCAAACATGAAAACTTACTAGAATGATCTAAAAAGGGATATTTTAGTGTAGGAAACCTTTATTATAAAAATGGGAGAGGAAAGACATATTCTAGACATAGGAACAAAATACATACACCAAAGAGATTGAATAACGTTAGGAAAAGGGATAAACAACAACTCTATATCTCCTCATAAAAATGGATAAAAATCTTGTTCTTAACCCACCAATATTTTAGAACAATAGAAATTCTTAATGTAGATTTCGAGAAGATTTCCAGAATAAAAATTTCATATGTTAACTATCTAACAATAGAACTCATCAACATTTGAAAGATAAAGAATCAAAGAGATTAACGTATCCAAATACATTATTTATTAAAAGAAATTTTGGGAACAAAGTCTGCAAAACTTCTCCTTGTATTGATTCTTTCACAGGTTGAAAATATAATCTTTGCTTTCTATCTATTCCAAAATTTGTTTAATTGTCAAAAATCTCCCAATTATAATGTGCATAACTTGTATTTATAGATTACGAGGGTGCAACCACCTACGTAACCACCTTTTTGGTAGTTTATTTATAATTTAATATTAATTTTTCATTTACACTTTAAAAAACTAAAACATAACCTATTTAAGTGGTTACAAAAAGTGCAACAAAGAAATAGAAAATTAGAAAGAGAAAAAGTGACTTTTAGTGGTTATCAAGAAGTAGACAAGTCTTTTTACTGAAAGGGACCTTGTTCAATTGTTGTAACTATCTATGACTCCTATTGTGTTGATTTGAACTTATATATTTTGTGTTGTCCCCCAAAAATATCACTCATTTTTGGGACAACATTTGAACTATTTTGGTCCTACAGACCAAAATCCTCTCTTCCCATTTCAAAAATTATTCTAAGCATTCAGGTTCTTCATTTTTCAAAGCTTTTTCAGAAATCTACGGACTCTGCAGGCTTGAATATACGGACTCTGCAGGCCAAGTTCTACGGGCTTCGTAGGTTGATTTCTTCGGACTCTACAGGAAAAAAGCAAGCTCTCAACACTTAGGCGATTTCAAAGTTGGTTCAACAACAAGGTTCAACCAAAATGTCCATTGGCAAGCTTCTAAGCAAAGATTGAACCATTGAACCGTTGAACCTTGAACCAAAAAGGTTCAAGGGTTCAATGGGTTCAAAGGTTCAACGTCATCAGCAAGAGTTAAGCGCATTTGTCAAGGTTTAAAGTTTCAACCGCTTCAAGGTTCAACGGCTTCAAAACACTTATCAAAGAGAAGAAGGCTTGAACCATTGAACCGTTGAACCATTGAACCATTTTGGTTCAAAGGTTCAATGGATTCAATGGTTCAAAGGTTCAACGCGTGGTTGGTTCAAGGGGACAAAGGACTTAGCCAAATAAAGGGATTGAACCGATTGAACCTTTGAAGCGTTGAACCAAAGTTGGTTCAATCGATCGGTTCAATCGACAGGTTCAAGGGAGTGCCCCAAAGCAAAAAGACCAAGTGCCCTTGCAGAAGGTAGGGAACATTGGTTCAAAGATCAAAGGAAAGAAGCGATTGAACCAAAAAGCAATCGAAGCAAGAAAGTGATTAAACCAAGGAGCCGAGAAGGCCGCCCGAACCGTTGAAACAGTCAACCAATGACGTCCCCATGGTGTCAAATTTACAGTAATGAAATATCCGCTAAGTTTCAAATGTGGTGCGAAACCTAAAAACAAACTCAGTGACCAGCTGAAGGAGCTGGCAAAGCTAAGAATATAGCCCCGAGGGCTCAGATTCCAAGAAAAGACAAAACTGGAAAGGGGAAAAGATAGACCAGGAGCTTAAATTCCAGGAAGAGACAAAGCTAGAAAGGACAAAAGTAGAAAGAGGAGAAGACCAAAAATATCTATGCAGAAGTTATTCTGGTAGCTGGAACAGTCTACAGAATAGATTTTCGAGCTTACAAACATTGAAGGCACGGCCTGCTAGTCTCCTTTGGAGTAAAGCCAAAATGGACAATTGCACAGATGTCAGAAGGGATAAGCCAGGTGACCCAGACCCAAGAAAAGACATATTAGATGAATAGACATGCCATAGTTAAGGCAATGCACTGTTCCAGGCATAGTCCCTCCAGACAAAACTGAAGGCACATTGAAGGCATTGACTGCAGCATGGGCCGTCTCATGAGAGAGAGCACCAAGCCTTGCTTGGTGGCTATATATTGTAATCTATTTTATTGTTTTAGGGATATCTTCCCAATATAGAAGCAAAACTCTGCCCAAATTGAAAGGCGAATACTGAGACTTTGAGCTTAGATTGTATTTCATATTATTTTATCTGAATGAGAAAGCAAGTGATTCACAGACTTTGTGCTGTATAGCTTGTATCATTTTAGGAGATTGTTCTTATGTCTGTCTTCTGAATGTGTTCTTTTTTATTTAATTTAACAAGCAGAGCTAGTGGAAGTGATAAAGAAGGTGTCCTGAAACCAATTACTTTCAGACTTTGTGTTGACATAATTGTTTTCAGTGTGTGTTTTATATTTTTTCTTTTTGTGTAAAGGACCTTGGGACGTCTTTGTGCCCCCATTGTTCTTCGTATCTCACTCTTGGGCAGTCAAGGTGGAGACTTTGTGCTACATCTTAGATTGATGGTTGCTATGCCCTTGGCACCCTATTACTTATCCTACCAAAAAGATTCCTATTGTTTGCAAGAACAAGCACTTCTGAAAGAAGAGAAGTGCCCTCTGTCGCTTCACCAGGATTTCTACTTTCTAGGAAGGGATCTGGCTCTTGGCTAAATGTTACTTCTAAAAGAAGAGAAGTACCTTCACCAATCACCCAGGATTTCTCCTCTGTTTGTTAACATCATCTCTGAAAAAAGAGAGATGGATGGCTTATCCCACCCCTGTGTCTTACTTTCTACTTGTATATATATAGTATATAGCCTCCGTATATTTAATAGGGAACCTCCCCTTGATGAGAGGATATATTTGTCCCCTATTGACGTAGTAAAACTGCACACTTGGATGACCAATCTCCCTATGCTGTGGTGATAGAAACTATTTTGCTCACCAGTTAGCTGGTCGACAAAATATTCACCCAACATTTTGAACCTCTGAACATTCTGGACATTCCCTTCTCTTGAAAGAACAAATTTATAAGCTAAATATTTAAGCCACTTGTACGATGCATTGGTAGCCTCTTTGATCCATTTAAAAAGTCTCAAGAAATTTATAGTGAGATCTTTGATCACATAATGAATACTGCTCAACTTACTCATAACTTGTTTGTTGAATTTGTCTGTTCGAAAGCAACTCATCTTTCACCACTTTTTGAAATTGTTCTTTCAATTGTGTGGTTGCATATGTCTTTGATTCATCTTCATTTAACAGTTCACAATGAATGACCCAAATGTTGACATGTACCTCTAATTTCATTTACTACGTCTAGAGCATGTATTTTTCAATTCATGAATTTAGCCTACAAGCACAAATAGTTGTCTTTGGCTTTATCAAGGATAACTTCTGATACCAATGAATTATCATCCATGGTGACCATATCTTTCAAGCCTCTGATCAAGTCGTTCCATATTCCAAGTTCTTTCTTGGTAGTTATAATTTCCTCTTTGATTTTAATTTAAATGGAAATGATATGGTCATAGATTCTTCAATTCTCATCAAGAAAATTCAAACCGTCAAGGAAAATCTATTCAACCCATGACTCTATCATTTTACCATGATTGTTATACCTACTAATTTTGGTGATCATTTCCTTATCAATCTCAAATTCAGAGCTTGGTTTTTATATTGCGAAATAGGTTGATTTCGGTGCAGTGATCACTTTCTAAGAGGTTTCACCTATATTCAAGATTTGTTTGATGTAGAATGAAATCATACGTAATTTTTCCTCCTACAATTCTTGATTTTGCACACCTTTTTTTTCATGTGGATAAACGTGGTTCAAGTCACCTTGAAATTGTGAATATTAACTTCAAGAATGGATTCACCAATGTCAATCTTGTTGATGTTGTAATAGGCCAAAGTCATTTTATCCTAATTTTTTTCTATAAGAGGTTGGGAAAGATCTATAGATTATGCACTTGAAGAATCAATAATCAAAATAAAATTAATCTTGACCTTTATGTTTTTTAGAGGACCTTGTAGTAGATTAGCGACAACATCAAATCAATTTTTACCAATGAGAATTCAAGTTTTTTCTTGATGATAATCTGATGTACCCATGAAGAATACATATCTCCTTGTAAAGTATCCAATTGAGTACTTGAAGAAACCAAGGGAGTCAATGAAGATGATTGTCTTAAGGATGATACAATAATAGATCCAAGTTCAACTGATTATGGAGGAGCACCAATTTGTTGCACAGGGAAAACAAGATGTGGAGGTGGAGACAAAACTGAGAAAGAGGATGGTGTAAGTGGAGGGGGAAATGTAAGTGATGAAGGCACCAATGATTTAATGGGACTAGGAAAAATAAGAAAAGTTATTGAACCTGAATCAGAAGCCAAGAACTATTGAGTAGTGCTATCAATCAACATTGAAGTATCAATTTATTATGTGACATTTGTAGTGTTAGATGGAGTGGGCCTCTTGATATGGAGTTCTTTCCCTAGAAGATCACCTTCACATGTTTGTTTAGGAAGTTTATCTCTATTAGGATCTTATCTATCTCCTCTTATTTCAACCAAACTAGATTTTTTTGAAGATTTTACTACCAGAATACTAAGTGATAGGAGCAGAAGAAATCTGTTGCTTCCCTCTTGAGCTTTTGTCACCATTTTGATGACTTTCCAAGGTGTATTCTCTCAATTTTTTGTCATGCCAAGCTATCGATCTTGCTAGCATAGTCTATGTGCATTTTATAATGTTAGTCAATTCTCTTAGTGATCAATTGATTGGAGGAATGGTTGTGAGGTGAATATTTTCATACAAAATACCTTCCAAAGTTTTAGTGCCATCATAAAAAAAAAATTCTTTTGCACCATTCAAATATGAAGGCTTTCACCTATTTCAAGGTATCCTTGAACAATCTCTTTTTACGAAGTTGAAGTCATCTTTGCAGTCCTCCTAATAGTCTTCAATTTCTAAAATGTGAGGATAATTGGGACCCATTCTGAGATTATTTCTCATGAAATTTTTTCTATCAAAAGCAAGTATCCTTGTGTGTGGTTGCATCTGAAAGTAAACTAGTTAATTTTCAATATTGATGGCATCTCTTGTTGATTTACAGATGAAATATTTGAGGCTAATAGGAAAAGTTATTCTTTTAATTTTTAAGTTGATACACTTTCTGTGCATTTCACTTAACTAAATATAAAGCTCGATTAGAACTATTTTGTTACTGGGATGTCTTGGTAGCCTAAGAGAACACCTTCAAATCTACCAACTTTTATATAGGTGAACTTTGGGAACTGAATGAATTCACTCCCATATTTTATGATTAAAATAGTTGCTTCATTGGAAATTTTGGCCACAAGGTTTCTGTTCAATGTCTTGACTATCATCATGGAGAATACACCATGTACTCTCTTGAAATGACTTTTTATTTTCTCGTGAGTGATCTAAGGGAAATTTTATTATACCAATGCATCAGGGAGGTTCATATTCACTTATGTCAAACCAGGCTAAGTTCTAAGTATTACAATGGAATAGACCAAATACGAGGTCATATAGATTTCTTGTATGGATTGCAACTTGTTCAATTATTCATGAATGTTGTTGTTGTTGATCAAATCCCAATCAATGAACTTTTCCCCAAAATAGATGATACTCATGAACATGCACATCTAATGACAAAAAATAGTCATCACTTCACTCTCTATGACTTTACTTAATAGAGTTATAATATTTGATAGTTCCTCCTTGAATTATAACTTATATAATGTTTTGTTAGGTTTGATATTCACTCTTCTTCTATTTTTCAACCAATATTGATGCAACATATTTTTCCATCTCTCATGGTTATTCCAGAATTACTAAGCAATGTTTTTATTGATTTCCACTGTCTCATCATGAGGTTGAATGCCTAAGGTGATACATATAGAAGTTTTATCTAGTTTAGCCACCAATTGATTATTTGCAGACCTTATTTCCATACTCTCTAGATTATATTACTTCATGCATGCAAGTAATAGATCTACACATTGAAAATATGTCAAAAAAACAACATACCCAAATCCATTATCCAAAATCTATTCTCCCAAAGGATTCATTTTCATTGTGTCCATCCTCTCCTATAATTCATCGATGTTCATGTTGGGATAAATAACCGGAAGCACACAATTGATTACTAAACCAAGCAACTTAATATGTGGAAATTAACCAGAATACACAAGTAACTAGAACTCAGAAATAACACATGATATGAGAGACAATACACAACTTGTATTAAAACTCTTGAAGAAAAGAATACAATAAAGAAGATGCCACTTCTTCTCCACCACCTCTTCAGAGGCTTCCCACACCTCAAGTGAACAGTAATTCTCTCCTCAAAGCTCTCTCTCCTAGGTCCCAACACCCAACTCAAACTCTGAGTTGGTGTTCACCTTATACCCGTGCTCCACGCACACCACAAGTGCTCCACGCACTCCACAAGTACACAACCGTACTTCAAGTAGATCTCCCTGAACCTGCAACAACCTGCACCTCAATAGACCTTACTTATGGAAGGAACTCCCTTGCCTTCCTCTCTTGCTCTATCCGAGTACACACCTGTACTCCAAGTAGATCCTGCCTGATTCTGCTCCCTATTGTATTGCTGTCCTATCTGATCTTGCACACCTGCAAATCAACCTGGTTCTGCACACCTGTGAACCTTGACCTTGCACACACATACACCTGCATATCAATGATCTTACTTACCATGCAGATCTCCTATAAAGGCCATGCTCACCTGATGACCAAGATCATACATACATGAAGAACCCTACTGATTCTCCAATCCAGCACCCACACACTTGGTACTGTGGCACTAGGAGGAACGCACCATTGCTCTACCTCTCTCTGAAGGAGCTGTTTGCTCTCTTACTCCCTAGCACAAGTTTCCAATACAACCATGAGTCTATTATATAGATCTCATCCAAACAATAATTAGACATCTAATTACAATAATTAGATCCGCAGCTCCCAGTCTAAAATTAGCTCTCATCATGCAAACACTTGGTTCGTCAACTGACTTCCCGTAATATACTCGCAGTCGAACCACACAGGCGACCGACGTCGATCCCTGTCTACCTGGGGGTCACCGATGTTGGCTGATCTCTGACCGACGTCGAGTTGCTTCCTGTCTCCTACCTGCCATCATGTCGGTTGGCCTGATTGATGCCGGTGTCTGTGACACTCTGCAACTCTTTTGCAACCTCCTCCATGTCTGCATCAGTGAAGCTTTTAGCTCCACAACCTAACAATCTCCCACTTGGAGATAAACAGCTGCACTGTACCTGTACCTATACCCTGTCTAATCTATTTCTTGGTTTGTATCCCTCTTCAAGCTCAATCCTGAAGACAACCCACCACACATCCTATGGTGTACCTCCTGTCATCCGAGTACCCTGCCGCATCTGTATCTACAAATCCATGTAGTGAAGTCCTGACCCTGAATAGCATGAATCCCTGCTGTTGGTCCCACTTAAATACCTAAGAACCCACTTCTCAGAATTGGCTCCTAACTCTCTGACAACACCCAACTGCTTGGGCAAACTCAGGTCTATACCAGACCTCATGTGATTTCAGACACTTAACTGTCCAGCCCTTAGTGTGCTCTGATTCTGCATCCTGCGTAATGAACCTCGCCAACACCTAATTCACATCAGCTCCCACTGGAAACAAAATCAACCTGTGATCTCCATGTCTCCCATGCCAAAGAATTTTGCTGCTCCAAATTCTTCATAGCAAAACACTGAACTAATCTTACCCTTAGCTCAGCAAAACCCTGTATGTACAATCCTGCTAGCAAACATACAATCCACATACAGCAATAGAATGATGTCATGACTCATCATCCACCTGGTAAGGCAAACCACAGTAGTTACCTGACATTGACTGAAGCCATGCCTCATCCTCCACCTGTCAAAACCTGTACCACTGTCCTGCAGCTCCTCAAGACCATATGCCTTGGTCTTCCGTCTCACGTGTCCGTTCTCTCTATTCTTCAACTAAGGTATCCATTCGTCTCTATGCTTTCTTCCCACTGGCAACCCTACCAAATCTCTGCTTGGTTCTGCAATATCTCCATGCCATGCTCCCACTGTTTCCTGGATCCTTCCTGCTCTACAATTAACAACAAGTATAAAGAAGAGGAACAACGAATTTGAGGCTTACTTACGTCTTCAGTCCTCCGTATGGGTGTTTGAGACTCCTTGACAGCTCCTATCCACCCAAAATCTGTTACAGTGACCGACCTCGGTCCACCCCACAGTCTGCATCCAACCGACATCGGTTCCTGCACCTGTCCTGACTACCAACCCTGCCGACATCGGTGTCCTCCTGCTGCCGACATCGGTCCTCGTGACCGACGTCGGTCTTATATACTGCCGACATCACCGTTTTGCCTACCGACATCGGTACCTGTGTTTCGATGCCTTTGAGTGATGACTTTTTACCCACGAGCTCCTTTGAATCAATCCCCATGTCCAAACTGCCCTGCTCAGAAGTGTCCAGCCCCATCCACTGGTCTCTGTCCGCCATCTCCTCCAAGAACACCAAGGCTTTCTAGTTCTTAAGCCTATCAAATATATCTATTTTTCTGCTTAAGAACATGCATCTCCTTCCTGCTCATGTGACCAAGCCTACGAAGCCACGTCTCCACAACAAAGAAGAATCAGTAATATAAACAAGTAGATAAAGAGTACCTATTTTCTTACCACCAGCGAATTCAAGTGCATCTGCTGTGAGAGTTCTTGTGTATATCTCATCACCCAATCTTTCTAAAGAAATTAGCCATATCTCCAAACCTGGGACCTGCATGACCTTCATCAACACCTGTGTGTTGGGCGCCTGCAATTTTAGCTTCACTTCCCCTTTGCCAGATTCTTTGGTAAGGCTCACCAGCTCCTCTACCTGGGGTTACATGGAAAGAGGCAACCGAATCTTTTATCCAAGATTCAACTTTATCCAAGAAACCTCCATAGAGCATCCTGTGCAACAACACTTGCTGCATCTGCTTCTTCAGTTCCTTCATGCTGATCTTCCTACCAACCAACAATATTCTTTTACCTGCTCTTTCTTTCCATGGGACCATTGGTGACCATCTGTGCTTTTCAACTCCTCCATTCTTAGCTTACTTTGATCTGCCATTGCTCTACTCCCACTCGATCAGAAACCCCTGAGAGTGACCTGTAACCAAACACAAAACCCTGCTTCCTGCAACCTTAGCTCTGATACCACGTGTTGGGATAAATAACTGAAGCACACAATTGATTACTAAACCAAGCAACTTAATATGCAGAAATTAACCAGAATACACAAGTAACTAGAACTCAAAAATAACACATGATATGAGAGACAATACACAACTTGTATTAAAACTCTTGAAGAAAAGAATACAATAAAGAAGATGTCACTTCTTCTCCACCACCTCTTCAAAGGCTTCTCACACCTCAAGTGAACAGTAATTCTCTCCTCAAAGCTCTCTCTCCTAGGTCCCAACACCCAACTCAAACTCTGAGTTCGTGTTCACCTTATACCCATGCTCCACGCACACCACAAGTGCTCCACGCACTCCACAAGTACTCCACATACTCCAAGTAGATCTCCCCTAAACTTGCAACAACCTGCACCTCAATAGACCTTACTTATGGAAGGAACTCCCTTGCCTTCCTCTTTGCTCTATCCGAGTACACACCTGTACTCTAAGTAGATCCTTCCTGATTTTGCTCCCTATTGTGTTGTTGTCCTATCTGATCTTGCACACTTGCAAATCAACCTGGTTCTACACACCTGTGAACCTTGACCTTGCACACACATACCCCTACATATCAATGATCTTACTTACCATGCAGATCTCCTATAAAGGTCATGCTCACCTGATGACCAAGATCATACATACATGAAGAACCCTGCTGATTCTCCAATCCAGCACCCACACCTGGTACTGTGGCACTAGGAAGAACGCACCATTGCTCTACCTCTCACACAGAAGGAGATGTTTGCTCTCTTACTCCCTAGCACTAATTTCCAATACAACCATGAGTCTATTATATAGATCTCATCCAAACAATAATTAGACATCTAATTACAATAATTAGATCCGTAGCTCCCAGTCTAAAATTAGCTCTCATCATGCAAACACTTGGTTCGTCAACTGACTGCCCATAATAAACTTGCAGTCAAACCACACAGGCGACCGATGTCAGTCCCTGTCTGCCTGGGGGTCACCGACACCGGCCGATCTCTGATCGACGTTAGTTGCTTCCTGTCTCCTACCTGCCATCGTCGGTTGGCCTGACCGATGCCAGTGTCTGTGACACTCTGCAACTCCTCTGAAACCTCCTCCATGTCTACATCAGTGAAGCTTTTACCTCCACAACCTAATAATCTCCCACTTAAAGATAAATAGCTGCACTATACCTGTACCCATACCCCATCTAATCTGTTTCTTGGTTTGTATCCCTCTTCAAGCTCAATCCTGAAGACAACCCACCACACAACCTATGATGTACCTCCTGTCATTCAAGTACCCTGCCGCATCTGTATCTACAAATCCATGTAGTGAAGTCCTGACCCTGAATAGCATGAATCCCTATTGCTGGTCCTTCTCAAATACCTGAGAACCCACTTCTCAGAATTGGCTCCTAACTCTCTGACAACTCCCACTGCATGGGAGTACTCAGGGCTATACCAGACCTCATGTGATTTTGGACACTTAACTGTCCAGACCTTAGTGTGCTCTGATTCTGCATCCTGCGTAATGAACCTCGCCAACACCTGATTCACATCATCTCCCACTGGAAACAAAATCAACCTGTGATCTCCATGTCTCCCATGCCAGAGAATTTCACTACTCCAAATTCTTCATAGCAAAACACTGAACTAATCTTACCCTTAGCTCAGCAAAACCCTGTATGTACAATCCTGCTAGCAAACATACCATCCACATACAGCAATAGAATGATGTCATGACTCATCATCCCCCTTGGTAAGGCAAACCACAGTAGTTACCTGACATTGACTGAAGCCATGCCTCATCCTCCACCTGTCAAAACCTGTACCACTATCCTGCAGCTCCTTAAGACTGTATGACCTAGTCTTCCATCTCATGTGTCCGTTTTCTCTATTCTTCAACTAAGGTATCCATTCGTCTCTGTGCTTTCTTCCCGCTGGCAACCCTACCAAATCTCTGCTTGGTTCTGTAATATCTCCATGCCATGCTCCCACTGTTTCCTGGATCCTTCTTGCTCTATAATCAGCAACAAGTATAAAGAAGAGGAACAACGAATTTGAAGCTTACTTACATCTTCAGTCCTCCGTATGGGTGTTTGAGACTCCTTGACAGCGTGTTGTCCACCCAAAATCTGTTACAGTGACCGACCTTGGTCACTCCATAGTCTACATCTGACCGACGTTGGTTCCCATGTGTCTGTCCCTGACTACCGACCCTACCAATGTCGGTGTCCCTGTTGCCGACGTTGGTCCTCCTGACTGATGTCAGTCTTACCCTGCCTGACATCATCGGCTTTGGTCTGCACATGACTGACATTGGCACCTGTCTATTCGACGCCTGTGAGTGATGACTTTTTACCCGCGAGCTCCTTTGAATCAAAACCCATGTCCAAACTGCTCTGCTCAGAAGTATCTAGCACCATCCACTAGTTTCTGTCCACCATCTCCTCCATAAACACCAAGGATTTCTAGTTCTTAAGCCTATCAAATATATTTGTCTTTTGCTTAAAAACATGCATCTCCTCCCTACTCGTGTGACCAAGCCTATGAAGCCACGTCTCTGCAACAAAAGAAGAATTAGTAATATAAACAAGTAGATAAAGAGTACCTATTTTCTTACCACCAGCTAATTCAAGTGCATCCGCTGTGAGAGTTCTTGTGCATCTCTCATCACCCAATCTTTCTAAAGAAATTAGCCATATCTCCAAACCTGGGACCTGCATGACCTTCAGCAACACCTGTGTGTTGGCCGCCTACAATTTTAGCTTCACTTCCCCTTTGCCAGATCTTTGGCAAGGCTCACCAGCGCCTCTACCTGGGGCTGCATGGAAAGAGGCAACCGAATCTTTTATCCAAGATTTAACTTTATCCAAGAAACCTCCCAGAGCATCCTGTGCAACAACACTTGCTACATCTACTTCTTCAGTTTCTTCATGCTGATCTTCCACAAACCAACAATATTCTTTTACCTGCTCTTTCTTTCCATGGGACCGTAAGTGACCATCTGTGCTTTTCAACTCCTCCATTCTTAGCTTACTTTGATCTCCCATTGCTCTACTCCCACTCGATCAGAAACCCCTGAGAGTGACCTATAACCAAACACGAAACCTGCTTCCTGCAACCTTGGCTCTGATACCACGTGTTGGGATAAATAACTGGAAGCCCATAATTGATTACTAAACCAAGCAACTTAATATGTGGAAATTACCCAGAATACACAAGTAACTAGAACTCAGAAATAACACATGATATGAGAGACAATACACAACTTGTATTAAAACTCTTGAAGAAAAGAATACAATAAAGAAGATGCCACTTCTTCTCCACCACCTCTTCAGAGGCTTCCCACACCTCAAGTGAACAGTAATTCTCTCCTCAAAGCTCTCTCTCCTAGGTCCCAACACCCAACTCAAACTCTGAGTTGGTGTTCACCTTATACCCGTGCTCCACACACACCACAAGTGCTCCATGCACTCCACAAGTACTCCACGTACTCCAAGTAGATCTCCCCTGAACCTACAACAACCTGCACCTCAATAGAGCTTACTTATGGAAGGAACTCCCTTGCCTTCCTCTTTGCTCTATCTGAGTACACACCTGTACTCCAAGTAGATCCTGCCTGATTCTGCTCCCTATTGTGTTGCTATCCTATTTGATCTTACACACCTGCAAATCAACCTAGTTTTGCACACCTATGAACCTTGACCTTGCACACACATACCCCTACATATCAATGATCTTACTTACCATGCAGATCTCCTATAAAGGCCATGCTCACCTGATGACCAAGATCATACATACATGAAAAACCCTGCTGATTCTCCAATCCAGCACCCACACCTGGTATTGTGGCACTAGGAGGAACACACCATTGCTCTACCTCTCACACAGAAGGAGCTATTTGCTCTCTTACTCCCTAGCACTAATTTCCAATACAACCATGAGTCTATTATATAAATCTCATCCAAATAATAATTAGACATCTAATTACAATAATTAGATCCACAGCTCCCAGTCTAAAATTAGCTCTCATCATGCAAACACTTGGTTCGTTAGCTAACTGCCCGTAATATACTCGCAGTCGAACCACACAGGCGATCGACGTCGGTCCCTATCTACCTAGGGGTCGCCGACGTCGGCCGATCTCTGATCGACATCGGTTGCTTCTTGTCTCCTACCTGCTGTCGTCGGTTGGCCTGACCGACGCCGGTGTCTGTGAGACTCCGCAACTCTTCTGCAACCTCCTCCATGTCTGCATCAGTGAAGCTTTTAGCTCCACAACCTAACAGTTCATATGATTCATGTTGCTATCAGAGACATTTAAAATGTTTGTGTCCATAATAGAAATGGGATCATAGTCCATGTATTTGAACTTCATTTTTGAGGGGGTGGCAGATAGGAGAGCAACTTGAGCAAGTAGATTGAGATTATTTTAGATAGAATCTGAAGAGAGAAAATGTGTGCATAAAATTAAATTCAATACAATGGACATGAAGACTTGTACAAAATTACAAAGGTGATGAGATGAAATATTATTTTGAAATATTTCCTCATGCTTGGATGATTTTATTGAGCCTATTTATGCAGCCAAGGACACTTATAAGTATTAAAAACAATGTTGAAACTTCTTGGAATGTTTTGCCTATATGTATGCAATGAGAAACCACCTAGTATGATTATTCGTATTTGTCGACATATAAATAATGTATCTAAGACATGCATGGTATGATTTGAAATTTATCTATACAACCAAGACCTATTATATGATTCAAAACCATCTTTTGTGTTTTAAAACCACCTTAGTCTCTTTAAAAATCATACAAGAGAGAAGGAGAAACAATTGAGGAATGGAGTTGATGAGCAATGAAAACTTGAACAAACCACGTACAAGGAATGATAAATTAATTTGAAAACTCACAAGACTTCCAAAGACTATCATAATAAATTTGTGCAAGTATATTCTAAAACCAGCTGTTATCAAGTTGAAACAACCATGTCCTTTTCTTCAAAACCACTTCGTGAGAACCTGAGTCTATGAATGAGGAAGAATGACAACTTTATAAATATTTGTTTGCATGTAAAAGAGCCTTGCCAAGGCTACACAAGGTAAAATGAAATATATAAATCTACCACATGCATACACTATTTATTTTAATGTAAATTGCCTTTACATAACCAAAACCACACATTGTTTCTCCAAATCACTTGAAGTAGCTTAGGGGAGTTTTTAAGGAAGTTGGTGGGTTCTTATGAGCCTTTTACATGCAAAAAGTCATTATGAATTCCGTAGATTTTGAAATGACTTCAATAAGGCTGCATGAGTTTTATTTTTAAACAAAACCATTCTTTACACAACCAATATCACGACTTTAGGATCAAGACCGCCTTCCAAACATGTAATACCATGAATTAAAATCCAAAACCTCTTTAAAAATGGGTAACAACCATGAATTAAATGAGAAACCACTTTCAAACAACTTAATTAAGGGTAATACCATAGGTTTGGTGGTATTACCATAAATTAAATACATGAAACCACCTTTTGAAAAGCAAAAACCATGAACTTGGGTAAAAAACAACCCTTTGAAAAGTCTTTCATGAGTTTTGAGGTTGTCATGTGGAGGAAGGAGGTGCTTTAAGAGGGTATGTAGGATTTTGAGGCTTGTTTTACACTTTGTAGGATTTAAAGGAACAAAATACATGTTTAAATGCATTGAAAGTGCTGCACTAGTTTATTAATACAGGTTTTTAAGGTACATTCTACATGATGGTGGGTTTTTAAGTTGCATTATACACACCAACAGGGTTTTAAAATCAATTACACATGTAAATGAGCTCAAATAATTCCACACAAGTTTATAAAGGCCGTAACATATTATTAAAACTTTTATTTATTTAAAACAAAACCTGTAAATACCTTGTATGCTTCTAGAAGGTTTTGGAATATGTTTGAAAGGGTGACCAATATGAAAATGTGCCTTGGAACTTACAATTGACAAATTAACTTTGACAACTCACAAAAAGACAAAAGGATGACATGATACCTGAGATGTTACATGGATGTTCAAGGAGGTCTAAGGGTCCTATGAGGGAGTCATTTGAATGAATGAGTGAAAGATGTTAATAATGTCCACAATTGCCAAAAATGCTCGATAGATTGAAAATTATTACTACAAGGAATTTAAAAATTGAATCACAAGAATTAAATTTTGAGAATAACAAGTTATAACTTAGGATGGAAGAAGGTGATAGGTTAGAATAGGTGTGTGATACTAATGCTCCATGGATTCTGTTACATCTAACTCAACATTTACAGTATGTGGATAGAATCCCTGAAGGTTTTCATTCACATACTAGTAAGTGTTATTATTTTTATTTCAAATCAATGAAGGGCCATGTTGGAAGACACCTAGAAGCCTTTATTTCCAGTAATGTGACATGTTAATTCTATCATTCATACCATGTACAACTTGTTCAACGTGCCTTGTTCATGTCACTCTCCCCTAAATGTCATGGAACCCAAATGCCTCTTCTATAGAATGCAAAGTTTCACAGAGATTATAGCGTTGGCATGTTGGAGGGATGAAAAGTTACCCACATTTGAACCCACAATGTTGGGATGTATTCATTCATATTTGACTCAACATTTACTGGTATGTGGATTTAATCCCTCAAGGTTTTCATTCACATACTAGCAAATGCTATTGTTTTTGTATCAAACCCAATCATTCTCTTAATTCATGTTGTGTTATATATATCTGCACGACATTTCTATTTCCATGCCTCCAACTTTTCATGGATTCTACAAGCACCCACTAAACATTTTTGCACACAAATGCTTGTTTGGATGAAAGCGGTTAGAAATTTACATAGTAATGAGCACCAATGTATTATTAGGTATATTTAATAAGAAATAAATGACCATGTTGGAAAATGCCTATCAATATGAAATTTCCATGTAAATCCTATTCAATGTGTCATGTTAAAATGACACTCATAGTAAATTTGAGAAGAACAATGATGGAATCTAATAGCCTTTTCTATAGAATGCAGTGTTTAACATATATTTTATCTTTGACATGTTGGAGGGATGAAAGGTTACCCACCTTGAACACCCTAAAAACATTATCAAGTAGGACAACACATTTATTGATATGTAGATGGAAGTCTTGGAGGTTTTCATTCACATACCAATAAATTTTATTATTTATATCAAACCAAATTGTTTTGTGAATTCATGTTACTATGTTATTTATATTTGTGGTGCATTTCTATTTCCCTATCTCCAACTTTCTATGGATTATGCAAGAACCCTATAAACTTTTCCACACAAAAATGTTTGTTTGGATCGAAAGGGGTTACAACTTAGGATGGAATAAGGTGATAGCGTTAGCATAGGCATGGATTGCGAATGATCTATGGCTTCATTTACTTATGACTGAACATTTATTGGTATGTGGATGAAAGCCCCGAAGGTTTTCATTCACAATTATTTTTGTATCAAAATTAATACTTTCATTCACATACCATTAAATGTTAATGTTTTTGTATCAAACCAAATCATTTTGTGAATTCATGTTGTTGTGTTACTTATATCTGCAACACAATTATATTTCCCTTCCTCCAGATTTTCATAGATTATGCACACACCTAGTAAATGTTTCCACACACAAATGCTTGTTTGAAGTTTCATTTTATTAACAATATCCTCTGACTTGTTAAAATTTTGAGCAGTGGCAAACCAATCCCTAGTCATTGAAGTGGATACAACCTTTTGCTTTTATATTTGTTTGTTTAAAATAGTTATTCATTGAAATATCACACTCTCAACATTAAAAAATTATTTTCCCTAATTATTGTTGATATGTTTTCCATTTTGTTGTCTATTTATTTATTTTTGCATTTTTTTACTAAGATTTACTTGTTGTAAAGGGTGCATCTTTGTTGGGCTACTCAAAGTTATTGAATTTGAAAAATTTGTAGAAACATTGAGCTTCTTAACATAGTTTATATTTGCAAAGTTTGTAATAATCTTACATGTATTACATTGTGTTTCTTAACACAAATTATGTTTGGGAAGTTTGTAATGTTTCTTATCTAGTTTATATAGCTAAAAAATAATCATTACATAATATATTTCACTTGTATCATCACCTACAAAAACCACTAATCTATATGTCATGCTTGAACAACATATCTTGGTTACTGTAAGTTTATATTTTGGACAAAAATTATATATTAAATATGGAAAAAAACTAATGTTTGTTGACCTTAATTTCCTATTTCCTATAGCTTATTTACTACTTCATCAAACATCCTAGGCACTCTAATTTCTTATTTTAGAGAAAAACCATATATTAAAGATTATGTATTTAGGGTCACTATGCTAAGGGATTACAACATACCAATATGGAGTAAAAATTTTACACCATCCAAGGTGGAAATATTGAGTTGTGCCATTCATTCCCTATATTTAGAGAATGTGGTGTTACAGTTGGTCTTACAAGGGCTTTATCCTTAGTGGGATTTGATGCCATGTTCACAAAATTAGGAGGAGGGTTCCCACATGGATAGTTGTAAGTAGATGAAATAATTGGGTTAAGAATGTTTATCATGTATTTCAAAATGTGATTTTATTCAGATAAAGGGTTGAATCAGTTGCTTAAACACTTTTGCCTCTCCAATTCCTTGTTAACCTTCTTAAATTCCTCATCCTTTATATTGTGTTATTTATTTTGCTCCTTTTCTTTCCTTCATTATATATTTTCTTGATGCTTTTGCCCTTTTATTTCATTTTAAATCTTCAGTTGTTCTCTTCTTTCCTTCTCACATTTTAAACAAAGTTTAACTAACAATATTGTAGGGTGTTCAAGGCAAGTAACGTTTCATCCCTACAACATATCGAAGATAAAATCTCTATTAAACACTACATTCTACAGAAGAGGCGAGTGAGTTCCATCTTTGTTCATCTCACATTTATTGTGTGTGACATTTTAACATGGCATGTCAAACATGATTGACACTACACTTTAATGAAATGCCCACTTTTTTAAAGGTAGTCTTGAAACCTATGTAAGAAATACTCTATAAAAAAGTAGCTCTACAAAATGTGTTATCTAGAGCATGTGCATGATATTCCAATATAATGTGAAAACATGACATCAAAATGTAAATGTATCTAAGCATAAGTAGATAATGTAATATGTATGTTTTAATCTAGCATTGCACAAGGGTGTCATGATAGATGTAATAAATGTGTATAACAAAAATTAGGAGTAACTACCTAGGGGGATGGGGCAGGATGTCCATCAAGGCTCCCATGTGTATAACAAAAATTATGAGTAAATACCTAGTAGAAACATTGAGCTTCTTAACATAGTTTATATTTGCAAAGTTTGTAATCATCTTACATGTATTACATTGTGTTTCTTAACACAATTTATGTATGGGAGTTTGTAATGTTTCTTATCTAGTTTATATAGATAAAACATAATCATTACATAATATATTTCACTTGTATCATCACCTACAAAAACCACTAATCTATGTGTCATGCTTGAATAACATATCTTGGTTACTGTAAGTTTATATTTTGGACAAAAATTATATCTTAAATATGTAAAAAAACTAATGTTTGTTGACCTTAATTTCCTATTTCCTATTTCTTATTTAATACTTGATCAAACATCTTGGGCAGTCTAATTTCTTATTTTAGAGAAAAACCATATCTTAAAGATGATTTATTTAAGGTCACTATTCTAAGGGATTACAACATACCAATATGGAATAAAATTTTTACACCATCCAAGGTGGAAATATTGAGTTGTGCCACTCATTCCCTATATTTAGAGAATGTGGAGTTATAGTTGGTCTTGCAAGGGCTTTATCCTTAGTGGGATTTGATGCCATGTTCACAAAATTAGGAGGAGGGTTCCCACATGGATAGTTGTAAGTAGATGAAATAATTGGGTTAACAACGTTTATCATGTATTTCAAGATGTGATTTTATTTAGATAAGGGTTGAATTGGTTGCTTAAACACTTTTGCCTTTCCAATTCCTTGTTAACCTTCTTAAATTCCTCATCCTTTATATTGTGTTATTTATTTTGCTCCCTTTCTTTCCTTCATTATATATTTTCTTGTTGCTTTTGCCCTTTAATTTCATTTTGAATCTTCAGTTGTTCTCTTCTTTCCTTCTCACATTTTACACAAAGTTTAACTAACAACATTGTAGGGTGTTCAAGGCAAGTAACGTTTCTTCCCTACAACATATCGAAGATAAAATCTCTATTAAACACTACATTCTCTAGAAGAGGTAAGTGAGTTCCATCTTTGTTCATCTCACATTTATTGTGAGTGACATTTTAACATGGCATGCCAAATATGATTGACACTACACTTTAATGAAATTTAAGATTGGAAGGGATCTTCAAACACAACCATTTTTTTCTTATTAAATAAACCTAATAAGACATCAATGCCCCTCACTACATAAATTTCTAACCCATTTCCATCCAAACAAGCATTTGTGTGTGGAAACATTTACTGGGTGCTACCAGAATCCATGGAAAGTTGGAGGCAGGGAAATATAAATGTGTAGAAATTATATATCAACACAACAACATGATTTCATAAAATAATATGGTTTGATACAAAAATAATAGAATTTATTGATATGTGAATGAAAGCCTTCAGAGATTACATCCACATACTAATAAATGTTGATTTAGATAGGAATGAAAACTGTTGAGCATAGTCATTGATGTTTGGTTGTCCTTGATGTCAAAGAGAGCATGTGGTTCTAGTACTTGAATGGCAAAGAAGTTGTGTTTGATATCTTGGTGAGATATGGCACATTTGTAGGTCTATAAGGACAAAGAAGAAGTTGTGAGGCATCCATAAGTGTCTTAATGAAGTCTTGATATGTCAAGTGATCTTTTGGAATGAGAAGCATGCATCTTCTAGCTTAATAGAAGCCAGACCGTTATTACACATCACACAGATATGTATGATCCAACAAGTTTGTGCATTTATTATAGGAACTCAAAAATTCAACAATGGAAAAGTGTTTTCATGGTGATGTTTTCTATAGTGCTAAGAAGGTACCCTAAATATTTGGAGTCTTGAAGTGTTTTCTAGTTCAAAATATAAATCTTCTAAGTTTCTCTAGCAGAATGTGATGGGCCAGAGACTGTCAAGTTTAACCAAGTTGAAGTCTGAGATCAACTATTCAGTAGATCTAATGGTGCACGTTAAATCATAGATATTAATCCAACAGTTCACATAAAATTTAATACATCAAAGAATGAATGAGCTAGTGACATGTGTCACATTCATAGAGCTTGGATAGAAGATCAATAATGAGTGTATGATCATGCAATTAGAAGATCGATGAAGCAGGTTGAGTCAAAGAGTCAATGTGTGCAGAAGGCATGTGGGGTTGCTAAGTAGCATAATCATGGGAGCTTGGATTGAAGATCAATTGTGAGTATTTTAAGGTAAAGACCAAGATGATACGGGAAGATCGATGGTGCATATTTGGTCAATGTTGTTAATGTGCACAAGATGAGGTCAACATGTCCAATCTTTAACAAATACTCAGTGACCGTTCGAATTTGAATATTTGAATTTGTGAGGGAGAACTAGTCTATGGTTTTTAAGCTATAACTTTTAATATATGTAGTATTTTTTATCATGGTGTAAAAGGCAAAGTTGTAGAGGACTTCAAAGCGCATCTAGAGAACTTGGTTAGAAGGTTCGAATGTTTGTACAATAAAATTTATGGAGATTCAAAGTTGATTTTTTATTCGATAATGGTGCTACAATGTACAAAATATTGTTTGAGCAAATTGTGCTTTAGCATAAGAATTTTTTGGCAAGTGTAATGAATTAAAGATGTCTCCATGTTTTATATGTCTGAAACGGAGACTGTGTGCTGAAATGTATTTGTGAATAGAAATGTAGGAGAGTGATCTCTGTGACAAACCCCTGTGAATGCCCACTTTTTTAAAGGTAGTTTTGAAACCTATGTAAGAAATACACTTTGAAAAATTAGTTATGCAAAATGTGTTATGCAGAGCATGTGCATGATATTCCAATATAATGTACAAACATGACATCAAAATGTAAATGTATCTAAGCATAAGTAGATAATGTAATATGTATGTTTTAATATATCATTGCACAAGGGTGTCAAGATAGATGTAATAAATGTGTATAACAACAAATATGAGTAACTACGTAGGGGGATGGGGAATGATGTCCGTCAAGGCTCCCAAGTAGGAAGGGTAAATTCATGAGGTCCATCATGGCATCAAAAAAGGGTGTGTGTAATAAGCATATACAAGGAAGCAAACATACAAACACATAAGGCATGCAAAAGGTAGGCCAAGGGGATATAATATAAGGGACATGGGAACATGTCACTAAATCTAAAAATGAAGACATATAAGGACATGTTCAAATGTCTACATATGCAAGCAACAAGCAATTTTGGCATAGAGACACATAGAAGGACATGTTCAAATGTCTGTATAATAAATCAGTTAAGAGCACACACAAGGGACATGGGCACACGTCTAAGATATAAAAAAAAATAAGTGGCATAAAGCCAAAGAATAATGGCATATTCAAATGCCCTCGAATATGGAAGAAGCATAGGAACACAATCAAGTCTAATCTTGGAACTAAAAATGAAAGCATGTATAACTGTGTAAGAAAAATCTATGTAGATGCTACCTGATGCATATATATTACGTCTAACAAGTGATATTTAGCAAAAAATATGAGTAATAAGTAGAAATGATTAATATCAAGATAAATCACTGGATAACTAGGATGTATAATATGTAAATATAAAACCTAGTTATAGTAACCATGTAGGAGATGCCCCCAATGGGTAGATGAATCAAATGTATAAACTTGGATCAATTTAAAACCCCCCAATGGGTAGATAATAGTTGGTCTAGGTCAGTGTATTTGACTAGACTCTTGTCTGGAATCTACAAGCACTCGACAAGAACAAGTGAAACATATGTATATGATAAAACCAACTATATTAGGATAGCTAGAAATATGCAATATCTGGAAAGTAGTAAAAATGTAAAGATAACAATACATACAATCTATAAAATTTTATGTTTTTCAAATATTTGAATGTTTTTGTATTTCAACATTTATATTGTTTTTGTGTTTTTAGAGTATAGGCTATGTATAAACAAATGAAAATAAACTATGTACAAGGAGCAAGAGAGAGAAGGAAGTATGTACAAAGGTAGGAACCATACTTTTTAAAACTTATGAGTATCATAGGAGACTCACCATCACCGTGACCTGTGTCGAAGAGGGGAACTGTGTTCTTACATGCGGTGTAAAAGGGCAACTATGAGCCCATGATCTGGTGTGTTGTATAATCTAAATCTAAAGTTGCCTAAGTAGTGATGCTATGATGTTGTAGCTCTAACTGTGATGCCATGTGAACTATAGGGGTCTCAGGGACCCATTTGGTAGAATTAGAATTTGTAGGTGATGTAATTACCCTATGTTGAGAACCCCTAGACCCTAATATAACTAATCTCAGCATAAACTGAGTAGAAGAAGGTCCTATAGAATCTGTGACATGTCTTTGATGTAATGGTCTCTCTAGTAATGGTCTTTGTGGGAGAGTATGCCTACGTGTAGAGACCATAGGAGTAGACCTGGCCTACTTTGAGGACTATACTGAACACTATGATGTATGTATAGGAGTTGTACTCTATTATAATTGATAACCATATAATATTTGTAAATTCTAGAACTGTAACCGGTGTTGGTTATGGAACTGTAGATGGAATTTGTGCTAGAACTACCTGTGGTATGGGAAAAGGATACTTATATGGGATACCATCGATATTAACCACCTGGTTAGCATGTATATACTTCAAGCATTGGTGTACTATAGATGGGATAGCTTGGATTTGTTGTAACCATGGCTTGCTTAATAATATATCGAATACACCTGTAACTAGGTTCTATTAGGAACCGAGTGGCTATGTGTGTTGGTCCAACCTATAATAGAAGCATAATCTCCTTGATGGAGATTTGATCTTGGCCACTGAAACCACTAATGATTGTATCTATAGGGAATATATCTCACTCTATGTAGCATAAGTACTATAAAAGTGTCATGGTGCACATTTTTATGCTTGACCCATTGTCAACTATAACATTATGGATATGGTGGTGGTCTATATATGCTCATATGAGAAGTGCATGTAAATATGTGTCATCATCCATAATCTCCTGCTCTGAAAATGTGATAAGTGGTCTAAGTGGCACTATAGTGTGATACATGCCAATAATGTTATATAGTAGATGTGTCTCCTATGTAATTTTTTGCATGTGTGAACCTGCAACAAGCATACCATCTACATACAGTAATAGGATAATATAACTACCATTATCCAATCTGTCTTATGTCTCATTTATCCATTCTCTCTTTCCTTTAACTTGTATACCCATTTGTTTTTTAGTGCTTTTTTTTCGGCTGACAATTCAACCAAATCTCATGTATGGTTCTCTTCCAAGGAATCAATTTCTTCATTCATGCCATGCTCCCACTGTTTTCTAGATTCTACCTGCATTGCCTCATTAAAACTTTATGGTTCTTCACCATCAGTGAGCAATAAGTATTATAAAGAAGGGGAATAACGAATTGAAGGTTTACTTACCCTTTCAAACCTCCTTATGGGCGTTTGAGACTCATTTACATCTTGTTGTCTACCTAAATTTTCTTCTGACAATGACCGATCTCGGTCATCTCTGATCGATGTCAGTCTGCACCCGACCGATGTCGATTCCTCCTGACCGTCGACGTCAGTTTCTACCTAATCGACGTCGGTCTTTACCTAACGGACGTCGATTTCCACATGATCGACGTCGATTTTTGTGTTTTTCTATGAGTGATGATTTTTACTCGCAAGCTCATTTTGGATCATAACCTCTTCCAAATCAAAATTGCCCTGCTCAGAATTATTCAGCCTTTTGAACTGATCACTGTACATCACATTCTCATTGAAAACTACATCACGGCTTCTAATAATTTTGTTAGTTTCTAAATTCCACAACTGGAATTTGAAATCTCCAAAACCATAACCAATGAAAGTGCACCATATAGATTTAGCATCAGCTTCTTTCTATTTTCTTTATCAATGTGCACAAACGCTTCAAAACCAAAAACTCTGAGAAATAAAAGATCTACCTTTTTACCTGTCCAAGCCTCTTTTGAAATTCCACCATCCAGTGCAGTAGAAGGTCCTCTGTTAATCAGGGAAATTGTAGTATCTACAACTTCTGCCCAAAACTGTAAGGGCAAACTAGCATGCAACCTCATACTCCGTGCACGCTCTATTATTGTTCTATTCATCTTTTCAACAACTCTATTTTGCTGAGGTGCTCTTGGAATCATCATTTCCCTGCGTATTCCACTCATAGAACAGTAACTGTTGAATTTATTACTGCAGTACTCACCACCATTGTTAGATCTAAGGCACTTCAATCTCAAACATGTTTCATTCTCAACCAAAGCTTTCTATTTCTTAAATGTGTCAAAAACATCAGATTTTCTCTTTATGCAATAAACCCATACCTTTCTTGTAGCATCATCAATGAAAGAAATATAATACTGTGATCCTCTAATAGAAGCTACCTGAGCTGGTCCCCACACATCTGTGTGAACAAGCTCCAACTTGTGCTTCTTCTTTGTTGACCCAGTTTTGAGAAACCTCACTTTCTTTTGTTTCTCAAAAATACAATGCTCATAGAAATCTAGATCTATGCTTTTTAAATCTGAAAGCTTACCTTTTAACTTAAGAACATTCATTCTCTTTTCACTCATGTGACCAAGCCTACAGTGCCACAACTTTGCATCTACATCTAAAGTAGATAAAATAGAAGGAGAATAATCAGTAATACAAGTAGATAGATAAAGTGTACCTACTCTCTTACCTTTTGCTAATACAAGTGCACCCTTGGAAACTTTTCAAGATTCAGCTGTGAGAGTTACTATGCAACCCTCATCACCCAACTTTCTTGCAGAAATTAGATTCCTCTTCAGGATGGGTACATGCATGACATCCTTCAACACCCATGTGTTGCCATTCTACAATTTCAGCTGCACCTTTTTTTTGCCAACAATTTTACAAGGCTCATCATCCTGTAAATAAACGTTTTCAAAATGTCCATGGACATAATCATTGAAAAATTCTCTATTTGGGGTTGCATGGAAAGAGGCACCAGAATCTAAAATTCATGATTTTACTTTATTATCTAAAAAATATATAAGAGCATCATATGCAAGAATACCTACAACTTTTGCTTCTTTATTACCTTCATGCTAATTGTCTTTGTTATCCTTCAACCACCAATCTTTCTTTGCATGCCCTTTCTTTTCACAATTCCAGCAGGTTATTCTTCTATTTCTGGATTTGGATCTACTTCCCATCTTTGACCTTGATTTCCCTTGCTTGCCCTTCTCTCTTTGTTTTCTCTTGCTTTCAACACTTAAAGCATTACCTGATGTTTCTCTTGTGCTTTTCTTGTGAATTTCTTCATTCAAGATTACATTAACAACATCATCAACTTTCAATATATTTGAAGCAGATGCAGTATTACTAACTGCCATTATCAAACTATGCCAACTTTCAGGGAAAGAGCATAAGATTAAGAGAGCCTTAATTTCACCATCAAAAACTATTTTGACTGAATTTAACTGTTTTATTATTGTATGAAAATCATTAAGATGACTAGATACAGATCCACCTTCCTGCATTTGAAAATTAAATAATTGCTCTATAAAATATGCCTTATTCAAAGCTGAGGGCTTTTCATATAAATTTGCCAAAATATCCATTAACTCTACCATTGTCTTTGCATGTGATAAGTTGGAAAACATAGAAGATACCAGGCTCAACCTTATAGATCCAAGAGCCTTTCTATCAAGAACATTCCATTATTCATCTTTCATATCTGTGGGCTTCCTTGAAACCCCACCCAATGGTAAATATAGATATTTTTGATACAGATAATCTTCAATCTGCATCTTTCATAATTGATAATTCTTGCCATTGAATTTCTCCATTCTTAGTTTATTTTTTTCTGCCATTATTTTGCTACCACTCAATCAGAAACCCCTGTGAGTGAATTCTGTAATCAACAAACACTAACACGATCCGATACCACTTGTTAGGATTTTAGAGCACAATTGATTACTTTTGTATAAGCAATTAAACATGAAATTTAATCAGAAGTAATAAGTAACTAGAAATCATAAACAACAAAGAATAGGAGATACGAGAAACAACCAATCTATATTAAATTCTTTCAGAAGAAAATACAATGAAAAAATCTCTTTCTCCTCACACCTCTCAAATATACAATAATTCTCCCTCAAGAGTTCTCTCTCTCTCAATCAATTACAAAAACTCAATTACTGAGTTGTTCTTCCCTCTATTACAATACTGCCCCATGGGTCTCTTAAATAGAAATGAAAGAAAACAATAATTAGAAAAATAGACTCAAGACTAATTTTAGTCTTTACATGCAAACTAACTGTTCTCCTAAAAATAGCAATTTTGAAAATGCCTGAAAATGCACAAAAGTCGGTGTCAGTATGCAGACGACCGATGCCAGCTGACCCTAAACCGATGTCGGTTGGTCTGGGTCTGACGATGACTGATGCCGGTCGACCCCTAACCAATGTCGGTTGGTTATGTGTCTGAAGATGACCGATGTCGGTCGACCATAATCGATGTCAGTTATTGTGTAAGCCCAACAACCTCCATTAGCTCATTAGTGAAGCTTTTAGCTCCACAACTCAACATGGTGGATTTGAGCATTAAATCAATAATCATATTGAGGACTAGACATCATAAACACATGGTGGAGCACATGAATTTAGTCATACACTTTCTAATTTTTACTTTTATTGATACTTGTAATGATTCGTCCGCCATCCCTGAACAGAATACAATACAACGGTCAGGTCGAAGCACATGCTGGAGCTCCACCACGTCCTGTTTATTTTGTTTGGAATTTGGATTATCCAACCCGTTCTTCCATCTCCCAACAAATGTTCTCTCCACATCGGATCCTCATACGAATGTCCTTGAGACAATTAAATCAATAATTCATTGTATATATTTAGCATTGTAAAAATCAACATGTTTAATTACAGATTTTATGCTTTCATAAATCATTAAAAAAAATAGATTTAAATGCATATGCCCCCAATCTAGTATCTGTTTATAGTGATATGAATCGAGTGTGTAATAGCTAAATATGTGTAACTAATTTGAAAGTATGAGTGATCATGTCATGCATGATACCCCAAAATCTAAGCAACTACTATGAATCTAAGCTGAAATGAATGTATATAAGCTAAATCTAAACATGATTGCCAACCCCGTGATTGTATTTGTGTAAATATGTATTGTACCTAGTGTATTACTCTGAATGATCTAGACTACCCTGAAGCTAGGGTTATTGGACAATAACAACCGGTAGTGGATAGTAGCACCCTGTGGTGCTAGTGTACCAATCTGGGCATTAATGTCTATTTAATTTGATTTTTGAGTGATCTGTACTAACTTTTAAGTCTCTTTTACATTATGTGTTTGCCCTGAGACTAATGTCTGAAATGGAACCTGTGTACTGAAATGTATATGTGAATAGAAATGTAGGAGCGTGATCTCTATGACAAACCCTGTGAATGCCCACTTTTTTAAAGATAGATTTGATACCTATGTAAGAAATACTCTTTAAAAACGTAGCTTTGCAAAATGTGGTATCTAGAGCATGTGCATGATATTCCAATATAATGTACAAACATGACATCAAAATGTAAATGTATCTAAGCATAAATAGATAATGTAACATGTATGTTTTACTCTAGCATTGCACAAGGGTGTCAAGATAGATGTAATAAATACGTATTGCAGCAAATATGAGTAACTACCAAGGGGGATGGTGCATGATGTCCATCAAGGCTCCCAAATAGGAAAGGTAAATGCATAAGTCCCTCATGGCATCAAAAATGGGTATGTGTAATAAACAAATACAAGTGTCATGGTGTAGAATGATACAAGGAAGCAAACATACAAACATATGAGGCATGTAAAAGGTAGGCCAAGGGGATATAATATAAGGGACATGGGCACATGTCACTAAATCTAAGAATGAAGACATATAAAGACATATTCAAATGTCTACATATGTAGGCAACAAGCAATTTTGGTATAGAGACACATAGAAGGACACATTCAAATGTCTACATATAAAATCAAGTAAGAGCACACACAAGTGACATGAGCACATGTTCAAGGCATACAAAAAAATAAGTGGCATAAAGCTAAAGAACAATGGCATATTCAAATGCCCTCGAATATGGAAGAAGCATAGGAACACAATCAAGTCTAATCTAGGAACTAAAAATGAAAACATGTATAATTGTGTAGGAAAAATCTATGTAGATGTTACCTGATGCATATATATTAAGTCTAACTAGTGATAGTTAGCAAAAAATATGAGCAATAAGTAGCAATGATTAATATCAAGATAAATCAATGCATAACTGGAATGTATAGTATGTAAATATAAAACATGGTTATAGTAACTATGTAGGAGATGCCCCCAATGGGTAGATACATCAAATGTATAAACCTGGATCAGTTTAAATGCCCCCAATGGGTAGATAATAGTTGGTCTAGATCAGTTTAGTTGATTGGAGTCCTATCTAGAATCTGCAAGCACTCGACAAAAACAAGTGAAGCATATGTGTATGATAAAACCAACTATACTAAGATAGCTAGAAATATGCAATATTTGGAAAGTAGTAAAAATGTAAAGATAGCAATACATACAATCTGTAAAAATTTTATGTTTTTCAAATATTTGAATGTTTTTGTATTTCAACATTTATATATATTTTTTGCTTTTAGAGTATAGACTATGTATAAACAAATGAAAATAAACTATGTACAAGGAGCGAGAGAGAGAAGGAAGTATGTATAAAGGTAGGAACCATATAACCTATGAGTATCATAGGAGACTCACCGTCACCGTCACCTATGTCGAAGAGGGGAACTGTGTTCATGCATGCTGTGTGAAAGGGCAACTGTGAGCCCATGATCTAGTGTGTTGTATAATATAAATTTGAAGTTCCATGAGTAGTGATGCTATGATGTTGTAGCTCTAACTGTGATGCCACGTGAATTATAGGGGTCTTAGGGACCCATCTGGTATAAGTAGAAGTTATAGGTGATGTAATTACCCTATGTTGAGAACCCCTTGACCCAAATATAACCGATCTCAGCGTAAACTGAGTAGAAGAAGGTCCTATAGAATCTGCAACATGTCTCTAATGCAATGGTCTCTCTAGTAATGGTCTCCGTGGGAGAGTATGCCTACATGTAGATACCATAGGAGTAGACCTAGCTTACTTTGAGGAGTCCATTGAACCCTATGATGTATGAATAGGAGTTGTACTCTATTATAACTGATAACCATACAATATCTATAAATTCTAGAACTGTAACTGGTGTTGGTTAGGAAACTGTAGATGGAATTTGTGTTAGAACTACATGTGGTATGGGAAAAGGATACTCATATGGGATACCCTCGATATGAACCACCTGGTTAGCATGTATATACTTCAAGCATTGGTGTACTATAGATGGGAGAACTTGGAGTTGTTGTAACCATGTCTTGCTCAATAATATATCGAATACACATGTAACTAGGTACTATTAGGAACCGAGTGGCTATGTGTGTTGGTCCAATCTATAATAGAAGCAAAATCTCCCCGATGGAGATCTGAATGTGGCCACTAAAACCACTAATGATTGTATCTGTAGGGAATATATCTCACTCTACGTATCACAAGTACTGTAAAAGTGTCATGGTGCATATGTTTATGCTTGACCCATTGTCAACTATAACATTGTGGATATTATGGTGGTCTATATATGCTCATATGAATAGTGCATGTAAATCTATGTCATCATCCAAAATCTCCTGCTCTGAAAATGTGATAAGTGGTCTAAGTGGCACTATAATGTGATACATGCCAATAATGTTATACAGTGGATGTGTCTCCTCTGTAACTATGCAATAGGAATCTGATGGTGGATGCTCTTGGTATGTATAGTGAACCCCTAATGTCTCCCCTACCTCATTAGTTGTATGCTTTGGGAAAGGAAAGATCTTAAGTGCCTTTGGCTCTGTTTTTTATTTTGGTGCCTCGTTGGGTGTGCCCACATCAATAATTTTAGCCTCAATGAGATCTTGTATCTTGTGCTTCAAGCTAATACATTTGTTTTTCATGTACCTTTGTGCCCTGTGATACTCACAGAATGCATTTGAATCATAACTCCTTGGAAGAGGATGTGTCGTATCAACATGTTTAATGGGAGGGAGAGATATGACTTTACAATCTACTAGTTGTTGTAGATCTCGTATTGGTGACTCTATAATAGTAGTGAAGACTCTGCACTGAGGTGTAGATAAAATTAATATAGGAGAAGGCTCAAAAGCTGTGTTGACTATGGTCTTTTTATCACTTTTATTTTCTATGGCCCTTACCTTAAATTGAGGTTTATTTGTATTCTTAATAGTTGAATTTGATCCATTTGTGTACTTGTGTTTGCCCATTGCTAGGAGCTTCACCTTTCTTTCCTTGACTACGTGGAAAATATCGATAAATGTGGGAAACTTCTTAAATAAGATAGCTTCATGAAATGTTGGTGGGTAAGTGCATCGACTTCGGGGACAAAAAAGGGCCTACCCATGGACATGATTTTTTCGAAATTTCAAAAATGTGAACTTCTAAAGATAATTAAAGATGGCTACACCCAAAATTTGAAGATGGTATAAAAACATGAATTGTAGCATTTCGAGTCCAATTTCCAAAGAACTTTTTTTTTTAAAAATGGTTTAAGTATAAATAGGTGAAATATCTAAAATTTGAAGAGGACCTTCTATTTTTTTAATAAAATTTGAATTGTACCATTATGTGTGACCCACCATTTTTTGAACATTGTTAAATATTGTTAGAAACCCTTTGGTGAATATTTATATTAGATCTTCTTGTGTGTTACTAACTTTTTTTATATTTTTTGATGAATATTTTTTGTTATTAATTTTACAATTAAGTATATCCTTTAAACTGACAAAAAAATGGATAGTCATCCATGCAACCCACCCTAACTACCTCAAAAAAATGAATTTCAATTTTTTTTTGAATGTGTAGAATTAGGCCTAGTTTGTTACCATATAATTTGTTTCACATTTAGATCAATGAAAAGTAAATTAGATAAACATGAATATGAATGTATGGGTTAGGCATGTAGTGGCCTAAAAAAGGTGTTGTTAGAAATAAATATAGTTTGAACATTAAAATAGCCAAAAAATTATAAAAATCATATATTTAAAAAGAGGACAACGTGCTCATCGTAATGGTAATGAATTTTCAAATTTTGATGTTGAAATCCACAGTGTATTTGGCAATAGAAGTTAAAATTTGTCGGTTTTTCCTAGAACTCTTGATCTCGCCTTTACATGCACAGTCCGAAGCCTTTGGCTCAGAAATCCAAGCCATTTCCAAGACTAAAGGCTTAGTTTTAAATTCAAATTCAAATAATGCATATGTGTTATATAACATAATATAAAACATGTATGTGTTATATAATGTGTAAGCATTTCTTTGACATAAAATGAAACAAAAAATTTTGTGTTTGTTATGGGGGAAAGGCCCCATTAGCTGTGCATCCTTATAGGGGAAATGTCAAATTTCATTTTTCTTATAGGGGAAAGGTCCCATTAGCTTTGGACAGTGAATTAAGGTGCCATAACATCGCATTAGACTTCAAAAATTTTACCCATTTCAATATGTCGTCTTAAGTAATCATAACTAAGGTTTCAAGGTCTAACACATTATACATTTGACAATATAACTGATTTTATCATGAGAGGTCATAAAATGCATTTTTTAAACCTATGATAAAAACTTAATCTTTAGTGTACCAATCGTTGTGCATTAGAGTATCAATACTTGACTCTTACTTGTCAAGATGTGATTGGTTACTTTTAATTTTATAGAATAAATGTTGAACAAGTATTATATATTACATGTTCAACATTTTGTGCACTTTAATATTTATATACACCAATATGTTTCGTCAATAGAACACATGCTAACAAAAGCCTTGTTCGACAATTGAAACATGCACAGCTATTGGGATCTTTCCCCTAGTAGGGCAAGTATATACCTTACCACCATACTTGCCTAAAATCCTACTTGCCCTTAAATTTTGTGTTTCTTATTGATATTATCCTACTTGCCTAAAATCCTATCTTACCCTTTTTTTGTTTCTTTGATATCTTTGACCAGACCCCTTTATTTATAAATTTTGCACTAATTCGTTTAAGTGGAAAACCTATTGAATTGGACTATGTAGTATAGATAATCTTGTGTAAGTAGAAATAAGAATTGAGCCCTTGGTGTGTCAGTGCATCTCTTGGATATCTATTTCAAGAATTCTATCTAATGGAGCCCAATACCTATGAATCATGCCTTGGATTGCCCCAAAAACATTCCTAAAATGTGTTGAATAAAATCCCTTAAGTTTCCTCCAAGGTCACTTAATGTGCATCTAATTCAATAGATGCATTTTGAGGTCCCAATTGAAAGTCTAACAAGAGTCTTCTATTGCTACAATTATTCAAGTTTGATTCCCCTAATGTATTTAAATACATTATTCAAATTTTTCCTAGATCTCTTGTGAAAATATGGTTAATCCTCCATTCCGTACACCTCCTTAATCTACCACTCCATCACATGGGACAACCATCAACCACTCCATCCATTCCCACGTCATCTAAAGAGTGTGTCTTTGACATGGGACTAGTCCTAGCCACACTATGGGTGCAACAATTGCAAGCTCAAAAACAAGCTAGACAACACTTGGTGCTTATCAATACTATAGAGTTCTATACCTTACTATGTAATTGAGATGGTAAGATATAAAAGAAGGATAATTGACCTAAAATGTATGTACATCTTAAATTATTAAATATTTTGGTCAAGTTGGGTACGTGCTTTATTTTGTATAAGATGTGGTTTTGAGCTCAATAAACTTGAAATGGTCACATGTATCCATTAGTGATGATGTGGTTTTAAGATGTCGTACCTATGGTGATGAATGTATAGCTTAGAAAATATCTAAATTCACTACGGACTTTGTTTGAAACCATTAAGGGATGCTGTAGAGTTGGCATTGACCAAGTACGACATATGTATAAGTTATCCTAGCTCAAACTTTATTGAACTTATTCAAGATACATTAAACCTGTGATAATGTCCACTAAATCTAAAACTTGCTTCCCCTCAAGGATGATGCTAAGCAGAGAGACCAAATAATTGCTCATGTGAATGATGAACTGCTCACCTCATATAGATGGTTGATCAGAATTGAATACCATTGTGCACCCCTTCATTGAAGGTTTCAAGATTATATATATTTTGTACATATATCTCCAATCATCTTGTTCATATTTCATTATAATGAGCTTAAACCTTATGATGTGGACTGCAAGAAAGTAAATTACATGCCTCATAATTCTTGCTTTGGCTTAGGATTTGAGGTTGAGGCTCATCCATTGCTAAATTATGTTCTCTCCTGCATGTAGGACTTAATATCAATGTAAGTTTTGGGATCTCTAGAGGTAATTCAAGGCAGAAGGACATAAATAATTTGAATATATACATGTAGAAAATTGATAACATTCGGTGCATATCTGACAACTCTAACACTTCTCTAGGTGTACTAGACCTACACATGTGGAAATCTTTGATTAGATTGGGTGCCCTAAGGCTCTGGCAAATCTAATGCTTCTAGGACAAGTGATAGTTAGATCTCTAACACAAATATATGTGTGTATAAGATACACAAGTGAATGTATCTAATTGGATCAAGCCTCATAGGGATCTGATGGAGTTATTTAACACTTATAGGACCTAACACCTCTAATAGTGTTGACAATTTTGAGCATGTACGAGGTACAAGTGGTGATATGTAATTGGATTTGGCCTCTTGGGGCAATGTCAAATCTAAAACTTCGAGGACTTGATGCATCTCTGATAGCTTTAACACTTCCAGGTGTATGAGGTACACACGTGGCACAATAAGGTTCAGTTATAGGGGCAATTCAATCGAGGAGGCATGAGAAGCCAATTTGAAACCCTTCTTGACATAACTATAAGATCATGATATATGATTTGGGATAAAATTAAGTAAGATTCTATCTATCATGAATTGAACCAATTAGTCGATTGCTTCAATTAGGGATGTGATTTGGGCAAAATTGAGCCCCTAAATCAAATTTATGGCCCATTCAATTGTACAATATAGATATGTTGTTCCCAAACTCTGTCACTCATTTTTGGGACAACATATGAACTATTTTGGTCCTGTAGGCCAAAATTATCTCTTCCCTTCTCAAAAATTATTCTGAGCATTCAAATTCTTCATTATTCAAGCTTTTTAAGTTAAAGGACTAGCAGGTTCAACAGGTTCAATGGCTTCAATGAGCGAATTCTCACAAAGGAACAAGTTCCCAACACTTAAGCAATTTCAAGCTTGATTCAACGCCTAGGTTCAACCAAAAATATTCATCGGCAAGATTCAAACAAAGGATTGAACTATTGAACCCTGCTTCCAAAAAGGTTCAAAGGTTCAACGGGTTCAAAGGTTTAACAATGTCGGCAAGCTTAAAGAGTTAAGCGCTTCACGAAAAGTTCAACCGCTTCGGTAAGTTCAATGGCTTCAAAAGACTTAACGAAAAGAAGGATGATTGAACCATTGAATTGTTGAACTTTGAAGAGTTAAGTGCTTCACCAAAAGTTCAAAGTTAAACCGCTTCGGCAAGTTCAACGGATTCAAAAGACTTAATGAAAAGAAGGAAGATTGAACCGTTGAACTTTGAACCAAAAAAGGTTCAAAGGTTCAAATGTTCAACGTGGTTGGTTCAAGCGGTCAATTGAATGAGCAGAACAAAGTATTGAACCGTTGAACCATTGAACCATTGATTGGTTCAATCGATCGGTTCAAAGGGATCCCCCAAAGCCAAAAGGGCAAGTGCCCTTGCGGAAGATAGTGAACAAAAGGCAAGTGCCCTTGTGGAGGGCAGGGAACATTTGCTCAAAGATCAAGGAGAAGGCCGAAAAGGTAAGGTTTCATTTAGACTTTTTTGTTCGAAGAAATTACCAAGTAAAGGAACCAAAAGAATTCCTTCAAAAAGATTTTCCGTGGAAGAATTTCACTAAGGCAAAATCTTTTGGACAAATTGTCTAAAGGAATTTCTTCGAACATTTTACCCGAAGGAAGGATAAAAAACCTAGCGAAAAATGGCTAAGGCAAGGAAAATTTTCCTTCGGACAAAATATCTGAAGGACTTGAAGAAGCAGACCGCCTGAAGGACCCCGAAGGACCTCGAAGGGCAGGTACCCTTGCGGAGGGCTCTTGGCACCCAAAAATGGACCTTTCTCAAAGACTAAGATTATGTAGTCTATATGTTTTATACTCTTCACTATAGCCAATTAAGATGCATTTTTCTCCCTAATCATCAAATTTCTACCTCTTTTCCTTTGGCACAAATGCATATGCCATGCACCCAAATATTCTTAGGTGTTCCACACTATATTTTATGTCTATCCATGCTTCTTGTGGAGTCTTGTCTTGTACTGCCTTTATGGGACATTTGTTTAATAAGTATACTTTTGTTGCTACAAACTTACCACAAAATTATTTGAAATTCCCTTGGCCTTGTATTGGATGTTTAGTAATTACCAGTTTGAAAAATTACACAAAATGGCATGGAATTATCTTTGGTCTATTGGTCAAGATAACAAGGAAAGACATGCAATTGCTTGGAATATTTGTTGAGAGGATAAAGTTTTGGATGGACTTGGCATTCTAAATATGAAAATTCAAGTGATTTATCTTGCTATCAAGTGGATTATTAGTATTCTAAAGGGAATTAAGCCTTAGGCGGTGTAAGTAATAAGTAATATTTTAAGGGGACACACAAAATGTAAACCTTAGTGGAATTTCATATTTCAAATCTGTTGTTGGGTTCCTTTTTAGTTAGAGTTGTAGGGTCTCATATCTTCCAATCTCTTTGAAAGGCATGGGAGATGGTGAAGCATCTAGTGATTGTAATGCCTCTCTTTAATGGGTTTGGGTCTAGGTACCAGTGCTAAAGGTCTATGTGGTAGGGTAAATTTTAGTGGCGAATATTCGTTAATTCACAAATATTCATTTTTTTGAAAATTATATTTGGTAATTTTTTGGGAGGAGTACATAGAATCCATTCACTTAAAATTTCAGGATGTAAATTTTTGTAGGGATCGGCTTGCCTATCATTTATAATAATTATGGGGTCATACATATGATTCACCTTATATATAGCACATACATTTGTAGGGGTTACCATCAAAGTCTCATTCTTTACCTCATCAACATCATGATGTTGTCACTCAGAAACATGATGTCACTAGATAGCATGCAACCACTCGGTAGTATGCAATCGCTCGACAACATGATGTCACTTGATACAATACAACCACTCGATAGTATTCACTCGATAACATGTTGTCGCTCGGCAATATGATGTCACTCGATAACATGCAACTGATTGACAACATGCTTCCAATCGGTAGCATGTTGTCGTTCGATAGCATGATGTCACCTGGTAGCATGCTACCATTTGACATCATGCAGTGATCTGACGGTATGCTATTGTCTGACGACACACTGTGATGTAATTCAACAACTTCTGAATGCCATAATTTTTGCATAGCAACTCGGTTTGAGGTAAAAAAAATTTAAATTGTATATTTTTTTGAGAAAAATCCAAATTTTATCATATTGCAAGTTGGAAGTATGCTGTCAGGGGATAACATACTATCAGGGGGCTGCATAATGCTATGCAATTGAACATCAACTTCCGGAGGTCATAACTTTTGCATATGGACTCGATTTGAGGAATTTTTAAAAAAATTGTATATATTTTTTAGAAGAATTCAAAGTTTAGCATTTTTCTAGGTGGTAGCATGTTTTCAGGCAGCAACATGTTGTCAGATGACAACATGTTATTAGGCAGCAACATTATGTGATGCAACTGAACACCAACTTTCAGAGGCCATAACTTTTGCATACATACTCAGTTTGAGGCATTTTTTTTTAATAAATTGTATAGATTTTCAAGAAAAATATAAATTTTAGCATGCTATCAGATGACAACATGCTGTTAGATGGTAGCATGTTGTCAGACGACAACATGATGCGATGCAACTGAGCACCAATTTTCGGAGGCTGTAACTTTTATATGAGAACTCGGTTTGAGGTGATTAAAAAAAAAAATGTATAGCTCTTCAAGAGGAATCAAAATTTTAGCATGTTATTTGGCGGCAATATGTTGTCGGATGACAACATGATGCGATGCAACTGAGCAACGACTTCTGGAGGTTGTAACTTTTGCATACGGACTCAGTTTGAAATGATTTTTTTTTTAAATTGCATAACTTTTCAAGAGGAATAAAAATATACAACAATATTAAGGTTTAGAAAAATTTTCTATACTCTTTTTAAATTTATCCCACAATATATATGTTTTAATTGTGTCGACGAGCAGTTGTACGAAAAACATACGAAGATTTTTTTTTTTTTAAATTTTTAAATTTTCATATTCGTCAAGGATACAAATCAGATTCACCTAAATAAACCTATGGGGGTTTATGATATGGTCTCTTAAAATGAAACCTGTTGTGTGGTGAAATTTAAAGCACAATAGCATTCTCTTTGCCTTTACAAGGGGGTGTTCTTCCTTTTATTGGTTCTCTAAGTGGATCAAAATCTTCAAAGATGTTCACTTTTATGGACACTGTCTCTTTCCAACATAGTTGAGATTGAACCACAATTTTACATTCTCCTATCATAGAAATTATACAGTGAGGCCTAAGGTTATTAAGAGCTCCTTTGTTGGATTGACCTTGAAAAAAGATAAGGAATTCTAAGATAATGCTAAATAAGTGAAAGGTCATTTGCTACAAGAAATCACTACTTTGCATCTTCAAGTTAAAATCTCATTCTCCCCAAAGATTTACCTTGGCCCAAATAAGAAGTGTCTTTTTATGATCCTCTTGCATAAGTGAATGTATATATTAGTTGTTGTGTGGTACTTATGTTTATAACCCAAAAAATCTTGTTTCAGGTTGTTGTTGAACCAACAAAAGTTTTTTGTGGTGGTTGTTTTAACTAAGTCTAGTGTCAATAGGTTGTATTGTTCTCTATGTGGAGATATGGACTCTATTGAACATGAATATTTCTTATGTCTGTTTGTTTTTATTGATTGGAACATTGCCTTGCTCCTTGGTCCAAGTTTTTTTAATAATAAATTACATGGATAAACATAGAATTTTGTTATATTTATTCTTAAAAAAAATGTTGTGTTTTTAAATAATTTTTGGCTAATTATGTGTTTTATTTAGAAACAAAAGAATTTATAGGTGTTTCAACATATGGACAAAGTACTTACTAACTTCTCGAGTGAAATTATATTATGTATTGTACATGTTTAGATTTTTTTAGCAACTTGACAATTGAAGATATAAATATTTTAAAGGATAGGGATGATGAAAATCACCTCAAACTCCCTGAGTGATGTAGGAGTGTTTCCACGACACAACCCCTCTCCAAATTGTCAAGTTATCCATCATAATATAGTTGATGTGATGGTTTTCAAGGTTGAATAAGATTTACTAACCGTTAGTGGTTAATAACTGTCGACGGTTGGAGTTAAATTGTTAGCGGTTAGGAAATCATCGACAGTTACTGTGGGATCTGGGTTGGGAAAAAAAATTTGGTTGGGAAGGTTATAGAGAGGCTCTGTAAGGTAAGTCTAGGTTGAATGCTAGTTGCGAGATAAAGGGTAAGGTTCAGAGGTGTCTAGTTTGGGTGGAGGGAAAGTGACACAAGGAATGACACACAAAAACTAATTATTAAATCTTGATAAGGAACATATACTTAGCTTTGTCATTGTTGGTCTGAAGAATGTTGAGGTTGCCTGAAAGCTTGCTACAGATTCTAAAGCAATTTTCACATAGTGACAATACCTTCGATGTTGATTGATGAGTTGCAATAACACTTTTGATCTTTATCTTGGTCGCTGGAAGTAAGAAGGATACTTCCACAAGAAGCTTTGATCTCTTAAGAAGTTTTGATGATGATCCCTTTCACCTCCTCTTCCTCTCTTAATATAGAGGAAAGAGAGTGGTGAAACAATAAGTTCAACAACCTGTCTAAATTTAAGCTCAACATGCATTGATTACGCAAAACGGTGGATTAAATTGCTATTAATAAAAAGCAAGCTAGAGTTTTAGTTGAAGTTAACCCTTGAGGTAGTTAAGGGCAAACCGTCGACGGTTAGGATCATAGTCACAAATGACTAAAGTTAGCCATTTCCACTAATGACTAGTAGGGTGAATGGTTAGGAAATGGTCCCAAGGGGGTCCAGGGGTGGTCTAAGGGTCAGTGCGACATCTAGAACCGTAGTGTACGGTTTTCTAATGTCTATACTAACACAATTAATCTTTTAATAACACAATTTTAATTATAAAGTAATCATTTTTTCCATGTAATCTATCAAAATATACCAATTAATATATTATTACAATGTAATATTAGATTTTTTAATGCAAAATTTTAGAATATTCCATAATTTAATATTGTGAAATATTCCATTTACTTGTTTATGAATGAATCATTTTTTCTCAAATTTAATATATATATATATATATATATTTAAAGCAAAAAGTGGCGTCAACTTTTCATATCCAATAACAATTATGTTGTAGTTATTGAATTTTTTTGATATATATATATATATATATATATATATATATATATATATAGCAAAAAGTGGCATCAACTTCATATCCAATAACAATTATGTTGTAGTTATTGATTTTTTTATATTGAAACTCTTCTTTTACATGGATTAGGTATATAAAATGCTTTCTTTGACTTAGTACCAAGGATTGAGAGGTATCCATTCCACCAAATTTTGCTCGATCCCAACCTCATCTTTTTTTAAGATATCTTGTAATTTATACCTTGGTAAATAGCTAAGCAACACCTTTTACACCATCCTCTCATTGGACTACAACCCACTTAATTCATTTAAATTTAAAAAAAAAAAAAAAAAAAAAACATTATATTTATTACATACATATATTTTAAAAGCAATGTCATGTCAATTTTTGATATCTTGGAACACTATTAAAAAAAGATAACCTAATATTAAATTCATGGTCAAAAAACATATGTTTTAAAATTAATTTAAACAAAATAATAATATTTTTTCATTTTTTTTACAAAAATTATTTCCTTACTTTCTACTTTTCTACTTAAACAAGACAATATTTTTATGTTATTAAATGAACATTGACAAACGAATAAAAAATAATAATCATTCTAATTATTATAATTTTTTACAAAATATTTGAATATATATTAACTTTTCTATTTAACCATTTAAAAAAGACAATCTTTTTTATTTTTTATGTTGTTAAATAAATAGTAACAAAAAAATATGAACAAAAAAATCATTATAATTATTATATATATATTTTAAAATAATTGAATCTTTTATATATATTAAAATATTTTTTATAAATATATATATATATATATATATATATATATATATATATATATATATATATATATGCAAAATTTTGTACACGTGCTTCAATATATATATATATGTATATATATGCACAATTTTGTATACATGTTTCAATCAATACATGTTTATTGCAAGCTAATGATAAGGACACCACTTTATTAATATGTTATCTTTATCTTAACCTCTAAGATTCATAGTCAATATGATATAAATAGGGACTAAGCATTACATGATCCTTGCTTAATTTCAAATTTACATCTAAATTTGTTTTAAAAATTTGGGGCCAAAAAAAGGTTTTTTTTTTAAAATCACAAAAATGTTGTTGTTTGTTGTTTGTTTTTTTTTTTTTTTTTTTTTTTTTTTTTTTTTTTTCCGTTTTTATGGTTGACTAATATTTTAAGTAGTCTCTCTTGTAAGTTTAAATGTAAGAAAAAAAATTGTACTTTTTTCAGGATTTGGGGACAAAAATCTCTATCCCATGGAGGGGCCTTTATTTGAAAATTAAGAGAACTTTTTGTAGGAAAAAGAATTTTAGGGAGGGGCTTCACAGAGGAAATTGTTGTTCCTATTTTTATGTTTTATATGTTTTCACACAATTTATTGTGTAAAATTGTAAATAATAAATTATGAAGTGGCAACAACTAAAGAATAATAATTTGAGTCACAAATAAGTGTGGAGATGTTGAGATTTTGAGCGACTCACAAAGAGATAGTACAATTTCTTTTTATAAATGGCATCTACAAATAAGTTAAGGTAATTTGTTTATTCAATTTGAAAAAATATATTTACACTGGAGGTGTTTCCATGGGCAGAGCTCAAACACTTTTTCGTCTAAACATGGATTAGTGTAAACACAATGTAAACACATTCATTGAATAAATGCACATTGATTAGGCTCTTGAACTCACCCTAAATAGTTTCTTCGTGTTTAGGTGGCGTCAACCATTTGACAACATGGGTGAAATTGTTTCTAAAAGCAGACTCTCCGTAGTTTGAACTATACATGGCTCTCATCCTCACTTGTAGTTTATGACGATTGTCTACTTGTGTTGCTGCCAATTGTAATTACAAATATTATATTTATTGCTGCAACTGAGATACAATCCCTGCACACCCATATACATGATCTAAACACCCATATACAAGATCTTCATTCGCACACCAGTACCAGAGTTTCATTTAAACATATATTATCAATTTTATGGATGAGGTGGAGGTGCATTGGGGGGTTTTACTTTATCTGCTACTGTGCATCATGTTCGTCATTGGTTACCTTGCCTTTTTTCCCTATAATATGTGACTATGTAAGCAACCCAACATGGATTATCTATGCAACCCAACAAGTGTTTATGGTGTGACATTTGGGATTTCCCTATTTTTACAGGGCCATTATGATTCTTGTTACAAATATCTATGGTTCAACATTGTTACCTTAAAATTTGAGAATTAAACACACTTTGTAGTTATAGCACAAACTTATTTTTCCTTAAAGTTAATCTATTTTATTTTTATCAGAAATTAGAAATAAGTGTCTTTGTCGATTGAGGCCATAGGAAACTATTGCGAAACATTGTGCATTAAATACAAAATAAAAAAAATGGAGGAACAATGCCATCTTAAAAAATGACAAACATTTTGATCTATAGTGTTGTTGGCCCACTTTTAGTGCCCCACCAAAATTAATGACCCCTCTCTAAAGTTTTGTCTCTGTCACGAGTGTTATATTGAAACATACATCACATCTTAAAAAAAACAATGTACCCATCCCACCTAGTGTACTTTGCAAGGGTTCCTTTATAAAGGTTTCGGAGTACACCATAAGTACAATTTGGCAATTTGAGTGTAGTAAGTTTTTTAGATGTTTTCTAGTGTACTTGAAATTTTTGTTGAATAACAGGGTTTGTATTGAATAACACATAAGCTTTGCAAACTAGTGATAGATTGTATTTGGATTATACATATTGTTGCATGGTTGAGGATGGAATGGGAACTCTGCATGAGTAAAATTGGGTTGTGGTGGACTTCATGGTCGCAACAGAGTACGATCCATGTGGAGATCGACATTCACATCTAACACATGAGCCCCAACACACAAAACGATAAAACTTTGACGTGTTAAATAAAACAATAGATGAATAATTTAATAACCTAATATATTTTATTTTTGGCCTATTTTTAAATTGTCATATCCAAATCTGTAAGATCTTTGAGTCTCTAGGTTGCTCACAACCTACACAACATTTTAAATAGAAAGAACACATGAATTAAACCTCCATAATAACACTTTAAAAAGTGCATATCTACAAAACAATAGAAATATAAACACTAACCTTGGAATCCATGACCTAGCCAAAGGGCTTCAAAATGTTTTTGAAGCTCCTAGCATTAGAAGACCAAGAAAGGCCACTGATAAAGCAACAAAATTCAACTTCGATGACTGTCATGATTTAGAAATGGAGGTAGCCATTGTATTCTGCAACCCCTCAATGGGATGAGGATGTAAACCATTTATCAATGAAAACAAACTTTGACCAAATCCCCACACTAACCATTATAATCATGACATCATTTACAAGGCCAAATTAAAAAGGGAAAAGGCAAATAGAAAGGACATGCTTCATAGAGTATGTGGGGTTTTCAGCATCCACTGGTAACTTTTCCCTTTATAATTATTATTTTTAAAGATTACAAGCTTCACAGAGTAGAAGATTTCTTGAAATTTTATTAAAATGATTTAAATCCTCAGGTTCATTTAAAAGAGACGTTTTAGATGATTTTTAAATGATCTTAATAGATCATATAGTACAATGAGAAATATCTATTTTTCAAATCATTTGTGCCAATTTTTTCATAAATCTTCTCCTTTCAAATCTTCTCTTTTCTCACTTTGTAGACCGTGAAAACATAAAATCTTTAATTCAAAAATGCTAATCTTCATCTAAACGATAAGTAACATCTTAAACATTCTACTTATAATTTATTAAAAAACATTTATTTGTGTATCATAGATTGCAGAAATCCTAAATCTTTTAATATTTAAAATATATATATAATTTAAATTTTCAAAACAAAACAAACATAACACAATTTTAATTATTTAACTTATTTTTTATAAAAAAAATCGATTTATTTTTTAAATGTAAAAGACTTAATACCTGAATTTGGGGTTGAAAGAAATGGCAAAAAAAAATCTCTCTTTAGAAGAGAGGGAGGTAAGAGCTAAAGGGCATAGATCTCGATTAAGTAATTTTGAATTTTCTTCTAGCAAGGCTAATGAATCTGGCTTTGCACCTGTCAGTTACATTTGCTTAAATCTCCAAAGTTTTTACAACAAACCCATCTGTCCATATTCAACAGTGATTGACCAACTCTGCAAGACATTGTCATTGAGCTATTTTCTTAAACAATCGGCACGCCTTATGTATGCTCCCACACTTAACAGACATATGTATCAATGCTTTTGAAGCTACAACTTCCTGTAGATATTGGTTAACTATCAATTTTTTTAAGGGTTTCCATATGTATCAATGTATCTAAGGCTTTGCTTTTCTTCAAACTCTTGAAGGATGCTACCAAGGTGGCCATCACACTTTCCAATTCCACTTGTTTGAAAATCTCCAACGTTTTATTGACAGGCCTACCTGGGGAAAAAATCAAACATGTTAGAAAGGAAGAAAAAACAACTGCAGGGCATATATTTTGTAAAGAGCAAGAAAAAAATAGATCTTTTTCAAAAGGCAAATAAACTCCTCAGTATGTTTCTAGTGTAAATTATTTGTAGATTTAAGTAGTATCATTTCACATTAAGTAGAGAAACAAAATGTGTATAAATTATATCTTGCAGAAGGTTTGTGAGTGTGAATTTTACAAGATTTGTTTTTTAGTTTTTTTGTAATTTTCTTGGAGAATAATGAAATTTCTTGTATAAATAGGTAGTTCGCCTCTAGTTGAGGACCATTACATTCTGGCATGGAGCTTCACCACTGGCGGCAACAAGGCTCCAGAATTAGACATCTTATATCTGCCTTCCTTTTATATCGAAATTCCCAAGTTCTACAGATCCACAAAGTTCATATCCACCATTACAATTTGCTCTGTACTTTTCATTCTGGGGCTCGTTCTTGGCACATTTTACTGGCTCAAAAGGATGGACTATATAAAATTCTACGAGAAATGGGAGCTGCTGTATTGGCCCCACAGATTTCGTTACCCGAAACTCAACCTTGCCATAAAGGTAGATATTAATGAAAGAATATCTTATTTACATACGCAAAAGCTTTCCCCCAGCGTAGCTTCCGTTTGCCTCAAGATTATTGGTGCTTTTGCTTTTTTTTTTATGTTTTAAAAAGTCCTTTATACAACAGCTCACCTATTTAGTTGGCAAACTTAATAAGCTATGTAAACTATTCAAATCTTCATACCTTGCTAGTCTGGTGGTTCTAGAGTGGAAGCAATGCTGAATTTTTTTTGCTGGTGTTATTTATGAATTTTAGTAAGTGTGCAGTTTTATGGTTCATTATTTTATTTTTCCTAAATTATAAATTTTATCATTTTAAATAATGAATTTATGGAAATTAATTTTGTAAGTAATAATAAATTATTAATGAATTTTCATTCGTCATTTAGCACCTGTAAATTTTATGCCTCTAACTTCTAGAAACAGCTGAAATTCTTCAACCTGAAATTCTCCTTCCAAAATTTTATACTCCATAAAACCTGCACCATCAAATTAAGAACAAATTACTTTTACTTTATTTATACACCAATAAAACAGTTCAGTGTCACATACCCTTTATTCTCAATTTATGCTTCCTTTAAAACTAGCTTAAGTTTCTTGTGGGTCTATATTACCGCTTGAAGTGCTAAAATTTCTTTTGAAAGTAATTTTGCTTTGTGTAGGTGATCAGTACGTTGATCTCACATTGATTGAAATCCCATCTGCCTAAGTTATAAAATCGCTGGTAATTTTTTAGGCAAATCTACCTCCTCGATTCCCCATTTTAAAATCTAATACATCACTTTATTTTTATTGAAAATTCAAATTTAAAAAAAAAAATCATGTCACAGAGCTTTTAGTGCTAAGCCTGCCTCGTCTCAAAATTATTGTTAAAGTAGATAAAAGTCATACCTAATGCCTTTTTTGTTTTAATGTGAAACAAAATTCTGAGCAAGTTTAATATATTTTGCTTTCTCAATTATTATTACACATAACATTTGTTCATCGTGTCCATTGTCAATTTAGGAAAATTTAGGTAAAATAATTATATTAATAATTAATAATGAGAATGTACAAACCCTCAAGAAATGATTATATTGGGCCTCTAAATGTCTCTAGACATTAAGGTGCTTTATATTGTTGTTTTACTCTATTTTGGATTAAGTATATTTAATAAGATTGAACTTTTGAACTAATTCATATTGCATAATGTAATATAATAAAGCATTAATTTGAATGTAAAAGATAGAGGTTGATTCAAACAAAAGCACTTACTATAAATATAAATGACCTAAGGGATTAAGATATTTAGTGCATTTCTATTTTGTGCATGCTTAAGATTGAATGTAAGTCACAGAAAAGGTTGAAAACTGGGTCAAGGATCACTTGGATTAGGTATTGGGTCTCTAGATGCACTTGGAGAAAATCATTACTCTGTGGACACTATTGATAGTCATTAGCGTTTGTTTTCTATCAAAATTATTTGGGTGCACAATGTCTCTCTATTTGTGTATAGGAAGTTGTGCTTGCTTGTAATCTGTCTCTCTTTGTAATTTTAGGGCTCAATGTGCACATCATATCTAGAAACTTGTCTTCTTCTCTTTGAAACCCTAGGTCAACTTTCGACACTAATTTTAGACCTGAAAAAAATAAAGAATTGTGGGTTGAGCTGACCTTAACTACTCTCCAATGGATGGCTAAACACTGCCTACATATTCAATACTTCAAAAATCAAAGTCAAACCACATGTAGTTCTTCTTGTGAGGTGTATGTGTGAAATAGTGCTCCTTTAATAAATACATCCTATGATCTAGCTTTCAACACGTGGAAAAAGATAACTTTGACTTGGCTTGAGGTGCTTCAGGGTTGGCTAGGACTTGTTCCTTATGATTGATTGCTAAATTAGAAATAATAGTGTAGCCCCTTTAAATGTCTTAGTGATTTTCTATGAGTAATAGATGCTTGCTAGATTAGACCTATTGTGATTTATACGAGATTTGCAGGGTACTTTCTCATGCCACCAACATGCAAAACATACGGGCCAACTCAAAAGGATGATTTAGAATTTGAAAAATGGCCATTGTTTGGTGTGGGATGAGTCCATCAGGTTCGGTGCCTGTAAAATATTGCAAGTGTCTAAAATCGATAGATGATTTAATGATCTATATATAGTCTGAATATGATTTTGAACAAGTTAGACATATAAGAGGGAAATCTTAGCAAATCACAAATGTTAGTGTTGACCATTTTTTGCCCAACAGGCCAAAAATTGGTCCCCTTCTATCCCTGTTGTTCTAGGCCATTTCATTTTCTGATTTTGCATGAATCTGTTCATTTCTACGGTGACATCCCAAAAGCCGTCAAATTTAAGCAGACAAACTAGCTGTTGTGTGACGGCCGCGTGAATGCCAAATTTAACATAGTGAAGTAGCCATTGTTTTTGAACTGCCTAAGCGCTAAATCATGGAAAGAGCCCCAAGGAGTGCAGTGACCCTCTAGAAGATCGCCTCCGAGGGCCGAAAGAGCAAGAAGAAGACAAAGAGCAGAAAAGATAAAGCGTCCAAGTGGCAAAGGGAAGGTGAGTTATTGCAGATGAGCGGCGCGACCTTTTTTCTGCAGTTGGCATTGATGAGGGGACAAACTACAGTCTGTTTGCAGAAAAGAGGCGCGACCATGCTCTTACATTAATGTTTGAATGCCAAAGTCAATTTTGGTGATTGTACAACATGGTTTCAGCAGGCCTCTTCCAGAAGAATGACATCAGTAACTGTGGTTTCCTCTTCCCAAGATTCAGAATGCACACGGGCCACTGACAGAAAATGAGTGCCAAAATCTTTCCTAGGAAGCGCCAAGTTTCTCTTCCTCTTTCTATAAATTGTAGACTTCTCTTTTGAGAAAAAATCTGCTCTCAGCCTTAAGGCAAAACTCTGCCTAAAAATCTCTCAGGCTTGTAAGGCAGAGCTACCAGATTTTACCTTCAATCAGAACTTAGCATTTTTACCTCCATTCTGAGTTTTGCATCTTTAGTATGTGTCTATGCATTTAATTCTGTGTTAAGTCATTTTCTTAATGCTTTTGCAGAATGATTTCAGCATGTCTGGTGCATTTTTGTGAGTTTCCTTTTACAGGTCTGTCAGAAGTGTCCCTAGAGGAGTATAGGTGAAGTGGATAGGCTACTGCAGTGTGTCTCAGAATGCCTCTAGTGGTTATTTTCCTCCTGGTATCTCCACGGACCCCTGACCCACTGATGCAGAAGGTTCTCTCATGTCAAATGAAGTGTATAGGTGCTTCCTTTTGGTGAAAAGCATATGTTTGGGCTGGGTGGGTCATATTTTCTGGTGTATCACCTTTTACTTTTTAGGCGTAGGCTTTGTTTTTAGCATCTCTCTCTCCCTTTTCATCCCCCCCCCTTTTTTACATTTTTTGTTAGTAGTAGGAGAAACTAGGGCCTAAATGATACATCAAAGGGAGCTAGCCCTCATCTAGAGACTCTCCCCTCCAGCTTCACCGGTCCCATAGGCGAGAAGGGAGTTTCCATTGTTGTGTGAAGAAGGTAGGAGCTTGGCCTCCTGCCAAGATTGCAATCTTCTACGTCAATAGTTTCTGGCACATCTGGTGGGACCGACTAGGACAAGTTGTGTCCACAGAGTTGAAGAATTTTTGGTGTGTTCTTCAACCAACCAGCCTTTGGAGGCTTTTGCATCAACACCAATGGCGACTCCGAGTTGAATCAGTTGGTTAAGCAGCCTAGTGCCATCAGAAATCACTTTTCTATGTATAATCCCTTTGCACAAAATCATGGGCCTTGTATTCCTTCATATTACCATGATCAAGCTCAAAACATTCATGCAATCCCCTCAAGCAGCCCTCGTAGTTGCCCTTCAACCAATAGGGCAAATTCCAATTCTGAGATCTTTTGCCATGATGGCAACCTCCTGACCTGGGGGGAAATAGTGGAATCATGGGGCAAGAAGAAGGAGAAGCAAGGTTTTTCTCAAAACCTTGAAGAAGCTGAGGCTGCTCCTACTCATGATTATGCTGATGACCTCCAGGAAAAGCTCTTCCAAGAGGATCTGGCTAGGATAATTGTAGAGTTGGAATCTAAAGAGAGATTCCTCAGCCAGTGTGTGATGGATGGTTCAGATCCAATGACACATTCCATGTCTAAACACACCCCACCTACACACTTCCAAGAGAACTATCAGGCCACACCTAATATAGATGAAGTGTTGACCAGATGGAAAGAGGAGAATCATTCGATTCTAGCTCGAGGGCTGCCTCCTCTTCCACATGTTTTCTCCACTTCACCCCTTCTCAAAGAGGAACCTATTTTGCAGGAGGTGAGTGAGGAGCAGAAGATCCAATCTACAGTTTTTCAAGGGGCTATCATGAGCAACAACGAAGAAGAAATCATCATTGAGGCTTTTTGTGAAGGCATCATCTGCAATGGAGAAGACTCAAGTCATGCATACATGCAGATGTTCCAGCAATATGAGGAGGAACAAAAGCATGGTGAGCTCTCTCCCCCCTTGTTCGATGAACTTCCTTGTTGCTTCGATGAGGAAGATGACTATGCTAAGGAGCCTATCTTGGAGGAGGTTTAAGAGAATATCTTTGAAGATCTAGATATCTGGACCTTTGAGGAGGAAAAGGAGAGGTCTGTCTTCCTGGAGGAAGCCTTGAAGAAGAAAGCTTTGAACAAAGAGGCGATGTTCTGTGGGATTAGAAATCATTTTGTGAGTCCATCTCAGATATCACAACAGTCACCCTTCTTCAAGAATTCCAAGAGGAAGCAGAGGATGAGTCTAACAGGGTCTTTAACGAGGCAGAAGGAAACAAGTCAGACCATGATGCAATGCAAAGGAGCTATACATGTCAAAGGGCTAATGGTGATAAGCCAGCAACCACTGATTTCTTGGTGAAGAACACCAGTATGAAGGACCAACATTCAACAAGCTTCCAAGAATAAGCAAAGTACACACATGTTGGAAGCATGTTTGAATCTAATCCACTTGGATGCGAGCCAATCCAGGTGACAAACAAGAGGAGTAGGTCACCAATTCTCTTTTTCATTCAGCTACTTGCCTGGCACCATAAGTCTTCTTGCCAGGAAGGGGACTTAAGAAGTTTTCATTTTGATCTAGGAGGAAAGCAAAATTTCCTGGTTAGCTGTATATAGTAGTTTGTTTTTAGTTTCTTTTCCTGCATTCCCTAAGTGCAGTTTGCACAGGTAGTGTTTTTAGCCTTGTATGTTTCCCTTTGTGTCTGGGGTAAAAAGCTTCATGTTTTGATTCTTAGATATTTTGGGGCTATTGCTAACTTTGTTCAAGCTGCATCTGACTTCGTGCCCAATGGACTGCAAGGCAACTGGTCTTTAAGCATAGCAGGCATGCTTCCCCTAGGAGTCGTCAATTTGTTGACCATTTTTTGCCCAACAGGCCAAAAATCGGTCCCCTTATGTCCCTGCTGTTCTAGGCCATTTCATTTTGTGATTTTGCATGAATCTATTATTTTCTACGGTGACATCCTGAAAGCCGTCAAATTTAAGCAGACGAACTAGTTGTTGGGTGACGGCCACGTGAATGTCAAATTTAACATAGTGAAGTAGTCATTGTTTTTGAGCTGCCTAAGCACCAAATCATGGAAAGAGCCCCAAGGAGCGTAGCGACCCACTAGAAGATTGCCCCCGAGGGCTGAAAGAGTAGGAAGAAGACAAAGAGCAAAAAAGATAGCGTCCAAGTGGCAAAGGGAAGGTGAGTTATTGCAGATGAGTGGCGCGACCTATTTTCTATAGTTGGCATTAATGAGGGGAAAACCTATAGTCTATTTGCAGAAAAGAGGTGCGGCCATGCTCTTAGATTAATGTTTGAATGCCAAAGTCAATTTTGATGATTGTACAGCATGGTTCCATCAGGCCTCTTCTAGAAGAATGACATCAGTAACAGTGGTTTCCTCTTCCCAAGATTCAGAATGCACATGGGCCACTGACATAAAATGAGCGCCAAAATTTTTCCCAGGAAGCGCCAAGTTTCTCTTCCTCTTTCTATAAATTGTAGACTTCTCTTTTGAGAAAAAATCTGCTCTCAGCCTTAAGGCAAAACTCTGCCCAAAAATCTCTCAGGCTTGTAAGACAGAGATGCCAGATTTTACCTTCAATCAGAACTTAGCTTTTTTACCTCCATTCTGAGTTTTGCATCTTTAGTATGTGTCTATGCATTTAATTCTGTGTTAAGTCATTTTCTTAATGCTTTTGCAGAATGATTTCAGCATGTCTAGCGCATTTTTATGAGTTTCCTTTTACAAGTCTATCAGAAGTGTCCCTAGAGGAGTATAGGTGAAGTGGATAGGCTACTACATTGTGTCTCAGAATGCCTCTAATGATTATTTTCCTCCCTGTATCTCCACGGACCCCTGACCCACTGATGCAAAAGGTTCTCTCATGTTAGATGAAGTGTATAGGCGCTTCCTTTTGGTGAAAATCATATGTTCAGGCTGGGTGGGTCATATTTTTTGGTGTATAACCTTTTACTTTTTAGGCTTAGCCTTTGTTTTCATCATCTCTCTCTCCCTTTTCATCCCCCCCTTTTTTACATTTTTTGTTAGTAGTAGGAGAAACCAGGGCCTAAATGATACATCAGAGGGAGCTAGCCCTCATCTAGAGACTCTCCCCTCCAGTTTCACTAGTCCCACAGGCGAGAGGGGAGTTTCCATTGTTGCATGAAGAAGGTAGGAGCTCGGCCTCCTGCCAAGGGTGTAATCTTCTGCATCAACAGTTTATGGCATGCCTAGTGGGACCAACTATGACAAGTGTCCACAGAGTTAAAGAATTTTTGGTGTGTTCTTCAACCAACCATTCTTTGGAGGATTTTGCATCAACACCAATGGCGACTTCGAGTTGAATTAGCTAGTTAAGTAACCTGGTGCTATCATAAATCACATTTGTATGTATAATCCCTCTGCACAAAATCATGGGCCTTGTATTCCTTCATATTACCATGATCAAGCTCAAAACATTCATGCAATCCCCTCAAGCAACCCTCCTAGTTGTCCTTCAACCAATAGGGAAAATTCCAAGTCTGAGATCTTTCGCCATGATGGCAACTTCCTGACCTAGGGGGAAATAGTGGAATCATGGGGCAGGAAGGAGGAGAAGCAAGGTTTTTCTCAAAACCTTGAAGAAGTTGAGGCTGCTCATGCTCATGATAATGTTGTCAACCTCCAGGAAAAGCACTTCCAAGAGGATCTGGCTAGGAGAATTGCAGAGTTGGAATCTAAAGAGAGATTCTTCAACCAGTGTGTGATAGACGGTTCAGACTCAACGACACATTCCATGTGTAAACACACCCCACCTACACACTTCCAAGAGAACTATCAGGCCACCCCTGATATAGATGAAGTGCTGACCAGATGGAAAGAGGAGAATCATTCGATTCTAACTCAAGGACTGCCTCCTCTTCCACATGTTTTCTCCACTTCACCCCTTCTCAAGGAGGAGCCTGTTCTACAGGAGGTGAGTGAGGAGAAAAAGATCCAATCTACAATTTTTCAAGGCATTATCATGAGTGACAGTGAAGAAGAAATCATCATTGAGGCTTTTTATGAAGGCATCATCAACAATGGAGAAGACTTAGGTCACACATATATGCAAATGTTCCAGTAATACGAGGAGGAACAAAAGCATGGTGAGCTCTCTCCCCCCTTATTCGATGAACTTCCTTATTGCTTCGATGAGGAAGATGACAACGCTGAGGAGCCTATCTTGGAGGAGGTTTAGGAGAATATCTTTGAAGATCTAGATATTTGGACCTTTGAGGAGGAAAAGGAGAGGTCTGTCTTCCTGGAGGAAGGCCTTGAAGAAGAAAGCTTCGAACAAAGAGGCGATGTTCTGTGGGATGAGCAATCATTTTGTGAGTCCATCTTAGACATCACAACAGTCACCCTTCTTCAAGAAGTCTAAGAGGAAGCAGAGGATGAGTCTGACAGGGTCTTCAATGAGGTAGAAGGAAAAAAGTCAAACCATGATGCACTGCAAAGGAGCTATACATGTCAAAGGGCTAATGGTGATAAGCCAACAACCATTGATTTTGTTGGTGAAGAGCACCAGTATGAAGGACCAACATTCAAAAAGCTTCCAAGAACAAGCAAATTACACACATGTTGGAAGCATGTTTGAATCTGATCCACTCATATGTGAGCCAATCCAGGTGACAGGCAAGAGGAACAGGTCACCAATTCTCTTTTTCATTCAGCTACTTTCCTGGCACCATAAGTCTTTTTGCCAAGAAGGGGACTTAAGAAGTTTTCTTTTTGATCTAGGAGGAAAGCAGAATTTCTTGGTTAGCTGTATATAGTAGTTTTTTTTTAGTTTCTTTTCCTGCTTTCCCTAAGTGCAGTTTGCATAGGTAGTGTTTTTAGCCTTGTGTGTTTCCCTTTGTGTCTGGGGTAAAAAGCTTCATGTTTTGATTCTTGGATCTTTTTGGGCTGTTGCTAACTTTGTTCAAGATGCATCTGAATCTGTGCCCAATGGACTGCAAGGTAACTAGTCTTTAAGCATAGCAGGCATGCTTCCCCTGGGACTCATCAATTTGCTGACCATTTTTTGCCCAATAGGCCAAAAATCGGTCCCCTTCTATCCCTACTGTTCTAGGCCATTTCATTTTCTAATTTTGCATGAATCTATTCATTTCTACGGTGACGTCTTGAAATCTATCAAATTTAAGCAGATGAACTAGCTGTTGGGTGACAGCTATGTGAACGTCAAATCTAACATAGTGAAGTAGTCATTGTTTTTGAACTGCCTAAGTGCCAAATCATGGAAAGAGCCCCAAGGAGTGTAGCGACCCGCTAGAAGATCTCCCCCGAGGGCTGAAAGAGTAGGAAGAAGATAAAGCACAGAAAAGACAAAGCATCCAAGTGGCAAAGGGAAGGTGAGTTATTGCAGATGAGTGGTGCGACATGTTTTCTGCAGTTGGCATTGATGAGGGGACAAACTGCAGTCTGTTTGCAAAAAAGAGGCACAACCATGCTCTTACATTAATGTTTGAATGCCAAAGTCAATTTTGGCGATTGTATAACATGGTTCTAGCATGCCTCTTCCAAAATAATGACATTAACAACTGTGGTTTCCTCTTCCCAAGATTCAGAACGCACATGGGCCATTGACATAAAATGAGCACCAAAATCTTTCCCAAGAAGTGCCAAGTTTCTCTTTCTCTTTCTATAAATTGTAGACTTCTCTTTTGATAAGAAATCTGCTCTCAGCCTTAAGGCAAAACTCTGCCCAAAAATATCTTGAGCTTGTAAGGCAGAGCTACCAGATTTTACCTTCAATCAGAACTTAGCATTTTTACCTCCATTCTGAGTTTTGCATCTTTAGTATGTGTCTATGCATTTAATTCTGTGTTAAGTCATTTTCTTAATGCTTTTGCAGAATGATTTCAGCATGTCTGGTGCATTTTTGTGAGTTTCCTTTTACAGGTCTGTCAGAAGTGTCCCTAGAGGAGTATACGTGAAGTGGATAGGCTGCTATAGTGTGTCTCAGAATGCCTCTAGTGGTTATTTTCCTCCCTGTATCTCCACAGACCCTTGACCCACTGATGCAGAAGGTTCTCTCATGTCAGATGAAGTGTATAGGCGCTTCCTTTTGGTGAAAAGCATATGTTTGGGCTGGGTGGGTCATATTTTTTGGTGTATCACCTTTTACTTTTTAGGCTTAGGCTTTGTTTTCAGCATCTCTCTCTCCCTTTTCATCCCCCCCCCTTTTTTTACATTTTTTGTTAGCAGTAGGAGAAACTAGGGCCTAAATGATACATCAGAGGGAGCTAGCCCTCATCTAGAGACTCTCCCATCTAGCTTCACTGGTCCCACAGGTGAGAGGGGAGTTTTCATTATTGTATGAAGAAGGTAGGAGCTCGGCTTCCTGCCAAGGGTGCAATCTTCTGCATCAACAGTTAGACCCATAAAAAGTGTGCAGATGTGAGAGAAGGGCAAGCAAGAGCCATATGTGTATGCACAAGTCATGTAAGGTGAATGAAAATCAAGGCTGACATTGAAAAGTGTCTAATCGTAGACTTTAGTGTCTACAATTTTGAAAGGAATAAATGGGTTGTGCAAATTTTCAAAGGAAAACCATTAATTATATGATTCATGTATTACGCTAGGATGAAGACCCAAATTGCATTTGATTCCAAAGTTATGTGTCGTCATGCATTTAAGAAGGGGGGAGTGAGACAAATGTTGCTAAAGGATGAAGTTATAGGACAAATCTACATCCCAATTGAATAGATAAAAGCCAAAGGCCAAATGCAAAGAGATGAGTTGATCAATCAGGGGTAGTTAAATTAAGCAAAATATTTAAAAACACAAAAGGAATTAATCTCACATGGAACATGTGCCACACATGAAAAGAGTTTAAATATAAAAATATTTGCATTGTGCAATAGAAATACCCTAGTGGAGAGGTTGTACCTTAGCCATTGTAATATGGCCACCCAACAAAGATCAAATCGCTTGCCAAAGATGTTAATTTTTTTACAATCAACGAAGGGACACATGGCACAACTAGGGCACATTAGATTGTGTAGGTTAATCAAAGTTTCAAATCAAATCTATAGGCCCTTATGATGGAAAAGTGCAAAGTCAATTGGGATCAATGTGGACTCTCAAACCTCATGGATCGATGTATTCTTGTATGCTTCATGCTCTCATATATATGTGTGTGTGTGTTGGGGGTGAGGGGGAGGGATGTGGAGGGTGGTGTTTGATCCATGCCTTCATTATTTACTTTATGCTTGGTCACATAATTGAATTGGTTTCCTTGTGCTTGATGTGTCTTTGTTTGATCTTCAACAAGCCCATGGGTTGTGCAGAGGACAATGCTACAACCACTTAAACTAGCGGATATGTTCAAACAAAGTTGTAGATTTTATAACATGCAATGGAATATAATAAATAGATGCATAAACAACCATTACACATTTATTGCATTATATTGGGAGAATGCCATTTCTATTCAAATGAAAGAATAAGGAAAAACACACACACACATACATACACACATAATAAGACTAGGAGAGCATGATCCTATGATCAGAAGGGGAATGCATATTTGTTAATTTGTCTAGGTTGCGTGTGACCAAAAATATGAGGAGAGAAAGCTCTTTTGATCAAGAAGGGGGATGACACATCCCAACTGAATCTTCTCCACTTGAAATGACCATACAAATGTTAGATATGTGAAGCATGTTAACAAGTGTGAGAGATGACCAACTGATACAAGATATTCGAGGCATGCAAGTATTCAGGATGTTTTGGACATAGCAAGTTATAAAAAATTACAATGGCCTCTCATTTTCCTAACAGATGCCTTACAATATATAATCACAATAAATTGGTTATAATTGGTGACAACTACAAAGAAGAACAATTATAAGATTTGTTCATCTTCTACAAGAGTGATGGTTGGACTTCCTACAGATGTGGCGGTTGAATTCCTAGTGTGCATTACAATGAAAAATGATTTAACATGGTGCAAGAGTGGAGAGTGCCACCTGGCATGCAACATCACAATGGGATGCTAAAAAATGGACATAAATTGTAGAGAATTTGCACATAACTATAAAGACACGTGGTATGCTAGAAAGTAAGACGCATGCATGGAGAAATGTTGTGAGACTATGGTGCACAACATTACAAGAATTACAAAATATATGTGTTGATGTGTGGAATTACATAAGCTACAAACATTGAAAGCTAAGTTATCAAGAGGTTGCAAGAGTTGTGAGCGTTGCATTGTGAAATTGTGCAAGATTGTAGGAGTTGTGAATGTTACGAGTCACTTATGCAGAATTATAGATGTTGTGAAAACTACTAAGTGGATGTTGTGTAAGAATATAGAAGTGATGAGTGTTACATGTCACTGTGCATGCAAACAATATTTTTTTGGTGCTTTGTGCCACTTTGGGGTGAGCTAATCAAGCTAAAAAATGTATATGGAGATGGTGCCAATTTTGAAATTATGGCATGAAGGTTGGTCTTGACTATGTTCTTAGAATGTTTAAATTACATTTTTCACTTTAAAGGATGAGGTGATGGATGGTATCCATATGATGCCATAAATGGAAACATTTTGGAATAAGTGTTATACCACCATTCGGCTAATGATACCCATTTAATCCATTATGCTTGTTTATCAAAAACAAAGCAACAAAGATAACCTTTAAAGCACTTGTTGACCACCTCTATTTTCCCATATGATTATGGATGATATGAAGAGCTATGAGCCAGTAGACTACTCAAACAAGAAAATAAATCTGTCAAAAAAATTACTAGTAAATTTGGTATAAAAGTCACTTACTATAATATTTGCCCAATTGTGGTTTTGATTAGAATTGTATTATAGAGTAATATTGGTTAGAAGTGAAGTAGGTGGTTAATTGATTGTGCATGACATCCTTCAGTTGATGGGAAGGAAAGAAGTTGAGGACAAAGATTTTCCAAATACGGGGAATTGGAAGACATATCAAAAGATGAGTCAAAACTCAAACATGTAAAAGGCTTTACCCTTGTAGATAGAAGAGAGGGATTAATAGTTGGGAACCCTAACTTTGGGGTTCCAAATCTTTTATATAACGCCACCTCTTTACATCAAATTTGACATGTAGATGGTTTAATGTTATCTTAGTCTAAATAAGTCATCCACGAGGTAATTCAACTATGTCTGAAGCCAAATCACCATTCTACGTTGACATGTCATTTAAACTCATTTTATAAGTATGACCAACCATTCACATTGATATATCCAAATATTTTTAAAAAATTGACCAACAATAAAATACAAACAAATACATTATTTTTAAAGTGGTTTAAAAATTTGTGCAATAAGGATCATTGCAGACTTAATATGAGTCATTAATATGCAAAGAAGGGCCATGTTGGAAGATGCGTATGTCATTAATATGTAACAAAAGACCATGTTTAAAGATGCCTATTCACTTTATTTCCATTAATGTGGTGTGTTAATTATGTCATGCACACCATTTACAACATGTTCAATGTGCCTTGTTCAAGTCACTTTCCCATAAATGTCATGGAATCCAAATGCATCTTCTATATAATGCATCATTTCATAGAGATTGTAGCATCAACATGTTGAAGGGATGGAATGTTACCCACAATTGAACCCATAACGTCAGGAAGTTTCACATGTGTGTTGACCAAAACTGGACACATAACTGCCTATCTCTTTCATTGCCTAACTGTTATTGTTTTATTTTTCTAATTTTAAATGTGTGTCAACCAAATTTTAACCCGTGGCCTTTCATAACCAATTTTTTTGATTTATTTTCGTGTTTGTATGCAAATAGGTTTTATTGGATGAAAAAATTATCAAGGGGAAAATTGAGGATTTTGGTGAACAGTGTGGGGACAAAGTCTCTCTCCTATAAGAAGGGGGAGCTACCTTTATTGAAAATAAATAAAATACTGGAAATAAAACTATTTACAACAAAAATGGTGTTTTATATGGGGGTTGTACTTTTAACCAAAAAGTATGAAAAGGTGGTAGCAAGAAAGCATATGAGGGAGATAGTTGAGGAAATAAAAATATGCAAGGGAAATGGAAGAATAATGATGATTTTAAATAGCCAAAGATGAAAACTTACTAGAACAATCTAAAAAGGGAGATTTTAGTTTAGGAAACATTTCTCATAAAAATGGGATAGGAAAGACATATTCTAGACATAGGAAAAAAATACATACACCAAAGAAATTGAATAACATTAGGAAAAGGGATAAACAACTCTATTTCTCCTTATAAAAATGGATAAAAATCTTGTTCTTAACCCACCAATATTTTAGAACAATATAAATTCTTAATGTAGATTTCGAGAATAAAAATTTCATATGTTAAATATCTAACAATAGATCTCATCAACTTTTTAAAGATAAAGAATCAAAGAGATTAACATTTTTAAATACATTATTCATTCAAAGAAATTTTGGGAACAAACTCTGCAAAAGTTTTCCTTGTATTGATTCTTTCACGGGTTGAAAATGTAATGCTTGCTTTCTATCTATTCCAAAATTTGTGTAATTGTCAAAAATCTCCCAATTATAATGTGCATAACTTGTATTTATAGCTTATGAGGATGCAACCACCTACGTAACCACCTCTTTGGTAATTTATTTATATTTTAATATTACTTTTTCATTTACAATTTAAAAAATTAAAACATAACCTATTTAAGTGGTTACAAAAAGTGCAACAAAGAAACAGAAAATTAAAAAAAGTGACTTTTAGTGGTTATCAAGAAGTAGACAAGTCTTTTTACTGAGAGGGACCTTGTTCAATTGTTGTAACTATCTATGACTCTATTGTGCTGATTTGAACCTTTATATTTTGAACCTCTGAATAGTTTGAACATTCCCTTCTCTTGCAAGAACAAATTTATGAGCTAAATATGTAAGCCACTTGTACGATGCATTGGTAGCCTCTTTGATCCATTTAAAAAGTCTCAAAAAATTTTCAGTGATATCTTTCGTTGCATAATGAATACTGCTTAGCTTATTCATAACTTATTTGTTGAATTTTTCTGTTCGAAGCAACTCATCTTTCACCACTTTTTGAAATTGTTCTTTCAATTGTGTGGTTGCATATGTCTTTGATTCATCTTCATTTAACAGTTCACAATGAACGACCCAAATGTTGACACGTACCTCTAATTTCATTTCGTCACAACCTTTTTAATGAACTTGTAAGTCTTTTAAAGCTACATCTAGAGCGTGTATTTCCAATTCACACATTGAGCCTATAAACACAAATAGTTGTCTTTGGCTTTATCAAGGATAACTTCTGATACCAATGAATTATCATCCATGGTGACCATAGCTTTCAAGCCTCTGATTAGTCCATGCTATATTCCAAGTTCTTTCTTGGTAGTTATAATTTCCTCTTTGATTTTAATTTGAATGGAAATGATATGATCATAGATTCTTCTATTCTCATCAATAAAATTCAAACCATCAAGGAAAATATATTCAACCCATGACTCCATCATTTTACCATGATTGCTATACCTACTGATTTTGGTGATCATTTCCTTATCAATCTCAAATTTAGAGCTTGGTGTTTATATTGTGAAATAGTTTGATTTAGGTGCATTGATCACTTTCTAAGAGGTTTCACCTATATTCAAGATTTGTTTGATGTAGAATGAAAGCATATGTAATTTTTCCTCCAACAGTTCTTTATTTTTCACACCTTTTTTTGTCATATGGACAAGCTTGGTTCAAGTCACCTTGAAATTGTGAATATTAACTTCAAGAATGGATTCACCAAGGTTAATCTTGTCGATGTTGTAATAGGCCAAAGTCATTTTATCCTAATTTTTTTCTATAAGAGGTTGGGCAAGATCTATAGATTATGCACTTGAAGAATCAATAATAAACATAAAATTTGTCTTCGCCTTTATTTTTTTTGGAGGACCTTGTAGTAGATTAGCAACAACATCAAATCAATTTTTACCAATGAGAATTTAGGTTTTTTCTTGATGATAATCTGTTGTACCCATGAAGAATATATATCTCCTTGTAACGTATCCAATTGAGTACTTAAAGAAACCAATGGAGTCAATGAAGATGATTGTCTTAAGGGTGATACAATAATAGATCCAAGTTCAACTGATTATCGAGGAGAAACAACTTGTTGCATAGGGAAAACAAGATGTGGAGGTGGAGACAAAATTCAGAAAGAGGATGGTGTAAGTGGAGGGGGAAATGGAAGTGATGAAGGCACCAATGATTTAATGGGACTAGGAAAAATAAGAAAAGGTATTGAACCTGAATTAGAAGCCGAGAATTGTTGAGTGGTGCTATCAATCAACATTGAAGTATCAATTTCCTATATGACATTTGTAGTGTTAGATGGAGTGGGCTTCTTGATATGGAGTTTTTTCCCTAGAAGATCACCTTCACATGTTTGTTTAAGAAGTTTATCTCTATTGGGATCTTATCCATCTCCTCTTATTGCAACCAAACTAGATTTTTTTGAAGATTTTAGTACGAGAATACTGAGTGATTAGAGTCGAAGAAATCTATTGCTTCCCTCTTGAGCTTTTGTCATCATTTTGATGACTTTCTAAGGTGTATTCTCTCAATTTTTTGTCATGCCAAGCTATTGATCTTGCTAGCATAGTCTGTGTGCATTTTACAATGTCAGTCAATTCTCTTATTGATCAATTGATTGGAAGAATGGTTGTGAGGTGAATATTTTCATACAAAATACCTTCCAAAGTTTTAGTGCCATCATTTTAAAAGTTTGTTTTGCACCATTCAAATATGAAGGCTTTCATCTATTTCAAGGTATCCTTGACCAATCTCTTTTTCTAAACTTGAATTCATCTTTGCAATCCTCCTAATAGTATTCGATTTCTAAAATTTAAGGATAATTGGGGCCCATTTTGAGATTGTTTCTCACAAAACTTTTGCTATCAAAAGCAAGTATCCTTGTGTGTGGTTGCATCTGAAAGTACACTAGTTAATTTTCAATATTGATGGCATCTCTTGTTGATTTACAGATGAAATATTTGAGGCTAATAGGAAAAGTTATTCCTTTAATTTTTTAGTTGATACACTTTCTATGCATTTCACTTAACTAAATATAAAGCTCGATTAGAACTATTTTTTCACTGGGATATCTTGGTAGTCTAAGAGGAAGACCTTCAAATCTACCAACCCTAATAAAAGTGAACTTTGGGAACTGAATGAATTCACTCCCATATTTTATGATTAAAATAGTTGCTTCATTGGAAATCTTGGCCACAAGGTTTCTATTTAATGTCTTGACTATCATCATGGAGAATGCACCGTTTACTCTCTCGAAATGACTTTTTATTTTATTGCGACTGATCTAAGGGAACTTTTATTATACTAATGTATCGGGGAGGTTCATAGTCACTTATGTCAAACCAGGCTAATTTCTGAGTATTACAATGGATTAGACCAATTACAAGGTCATATAAATTTCTTGTATGGATTCCAACTTGTTCAATTGTTCATGAATGTTGTTGTTGATGATCAAAGCCCAATCAATGAACTTTTTATCAGAATAGATGATACTCATGAACATGCACATCTAATGATGAAAAATAGTCATCACTTCACTCCCTATGACTTTAGAGTAATAATATTTGATAGTTCCTCCTTGAAATATAACTTATATAGTGTTTTGTTAGGTTTGATATTCACTCTTCTTCTATTTTTCAACCAAAATTGATTCAACATATTTTTGCATCTCTCATGGTTATTCCATAATTACTAAGCAATGTTTTTATTGATTTCCACTATCTCGTCATGAGGTTCAATGCCTAAGGTGATGCATATAGAAGTTTTATCTAGTTTAGCTACCAATAGATTATTTGCAGACCTTATTTCCCTACTCTCTATATTATATTAATTCATGCATGCAAGTACTAGATCTACACATTGAAAATATGTCAGAAAATCAAAAACATACCCAAATCCATTATCCAAAATCTATTTTCCCAAAGGATTCATTTTCATTGTGTCTATCCTCTCCTAGAATTCATCGATGTTCATATGATTCACATTGCTATCAGAGACATTCGAGATGTTTATGTCCATAATAGAAATGGGATTGTATTTCATGTATTTGAACTTCATTTTTGAGGGGGTGGTAGATAAGAGAGCAACTTGAGCAAGTAGATTGAGATTATTTTAGATAGAATCTCGAGAGAGAAAATGCGTGCATAAAATTAAATTCAATACAATGGACATGATATAAAATTACAAAGGTGATGAGATCAAATAGTATTTTGAAATATTTACTCATGCTTGGATGATTTTATAGAGCCTATTTATGCAGCCAAGGACACTTATAATTATTAAAAACAATGTTGAAACTTCTTGGAATGTTTTGCCTATATGCATGTAATGAGAAACCACCCAGTATGATTATTCGTATTTGCTGACATATAAATAATGTATCCGAGACATGCATGGTATGATTTGAAATTTATCTATAATGCCAAGACCTACTATATGATTCAAAACCATCTTCTGTGTTTTAAAACCACCTTAGTCTCTTTAAAAATCATACAAGAGAGAAGGAGAAACAATTGAGGAATGGAGTTGATGAGCAATGAAAAGGGTGCATCTTTTTTGGGCTACTTAAAGTTATTGAATTTGAAAAAGTTGTACAAACATTGAGCTTCTTAACATAGTTTAATGAAGTTGAAGTCTAAGGTTAACTATTTAGTAGATCTAATGATGCAAATTAAATAATAGATCTTGATCCAATAGTGCACATAAAAGTCAATACATCAAAGAATGAATGCACTAGTGACATGTGCCACATTCACAGAGCTTGGATAGAAGATCAATAATGAGTGTATGATTATGCATTTATAAAATCAACGGAGTGTGTCAAGTCAAAGAATCAATGTGTACATTAGGCACATGGGGCTGCCAAGTAGCACAATCATGGGAGCTCGATCGAAGATCAATGGTGAGTATTGTAAGGTAAAGACCAAGCTGATACGTGAAGATCAATGGTGCATATTTGTTCAATGTTTCTAGGGTGCATGAGATGAGGTCAGCATGTCCAATGTTTAATAGCTACTCAGTGATTGTTGGAATTTGAATATTTGAATTTGTGAGGGAGAACTAGTCTATAGTTTTTGAGCTATAACTTTTGATATATGCAGAATTTTTGATCATGGTGTAAAAGAAATGTTGTAGAGGACTTCAAATCACATCTAGATAACTTGGTTAGAAGGTTTGAATGTTGTACAATCCAATTTATAGAGATTCAAAGTTGATTTTTTATTCGATAATCATGTTACAGTGTACAAAACATTGTTTGAGCAAATTGTGCTTCAGCATAAGAATGTTTTAGTAGGTGTAATAAATTAAAGATGTCTCCATGTACTTTAAAGTAATCTTATGTCCTTAATTTTCTTGAAGAAATGATAAATGGGTGAATAGGTCTCCATGAGACCTATAAGGGCTAATGAGTCCTAATTGATAGGCGTAGCTGCCTAAGTGTGATGCATAGATGATATGGCCAACTTATGAGGATGGCATTGAGATTTTTTAGATGTCTTAAGGGCTAAGGCAAGTAATATGGCTGACCTAGATGATTTATATTCATGAAGTCTCTATAAAAGGTGGAGATCAAGGCAATGGTTTATAGACTTGAATGTGCATGTGTTGATAGTGAAGAAGACAAAGGCGAAGGAAAGAGATCAGAGAGAGTGTGTGTTGGAGAGTTTTTAATGATGTCATGGAGGTATCTAGGTGAGTGGATGAAGTTCCTTGATAGCCTAAGTGACAATGACAAAGTATGCAATATGTTGTCTTAGTATGCTTGAAGTATGCTTGGTTGATCTTCAGTTTTGGCATGGTTTGAGATAATTAGGGATGAGTTTGAAGTATTTAGCATGTATAAGAGGTCTTATCAAAATTAAATAATAATATAAGTGCTCGCATGCATGATTTTATTTCATCTGGTTGATCATTGGGTTTTCATCTAGACATTTTGGGTCTAGTGGCAGAAAATTTTAGTAGGTAGTTTGCTGACGTCACCATTGCCACTTGTGGATGAGTCAAGGGGAGTTGGTCATATGGTTGTGATCACATTTGTGCCTAGTTTCTATGCACAAAATTTAAAATTCATGCAACATATCGTGATAAAATATATGCAAGTGCAAAGTTGGCCTCCTAGGTAGTTTGACAGTGTTTTCCCATACTTGGCCAAATTTGTATGAGGCAAAAAAGAGTCGAGTAAGTATTTTGGTGATGGCATATATTGCACATGTGGATGTTTCATGAGAAAATGATTATATGGGTTTGTTTATTTTTATTCCTATTTGATATGAAATAAATTTTAGGTCATGTAATGTAGCATGACAAAATATATACATGTTTAAAGTTGGTCTTCTAGGCAATTTTTGACATAATTGGCTTTGTGACAAAAAAATATGAGTGAATAGATTAATGAAATTATATCTTGCACATATGAAGGTTTCAAAAGGAGATTGATAAATGGTTGGATTATCATATGAGATGATATTGTATGGTGAAAATTTTATATCATGCATCTAAGTGCAACAAAATTTATTGAGGTCCAAAGTTGGCCTTCCAACCAGATAAGCAATGGTCCCCATACTTAGTCATTTTTGCATGATTTTAAAGATCAGGAGCAGATGGAGATCCAAAAGTTAATAGGAGTTCATAAATATAGATATATGGTGGATATTAACTCAAATGGGTCAAAGTGCTCGATTCTTAAACTGAATAAATATTGAGGTCCTTATAAAAGGATCAACAGAGCGTGTTCATTCCAAGGTGTCAGGATGCAACAAGATGAGGACAAGTGTTCAAAGTTTTACATCAGGTATTGATAAAGATCAGGATTATTCTAAGATATAATGATGAGTGGATGTTATTATTGATTGAGATCAATGGTGCATATTGAGTGAGATGATTTCAAGGTGTTTATTGCTTAAAATAGATAAAGATTGAGCTACGTATAAGAGATCAAAGGAGAACATTAAGTCAAATAGTCAAGATGAAGATCCAAAGATGAGAGATTAAAGTTAAAGGTTGAGTTCTTTAAAATAATATAAATGATGCATGATTTATATAAGTAGAGAGGACATGATATGATTGCAAAGTGTCTAAGTTTTAACTGTGACTGTTGGCAGGGAAAAACTAGTGCTCTGTATTTTGACTATAACTTTTGATCTAGGATGAATTTGATATTACTGTAAAAAGTGAACTTTTAGAGGACTCCAAGACACATTTGTAAATATATATTTTAATATCTGAAAGTGTGTATAGTCAAAGATATTAATGTTCAAAGTTGACTATGTGTTCGTGCATGCTTTGCAAAGAACCTGAAAAGGATATTCGAGCTTGTTCCGATGGTGTTTTGATGTTTCATGATGAATTAGATTTTGGATAGTGTTTTATACTATATGAGGATATTATATATGTATTTTTAAGGTGTGATAAATATATATTGAGTATGAACAATGCTTAAAAAATTGACTGTGTATTCGCTCGTGATGTTCCTATGTACTAGGTCAATGTTTGAGTTGTTTGAGCATACACAAAAGAGTGTAATGGTGACTATGATCATTTGAGGATGAATAAGGGGTCATGTAGAGTAGAAATATGTATTTTTTAGTGGTTCTATGTTCTTTTTTTGATTGATGGAGTGCTAAAGGAGTGAATGGGTCTCCATGAGACCTTTAAGGGCTAGAAGGGCCTAATTGAAAGGTGTAGCTGCTTAAGGCTTACCCATAGATGCTATGACGGACCTATGAATATTTTTTTGAGATGTGTATTGATGTGAAAGATGACTTAAGGGTTAAGGCATGCCTAATGGATGACCAAGGTGTTGATAATAATGAATGATCTATACATAGTGAAATCAAAGATGATGATTTCTAGACTTGAGAGAGACTTATGTGTTGTGTTTAGAGTGAAGAATTGAGAGGTGAAGGAGAGTAAGTGTGCCCAGTGGATGGATTGTTAAGTAGAGTAGATTGAGTTCTATATGTATTACCATTTGGTCATGTTGTTGATGTGGTGATAGAACTATTATTGAGGAGTGAAGAGTGATCCAAAAGGTGGCTTTAGATGCATTATGTGTGAAGAGTTGAAGAGTGTTAATCTAAATTGTTTCTCTATTATATTGGTAGGCAATTAGTGTTTAGGATATCTTCTATTCATAGGTGTTGTTTTATATTCTCAACATTTAGGGGGTTATAGCCTCCTTGTAAGGTGAAACTTGTTAAAGGTCTAGTTGTTGTGGCATCTCAACTAGATGGGTGTAAAAGCTCCTTGTGGGATTACAATCTCACTAAAATAAGGGATGGTAGTTATTTGATAAATTATAGATGGTCTAAATTGGTTACTTTTATTATAAGATAGTAGTCTAACTATAGGTTCCAACAGGTTTTCTCCCCAAGAGGGTTTCCCACATATGTCATGTGCTATGTGCTTGATCTTGCATTGCCTCTCTTATTCATTGCTATGAATGATGTTTATGTTTCATGAATGCTTGTGGTAATTTATTAAGACTTTTGAAAGGTTTTAAATTAAATTTGGATTATCTAAGCTCACTGATTCACCACATCTTCTCAGTGATTGTACCTCTAATAATTAATATCAGATCAAGTCCTTTGGTAAATATTTGATAGCTTGAAGGTGATCCAAGGTACAATATGGGTGGTCATCAATGAGGTTTCTCTACTAAGCAAGCATCGATGTTCAATGGATCCAATTATGATTTTTGGAGTGCAAGGGTGAGGACATACATTATGTCCCTAAGGTTTGACATTTGGCAATCTATTATGGATGGTTATTCTGCACTTACTATTCCTCCATCCAGTGTTTCATATAAGAAGTTGTTTGAGAATAATTATAAGGCAATGGATGCTATCACGTGTGGTCTTTCAGAGACTAAATAAATGAAGGTAACCCATTGTACATCTACCAAATAAATGTGGGATAAATTGAAGACAATTTATGAAGGAAATGCAAAGGTTAAGTTGGCAAAGTTGCAGACTCACCGAAGATAATTTGAGAGTCTTAAGATTTAGGAATAAGATTTTGTGGTATCATTTTTGTAGAGTTTTGATGAGATTGTGAACATTATCAGAGGTCTTGGAGAGAACCTTGAAGAGTCTACTGTAGTTAAAAAGGTATTAAGGTCTCTATCCCTCAAGTTTGATCCAAAAGTGTCTGTTGTAGAATAAATTTGTGATCTTACTCAATTGCAGATGGATGAATTGCATGGTATTTTTACTGCATATGAGATGAGAGTAAATGATGATAAACCATAAAAAAAGGAAGAAGCATTCAAGATGGAGATGGAGACTAAGAAGAAGTTTCAAGGTAAAAATCCCAAGGAGGATGACATTTATGATATTGATGAGGATGAACTAATTGCTTTGTTTATAAGGAAATTGAAAATAGGTTCATGCAAGTATTAAGGTAAACTACACTTCAAATGCTTCAATTGTGGAGAGATAGGACATTTTGCTAGAAAGTGCCCTCATAAACATGATGATGAAGAACACGGTGAAGAATAACATGAAGACAAGAAGACATATAGGAAGAAAGGATTTAGAAAGTATAACATCAAGAAGAAGTCTTTTAAGAACAAGAAGAGTCTCTACACCAATAAAGATTGTAGCTCATCAGATGAGAGTGAAGATAGTGACTCAGAGTATGATCATGAACATGATGATACTATTGAAGATGAAAATCTTTTCATGGTAGAGGAAGGAATTTTCTCACATAAAAAGGATTCTGCTTAGAGTGATTTAGATGATGATGAAGATGAGGTGGACTATGAGATTGCATTGACAAATACTCTTGAAGAAATGAAGATTGAGAAGAAGATTAACAATAAGATGAAGTCTTAACTCAAAGATTAAGAGGAGCAATTTAGTGTGTATGAGGCAAGAATGAATGAAGACACCAAGGAGCATGAATATATAGCCAAGCATCTTAGTTGTCAATTAGAAATCCTATCTACAAGCTTGAAAGCTAGGTAAGTACACACATTTTGGGGACAAAAAAGGGCCTATGCATGGACATAATTTTTTGGAAATTTTAGAAATGTGAACTTCTATAGATAATTTGAGATGGCTACATGAAAAATTTGAAGATGGTATAAAAACATGAATTGTAGAATTTCAAGTCTAGTTTCCAAAAAAACTATTTTTTAAGAAAATGATTAAGTATAAATAGGTCAAACATCTAAAATTTGAAGAGGACCTCCTATGTTTTTCAAGAAAACATAGTAGATAGAAGGCCGTGCAGCCTACCATTTTTTGAGGATCATTACATATTGTTTGAAACCCTTTGGTGAATATTTAGATAAGATCTTCTAGTGTGTTATTGTTTTTTTAATATTTTTTCAATGAATATATTTTTTATATATTTTGCAATTAAGTTGATCCTAAAAACTGATAAAAAAATGGATAGCTGGTCGTGTGCCCCCCCATAACTACCTCAAAAAAAATAAAAAATATATTTTTTTACTTTGTGTAGAATTAGGCTTAGTTTATTACTATATAATTTGTTTTGAATTTGGATCAATGAAAAATAAATTGCATAAACATGAATAGGCATGTATATGTGCGACATGTAGTGGCCTAAAAAAGGTGTATTTAAAAATAAATATAGTTTGAACCTTTAAAAAAGCCTAAAAATTATAAAAATCATATATTTGAAAAGAGGACAACATGCTCATCATGACGGTAATAATTTTTTGAATTTTGATGTTGAAATCCATATCGTATTTGGTGATTGAAGTTGAAATTTGTTGGTTTTTGTCAAAACTTTTGGTCTCGGTTATAGATGCACAATCACAAGCCTCTGGCTCAAAAATCCAAGCCATTTCTAAGCCTATAGGATTGATTTTTAATTCAAATTCAAATAACATGTATGCATTATTTTGAAATAACACAAAATAAACAAATTTTATGTTTCTTATAGGGGAAAGGTCCCATTAGTTGTGCATCCTAGCTTTGGACAATGAATTAAGGTGTCATAGCATTGCATTCGACTTCAAATTTTTTACCCATTTCAATATGTCATCTTAAATACTTATAACTAAGGTTTTAAGGTCTAACACATTATACATTTCACAATATAATCAATTTTATCATGAGAGGTCATAAAATGTATTTTTTAAACCTATGATCAAAACTTAACCTTTAGAGTACCAATCACTGTGCATTAGAGTATCAATATTTGAATCTTACTTGTCAAGATGTGATTGGTTACTTTTAATTTTATAGAATAAATGTTGAATAAGTATTAGATATTAAATTTTCAACTTTTGGTGCACTTTAATATTTATATACACCAATATGTTTCATCAATAGAACACATGTTAACAAAAGCCTTATTTGACAATTGGAACATGCACAACTATTGGGACCTTTCCCCTAGTAGGGCAAGGATATACCTTAATACCTTACCTAAAATCCTTCTTACCTTTCTTATTGATATTATCCTACTTGTCTAAAATTGTATCTTACCCTTTTATTATTTCTTTGATATATTTGACTAGACCCCTTTATTTATAAATTTTGAACTAATTTGTTTAAGTGGTAAACTTGTTGAACTGGAATATGTAGTACAGATAATCTTATGTAAGTAGAAATAAGAATTGATCCCTTAGTGTAACAGTACATCTCTTGGATATATATTTCAATCATTCTATTTAATGGATCCCAATACCTATGAATCATGCCTTGGATTGTCCCAAAAACATTCCTAAAATGTGTTGAATAAAGTCCCTTAAGTTTCCTCCAAGGTCACTTAGTACATCTAATTCAATAGGTGCATTTTGAGGTCCCAATTGAAGGTCTAACAAGAGTCTTCTATTTTTACAATTATTCAGGATTCCCCTAATGTATTCAAATACATTATTCAAATTTTGCCTAAAATTAAGATCTTTTATGAAAATATGGTTAATCCTCCATTTCGTGCACCTCCTTCATCTACCCCTCTATCACACATGGGACAACCATAAAACACTCCATCCATTCCCACCTCATCTCAAGAGGGTGTATTTGACATGTTACTATTCCTAGCCACACCATGGATGCAACAATTGCAAGCTAAAAAACAAGCTAGACAACACTTGGTGTTTATCAATACTATAAAGTTTTATACCTTACTATGTAATTGGGATGGTAAGATAGGAAAGTAGGATGATGGGTACAAGGTATGTACATGTTTTTATTAAATATTTTTGTCAAGTTGGGTATGCATTTTATTTTATATAAGATGTGGTTTTGAGCTCAATAAACTTGAAATGGTCACATGCAGGGTTCACTTTAAGAGGCCATGATGAAAACCCCCTAGGTTTGTTTAGGCAAATCGGATTTACTCCCTTGATGAATCAGAGTGTGCAAAGTAGGTGGAAAATTTCCCTATTTATTTTCCATGATACTATGTTATCATGTGACCACATGATGTCGAGTGACTCAAGATGTCGGATGTCATCATGCCACTGAGCATCATAATGTTGATGGATGGTATTACACTATTGGACGTCATTATGCTACTAGGTGATACTACACCAATAAGAAAGACAATGTTATTGCAATAACATGCTATCCTGTGACATGTTAGTATCATATGACATATCAGTATTACATGACATGTTACTATTACATGATAGTGTGCTATCATTTGATAGTATGCCATCGCATGATAAGATGCCATTACATGATAATTTGTTGTCACATGATAGTATGCTATCACACAACAATATGATGTCATGCAAAATTTTTATATCATGCAATAATATGCTATTTTGTGATAATATATTATCTCATGATGCCATCCTGCCATAAAGCACCATGCTTTCGCATAGGGCCATATTATTATGTGACACCATGGTACCATGCTACATAAAGCTACCATGCAATATCATGCTCTCACATGACATCATGCTATTTCATGATATAATGCTACTATGTGGCATCATGCTATTGTGTGGCACCATGCTCTCGTACATCACCACACTATCATGTGATAGTATACTACCCCACCTGTCACTAGTCATCAATCATGCCAACTGGTTACTATAACTCCCCTCTTTGCTTATAAATACCACTATAGTGACCTCATTTTCACACTTTGCTTAAATATTTTTCTCATCTAACCTACGTCCAGATCAACCTACCTACTTATAACTCAAACCTACCTACTTCCACCTTGAATTTTTCAAGCTTCCAATGGCTTCTACATCCACAAAAACTCAGAGTCAATTAGGGGGGACCCAAAACTATGTTTTCAAAAATCTATTGTGTCCGTATTTCCTCCAGATGTTGGAGCAACCCAAATTTTTTATTGATTGGATTAATCAATGCCAACTTATAGGCCTAGTGAAAATGCCTCAATATGATATGACTATCAACAACAACATATTGTGATCTCTGGTTGACTGTTTTAACCACAATGAGATTCACTTCTACATATGGTTTAATAATAAAACAATATCATTTTGCACCTCTCCATTGGATATCCACAATTTAATAGGTCTTCCACATTACAATGAAAGTCATGTTAACACCAAGGTTGTCTTATCTAACATCGATAAAAAAAATTGAAGTCGATCTACAAAGTGTCCATTGACCCCACTGATAAGTCAACATTGAATTTATTAATGAAATTATCATTTCTTAATTATACCTAAATCATTTATTATAAATAGTTTGGTATCCTAATTCAATTTCATTTTTTATTTTCTATTTTCATTACAGATAGTTGGAATCGATGGGGGATCCCCGTGAAAAAAATCACCAATCCATTTCTCAAATCTATTGTCTATTTCTTTCAAGCAAAAATTGTTTTGTAGGGAAGACCATCAGATATTCCCTTTTGAGATGTTTACTATATTATTCATTCTCTCTTAGGTGTTGTATGTGACTGGTTCATAATTATATCTAGTAAGATTAGGGCAGAGTTGAATTTTGCTTTCTCGAAGGACACTTGCACCATTTCATCTTCTAACTACATTTTAGCCTTGTACTTTGAGGCCTTATATGAAATCTAGAATACTATGATTCTTACTAACTTCCATCAAAAAATGAAATATAATGCTTTGTCTATCAAGGATCATCAGGTAAGTTTAGTTTTCCCAAGTCTCATTTTTTTTCTTTATATATATTTTAAATTTTAACATTTTTTAGCTTGTTATTTATTACAGGCAAGAGTGCATGGTTATGACACAAGAAAATAGGAATCAAGTAAAGGTCAACGTGCTTTAGAGAGATCTAGTGATACCTAGCCATGGAGTCTTCGTTTAATTCATTTTGAATTGTGAAACACCCAAGAATTGATTCTGTTTCATCTCTGCTTCCAGGTTCCTCCCAAATTTCTTTTAATGTCTTTTTCTTGTTTTATTCAATGAAAAAAATAATATTCATATTGGTTTTTAATTTTTTTTTTGTGATTGACTCTTGAAATGTTGTTGTTGAGGCTTCTTCCACATAACACAATTGATGTTTTTCATTACAACTTCTTTTTGATTTGAAGTTTGTTAGAATTTGCTAGTTAATTAACTAGATAAACTTGTCATTACAATGAGATGCAAAGATCCAACTCCCACAAGTACATCAAGAGGGGAAGAGATAACTCTGATAAGGACAATTAGAATAGATGTGGCAGTCACCTCGATAGGTAATAACATTAACAGATTCAATTTGAATTTGCTTTAATTTTATGTCTTCAAATTACCATTTTTGAATAATTTTTTTTTTGCAGTCCACGCAACATCTGTCAGGAGACTGAGAAGTATGTCACCACCCCCACCACCCAGGTAGATTTAGATAAGAGGAAAGAACATCTCTCTCCCTGCAAAAAGTTGAGGAATGCTGCAAATGTCTTATTTCCCAACTTTCTCTATTAGTGGCCTTTTGAGTGCACAGGGTCTTACATGTTTGCAACAAATTGATTTGGATGAAGAGTTTTTTGGCATTGAAAGTGGGGCCTTAGTTATTGGTGGATTCAGTTGACATGAATTTATTCAAGTTGCTAATGTGCCTTCACAAGTTCCTCTTATGGCTACCTCTTCCCCACCCCACAATGATAATTTAAATGCTTCTGAAGATTCCCTTACTAATTTTTTATTAGACAATCTAGTTTCAAAAAATTTGCTTGCCAATTTGAGGGATGGTGTTATTGATGAATTTAATGATTTAAAATAATGGGAGATAATGGCAAACACACTTATTAAATAAATCAATGCCCGTTATCACAACCACTCCCAAAGAGTGAATTTGTTTCTCTTATTCAAAATGAACCCTCAAAGATTGATGCTTTATTCCATCAAGCTCAATCTAGATTGATCTCTGTGGATAATGTTTACAATGATAGGATTTTAGAGATTATGATAAACAAATTAAAAAATTTAAATGGAGAAGCCTAAGCATATTTCAATCAATGGGCTAAAGATATCATCCTTGTTACCATTACACAAGTAGAGAAGGATAAAACTGTGGTAAGTTTTCTTTATCTGTAACATGTATTTTGATTATTATAATAATACCTTTATATATGCTTGACACATATATTATTTGTTGTTTGCAAGAAAAATATGAAATTTTGAAGTAAGAAGCACATCTTCTTAATGTGCATTTAAAAATGCCAAGAAAAGTATCTCCTCATAGATTTCATTGAAGGAAAAGTTGGTTTTATTAAATCAATAGAACAACACTTTGAAAATAATAATTAAGGAGCATAGGATGGATCCAAGCATTTTATTGAAGTAAAAAATAGATGCGGATCTTACAATTCTTTCAATAGGGGATGCAGTGAATGAGGAGAGGGTGATTCTTACACAAATGAATTCTGCTGCAGAGGATCTTCAAAAGGAAGGAGTGATAATGGAGGATCCAAAACCACATGTAGGACAAGACAACGGGGTTTTCATGGGTAGAGATGGTAATTAGCAAGGGGGTGGAGAGTCTCCACCAGAAAAATGTTGATTTGTTTGAGTTTATATTGTTCAAAATGATAGTTTGTATTGTTTAAAATAGTTTATATCATGTTTGTTTGAAAAACACTTATTTTATTAAATGATATTTTACAATTGTTCCAACTTCTAAATACTCTTAGCTATATAATTTTAATATTATATATATATATATATATATACATATATATATATATACATATATATATATATATATATATATATATATATACATATATATACACACACACACACACACACACACACATATATATATATATATATATATATATATATATATATATATATATATATATATATATATATATATACACACATATATATATACACACACACACACACACACACACACACACACATATATATATATAATGCATTGTGGTCAAGTTTATATATTATATGGAGAAAAAGGAGAGTAAATATTCTATGGAATTATACTGTTCTAGTGCATAGTTTTAGTATTTGAATGCATTATTATAATGTTATATTGTTCTAGTAGTTGTAGATTTGAATGTATTATCATATTTTTCTAGTGATTGTAGTATTGAATGCATTGTTATAGTGTTATATTATTCTAGTAGTTGTAGATTTGAATGTATTGTTATACCATTTTACTAGTTGTAACATTTGAATGCATGGCTATAATATTCTAGTAGTTGTAGCATTGAATGCATTGTTAAATTTTTCTAGTAGTTGTAGCATTGAATGCATTGACTGTGGTGTAGTTTAGAAATATGTGAACCCAATTATAGGAAAAATATTTTTAGTAGTTGTAGTATTTGAATATTGTAGTAGTTGTAGGAAAAATCGCCTATTGTAGAGTAAATATTCTATGGATTATACTGTTCTAGTAGTTGTAGTATTGAATGCATTGTTAGTGTTATATTGTTTTAGTAGTTGTATATTTGAATGCATTGTTACATTGTTGTAGTAGTTGAATCGATTGATTGTGGTGGAATTTGGAAATATGTGAACCCAAGATCCAACTATAGGAAAAATATTTTCTATATATTTGTGTAATGGTACTAATGTAAATGTGTAATAGAATAATTATAGTTACATTGTTATGCATGTATAACAATAAATCTTAATAATTGGAGTTTTAATGACAAGAGAACTGGTGTCTTATGGTGAATTGTGCATGTCTAGACATAACACTTATATGCTTTAATGAATGCTATAAGGAAATGATCTGTACAATGTTAATGAGAATTATGATTGCTACTCAATGAATGAAATGCATTACAAAGATAAATAACTATTTGAAATACACATAATTTTAATAGGACAAAAAAAATATTAAATCCAATGTAGTGAATGAGATTCATGATTATAACATCCAGGAAATAGATTATAGAATTTAATGTATTTGAAGATGAAAGAATAAAAAATATTTTAGAAAATAGTAAATGCTATACTTATCAAACTAAAAGTTAGGCAGATAAAACAATCCTTGAGAAACTTGTTCATCGTAAGTGTTATTTGCATCTACCATGCCAGTGTCGTATCCTGTCTCGGTATTCTCATCCTCTGTATTGGTATCTGTATTAGTCATACAATGCTTCAATGAATGCTATAAGCATATTATCTCAATAATGTTAATGAGAATTATGATTGTTAATGAATGACATCATTGTAAAGATAAAGTACTATTTGAAATACACAAAATTTTAATAAGACAAAAAGTATATTAATTCCAATGTATTAAATAAGATTCATGATTGTAACATCCAAGAAATAGATTATAGAATTTAATGTATTCGAATATGAAAGAATATGAAATATTTTAGAAAATAATAATTGTTATAATTACCAAACTAAAAGTTGGGGAGTTGAAACAATCCTCGAGAAACTTCCTCATTGTAAGTGTGATTTGCATCTACCATGCCAGTACCATATTCAGTCTCAGTATTCTCATCCTCTATATGAGTAGTTGCATTAGTCATACAATGCTTCAATGAATTCTATAAGGAAATGTTGTCTATAATGTTAATGAGAATTATGATTGTTACTTAATGAATGACATGCATTGCAAAGATAAAGTACTATTTGAAATAAATAGAATTTTAATAGGACAAAAAAAAATATTAATTCTAATGTATTGAATAAGATTCCTGATTATAACATTTAGGAAATAGATTATAGAATTTAATATAGTTGAAGATGAAAGAATAAGAAATATTTCAAAAAATAGTAATGGATATACTTACCAAACTAAAAGTTAGGTAGCTGAAACAATCCTTGAGAAACTTGCTCATCATAAGTGTGATTTGCATCGACCATGCCAATGTCGGATTCAGTGTTGGTATTCTCATCCTCTGTATTGGTAGCTGTATTAGTCATGCCTCTTCTTTCCACTAGAGAACTCCATGTTTCCACTACTCTATCATATGGAAACTTTTCCACAAAATAATGTGAAACATATAGTCTCAATCAAGTCTCTATATTTTTATCTAATATGTTTCTAAGTTTTGACTTCATGAAGGATAATGCACTAAAAACTCATTCATATTACATAAAACCCAAAATAATTATTTGAACAAGTTCATATAATCTGAAATATTCACTAATATTTTCTTTTAATATGCTACTTGGATAAAAAAAAATTCATAGACGAGTAATGACACCATTTTCTATTGGGTGACTTAAACATTAAAATTGATCCATCAATGAAATCCCAAACTATGTTGACTGAGATGTCAGTAATTATTTTTTTAAAATACCATTAATATGAACTCCATTCATATCTATAGATTTACATAAATGCCCAATAATTGTACCCATGTATTTGTGAAATAATGTGTTGATCTGTTCTTGACTGTCACAACTCCCATGCCCTCCAACAACTTATCCATTTGAAAATGTTCTCTAATCTCAGCGGATAAAATTTTTGAGATTTTTCTCAATTTAATTCATGTTTTAGAAAAAATAATATCATATATTAAATGTGTCATAGGTAAATCTTTAGACTCAACTCGCACAACTTCAAGTCTTCTAGAGCATGTGTGCATTGGGATCTCAATGCCATTTACCATGACATAAAGATGATCACGTGTATTGAATTTTAAATAACTCTCTGGATTATAAAAATCTATCAAAATTTTCCAGGTTCTAAAAATAGGTCTGTGAAATTTTTCATTCGATGTGTATAATATATCTAAACATTGACATACACATTTTCTCAAACATATGAAGTCAACAATATAAATAGATCTCTCTTGGGCATGTTTCATTAAATAGTTGATTTCCTTCAACATTGGAAAAATACTGCATAATGTGAGTAAAGTTTATAAATATATTAAATGACACAATAAATCTTTTGATTTATCCACTTCCCTATGATATTTATGCATAAACCCTGTCAAAGATGGATATTCCTCAAAAATTCTGTAGGCAAGTTCATACATGGAAATCCATCTGGTTTCAACATCTTTCAGTAGTTTTTTACCATCTGTCACCCCAATTAAATTTTTTTGGAACTCCATAAATATTTTTGGGGCTGCTTGTCATGTATGCATACAAGTCATAAATAAGCTCTTCCACTCTTGTGACATTACTAAATGTGCTAACAATTTTGTATGCAAGATTCATCCTATGTGTCATGCAATGGATTGGAATCATATATGGAGAAACTATTATTTGTAGGAAAACATAAAGACCCTTTATATGCCCCTACATCACTGATGCACCATCCACACCACCACACACCAACTTCTTAGCTATGGCATAATCATCCATCCCAGCTCTCTCTCTTAAATTGGATACAACCAATTTATGGAGGTTTTTTGCATTGCAATTTTCTACCATTTTATGGATAGCTAAAAGATGAGATTGCCTTGAATAGTTTTCAAAGGTATACACATGCATGCAAACCTATATTGTGTTATCAACTGCAGTGGCCTCATTGATGGACAGAGAGATAAACATTGATCTTTTAACACTTTCTTTCAAATCTTCCTTCTCAATAATGGCTAGACATTTTGCCATTTCCCAAGCACTGTTATCCGATCAATGTGACTATGGAATATCTAGAAACCCATTACGTTGAAATAAAATTTTGTAATATTTAAAATTAGAAATGGGTCTTTTATTTTTCTAAATGTGGAAAATAGTAGAGAACTGTACATATTTTTCCCTAGGATTAAACTGCATAAGTTTTCCAAATTGCACTTTGATGGTTCTCCCTTTCTCAACAAGATGTTTTTGTCACTTCTAATCATTTTCATATTCATGTTTATATATTGCATGCACTATTTTTTATTTTTCCATCTATGTGTTCTTTTTATTTGTCTATCTAGGTGCTTCACAGATATATATTTTTTCCCACAATATTTCTCAATTATGTCCAATTTAAGTTAAATTTTGTGTTCTTTTCCAATTTTCTAACTACAAATTGTATATATACATTCTGTTAGTGGATAATTACCATTTTTTGTTTCTATAGGTTCCATAAATGAATATTTTGTAGCCTAGTCAACTTGAAAAGACCTTATTATCCGTGTTCTTCTCTTCCTCCATCAACTTTTTTGAGTAGAATTTTCAACAAAATTTGATGTCTAAAAAGAACTGCATTTCTCTTATGAAGTGCCTAGAGGAGTGTGTTCTAATGAAGTTCCCAGAGGTGTGTCTTCTAGGGGTGGCATTTCATCAATAAAATCTTCAGGTGGTGAGAAGTTATTATGATTAATTCTTTCTTATGAAATAGTGTCAATATCCATGTTGATTTTTGCATTGAAATGGTTTTACAATTATTCTACAGTGAAAAAAAATTAGCTGATATTTTTTTAAAAAGATTTTGAATTACTTGTATTCGAAGTGCCTATTATTTGTGCAATCCTCTTTCTTTGATTTTTGAAAAAAGACATGATGTTGGATTTTTTTGATATTTGATGTGGTGTTTTACCCTTGTTGTTACCTCCTGATGAGAGAGCTTTGTTACTGGATGGTTTATTATTTATATCTTCCCATCTGTTATGCCTATCAAGCATCTAGCTATGGTCATGAAACATAGTAATTCTGGGTGACAAGTTATCATCACATGGCATAATACTGTGGGGTGTCAATCTAAGGTCGCACAACACAACTACTAGTTGACATGTTGCCATCATGTGGTACATGGTTGTTAGGTGACCGATTACCATTGCATGACACATTGATATCAAGTGGCAAGTTGCCATCATGCAACACAATGTCATCATGTGGCAGGTTGCCATCATGTAACGCATTGCCATTACATGGCTCATTTCTATTGGGCATCAGTTTGCCATCATGCAACACATTACGATTGGACACCTAGTTGTTGTCGCATGACATAGTACCATTGGGTGTCTAATTTGCATCATGTGACATAATTTTGGTGGAGGTCAGGTTGATAAAAGAATTTGAGTGGTAGAGTGCAGCCTCAAGTCTCAAGATCTTTACAATCCGATAAATAAAGATATTTTGGTGGTAAGTTTGTGACCTCTAGGAATATATGTAATATATAGATGGTGAATTACATGGATAACCCCATTATTATTATAAATTTTTGGTGACTTAACCTCTAAAAATATAACATCCTAGAATTTTAGGTGAAAAGATCATATGCTGCACGCTAAAAATCACCAAATTTAAATTTCTCAAAATGGAATATTCGTGAATTAACAAATATTCACCACTAAAATTTACCTTATTTGAAAGGTTATAAGATGTATAAGGAGAAAAATAATGTTGAATCCATTATTAGAGTGATGATACCAAATTTTACGAGGTCTTTAGAGGTAAATAAAATTAGAAAGGTTAATCAAACTGAGTGTGAGCCTCAAACTTAGTCTAGCTAAAACCCTGCATACAGTCCTCACAGTCCTAAAAGCTAGTCATGAGATAATTTGATGTTAAAGGATATTAGAGTATGATAAAGTTTTAAAAATTGATAAAAATCATATTAATGATTTTTATTAGACCTCCATGGTATTAGTTAGTCCATACCATAAGGGATGTGTTCTCTATTTTATCTCAGATAGAGGACACTTGATAGTCAAGGAAAACCTGCAAGTAGGGTATATGAATGAAAAAAGAATGAAATGTGAGATAATTGAATTTAGGGTGATGTATTCAAGTGAATTGGATTAAAAAAATGGTTTAAAATGGATTACATCCATTATAAATCCTCAGAAGGCTCAAATACTCAGAAAGATAGTCTAGGTCTATTAGGCCTAGAATTGGGCATAAACCCTCATGGTGTCTACTATTAATCTCATGGCTATATGATATTTCCAAACCATGTGATTTCCTTTAGGTAATAGTATAAGTTTTATTATACCTATTGGTTTATAGAAGATAATACAAAATTGGGCATTTTGGCCTATTTTCCTCTTAGGCCTACCTAAAATGCCTAGAAGGAGCTCAAGGGTCATTTTATTTTGCTCATATCTATACGAATGAGAAGCATGGTACCTAAATAACTTAGGGGTAGTTGAAGAGGATATTATACTCAAAATCTGTGGATTTTTTTTGAAATTTAGACATCTAACTTTTATGAATCATCACTAAGAACCTAAATCACCAAAAACCCTTCTATGAACCTGACAGAGAAGACATGAAGTGATATGCATTTAGAAGTTGATGATTGGCCTTGAAAGTGTTTTTTAGATGTTTATCACTCTCTGAGGATCCTCACCATCAAGTTTTTTCATACCATCACTTGTATAGACAGGCCAAAATTTGGGGTTTTTATAGGATTTAAATTGAATTATAGGTACAAAAGGGAATTGGTGAATGAAATTCATTGTAAGAGGGGTGTATGGAATTTTTATAACTCCTAATACTCATATATCATCTCAGTGATGCATGAAATTACCTTTTCTAATGTGTTTGTTACAAGCAGTCTGAATATGACAGTGAGAAGGCAAAGTGATTACCTAAGTGTGATAGTGAGAAGTGTGATATTGAGTCTCTTGAGGTATATTTGATACACTAGAGGAAAAAAATATATTCAAAATGTGTCTAACACCCCTGTAAATAATCTCCATGATCAAATACAAGTCACTTAATTGACAAGTGTGAAGGTTTAGGCCTAGAAGGCTAACAAGTGATTGTAGAAAGTGAATGACAAGTGACAAAGGAGAGTTTATCAGTTAGAAATGCATTTATGACTATCACCATATTTTTTATAACTTCATAAGTCAGATAACATGTGTCATAGACTTCTGTATCAGTTTCAAGCAATCAAGTGAACTCCTCATTATCAAGGTAGTTTTGAGGAAACACCATGGAGATCTCTATGCCAACTTCAAGAGAATGATGCAATTCTAATGGAAACTTGTCCATGAAAACTTATTGACCTCTTTTTCAACTCATTATATTGAATTTTAACTAGTTTTCACTTATTGACACTTGGCCTTGTTTCTCTTGAACTTCACTTCTTCTATCTCCTCTCCTAGGCTTTGTATATATAAGCCATTTTGGCAATATAAAGGATCCACAATTGGTATGGAAAAGCCCTACCAGTTTGACATATTGATTTGTCTTTGAATAAATATTTGAAGCTAGTTTAATCTATAAAAAATATTTCCTAAGGATGCCAAGTGATTTATGCTGTTGAAAAGTGATGAATGTCTTCTCCTTACTTCCATTCTGCTCTTGCATGTTTTGTGTGAGTGATATCTCTTCTAATAGGTTGCATGAAGTGTATATGTTTAATAAGTATGTTTTGAAGTGTGAAAGGGATTAGTAGTGTCTAGGATCAAACCTCTTTTTTAGCCACCTCTAGATATGCATAGCAATCTGCCTCCATTAAGAAACACTTATGCGAGAAGAACATTGAGTCGAGGTCAGTTTTAGTAGTCTTCTTTCTCAGGTACAGATGCAAGTGTGTTTTGTGGAATAATCTTTGGTGTATCACCTTAATTATTTTAGGTTTATTTATGTTTCCTTCTTCCTTTTTCACCCCTAATAGTGATTATTCTAGTGTAGTGTGTGAACGTAAAAGATAGATCAAGGGAGTTATCCCTTTCAAATCTAGAGATCTGTCTCTTGTAGTAGCTTGTCTATAGTTAGAGATAATTCCATGTTATCCCAAATTTTAAAAAGTCTTCTTGAATTCTCTAAGATCCAAATTTGGGATATAATAGTTCTAGCACACCCAATGGGACATGAATTTCAATAAGGTTGTTTAAGGTGGATGCTGACTTTGACAACAAGGATCTGTAATAGTCCACTTCCTACAGTATCTGGCAACTCCAACATTTCAATCTTGGTTTCAAACTAGTGCACTCTTTCAATCCTAAGGTAAAAAAAGGGTCTCTTACCAAAGGCATCCCTTTTGAATTTTAATATATTCCTCATTATTCATACAAAATAGGCATATTTGCTAACATACATCTCATCCAGAGAAGTCATACCTTGCTCACAAGTCTATAATAAAGTTATGTATTACCCCATTCTTGTAAATTAATAAAGCTACCATGGTAGATAACCTACCTTTTTAAGACTTCAATGGTTATATCCCTCTAATACTTTCCCATTATGATGATATCCCCATATTTTCCCTCAAAAGTGTTCCCTCATACACCAATAAGACTTTCATCACCCCTATTGAGCATATAAGAAATATTGATAACTTCTGCTATATCCATCACATCATTGAGGAGAACATAGCAATCAATTTGTTTGTTGCCTTTTTCAATGTAAAATATCTTGACTCATATGGCACTTTGGCACTTGAATCTATTACCACATGGGATGAGTTGGGAGATGCATTGAGAAGAAGATTTAAGGACAAGAGTGACAACTTATCATTGATTGAGCAGTTGACCAACATAAGGAGCGAACCTCAATAAGTCATTCAAGACTTCAACACAATATTTTAGAAGACATGGGATAGGATCCTAATCTTGGTAAGATCCATAAATTATCATGCTTTCCTTTACCATCTTAAAGCTTTTGATAGTGACATTTCAATGATGATACAATCCATGGGAGGTAACACTTTGCCCAACGCCTATGAATTGGCCATAAGGGTAGAGAATTATTTTATTTAAGATGGGAATATTTCCCCAAGACCTCCCATGACTCTATTCCCTTATTTACAAACCCCTACACCTAAAGATAAGCCTTTTGTCTCTAGTCAACCAAGCAAATCTAATGAGGTAGACAAGATGAGAGATATGGAGTAAGAGATATTAGGTATAGAGAGGATTATCCAATAGCATCAAGTAAGGCCTTTCCAAATCCACTATCAACCTATTCAGTCCTACCCTAACTATCAAGGTAATAGACCACCTTTCTAAGGTCATACTCAAGGTCAAGGACAATTAGTTCAATCAAAAGCCTATAATGGATACAATCTCAATTATCCTTCCACCTCAAGTAAATTAATGCATACTAAAATTAACCTTTCCCAAGAGCATGGTAGTCAAACTTCATGGGATCAACTTTATGATCCATCTTCCTATGCCAATGAGTCATTCAATGAAGCCTTCATGGCAAGTTTGGGAATTATGCCAGCTATGACTCAAGATGAGGTACCCGTTGGAGGAGGGACTAATAAGAAGAGTGCTCAAGTGGGGTCTACATTGGTCAATTATAAGCAAGATGATTCATATGATATGAATTATCAAGGGCAGTCAAGCATAGTGCAAGTCCTATAGCTACAAACATAAGGAACAAGAGCAAGGAAATTGAAGAAGTTCAATGGGATGTTAATGGTCAATAAATGAATGTTCAAACATCCCAAAGGGAAGGATGTATAATATAGTTTAAAGTATACAAGTAAGTCAAAGAGATTAGAATGCTAGGAGAGCTTTCATACCTCAAAATGATCAAGGCATAGGAAGTACCATTCCTACTAGTGGACAAGCTAAGGTTAGTGGCTCTTTCAATAACATTGTAGATCAAATAAAGAGGTCTCATGTGAATGTGTCAATGTGGGATACATTAGCAATAACTGGACAAGTAGACATACTTCAAGAAGAATAATCCAAGCTCATTTTAGCAACCAAGTATCCTAGTGGGAAAGAGACAACATTGACAAACACTTTGAAGCCTAGTGAAATATAGTCAAACAAGGTTGAAAAGGTAGAAAAACCTCCTCCATTCTATCTATCCATCATTATTGGAGATAATTTGGTTCACAATTGTCTTATTGATAGTGGAGCTAGTACTTGTGTCATGCCCAAGCAAGTAGCTGATAAATTGAACTTGAAGTATGAGCCTCATGCCAAAGAAGTGATATAATTAGATGGGTGAGCTACCAATACCATTGGCATAATCATAGGTTTGCAACTTGTTCTCCATTCTTATCCTACTTTCACCATTTATCAAGATATTGTAGTTATGGATGTGCCACCTCAATTTTCACTTTGTTTTTCAAGAGAGTTCAGTGCTAAGATTGGAGGTTATTTGAATTTAGACTGGTCCTATATGGGATTTAAGATTAGATATGGTGAAAACGTGATAATCAAATTAGAACCTCTCTCTAGTTTTCATGTAGAACCATATGTGCCTTATACTTTTAACATGAAATTAAAATGTCATTGAGGAAGATAATCACCCTAGTGATCAAGAACCTCTAACTCTTATTGATGAAATATTTGACTAGTAACTTGATGAGTGAGGAGCTGAGAAACATGGACTTGAAGAAATAAGACTTGGTACTTAGATTCTCCATGAAGACTGTGATGGATTTATTGAGGCATATATTGATAACATTCTATAGAAAGTTACATGGGGAACTATCTTTTACACATGGGTGATGATATTGATATCCCAATAATGACAAAGCATGAAAATATTAGTGAAGACTCAATTATTCCTTTCAAAGAAGATAATCTCATGAATATGAACCTCAAGAATAATTAGATAATACGAGGCAATAATTCAATGCCATTGTATAGGAATTTGAGGAGTTGATAAGGCCTACAACCTTTCAAAAAGAGTACATACCTGATGACAAGGTCAATCATGATCCACATGAATACAAGGATGAGTGTGAGGTCTCTTCCAAGTAGGGAACAACTTTGACATACTAGTAAGTGTTTGGTGAACAAGAAGACAACCTTAAAGCCTCCCAATGATGGATATATCATGGTTTAGATGCATTTGAATTTGAGAAAGCTTTGATGATCTCCAATGATCAGATTGAAGACTTTCAAGTCAGCATGACAAATTATGAGCAAGCTATAAAGCCAAAAAAACCTCCAAGTGAACTAGATGGAGTATTCATGAGAGGTCCAAGTGACACACTTGCAGTCAAAAGATCCAAAGATGGTAAGTCATTTGACTATTTACATATGCAAGTGTTCATTGACAAGTATGCATCATATGAAGGTTTATTTTCTTGGAGTAGAAATGATGCAAGAAGCATTATCTTTGACCCTGGTTGAATCAATAAAGAATATTACTTTCACCTCATGTGTTTTGAGGTCTTTCACATATTAGGATAGGTGTGTGTTTTTATTTTGAGTTGTGTGTGTTTTCCCTAAGTATTCATGAGAGCACAAGTGTGTGCCTTAGTTTATTATCTCGTGTTTTTTTTTCATGTTGTGTTTGGTGTGGTTTGGTGTCCTTTCAGAGGCTTATCAATGTACAGTGTAGTTTATGGGTGACTCCATTTCCCAAGGATAGGAGAAGGCAACTGGTCCTTAGCATAACAAACATGCTACCCCTAGGAAATTATCAAAATATTGACTAAATTTGACCCCAAGTCAAATTTGGTCAACGCCCTACATATGAAAACTTTCATGAGGTTTTCTACATTTGAACATGGTCAACATGGTCCTAATAGAGGTCTAGTCACACTTTGAGAGTCATAGACAACTTGTTTTAACCTTAGTCGTATTTGTCATTTTGTCCTAATGTCCTCTTTGGCCACATTTTGGCCATTTGGATGAAATGTATGAATTTATCACAAAATAATTTTTTTTAAAGATGGATGATAATGTAAAATATGTCATAGTATGTCAGTAAACTATTATTAAATTAAAATGATGCAGGTTCAACCTAGATTCAAGAATATCAACTACAAAACAAACAATTTTAGGCAGTTGTATGGATAAAGACAACATAAATGGCATGTGAGGCTTTAGGAAAGTCTCTTAAAATACACACAAGTATTATCTAGGATCATTTGGCTTTGATAGCTCCAAACATGATATAAATTGATTCTTCTCACTCATCACTTTCTTGGGCAGGTGAACAAGGTCAAACGGTTTGTACTTGGTACAGATAGGAGGAAGAGAGTTGAGTTGAGTGCTCTTGGTGGCTATTATTACTACCTATGTACTTCCTTTTCATGTCCATAGTCTCATGTTTGATGGTCCATACTATATGAATAATCATTGAGACTGATAGTGACTCTAAACTTCATGTGCATCCCCAATGGTTTTAGTTTTCTTCTCTATTTGCATTGATCTGAGTAAACCAAGTGACACATGTATCCTCGCAGAGGATTTTCATCCTCTTTAAATTATTTTAAATCTAATTTTCATGCATGAAACATGAATTGATAGGCAAGATATTGGTCTACAAGATATTTTTTTCATCAATGGTAGAGTTTGTCTTCTGTGAGTGACTTCAAATCAAGGTAGTACACCTGTGTTCACTTCCTTAGAGCATGCATTATCCATATTATCCATTGAAGGAATTGTAATTTGATGAAAATGGGGTTATAATACACTAATGAAATACTGATCAAAGCTCTAATGTATACAATCATCTATAGTCACCTATAATTATGTATGAAGAATGGAAGAGCTATCCAAAACCCAAAACACATGTTGTATTCAATTTCATGACTTGAATAGAGTTCTCAAGTCATCCAAGGTTCATTAGCATACTAAATAAAAATTCATTGACACCTATGCTCAGTCAAGTTGAGAAAGTTTATTAATGGGACTGTTTACCTTAATCTCTCTGAAGAAGGTTTCTACTAAATATAATGTCATTCTATTGATGAAGAATATGAGGTTTGTGTGAGTCTATATGTTTTACTTATTGTAACATTGGCCTAGAGGTCACATATTATCATATAAGGATGTCATTTGGTCAAGATAAATTGATGGTTCAATAGATTAAAACTCAGTCAGGTTTATACTTGAAACACTCAATGATATACAATGACATTTGAACCAAAATGAACTTGCAATGCAACAGTGACATAGTGTGCTGATAGTGAGGGTGACTACATGTTCTCAAGGTAGAGATAAGCTCATATAGGTGTGAAATGTACTAGTGACCTTAGATGAGATAAAAAGGTGTGAATTACATAAATTTGACATAAATGAGCACCTATAGGAATCCCTTATATTCCTAAATTACACATCTATAGTCTGACTATAGACTAGTTCTAGCTAGTGGAGAGATACAGTTTGAAAGGTTGGTAGAGGTATAAGGTGAAGAATAATGTTGAATCCATTATAAGAGTGATGATAACACATTTTATGAGGTCCTCAGAGGTAAGGAAAAATTGAGAAGTTTATCAAACCAGGCGTGAGCCTCAAACTCAATCTAGCTAAAACCCTACATACAGTCCTCACAGTCCTAAAAGCTAGTCATGAGATAATTTGATGTTTAGGGATATTGGAGCATGATAAGGTTTTTAAGCTTGATAAAAAACATAGTCATGAATTTTAATATACATCCATGGGATTATTTAGTCTGTACCAATAGGGGAAATGTCCTCTATTTTGTCTCATATAGAGGATACTCCACAGTCAAGGCAAACCTGTAGCCAAGGTATATGAATGAAGAAAGAATGAAATGTGAGAGACTTATATGAATGTAAAGTTATTTATACAATTTAATTAGATGAAAAAAAGGTTTTAAAATGGACTAAATCCACAGAAACCCTTAGAATGGTCAAATACTCATAAATGCATTCTAGGTCTATTAGCCTTAAAATTGGGCCTAAACCCTCATGGTGTTTAATGTCAATATCATGGCCATATGATATTTATAAGACATGTGATGGACTTTAGGGAAGATTATAAGGTTGATTAGACATATTGGTTTGCATAAGATATACAAAATTGGACTTAGGGGTAGTTGAGGAGGGTCATGAACTCAAATTTTATGGAATTGGTTTGAGATTTAGATGTCTAACTTTTATGAATCATCACTAAGAACCTAAATCACCAAAAACCCTCCTAAAACCCTTGTATGAACCAAATGGATAATAAATTAATTAATATGAATATATAAGTGGAAAATTATCCTTAAAAGTGTTTTGGACACAATTATCACTCTTCTAGGATCCTCACCATCTAGTTGTTTCATACCATCACTTGTATGAACATGCCAAAATTTGGGGTTTCTACATGATTTGAGTTGAATTGTAGGTACAAAAGGGAATTGGTGAATGAAATTAATTTTAAGAGGGGTGTATGGAATTTTTATAACTCCCCATACTCATATATCATCTCAGTGATGCATGGAAGTACCTCTACTAATCTATTTGTTACAAGTAGTTTGAATAGGACAGTGAGAAGGAAAAGTGACTGCCTATGTGTGATAATGAGTATATTGAGGTATATTTGATAGACAAAAGGATAAAAATTTCTTGAAAAGGTGTCTAAAGCCCCTAAAATTAATCTCCATGATCAATTTCAAGTCACTTAAGTGGCAAGTGTGAAGGGTTAGGCCTATAAGGCTAATGAGTGACTACAGAAAGTGAATGACAAGTGACAAAGGGGAGTTCATTAGTTCAAAAGGTGTATATGACCATAAAAATATTTTTTACAAATTCCTTATTTAGATAACATGTGTCAAATAATTTTATATCAGTTTTAAACAATCAAGTGAATTCCTCATCATCAAGGCAATTTCTAAGAAAGACCATGGAGATCTCTATGACAACTTCAAGAGAATGGTGCAATTCTGATGGACACTTATCCATGAAAAATTCCTTACCTAGTTTCCAAATCATTCTCTTTAATTTTAAATTGTTTTCACATCTTGACACTTAGCCTTGTGGATCTTGAACTTTACTTTTTTTTCCCCTCTCTCATGTTCTATATATGCAAGCCATTTTAGCACTGTAAATGATCCACAATTGGTATGGTGAAGCCCTAATGGTTTGAAATATTGATTTGTATTCAAATGAAGTTATAAAGCTAGTTTAATATCTATAATTTATTGCCTAAGGATTCTAAGTGGTTTATGTGGTTGATAAGTGATGATGTCTTCTCTTTGCTTCAATTTTGCTCTTACATGTTTTGTGTGATTTATATGTCTTCTAACAGGTCTCATGAAGTGTAAATGTTTGTTAAGTATGTTTTGAAGTGTGAGAGGGATTAGTAGTGTCTAGGATCAGACCTCATTTGCACCCACCTATGGATATGCATAGAAATTTGCCTCCATCGAGAAACATTTATGTTAGAATAACATTGAGTTGAGGTCAGTTTTAGTAGTCTTCTTTCTTAGTGCAGATACAGGTGTGTTTTGCAGACTTATCTTTGGTGTATCACCTTCATTAGTTTAGGTTCATTTATTGTTCCTTCTTCCTTTTTCACCCCCAATAGTGATTAGTCTAGTGTAGTGTGTGAACCTAACAGAAAGATCAAGGGAGCTAACCCTTTCAAATCTAGAGATTCATCTCTTATAGTAGCTTGTATATAGGTAAATATAATTCCATGTTATCCCAAATTTGAGAAGGTAAACTTGTATTCTCTAGGGTGCAAATTTTGGATATAACAATTCCAATTATATCTAGACCATATGTTTAGATATTAATAAATTATGTTCACCTTATTGGCACAAATATATGGTAAAATTTACATGAACATCCAATAACTTGCACATGAAGTCACCCACCCCCAAAAATACCCCAAAAATGTGGGAGAAGGAATATGCTCATCTTTGACCTTAGTTTCCTTACCATAGGAACACAACTACTCCATCATCTAGGGAAGGTAGTGCAAATATTTCATGGACATGGACATTATTATAAGGAGATGAAAAATCACTTCAATTTATTCCTCTTCTCTAATCTAGATGATTATAATTGGGGCTATTGGGTCTAACTCCTCTCCAGAGAAGAATGTTCTTTACCTTATAGAATTGGCCTTAATTTTCATAAGCATAAACATATCCTGATTGTAAATATCATGGTCTAATTATTTCAATCTTATTATCAAGCTGATCATTTTATAGATACATTTTGAGGGAATTAAAACCTATCAAGATGTTCTTAAAGATCACATCTTAGGGCCTATACTCAAGAATATATATATATACTTAATGTACGTAGAAAAAAAGTGTTGGGATGAATTGGCGGAAAAAAAGAATGACACCCCTTATCTCTTGTTTTGACTCTCATAAAGAATAGATCAAAGAGAAAATCATTGGGGAATATATTTAAGATTGAATACTAAATACATGGAACATATTGAATTATTATAATGAGCTATGGAACATTTTGAATTATAATAATGAGTTTTGGTACATATTGAATCAATAAAAAGGAAATAAGACTGAGTTATATACCTGACAAATAGAATAATATATAATCTTATTTAGGGTAACACACTTTTCACCTGCATATTTCATTTTTAGTCAGGGAAATAATCCACTTAGTTATTTAATCAAGAAAACAAACTACTTACTCATATAGTATCTCTTCAATTGAGGGACATATTATCCCATTTATTTCACTTTTACAACTAAACAAACATGTCTATGCCCCATAGATAGGATATAGGTCCGCTTACATTGGTGAAGATTAACCAACATGCACAATTTTTGATTGATAATAAATAGAACAAGCGATAAACACATTTCAAAATTCATGTATGATTGGATTGGTTAGGTTGATGTAGTTGATGGTGACACATTACAAGGTCAAAAATTATTGACAAAGAAAAATATTTAGTCGATAAATGTGGATGACCAACATTTGTGCATGTTGGTTATGATCAAAAACTTATACCTACCTTCTCTCTTGATAGATCATTCCAATGCCTTCAGTATTAACTAGATAACAACCCTAATTTATATCCTTTAAACCAATAAAATGAGTGTATATACTAGGTATAGTGGATATTGGCTAATTAGATGGATGTAGGGATTCCCATCCATCCTTTATGATAATCCCTTATAGTTTTGGTAGAATCAAACAAGTGACTAATGAGATGGAGTGCTTAAACTATCTATATATCTCTAACAAAATGGAGTGCCCTTCCTATTCTATATATCTCTAGTGAAATAAAGTGCCCTATCTATTTGATATATCTCAAATAAAATGAAGTACATATATGCACTCATCTATAGTCTAGTCACCCATCATTTATTGGAACTATAAACTATGACCACCCAATAAACTCATACATTCCTACATCTCCCCTTTCCCCTTTACTTCCCTAATTACTAGTGCTAGTGTTAGTTGAGATAGAGATTTTTTGCCCAGAGACACCATTATGGCCAAAGATAGAGTTATAGAGATGCAAGACCTAGGTACATAAAGCATTTTGATATGGATGGTAGAACCAAACTCTACTATGTTATTTTTTGAATCCACCACCTCATCTCATTTTATATATCATAGCGAATGGGATGCCTTTGGCTGTTGACTCAATTTCTTCTATAATAACCCCACTGGGTTAGACATAGAATACATGATTTTTTTTAATTAAACATATATACCATAAATAGATTACACCCAAGAATATAAATAGATATAACATATATATTCAAGTGATAACAATAAGTACAAAAATTACATCATAGATTTATAATGTCATGAAGATGCTACATAAAATGAATATGGAAAGTAATACAACTCAACCACAGCTGATGCAACTCTGCAATCTCTATTGCCAATATATAATAATAAGTAATTATAATTCTTCATGACAATTCTTAATAATAATATTAAATCTAACACAATTTACATAATTTAGATACCTGGATCACTAGAGCATGAGTTCCTTAGACTCTCCAGTATCTGTGGTAATCTCAAGTGTTCATCTCAATAGTAGTACTACTGTGAGGAGGGAGAGTATCATTTGAGTAGTTTTCCACACCAACCATAGACCAAAAATCCCTCACATTAATCCCATCAAGATATGGACCTCCCATTATGGATGGGTAGATAATGATGGTGCGGGAATCTGGAGAGACAAGCTAGTACCCGTGTGTTATATAATTTCTTACTAACAAAATATGCAGTGTATCATAGAGAACTCGATCTATTGTAAGATATCACACATACATGCAAACCATACTCATGAACTGATAATGTCTCACTAAATATGATTTGGACCAAAATATTACATATATATATATATATATATATATATATATATATATATATATATATATATATAATGATCTAAATCAATCAAATTCATACACACCACTTGATAGGACCGACTTCATCTAACATTGTAATACTAGTAAGCTAGTGAAGTCCATCTCTTTCCTTACTCTGCATTAACAATGTAGATTGGTCAAATTACAAATTCAACCACAAGATTCATCAACTTACTTCCTACTAGTAAATGCATCACATAATACACTATACATAGGAGTTATATCAACATACATTTAGTTCATCAAACATATACATGAATCTTTCATTATATTCTATCCCATACTAGAAATAATGATTACAAATATACCACCTAGGTAAACATAAAATTTAGCTATACAATTTCAAACAACATAATTAGTTTCAAGTTATCTGTACCCTATGGCAATCCATATTACCATTGTCCAATGTTCTAAAACTTGACTACCAATTTTCCAAAGTAAATCATATAGGTAGTCTCAAATACAAAGAAACACAAGTGTTATACAAGTAACTATATATAACATAGCAAGTCATTATTTCATGGAACACAATAACATATAACACAACTGTTGACCAAATTTTGCCTGCAGGTAAAATTTTGGTCCCCTTCCTCCCTTGCTATTCATGCCAGTTATATTGCAGGTTGTTTAGGTTCAACATTCTCCGTTTCATGGCCCGGTTCAAAGGTATGCCCCAAGCCAGAAGGGCAATTCAAAGCAATAAAGGGACTTCCAGCCAAATCTAAGGACTTTTCAAAGGGATAGGTGCCAGGAAATTTTCAAAATAAAAGTGCTTGAGAGGATGCCGCGTGGACCCGACTGACATGGCAATGGACCCGATGACATTTTAGCAGGACCTGATGACGTCCCGGTGGACGTCAAATTTGGCAGAATGGTTTAGCTGTTGGATCTCAAGCGATGATGCTCAAAAAGTCATCAATTTAAAAAGGATGGAATATCCATTGGTTTTCAAAGCTCGATGGCCGAATGAGCGTCAAATTTAGTAGAATAAAATAGCCTTTATTTCTAGCTAAGAAAGTATTGCCAAGGAGTCCAAAATGCAGCAACCTACCGAAAGTTCATTCCTGGGAGGCCGAACAAGTTAGATAGAGAAAAATTTGATAAAAGACAAGAGGACATGCACAGAATAAGCAAATAGTTAAGTCCAAGTGGTGCCAATTTGAAGAAGAGACTCTAGTAGGTGAAATAGTGTCAGCGAGTTGACCATGAGAAGACACAGTAGCTAAGAAATGTAACCGGTTTCTTCATTTTTCATTTAATGGGTGGACAAAGCACATTTTTCCATTTAAAAATGCAAACTTCAAGTAGGCAGAGCACATGGCTCATTAATATTTTGAGCGGCTTGTTTCTTTTCATGAACAACCATTTGTAAAAAAGAGCGCCAAATAAGCCTCTTAGACTTTCCATATATATTTGATACTTGTCATTTTGTAAGGATCTTTTTGAAATTTTTGTAAGGCGCAGCCCTGCTGAAATTTCTACCTGAATCTATAAAGACTATTTTTTGCCTCTTCTTGGTCGGATATTCTATGTATGTCTGAGTGTTTGAGTTGTGTCCAGTCATTGTCTTTAATGCTCTCACAGTTCCAGCACCAACACACCAGTTATCCATAAGGCACCATTATCTGCAGTTGACAGGAGGAGAGTTCTATTTTAGAGATACAGAGTAGAGGAAGTCATTTACAATATGTATTCTGCAGCATCTTGGTGAGTCTCTGTTCTTGTGTTTTCATAAGAACCTCCCTGCCATTTTCTTGTAGCCTAGTTTCCCTACCGAGTCTGAGTGTATGTTTGTGGTCTTTGTTTGATTCTGAGAGTAGGTGTGAGAAGATCACCTTTATTTTGGTGTATCACCTCCTTAGAGTAGTTTGTTTTCTTTCACTTTCTTCCCTTTTTATCCCCCCCAGTTTATAGCTATACATATATGTATATGCCTATATGTATTTTTTGCACTGCCTGAAACAAACAAGATACATCAGAGGGAACTAGCCCATACCTAGAGACTCTCCTCTCCTGCTTCACCATCCCATAGGTGAGAGAGGAGTTTCTATGTTGCGGGGAGAGGGTAGGAACCCATTTTCCTACCACTGGGTGCACTTTCCTACATCAACAGTTTTGGCACGCCTGGTGGGACCCAGTTTGACAATGCAGTAAGATATCAGGATTGATGCTGGTCCTGTCACAGCCATTTCAATATTTCTAGCATCTAGCGAATCCAATGGTAAGAGCTTCATTTTCTATATTAAGACCAGTGTCTTAAATTTCTATGCCTAAAGTCACCACTAGGGCTGCTTCAAAAAGGATTCCTTTTGAATTCGTTGAACTACCTCTAAATTTTGCTAAAAGATTAAGGTTTAGGAAGACTCATCCTTATCCAACAAGTCATCCTCCTAGACCTGTTATAAGAGACACAGTTATAGTAGAGCCTTAGTTACGCCCCATCCTAGCTATGGCTTTGCCATTTGTAGCCTTTCATGGTGAGAGCCCCTTGAACCTCCCATAGTATGACCCAATTCCAGGGGTAGCTCTAAAAAATGTACCTTCTTTTGATGGATTGGGACCCATTACAGTCATTGAGCACATCAAGAACATTTCTAACCTCATCAATATTCATAATATCATGAAGGAAAATGTCATAGTCAGATTGCTGGCTCTGTCTCTTAAGGGCAAGGCTCTTGACTGGTACGGGACCTTGCCTGTGAATTCAATCCATTCCTGGAATGAACTGGGTATTCAGCTAACAAACCATTTTGGGGAAAAGAGCGATGACCTCTCGCTTGCTGAGTAGCTGACGACCATATAGAGGGCTCTGCATGAATATATGCAAGATTTTAACATAAGGTTTCAGAAGACCTAGCAGAGGATTTCCATCCTGGTAAGGCCGACTCCTAGCTACACTTTTTATACTACTTGAAAGCATTAAACAATGATGTCGTAGTCATGATACAATCTATGGGAGGGCATATACTGCCTGATGCTTATGACATAGCCATAGCAGTAGATAACTATTTAATACAGGCTGGGAAAATCACCCCTAGACCCCACATGCCAATTTTCCCAGAAGTGCCACCTCCAATTCAGGCCCCTGCTCCCACATTGGCTCCTCTGCCTGCCATCGAAAAACCAACTACTGTCCCATCAAGTGAATTACATGAGGTTAAGAGTATGTTGCAGATAGTGACCAATGAAATTGTTACCATTAAAAGGTAGCAAGATTAAGGCAATGTTAAGGTGTGGAGCCTAAAAGCTTCACATATGAGTGCATTACCAAAGTTGCAGGTTTACACAGTCACTGGCGTCAGTCAGGAGTGACCGACGTTGATCTGGTGCAGTTGAAGAGACGCCGACGTCGGCAGATGATCAGTCGATGTCGGTCACAGGCAAGCAGGCAGGAACCGGTGTCGGTCACCTGTGCGTCCAGAATGCTATTTTTGAGGACAGAAGCGAGTGTTTGCATGATGAGTTTAAGTCTTAGTCTTAAGTTTGCATTTCTATTATTAGTAAGATTGTTTTTAGAGCCCTTGTTCAAGAGGCTTAACTGTTGGTTGTAAGTGCATGCTCAAGTCTCCTAATTCTATATGTAGAATTAGATCTTCTTAGCTTAGTGTGATTATTGTAGTAGTTCATTATATGTGAATGTTGAAGTACAATACAGAGTTGTATCAACCCAAGTTGTTGGAGTTGATTGTACTTGAGAGAGAGAGCTCTTAAGGGATAGAGATCTAGAGAGAGATCTTGTGCATTTGAGAGAGGTGTGGAAGAAAGAAGTTTCTTCAATTGTATTCCTTTTGTAAAGAGTTCAATACAAGTTTTCAGGGTGGTTTCTTATATCTCTTGTTCTTTGCTATTATCTGATTCTAGTTACTTATTTATCTGATTTAATTCCACAGTTTATTGCTTTCATAAGTGTAATCTATTGTTGATTGATCCCCAACAATTGGTATCAGAGCCTTGGTTGTAGGTTTAAAGTTTGATATCCAATAATTGGTATCAAAGCTCAAGTTCACTAACAGGTGGTTCAGATCTGTGTAGTGTGTATTGATTACAGGTTGCTCACAGGAGTTTCTACAGGGATTTTTGTTTGATTGGGAGAAGCAATGGCAGAGGAAAGTAAACTGAGAATGGAGAAGTTCAATGGCAAAAACTATCAACATTGGAGAATGCAGATAGAGGACTATCTGTATCAGAAGGATCTATACCTACCGTTAGGTGGGATTGCAAAGAAGCCCACAGACATGGAGGATGAAGAATGGGAAGTTCTTGACAGAAAGGCTCTGGGGTCTATAAGATTGAGTCTAGCATCCACTGTGATATCTAATTTATCACAGGCAAAAACAATGGTAGAGTTGATGACTACTCTAGCAAATTTGTACGAAAAACCCTCAGCTTCCAATAAGGTATATCTTATGAAGTAGCTATTTAATTTGCATATGCAGGAAGGTGGATTTGTATCTAATCACCTGAATGATTTCCATGGTATTGTAAATCAATTAAGTTCAGTCAAAATTGTATTTGATGATGAAATAAAAGCTCTTTTAATATTATGTTCTTTGCCTGAAAGCTGGCACAGTTTAGTAATGGCAGTTAGCAATACTTCATCTGTATCAAATATTTTAAAAGTAGAGGATGTTGTTAGTGTTATCTTGAATGAGGAAATTTGCAAGAAAAATACAGAAGAGACATCTGGGAATGCTTTAAGTTTTGAGAGCAGAGGAAGGCAAAAAGAAAAGAGCAAGAAAGGGAGATCAAGATCCAAGTCTAAGGGGAGAGGTAGATCTAAATCCAAAAATGGCAGAAGGCCACAATGCTAGAATTGTGGAAAGATGGGGCACATAAGCAGAGATTGCTGGTCAAAGCCTAAGGAGGACAATCAACACGAAGGAAAAGAAGAAGCAAAGGTTGCAGGTATTGCACAAGATGCTTTAATATTCTCTTTGCATAATAATATAGAATCTTGGGTGTTAGATTTTAGTGCATCTTTTCATGCTACCCCTAACAGGGAATATTTCTGTGACTATATCCATGGAGATTTTGGAATAGTGTATCTAGGGGATGATGAACCCTGTAAAATTATTGGCAAAGGTAAAGTGCAGCTGAAAATGCAGAATGGCAACACATGGGTGTTGAGAGAAGTTATGCATGTTCCTAGCTTGAAGAGAAATTTGATTTTTGCAGGAAAGTTAGGGGATGAGGGTTGTATAGTAACTCTCACAGCAAAATCTTGGAAGGTGACCAAGGGTGTACTTGTTATGGCCAGAGGTAAGAGAGTAGGTACTCTCTATTTGTGTAATTGTGTTACTAACAATTCTCCTTCTGTATTATCTACTTCAGATGTGGATGCAAAATTGTGGCACTCAAGGATTGGCCACATGAGTGAGAAGGGGATGTCAATTCTTAAGTCTAAAGGTAAGCTTTCAGATTTGAAAAGCATGGATCTATAATTTTGTGAGCACTGTGTATTTGGAAAATAGAAAAGGGTTAGTTTTCTCAAGACTGGGTCTACAAAGAAGAAGCATAAGTTGCAGCTCGTTCACACAGACGTGTGGGGACTGACTCAAATAGCTTTTATTGGAGGATCACAGTACTATGTTTCGTTCATAGATGATGCTATAAGAAAGGTATGGATCTACTGTATTAAGAAGAAATCTGATGTATTTGAGACCTTTAAAATTTGGAAAGCTATGGTTGAGAATGAAATAGGCAAAAGATTAAAGTGCCTGAGATCTGACAATGGTGGAGAGTTTTGCAGTTATAAGTTCAACTGGTATTGTTACATGCATGGGATCCGTAGGCAAAGGACGGTTCCAAGGACACCTCAGCAGAATGGAATTGCTAAAAGGATGAACAGAACAATCATGGAGCGTGCAAGATGTATGAGATTGCATGCTGGTTTGCCCTTAGAGTTTTGGGCAGAAGCTATTGACACTATAGTGTACCTGATTAACAGAGGACCCTCTACAGCTCTAGATGGTGGAATTCTAGAAGAGGCTTGGACAGGTAAAAAGGTAGATCTCTCTTTTCTCAAAGTTTTTGGTTGTGAAGCCTTTGTGCACGTAGATAAGTAAAATAGAAAGAAGCTCGATGCTAAGTCTATGAGGTGCACATTTATTGGCTATGGCTCAGATGATTTTGGTTTCAAATTTTGGAATCTAAGAACTAACAAGATAATTAGGAGCCGTGACATTGTTTTCAATGAAAAAGTGATGTATAGTGATTAGCTGAAGAAGCTGCATCAATCTGGGTAGAGCAATAGTGAATTGGACGAGGTGACGGTCCAAAATGAGCTCACGGGAAAAAGAAATAATCACTTGCAAGAAAACACAGAGACTGACATTGACAGGATAGGAACCGGCATCGGTAGAATAGAAACCAATGTCAGTCATACAGAGACCGATGTCGACAGGACAGGCACCGGTGTCAGTCAGGCATAACCGGCGTCGGCCAGTAACAGGTCTGGAGGTGACTGAGGTCGGTCACTGTCAGAGAATTTGGGTGGACAGCGTGTTGTGAATGAGCCTCAGACACCCATCAGGAGGTCTGAAAGGGTAAGTAAGCCTCCAATTACATATTCTCCTTCATTATTCTATTTATTGCTAACTAATGGTGGAGAACCAGAGAGTTTTGAAGAAGCAATACAGGTGCGGTCCAAGAGTTAGTGGGAGCGTGGCATGGTTGAGGAGATGGAGTCCTTAAGAGAGAACCAAACATGGGATTTGGTTGAATTGCTAACTGGTAGGAGAACACTAAAGAACAGATGGACCTATAGGTTGAAGGAAGGTGAGAATGGAGAGATGAGATATAAGGCTAGATTGGTAGTGAAAGGATTTGCACAAAAGCTAGGTATTGATTTTGGTGAGATTTTTTCTCCTGTTGTTAAAATGAATTCTATATGGATTGTACTGTCTTTAGTTGCTATTGAGGATTTGCATCTTGAGAAGCTAGATGTTAAGACAGTGTTTCTTCATGGAGATTTGGATGAGGAAATATATATGGAACAACTGAAAGGATTTGAGGTCAAAGGTAAGGAGAAGTTAGTGTGCAGATTGAAGAAAAGCTTGTATGGCCTCAAGCAAGCTCCTAAACAGTGGTATTTGAAATTTGACAGGTTTATGACTGAGCATGGCTATAGTAGGTGTCAATCTGACCATTGTGTGTATTTTAAGAGATTGGATAATGGTAGATATATTATTCTATTATTGTATGTAGATGATATGCTGGTTGCAGGATCACACATGTAGGATATCTCTGAGCTTAAGGTGAAATTAGCTCAAACGTTTGCTATGAAGGATTTGGGAGCAGTAAAGAAAATCCTTGGCATGAGCATTAAGAGAGACAGGAAAAATCACAGGTTGATATTGTCTCAAGAGGATTATGTGGACAAGGTGTTGAAACGGTTCAATATGCAGGATGCTAAACCGGTAAGCACACCTTTGGCTAGACATTTTAAGTTGAGTAAAGAACAATGTCCTAATTCACATGATGAGGTAGAGTACATGAGTAAGGTTCCATATTCTTCTACAGTAAGAATTTTGATGTATGCAATGGTGTGTACTAGACCAGATATTGCCCAAGCAGTGGGAGTTGTAAGTAAGTATATGGCCAATCCAGGTAAGGAACATTGGAAAGCAGTTCAGTGGATCCTTAGATATCTAAGAGGAACCAACAGTAGGAACTTGTGCTATGGAGGTTCAGATACTTCTCTACATGGTTATGTAGATTCAGATATGGTAGGTGATTTGGATGGCAGGAGGAGCACTATAGGATATGTTTTCACTGTAGGTGGAACGATGGTTAGCTGGATATCTAAGTTGCAGAAGGTTGTTGCCTTGTCAACTACAAAAGCAGAGTATATTGCAGCCACAAAAGCTAGCAAAGAGATGATATGGATGACACGGTTCATGGAAGAGCTTGGAAGGGAGCATGGGAGTTGCAGATTGTATAGTGATAGTCAGAGTGCAATCCATTTGGCTAAGAATTCAGCTTTTCATTCAAGAACCAAGCACATACAGCTAAGGTACTATTTCATATGACAGGTATTGGAAGATGGTGATTTGAAGCTAGAGAAGATCCATATAGATAGGAATCTTGCTGATATGTTAACCAAGCCGGTTACAAAGGAGAAGTTGAATCTTCATTCAACTTCTGTTGGTCTTCATGATTGAGTTGAAGATAGAGGAGCTAGAAGATGTTGCTGTAAAGGTACTGGTGCAGCTGTTTATCTCCAAGTGGGAGATTGTTAAGGTGTGGAGCCTAAAAGCTTCACATATGAGTGCATTACCAAAGTTGTAGGTTTACACAGTCACCAGTGTCAGTCAGGAGCGAATGACATCAGTTCGATGCAGTTGAAGAGACACTGGAGTTAGCAGATGATCGGCCAACATCGGTCACAGGCAAGTAGGTAGGAACCGACGTCGGTCACCTGTGCGTCCAGAATGCTATTTTCGAGGACAGAAGCAAGTGTTTTCATGATGAGTTTAAGTCTTAGTCTTAAGTTCACATTTATATTATTAGAAAGATTGTTTTTAGAGCCCTTGTTCAAGAGGCTTAACTGTTGGTTGTAAGTGCATGCTCAAATCTCCTAATTCTATATGTAGAATTAGATCTTCTTAGCTTAGTGTGATTATTATAGTAGTTCATTGTATGTGAATGTTAAAGAACAGTACAGAGTTGTATCAACCCAAGTTGTTGGAGTTGATTGTACTTGAGAGAGAGAGAGCTCTTAAGGGATAGAGATCTAGAGAGAGATCTTGTGCATCTGAGAGAGGTGTGGAAGAAAGAAGTTTCTTCAATTGTATTCCTTTTGTAAAGAGTTCAATACAAGTTTTTAGGGTGGTTTCTTGTATCTCTTGTTCTTTGCTATTATCTGATTCTAGTTACTTATCTATCTGATTTAATTCCACAGTTTATTGCTTTCATAAGTGTAATCTATTGTTGGTTGATCCCCAACAGGCAACAGGCCAAACCAAGGGTACCAAAATTATGGTCAAGCCCCTAGACCCCCTTTCTAGAATTATAATCAAGGTCAGGGGCAACTCACTACAACCAGGCCATTTCAAAATTATAACACCGGTCCCTCTTCATCATCTAAGGCCATAGTGCTTGTTCAGAATAATCTTGTACGAGAGCAACCTAGCTGTTCGACCATGGGATATGGTCAAGAATAGGCTGTGCACATATATGAGATGGTGAATTATTTCTAGAATACAAAGAATCAGGCTACTACTCTTTCCCAATTTTTTGAGGCTCTAACTCAACCCAGCACGAGTAGCAATCAGGCCCAGCCAGATTCTGCTCTTATGAATCATGGAGAGGGCAAGTTTTGTGCAATCAACCATGGGGGCACTATAGGCTATCATGCTAATTGTGTTGCAACCAATACAATATTTAAGAAGAGAGCAGTGGAAGAGGTGCAAGCTACCACATAGGCAGCAGCTACACCTCCTCCATCACACTCATTTCAAAGGGCCCCAATTTTCAAATAGCCGTTTGCACCTTCAGCGCCTCAGCTTATAGCTCCAGTTGGGATCAGCCCAAAAGAAAACATGAAGGGAGGCAGTCTCCAAGTAAATATAGTGGACCAGATGAAGAAGTTACATGTGAGCATCTCCTTATGGGATTCATTGTCTCTTCCAAGATAGAAGGATGTATTGAAGAAAGAATTGCATAAGCTAGATCAACAGGTTATTCCAGCAAACATGGATAATGTCTTGATGACAAATGGATAGCCTGCCCCTCCAGAATAGGTAAAGAAGGAAGAGAAGACTCCCCCTTTCTACGTATCCTTGATCATTGGGGACTTGTTGATACACAACTGCATAATTGACAACGGGGCTAGTACATCAGTGATGCCTAAGTGCATTACTAACAAGATGGGACTGAAGTACGAAGAAATGAAAAAGAAAGTCCTACAACTAGATGGGACACCTACAAAAATAGTTAGAATTTTGAAGGGTTTAGACTTGACATTGCATGCTTTCCCAACCTTCTCAATTCCCCATGATATTGTAGTAGCGGATGTTCCTCCATTTTTTGCAATGTGCCTGTCTAGGGACTTCACGTCCAAAATAGGTGGCTATCTAGCAGCAAATTGGTCATATCTGGTTTTCAGAACCAAGTATGGGACCAAGGTGAAAATCGAGTCTGAGCCACTCTACAAGGACCATCTAGAGTCATATACTCCCAAGGTAGTGAATGTCAGTTACACAATCATCGACCTAGAAGAGTCCTAGATAGACCAAGCTCCATCCTCTACTCTTGAAGGAGTCATAGACCTACTCTTGGATGAGTGGGGAAATGATAACTTTGAACATGATCCATACAAATTTATAGAGGAGACAGACCTTGGAGTCTATTGCATGCACGAAGAGGGCACCTTCATGCTGAATTTGATGAAGGCAGAACAAACAAACCTCAACCTATGGCGGCTGTATTTTGACGGATCCAGAAGTAAGCTAGGCGCTGGAGGTGGGGCAATGCTGGTCTCCCCTTTAAAGGAGAAGTACTTTTCAGCCTTCTGGTTCCATTTCTCTTGCACAAGTAATGTTGCAGAATATGAGTCTTTGATCCATGGGCTGGAATGTGCAAGAAAAAGAGGGATTAAGGAGTTGCAAGTCTTGGGGGATAGCAAGCTGATTGTGAATCAAGTGAAGGGCTGAAATTTAACAAAGAACTCCTTGCTAAAGTCTTACAAGTATAGGGTCTGGGACTTGATGAAAGATTTACTTGCTTTCAACATTGCCTCGATTCCCAGGGAGTAGAACAAACACGCGGATAGGCTGGTGGTAATTGGCACTCAGTTTGATGTTTCAAAGAAATAAGCCAGGATTGTGGTTCGCGCCACTTGAAGATGGTAGTTCGACCCTCTGTCCCAGACAACATTGCAAATTGGCATGTTTTTGAAAGTGACCAGTAGATAACTCTCTTCCTCTGGGAGGAAGCTAAGTTTGCAATTCACAACCAAGCAAAATTAAAGCAAGAATATGGAGATCAGATTGTCCAGTTAAAGAACAATAAACTCCCTAAAGGTCTGGTCACGCTTGAAAGCATTTTCAATGGAGATGACCAACTGAGAAATGACAAAACATGCATCACGACCAAAGAGGAGAATTACAAAAAAGTTGAAATCTTCAAGGATAAGCTACTGGCACTTGGCAAGGTCTGCACATTTCAAGAAAAGCGAGCTTTCATTTTGCTATGTCAAGAGTTCGCTGATGTGTTTGCATGGGATTACAACGACTTAAAGGGATTTGACCCAAGACTTGCTCAACACATCATGGAATTAGAGGAAGGTGCCAAACCAGTAACACAAAAGCAAAGGCCTGTCAATCCTATAGTTGAGCCCCTCATGCAAAGGGAATTGGCCAAATTGATTGAGTCCGAAATTATATTTCCAATCAAACATTCCTCATGGCTGGCTAACCTTGTTCTTGTTAAAAATAAAATTGGGGAGATCAGGCTGTGTGTTAACTTCAGAGACCTTAATAAAGTCTCTCTAAAGGATCATTATCGCCTTCCAAGCATGGATTAGATTCTTCAAAAAGTGACTGGTAGCGAGCGTTTCTCTCTCCTGGATGGCTATTCAGGTTATAATCAAATTTTGGTGCAAGGCTATGACCAGTATAAAATAGCCTTCACCACCAAATGGGGCATGTTTGCCTACAAGAAGATGCCATTCGGGCTATCCAATGCTGGTGCTACCTTCCAATGAGCCATGGACATGGCTTTTGATGGCTTGATAAATAACAACGTGCTGGTATACCTCGATGATATAACGGTATTCTCCAAGGAAGCGAGCCAACACATAGAATACCTTAGGCAGATTTTTGAGAGGTGTAGGGAATTTGTCATCTCTCTTAATCCAAAGAAATGCATGTTTGATATTCATGAGGGGAAACTTCTTGGCCATATCTTGTCCAAGGAAGGCTTGTCCATTGACCTTGAGAGAGTTCACTCCATTCTGGAGATGCCCCTACCAAAGCACAAGAAAGGCCTGCAGAGCTTCTTTGGTAGAATAAATTTTATTCGAAGGTTCATTCCAAATTTTGCTGAGACAGTTAAGCCCCTAACCTCTATGTTGAGGAAAGGTGAAGAATTCAAGTGGACAGTGCAAAGAAAGGACAACTTTGAAGCCATCAAGTAGGCTTTAGCCCAGGCGCCTGCTCTGATCAGCCCCGACTTTAGTAAAGACTTCAACCTCTATACATTCAGCAATGAAGAAGTGATATCTACCACGCTTACCCAATCAAATGGCAAAGGCCTCAAATGGCCACTCGCCTTCTTCAACCAAGGATTAGAGGATTTCAAAGTTAGGTACACATATGTAGAAAAGTAAGTCCTAGCAGTAGTGTGGAGCCTAAAGAAATTCAGGTATATGCTGTCTAACAGTAGGATCCACCTTATGGTCCCACATCTTGGCGTCAAGGATTTCTTGACCAATCAAGATTTAAATGAAAAGAGGGCCAGGTGGATTACCAAAGTGATGGAATACGACATAGACATCAAGATCACCAAGCTGGTGAGGGGCAGAGGTCTGTGCGAATAGTTGGCTGTAGGTTTTAAACAAGATAAAGGGGAGAATAGCTTGCTAATCCATGATGTAACCACTATAGAAAAACTGGCTATCATAAAGGATTGGACACTAGACATGAAGCATTTCCTTCTCACAGGTGAGTGTCCACAGGGTCTTGATAAGGCCAAAAGAAGGTATTTTAAACTTCAATCCCTTCCTTATGTCCTGATTGATGAAGTATTATTTAGGAAGGATCTCTCTAGGGTTCTTCTAAGATGCATTGACCCCAATTAGGTTGATAAGATACTGGTTGAGTTTCATGATGGGCCAGCTGGTGGTCATTTCGCTCTTAGAGCTACAACAACAAAGATAATGAGAGCTAGCTATTTTTGGCCTACTCTTTTCAAGGACACCCATGCCTGGGTGAGAAAGTGCTAGAAGTGTGCACTTTTTGATGGAAAATAGTGATTAGCTGCCATGCCTCCATAACCCATTCAAGTTGAGCAACCATTCATGCAATGGGGCCTAGATTTTATAGGGATGATTAATCCTTTCTCTAGTGCTGGGCATAAGTGGGTATTGACTGCCACAGATTATTTCACCAGGTGGGTAGAGGTAGTTGCTTTGAAGGAGGCAAATGAGAGTGCAATCTTGGAGTTTTATGATCTACTAACAAGATTTGGAGTCCCAACCACCATAATCTCAGATAACGCTTTAGCTTTTCAAGGAATCAAAAGTAGTGAATGGGTGCTGAAGTATGGCATATACCTCAGCACTTCATGAGACTATTATCCACAGGGGAATGGGATGGCTAAGTCCACCAACAAAAATTTGATCAGAATCATAAAGAGGACTATGGAAGAAAATTAGAGGACTTGGCATGCCAAGCTAAAGACAGCTCTATGGGCTGACCGAATTACTCTGAAGAGGGCAATCATAAATTCTCCATATATGCTCGTATATGGAAGGGAAGCCAGGCTTCCCATCTCGCTTGAATTACCAGCATTGGATCTCTCCCACCAACTGCAACTAGAAGAAGGAACCAACATGGAGGTCAAGTTGTGTGAGCTAATGGAGCTCCAAGAGGTGAGAGATCGGGCTATGGCTTTTCTGACAAGTTGCCAACAGTAGGTAAAAAGGCACTTCGACAATAAGTCCTTGTCAAGATATTTTTTTGAAGGAGACATTATCCTAAAATGGAATGAAGATCAAGCTAAGCCTAGAAAACATGCAAAATTTGATGCCCTATGGAGCGGTCCTTATGTGATTACTCAGTGCAAGCAACACAATGCGTTCCAACTTTCAAGGTTGGATGGTGAAGAAATACATATCCCAATTAATGGGATACATCTAAAGCATTGCCACTGATCTTTTTGGGTTTGCCTGTACATATTTTCCCTTGTTTTCTTTCCTATTTTTCCCTAAGTGCTGTTGCACAAGTAGTAGTTTTCTTAGTCTTGCGTGTGTTTTCATTTCATGGAGGTAGATCTGCATGGTTGGTTCTAAGTTTTGACAGAGCTCTTATTGGTTTTCAAATTTATCATCTGACTCCATTCCCAATGGATTGCAAGGCAAATAATCTCTAAGCATAGTAGGCATGCTTCCCCTGGGAGTCGCCAATTTGTTGACCAAATTTTGTCTACAGGTAAAATTTTGGTCCCCTTCCTCCCTTGCTGTTCATGCTAGTTATATTGTAGGTTGTTCAGGTTCAACATTCTCCATTTCATGGCCCAGTTCAAAGGTATGCCCCAAGCCAGAAGGGTAGTTCAAAGCAATAAAGGGACTTTCGGCCGAGTCCAAGGACTTTTCAAAGGGACAGGTGCTGGGAAATTTTCAAGACAGAAGTGCCTGAGAGGATGCCGCGTGGACCTGACTGACATGGCAATGGACCCGATGACATTTTAGTAGGACCCGATGACATGTCGGTGGATGTCAAATTTTGTAGAATGATTTAGCCATTGGATCTCAAGCGACGACGCTTGAAAAGCCATCAATTTCAAAAGGATGGAATATCTGTTGGTTTTCAAAGCTCGATGGCCGGATGAGCATCAAATTCAGTAGAATAAAATAGCCTTTGTTTCCAGCCAAGAAAGTATTGCCAAGGAGTCAAGAATGCAGCAACCTATCGAAAGTTCATTCCTAGGAGGCCGAACGAGTTAGATAGAGACAAATTCAATAAAAGACAAGAGGACACGCATGGAATAAGTAAACAATTAAGTCCAAGTGGCACCAATTTGAAAAAGAGACTCCAGTAGGTGAAATAGTGTCAGCGCGTTGACCATGAGAAGACGCAGTAGCTAAGAAATGTAACCGGTTTCTTCATTTTTCATTTAATGGGTGGACAAACCGCGTTTTGCCATTTAAAAATGCGAACTTCAAGTAGGCAGAGCACATGGCTCATTAATATTTTGAGTGGCTTGTTTCTTTTCATGAACAACCATTTGTAAAAAAGAGCACCAAATGGGCCTCTTGGACTTTCCATATATATTTAATACTTGTCATTTTGTAAGGATCTTTTTGCAATTTTTGTAAGGCATAGCCCTGCTAAAATTTCTACCTGAATCTATAAAGACTATTTTTTGCCTCTTCTTGGTCAGATATTCTGTGTATGTCTGAGTGTTTGAGTTGTGTCCAGTCATTGTCTTTAATGCTCTCACAGTTCCAACACCAACACACCAGTTATCCACAAGGTGCCATTGTCTACAGTTGATAGGAGGAGAGTTCCATTTTGGAGATACAGAGCAGAGGAAGTCATTTATAGTATGTATTCCACAACATCTTGGTGAGTCTCTATTCATGTGTTTTCATAAGAACCTCCCTACCATTTTCTTGTAGCCTGGTTTCCCTGTCGAGTCTGAGTGTATGTTTGTGGTCTTTGTTTGATTCTGAGAGTAGGTGTGATAAGATCACCTTTATTTTGGTGTATCACCTCCTTAGAGTAGTTTGTTTTCTTGCACTTTCTTCCCTTTTCATCCCCCCCAGTTTATAGCTATACATATATGTATATGCCTGTATGTATTTTTTGCACTACCTGAAACAAACAAGATACATCAGAGGGAACTAGCCCATACCTAGAGACTCTCCTCTCCTACTTTGTCATCCCACAGGCGAGAGAGGAGTTTCCATGTTGTGGGGAGAGGGCAGGAACCCATTTTCCTGCCACCGTGTGCACTTTCCTATGTCAACAACAACATTTGTTAAATTTTTAGAGTTTACATGCATACATACACAAGTCTACCAACTATAAGAATACACGTTATCCACCATAATTACTAGTATGTATACAGACAAATGTGAGTAAGGTATAATAACTATAGCAAGTACTATCTAGGTACATTATACTTTTATACTATAGTACCTTATGATATCCTATACTATCATAGGTTCCCAAATACATGACAACACACAATCCAAAATTATGATTATCAAGACTCAACTGAATCATAATAATAAGCATACAATAAATATTAAGGTATTATACCACCTAGGTATACTCTGCATACAAACATCCCAAGGTATCTCAATCCTAGAAACATACATCACGATATATCATTATTTACTAACTATAACTAATTATTTAACACACTCAAAGTATGTAATTCACACAAGTATCCCATACCGAATACACATAAATAAAAATCATTCATTTTATTATTAGTGAGTTAGATAAGCCCATTATCCTATTAACTCATTTGATTTTAGGAGACTAATCCAAGGGTTCTAGCTTCTTGATTCTTAGGTAATTTAAAGACTTATGCCAATCATCTAAAGAGCTACCAATAAAATCTCCACATACAAGCACTTGTGCATCCTAATGTGCTCTACAAGAAGGTATTTTAATGCTATGCCACTTCTAAACCATGGTTTAGTGTTCAAATCCTAACTACTAGGCATAGTAATCAAATCATGAACTAGTTTTAAACATAGAGATCACACTCATTACAATAATAACCCTTAACATGGTTTTTCTCGAAAACACAAGATATATAGTTTCATAATCAGTTTACATTTGGGGGTTAATAAGCAATCATTTTTTGAACAAATCATTCCTTTCATTTTTCCAACTAATATTTCACCCAAGAATAATAGCTAAGTAATCCACTCCAGATTTATAACTAAGTAATCATGAACACATAACTCAATACATTGTCAAACTCTAGGTAACTATTTTCTATATAATAAGAGATTTAAAGGCTCCACAAGGTTTTAATCACAAAAGGGAGTAGTTAAGTTCAAATGTTTAACTCGTACGATTCATCCACTCTATATTTGACAATATATAATTAATTAGTCAAGTTCTAAGAATCAGGATATTCCATAATTGTTTCATATCCTAAGTGATATATATAGTTTAGTTAAATATATATGTCCAATTTAATATTAGAAAAATACATATACACTCTAACGGAATATATATTTGAACATATGAACCATGTTTTGTACTAGGTTAATGACCAAACCCAATGGTAAAATAACTCTCAAATAAGGATGAATATTCACTATGATAAATTTTTTGGGGGATATATCATAACGAGGTATTGGTAAACTAACCCATGTTACCACACATATTAATAACTTTGTTAATATATATATATATATATATATATATATATATATATATATATATATATATATATATATATATATATATATATATATATATATATATATATATATATATATCCATCCACCGTTAGGTTCATCTACTATTACCATAGGTTAATTATCATATATAATCCATGTTTGATATTGGTAAAATATTACATGTCCAATTATATATTATAACATCGCATAATCAAATTCTCTCTATTCACTAGAGTAATTCACTATTCTTTATACAAAAATTAAGAGACTAAGAAAGTAATTATCAAAATTTGTTACATATATATACGAGGTTCCCAATACCCCAATAGCCTCTCAAATTTTACTAATAAATTAAAAGTGGGTCTCCTTCTACCCTTTTGGTCAATTCACAATAACATAAATCAAATATGCACTAGCTAATGTATAATGAAACTCGAGATGGAATCGAAGAAAGTCACTTTCATAATATAATTATTAAAGGCAAGAAATAAACATGAAAAGACTCACACTCCCAGAAGGAACCGCGACCATAATACATATATGTTATATATATGTCATCTCCAGACATGGAGATAAATGCCTATTTGTATTCTATTGAAAGTGCAAAGGCACTTTTGGAGTCCATTGAAATCCTTGATTGAAATGGATTATGGTTCACTTGATTTGAAACAATTGAGATAAAAAGAATGGTGCTAGTGTTGCTCTTGGGCTGAGTTAAATAAAAGAAAAGAATAAAACTTGATATGGTAACACTGTTAATGTTGTTGGATGAAAAAGCTACTTTAAGAGGTTCAAACCCTAAACATGGTGATAACAAGGATTGCATGAAGGCAAAGAAGAAGGCAGAGATAAATAGCACATCATAGTTTAGGTAGCTACAGAGAGGGTTTGGAGTCTTAGATTATAGAAATAAGTTGATGCCTCAATTAGCGAGCAGAAAAAGATGTCATACTAAGCATATAGACATCCAAATCAATAATAACCCAGATCTACACTATATAGGAATCAAGATTAAAAATACATTGGATTGGTGCCTAATGGTATATAAATTCCTTGCTAAACTTTTATTTTTTTAATTTTGCCTACCTATTTCACTACTCTAGTTCTCACTGACATTCTTATTTACTTAGTCACTGTTATAAAAAGAAGCTCACAGATGATTTATATGAAAGTGCTCTTTAATCATAATACCCAGAGAATATAATACCAGTATTAAAGTCATAATATGTTTTAATTATTTAAATATATAAGTATCATATTATAGAAATGAGCTAATTTTAGTAGGGTTAAGTATGCTTATGGAAATATGAAAATGGTTTACATGCTATACTTATTTTCTAAGTGTTTAAATTGTATGCCTTAGTCATATGATAATAAGCATGCAAGTGTATTCTTAGATTGCCATTTCCATGGAAATTTAAGGGTTGTTGCTTGGTTTTTATACTATAAATATACATAATTTGTGTGTATATATTTTACCTAGTTTCAACTTATATCTATCACTGAGTTAAATATATATATATATATATATATATATATATCATTGTTTAAAGCATAATTATATATATACCATCAATTCTTTACATATATAATTTGTTGTATGTATTCGTACCACTAATTCTCTATGACTCCACTAATTCTTTGTGACTTCTCTACAAAATTTATACATTTATCAATATATTTATATAATTTCTAAAAATATCACATAATTTAAGGCACCACTTACTTGCTAAAATCTTCCCGATGAGACATTAAGAACCAGCTAGATTTTCCTCCACATGTTGCCCATCCTTGTTTCAATCTCCAGATCTACTCTCCACAATGAGGCGTAGCCCTTTTCTTTTTAAAAGTTTCTAATTTTTGGTTTTTGTTTTAAAATATCTTAATTTTAGTCTTTTATTTTCTTATTTTTATTTGTTTTATTAAAATATTTATTTTATTAAAAAATTTATTTATTTATTTTATCTTTTTATCTTTATTTCCTCTTTCTTTTAAATTTAGACCTTTCTTGCTTTATATATATATTCTAAAATAATTCCCCTTTCTTTAATTTAAATATGAAATGCCCGATTTCATATTAAATCAGATTATCATCCAATTATGTAATCACAATTTTAAATGGTAATTCATAAATATTTCGAATCTTGAATTTATTTCTGCCAAAATTATTTCTACTATCATCAATAACAAGATGTATCACAATAAAAAAGTAATTTATTAAGACATCTTCCTATACTGGAAAACCATAAAACCAACATGCCAAATATCAAACACACCTTAAGCAATTAAATGCAATTCTACCATGATTAATTACTATGTGTGTGTATGTGTGCAAGGTTTTTACCATCTCTCTATAGACCTTCAACGTCTCCATCTACACCACCCTCTCTGATGATGCTCTCCCTCTGGCATGCTCAAGGGATGAATTCTATTGCATTCACCTCACAACATGCAAGTCATTAGATCATTTCACATGATAAACATAAGCAATACTATAACTAAAATAACACATTAATATGATTAGAATGTAAATACATACATAAAAGATCTCATAATCATGAATTATCATCTAATTAAGCATCATTCTATTATCCCAAAATAGCATAAATTCCAAGCTTAATTAGAAAATATAACCAATATTATGTGTAGCTACTATAACCATCTAAAAATAGTCAAATAGTTAGCCTACCGAGGAATTGAGATGTAACAGCTTCCATTGGATATGTAGGTTTACTTACCCTATATCTATATAGGTCACTACCCTTAGGTTAGAAGTCATTAAGGAGGAAACGAGGCTCTTAAAAATCAACCCCCTCTTCCTCTAGTTAAGATCTATAGGGCATGACTATAGAATATAATAACCTATATATAATTGGAAGGTGGTATAAAAAAATAGCTAAGATAATTCATATACGAGTGTAGGTTGTGTGTTTTTGAGGTTGAGAAATAAATTATACCAATGCCCGTACCCACTATAGTATGAGTGGTGACCCACTACGACTATTTGAGTATGGTTCAAAAATTTTATATTTATGTTATGCCTAGTATTTCCCCCCCTAGGGCAGGTATTAGACTGCATCAATACACCTTACTATAAATAACTACTATATATAGCTAATTGGCTTGGATCATTGGGGGCATGCCCCCTATATATCTATTTTGGAAAGGAGATCTATATACTATACAAGTAACTATCACCTATGGTTGAGATAAATAGAGACTATAGACGTGCACCGAGGGTGGATTATAATCAATTTCCCCTTATCTATTATAATTATAATAGGTAGGCAAGGGAGTTCTTATAGACTAGCTATGTAGTGTGACACAACTATCTAGACTATTACTATTAGTGGACTATTCTATTGTTGTAACAACATCTATGCTAGGAGAATTCTCTACATATAAATGTATATGCCTATCTATTGATTATAATCTATTGCTAGAATGTATTCTATTATAAACTAGAAATGCTTGTTGACTATAGGTTATATGGATACCCACCTACCATAGATAATACATTGATAATAGAGAGTCTACACTAAGATCACTCACCATATAGAGATATATACCCACCTACTAGCTATTACGTATTGACTTATAAGCTAAAAATAATTTCTGACTATACCTATATATTGTTGCCCATTTACTGACATATACTATATAGTTACCATCAATGAATTTTAAGGAAGACATCATAGGGAAGAAAGGAACATGGAGAGAAGGCTATACTTCTTGGTATTGATACGGAAGAATATAAAATCATGCTCTTTTCTCTCTCTCTCAACCTATGGTCTCAGAGTATGTATAGTAAGATAGTCTTTTATGTAGTGATAGTGCAAATATATCATAGCATATCATAGGTAATGGGTGAGGTGGTGTGACCAAATGGAATATACGGTATGGGGGTTAATAGATAAGGCCTTTGGTGTAACAAAATATAGATAAGGTTACATTAACCTTACTTAGGGGATAGGTGAGTAAAGAGCCATTTGGCCTACCCTTATCAAAGTATAATCTAATTGAGTGGATAGACCCTTACCTTTACCTTATATAGTTCCTATAGTAGCCCTGCCTCTAGTGAGATTAATGCATACTATGAGGAAGAGATATATTGGTATGGAGCTTGGGACTAGTCAAATGATTCTATCTCTAATCTACTCCATTCACTAGGCCAATTGAGGATGAAATACCCATAAATATAATCTATATTTGTGATCACTATTCTAGGCTACTAAACACCTAGGAGCACTAACCTAACCTATAGGTGAGGGAAAGGCCTTCGTCTAAGTTTGATTTATGAGGAATGGGCCTCTTGATTATGGGTAATATTACTCAATTAATGAAAGGACTCTAAGGGTGTTTTCCTCCTAACTGTAGAGAGTCAACTTGTCTGAAAACTATCTATAGTTTGCACCTTATATGTATATGGTAACAACCTCGACCAATAATAATCTTGCAATTGCCTACACATTATATATAGCTAGGTTTGGGGGAGGCACTTGACTATTGGTTATATATCTAGTTGACCCTCTATATTCTATATATATGGCAAAGGGACTATCATTGACTATATATAGTTGTTATGTTTGGAAGTATCTATATGAAGGAGAGGTGCTCGACTAATGGACTATATATATAGTGGGCGACTATATATAGTTGGCACCCTATATATATGGTGATGGATATTCCATATCTCTTATCTATCCTATCTATATATAGTAGGTGAGTATCTATGGTTGGAACTAGAAATAAATAGGCATTAACAATTTACTATATCAATGAGAAATGCCACATAGAAAAAGTCATGTTGGCAGCCCCTCTATATACATGATAGATAGGATATAAGACCTTCTCTGTCTCCCCACCTATATAGGCCTCTCCACATGGGCATGAGGACTATTTAGATATATCCACAATTGATATCCTAGACTATATAATAGATGTGACCCCATACTATTGTCATTTATATATAGGTGTGGCAACTATGGCTATATAGTCTATTAGTTGTGTTGACGGGTTCCTTACCATATATATGTTATATTTTTCTCTACTGATCAAGCACCCTATATCTAGATAGGGAGATTTTTTATTATAGAATTCCCTTGATCTATTACCCACTTTATGGGTAGAGACACTCCCACTATCTACTATCTATTACCCACTTTATGAATAGAGGTAATCCCACTATATATTATCTTTCTATCTATTACTCACTTTATGAGTAGAGGCAACCCCACTATATACCATATATATAGCCCATTAGGGAATTTATAGTTATAATTCCCCCATCTTATATATATAAAGGAGGGATATTCGATTAAGTTTCCATTGTCTAGGTCGTGCAACTAACAACCTATCTCTATCTAGGTCTATCTTTATATCTCCATATCTATCTAGGATTGACAACCTAACCTATTTGGGTTGGGATTTGGCATTATATCCTAACCTCCTTCATGCCTTGGATTATTAGTGGCTTGGGGGATACACCCACATATATAGACTTTATTTCCTATCAAGAGGGGAGGTCAGTTTTGATTCCTCGAAATGGATATATCTATATAGGGATAAAAACCATATATATCTATCTGGTGGATTTTCTATGTTAGTAGGAGTGATCTATATATCTATTTTTCTAGTGGATTATCCATGACAATGGGAGGATAGGGTATTAGTATAGCTTTAATTAGATGAATATAGAAATGAGCTAATTAAAGAGATATAGTTATGGGAAATCATAATTGGAGGAGTATAGACAATATAACATGTCTCATATTAACATGTCTAGTTCTAACCCAATCCCCATATATATGGATAGGCAAGTTGGACTCCAATGCTATTAATTGTTATCAATTAGACTCATACCCTTGTGACGGTAGTTTTAGGCCTTCATAGTCTGTTTGAACATGGAAACAATCCTAGGCTATGGGTGACCTAATCAACGGATTGAGTCTTTAGATTCTAAGGGCTAGCTCCCTTTGGTGTATCAATTAGGATCTCTACTCTACGCTACAAACTATTGAGAAAAAAAAGGGGAAACTTGAAGGAAAAAATCCTATCTAATGATGGTGATACACCTATATTTGGGTTCATCCACTCAATTTAAGCTCTTAAAAAACACTGATTAGACAAGAAAAATATTGAACTTCAACTCCAATTGACTCTTATGCATCAATATTTCATGAAAATGTTCTATTTGATAATCAAAGCTTGAGGGAATAAACCTGATTTAAGGCACTAACCAACCACTTAGATCTACTATAACTTCAACCAAAAGACATCAAACACATAACATGACCTGCATAATCTAATCAACTAGTAAATACGTAAGAATTATGACTTGACAAGGAAGAAAATTCTATCACATATGCAAATCACTGACATAAATACACTATACCAACATATTGGAATTTGAAAATAGCCCTTCTATTTATCTGAAAAGGTTACAAAACTCAAATTTTGGTAGAGTCCAATCTTGCCAAAAGAGGGATTCTGATTCAAGGCTGAAAAGCCAACTTATATAAAAAAAACATAAAAAAGCCAAGAGATTGGTGCTGAAAATAGAAGAGGAGATAAACTCCCACATCTCACAAGTCCAACTTTAGCTATCAAAAGATAACTAAGCCTTCAAATAATATCTTTTTGTCTTATGTCTTGCATGAAAAAACTCTTTGGCATTGGAAAAGGATGGTGGGCCTATCTTGGACTAATTTGTTTCATGCATGAAAGCTACACCAATACTTAGATGAAGAACTTTAGTTTGAACAAGAGTTGAAAACCTTCAATTAATAAGATACATTTAAAAAGATGTGACACTTTGACAAAAGTCAACTCAAACTCAAGACCAATCAACTCCAATAGGCCTTTACTTGCATAAAAAAACTCTTTGAAAACTGAAGCATGCATGAAATCCCATGTTAGCTCTTTGAACAACCATCCAATGTTAAACACCTCAAAATTTTCATGCATTAGAGTCTCCATTTTGAAACTAAGAGAGTCATGCTTGAAGGCAACTGCATGTCATTTCCAAGTGTGATTGATTTAATCCTTGAATTAAAAAACTTGACGTGCTCCTTACTGCAATCTTGGACTATAGATCTTATTATAAATGGAAAAATAATATCTTTATTGGTGTTTTGTGTGTTCATGCTTGTCCTAAATGTATCTAATCAAGCTTGGGTCACTCTACATTATCTACATGTAGACTGTAGACCGTGTTGATTTATTGATTGGTTGTTGAAGTCCTTCACCTTTTATTTCTACATGTATTCCTTTAGGCTATAATTCTTTCAGGATTCTCTTCTCCTTTCCCATAGGAATTGTTTATGTCTATTTCTTGCAGACAATTTATCTGAGACTTTTCTCTTTGGGATTTTCCTTTCTTTCGAGCAAATTTATCAAAATAATTATTTCATCTTATTCATTCTTACTGTTCATTCAAAAAAAAATTCTGAAGGAATTTGTATCTTCATTATTTTCATTCATGCTTTTTCCTCGAAGGAATTATTTCAATTTTTTGGCCTTCAGACTTTTTGAAAAGTCTTTTCCTTCGAACTTTTTGTAAAGGATCTTTTGGATTTTGAAAAGTGCCCCCCTTTCTCTGAGAAGTGCCCTTCATAGTTTCTTCAAAAATCCTTTTCTTCAGGAAAAGTACTTAAAAAAAAATTGTTTGGTCCACTTTGTTTTTGAGAATGACTTTTTCCAAAGGGAAAGTACCCTTCGGCTTTTTTGAAGTGCATCATTCAGAAATTTGAAAAGTCCCTTCAAAATTTTTGTAATGCCCTTCAAACTTTGGAAATGCCCTTCAGACTTTTTGAAAAGTCCTTTCAAAAAAATTGAAATTGACTTTTGTAAAGGAAAAGAACCCTTTCAAAAAAGTTGAAATTAACTTTTCTAAAGGAAAAGAACCCTCGAAAAAGTTGTAATGAACCTTCGGCCAAAAGAAATGACCCTTCAAACTTTTTGAAAAAGTCCCTTCAAAAAATTTGGAATTGTCCTTTAGTAAAATTGAAATTAACTTTTTTGAAGGAAAAGAACCCTTTGAAAAAGTGTAATGGTCCTCTTTCCCTTCAGAAGAATTAAAATGGACCATTTGCCGAGAGAAGTGACCCTTCAGATTTTTGGAAAAGTCCCTTCGAAAAATTAGAATTGTTCCTTTTATAAAAATTACAAAGGTCTTTATTCCTTTGAAAAAAAATGAAATGATCCTTCAAAAATTTGAAAAGGACCCTCCAAAAAAATGAAAAGTCCCCTTGCTTTTGAAGATGCCCTTCAAAATTTTGACAATGCGCTTCAGAAAAGTGAAATGGACCTATCCGAAGGAAAAGAACCCTTCAACATTTTGAAAATGGACTTTTCCTTCTAAAATTTTTCTTGAAAGACCAATTCGTCAGAATTTTTCTTCAAAGTCTTTTCTTTTGGACCCAAATAACTTATTATAGGAAAACCTGAAGTCCTCTTTAAAACTTGCTCCTTTCAACTGCTCTGATCAACATCAACACTTTCCTACAAAGAACAAGACAAGTGAAAGAAAAGACCCTAAATCACCTAAACAACCTTAATACCTATTAACCATGGGTTCTTAAAGGACTTTTCAAGACCAATTACTAACTCACAAGACACAACAATATGGTATGCAAATTTTTGAATGATAGAGGTGACAATTTGACCTGTAGGGTCAAAATTGTCAACATTTTAGCGACTCAACTAGGAAGTATACCTATTATGATTGAGTACCAAACCATTTACATGACTCTTAGACTCACAAAGTAATGAATTTTTTTATCCATGACTGCAAACTCTCTTTTGACCTAGCATGAGACAACCTTCATCCTCCAAAATAAGAAGGGAAACACACAAAACAAGAAAACTAACTAAACAAAGCAAATGTGCAAACAAAACACTTATTTGGGACAAAAAATAACTAAACTAATGTGCTTGAACAACAATTAGAGGAAAAAAAACCATGTACAAGGAAATTCACTCTTCAATAACAATGTTTTAAATGTATCCCATTGACTAGGATTGGAAGCTCTTCACCATCCATCTTTGCAAGTTGGAAGGCATTGTGGGATTTGTAGCAAGAGATTGAGTATGGGCCACTCCAAAGGGAATAAAAATTTGTGTGCCTTCCTGGTTTATCTCGATCTTCATCCCACTTGAGAACCAAATCTCCTTCTTTGAAACTTCATGAAGAAGATCCTTTATCAAAAACTCTCTTTACTTGTGCTTGATGAATTTTCATGACTAGCATGGATTGATTTCTCATCTCTTCCAACTCCATAAGCTCAGCATACCTAATCTCCATAGGCTCATTTTCTAATAATTCAAGCTGATGCATTAGTTCTAAAGTAAGAAATTCAAGAGAAATGGGTAACCTTGCTTCCTTACCATATACCAACTTGTATGGAGCGTTGGCTATTGACCTTTTATAGGTAATCCTATCAGCCCATAGAGCTAAATTCAATTTGAGATGCCATGACCTCTGATTATCTTCAATAGTTCTTCTTATGATCTTTAATAGGTTCTTATTCATAGATTCAGCAAGGCCATTACCTTGTGGATAATAGTTTGATGAAGTGCTAATATAAATTCTATGTTAGACAACGCATTGAATAATCCTAGTTCCCATAAAAGCCATTGCATTATCATAAATAATGGTTGAAGGAACTCCAAATCTAGTAAGAAAACCTTCATAAAATTATAGAACATTGGTTTTGTTTGCTTCTTTCAATACCACTGCTTCTGTCCAACGTGTGAAGTAATCTATAGCAATTAGAATCCATTTATGTCCTAAACTTGAAGGAGGATTTATGAGACCAATAAATTCCAATTGCCATTGAACAAAGCACTGATTGATCGTAATTGGTTGAAGAGGTAAGGCTGCAAGTTTCATTTTTCCTACAAACATAGCACACTATTTGCACTTACCCATGCATGACAATCCCTAAATATACTAGGCCAATAACACCCACCTCTCATGATCTTAAGGGATGTAGTTCTTTTGGAAAAATTCCCTCCACCATGTCCATCATGGAATTATTCAAGTAATCTCTGAGTTTATCTTGGATCTATACATCTTAGCAACATGCCATCGATATCTTTATTGAATAAAACATCATCACAAGCAAAAATGGAATTGATTTAAACCTGAAATATTTTTTTTTGAAGAAAATATATGAGAGGTATAAATACCATCTTGGAGATATCTTAGCAAGTCATGAAACCAGCTAGAAGGTAAGGTATGACCAGATACAACCTTTTCATCATTTGACACCAAAATAACTTCATTAGTCTCTTGCAAGTCTTGTGCTAAATACTTACAAAGTCCTTTACCTCTAATCAACTTTGTGACCTTAATTTCCACATCATACTCCATTACCTTGGTTATCCAACCAGCTCTCTTCTCATTTATATCTTTGTTCAAAAGGAACTACTTGATGCTCAGATGGGAAACCGTTAGGTGTATTTTATTATTAGACAACAAGTATTTAAACTTTTTATGAGACCTTATAACTGAAAGCACATGTTTTTCAACAAAAGAGTACCTTGTTTCATACTCTTTCAAGATTTGACTAAAGAAAGCTATTGGATGCTCCAAATGTTGAGTTGTGGAGCTAAAAGCTTCACTAATGAGCTAATGTGGAGGTTGCTGGGCTTACACAGTAACCAACATCGGTAAGAACCAACTGACATCAGTTAAGGGTCGGCCGACATCGGTCATCTTCAGACAGACACCGACTTCTATGCATTTCCAGAATTACTATTTTTAGGAGAACAGATTTGAGCCTTTGATTTAAGAGGTGGATCTAATGGTGGTGACTGCATGGCTCATGAGCCCTAGTGTTGTAGTATACTATATAATAGGGTTAGATCCTCATAGTATGTACAATTTAGTAATTGAGTTGATTGTAATTGATTAAGGAGAGAGAGAACTCTTGAGGGAGAATTAATGTACATCTGCGAGGTGTGAGGAGAGAGGAATTTATTCATTGTATTTCCTTCTAGAAGAGTTTAATACAGATTGGTTATTTCTTGTATCTCCTATTATTTGTTATTTCTGATTTCTAGTTACTTATTACTTCTGGTTTCAATTTCATGTTTAGTTGCTTATACAAAAATAATCAATTGTACTCTAAAATCCTAACAACTGGTATCAGAGTGTGTTAGTATTTGTTGATTACAGAATTCACTCACAGGGGTTTCTGATTGAGTGGGAGCAAAGTAATGGCAGAAGAAAGTAAACTAAAAATGGAGAAATTCAATGGTAAGAATTATCAATTATGGAGGATGCAGATTGAAGATTATTTGTATCAAAAAGATCTGTATTTACCATTGGGTGGGGTTTCAAGGAAGCCCACAGATATGGAAGATGAAGAATGGAATGCTCATGAGAGAAAGGCTCTTGGATCTATAAGGTTGAGCGTGGCAGCTTCTATGTTTTCCAACTTATCACAGGCAAAGACAATGGTAGAGTTAATGAATACTTTAGAAAATTTATATGAAAAACCCTCAGCTTTGAATAAGGTATATCTTATGAAGCAATTATTTAATTTGCAAATGCAGAAAGGTGGATCTATACCTAGTCATCTTAATGATTTCCATACAATAGTAAATCAGTTAAATTCAGTCAAAATAGTTTTTGATGATGAAATTAAGGTTTTCTTAATCTTATGCCTTTACCTGAAAGTTGGCATAGTTTGGTAATGGTAGTTAGTAATACTGCATCTACTTCAAATATCTTGAAAGTTGATGATGTTGTTAGTGTAATCTTGAATGAAGAAATTTGCAAGAAAAGTACAAGGGAAATATCAGGTAATGCTTTAAGTGTTGAAAGTAGGGGAAGGAAAAAAGAGAAGCACAAGCAAGGGAAATCAAGGTCAAAGATGGGAAGCAGATCAAAATCCTGAAATAGGAGAATAACCTGCTGGAATTGTGGAACGAAAGGGCATGCAAAGAAAGATTGTTGGTTGAAGGATAACAAAGAAAATTAGCATGAAGGTAATAAAGAAGCAAAAGTTGCAGGTATTGTTGCACATAATGCTCTTATATTTTCTTTGGATAATAAAGTAAAATCATGGGTTTTAGATTCTGGTGCCTCTTTCCATGCAACCTCAAATAGATAATTTTTCAATGATTATGTCCATGGAGATTTTGGAAAAGTTTATTTAGGGGATGATCAGCCTTGTAAAATTGTTGGGAAAGGAAAAGTGTAGCTGAAATTGAAGAATGGAAACACATGGGTGTTGAAGGATGTCATGCATGTACCCATCCTGAAGAGGAATCTGATTTATACAGGAAAGTTAGGTGATGAAGGTTGCATAGTAACTCTCACAATTAAATATGGGAAAGTTTCCAAGGGTGCACTTGTATTAGCAAAAGGTAAGAGAGTAGGTACACTTTATCTATCTACTTGTATTACTGATTATTCTCTTTCTATTTTATCTACTTCAGATGTAGATGCAAAGTTGTAGCACTGTAGGCTTGGTCACATGAGTGAGAAGGGAATGAATGTTCTTAAGTTAAAAGGTAAGCTTTCAGATTTGAAAAACATAGATCTAGATTTTTGTGAGCATTATATTTTTGAGAAACAGAAGAAAGTAAGGTTTCTCAAAATTAGGTCAAGAAAGAAGAAGCACAAGTTGGAGCTTGTTCACACAGACGTGTGGGAACTAGCTCAGGAAGCTTCTATTGGAGGATCACAATATTATGTTTCTCTCATTGATGATGCTAGAAGAAAGGTATGAGTTTATTGCATAAAGAGGAAATTTGATGTTTTTGACACATTTAAGAAATGGAAAGCTTTGGTTGAGAATGAAATAGGTTTGAGATTGAAGTGCCTTAGATCTGACAATGGTGGTGAGTACTGCAGCAATAAATTTAATAGTTACTATTCTATGAGTGGAATACACAAGAAAAAGATGGTTCTAAGGACACCTCAGCAAAATGGAGTTGCTGAAAGGATGAATAGAACAATAATGGAGTGTGCACGGAGTATGACGTTGCATGTTGGTTTGCCCTTACAGTTTTGGATAGAAGTTGTAGATACTGCGGTTTACCTGATTAATAGAGGACCTTCTACTACACTGGATAGTGGAATTCTAGAAGAGGCTTGGACAAGTAAAAAGGTAGATCTTTCATTTCTTAGAGTTTTTGATTTTGAAGCTTTTGTGCACATTGATAAATAAAATAGAAAGAAGCTGGATGCTAAATCTATGCGGTGCACTTTCATTGGTTATGGTTTTGGAGATTTTAGATTCCAGTTGTGGAATTTAGAAACTAACAAAATTATTAGAAGCCATGATGTAGTTTTCAATGAGATGGTGATGTACAGTGATCAGCTCAAGAGGCTAAATAATTTTGAGTAGGGCAATCTTGATTTGGAAGAGGTTATGATCCAAAATGAGCTCGCAGGTAAAAATCATCACTCACAGAAAAACACATAGACCGATGTCAATTAGGTGGAAATTGACGTCAGTCAGGTGGAAACCGATGTTGGTCAGGTGGAAATCAGTGTTGATCAAGTGGAATCGATGTCAGTTAGGTGCAGACTGGCATCGATCAAAGATGACCAAGATCGGTCACTGTTAAAAGAAAATTTGGGCGAACAATAAGCTGTAAATGAGTCTCAAATGCCCATAAGGAGGTCTGAAAAGGTAAGTAAACCTCAAATTCATTATTCCCCTTATTTATACAACTTGTTTCTCACTGATGGTGGAGAATCAAAAAGTTTTGATGAGGAAATGTAGGTAGAATCTAGGAAATAGTGGGAGCATGGCATGCATGAGGAAATTGATTCCTTGGAAGAGAACCATACGTGGGATTTGGTTGAGTTGCCAGCCGAAAAGAAAGCACTGAAAAACAAATGGGTATACAGGTTAAAGGAAGGAGATAATGGCAAAATGAGACATAAGGCTAGGTTGGTAGTAAAGGGATTTGCATAGAAACTAGGTATTGGTTTTGGTGAATTTTTTTCCCCTGTAGTAAAGATGACTTCTATTTGGACTGTATTGTCTTTAGTTGCTATTGAGGATTTGCATCTTGAGTAGCTTGATGTTAAGACAACATTTCTTCATGGAGATTTGGATAAAGAGATATATATGGATCAACCGGAAGGTTTTGAGGTCAAAGGTAAGGAGAAACTTGTGTGCAAGTTGAAGAAAAACTTATATGGTCTTAAGCAAGCTTCAAGACAATGGTATTTGAGGTTTGACAAGTTTATGATAGAGCATGGCTTTAGTAAATGTCAATCTAACCATTGTGTTTATTTTAACAGATTGGATAATGGTAGTTATATTATCTTGTTACTGTATGTAGATGATATGCTTGTTGCAGGTTCACACATGCAGGAAATTACTGAGCTTAAGGTAAAATTAGCTCACACATTTGCCATGAAGGATTTAGGAGCAGAAAAGAAAATCTTTGGCATGAGTATTAATAGAGATAGGAAAAATCATAGTTTGATTTTGTCTTAAGAGATTATGTGAATAAGGTGTTGGAGAGGTTCAATATGCAGGATGCAAAACCGATAAGCACACCTATGGCTGGACACTTCAAGTTGAGCAAAGAATAGTGTCCTAAATCACATGATGAGGTTGAGTACATGAGTAGAGTTCTATATGTTTCAGTAGTTGGGAGCTTGATGTATGTAATGGTATGTACTAGACCAGATATTGCCCAAGCAGTGGGAGTTGTCAGCAAGTTTATGGCCAATCCAGGAAAGGAACACTGGAAAGCAGTTCAGTGGATTCTCATATATCTAAGAGGGACTAGTAGTAGGCATTTATGATATGGAGGGTCAAACACTTCTCTAGATGGGTATGTAGATTCAGATATGGTAGGTGACTTGGATGGTAGGAGAAGCACCATAGGATATGTGTTCACTGTTGGTGGAATGGCGATTAGCTATATTTCAAAGTTGCAAAAGGTTGTTGCCTTGTCTACTACAGAGGAAAAATACATTGCAGTCATAGAGGCTATCAAGGAAATCATTTGGATGACTCGGTTCATGGAAGAGTTGGGAAAGGAGCAAGAGAGTTACAGACTGTACATTGATAGTCAAAGTGCAATTCATTTGGCAAAGAATTTAGCCTTTCATTCAAGAACCAAACATATACAGCTTAGGTACCACTTCATTAGACAGGTATTGAAGGATGGACAGTTGAAGCTGGAAAAGATCCATATGGATAAGAACCTTACTGATATTTTAACAAAGCTGATAACAAAGAAGAAGTTGAATCTTCATTCAACTTTTGTTGGTCTTCAAGATTGAACTTGAAGAGGGAGAAACAAGCCAAAGATGTTTAGAGGATGTTGCTATACAGGTACAGGTGCAACGGTTTATCTCCAAGTGAGAGATTGTTGAGTTGTGGAGCTAAAAGCTTCACTAATGAGCTAATGTGGAGGTTGCTAGGCTTACACAATAATTGGCATCGATTAGAACCAACTGACATTGGTTAGGGGTCGACTGACATCGGTTAGGGGTTAGCCAACATCGGTCATCTTTAGACCGACACTGACTTTTGTGCATTTCCAAAATTGCTATTTTTAGGAGAACAAATTTGAGGCTTTGATTTAAGAGATGGATCTAACGGTGGTGAATGCATGGCTCATGAACCCTAGTGTTGTAATATACTATATAATAGGGTTAGATCCTCATAGTATGTATAATTTAGTAATTGAGTTGATTGTAATTGATTGAGGAGAGAGAGAACTCTTGAGGGAGAATTACTGTACATCTACGAGGGATGAGGAGAGAGAGAGATTTCTTCATTGTATTTCCTTCTGAAAAAGTTTAATACAGATTGGTTGTTTCTTGTATCTCCTATTATTTGCTGTTTCTGATTTCTAGTTACTTATTACTTTTGGTTTCAATTCTGTGTTTAGTTGCTTATACAAAAGTAATCAATTGTACTCTAAGATCCTAACACCAAAGCCTCATGATTTGTTTGCATAAGAATGCCTGGAATGGTGTCCATGTTAGCATATGTAAACATAATGAAATATTTTATGAAATCTAGATTTATAAGTGTAAGAGCACTAGCTATAGCCTTCTTAATATCGTAAAAACTCTTTGCTCCTTCTTTGGACTAGCTAAATCTCTAATTATTCTTTAACATGGTTGTAAGTGGCTTAGCTAAAATAGAAAAATCTTAAATATATCTCTTTATGAAGTTAATTTTCTCAAATAAGCATTGCATAGCCTTTTTGTGCTTAAGAGTGCAAGAATGGAGTTTACCCTTTTAGAATATATGCTTCAACCATAATTTGAAACCACATGTCCAAGAATATTACCTTCATGAATCAAGAAGACACACTTTTTGGGATTTAGAGATACCGCAAATTGCCTACACCTTTCAAACACTTGCTTGAGATGCACCATGTGATCACTTGCACTCTTGGAAAACACTATTATATCATCTAAAAAAACAAGTAAAAACTTGTTAAGAAGGCCTTGGAATGCCATATCCATGGCTCTCTAAAAGTTTTCTCCAGCATTAGATAAACCGAATGGAATCTTTATGTATGAAAATGTCCCCCACTTGGTTGTGAAAGCTATCTTAAATTGGTCCTCTTCTTTGACCAAAATCTGATTGTATCCACTATATCCATCCAACAAAGAAAACCTCTCTGAACTTGCAACCAACTATAATTTTTTTTCCATTGATGGCAATGGATAGTGATATTTATGTGAAGCCCTATTCAAATCATGGAAATTAACACATAATTTAATCTCACCATTCTTATTCCATACCGGAACAAGATTTGCCATCAATTTGAGTGTTTAATTAGAAATATAAAAGCTGACTCTATGAGTTTGTGGAGCTCAGCTCTCATCAAAGGCTCAAGCTTAGGATTAATGAGCCTTTGTCTTTGTCTCACTGATTTAGTTTCAACCTCTAACTCAATGGTGTGTTGAAATAAAATTGGGTCAAATCCCTTGAGATCACTATATTTCCATGCAAATAAATCAACAAAACTTATGCATAATTCAATGAAAGCTTCTTTTTATGAAGGAGTGCATACCTTACCCAACTTCAAAATCTTACTAGTTGTAATCTCTACATTGGCATAATGTTCTTATTTTGTTGACAAGGATGACTTCTCTTTCCTTAACTAATCATCACAATTGGAAATGTTCTCTAGTGTGACCAATCCCTTGGAAAAATTATTATTTTTTAGTTGCATAACTTGATCACCATACTACTGCAAATACTTTGATTGGTTTCTTGAAGAAAACTTAGCCTCCTCTTACAAGAATCTCATAATTTGATTGTCATATTTGAACACCTAAAAATTCTCATAATTATATAGAACAAAAGGCCTTACAACCACATTTATATGTGATTTATTTTTTTCACTTTTTATATCAGATGGGATACTAAATTAAGATGCAATGGTAGCCAACCTATCTACGTGTTTATTCTTGCCTCTTGGTATTGCCTGAATGTTAAAATCTTGAAACTATTCAAGTAAGTCCCATATTATATTCTTGTAATATTAAAGGAATTTTTTTTTACATACATTCAAACCTCTTACTTGGTGAATTATAAGTTCACTATCACCAAAAACTTGTAAGGAATTGATTTTCATCTTCCTAGCCCACTGCAAACCGTGAACTAGTGCTTCATACTCAACAACATTTTTTGAACAACCAAACTAAAATTTAATAGAAGAGAAAAAAATTTGATTTTTTGGATAAAATAACATCATTCCAACTTCAGTACCATGTTTATTCTTTGATCCATCAAATTACAATTTCCACAAACCTTTACTAGATTCATCATCCTTAACCATGGTTGGAATTGGTACATCATTCTCATGAAGGAAATACACACCAAGTCCTTCTTATTCAATCATATTATAAGGATCATGCTCATTAAAATTAGAATCCCACTCATCAAGAAATAAATATGGAACTCCATCCAAAGGTGATCCATTTTCTACTCCATTAGTTTCTAGTACATCATCCAAGATGTGATACAGTTAGTGTTCACAACACTTGGCATATATGGCTCCATATGAAAAAATTAAATAGGTTTAGAATGGATTATTACCATAGTACCATACCTAGTTTTGAACAACAAATAAGTCCAATCAACTGATAAATATCCCCCAATATTTGGGGTGAAGTCCCTTGAAAGGCACATAACAAAGTAAGGAGGCAAGTCTACCACAACAACATCCTGCTGAATAGTAAGATTGGGATAAGAATGTAATGTAAATTTTAGATATTTGATGATGCCTACCATATTTTCTAGTGACCCATCTAATTTTAATACCCCCTTAGTGTTTGGATCATAAACAAGGCTGATTTTGTCTGCAATCTATTTAGGCATGAATGTATTACTAGCTCCACTATCCACCATACAGTTATGAACCAAAGTATCACCAACTATCAAAGAAAGGTAGAAAGGAAGAGTTTTATTTTTTTTACCTCATTTATATCCACATTTTCCATATTATTTACTTGTTTCTTAGTTGGTTGATCCAAATTAACTAAGATAACACCTTCTTTCTCAACTAGTTTTGGAGACAATTTGAGAGCTGAAAGCTCCTAGATGAGCATATATTTTTGTCTTAGGATGGAAAGAGAATCCCACATGATAATTTTGATATTATAATTCTTCAACTGATCTACTATACTGAACTAAGATCTACCAACCTTTGGTTGTACTTTATGAAGAACTGGTTGCTCACGAACTAGGGGTATTTGATGAACCTTACTAACCTCTATATTCTTATTTTTATATGTTATGTGGGAAGCAAGTTTTTATTTTGTACTATTAGAAACAACATTAGGATTACTTGAAGCATTTATCACCTTTTACAACTCATCAGTGGCTCTTCTTTTATCTCTAGTTACAACTGTAACTTGACCACTTGTATTGTTAGTTTTGACACCCTGAGTAAAAGCAACATGATCATCCACTTGCCCATTTACATTAATGGAATTAGAATGCCCTTAAAATTGTTGAGTATTTATTTTTGATGCCAAAATTATATCTTGGTATTGAACTCCTTGAAAAGAAAACTCTTCTTGTGTCATTTGTGTCATAGTGATGTTTCATCATACCAAGGCTTGGTTTTTAGCATCATTGAGATTTGAGGACTGCCAGCATAAATCCTGCATCAAGTTGTTTTGAGGTGGGGTGGGAATAATGGCCTTTGATTTTAAAGGAGAATCAAGATCAAGGGAAGCATAAGGCTTAGCTATAGTTATAGATCCTTGTGTTTGATAAGGTGGTCTATTCTCTCTGAAACCTTGATAAGGAGGCCTTTGATCTTTGAAGGGCTGATAGGTGGTTTGATTTTGTTGTTGATAGGGTATATTAGCCTAATATTTTTGTCTCTTGAGTTACACTATTTCATTCCCAAAGGATTGTAACAAGCTTTTCAACTCTACTACCTCACTAACTTGACTAGTAGGGGCTATAATTTGAGCTTGCGGTGATGGAATAGGATCTAAGGATGGGTTCTGAGGAATTTGAGGGGATAGTATGGACTTTATTTTTATAAATATAAGAATTGGAGGTCTTGGATAAAGATTACCATCTTGTATCAAACTATTCTCTGCCCTTATTGCAACCTCATAAGCATTTGACAAGGTAGTACGACCCATTGACTGTATCATCACACTAACGTCAGAGTTAAGGCCTTTCAAATAGTATAGAAATGTATATTTAGGGGATGGTCTAATCAACACAGATATTTTGGTCCATGTATTTTAAAATTTGAGGTTAAAATTAGACATGAACTCATGAAGAGCTCTATTTATGGCAGTTAATTGCTTAACTAAAGATAGGTGGTCAGATTTATCCTCAAATTGCTTGACTAAGGCTGCACCCAATTCATCTCAAGTAGAAATGGATTTTAGTGGAAGGTTTATATACCATTTCAATACTATTCCTTTGAAGGAAGCAACAAAAAATCTAATAGCAACATTATCCTCAATAACATTATAGACTGGATAGAGATTAGCTACATCTTGGCTATGCTCAATAGGGGTTTGATTTTTTCTTGAGAAGAATGGGATACTTTTGAGAGTAGACATAGGAATGTCATCAAACTAGGCTAGATTCAATGGACTACCTCTATTTAATGGAACAAACACCTAGTTTTTGATGGCCATTTGGATAGTGGGGATTGTAGTGCCTAGAACAATAAGATAACTAGGGGATAAATATTTATTTTGAGGATATCAATTTGCCCTCCTAAACATTGATTTCTTATATGATATAAATTCAAAAGGAATAATTTTACTACATGACCTTGCGATAACCTTTGGCATGAAAAGATTGTCTGAATGGTGCTATGAACCTTGCAACCTAAAAAATCTTTAGCTTAAGATGAAAATGAATATTCTTGTCTGCTACAACTGCTTTTCCTCAGCTTCAAACTTCCTCAGATAAGCAAAGAATTTATTTGATGTCCCACCAGGCATGCCAAAAATTGTGATCAATCAGACTCAAACCCTTGTGAAGGTAGTTTTGGGCCTTCATAATCTGCTAAAACATGGAAATAATCCTAGGTTATGGGTGGCCTAATCAATGGATTGAGTCTCTAGATTCTAAGGGCTAACTCCCTTTGATGTATGCTAAAAACTACCAGGAAAAAAAAAGGGAAACTTGAAGAAAAAAATCTTATCTAATGATGGTGATACACCTGTATTGTGGTTCATCCACTCAATTTGAGCTCTTAAAAAACACTGATTAGACAAAAAAAGATTGAAATTTCAATTCTAATTGACTCCTATGCATCAATATTTCATGAAAAGGTTCTATCTAGTGATCAAAGCTTGAGGTAAATGAGGGAATAGGCCTAATTTAAGGCACTAACCAACCACTTACATCCACTATAACTTCAACCAAAATACATCAAACATAGAACATGACCTATATAATCTAATCAAATAGTAAATAGGTAAGAATAAAGACTTGAAAAGGAAGAAAATGCTATCACATATCCAAATCACTGACATAAATACACTATACCAACATCCTAGAATCTGAAAACAATCTTTCTATTTATTTGAAGAGGTTACAAAACTCAAATTTTGGTAGAGTCTGATCTTGCCAAAAGAGGGATTCTGATTCAAGGCTGAAAAGACAAATTATATAGAAAAAACATACAAAAGCCAAGAGATTGGCACTAAAAATAGAAGAGGAGATCAACTCCCACATCTTACAAGTCCAACTTTAGCTATCAAAAGATAACTAAGCCTTCAATTAATATCTTTTTGTCTTATGTCTTGCATGAAAAAAATCTTTGGCATTGGAAAATGATGGTGGGCCCAGATTGGACTAATCTACTCCATACATGAAATCTACACCAATCCTTAGATGAAGAAATTCAGTTTGAATAAGAGTTGAAAACCTTCAATTAATAAGATAAATTTAAAAAGATGTGACACTTTGACAAAAGTGAACTCAAACTCAAGACCAATCAACTCCAACAGGCCTCTACTTGCATGAAAAAAGCTCTTTGAAAAATGAATCATGCATAAAATACTATGTTATCTCTTTGAATAGCCATCCAATGTTAAACACCTCAATCTCTTCATGCATTCAAGACTACCTTTTGGAACTGAGAGTGTCATGCTCGAAGGTAGCTACATGTCTTTTCTAAGTGTGAATGATTTAATCCTTGAATTAAAAAACTCAACGTGATCCTTACTACAGTCTTGGACTATAGATCTTCTTATAGATGGAAAAATAATATCTTTATTTATTTTTTGCATGTTCATGCTTATCCTAGATGCATCTAATCTAGTTTGGGTCACTCTACATGTTCTGCATGTAGACTGTAGACCGCATTGATCTATTGATTAGCTGTAAAAATCCTTCACCTTTTGTTTCTACATATATTCCTTTGGGCTATAATTCTTTTGGGATTTTCTTTTCTCCTTTCTCACAGGAATTATTTCTATCTATTTCTTGCAGACAATTTATCTAAGACTTTTCTCTTTGGGCTTTTCCTTTCTTTCAAGAAAATTACCTTAAAAATTATTTCAGCTTATTCTTTCTTACTTTTTCTTTGGATAATTTGTCTGAAGGAATTTGTATCTTCATTCTTTTCCTTCGGGCTTTTTCCCTGAAGGAATTGTTTCAAATTTTTAGCCTTCAGACTTTTTGTAAAGGATCTTTCAGATTTTGAAAAGTGCCCCCCCTTCTCTAAGAAGTACCCTTCAGAGTTTCTTTAAAAGTCCTTTTCTTTAGGAAAATTACCTTTCAAAAAAATTGTTTGGTCCACTTTGTCTTTGAGAATGACTTTTTCCAAAGGGAAGGTACCCTTCAGCTTTTCTGAAGTGCACCGTTCAAAAATTTGAAAAGTCCCTTAAAAAATTTTGTAATGTCCTTCGGACTTTGGAAATGCCCTTCAATTTTTTTGAAAATTCCTTTCAAAATTTTTTTAATTGACTTTTCCGAAGGAAAAGAACCCTCAAAAAAGATGTAATGAACCTTTGGCCGAAAGAAATTGCCCTTCAAACTTTTTGAAAGAGTCCCTTTGGAAAATTTGGAATTGTCCTTCGACAAAATTTAAATTGTCCTTTCAGAAAAATTGAAATTTACTTTTTTGAAGGAAAATAACCCTTTGAAAAAATTTAATGGTCCTCTTTCCCTTCGAAAGAATTGAAATGTACCATTTACCAAGAGAAGTGACCCTTCAGATTTTTTGAAAAGTCCCTTTAGAAAATTTGGAATTGTACCTTTCAAAAAAATTACAATGGTCTTTATTCCTTTGAAAAAGAATGAAATGATCCTCAAAAAAGTTGAAAAGGACCCTCCGAAAAATGAAAAGTACCCTTGATTTTTAAGATGCCCTTTGGAATTTTGACAATGTCCTTCTGGAAAAGTGAAATGGACCTCTCCGAAGGAAAATAACCCTTTAGTATTTGGAAAATGGAATTTTCCTTTTGAAAATTTCCCTGAAATATGAATTCCTTAGACTTTTTCTTCAAAGTCTTTTCTTTTGGACCCAAATAACTTATTATAGGAAAAATATAAGTCCTCTTTAAAACCTACTCCTTTCAACTGCTTTGATCAACATCAACACTTTCCTGCAAAGAATAAGATAAGTAAAGAAAAGACCCTAAATCACCTAAACAACCTTAAGAACTATTAACCATGGATTCTTCAAGGACTTATTAAGGACCAATTACTAACCCACAAGACAAAACAACATGGTATGCAAATTTTTGAATGGTAGAGGTGACAATTTTACATGCAGGGTCAAAATTATCAACTGTAATTATATGCCTACTCTTTATTACTAGGGTCTCAACACTATCTATGATATAATGGGGAACCATAACATATATAACTACTAATGTCTATGGTGTATTTATTTAAATACTATTTGAAACCTAATCCAAATTCTTCCTATCTCATCATAGACCTATACCTATAGGGTTGAGGTGTGAAATATATACATAATATATACTTGTATAATATTATGTATATAGATAGATATCTATATACTAAAAAAGAGTGGTACCTTACTAGGAACTATCTCTATGTATTATCATTAGATACGGGGGTGCTTGATAAATACGCCAGACTAGATGAGTTTGTGAAATTATCCTTCCCTTATATATAACTAACTAGAGGTCATGATTGATAATGAGGACAAATAAGCACCGATTTTTGAGTATATATATCCTAGCCACCCTCCACCTATGAGTGCCTAACATATATTATGTAGCCTAGATTCCCTCACTATATAGTTGACACTTCCTCCCCTATAAATTGATAGGCCCAATAGGTGAAACAGTGAGGGAGATTATCTATAATTGAGTTAACACCTTATATAAATCGAGGAGGGATATATAGATAGTTAACACCCCCTCCCTTGCCTTATAAATTGATATGTTCAATAGGCAATATATTGAGGGAGATTATATATAATTAAGCCCTTAAGTTAGTAGATAAAAGACAAGGAGCCCTATATATCTATCTACTGGAGACTATCTATAGTTAGTCTGCACCCTATATAAATATAAATATATGCATATCCTTATATTTATATATAGCTTTAACATTATCCCTATATATATAACTGACACTTGAAATTAACCATATATAGATAGGGGTTTGGGGTTGAGGGAAACTAGAGAGTTGGAGTCAGCATTGCCCTGCCCCTAGAGAGTAGAGAATATATTTGGGCCTCCCCTTTACTCCAACCCCATCTTACCTACTCTCACCTCTCCTTTATCTATTATCTAGCAGTAGAGGAGGGTATTTATCTACATAAATAATCCTCACTCATTTCTATATCTATATATATGACCCCTTCCCCTTAGTTTGTTTTTGGTTCCATTCTCACCCAACCCCTCTATATAGATCTGATCTATTTATGGGATATGGGTCTGCATAAATTTTATATAACTCTCCCTAACCCTAATTTATTAGTAGAGGCCCATATATTTAGAGGGGATACATTGGGGGAGGGAGTTCCTCATAATATATATAGAGGCTCACTTGGTATGATCTCTATATATTGGTAACGACCTTATCTTTGTAACAATATTGCACATATATTTGTTATTCTTCCTAGGTGTCATTAGTTACTTTTGTATTTTCTACTAAGTTAGTTTCCATTCCCATATGAATAGCAAGGGAAATTTGGGAATGTGAAGTGAACATATATTTCTTGGCTTATTTATTGTAATGCTTTTCTCCATTTCAATTTGAATCATGAAGACAATTTTAGCTTGCACCAAATATTGTTCATTGTCAATCCATCATTATTTTATCCATCCTAACATTGGTATCATATCAATATTTTTCATTAGTCTAATTTCTCCTTTTCTCCATCCCCATTTTTGATAAGTTAAGCTCCATGAAAATTTTCCCTGTCAGTGCTAGGACTATGTATTAGCTGGTTAAAAAAATAAAAAAATGCATAGTGGTTGTTGTATTCAAGGCATGTGGCTTCTATTTATAAGTTTATAGACATGTGGTGCATCCCAACTACATTTTTTTCTATTTTTTATTTGACTCCATTCTGCATGGAGTTACTTTTCAGGCTTGCATAACACTTTGCAAGTTATTTGGTCACCTTTGTTGACTACATTCTAACATTCTGATTGCATATGTTGATCATGTATTTGAGGATTGTGTGGAAGTTTTCATGATCTATTTGGCTGCATTTCATTCCTTCATGTGGTGTACTTCTACATTTGAGTTAACAAATTTGATAAGTGTTGGATATTAAGTGTAACTACCATATTTCAAAACAAGGTATCTTTCCACCAACCTATAGCATGGCATTCTAAATTGTAAGACCTATGTGCCATAACATCAAACCATTCTCAAATTACAAGGTGTTTTGGATTCTTAATTATTTGTTAGTTGTTTTTAGACTACATTCAAAATTAATTATTTGTGAGGCATATTAGTTCATTGGATAACGTATACCTTGGCTTTAAATTTGGTTTCTTTCTACACAAAGTAATTTCCACGTGGAAAGTGAAATATCTAATTTTTTTCTTAAGGACATCGTACATTTTCATGTTCCAATATTGGAATCATACCAACCAAATAAAAGGAGGAGAGGTACTTTCTTTTAGGCTTTTTTATTTAAAAATAAAAAATTACAAAGTTAAGTGCTTTTTCAATTTTGAAGCATTTAAAATTTGAATTATAAAGCAAAATTTTCATTTCCTAGTGCAAATTTGAAAAATTACCTTGATCAAGATACTCTAAAGCATATTTGGTAAAAACAACCAAATTTTATAATTTAAGGAGAAATAAGGAGAGCCACTCTTTTACCCATTCACTTCTATCAAAAACATAAATCTAAAAATTAAGAAAAATTGAGTATATTGTCAAGTATGAGGTTTTATTGTTAAGCAAGTGTTAATGATAGGGAAAATACTTTTCACATGCCACCTAGGTACCATGTACCACTCTACTCTCACGTGCCTTATCATTTATTTCACGTACTGTCGAGCATATAGAATGGGTGAGCTTATTCCACGTACCAACATGTGTATAGGAAGGATGAGTATATAGAGAGGTTTGGTATATAGAAAAGGGGACCATTTGGAGTGATAAGGGACCAATTTGGGGTTAACAAAACTCAAAATAAAAATAATGCATTCAATCAAATCAATCATTGGCATAGCATTGACTGAAAATATTTTTGGTTAGAATGGTTTGGTCAAGTGGAGAACACCCTCATATTCAATGATCCATGGTTTGATATTTTGATGGGAAAACACAACCAATTGAGCCAACAGGGATTGAAAAAAATACACTGAAGTAAAAAAACTAGAAATCACTGGCCTTGATAAGGACCTTAGTCAATAGATATGCGTTTCATCATATTCAGGGGTGCAGTACTCCATGGGAAGCATTTCACAAATTGAAATAACTATATGATTCCAACTTAGAGTTGTAATTCATTCAATTGTAGTTAAATTTGTTCAATTTTGAGTTGAAAGATCATGATGTGATGATATTGGCTTCAAAAATATGTGAAATAAAACATGATGTGGATGCCATGGATGGGTAAGTGCACAAATTTGGGGGATAAAAAGGGGCCTACCCATGGACATGTTTTTCCTGAAAATTGAAAAATCTCAACTTCTGTACATTATTTGAGATAGTGGCTACACTCAAAATTTGAAGATGGTATATAAACATGAATTGTAGGATTTTGAGTCTAATTTCCAATTTTTTTTAAATGGTTAATTATATGTAGGTCAAACATCTAAAATTTAAACTGGAACTATTTTTTATGAAAAATGAGTAGATAGTCATTTGTACGATGTAACTTTTTATAAAAAAAATTAATATTTTTTGAAACCCTTTTGTGGAAATTTAGATAAGATAATCTAGTTTGTGACCTATATTTTATTCAAAAAATCTAATGAATATATATTTTTAATTAATTTTACAAGTAAATATATCTTGAAAACTAACAACAAATGAATAAATCACTATACGACCTCCATAACTACCTCCAAAAAAAATGAAAAATTGGTTTTTTTTTTAATGCATATAGAATTAGGCCTAGTTTGTGACCATATATTGTTTTTCACATTTGGATCAATGAAATAAAAATACTTAAACATATATAGGAATGTATATTTGAAGCATCTAGTGGCCTAAAAAATCCATAGTTAGAAATCAACATAGATAGAAACCTTAAAATAGTCTAAAATTTTAAAAAATCATATATATTTGAAAAGAGGAGAGCATGCTCGTCATCATGGTAATAATTTTATGAATTGGCTCATTGAAATTAATAGTGTATTTGGTGATGGCAGTTTATTTTTATTTTTTTCCCTCAAAACTCTTAGATTTCACTATGTTGATAGGTCCAAGCCTTTGGCTCAAGAATCCAAGCCATTTCTGAGCCAAAAGGCTTTATTTTTATTTCAAAATAAACAATCACGTACACATTATGTTAAAATTATACTGAAAACAAGAAAGGATCTATTTATACATGTTTATGTTTATATCTATTCACATTCATAATTTTATATTTTTATTTTAAAGTGGAGTGTATCAATATATACACTAGTAAAATAGGAAATAATTGATATAGTAATGCAATTTTGGTGCATTTTCACCTATGAACGTAATTTTTACCATATATAATATGATCTATGGTTCAATTAGGCTTAGTTTCATTAAAAATGAATGAGAGAGTCAATATTTTCAATGGTGGAGATAATTTTAGGGCCAACTTAGACCCTTAATCAATTAGGGGCAAAGATTAAATTGTTTGAATGAAAGAGTCAATTATTTCAATGTGATTTGGGCCTTAGTCAGATCTAATTTCATCAGAGAATGAAGCAAATAGTCATTTGGTTCAATGATAGATGCAAGTTTGACATGTATAGGGCATGGTTTGAGGATCTATAAACTCTAATGTCATCATCTAATGAATGAAATACTCAATTGGTTAAATTATGGAGGTAATTAGGGTCAATACGAACCCCTTGAACCTAATTATGACTATATAATGTGATTTTAGTCTAAATTGGATTTAATTTCATCATAGATTGAGCCAATTAGTGAAATGGCACAATCAATGACATGATTCTGAAAAATTGAGCCACATTCAAACATAGTTTGAATTGTATATGATGTGATTTTGAGTGAAATTGACTCTAACATCATCATATAATGAGCCAAGTAGTTGATTTATTCAATCATGAAGGTAATTAAGGCTAATTTAAGACCCTTCAACCTAATTACAAGAGAAGGATGTGATTTGGGGATAAATTAGCTTTGATTCTATCATGAATTAATCTAATTAGTTAATTAGTGTAATTAAAAACATGGTTTGGGCCAAATCAAGAATTTTAGACCTAAATTATGGGTTACATTTTAGGTTTTAGGGTTTATGGAACTATAATTAATCTATGCAGGTTGGAAAAAATTGAGCCCCATCAACCAAATTTTTATTATAAAGGATGTAATTTAGGGTTTAATTGATCCCAATATCATAACAAAATAAAGAAAATATTCCATTAATCAAATCATGAATGAAATTGGTGCTAATTTGAGCCCATGTTTAGCCTAACTACATGAAGATGACATGATTTGGGGCTAGATTAGTCATGAATAGTTATAATTAGTCAATTGGTGTAATTACATATGTGATTTGGGCCAAATTGAGCCCTATGAACCTAAATTATGGTTCAATCCATTCTATAATATGTAACATATGGATTAATTATCCATTTAATTATATCATAAATGCAAATACAAATGTATTTGGGGTCAATATGAACTCATTGAAGCTAAATGTGAGTTTAGGATGTGATTTGGGGCAAGAAATTAGCTCATTTTTCCTTATGCATATCAAGCTAATTAGTCTATTATTACAATTAGTGATGCAATTTGGATAAAAGTCAATCTCATGAACCTTGTTTTGACTATATAAGATATAATTTGGAGGTTATTAGGCCCACTATCATAACACCTTAAACTAGATATAGTCCACCTATTTAATCATGAAGGAAATTGAGTGCCTTCAACCTAAATATACAAGGAGGATGTGATTTGGGGGTAAATTAGCTCAGATTATGTCAAAAGTTGATCCAATTAGTCAATTAGTATAATTAGAGACATGATTTGGGAAATATTGAGCCTCGTGAACCTAAATTTGGATTAGCATTTAGTATTGAGGGTTTAAGTTATAGTTAGTTGATGAAATTGAACCCTATGAACCTAAAATTAACTAGATATAGGATGTAATTTGGGGGTCAATCAACCTTGATATAATTAAGAAATAAAATAAATAGTCCACTAACTCAATCATGAAGGAAATTAAGGCCAATTTGATCCCCTTTAACCTAACTAAACAAGAGTAGGACATGATTTGGGTCTTAATTAGTCATGAATTGATCCAATTAGTCAACTGGTATAATTAGAGACATGATTTGGGGCTAAATTAGTTTTTAATTGATCTAATTAGTCAATTGGTACAATTAGAGACATGATGTGGGGCTAAATTAGTCATGAATTGATCCATTTAGTCAATTGATGTAATTAGAGATGTGATTTGGGATATTTTGACCCTGTGAACCTAAATTATGATTTAATACATTCTAAAGGATGTAACATATGGTTTAATTAACCCTATAATTATATCATGTAATTACAAATATAGAGGTAATTGTATAGGATTGCATGACATAATATAATCATATATCATAATAATATGATATATGGCTATATAGACATAGTAGATATGATGCATACATGTTATTACTACAATAAACAAAAACTCTTTGTCCAATGTTTAGTTTTAGGGTATTTCAAGATTTTTGACCCCACTTACATTTTTTGCACATTCTACACTTTAAATGATGAAGACAAAAGGAATCAAATTTTTAATTGAGACTCCACCATCAAAAGGAATCAAATTATTTTTTGTCTAGTCATGGGTGATAATTATCATTCAAGGAAGATGTAGTTAAATCATAAAACACCAGAGCAATTACAAGAGTTGAGATAAAAATAAAAGGTTTGGGTTCAAACATTTCACTCAAGATAAGGTATAAACACTATCCCTAATGAAAAAAATGTCATATATAATGATGAAATTGAAAATGACAAACTGAATGATGATGATGAATGCTTACATAATAGTCTAAATTATGTTGCAAGTACACATTCAAAGTATAAAGTTTTTATTTTTTTGATGATGTATCCATGCATGATGATTTACTACCTAATAATGAAGAAAATTTTATAGAAACTCATAATGATGAAAGAAACAATGTATAAAATGCCATGAAAGCAATAAATAATGGAAGTATCAATGAATAAACTAGTACTGAACATACCCATTTTGAAACACCCAATTAATAAATTCCACCATTAACAACACCTCTAAGGATTTTGGGTATAAAAATCAAGTGCTTAATTTAAATTGATGAAAATATTTTTAAATCAATGGATAGAAAAATGTTTGATTGCCATTCAAGAAGACTAGTTAAAAAATTGGGATAGTTTCTTTGATAAATTAGATTTTGATAGTAAAAAAATGTCAATTGTTTGTTTCATTGATAAAATTTATTAAGATGAGACCTAGAATGTACAGCCTTGGACTAAGAACATCTAAAATGGATGATGAAAACAACAAAATTGTTGAAAATATACATGATGCATATCATACTATAGGCTCAAAATCATGCAAAAAATATTGTAATGCTATTCATCATATAATTACAACTTGTGTAGTAAGTGGTCAAATAGGGAAATGACGATTGATTTCAAAAACTTGTTGAACATTGGATATAAATATAAAAACATTAATAAAAGTAGTGGGAAGACACCAAAGACTTAACGATGCTAATACCACTAAGCTTTGGGCATTCTCTAGTAGACTTACACAAAAGGACAAGGTTATAGTTGATGCTATCAAAGAATTACTTTCACAATTTTAAAAAGACAATACAAGAGTTTCACCTAATACAATAGATGTAGTGAAAAAAGAGTTGGTTCTCGTAACCATGAATTACATCCAAAACATTTGTTGGATACAACCCATACACAATTTTACTCTAAGTTTTTGCAAAAATATCCAAAACTTTCTATAATTTAAATATATTTTGAGATGGCCAAACCATTTTATGTTAAAAAAAATCACATATGCACCACTTGTTGTTGGAGGCAACATGTTGAATTTTCAATGCACTATAGTATGTTTTGTCGTATACATTGTACTTTGCATACTAATAACATTGTTTAGGAATGTGTCATAAAAGTTTCACCAAAATCAGCCAAGGAATTTATTCCAACCATTATTTATGAAAGACCAAATGTATAATTTTTTTATAAAAAAGCATATTTGGATGGAACTTATAACATTTGTGGTGGATTGCCAAAATTAAACAATTATATCCATGAGGAGAGTATAAGCGCAATTGGATGGAGATTTAATTGGTTTGATCAAACACAAATATGTGACTTATCAAATAAAATATGTCAAAGAATCTAAAAAGTGTGATCTTCTTTCAAAATAGATACATGTTTCAAAATTTATGGTCAAATTTAGGGAGGAAATTGTTTATGAGTATGCAAGACACACATATAGATAGATGGTTGGATGAACATTTCAAGCTAAGAAAGGACACATTCCCACTTGTTTATTTTGTTTCAATTGTCAATTTTTCTAAGAATTACACATTCAATCCATAAATGGAATTTTAGTCATAGTATTAAAACTCAATACAAGTTGTCATATTCGTGCATATAGCATTTATGCATGCACTTGATAGTACAAAGCAAGATCAAAAATATTAATGGAGTACCATTTCTATGTCAATGATGATTAATAACATATTAGGGTGTTTGTGCAAGGTTATTTTGAGATATTCTATGAATAATTGATTAAGAGGAATATTACTTTAATTCAACATTACATTTGGTTATATATTTTCACATCACAATTCAATAATGCATAAATGTTTTAATAGTTGAGAATGATGCATGTTACCACTATCATAGATCATATTTAGAATTTCACTGAGACTGGCCATGAAAAAGGTGAACACGATATTGCTAGAACATATGTCAAAAAAGTCATTTCAAGAGAGGAGTGGAAGTTTGAATATGGTGTTGTTTTGAATGATGTAACAAACATTTTTGAATGGTGTTTTGAGAAAATGGGCTATGGTTATCAATAAAATTTTATTGTTCATATATATTTCTCATTGATTGAGGAAGAACACTTAGAAAAGTATGAGGATTATATGAAAGTAATGGGATAAAGTGAGATCCACTCATTTTATAACTCAAATACAGGTTATTGGAGTATTCATATGAGTCACTTGGTAAGTTTTTGTTATGCATGCATGGAATCTATTCGGAATGACTCTGAGTGACAAGAGTGGGTGGATGAATGGAACTACAATCTATAATTCCATTCAACATGTATTAGGTTCCACCAGCATTACAACTTACATATATGACATCATCACATGACTTTGACCATGTATATGATATAGTACAATGAGGTAGAAGATTAACCATTATGTACTATTTATTCTCATTATCTATCTTGATAATATCATTAAAATTTTGTTTTTTGTGATATAGGGCATGTTTTTACTATTATTGCTGATGAGGATAATGAAGAGGGAATAAATTACTACTTATGTCAGTGTCTATAGTAAAATAAAAAAATGACTTCACCAATCATAGATGGAGAAAACATTGACTATCCCACTGGGTCTATGGTAGTCATTGGAACTTGGCTTCAATGATATCCTATAAAAAATTCAGATGTATTATTATTTGAAGACTCTGAAACATGTAGAAAGATACAAAACTATTCAAATTTGGTTCTTGCAACAAATATACAATTGGGAAAATATCATGGGAATACATTAAACAATAATCTATGGAAAGTTTTTGAGTCAAAACATGAAGCTATTATTACTACTATCAAGATTAAATTATATCCTAGTGGTTCATTAGATTGAAATTCCAATATATGTCAACTTGTCAAATTTAAAAGAATTTAGTTTTACCAAATTTTATTGATTTTGTATGTAGTATATTTAATTTAATTTTTTTATTACTTACTAATAATTTTTTGGTATGTTAGTGGTGCCAAATAAGCTTCCACCTTCACATGGTTGGCACTATTAGTAAATAAATTCATAGTCTTGAATCTTAATACACTTGTACTCAATTATTATAGAAAGGACATTCTTGAGGTTAAAATGGGTAGTGGGTCTCTCAACCAGACATGATGGGAAGCCAAGAACATGGTCATGGACATTATATACCAACCCCAATGTGTTGTAAATTATAGTTTTGAGCCATGAAGCACTAGAGGTAGAGTTCTATAACTACATATTCAACTTTGACAATATTTGTTATTAGTGTTTCCATGATCTAAACACTAGTGAAAATACACACATGCATCTAGATGTATTTTGAGGTTTTGGTAATGGGAACACATGTCATTTACTTGTACAAACATGTTTGAAGTGATGTAATTACACATGTAGGTTTTGGAGATAGAAATACCAGTTGAAGACAAGAACTTGTCTCTTCACTGTAAAAAAAAGTTGCATTTCAAGACCCATCATTATAACTTGTGCCACAGATTAATCTCCAAGGTCCCATCTATTTTTTCCTAGATAAAATTAGAGGGATTATACATAAATGTGAGGGTTATTTTATTTCATCCAAATGACTTATGATTTCTATTTTATGTATGTCTAAAGTTAGGCTAAAAACAACATTTTTATTATATTGGGAAAGGCATTCTTAAGGCTTAAATGGGTTGTGGGTCTCTCAATCGAGCATGATCAGAGACCAATAACATTTTCTTGGATGTTATCTACCACCCAAAATGTGTTTTAAATTATATTTTTGAGCCATAAATCACCAGAGGTGGAGTTATCCAACTATAACTTCGAATTTGATAATATTTGTTGTTAGTGTTTCCATCCTCCTAAACACTAGTGAAAATGCACTTCTGGGTTGATTTGGACATTATGGTCATGGGATCACATGTAATTTTTTTTACATATGTGTTAGAAGTGATGGGATTTCACTTTTAGGTATCAAAGATATAAATACCAATTGGAGAACAAGAACTTGTCTCTTCACTATTAAAATGTCATATTTTAGGACCCATCACTACAACTTGTGCCACAAATTCATCTCCAAAGTTACATAAATGTGATAAAAGGTGAAATTATATGGATTTTATATGCACATGATGTTTCTTTTGGTTAATCATAATGACTTATGATTTTAATTTTATGCATACCTAAAGTTAGGCTAAAAAACTGCATTTTTCTTATATTGGGAAGGGTATTCTTGAGGCCAAAATGGGTGGTGGGTCTCTTAATTGGGCATGGTCAGAGGGGAAATTTTTTTATAATAGACATTATGTACCACCCTATATTTGTTTTGAATTCCATTTTTTATCTATGAAGCACCAGAGGTGGAGTTATCCAACTGTAGATTCAACTTTGACTACATTTGTTGGTATTATTTCCACACTCTTAAACAATAGTGAAAACATGCTTATAGGTGGATTTGGATGTCATAATCATGAGATAACATGTAATTTACCTATATAGATATTTTTTAAGTCATTTACTTACACATGTTGGTATCAAAGGTATAAATACCAGTTGGAAGACAAGAACTTGTCTCTTCACTATAAAAATGTTATATTTATTGACCCTCATTTCAACTTCTACCCTGAATTCATCTCAAAGATTCCATAAATGTGATTTAGGGTGGTATTAAAGGTATTATAAATTCACATGAGGGTTATTAAAGTTCATTTAAATGACTTATTATTTCTATTTTAAGCATGCCTAAAGTTTGGCATAAAAACTACCTTTTTCTTGTATTGGGAAGGGCATTCTTGAGGTCAAAATGGGTGGTGGGTCACTTGACCAGGCATGAAAAAAGGTCAAGAAATTGGTATTATATATTATAAACCACCTTGGATGTGTTTAAAATTCTATTTTCAAGCCACGAATCACCATAGATGGAGTTCTTTAGCTACAACTTCAACTTTGACAACATCTATTATCAGTGTTTGCACACTCCTAAATAGTAGTAAAAACATGATTTTGGGTTGGGTTGGACATCATGGTCATGTTATTACATGTAATTTTACTATATATATGTGATAAAAGTGATGTATTTGTACTTGGAGGTCACAGAGGCAGAAATGCTAGCTGGAGGACAAGAACTTATCTCTTCACTACAAAAAAATTGCATTTTAGGATCTATCACTACAACTTATGCCATGGATTCATATATAAGGTAACATTGAAATGATATGAATTAAAATTATATAAATTCAAAAAAAGTTTTATATATCTTTTGGTTCATATAAATGACTTACAATTTCCATTTTATGCATGCTTGAAGTTAAGCTAAAAAATTATATTTTTATTTCATTAGGAAGGGTGTTCTTGAGGTTGGAATGGGTGGTGGGTCTCTAAATAGGGAATTATTATACGAAAATAACCTATTATTTGATGCTATATTCTACTCAAAACATTTTTTAAATTCCATTTTTGAGTCATGAAGCACCAGAGGTGGAGTTATCCAACTACTTCAACTTTGACAATATTTATTGTTACTATTTCCACGCTTCTAAGTAGTAGTGAACACATGATTCTACATGGATTTGGAAACCTTGGTAATGGTATCACTTGTAATTTTCATATACATATTTTTTTAAGTGATTTAATTTCACCTATAGGTATTGAAGGTAGAAATGCCATTTGGAGGACAATAACTTTTCTCTTCACTACAAAAACGTTACATTTCAAGACCCGTCACTATAACTTGTGCCACAAATTCATCTATAAGGTTAAATTAACATGATATAGGGTGAAATTAGATAGATTTTACATGAATTTTATGGTTCTTAAAGTTCATATACATGAATTATGATTTTCATTTTATGCACTCCTAAAGTTCAGATAAAAAACTGTATTTTTATTATACTAGGAAGGGTGTTCTTGAGGCCAGAATGGGTGGTGGGTCTCTTGATCAAGAATTATTAGAGGATAATAACTTGGTAATATATGTTATATGCCACCCTAAATGTATTTTAAATTCCAATTTTGATCCATGAATCATTGGAGTTAAATTTATCTAACTATAGATTTAATTTTAATAACATTTATTGTCAGTGTTTCGACACTCTTGAACAGTAGTGAAAACATGCTTCCAAGTGGATTTATAAGTCATGGTCATGTAATATAATGAAAATTTCATATATATATATGTGATTCAAGTGATGTTTTTTTACCTGTAATTCCTAGAGCTATAAATTTTAGTTGGAAGATAAGAACTTGTCTCTTTACTGTAAAAAAGTTGCATTTTAAGACCCATCACTGCAACTTGTGCCATAGATTCATATCCAAGGTTCCATAAACATGATTTGGGATGAAATTATAGGGATTAAAATTAATGTTAATTTCTTATGGTTCATTTAAATTTATAATGATTTCCATTTTACACATGCCTGAAGTTAGGCTGAAAAACTACATTTTTCTTATTTTGGGAATGACGTTCTTGAGGCCAAAATGAGTGCTGGGTCTCTTGACCAGGCATGATTGGAGGTAAATAAATTGGAAATAGAAATTATATTCCAACATTAACATGTTTTAAATAATATTTTTAAGCCACAAGTCATTAGAGGTGTTGTCATCTAATTGCATTGTTAACTTTGAAAATATTTATTGTCAGTGTTTCCATGCTCCTAAATAGCAGTGAAAACACACTTTCAGGTGGATTTAGATGTAGAGGTCATGGAAACACCTGTAATTTAACTATATATACTTTATTAAAGTAATGTCTTTCACTTATAGGTCATAGAGGTATAAATTCCAGTTGGAGGACAAGAACTTCTCTTTACTACAAAAATGTTTCATTTCGAGACTCATCACTGCAACTTATGCCACAAATTCATATCCAAGGTTCCATAAACATGATAGAATGTGAAAATATAGATATTAAAAATGAAATTAAATTATATTTTAGTTCATATAAATGAATCAAAATTTCCATTTTATGCATGTCTGAAGTTAGGCTAAAAAATACACTTTTCTCATTTTGGGAAGGGCATTCTTGAGGCCTAAATGAGTGTTGGGTCTCTCAAATGGGCATGATTAGAGGAAAAAAACTTGGTATTAGATATTATATACAACCTACATGTTTTTAATGATATTTTTTAGCCACAAAGCACCAGAGGTGGAGTTCTCCAATGATAGCTTCAACTTTGACAACATTTATTGTCAGTGTTTTTGTGCTCATGAATAATAGTGAAAACATGATTATAGATGTATTTTGAAATTAATGTCATGAAAAAACATGTAATTTTACTATCTATATGTGCTTGAAGTTATGTATTTTCACTTGGAGGTCTTGAAGGTGAAAATTCTAGTTAGAGGAGAAGAACTTGTCTCTTCACTGCAAAAAAGTTGCATTTCATGACTTGTCACTACAACTTGTGCCATAGATTTGTCTCGAATGTTACATAAACATGATTTGGATTAAAAATATATGGATTAGACATGTAGTTTATTTTTCTTCCATTTCATCCAAATGACTTATGGTTTCTATTTTATACATGCTTGAAGTTAGGCTAAAAATTACATTTTTATTATTTTAGGAAGGACTTTCTTGAGGCTGAAATGGGTGGTGAGTCTCTTGAATGGGTGTGATTATAGGATAATAAAATATTCCTAGACATTATACACCACCTTGGATGTGTTTTAAATGCCATTTTCAAGCCATGAATCACTGGAGGTAGAGTTTTCCAACTACAGATTCAACTATGATAACCTCTGTTGTTAGTGTTTTCATGATCCTGAATAGTGGAGTGAATGTATGATGAGAAGAGAATAAATGGACAAGATGAGTGAATTGGAGAGGGATAAAACATATTTTATGAAGAAAAACAAAATATCTATAACCATCAAAATATTTCAAGTCCTCAAGATACATGAGAATTATAGTCTTGCACTACTTCAAAGGGCCAAAGAAGAGTCTCTAAACAAGAATCCAAAGCATCTCCAAAGAGAAAACATACAAAAGGAGGAGGTAGATCATAAACACTTCGTCAAACATGTACAAGTAAAATGTATAAGAGAATCTAAATAAGGTATGCAAGAGATGAGTATTCCATTATTAGTTTCAATTGTACTTATAATAGAAATGTGGTATGTTTATAAATTCAATGAATAAAAAATGTGAATATCAAGAACCAAATGATAATAAACTAGTGTAGCAAGTGTATCCACATTAGAATACTGATAAATGGTGTATCCAAATCATGAGAAGCACTTCACTCTAATATATGACTCTATCTCAAACATTATACTCTTTTCTCCCATATAGTTTTAATTGAAATACATATTGAAATATTGTAAGTTAGTATTAATAAATTACATGAAGGAAATATTAAAGACAATAATATCCAAATATGGCCGTACAACCATCAAATTTAGTTTTACAATAATAATGTGAATCAAATTGTATGCATAAATATGATCACCACAAAATGTGAATATATATGTATCCATAAAAGCCATAAAGGCATACTAAATAAGAACATAATATAATGTCAAATAAATGCCATATAAGTATACAATTCCAGTAACACATACATTGCCATATAGGAAACAAAAAATTACATCATTTAACAACATAATATAATTTTAGGTGAATGCCTTATACATATACAATGCCAACAATGCATACATTATTATATAGGCCTATAAATAAGTACATCATCTAAGACATCTCACTCATAAAATAGTTTCCATCTCTTTTCCTTCCTTGAATAAGACTCTCTTTGAGATGCCCTGATTATACATGGACATCCCTCAAATGCCTTGGATTCCTCTAAGGTCTGACTGTGGGTCCTTCTATGCTCATATCTTGCCTCTAGCTAAACCTTTTACAATACAAATATTATTATAAAACTTACATAATATAGATGCAACCAAGTTAAACAATTAATTTTAAACTAGAATACAAAAATAATATAAACATGCACTCAATGCAATCTCATGGTCATGCTCAGTCTATGCCTAATGCTCAATAGGGTTAGTGACAGGTCGAGTTACATGAATATGCATGTGAAATAAAGAAGAAACATGAGAAGGTGACTGTTAATCATCTAAAGGGGACTATCATATGTCATATTAAAAATTTATATACATAATACATTCACATAAGTATTATTTTCCCATGTAGTAAAATTATTAAAATAAATATATTTTTACAATTCAAAATTACAAGTTAACATGTACCTCAGTGAGTGCTTGTGTAGATTGTATTGTAATAGTAATACCTATGTTTGTCTTAGCTCATAGAGTTGGAGGAGTGTCTATGGTGGTAATTAATTGAACAAACAACCTTACCTAGTTTTATATAAAATGTTAAAGATATATGGAAATGTTTTATCCATCATTAAAACAATAATTAGTTAAAATAAATTTCAAAACCTTAAAAAAAAATGTATTCATTGATGGGATTATCTTAACCTATGAAACTCTAGTCACTTTCTTGATTTATTCCTTAACCTATATACATGCACCGTCACTTGTGTGTTTATAAATTTATCTATCTCAATTTAGTACCCTATGTGCATGGAAGTAGACACACAAAGAGATTAAAAATATGAAAAATAGAAGTACAGAATCAAGGGAAAAAATGGTCAAAGGGACCTAAGAATAAAATAGATCAAGATCATATTATTTAATAGCACTATATTTGAATTTAAAGATCCTTGACAAATAAATTTAACTTAAGATATTTCATAGCATGCATGATTCACACTAGAGAACAAACTTGAGGATTTGGAAGATAAGTAGTGGTACTATAGGTAGCAATGAAAATATTGAGTAATTAAGAAACACTATGAAGAAGAGATGATAATCAAGAAAAATGTGAATCATTAATCAAAGTTTGAAAAGGTGAAGAAACACCAATAATACTATTAAAATAAATATGAGGAAGAATATGTTTTAAAAAATATATGAGAAAGACATCATTAGAAATTGAAGGAGACTTTAATCATTATTAGGTTAGGGATTTTCTCTCTATATCTTTTAACACATCTAACACATATAATTTTCATTCATATCATTGTCATTCAGATTTTAATTTGAACATGTATGATTTTTAGTCAAGAGCATAGATCTATATAAATAAAAACATGTACATATAGTATAATATTAACTCAAAATTTTACCTTTGTATATGTAAATAGGGGCCTAGTAAAATCAACATATGAAATAGTGTATGGATGATAAGATATCTCTGCATATGTAAACATTAGTTATATAAGATCCACAAATTTAGTTGTGGAATATGAAGATGAAGGCACTGTCTCCTATTAAAAAATAAAAATTACATATATATTACTCAAAATTTGTGTAAATTAATTCTTATATTTTAAATACAAAAATAACTTAAATTTAACATGATATATATATAAAAGATACACATATGTGTGTAGTGACCAATGTGTGCACACCAAATGTGCATGCCAAAAACTCATAACTAATGAGTAGATCATCTAATCCCTTAGAAACACCACCATCATCATTTAAAGGTCCAACATATATAACACCACATCATATACAATGAGATTGAGTATGCATACTAGGTGGAGTATCTCTAGCATCAATATCAAAAAGACTAATCATATGTTGAACAAGTGTATCAGTCAATACACTAAGTGCATGTAAAGTGTCAATCTCCATGACATCCTTCACCATAAAGGAAATCTTGAGCTGAAGTAGATTTCTATTAGGGATCCTTACAAGCTAATTAGGTGCATGACATACACCTAGTTGATTCTACATAGAGCCTTTCCATCAACCCTGAAACTCACCATAGTTAAAATAGTTGGAAATCTCATTGAGGACAAAATTGTAGTAGATTTTATTAAAAAAATAAAATGAGACTTATTGGTTATTACACTGTGGGTAGTCAAACACCATCAACATCGATTCCATAAATTCTTTATAATCAAATTGTGTTGGCATTGATGGATTAGGAAATGTTTAGTGGATACTAGAAAAGGTGCATTGGTTATTGAGTTAATGAATAAGACACAAATTAGGCCTTTTGATTTTTATTTATCCTTCACCTCATGTGTTGACAAATTTTTAGCATAATAAGCCCTAAATATATCCCTATATGATGCCCATTTGTCAATTTGACTCATTATAGAGTCAACTTGACCTAATATTGACTCTGGGTATTAGAAAAATAGGTGTGATGGGTTTTGGTCAATGGGGTATCCCTTATTATCCTATTTTTTAAATCATTTTTCCCACTATGTGTACATCTATATCCTCATGAGTGCCTGGGGGATCTTATGAAACTGTAGGAGGGATAGGAGGGTTAAGCAAAGGGTCAGGAGGAGGGTTAGCATGCTGGTCTATTGAAATGGAATTGGCTATTAAAAAATAGGATTTATCAATTAAACATTTTAAATTAAAAATACCAAAATCTAGTGTTAATAGGTTTGGTTTTTTATTACATACCTCCCCTTCATGATGGCATTGTTGATTCATTGAGGTATCGGGCATTCAAAGTGTGTTTTTATCGTACCCTAGCATAATGCCATTATAGTTTAGCCATGATAAGGGTAGATAAAATAGGAAAATGCAAATAAAATGAATATGCCTATGGGTTGGGCCTTTTTTTATAGTTTAAATGACAAGTACACATTATTGGAACTAAACACAATGTATACATGTTATTTCCACTAAATATAATGTGTACATGTTGTGTGAACTATATAATGCATATGTATTATGCTAAAGAATTTTGAGCCTAAATTTAAATAACACATACACATTATGGTTATAATGAATACACATTAGGTTAAATGTCCATAGAATTATCCCCCAACTTTGTGCACTTACCTGGGTGTCAAAATTGACATCTATTTGATTGCATTCATAAAATACCTTCTTCCCAAATATTCAACCTACATAGAGTCTTTATAAGTAAGAAATCAATTGAAGACTCACATTTGATCAATTAATTAAACATATGGTAGAAAGAGAAAAGACCTTTGGAAGAAAAACTGAGTCCAAAGGAGAAAGTGTGTGCTATGTAAAAGATAATTCTTCTAAAATATCCAATAAGGATACGTCTTCCAAAATTGAAGGTAATAATAAATACAAGAATAAAAATAAGGGAAAAGGTGACAAGAATGAAAATAAACGTGGTCAAAAATAAAAATAGAATGATAAACAAAACCTCTATTATGAATGGTGTGATAGAAAAGGAATCCATGAGACTCATGATTTTAAAACACCATGAGATAAAATTGAAGCATAAAATAATAAGAAAGAGGAAAAATCAAATAAACAAACAAAATAATCAAACTCTACTCAATTCATCAGTGAATGTGTGTTTTCTAGTATAGGTGATGAAGCAAACACTATCTGAATCAGTTAATCATGGTTTGATTCTTGGTTTCTTGATACTAGTGCCACTCACATATGAATTTTCAAAAAGACTTATTTGATTATTTCAATGAATAAAGTTGTGGTTCAGTATACCTCATAGATAAATCAAGTCCATAACCGTAAGGAAGAGGTAAAATACGAATCAAGTGTCCATGACTTCTAGATTTAAAACTTCAAAATGTTCTCTACCTTCTTCAATTGAAACAAAACTTATTTTCCCTAGTGCTAATTAGGTAAAAATTCCATTCCATCTTATTGGATAATGGTGATGTCACTATCACAGGAAAATATGACAATGCAATTGTATTAATTAGATATGAGGAAGGAAAATTTCTCAAACTTAGGGGTGAGCCATCAAATTCAAGGAATTATATTCATCTCATTGAATAAAAAATGTCTCCAAATATGTTGTGGCATGATATATTTTGGCATACTCTCTATAATAACATTTGTGTATTTCAAAATAATGGCATTGCTAGAATGCCTACCTTGCCCACAAAGTTAGATGATAATTGTGAATCCTACATTTTGGATAAACACACAAGATAATTGTTCCCAAAGTTACAGTGGAAATCGAACAAAAAGTTGTAATTGGTTTACTTGAACTTGTGTTCTCTTTCAATTCTCTCAGCTAGTGATCATAAGCACTTCATGTTGTTTATTGATCACTATAGTAGAATGACTTGGATATACTTTATAAATAAAAAATTAGAAGCCTTCAAAACTTTTAAAATTTTTTAAACCATGATTAAAAATGAATCTCAACCTATATTGAAACACTCAGGATAGATAATGGTGCTGAATACACTTAAAATAAGTTTGAATCTCAAGAAAAATGGGATCAAACATCATCTCATAGTTCCTCACACTTCACAACAAAATAGAGTTGTAACAAGGATGAACATAATTGTGATGAATATGGTATGTGTTATGTTTTACTTCAAAGGGGTAAATCTGCACTTTTAGGCTGAAGAAACTAAAACAATAGTATACAATGTATACTTCCATAGTAGATTGCCATCCATAGCACTTGAATTCCAGACTCTGTATGAGATGTGGTGTAGTCATCTTCCTTCAGTGCGATATATTCAAATTTTTGGATCCACCTACTACGTATTGATTCTAAAAAATAAGAGGAATAAGTTGGACTATAGAAGTCACAAATGCATTAATTTGGTATATTCTAAATCCTCTAAGGCATACACACTATATTATTAGAAAGGGAAGAGGTTTATTTTCACAAAAGAAGCTATCTTTTATGAAATTGTAAAGGATAAAATAAGCATTGATCAACATTTGAGTCAAATTAAGAAATATGCAAAGTTTGATGTCTATAAGGAGAGTGATTTGGACATTCCAAAGAGTGAGTGGTTGACATACAACTGGTAATCAAATGATTTTTTATTTTCTCCTATACATGAGAATGAAACTCCTACTAAAAAAGTTTAACTTCATTAGAAAATAAACAGAGGCCACAAGAATAGAGGAAAAAAAGTGAAGGAAATTTAGAAGATGAAATTAAATCACCTAAAACACATAAAAATATGATTAAGTGGGCCATTCAGACATTGAACAATGTTAGGCTTTATGAATTTAGTAAAATAGGCACTAGAAGGGCATATGTAGTTGCATCACAATAAGATAAGATCCTTGAAGAAATTTAAGATAAGATTCAAATTCTCATCTTGAATGATTCTCTAGAAGAAGAATTCAATGTTGCATTTGATTCAGAACCAACATATTTTAAACAAGTCAAGAAGCTTGAACTTTGGATAAAAATAATGAAAGATGAGTACATTGTATTATTAAAAAATGGGACTTAGAAACTAGTTTATCCTCCATATGGTTGTAAACCTATTTGGCTATAAGGGGGTCTATTACAACAAATACAAGACCGATGGTTCACTTGACAAGTAAAAATTAAGGATTGTTATAAAGGGATATGATCAAAAGAAAGGAATTGATTACAATGAAACCTTTACACCAACAACAAAATGGATTACCATTCAAATCATGTTGGATCTAGTAGCTCACAATAGATGGAAAGTTCACCAAATAGATGCCAAAACTACATTTCTGAATGGTGACCTCAAGGAAACAATATACATGCCACAACCTGAAGGTTTTGTAATAAATAACCAAGAGCAAAAGGTTTGCAAAATTGAAAAATTATTGTATGGTTTGAAACAAGCCCCTTGAGCATGGTATAGTAAACTAGTTGAGCACCTCATGCACATTAACTTCAAACATTTTGCGTTTGAAGATGCAACCCTTTTTGTCAAAATATTTGAAAAAATAGTCATATTTATGTTGATGTGTGTTGATGATTTTCTCATCATAGGGAAAAATTAATGGTACACTATAAAGTTCAAACCAGAGTTGATGAAAAGCTTTAAAATGAATAATTTGGGTTATCTTTATTACTATTTGGGTATTGAATGAATTCAAAAACCAAAGTATTTCTTTATCACTTAGTAGAAGTACATTGGTGACATTCTGAGCAAGTTCAAAATGGAAGATTATAAGTCTCTCAACATGCCCATGGAATAAAATATAGAATTGACATCATAATATACAATAGATTTTGTTGATGCCACTAAATACATATAACTAATTGAAAGTCTGATTTATGTGACCACAATAATACTAGATATATCCTTTACTATTGGTGTTATTTCACGATTCATGCAACAACCTAGAGATAGTCATTGGGTAACAACAAAAAGAGTCCTTCAAATATCAAAGGAACACATAATTTTGGACTCAAATATTCTAGGGTAGGAGACTTTAAATTATTTGGATATTCAAATTCTGAAGATGTTGGTGATCATGAATATGAGAAATCCACCATGGGTTTTTTGATGAACTTCAGAATAATAGTTTTTAGTTGGAAATCCAAGAAGCAATAAGTGATGGAAATTTATTTAGTAGAAGTAGAGTACATGGCCACTTCAGATGAAACTAGAGAGATGTTGTCATCCATAAGGGTTATTTTTAATTTGTAATAACCATAGGCTTCATCAACACTTCTCATGGTTGATAACACTTCCAAAATTCAATTGGTAAACAATATAATCTTTCATAACTGAACCAAGCATATCAATACCAAATTTCATTTGATTTGGCACTATGTTAAAAATGGAAGTGTCAAGTTACAACATTACCCTACACCAAAGCAACCAACAAACATCTTGACAAAAGTGCTTGGATGAGAAAAAATTGAAAATTTTAGAGGAATGCTTGGTTTAACAATGAACCATACATATTAAGGGGGTGTAACAATGTTGTAAATATATTTATTGTTCTTCTTAGGTTTTGTTAATTGCTTTTATCTTTTTGTAATAAGTTGGTTTCCATTCTCATAATAATAACAAGGGTAATTGTGCATGTGAAGTGAAAAACCATTATTGGCTTATTAATCATAATGATTTGCTCCATTTCAATTTGAATCGAGAAGATAATTTTGGCTTGCACCAAATATTTATCATTGTCACTCCATCATTATTTTATCTAGCACAATAATCTTCCTATCTCTATATACAAGGAACTTGAATGAATGCCTATTGGATTGGGGATTCAAGGGTGAGATGTGAGTGATAGATATGTATAATATATGGGGTTTTTACCACCCCTTGATGGTAGAGTGGGAGGAAATCACTTTCCCCTTGATGGAGAAGTGGGAGGCAATCACCTGCCCCTCAAAAGATAACGACAAGGAATTTTTTTGACACCTTCCCTTGAGATATATGGGCCTCCCCTCTATATAGATGGTCTATGGGCATCCCTTATAGATAAATGGAGCATGTTAATCATGGGTAGAGCCAGATATATATAGTTGTCAATGGTTGAGGTAAGTCACACACACACACACACACACACACACACACACACACACACACACACACACACACACACACACACACACACACACACACACACACACACACACACACACACACACACAAGTGATATTAGGTCAATTATATATCCATTATCTACCCTGCATTTTTGTAAAGGAAGGGTTGTATGTAGATAATTTGAATAGGTTGAGGCCAACAAAGGGTGTTATAGTCTTGTTTCTAATTGATGATTATTTTAGGGGGGACTTCTCAATGAAGGGCACTATAGTCCTATAGAGTCAGAATGGAACTCAAGCAAAGAAGGGGCATGGATATAGATAGGCCTTTTCCCATAGTTGGATATAATAGGTCATTGGTCCCTCTACGAAGGTATGAGTTGTTGAAAACTACTTGACCTTTTCTATATATATGGGGTCAATTTCCCCTATCTATATATTGATTGAATCCCTACTCTATATGTTTAGAATTGTCTCTATATATTTTATTTAGGGTGAGGGGGCGAGGGGAGCTAAGACCTACTACACTATAGGTGACATTAGGTTGACTATCTATCCTTAAAATGCCCTCCATTTTCACAAGGGAAGGTCTATGTGTATATAGTGAAAGTAGGATAAGGACAAAAAAGGGTGTTATATTCTTATCAACACTCAATAATTATTTTCGAGAGCCCCTCCCAACAAAGGGTGCTATAGTTCTATAGAGTTGACATGTCACTCAAGTGATAAAAGTGAATGAATATAAATAGGCCTCTACTACATTTGGATATAGTTGGTATTTAGGCCCCTAAGAGGGTGGTGGTAACAAACTATTTGACCCTTTGTATCTATATGGGGATGAGGTCCCCTATTTGTATATGGCCAAAAGGCCTATGCTATATACATATAAGTTATAGTATATATTCATCACTCTCCCAAAAAACTAAGGGTCCCTAATGACATACTTTATATAGCTCTACCAATAGAGAGGAACATACTAGCTCTTCTCAAATGGGATAAAATGACTATCCCCTATTGGAATTGAGATCCTATCAATCCAAACTAGATATTTTTTATTGAGAGCCTATGAAACACAAGAAGAAATAACATTAGTTCATTAGGATCAAGTAAAATATAGTTAGATATAAATATTTTGAATAGTCTGGGAGTGAAATAGATAGGGATAAATCAACCACTATTCTTAGAGGCATAAACCTATTATTCCCCATCAAGATTGAAGGACTATATTTGAGTGGGATTGACCTACCTCTATATATAGACATCTATATAAAGTTTGGTTGGAATCGACTAGCTACAGTGGGATCAAGAGCCTATGCCATCTAAATTTATAACTCCATAGAGAGAGATGAAGTCACTATGCTCAATTGGAATTAACGAGAATTGACTTGTTGGTTATGACCATTTTAGATACTGAGCATAAAGATTGACCCACTATGTGGAGTGGAATAACAAAGAATCAAGTGGTTGCCTATGAGGTTAGTATTCAAAAGAAATGAATGTCATGCCTATTGATGAAGACATGATATGCTTTATTGGGTTTGATAGAAATATATTATACTGACCAAATTTTCTCAATTAAATTATATATATATATATATATATATATATATATATATATATATATATAAATCTAGGCCTACTGATTAGGATTGACCTACTATGAGAAGTGCATATAGTGGGATACCAAGATAATGTTCAACTCATTATGTGTGATTAGGATAATGAGGAATAAACTAGCTAAATATTCTCAATTGAATTATATAGGGCCCACCCTACTCATACAGAGAGATGATGATCCACTATTATATTGAATAATATCAATTAGGATGCTGAGCCCACACATGAACATAATGAAAAAAAGATCGATGAGTATATTGAATTGAATATTCTTAATTGGGATTGACCAATTATTTGGCTATATAAAAATATTTATATAGTTAGGATACCGAGCCTATTGATCGAGATGGATAGAATTGCTATGCTTTATTAAATTATATATAGGTTCTAGCCTACTTATCGAGGGGAATCCACTAAACATATACCCTCCATTGAATTTGGTATATATAGTGATTATCTCACTATATACTTGATCAGGATACCGAGCCTAATGTATTTTTGATTTATCCATCTATTTAGATGGGGAGCCTACTCATACTCATACAAAGGGATTGATGGGATATCGTCAATTACATTATATTATATATATAGGGTTGAGCATACATTTAGATTGATTAGCTTTCCTCTTAGTATATTAAATTCCATAAAGGATCGAACCTACTAATTGAGTTGAATTGAGAACTTATGGCTAATTCAGATTAATTGGTAGTCTAGCTATGTTCGATTATAAAATTGATATGGATTGACCCACTTTTCCCAATTCAGATACTAAACATTATAGATATACAATATATGATCCAATATACTCTCATGGTCACTTGATTATGCCTTGGGTTAGGATAGAGGAAATAAAATTACAAAAATATAAGACTCGAGGACACCACTATTTGATATGGAAGGCACCCTCCATAGATATATCACTAAACATCAAACACTGTTATTGATTTCTTCCCTCCTATATATTCACCTAGATGGGAAAGGTATCCCCCTCTTCTCCCACTCCCACCCTATATATATATATATATATATATATATATATATATATATATATATATATATATATATATATATATATATATATATATATATATATATATATATATATATATAAACACACACAAAGGGGGAGGTCCCCTTATATCTACATAGGGAAATCCCCTATCTCTATATGGGGAAACCCACCATAGCCATATCTTTGTCTAGAGTAGGGGACTCCACATTTATATTCTATTCCATCCTATTATATTCATTGGGTTAGGTTATAAGTTATTAACTAGGGAGGTTGAGGGTGGGAATTATTACCCTAATCCAAAGTTATGCTCCATAGACCAAGGGTAAGCTATCATTTATATCCAACATCTAATTTCTAGTTTATATAATGCTTGGTGGCCATGGATTCCCTCTCCCTTTAGATAGATTCATAAGGAAGGCCTATCTATATATAGTGGTGGTTATATAGAGAGAGGGACTCTCGTGATGACATCTATATGCTCTATCTAGGAATATTATGGCATAGATGTAGATATAATATAGATATAAGTAGGGTGCCAACATTTATGTGATTTTTATTTTAAGGCCAAATACCACTAGATAGATACACGTACTACCCCTCTATACTGACATCATTTATGCAAAGGCCAAGGGCCTCTATATCTATATGGGTTTCCCCCACTGACCCTTGTATAGGGAGGTCGAGGAATACTATAGATAGATAGGCCACACTACTAGGTCAAGGGAATATATATTCTATAAGTGCCATGTGTGCCAACAAGACAACATTTTTTCTTTGTTTGGAAGGCTAAGGTATTCCCTCATGTTAATTGATTGAATATATACATATATGGTGTTAAATTCAAACTAACTAATTACCTATCTCTTGCCATATATAGATAGAAAGGTGATCTCAACCTCCTCGATTCCATTCCCATCTATAGAGATATGTATGGTCCCTTTCTTGGAACTATATATATATATATATATATATATATATATATGATCTTAAAAATCCTCCTTTGTGTCCCCCATAATGGACTGGTGAGTGACCTTATATATCTATTTGGGGTGTTAAGAGCCTATACTAGATTGGACTTAAATAGACCTTTGACCTCCCAACTAAAACATAAAAACATATATTGTCAATCGATTGGTAGATATATATGTTTATTTCAATAAAGTTAGATAGATAGATAGTTGATAGGCTCCCATGGGTCCCCACTATATATATAGGTTTCTCAATTGGTTGAGGCCTATATATGTTATCATGCTAATTACTGACTGACTATATATGGCCTAATCACTCTCTACCTATCACCATAAATAGAAGATACCCACACCCTTTTTGAAATATATGTATCCAGATGCCCCCCACACCCCCCCGCCCCCACAAAAAAAAAAAAAAAAAACCATTTTTTTGCCCTCTATGGAATCTGCCCATCTCATCTATCTGGAAGGTGGCAGAGTAGTATTTTATTGGTTTAGTAGGGGAGGGTGGGATGAGGTTGCCTCCCCTAGGTATAAATTATATATATTATGGTGGTATGTTAGGGGAGTCTATACTATAGATAATATAATTGGCTATATATGTTATATTATATTTGATATCATAGAGAGATTTTTTTGGAATATTATATTGTATTACTTACATATATAGATTGAGATCAGGATTATTACATATATAATATAGATTATATGTGATGATGCACTCAATGTTAAATGATAGGGTCTAGGTGAAAGTGTATTTATACTTGTATCCATGTGATTTAGCACACACACATGTAAGTGGGAGAACTATGTGCAGTTTGATCCCTCTATGGAGTATTTTCAATGTAGGTAATACTCAATTATACAATGAGAGTGATAGAGTTCATTCGAACCTATCTTGTTTACCCATTTTTCTAGGTCACATGGTCTCAAGAGTGCAAGCTATGGTTTTAAACTTAAGACAAGAAAAACATAATTATTTGTGTAGGTCTAAAGGTAAATGAATGTACAAGAGTCATCTATAGACAATGGCACATTGATATAGACTGTCATAGACTGACACATGCATCTTACACAATTCTGATAGAAAATAGATGGATCTAAATATTGTAAGTGACTAAGTGTTACTAGAGGTGTCTTGAGAAGTTTTAATAGTTTACTCCCTGATTTGAGCCAACATAGAGCCAGTGTAGACCTTCCAAGTGATTGTATGCAGATACATACCATAGAAGAGCTATAAATAAGGTAAGTTTATTCTCTCTCTCTCTTATGTTCTTGATCATTTCTATAAATAAGAAGTGGAATAAATCATAATATTATTATTTTCATAGGGTAGAAGGTAACTAAATGCACACAAGTCATCTATATATAGAGGTGCATTGATCTGGACTACCATAAACTTACTCAAGCATCCTAGATGATTACAATAGACAATAGATGGATTCAGATGCCATAAGTGACTAAGTGTTACTAGAGGTTTCCTTAGAAGTTTCAATAGTTTGTTTACTATATTGAGCCAACACAGAGCCATTACAGACCATTCCCAATGATTGTATGCAGACATAAACCAAAATATAGCCATAAATAAGATAAGTTCATTTTCCCTCTTACATGCTTGATCATTTCTATAAATAGTAAGTGAAATACATCATAGTTTACATTCAAATTTGTGTAGTTTAGACATATCTCATATAATCTAAATAGTCTCAAATTTTATATTAGTAGATCACATTTAATCAAAATAAGTTAAAATAGTTAGGCCCTTCCCAATATTCAACATTTATTATTATACTTGTATCCAGAATCTATGTGAGGGAATTACTCAGATTCTCTCACCATGGAATGAAGCGTACCAGTACACCATCCTAACTGACTTATTATATTTTGTGCATGATACCTTAGATTTTATGTCTCATATATATATACATATATATTTATATATATACATATATATATATATATATACATATATATATATATATATACATATATATATATATATACATATATATATATACATATATACATATATATATATACATATATATATATATATATATATATATATATATATATATATATATACATACAAGTAGAAATTCCATATAGGGGTTACTACAACATATCATGACATAAATACCATTTATCCTTTGCTTTGAGGAATACAAGAAAATAGATCTGATCCAATCCTTAAAAATTAGAAAGCTTATAAAGGTTCTCCATCATTTGAAAAAGTCATGAACATTAGATAACCCCTCTCTTGTTGGTTGAGTAAAACACTTCAAAAATACATATATTGCCTATTTATACAAAATTTTAGAAGGAATTGATTAAACTTGTTTTAGCTTATTTTTTATGTTCATTCCATGTTGTAGTTTTTTAGAGTGATATGATAATGAAACACTTTAAAAAATTGTTTGTTGATTATTTCATTCCATATACTTTTGTGTTTTTTTGGGTTTTGACATGCATTGAGACTTGAGTTAGAGGAATCACCTCTAGGGGGATCTGCTTTCCCTTTTTTATGTTTTGAACTGGAAACATGAACTAGAATGGATCTAAAATGACAAGAATCATCAATACATTTTTGGAAATTTCTTTGAAATTGGAAAACTATTTCCAAGGCATTTCCCTTAATGTCTAAGTGATTATGGGTTATTTTAGGAGCTCAAAAATAAAATTATAAAACCGTACTTAAACTTTTCCCCACTTATAACCAAAAAGAATAGTAAATATATCTAATAAACTAAAATGAGATAAACAATACTAACATAATATTTAAGATTAAAAAATAAGATAAATGTAATACACACAAGATTAAATAGTACATAACATTTAACTTGGGAATCCTTTTAGGAAAAAACCCAACATAGTAACCTCCTTTGCTATTGTATTAACTTAACTATCTTGTAATATAATAAAGTACTCCTCAGTTCTAATTTTCCCCTACTGTATGTGTGAGTATATATAGGCACATCATTAGGCAACCACTAAAGTGGAATTATAATACCATGGAAACCAAAACCATGGGTTAAAACCACCTAAATATATACCAATTTTGGCTTTACAGTTTAGTAGAATGTAAATAATATAAAATATACAACATATTTCCAACACAAAAATTAAACTATCTTTCCAAATCAACAAAGATGAAGACACAAGTAATACTACTTTATTATAAAACACACTCCAAATGACGAAATAATAAAATGAAAAATGTAAAAGCTAAAGGGAAACCTACTGCTCCAAGGGAAAACCATTTACTACTCTAGACTCAAGGGAATTTGGAAAACATCTATCATTTATTGTTAGAAAGGGCAATGTCTCCTGCCAAATCTTATGCCTCATGTTTTTAATGTGTTTAATATACTTATGTGCAAAATAAAGGAAATTATGTTTATTTATAAATTTTATAATTTTCAAATTTGTTTGCATGCGTAGTTTATCACCATTTTAGATCTAGGGGTTCCCAGAAATAGGTGATTTACATTTTTGTTTCTAATTTTTCTTGTGTTTCTTTGTAACTTTGACTGAGACATATTTAAAATGTTTTTTGTGTCAATGGATGTTTGGTTTTTTGATTAAATGATTTTAATTATGAGTTTTATGATTTCACATAGGGTTGTCCTTTTAATGCCCAATTATGTACCAAACTCCAATTGTATTTTTGAAGCCAATTAAAACATTCGGCGAAAAAAATCAATATTATAGTATAAATATAGTCAAATTCAAAATGATAATGCTTATATTTTTTTGTAATCAAGGAATTTTATACTTTTGGGATCTCATGAAGGACTGTGATTGGAGAGAGATGAATTGTATATAATTTGGTGAAACAAGTATTCATCATGAGTAAACACATTATTAGATGTTGCATCCATGTTATTTTTAATTTATGTTTACAAATTCGATAATCGGTATGTACATGTAAATTATATTTCAAGTTTTCATTTGTCATCACTATGATGATCAATCTGGAACTTTTATTTTATTGGAAAAATCATATTTACAATATGTCACATTTAGTTTCTTAAATTTATTCGGAGTATTATTGGGTTTTCAAAATCTAAACTTAAGGTTTTAATTTTATTTTAAATCTTAGGTTTTAAATTTATCCTTGCGGGATTGGGTTTGGATCTTTATCATTTTGGGTTTTACTTGAATTTGATCTTAGATTTAATTTTATTTCTTTCAACATAATCCATTAAACCACATTCTATTTCTTTCAAAATATCAAACTTGAAATTTATTTACATTGTTATTCAATATTTAAAAAATAAAAATAAAACTTGGTGGCCATGTCAAGCTTACCATCATTGTTATGTGTGTATGTATATATACACCATTTTGAAAACAATCTGAAATCTTTCCAAACATTTATAAAATAAATTTCAATCCATTTGATGGTTTGAAATCTATTTTGTGAGAGTTTGGAATGACTTGAAATTGTGTGTGTGTTTTTTTTGATGGATTGAAATATATTTTTGTAAGAGTTTGAAATGACTTGAAGTTGTTTTCAAATGGTAGTTTGTTTACAAAAATGAAGGGCACATTTTCATTTATATTATTAATGTAATGGTGTGTTTTATTTATATTATTATTCACATGTATTACAAATAGCATATGATAAGAAGATAAATAAAACACACCATTGAATTTATGATGTAAAGGCAAATGTGTTTGATATATATAACACACCATTGAAATGACTTGAAGTTTTTTGAAATGGTATTATGTTTAAAACATGTTTGCCTTTACATTATAAATTCAACGGTGTGTTTTATTTATCTTCTTCCTCATATACCATTTGAAAACAATTTCAAGTCATTTTAAACTCTTACAAAATAGATTTCAATATGTCAAAATTAATATATAATTTTTTAGATTTCAATCCATCAAAATTAATATATAATCAATCCATCAAAAGTAATATAGAAATTTGTAGGAGTTTGAAATGACTTGAAATTATTTTCAAATGGTATATGAGTAATAAGATAAATAAAACACACCATTGCATTTATAATGTAAAGGTAAACATGTTTTAAACATAATACCATTTAAAATAACTTCAAGTCATATATATATATATATATATATATATATATATATATATATATATATATATATATGACTTGAAGTTATTTTAAATGGTATTATATAGTGTGTGTGTGTGTGTGTGTGTGTGTGTGTGTGTGTGTGTGTGTGTGTGTGTGTGTGATTTTTAAAAGTTTGCATTTCTCAATGACCTATAATTTGGCCCATTGTTGTTATAACTAGGCAAAATTTTTTACAGATAAAGTAACATAATCTTCCCAACTTGCCTCTACTCCCTCCATCTCATCTCCCTATTTCCAACTCCATCACCCTTCTTTCTAACCTCCTTATCCTTCTTGCATTAATCACAAAAGTGCAACCTCTATTATGCTCCCTATCCTCCTCTGCCACTCAATGCTTGTCTTCCATTTAACCACCACCACTACCCATCTTCCCTCTAGATATCTATAAACCTCCATCAAGTATTTTTATTGTATCACACATGCCACCTCCATCATCCACATCCTTGTCTCACACTCAAACCATTCTCTTACATGGTGCTACTGCCATCCCTCACTCACTATTCTCAAAATAGATAATTTTAGTTTATATAATTGATGTTTTAAAACTTGACTTCCTATAATTTCAATATAACTCGATCAATCATAGTTTATAGGGCCTTATATATTTATTTGAACATTTTTTCATAGAAACTCAATATTTACCAGAAAATAGCATTAAATTAACTTGTTTCATACCTCAAAGCATCAAAATAAAGTTTAAATCTACTCTTATTTATATGAAACAAATATTTTAATTTCAAGAGTTGTAACACTTATTTTAGATACAACCATCCCTTGTGACAAGATAAAAATGGTTATGAAAATGGAATAAAGGATGATTTTTTGAAACCTGAATTATATACTTCAAAGAGAGGAAACTAGAAGAAAATATTTTCCCATAAGTTTAGCTTGAATCTCTTTTTGTATGATTAAAATAAGCCTAATGCCCACTTTTGGTCTTCGTATCTATAAATCATGAACTTACAATACATTAAACTAGTATGTCAAGCACCTAGGGCTCTAGAATAATTTATAATATGTTTTTAGATAAGTTTATTATGTCAAATAATGTGGAGATTTTAGAAGAGAGGAAGATCTATTCACAGATAGGAAAATAAAATAACTACAACAAAACCAAAAGGAGACTTATTTTAAGATAAAATTCATTTAGTAGTTCAAGTTAACCAATTATATTTTAGAATCCAGTTAAAACATTCAGTGAAATAAATCAATATTGATTAACCCTGTATTATAAATATAGTCAAATTCAAGATGAGAATGCCTATAATTTTTTTATAAAAAATAAATTTTATACTTTTGGGATCTCATGAAGGAACAATGATGGGAGAGAGAGAAATTGTATATAATTTGTTGAAACAAGTATCCTATTATGCCTATTTTTCACACCCCCTCAATTTTTATAAAACTAATACTTTTCTGCCATAGAGATGACTCAGTCATAAAGTCTAAAACTATGTCAGGGACCCAGTCAATTAATAGTATATTTGGATGCATATTTTCAATTATAAATTGATGATGATTGGTTGATGAATTCATGTTTATATTTTAAGTAGTTTCAAAAAGTGTGATGGATAAATGAATAAAATGTGCACATATATATTTGTCACTGTGAATGTTGTGATCAGTCATTTTTCTTCTCAGTTGGTTATTCATATTATGATACAACATTTTTAGTTTGGGATATGATCATTTTGTGTGGTTTTAAAATTAGAAGTATATATATTTTCTATGATATTTTTTAGATATCTATTTTATCTCAGTAAATGTGGATTATCATAACAATTTATGGGTTATACTTTTAGTTTTGATAACTTGAGCAGTCTATGGTGAATAATTTGGTATGCATTGGCAATAAAATATTTAGTTTGAGTCAGATCAGAATGGTATATAAATAAGTTATTCTTTTCTCAATTCATTTTTCAAATTACAAATATACATATGGATTAGTCATAATTATACAGTTTAAGAAAGCTATACATTTTATATTTTTTAAAATAAAATACTTATTTTGATTTGTTATAAAATTTATCTTTGAAATCATATAAGTTCATCAACTCGGTAAATGCACCTTATTTAGACAAAATTTAGTTATTATTTAGTGAATATTTGAAATCTTGAAATGATCAATTTTTGGTTTGATGTCTGAACAAATAAATTCATGAAGATATTAAATACCCTAAGGAGTTCTAAGTTTCTAATAATATATTTTGATAAGGTCCTATTTTAAATACCTTAACTTATAAAACATATGACTAATGGTCATTGGTGTCTTATTGCTTTGAATGCTTTAAACCTAAGTCTATGTCTCAAAGAATGAAAATTTGAGGGCATAAAGTTTTGTTTGGAAGGTTAATTCAATTAACCTAAATATTTGTCAAGGTATATAATGTTAGGTTGTGGAGCTAAAAGCTTCACCAGGATGTGAACAGGAGAAGTCACGGAGGTTGCGGAGGTTACAGAGAGTTGCAGAATGCATTGCAAAGAAACCAGCATCGGTCTGATCAACCGACGTCAGTCAGATGGTAGTGAGGAAGCAACCGGCGTCGATCACCAGTCGGCCGACATCGGTCTTGGAGGAGCCGACGTCGGTAGCCTGTACGTGAACATGCAGTTTGCATGTTGATTTCAGAGAGTCTATTTTTGGACTGTTAGTTTGCATGTTAAAGGCCAGTCATAGTCTTGAGTTGCGTGCCTAATTATTATAATTAAGATAGTCTAATTATTGTAATCATGAGATATATATATGGAATCATGGGCTGTACTATAAAATTGTAACTAGGGAGTAAGAGAGCAATAAGCTCCTTCTGAGAGAGCAGAGCAATGGTGTGTTCCTCCTAGTGCCACAGTACCAAGGTGGGTACTGGTTTGGAAAATCAAAAGGGTTCTTCATGTTTGTATGATCTTAGTCAGTAGATTAGCATGGCTTCTTTTGGAGATCTACAATGGTGAGTAAGGTCTAGTGATTTGCAGATAGCAGTAGAGAGCAGGAGATCTACTTGGAGTACGGTTGTGTACTTGACGTACTGGCAGTGTGTTACTGACTGGTTGGAGAGATGAACACCAATTCTATATTGGAGTTTATTGTTGGGACCGAGAGAGAGAGAGGGAAGAAGGTCTTGAGGTGTGGCGAGCCTTTGAGGTGGAAGAAGAAGTGGCATCTTCTTTATTGTATTTTCTTCTAAGTGATTATTAATACAATTGTGTATTGTCTCTCATATTCCTGTGTTGTTTCATATTTCTAGTTACTTATCATTCTGGTTAAATTCTGTGTTTAGTTGCTAATACAAGAAGTAATCATATGTGCTCTATTGGTGGAGCAAGATCTTGGCAAGTGGTATCAGAGCTTTTGGTTGGGTTGACTAACAGGTGGTTCAGATCTGGTAGTGTTTTTTTATTACATGTCACTCTCAGGGGTTTCAGATTGAGTGGGAGTATAGCAATGGCAGAAGAAAGTAAGCTATGAATGGAGAAACTAAATAGCACAAATGGTTCTATTGATGGAAAGAAAGAGCAGGTAAAAGGAGATTGTTGGTTGGTAGAAGATCAGCGTGTAGAATTAGATGTTGCAGGGGTCGTTGCACAGGTTGCTCTGGATAAAGTAGAATCTTTGTTTACAGATTCTTTTGCCTCTTTCCATGCAACCCAAAATAGAGCATCTTTTCATGGGTATGTCTTTGGAGAGATTTATTTAGGGGTTGGAGAGCCTTGTCAGATTATTGACGAAGGGGAAGTGAAGCTAAAATTGCAAGTGGATAACACACAAGTGTTAAAGGAGGTTATGCAGGTACCAGTCTTGGAGATGAGTCTAATTTCTTCAGGAAATTTGGGTGATGGGAGATGCACTGTAACTCTCACAGTGGATGCAATTGAATTAGATGGTGGTAAGAAAGTAGGTATCCTTTATCTATCTACTTATATTACTGATTCACCTTTTGTTACAGAGATGTGGCTTTGTAGGCTTGGTCACATATGTAGGAGGGGAATGCAGGTTTTTAAGCGAAACACAGATGTTTTTGACAAGCTAAATAACTAGAAAGCCTTGGTGTTCATGGAGGAGATGATGGATAGAGATCAGGTGAGGGAACTAAATTATTCTGAGCAAGGCTATGTTGATTTGAACAAGATTTTGATCCATGGAGAGCTCGTGGGTAAAAATTTATCACTCACAGGCGAACACAGGTACCGGCATCGGTCAGAAAGTAACCGACATCGGCATAAGGAAGACTGACGTCAGTCATGAAGGAACCGATGTTGGCAGAAGGGATATTGGCATCGGCCAGGGAAATGACATCGACAGTTAGGGTCAGTGCAGGGAATCGACATCGGTCGGGAGCAGACTGGGAGATGGCCGAGATCGGTCACTGGAATAGATATTGGGTGGACATCAAGCTGTCAACAAGTCTCAAATGCTCATATGGAGGTTAGAAAGGGTAAGTGAACCTCATATTCATTGTTCACCTTCTTTATATTGCTTACTAATGGTCAAGAACTAGGAAGATGGAAGAAGCAATGCAGGTAGAATCCAGATACAGTGGGAGCTTGGCATGGATGAGGAGTGTGAGTCTTTGGAGAAGAACCAAACATGTATTTGTTGGTAGAGTTGTCAGCTGGAAGAAATCACTGGATGAGGGATGGATTCCCAAGTTAAAGAAGAGAGTGGATGGATATGTGAGACAGAAGGCCAAGGTATATGGTCTTGAAGAAGCTACAGGACAGTGGTACAGGTTTGACAGGTGGATGACTAAGCATGGCTTTAATCAATGTCAGTGTAACTATTGTGTTTATCTTACCAGGTGGATGATGGTCGCAACATTATCTTGTTACTATATGTGGAGGATGAGCTTGGAGCAGGTTTGTACATACAGGGTTTTGCTGAGCTAAGGGTAAGGTTAGTTCAGAGGTGTGTCATGAAGAATTTGGAGCAACAAAATTCTTTGGCATAAGAGACATGGAGATTTTATCTCTAGTGGGAGCTGGTGTGAAGACGGTGTTGGTGGGGTTCATGATGCAGAATCAAAAAGCACACTAAGGGCTGGACAGTTCAAGCTTAGCTTAGAACAGGGTTTGAAATCACATAAGGTGTAGTGTAGACCTGAGTTTTCCCAAGCAGTGGGAGTTGTCAGAAAGTATGGAGCCAATTCAGGGAAGGAGTACTGGAGGGCAGTTCAGTAGATTCTCAGGTATCTGAGAGGGATCAACATCATGGATTCTTGTTATGCAGGGTCAAGGTCTTCACTACATGGATATGTAGGTTTAGATATGGCAGGTTACTTGGATGACAGGTGTAGCATCACAGAATGTGTGGTGGTTAGTCTTCAGGATTGAGCTTGAAGAGGGATACAAGCCAGGGAATAATTTAGATGATGTACAGGTATAGGTACAGGTGCAGATGTTTATCTCCAAGTGGGAGATTGTTAGGTTGTGGAGCTAAAAGCTTCACCAGGATGCGAACAGGAGAAGTCATGGAGCTTGTGGAGGTTGCAGAGAGTTGCTAAATGCGTTGCAGGAAAATTGGCATCAGTCTAATCAATCAACGTCAGTTAGATGGTAGTGAAGAAGCAACTGGCATCGGTCACCAGTCGGCCGACATCGGTCTTGGAGGAGCTGACATCGGCAGCCTGTACGTGAACATGCAGTTTGCATGTTGATTTCGGAGAGTCTATTTTTGGACTGTTAGTTTGCATGTTAAAGGCCAATCATAGTCTTGAGTTACGTGCCTAATTATTGTAATTAAGATAGTCTAATTATTGTAAGCATAAGATCTATATATGGACTCATGGGCTGTACTATAAAATTGTAACTAGGGAGTAAGAGAGCAATAAGCTCCTTATGAGAGAGGAGAGCAATGGTGTGTTCCTCCTAGTGCCATAGTACCAAGGTGGGTACTAGTTTGGAGAATCAGAAGGGTTCTTCATGTTTGTATGATCTTAGTCAATAGATTAGCATGGCTTCTTTTGGAGATCTAAAATGGTGAGTAAGGTCTAGTGATTTACAGGTAGCAGTAGAGAGCAGGAGATCTACTTGGAGTACGGTTGTGTACTTCACGTACTGGCAGCGTGTTACTGATTGGTTGGAGAGATGAACATCAATTCTATATTGGAGTTGATTGTTGGGACTGAGAGAGAGAGGGAAGAAGGTCTTGAGGTGTGGTGAGCCTTTGAGGTGGAAGAAGAAGTGGCATCTTCTTTATTGTATTTTCTTCTGAGGGATTATTAATACAATTGTGTATTGTCTCTCATATTCCTGTGTTGTTTCATATTTCTAGTTACTTATCATTTTGGTTAAATTCCATGTTTAGTTGCTAATACAAGAAGTAATCATATGTGCTCTATTGGTGGAGCAAGATCTTGACATATAATTTTAAAAGGCATAAGTTAATGTGGATGGCTTTGTTTCAAGTTTCAAACCTTGCATGACATAGGATGTTTGAATGGTGAGTTAGCATTTGAGTTGGCATTCCATTTGATAGTTTTGTGGCTTACAGGTTGATAAAGCAATTTAATGTAAGGCATATTCGAGAGATTTTGAGATCATGGTGAAATTTTTGGTGGTTTGAGAATTTATTGTGAGGTATATATGCCTTGAATAATACAAGTTGGTAATATTTTTAGTAAGTAATTTAGGAATTACTAAGTTTGATCATTATGATAACCTAGTTGGTGAGATTGATAAGTACATCCTTGATTGGATGAAGCCAATAGAAATTGGACATATAGACAAAGAAGTTACAAGGGTGAATGGAAATTAAAAATAGATTGTTTTTCATGGTTTTAGTCATTTCACGATGCTTGTTTTTGGAAGCAAAATTCTATTAGTTTGGAGTTTAAGTTACAGATAAGGATTTAAAGAAGATAAATTACAAAGAAACACTACCAAGTATGTTGTGGATAAGCCTAATAAGTTTTTGGAAAACTTTGAGTTATGTTCGTATAGTTTTTATGTTGCTTGGAAGGAAAATAGTTTTGGTCTACATGTTGATAAGATTTGAGGAGGTTATTATTTTAATCCTGTGCATGAATATTTTAGAGAATTGAATGATATTATAGTCTAGAATATCACTTTCATGCATGAATATTAGTGAGAATTAGTTTTAATTTTTGATATATTCTTGGTCATCATTGAAATACTGAGTTAATTTAGGTTCAAAGCTTGATATTTGAGAATATAAGAGACTCTTGTTGAATATGTGTTGGGTTTTTGACTTTCAGTAAGTTGTATAAATTTTTTTGGTGCCTTGAAATATGTCATTTTAGTTTAAGAGGTTTCATTAAAATTTTTGCTTGAAAGGCTCAGTTTTGTGTATTTTCATTTCATGAATATGATGAAAGGTTATGGTATGGTTTGTCATGAAAAGGATTATGGCGAACCTAACTTTTTGTAATTTCATTTCTTTATGGGTTTTGAGAAAAAATATTGCATGTTAAATGTTTGAAATATAATGTGATGAACTTAAAAGTTATGCAAGTTTGTTTGGGATTGCGTATCACTTTTAGGGTTTTACAAAAGTTGAAGTATTTTTGGAGATGTTCTGGGTTTTATTCAAGCATAAATGATCAAAAAAGGAATTAAGTTATTTCTTGCTTTCATAGAAGATATTTTTTGAATTTGCAAGATTTCATTTCAAGTCTCTGTTGTCTGAATATTTTATTATGATTTGGTTTTAATGCATTAGTTTATGTTGTGGAGATTAGGTGAGTTTTTACACAAAATATTTTGAATGATTATAGTTAGTGATGATATTGAGAATTGTTAGAAAATGGTTCGAATATATAAATGTGACTATATTTTGACATGTTGAAACATACCAGTTTCAATCTTCAATTTTTGTTTAAAGGATAAATCAACATATGAAAATATAGTAGGTTTTATTCCTAAAATAATGAGGTTATCAATGGATTTACACCTCAGTCTTAAAGTTATTTGGTTCTTTTTAAAGTTAGGTATCAAAAAAATGATACTTTAAAAAGATATAAGAGGTGAAAGAATTTTGTTGTGTCAAAACTCTCTTTGTTGAAAGGTTCTTGTAAAAATTATACATAATATATATGAATAAGATAAATGTTTAGATATTAAAATATTAATTGCAATTTCATATTGAGATTATAGACAATATGTTATATTTCAAAGTTCATAAACTATATTTTAGTTTGAAATATGACGTGGAAAAGATATACTGTTTCTAAGAAGATACTTTTCATGAATCAAAGTTTATGAAATCCTACTTTCAATTTTGAGTTGGCTCAATTTATGTTCAAATGTTTTCATACAATGAGAATAAGAAATTAGGAAGTTATGTCAAAAATTTAAAAAATAAAATTATGACATTATAATTTTATTTTGAGTTCTCAGTTAGTTTAAGAGATATTATGGTAAAATCAAATAAATTGTAGTAGAAATTGTTTAGTTTGTTGATAGTACATAGATTATTTTATTGATTTAGAATAAAATCTAGTTTCATTTTAAAGGTGTATGTTAATTTTTAAATTGTATTTAATATGTCTAAATGAGATCAACTCGATTCGAGTAGAAGTAATGATAATCAAGGTCGAAGAAATCAAGGTTTTGGTAGTAATATGAATCAATAAAATTTAAATACAAATTTCTTAAGGGTTTGTTTTAGGGCTAGGATATTTGGTCCTAGATTTAATAGAGAGGTACTAAGATGTCTATTCACTTTGATGTAAAAGATCTTGAGTTTTAGAATGTTCTAAAAAGTTTGCCTTTTAACTGATCTAAAACTTAGAAGTTTTGATTGATAGATTTTTCAAAAACACAAAAATAACATAGTAACAATGAATTCTCTAAGAAGATATGTTTTATTACTCAAGATCACAATACAACTATATGCTTATTTCTGGGAAGAGATGTCTGACTCCATTTGGGTTTACATATTCATTTATACACATTTTAAAAGTAGGACAAGGATGTGTAAGGTCACCAATCTCGAGGGAGATTAAGTGGTTCGACTTCCATGATTTAACATAATACAAAATTCAAGAAATTACTATTTTTAGATTACAATACTAAAATTTAAATTTGGGGCACTTATATTGAGTTTTTGGGGGTCAAAAACCATCAATAAGAGATCCATCCCATTTAACCATGTTTTTAGCTTTCCAATGGTTCAAACGAGGAGTCAATTGGAGTTACAGTGAAAAAGTTATGGCTCTTGGAAGTTTCATCATCAATTGGGGTAGAATCATCACCCATTGTCACCTATATTGTTGCCCAGATCATTGAAACTGTAAATCATAGGGTAAATAAGGGATTTAATGGATGAAGGTTTGGTTCTTTGACCCCTTTCAATAATAATTATTCTCACCATTTTCAAAGTAATCCACACAATTTACTAATCTAGTGATCCACTCCCAAAAAAATTCAGCATGCACACTCTGCCAATGAGGCCACTCGATTTGATATTGAGGTTGCCCATGCTAAGAATTATGTTAACCTTTCCTTACCTTTAGTTTATAATGATCCTTCATCTTCTCAAAGGAATCCTATTGTAAGATGCAATAAATTAAGTTTGGAGAAACCTGTTTCATCTTGCAAAAAATAAACACTTGAGATCCATCCTACTACTTTAGATAAAAGATCAGATAGCTAGAATGATATAGACACTTTTACTAAGGTCAGAGTCCTCAAATGGATTAAGTTAGAGGTAGATGATTCTTGAAATAATTTAGGGATGAATATGGTTCATCTTCTAGCTATGGAAATGGAGTATAATGAATACATAAATGAGAAGTGGAAGCCTATAATTGAGGTCCTTTCAAATTTTGATGATTACTGGATGTTGAGAGGAAAAAACATTACTTTTAGTTGAACTTTTTAGTTGAGAGAATTCTATACTTTTAGACTTGATACTTTGAATTTCAGTTTTGATATTTGTTTTGGAAAGTATAGAAGACTTTAATTTTTTGATATTTATAAATATGCATTATAGTTGTTATAAATAAGAGTTTCATAAACTTTGACTTATCTATTTATCTATTGATATATGTTATTATATTTATTATTAATCTATAAGGGTCCCCACCCGTTAGAAAGTCTTAGTCTATATTAAAATACTTGATCTATTAAGACTTTTAAGTCTTAATTGAACTTTAACTAATAATTATTTATAATTAATTGACTTTTAAAGTCAATTAGTTAAGTTAAATTAATAACTAACCAAGGTTATTTGTAACTTTTTTAAAACTAAATTTGAATCATAAAAGGAGATCAAGGATTCATTTGAAGAGAAGGAACAACATAGGTATTGAAGACTTATACATTTGTGGAGTCAATCTTTTATTTCTTTCTTTTATACAACTTCTCCGAGATAACATGACTTTTCTAGATATACTCAATGGTACTTTATTTGATGGTTGAGTAATTTATTAGGAAACACAGATATATCCAATTTTTATATTATCATTTATAATAGATTATCTAAAGTTTGTTAAGCTTAACATATTTTGATGATTGTTTCTTTCAGTCCTATGTGCAGAATCCAAGTATTCAACTCGAATAATGATGAAAACTTTATTTTTTGTGACATATCATTGATCCATTTGATTGTAAAAATTGTCTCTTAAGATATTTTGTAAAGAAAAATGTTGGTTTCTCAAATAAAATTTATCTTTTTTTCTAAGATGACTCTCTCTTTTGAGACTCACATATTTTATTGTACTTTATATTATAATATAGTTTATTTCATTTTATATTAATCTTTAATTAATGTATTTCTCTTTTTGTTTCTTCAATTTAATATTTTTTTATCATTTAATTTACTTTAGTTTACTATTATTTTCAATTTAATTTAATTTAATTTCTTAGATTATTCCCTTTATTTAATTTCTTTAAGACATTATTTTCTTTGATTAATTTTTTCTTATAGTTTAGATATAAAATTAAGTTTACTTATTAAAATTTATTAAATTACTTGTTAGAATTTGTAAGTTTAGTATTAGTTTAGATTAAATATTAGACTTGTTTAGATTTTTGATTAATAGCTTATAGTTCTGTTTTAGATTTATATTGTTTATTTTGTTAGGTTTGTTAGTTCTTAGATTAGATTCTTTCCTTCATAAATTAGACTTTGTTTAATATTAGATTTTAGTTGTTAAACTTTGCTAAGTTAGATTATTATGTTTAGCATAATTCTTTGTTCTTTATGTAATTTGTTATCTCCTTCTTAAATTAGTTGTTGTTTTATCTTTGTTTCTTTCCTTTTTGTCTGTTGTTTAGTTTTGTCATGTATCTTGTGTGTTGAGTTTTGTTTAAGTGTTTACTTGATTGAATATTTGTTTACCTTGATTTATCTCAAATCTATTTTATTCTATATTTTTAGTTTATTATCTTGAAGTTACTTTAGATTAGTTTATGTTATTTTTGGGATAATAAATAAAAAGATTTGTTTAAGAGTATTTGCTCAAACACTTGAAGAAAAATATTACCAAACATTTATTAGTTTACCTATCAAGGTTATCAGCACTTGAAAAGATATTAGAGATTGGCTAGAGTTGTCTTTTGGGAAAGCTAAATAAGACTTTGACCTAGTCAATGATCTTGTAATTTTTTCTCTTGATCTAAGTGAGACCATTTATCATTTAATTACTATATTCACTAAGCTGTGTCAAAATATTCTACGTGATCTTAGACATTCCAAAAAGTTATCTTGACTTTATTTTTTTAGTGCTTTACTTTTAAAATATAAAATGATTTTAGAGGATAAAGATATTACAAAATATGATGAAATAATAACATTATACATTGAATATGAAAATAATCTTAAACATAATGATTTTAAAGATAGGTATTCTATAAGTCTAAATTTAAATAATACAAGTTTTTTAAAATTCATTCAAAGTCTAGAAAATTAATTGATCATTATTAAAAGGAAGTTAAACGATAAAATTTCTTCATTAAATAAAAATAATAATAAAAATAAAAATTTGAAAATGGCTTATTACTGTTATGTATGTGACATAAATCATGATCTAAATTCATGTGTTTTTTTTCATAAGTTTAAAAAAATTCTTCAATGGAAGGATCTTATATTTGAAGATCTAAAAGACAACATAAACATGTGTACTCTTGATGAAAATGCTTATGTTGTCAATACTATAAATAAAGATTATATTGCTTCTCAAAATAATAAAATAAAAAATAATGATTCTTCTTCTAATGATAAATAAAAAATAGTTTAGAATAATGTAAGTAGTTCAGCTGATAATACTACTCAAAATGTTTCTTTATCAATTGATTTTAATAATAATCAATATCAAAATTATAAGCCTAAACATTTTAGACAAATCGATGATAAAATTTATAATATAATTGATGATTTGTCAACCATTAAAGTTGGATTCTCATTATTACAAGTAGCTAGTCTTTCAAGACAACTTGATAAGATAAATGAAGCTCTGAATAATCTTAAAACTGATGCAGGTTTACAAGAAGAAGGTAGTAATGAATAATCAATTATTTATGCTCAAAATTATGATCATCTTGCTGATTATATACCTCTTTTTTATATTACGCTTATAATTACTAATAAAATAATTCATAATTATATTTTAGATATAGGTGCTTTAATGAATATAATACTTAAATTCATTACAGATCAATTAGGTATATCTTATGAAACTAATAATAAGAAACTTACTGGATTTGATTCTAGACAAACTAAAATTTATGATAAGTTTTATGATATAGTCATTAAGATTGTACATAATAAAATAATTATATGTATGGCTAATGTCTAAGTTTTACACATTTCTAGTAATTATGCTATACTATTAGGAAGGGATTGGTCAAAAGCAACTGATATTTTTGTTGGAAAAGATATCACATGGGTTCCTATTAATAATGAAATTGATTACATAAAAAAGAGAAGATTGGTTTAGTACATCTATTGAGTCATCAAATTTTTTCACTATTTCTTATGTTGAGACATGAATTAGAATTTATGAATTGCTGAATTTAGATGATCCAAAAAATCAACATGAATAATTCTTTGAAAAGAACATTTTATGGTCACTTTATTTTGATGAAGCTTGTTCTTAAAAAGGTAATGGTGATGGAATTTGTCTAATTTTATTTATTGATAAATTTTTTTGTTATTCTTTCAAATTATCTTTTGAAAACACTAATAATATAGTAGAATTTGAAGTATTATGTTTATGATTAGAAAAAGCTATTGAACTTAATATTAAATATTGAGAACTTTTAAATTGATTGTTAGACAAGTTTAAATTTTTCATAAAACTAATCAAACTCATCTACATCATTGTACGCAAAAATTTTGGTCTTTAATTGAAAATTTTGAGGTCTTCAATATCACTAATATTCTTAGAAAATACAATATTAGAGCTAATAAGCTTATTATTTTAGCAACTATCTCAACTCTAAATGAGAGTAAACCTACCACATACTTCTCTTATGCTAAAATTTACATCTTAATTTTTTTGATTTGAATGATAGTTGACCTATTTTTAGTTGTGATGATTACATAGATTATTTCATCAAAAGTAATTATTTTGATCATGATGATTATATATTAAATTATAGAGATTATTTACAATTAAGTACTAATAAATTACCTACTGGTTTAGTGAGTTTAGAATCTATGTTCACACTTAATGATCAGACTAAAATCTATAGAATAAAAGAACCTTTCAAGAGAATCATAGGTGAGACTATTCCTATCAATTTAGGTATAGACAAAAAGTCTAAAATATGTTTATTTAGAAATTCAAGTTACTGCTAGTGAGAAGGTTAAATTCATTATGTTATTTAAGGAATTCATTGATATTTTTGTCTAGTCATATAAATATTTTAGAGGTTATGATATTGAAATTATTAAACTTGACATACCTATACAACTTGGTATTAAACTTGTAAGATAGAAGATAAAAAGAATTAGCCTTTTGTTAGAAGATACCATTAACAAAGAGGTAGATAAAATGATTGATATTGGTGTCATTTTTCCTATAAAATATTTTGAATGCATAGTTAATTTAGTGTCAACGAGGAAGAAAAATGATGGCATTAGATTGTGTTGATTTTAGAGATTTGAATAAAATTAGCATTAAAGATAATCTTCTTCTACCAAATATAGATCAGATTTTACAAGTTGTAAGATCAAAAATGATATCTTTATTAGATGGATTTTCTAGTTATAATCATATTTTTATAAATCCTAAAGATAAACACAAAACTACATTTACTACTTGTAGAGGGACTTTTACTTATAACAGAATGCCTTTTAGATTAATAAATGTAGGAGCTATTTTTTAAAGAGCTATGCATGTTGTTTTTGATGACTTGATTGACATTGTTATTCAAGTTTATTTAGATAATCTCATTATTCATTTGAAAAGAATAAAAAATATTTAGATCATCTTCATGATGTTTTCACAAGATGTAGAAAGTATGGTATTTATTTGAATTCAAAGAAATCAATTTTTGATGTTACTAAAGGTAAGCTATTAGGACATATTATTTCTAAAGATGATATTTCTATAAATACTGAACGTGTTAAATCTATTAAAGAGTTGTATCCTCACAAATATCAATCTATCTTAAATTATTTCTTTGATAAAATAAACTTTGTTAAAAAATTCATATCAAATTTCACCTATAATTCTAATCCTTTGCAATTATTGCTTAAGAAAGATAAAATTTATATTGGGATGAAGGTACTGATTTAGTATTTAATAGTGTTAGAGATGCCATTACAATTGCTACAGTACTTGCTAAACCTAATTTAAAGAAAGCATTAATTCTTTATGTTAAGGCTACTGAAGAAGCCATTGAATCTGTAATCACTCAAAAATTTAAAAATAATGAAGAAAAATCAATCGATTAGATGAGTCAAATTTTAAAAGATGCTGAAACTAGGTACCCTCTTATTGAGAAATTTGTTTTCTCATTAATTTCCTCTTTGATTAAATTTCATTATTTATTGATATGAAATACAGTTTTTGTGTGATCTAAATTACCTATTTTATCTTATCTTTTAAAACAACCAATCATTCAAGTAATGGTTGTTAAGTGGATTTTATGTATTTAAGAGTTTGATCTTGAATTCGAAACTTATAAAATGATCAAAGGTAATGACTTGGCAAAATATTTTTCTAGAATTTTTTCTTTAGATATAATTGTTTTAGTTTTATCAGTTGATGATAATTTAAATGCAAAGCCTCATTTAAATACCATGAAGATTGTTGATTTTTCTAAAAAGTTTAGTTTGGTTTTGAGATGAATGAATGGGATTATATGTTGGATGAAGATGACTGTTACCATGAATTAATCTATTATTTTCAAAATCAAGCTTATCTTAATAATTTTGATAAAAGAAAATATGTTCTTTATTGTTAAAAGCTTTAAATTTTTGTTTGTTAGAATTTTTTTTATTTTATCGAAATAGAGATGGAGTTTTATTGAGATACCTTATGCATGAACAACCCCAAAAAATTCTTAGAAGCTATCATGAAGAAAATTATGTCATAAAAACTACTGCTTATAAGATTTTAAGGGTAGGTTATAATTTACCTACTCTATTTTAAGATACTTATAAGTTATTTTATTCTTATATGTCATGTCAATTGTTTGTTGATAGAGATAAGTTACCTGCAACACCTTTAAATCTTGTCATTCATGAAAATCATTTACAAAATGGGGCATTGATTTTATTTCAAATATACACCTACCTTCATCTAATGGTCATAGATATATATTAATAGCTATAGACTATTTCACTAAGTGGTATGAGGTCAGAGCACTTAAATGTTCTGTAACAGGTGAAGTAATCTCATTTAAAAAAAAAAAAAATTCTCTATATTTGGAGTCCCTTATGAAATTATTTATGATAATAGAGCTTAGTTTGTTTCAAATAATTTTCTAATTTTTTTAGAAAAATATTCTATTATATCTAGTAATTCATCTAAATATTATCCTCAAAGAAATGGTCAAGCTGAATCAACAAATGAAAATATGATTATAATCATGAAGAAATTAGTTTGCGATAATAAAAAGAATTGACATCTTAACTTTTTTGAAGATTTTTAGGATGATAGGACTATTGTTAAGGTAGTAATTATTTATTCATCTTTTATGTTGGCATACAGATTTGAGGCCACCTCACCAATAGAACTTTAAATTTCTTCTGCTAGAACTGCTTTACAATATGTTGTTGAAGATATAAATTTGATTGAATAAAAATTGCATGATTTAATAGCTCTTAACGAATCTAAAGCAACAACATTGTAAAAATTGGAAAAAACTAAGTAAAAATTAAAAAAGTTTTTTGATAAGAAAATTTCTAACAAAAAGTTTAAAGTTGATAAACTAGTTTTATATTAGGATAAGGTTCACAAAGATCCTGATAAATATCAAAAAATTTGATTCATTATGGCTTGGTTCTTATAGAATTACCACTGTACTTAGAAACAATTCTTTTCATTTGAAAGATTTTGAAGCAAATTGGTTATGTTAATCAGTTAACGACCATCATTTGAAATTGTTTCATGATTATCCACTTTCAATTTTTTTGTTTCATTTATTTTTTATTTTTTATTTTTTATTTTTTATTTTTTATTTTTTATTTTTTTTATGCTTATTTTCTTTGTTGTGTTTGCTTAATATTTCTATTTTAGTTTGTTTTCCTTTTTGCTGTGTCTACTTTTACCTTTGAAAGATCAATGAATGTTACAAATAGAAGAGTTTCACATTATGAGTGAAGAATACAAGGATGCTACAAATCTACTGTAAGTATCAATTATTTTTAGATATTACTCTTCATGAATTTAATTTTTTTATACATGAATAATGTATGTTGAGCTGTATCTAGTTGTTTAAGTATTACTTAATTTTCAAATTTTGTACTTAAAGAATTTGTATTAGATTATGCATCCAGCCTAAACTTCCTTGCATATTATTCTATTTCTTCATGTCACGTTAGCCGAACAATTCATCTCTTACTAAAATTTATTATCAAAGGGCTTCATGTATAACTACTTGAAAAATGATTTTCCTGGATCACACTCTCAAGATTATGTTTTTATCAATAAGTAATTTTTTTTACTCAATTTCATAACTCAAAATTGACTAATAAGGTCATTAGTTTTATGCCTATTTTTTACATCCCCTCAATTTTTTAAAAACTAATACTTTTTTGCCATAGAGATGACTCAATCATAAAGTTTAAAACTGTGTCGAGGACCCGATCAATTAGTAGTATATTTAGATGCATATTTTTAATAAGAAATTGATGATGATTGGTTGATGAATTCAAGTTTATATTTTAAGTGGTTTCAGAAAGAGTAATAGATAAATGAATAAAATGTGCATATATATATATTTATCACTGTGAATATTTATGATCAGTCATTTTTTTTCTTAATTGATTATTCAGATTATGATACAATATTTTTAGTTTGGAATAGGATCACTTTGTGTGGTTTCAAAATTAGAAGTATATATATATATATATATTTGCTATGATATTTTTAGATATCCATTTTCATCTCAGTAAATGTGGATTATCATAATAATTTCTGGATTATACTTTTAGTTTTGATAACTTGAGTAGTCTATGATGATTAATTTGGTATGTATTGGCAATGTGATATTTGATTTGATTAAGATCAGAATGGTATATAAATTAGTTATAATGATTCTTCTCTCAGTTCATTTTTCAAATTATAAATATACAGATGGATCAGTTATAATTCTATAGTGTAAGAAATCTCAGTATTTTATATTTTTTCAAATCAAATACTTATTTTGATTTGTTATAAACTTTATCTTTGAAGTCATATAAATTCATCAGTTCGATAAGTGCAAGTCAATTAGGCAAAATTTGGTTGTTATTTAGTGAATATTTGAAATCTTGGCATGATCAATTTTTTGTTTGATGTTTGAACAAATAAATTCATTAGGATATTAAATGCCCTAAGGAGTTCTAAGTTTCTAATAATATATTATGCTAAGATCCTATTTTAAATACCCTAAGTTCTATAACATATGACTAATGGTCATTGGAGTCTTATTGCTTCAAATGTTTTAAACCTAAGTTTATGTCTCAAGGAATAGAAATTTGAGGGCATAATTTTTTGTTTGGAAGACTAATTTGATTAACCTAAATCTTTATCAAGGTATATAATTTCAAAATGCATAAGGTAATGTGGATGGCTTTGTTTCAAGTTTTGAACCTTGCATGACATAGGATGTTTGAATGATGAGTTGGCATTTGAGTTGGCAGTCTATTCGATAGTTTTGTGGCTTATAGGTTGGCAAGGTAATTTAATGCAAGGCATATTCAAGAGATTTTGAGATCATGGTGAGATTTTTGGTGGTTTGATAATTTATTGTGAGAGGTACATGCCTCGAATAATGGAAGTTGGTAAGATGTTTAGTAAACAATTTAAGAATTGTTAATTTTGATCATTCTACTAACCTAGTTGGCAAGATTATTAAGTACATCCTTAATTGGATAAAGCCAATATAAATTAGGCATATAGACAAGGAAGTTACGATGGGGGATAGTAATTATAAATAGATTATTTTTCTTGGTTTTGGTCATTTTATGAAGCTTGTTTGCATAAATGAAATTCTGTCAGTTTGGATTTCAAGTTGCAGATAAGGATTTTGAGTAGAAAGATTACAAAGAAACACTACTAGGTATGTCATGGATAAGCCTAATAAGTTTTTAGAAAACTTTATGAAAAACTTTATTGCATGCAAGGAAAATATTTTTGATCTGCATGTTGATAAGATTTGAAGAGGTTATTAGTTTAAACCTGTGCATGAATGTTTTGGAGAATTGAATGATACTACAGTCTAGAATATCGGTTTCATACATGAATATTAGTGAGAACTAGTTTAAAACTTTATGAGTTATTTTCATATAGTTTTTTTGTTGCATGCAAGGAAAATAGTTTCGGTCTGCATGTTGATAAGATTGAGGAGATTATTAGTTTAAACCTATGCATGAATATTTTGGTGAATTGAATGATACTACAATCTAGAATATCTGTTTCATGCATGAATATTAGTGAGAACTAGTTTTGGTTTTTGATATATTCTTGGTCATCATTGAAATACTGAGTTAATTTGGATTTAAAGCTTGATATTTGAGAATATAAGAGACTCTTGTTGAATATGTGTTGAGTTTTTGAATTTTAGTAAGTTGTATAAAATGTTTTGATGCTTCAAAATATGTCATTTTAGTTTTAAAGGTTTCATTAAAAATTTTGGTTGAAAGGCTAAGTTTTGTGTATTTTCATTTCATGAATTTGATGAAAGTTTATGGTATGGTGTGTCATGAAAAGAATCATGGTGAACATAACTTTCAACAGTTTCATTTATTTATGGGTTTTGAGAGAAAATATTGCATGCTAAATGTTTGAAATATAATGTGATAAACTTAGAAGCTATGCAAGTTTGTTTGGGTTTGCATATCACTTTTAGGGTTTTTCATTGAATTATTTTTGGAGATGTTTTGGGTTTTATTCAAACATCAATGATCAGAAAAGGAAATAAGTTATTTCTTGGTTTTATAAAAGATATTTTTTAAATTTTCAAGATTTTGTTTCAAGTCTTTATTGTCTGAATATTTTATTGTGATTCAGTTTAAACACATCAATTTATGTTATGGAGATTAGAAGGTGGGTTTTTAAATAAAATATTTTGAATGATTATAATCAGCCATGATATTAATAATTGTTGGAAAATGGTTTGAATATATAAATGTGACTATATTTTGACTTGTTGAAATGCACCAATTTTAGTCTTAAGTTTTTGTTTGAAGGATAAATCAGCGTATGAAAATATAGTAGGTTGTATTCCAAAAACGATGAAGTTATTTTTGTATTTACACTTCAACCTTGAAGATATTGGGCTTGTTTTAAAGTTAGATATCAAAATAATGGTACTTTGAAAAGATGTTGTGTTGAAACTCTCTTTGTTGAAAGGTTCCTGTAGAAATCATATATAATATCTATGAATAAGATAAATATTTAGATTTAGAAACATTATTTGGATTTCATATTGATATTATAGATAGTATGTTATATTTCAAAGTTTATAAACTAATTTTTAGTTTGAAATATGACATGTGGAAAAGATATACAGTTTCTAAGAAGATACTTTTCATGAATCAAAGTTTATGAAATCCTGCTTTCAATTTTGAGCTGGCTCAATTTATATTTAGATGGTTTTCATATAGTAAGAATAAGAAATTAGGAGGTTATGTTAGAATATTTTAAGAATAAAATTATGATATTAGAATTTTATTTTGAGTTCTCAGTGAGTTTAAGAGATTTTTGTGTGAAATCAAATAAATAGTAGTCGAAATGATTTAGTTTGTTGACAGTACAGAGATTATTTTATTGATTTAGAAATAATGTTTGATTTCATTTTGAATATGTGTATGTTAATTTTTAGATTATATTTAAGATGTCTAGATGATATTAGCCTAAGTCGAGTAGAAGTAATGATAATCAAGGTTGGAGAAATCAAGCTTCTGGTAGTAATGTGAATCAACAAAACTCAAATAGAAATTTCCTAAAGGGTGGTTTTATGGCTAAGATATTTGGCCCTAGATTTAATAGAGGTTTTAGATGTTCATTCATTTTGATGTAGCAAATCCCAAGGTTTGGAATGTTATGAATAGTTTTCCTTTTAACATTGTAAATCATAGGGGAAATAGGGGATTTCATGGATGAAGGTTTGGTGTTAGGATCCCTTCCCATAGTAGTTCTTCTCACCATTTACAAAGTAATCCACACCATTTACTAATCCATTCACCCACTCCTAAAATAATTTAGCATTCATACCCTATCAATGAAGCCACTCAATTTGATATTAAGGTTGCCCATGCCAAAAATTAAGTAAACCTTGCCCTACCTTCAATTTTTAATGAGCCCTCATCTTCTTAAAGGAATCCTATTTTAGGATGTAAGAAATTAAGTTTGAAGAAACCTATTTTAGCTTGTAGAAAATGAACACTCAAGATCCATCTTATTACTTTAGATAAAATATCAGATAGCCAAAATGATACAGACACTCTTATTGAGGTCAGAGTCCTTAAACGGATTAAGATGGACGTGGATGATCTTTCAATCGATTTAGGGATGAATATGGTTCATCTTCTAGCTATGTAAATATAATATAATGAATACATAAATGAATAGGGGAATCTTGTAATTGAGGTCCTTTCAGATTTTGATGATTACTAGATGTTGAGAGGATAAACTTTATTTTCAATTGAACTTTTTAGTTGGCATAATTCTATACTTTTAGACTTGATACTTTGACTTTCAATTTTGATATTTTGGTGGTGATGTTTTGGAAAGTATAGAAGACTTTAAATTTCTTATACACACACACACACACACACACACACACACACACACACACACACACACACACACACAATTTAATTTTTGGAAATATGCATTATGGTTGATATAAATAAGAAATTACATAAACTTTGACTTATCTATTTATCTATTGATATATGCTATTTTATTTATTATTAATTGATAAGAGTCCCCACCTATTAGAAAGTCCTAATTTATATTCAAATACTTGATCCATTAAGACTTTTAAGTCTTAATTGAACTTTAACTAATAATTGTTTATAATTAATTGATTTTTAAAATCAATTAGTTAAGTTAAATTAATAACTAACTAAAGTCAGTTGTAACTTTTTTCAAATCAAATTTGAAGCATAAAAGGAGATCAAGGATTCATTTGAAGAGGAAGAATAACATAAGTATTTAAGACTTATATATTTGTGAAGTCAATCATTTATCTCTCTCTTTTATGCAACTTCTCTAAGATAGCATGGCTATTGTAGATAGATATAATGGTACTTTCTTTGATGGTTGAGTAATTGCTTAGATAACGTAGGTATATCCAATTTTTATATTATCATTTATAACACATTATCTGAAGTTTGTCAAATTTAAGATCTTTTGATGATTGCTTCTTACAATTCTATGTGTAGAATCCAAGTATTTACCCTGAATAATGATGAAAACTTTGTTGTTTATGATATCTCATTGATCTATTCGATTGTAAAAGTTGTCTCTTAAGATGTTTTGTAAAGAAATATGTTGGTTTCTCAAATAAAATTTATTTTTTCTGCTAAGACGACTCTCTCTTTTGAGACTCATAGATTTTATTATACTTTATATTGAATTTAATTTTAATATAGTTTATTTTGTTTTATATTAATATTTAATTAATCTATTTTTATTTTTGTTTCTTTAGTTTTAATATATTTTATCATTTAATTTACTTTAATTTACTATTGATTTTTATTATCTTTAAGTTACTTTCTTAGATTACTCCCTTTGTTCACTTTCTTTAAAATAGATTATTTTCTTTGATTAGTTCTTTCTTATAGTTTAGATATAACTTTATGTTTACTTGTTAGAGTTTATTAGATTTCTTGTTAGTTATTTTTAAGTTTAGTCTTAGTTTAGATTAAATATTAGACTTGTTTAGATTTTTGATTAATAGTTCATAGTTCTATTTCAGATTTAGATTATTTATTCTGTTAGGTTTGTTAGTTCTTAGATTAGATTCTTTATTTTGTAAGTTAGACTTGGTTTAATATTATATTTTAGTTGTTAAAATTTGCTAAGTTAGATTAATGTGTTTAGCATAGTTCTTTGTTCTTTAAGTAGTTTGTTATCTCCCTCTTACATTAGTTGTTTTATCTTTGTTTATTTCCCTTTTGTTTGTTGTTTAGTTTTGTCATGTCTCTTGTGTGTTGAATTTTGTTTAAGTGTTTACTTGATTGAAGATTTATTTACCTTGATTTATCTCAAATCTATTTTATTTTATATTTTTGGTTTATTATCTTGAAGTTATTTGGAAAACATTATGGCAGAAACAAGAAGTTACTTGAAATATATTATTTTATTGAATCAGATTTCTTTCCTTCAAGAGATTGCTTAATTCATCGGTCTTCTCTATCAGATATGATAGATTACATATTCATATCTGAACTGATTCATTATTTGATTAGTAGATTTTTTAAAGTTATAATAGAATATGTTATATTTGATAACTTATTTATTATTTCCCAGAACATATAAAAAACCCTCTTGGCTTTAGGTTTGAACCTTTAGAACCTTACTGTTAGACTGGTAGGATTTCAACTTAACCTTCATGATAGGTGAAAGGGTTGATTAGTTGACGGTATAATTTTCATCATCAACATATCCATCATGAGTAAATGTTATCATATGTTGCATCCATGTTACTGTTAATTTATATTTACAAATTTGATCATTGCTATGTACATGCAAATTATCTTTAAATTTTTCATTTGCCATCACTATGATGATCAATCTTGAATTTTATTTTATTGGCAAAATCATATTTACAATTTGTCATGTTTGCTTTCTTAAATGTATTCGAGGCATTATTTTATTTTAAATCTGAACGTAGGGTTTTAAATTTATCCTTGTCAGATTAGGTTTGAATATTTATAATTTTGGGTTTTAATTGAATTTGATCTTAGATTTCTTTTTATTTTTTTCAACATAATCCAACTAAGGGTAAAAATTAACACTTTTTAGTTGCATATTTCATTTTCTATTTTGTGCATTTTATTAATGTGGATAATTATATTTTTTAATATTCATTTTATTTTCATTAAATTATATATATCACTCTCACAATCTATACTCTAATCTCATGCCACATGTTTTCCACATCTTATAATAATTTTGGTTTTTTATTGTTAATGTATGTTTCTCAAGATTATTGATCTCAATGGTAATGAATATATATTTTCATACACAATATTCAAATATGGTTTCTCTAAAATACATGGTAAAATACTTGAACTAATATTGAACACACGTTTTTTTCTTTTCAATGATTGATATTTCATATTCATGAACCAAATTTTGTTCATTGTAAAGATGAAAAGTTTATTGTCTCAAATTTGGAATTTAAACATACTCTACATTACTTGGCATTTAAAATCATTTATATTTATATTTTTAGTTACCCTTTTATGATTATGAAGCCTTTATAAATTTAGTGATTTCATGATGGCTTAAATGTTATGTTAAAGATTATTTTAAACATGTCACAATATAGTGATTATTTGAAACATGAATTAAGCTTTATCTTACACTATTTTATTATTGATATTTTACTTAGTAAACCTTAAAATAGAGGGTTGTTTGGAATAAATAAAAGGGATTCAAAGAAGGATAACAAGTTTCAAGAGGTGGAAAATGAATAGAAGAGAAAAGGGCTAAGTTGGGGAGGAGAATAAGGTTTGGGATTTAGTTGACAATGTGATATGAGTAGGAGGTGATAGAGGTGGTATGCATTTAATGCATAAAAAGGGTGATGAAGACAAAATATAAGGATGAGTATTGGAGGTAAATGGGGTATGATAGTGATGAGGAGGAAGAGATGGTGGTGGATTAATGAAACAAATGAGTGGTTAAGTGGTTGAGGAGGATGGACTCAAAGATTGAGACGATCCATTTATATGCATGTAGGTTGAGGTACGAAGATGATGATGAATTGGACACACAAGAGGGTAGTATGGTGGAGATAAAGGTGATGACCATACATTAAGAATCAAAACTAAATATATTATTGATAGTCATAATTATACATATTTATAAAAATGACACCCTTAAAACATATTTTTAAATTTGATAACTAAAATATACTTCCTAAAACATTTGAAATCAATTGAAATCATTGGAGTCATATTTTAGTTAGAAAATGGAGAGAGTTTTTTCTTTTACATTGTTAATATAATTGTGAGTTTTTAATCTTATTTTTCATATGGTAATGATTGAAATATTATTAAATTTGTAGACCCAAATCATTATCCTTCTTCGGGATATTTTAAAAATGATTTCCTCTCTTCATAACATATTCTTCCATATTTTAAGTGAGTATCACAATTAGTATCTAGTGTAGACTTTAAGTTGATATATCAATTGAAATGGATTGATTGTTAGAGGTCAAATATTTATCTTACGTGTTTAATTTCAAAATTTTAAAAAATATGCTTATGATATTCACTTTAAATATGATTTTTTAAATTTATCAAACCTTTTTATTGCAATGCGGTACGCTATGGATATTTTTTCTGACATATATCAAATAAATCCATATGATGGTATTGACAAAAATATGGTAACAATAAACATCCATTTAATTAAATATTTAATTACTTAGATTATCCAATTAAATTTTATGAACGATTTATTTAATGCAAATTTTATTTTTGTTAATTTTGTCAAACTCATATAATATGCTCTTATGTGATGAGTCAACTAATAGTTGTTCATACTAATAGTTGTTGTTGATGTATATTAAAATATTTTCATAAATAATATTTATGGACATCTTTTATATTGAAAAATTTAGTCATGGATTTGGGTATATCTGTAGCACATTGAAGATATAAACTTTGTCCTATTTATTAATATGAATTGTTAATATTTAGCATGGATTATAAGGGGTATCCTTTAGGGGTTTTTAAATAAAACATTCAATTATTTTTTCTTTCTAACAAATTTTTTTAAGATGGGTGGGTATTACACTATTTGTGTTGGTTCAAATCTTGGACTTAAAATGACAACTTATAATGGGTAAATTTAGGTAAATAATTTAACATATATATCACAATTTAAATGTTCTAATTTTATTATTTCAATAAATTTGTTTATAATAAATTATAAGCATATATTTTAATAGTGTGGTACAGAGTGAAAAATTTATGTAGAATTCAATGAATCCATATTTATGGATTGTTGCTAAAAATACAAATAATAATGGACATGTTTTAAGATAGATAGACATTTTTATATTTTGTGAAGTTAATTTAAATGGTTGATTATCTAGTTTTATTATTATATTATTTTAATGAATTAATTTACATAAACCTCACCATATGTGCTCTTGTTTTATGTCATTTATTTTGAATTTATAATAATAGTTTTTGTTTGACTAATGTTTGCTTCAAAGGGTTATTGATATTATTCTCACATGAACATATGATTTTACAAACATATTGTTGGGTGAATATTTTGTCACCAGCTAACTAATGAGAAAAATAGGTCTCTTCAACCAAAACATAGGGAGATTGGTCGGCCAAGTGTGCAGGTTTACCACATCAAAAGGGGACAAATCTCTCCTCTCATCAAGGGGAGGTTCCCTATAAATATACGGAGCTATATATATATATATATATATATATATATATATATATATATATATATATATATATATATGCAAAAAATAAAACTCAGGGGTAGGACAACACCATCCATCTCTCTTTTTTCAGAGATGATGTTCACAAACAAAGGATAAATCCAAGTGAAAACACTAAAGGCACTTCTCTTCTTTCAGAAGTGGTCTTGCAACAAACAGCTGGAGTTCTTTCAGGTAGATAACAAGTAACTAGTAATAGGGAGCGTAGTAACCAGCATAATGAAGTGCAGCACAAAGTCTCCACCTCAACTGCCAAAGAGTGAAATACAAAGGATAATGAGGGAACAAATTCATCCCAAGGTCCTTTACATAGAAAGAAATTAAAAAAACACACTGAAGATAACTGTGGCAGCATAAAGTCTCTCCACAGTCGGCTTCAGGACTGTTTCACCTGCTGGACTGTTTCACATACTGAAATAACTTATGCACAAATATTTTTGGTCTTTTTTCATCGTTCCCTCTTTCCTCACCACATCTTGTATATTTTTTCCTTTTCTTCATGATCTGTGCTCTTGAGCTATCTCATTTCCTTTTTGCTAGCTCTATTGGCTTCCTCTTCAGCTGGTCGCTTAATTTGTTCTTCCGGTTCCATGCCACATTTGAAAATCAATAGTTTTTTCATGACCTTGAATTTGACATCCACAGGGATGTCAGATCCTTGGTTCAATCACTTCCTTGGTTCAGTCACCTCTTTGGTTCAATCAGCTCCTTGGTTCATCGGTTCTTTGGTTCATCAGTTGAACCATCGCTTCAAACTTGTCTCTTGAATCTTTCACTTCTTTCCTTTACTCAGAGCTTCCTTTGAACCATTAAAATTGTGAACCATTGAAATTTGAACTCTTTTGGTTCAAGGTTCAATTGGTTCATTGGTTCATTCTTTGTTCCATTGCTTGGGGCTGTCTTTGAATCGATCGATTGAACCAACTTTGGTTCAACGGTTCATTCTTTTATTTTTCGCTAAGTCTTTTGAAAGAATTAAACTTACTGAAGTGGTTGAAATTTGAAACTTTGACAAAGTGCTTAATTATTTAATCTTGCTGATGATGTTAAACCTTTGAACCTGTTGAACTGTTGAACCTTTTTGGAAGCAGGGTTCAATGGTTCAATCCTTCCTTTGAAGCTTGTCGATGAGCATTTTTGGTTGAACCAAGGCATTGAACCAATCTTGAAATTGTCTAAGTATTGAGGACTTGTTTCTTTCCTGTAGAGTCCATAGAAATGAACCTGTGGATTCTGTATAAATGAACTCGTAGAAACCAAGAAGCCAACCTGCAGAGTCTGTAGAAATGAGTCTATAGAAACAAGCTTATAGAGTCCATAAAAATTTGAAAAAGCTTGAATAATGGGGAATTTGAATACTCAAAACAATTTTTTAGAAGGGAAGAGAGGATTTTGGCATGCAAGACCAAAATAGTTCACGTGTTGTCCCAAAAATGAGTGACAGATTTTTGGAACAATAGCTAGCTCCAATTGGGGAACTTCCTTTAGTTGAAATTTTAGAATAGCTAAGAGGAGTAGAAACCAAAATATCCAGTGCCTTCAAGTATGCCATTGGGCTACGGAGTCATGCTACCCAAAAAGAAAGGTGTAAAAACAAAAAAAAATGAACCAAATAAAATAATACTAAAGACTATACAAATATACATATGTACAAATTATCTTATCTGATACTTCAAGAATTGAAGTGCTTCAAATATTGCCCATTGTGAGGCAGTGAAAATGGTGTTTCATCCTGATAAACTAGTAAGAAACCATTTTCTCCCTAGAATTAATGATGGGTGAATGTAACTCTCCACTAAGAATCACATTTTTTGTGCATTCCTCTTGGTTCTTTCTTCTTCTTGCCCCATGGCAAGACGTGGTCTCCAATCTAAAAGTTGTAACTCCTTGCTCTCTTGGTGAAGAGTTCTTCCTCCTAACTTTAGTGTGCAACAGTATGGTTCACTACCATAGCTCATTGCTCTCCTGATCTAGTGAAGTGCATGATTTGATTGTCAGCATCAAACACCTTAGATTCTTCTTCGTTTAGAGGGGAGGGTTCTTCTGCACTTATACTACACTTTACCAATCCTTCTTTTGTTCTGCCTGAGCCAATTTTTAGATTGTCACCTACAATAATTTCATCTTTAGAAACATGAACATCCTATGTGGTCAAGAAGTAATTACCCCTACTTGAAGACTCAAAAAAAATTTGAGCTGTAGGGGCCGACATTTGGGTGACCACATATTTTTCCTCCTTTTCAAGGAGTAGCCTCTTCATGATGCCTTTGACAGGGATCCCTTCCTTAGACAGGTCCATGCTTAGTTTTCCACCAACATCCTTACAAAAATTTTGTCCAAGCAGAATGCCATAGGATGTTGGGACGTCAGCCACCAGAACTATCATCTTGATTCTCTTGTTTGAGAATGCTACAAATGTAAATTGGGCATCCTTGATTTGTCCCAGTAGTGGCACTTGCTTTTTCTCCATGGAGAAGCATCTAACAAATTTTTTGGTTAGTGTGAGACCAAGATATTCTACCACTTTGGTAGGCATGATTCTATTTGAATCATTAGAATCGATGATGTAGTTGCTCAGCTTGTGACCATTTATCAACAGAGAAACATAGAAAGGATCTATTTTCCTAGGGGCAACAGGAGGAATAATGACAAGATTGTTTGGGATGGGCATGTTCCTTGGGGGATCACGAGTTACCTTTCTAATCTCTTGTCTTATAGGGATGGCTTTTTTCTTCACACACTCCACCAACATGTCCAACTGCTCAGGGTTGGCTTGTAGGAATTCAAATTCAATCATTTGAATTTTGGTTTTCTTGACATGGTCAATTATGTAAAATGACTGAAACAGACTAGGAAGAGAGGATGGGAGTTCATCCTTTTATTTTTTTGGAGGGGGAGGATTGGCCTATGAATTTGAAGTTGAAGGTGCAAAAATATTTGGGGTACTTACTTTTTTAGCAACCACTAGGTCCTTTGGCTGGAAAGGCAGAGTGGTTCCATGCTTAGCAATTGAAATTGCTGGTTGAGGTCACTCCTATATCTTCTCTTTATCAGCTTATTAGAATGACTGATTCTTGGATTGGGTGAACATAACATATGATCCCTCATCTATTTTTTCTTCACTTCTAGGTTCATACTGGTAATTTAGAAAACCAATGTTGGATTCCCCAACTAATTCTTCTTCTTCCTCAGTGAAGAGATTAGAATCATCTTTAGGATTCGATTCAAGCTGGAAGGAGAAATCTGATTTAGCTTCAAGATATCTAACTGCTGAATTGGTTGGAGGCGCTTCAAGGGCAAGGTTCCTCTATGGGGGAGGAAGATGATTTAGTTGCCCTTGATTCTTGATAGCATTGCCTTGGTATGCCTGATTAGGGAATGTCCTCCTTGGTAAATCTCTATATGATGGAGCAGAAGACATACCTTATGCCATTTGCTTTTTCAAGGCTAGCAGTTCATTTTCTAGCTTTTGCACCATTTGTTCCATGGTACTTGTAGGTGAATATTCAAAAGATGAAGAGGATTTACCTCTATTTGGATCTCTCCTTATCTTCCCTGCCAAGATAAGGTCATCTTCCACTTCAGTAGCCAAGTCTTGAGAAGCCTCAAGGTCTATGTGGCAAACATGTCTCAATAGAAAACTCACTTCAGGTAGCTGTGAGTTAATGAAGAAGCATTTGAGGTTTTCAGGTGTTGGCTGAGCAATTGTAGGAATCCTATTCCTCAACTTGTCAAAATTTGCAATGAAATCCCTCATAGGTTCATGAGGTTCCTTCTTCATCTGTGTGAGCTGGGCCAATAAGGCATGTGCATCTTTTATAGGCTTGAACCTAGCTTCAAATTTAACTTTGAGGGTGTTCCAATTAGTTACAATCTGGGCCTACAGATGATAGAACTAGTTTGAAATAGTGCCTTGCAATGTTTTTATGAATAACTTGACTGCTATATCTTCATACTCCACAGCTATCATGCCACAGGCTATGCTGAAGGCTATAATATGTTCATCTAGATCAACTCTCCCATCGCCAAAGAACTTGGGGAAATTCTTCTTGGAATTGTGAGGTAGTTTATGTAGAGGTGGGGTTAAGTTGAGTGGGCCAAAATAGTTACCCTAGGGGCCTTTAACTACCATGATTTAATTATTAAAAAAGGGGGATAACAAATCTGGGTGGAGTGGTCAAATTGTAGAATAAAAATGGGAAAGAACTAGCCCTACTTCAGATTGAAGCTTGAGGCTTCAAACTACACATTCTATCCCAGTTGGCATGGAGGTGGAGGAAGATGGTAAGGCTATAATGATAATGGGTAAGACACAAAATGGAGTCACTAGAGTCTATAATGGATAAGGGTAGGAACTGCTTCAATATGAAACTTGAGGCTTCAAACTGCATGTAATGTCCCTAACAGAGTTGCCTAAAAGCTGTTGGGTGAATATTTTGTCACCAGTTAACTGATAAGCAAAATAAGTCTCTTCAACCATAACATAGGGAGATTGGTCGGCCAAATGTGTAGGTTTACGACATCAAAAGGGGACAAATCTCTCCTCTCATCAAGGGGAGGTTCCCTATAAATATATGGAGTTATATACTATATATATGCAGAAAATAACACTCAGGGGTAGGAAAACACCATCCATCTCTCTTTTTTTAGAGATGATGTTCATAAACAAAGGATAAATCTAAGTGAAAACACTGAAGGCACTTCTCTTCTTTCAGAAGTGGTCTTGCAAAAAACAGCTAGAGTTCTTTCAGGTAGATAACAAGTAACTAGTAACAGGGAGCGTAGTAACCAGCAGAACGAAGTGTAGCACAAAGTCTCCACCTCAACTTCCAAAGAGTGAAATACAAAGGAAAATGAGGGCACAAAGTCATCCTAAGGTCCTTTACACAAAAATAAATTAAAAACACACACTGAAGATAACTGTGGCAACATAAAGTCTCTCCACAGTTAGCTTCAGGACACCTTCTTGATTACTTCCACTAATTTTGCTTGTTAAATTAAATAAAAAAGAATGCATCCATAAGATAGACATAATAAAAAACTCCTAAAATGACACAATCTATAATAGCACAAAGTCTGCAAGTAACTTGCTTTCTCATTCAGATAAAATAATATGAATAATAATTTGAGCTCAAAGTCTTAATATTCACCTTTCAATTTGGGTAGAGTTTTGCTTTTGTAATGAAAAATAGCTCCTTTGCATAATGAGAGAAATTAAAATGTATAACAACCAAGAAAGGCTTGGCGCTTCTTCCCATGAAATGACCCATGCTGTGGTCAATGCCTTTAATGCATTTTCAATCTTATCTAGTGACCATGCCTGGAACAGTACATTCATCTAATTGTTGCATGCTAATTCATCTAATATGTCTCTTCCTTAGTGTGGACTATCTGGTCCTTTTCTTGATGTCTGTGCAACTATCCCTTTGCCTTTACTTCATGGAAGAAAAATAAGCCATGCCTTTGAATGCTTGTGCGCTCAAATGTCCACTTGCTAGACTGTTTCACCTACCAAAATAACTTCTACATAGATATTTCTAGTCTTTCTACATCATTCCCTCTTTCCTCACCATGTCTTGTTGTATTTTTTCCTTTTCTTCATGATCTGAGCTCTCAGGCTATCTCTTTTCCTTTCTGCAGGCTCTTTCAGCTTCCTCTTCAGCTGGTCGCTTAATTTTTTCTTTAGGTTCCATGCCACATTTGAAAGTCAACAATTTTTTCATGACCTTTAATTTGATGTCTATAGGGACATCGGCTCCTTGGTTCAATCGCTTCCTTGATTCAGTCGCCTCCTTGGTTCAATTGGCTTCTTGGTTCATCGGTTCTTTGGTTCATCGGTTGAACCATCTCTTCGAATTTCTCTTGAATCTTTCACTTCTTTCCTTTACTCAGAGCTTCCTTTGAACTATTAAACTTGTGAACCATTGAAATTTAAACTCTTTTGGTTCAAGGTTCAATTGGTTCATTCTTTGTTCAATTGCTTGGGGCTGTCTTTGAACCAACTGATTGAACCAACTTTGGTTCAATGGTTCAACGGTTCATTCCTTTGTTTTTTGCTAAGTATTTTGAAATAATTGAACTTACTGAAGTGGTTTAACTTTGAACCTTTGACAAAGCGCTTAAATCTTTAAGCTTGCTGATGATGTTGAACCTTTAAACCCATTGAACTGTTGAACCTTTTTGGAAGCGGGGTTCAATGGTTCAATCCTTCCTTTGAAGCTTGTCGATGAAAATTTTTGGTTGAACCAAGGTGTTGAACCAATATTGAAGTTGCCTAAGTGTTGAGGACTTGTTTCTTTCCTACAGAGTTCATAGAAATGAACCCGTAGAAACCAAGAAGCCAACTTGCAGAGTCCGTAGAAATGAGTCCATAGAAACAAGCCTGTAGAGTCCGTATAAATCTAAAAAATATTGAATAATGGGGAATTTGAATACTCAGAACAATTTTTTAGAAGGGAAGAGAGGATTTTTGCCTGTATGACCAAAATAGTTCATGTGTTGTCCCAAAAATGAGTGATAGATTTTGGGAACAACACATATATCTAAACATGTTATCTAAGGTATCATCTATAACAAGACAATGCTATAATGTTTAACATAATATTGAAATTGAGTTTATGAATTCTCATTAATTGATGTTTAAATTTCATAAACCTATAAAAATTAATGGAAAATATAAAACATTTGGTGGCCCAAATATGGGTTTGAGTCATCTATTACATTGTTTAGTTTTTAAAGTCTTTTATATTATTATTTTTAATTATCTCTTTTGTGTACTATTGAAACTTATAGAAATTTAGTGGCTCGACATGATGGTTTAAGAATTATGTCAATGATAATTTTTGAAGCATGTAATAAGATGTTTTTCATAACTTATTTTATTTTTGATTTTAAACTTTGTAAACGATAGAATGGATAGTTGTTTGGAATAAATAAAAGAGATCCAAAGGATGATAGTAAGGTTAAGGAGGTTGGTGGGAATGTAAATGACTTAGGAAGATCTAGGTCTTATAATGGCTCATGTTATCTTGGTGGTACATATAATTATGTGTCATATTCACATACAACTTCATGTTCATCCCAAGCACACATGGTCATACTATAAATTCTTAACTTTTTTTTATTGATGCCACACAATTCTGAAAATGTCAATATTATTCCATGTTGCTCCACATTAGCATTATTTTGAGATTAAAAAACCATAGCTATGAAGTTGTTAATTGTAACTATTGTATCTATCAAATCAACCCTTCATCTTTGATAGTTGTATATTATGTACCCTTCCATTCTTGGTAATAGAGAGTCGAAAAAGACATACTAGGAAGTAGTAACCAAGTACATTATTTTTATTTCCTCTTTATTTGTTTCATTACACTCTTATTTATTTCACCCTCTATCATTGAAATTACACTTCAAAAAAAATTCATTTAATTTGTTAACTGTGGTTTTTCACCATGTCTCCTCCTAAGCCCTGGATTATGGTATCAAATCACATATACATTTCCTATCATCTCACAAGGGTATTGAAGTTGTATATTAAATTATTATATATTTATATGGATACTCATATAAGGTATGATTAAATAAAATTGGGGCTTAGGACTCGAGACTCATGACCCTTCATCATAACTTCTTGCATGTCCAGATATGACCAACACAATTCCTTTAAAGACATTGACTTTAAAAATGTTCTATAAAATGATAGATGATGCTTTTCTAAGGCAACAAGAAGATTTGGAAGAACACAACATGAATGCGTAGGGATTTTTGATCATTTATTTCACCTTATTAATCATGTTCACACTCATCCTAATTAATCTCATTCAAAATTAACTTATAGAGGTCATACACCATACAATTACAAGTCAATATAGATATTCATAAATTTAACAAGAAAATAAATGCAAATGCTCCAAATAATTAGTTGAATCTGATAAGTCATATTACGTGGTAAGTCATTTATTTGAAAAATAAAATTTAACCTTTTCACTTCTAAAATTTTATTTATCTTTAAATAAATGGTGGGATAATTATTGCATTGCACATGAAGATGAAAACTTACACACTTTTGTTGATACCTGGAATGGTTTCATAGAAGCACTCAAATTGAGATATTATCCTATTGGAAACTATGTTGACCAATACATCATGTTTTCATAGTTACACCAAGGTCATGATCAATTTGTTCACTAATACACAAATATTTCACTCTTTGCTTTTCAACCTGAATGTTCACTAATCTTATTTTGAAGTGTAGGCCAATCTTGAGATTATATATCTAATATGATATGGATTTTGTATAAATATATTTTATTAGGGAATCCTACATATTTTATTGCAAGTTCAAATTAAAATCTAAACACAAGTCTAAGAAACAAGATTCAAAGTCTTATGACAAAGCATAGTCTATAAACTATAATTTTAGAAATAATCAAATATTAAATAAGGGAATGTTTGTTTGTGCATACTCCTAATAAGTTATCTAGGATTGGCAAGTGGTGTTCAATTAGTAACTTCATCAGTCACTCTAATAAATAATGTCATGTTAGGTAAACTCTACTTGCATAAATTAAGGCAACATGTACTAACACTACAACATTGGACAAACATAAGTAGATCATGAACTTTGAACCTAATGTTATCATAAAACATTGATTCTCCCTCTAATACATATTCAGATGAAGAAGAAATATTATTTCATTATCAAATTTATATCAATGGTAATAGAATTAATAAGTCCCTAATTTATCCTAAACTAGTTTGTAGATTTAAATTTCTAATAAAACCTCACCTAAAGCCATATTTCATTAAATGGTCTAGCTTGAACTCTAAACATTGCATCAATAAACAATGTCACCTGATGTACAAAATAAAGTCTTTCCAGTATGTAGTCCTTTGTGATGTTACATTGTTAGAGATATGTGATGTTTTACTTGGTTAACTATGTTTGTACCATTGACATGCAATGTATGAAGAAAGACATGGTAATGTATTAAAAAATGTTGGGGCTATGAGATATTGTTTATTATATGTAGTTCATAAGTTTTAATCTAGGTGAGTATTATAGTGAAACATTAATTTATATAGTAATAAAGTATCACACATGACTATGAACTTTATTCCATTGTTTAGTCTTATAAGTATTGGAAGCATTACATTATGGGAAACGAGATTGTGATCCACATAAATCACAAACCACTTCAATTATTTTAAACATAGAATAAATTGTAATAAGAATAACATCATAAATGGATTCTTATCTTTTCTATATTTCCATTTAAACACCAAGCTTAATAAGGGAAGTGCAAATCCAATAGAAAATTATTTGACTTGATCTCTAGTTGAATATCTCCTTATTATGCTTGAGGCATTTGGCCATAATTGTATTAATTGATGAGGAGTTTGAAAATTCTATCAAGGCATACATAAAAGTAAGTTATTTTTAAGCTTCTACTTGTAATATGAACTTATTTATCATCATGGGAAGTTATGTGTAATACACAAGGTAGAGAGACAAAAAATAATACAGGAGGTTCATTTTGATGAGGTTGTATAACACTTTGGAGTTGAAAAGACCCTTACAATTGTACATAAGTATTTTTTTTGGCCACACCTCAAATAAGATGTATCCAAATACATTAGGTCTTGTACCATCTATGTAATTTCTAAATCAATAAACAAGAAGAAAGGTATAGACACACCTTTTTCAATTCCATCAAAACCATGGGAATATTTTTCCATGGACTCTTTTAGGTTACCATACTAGTAATAATATGCATGATTATGTTTATGTAGTAGTTGATAGATTATCAAAGATGGAATTATTAAAATAAAATTTTATGTCAATTATCTCACCTAACCATTTATGTACCTTATCTTATACTTTAAATAATAAAATAAACTCTTTCATCTTAAAAATAAGTTGACAAAGTTGTTAAGATCAGTGAGCATTTTAAACACATTCAAAAAGAATTGTAAACCATTATTATGAATTTAATTTATGTATTATATTGTGATGCAAGATAATCACATACCACATTGTAAATATTAGTAAATTTTCAAGTTTTGAGTATTTTTTAAGTTAGTCTAGTCATAAGAAGTCTTTAAGAGTCATTTTGAGATGGTAGGAAGTGGTGAAATTTGGATTAGAGGAGTATTGGCATTTTCCTGCCAAAATCTTGATTTGAATTTTCAAATTTCAATGTGAACTCTAGGAGGCTTCAACATTTTCAAAATAAGTCTCAATGTTATGTTTTGTGTAGGTAGGTTTCAATAAGGGTAAATAGTGAATGACTCACATAATGAGTCACTTTGATGGTTAAGATATAAATTATGTAGTTTTGTACTTTTCCAACGTACAAAAGTAAGTTAGAAGTTAGTTATGAGATTTTGAGGGTCCTTATAAATATATATATTTTTTGAGTAGTATTAATTAAATGTAGAAATAAAGTGTGAGATATAAAATGGTAGAGAAGATTTGAAAGAGAAAAGGAAAAAAAACTCTACCTAATACATCTGTTATGTAAATATGGTTAGGAATCATGAATGAAGAAAAGTAAAAGACAATTGAAAATTTGTGTTGTTTAATACTCTATTGAAAAACATATTTTAAGTTTGTTACATTAATTATATGAATTAATATTAAATGTTTTTTCTATGATTGAAAGAGTGAATTAGATATTTCTTAACCTTATTTCAAGACTATGTTCTATGTTAGGAAATTGACTATGTTTAAGAAGTTGAAAGTGAGCAAGTGTTTCAAGGAAAGATGCTATGGGAGGATATTGAGAATGTATTGAATAATTGGTAAGGTAGTGCATGTTTACTAATGGAGTTTTAAGAATTGTTAAGTTAGTTTCAAAATCCTTGAAGGTGATTCAAAATAGCAGACCAAGCTCTCTGTATTGCTTAAATTTTATGTGTAGAAGATTGAGAATATATCTTTATGAGAAGGATAAATTATAAATTGAAATGAAAAAATACGTGTTAAGTATTAAGGGGCATTTTAAAAAATTAAAAATATTATTGTTTGAATCAATTAACTTACCACATACAAATTTTCATCAAGAGCGAACCGGACCTATAGATTGCTAAGAATTCACTTACAGTTCAACTGTGCACAAAGAGATACAATAGAACATGGTTTTACAGAGACTATAAATGTCAAAAGGAAGTATGATAGGTTTTTATAGGGTAAGTGAATTATTTTTAGAGGTTTAAAATCCTTCTAATAACCTATAACAAGATTTTGTTTCCTTTCAGTTATATATAGTTCTATGTCTTCACTTAGTTAAACATAGTATGATGGAAAATGAATGAACAATTGCATCATTAAGTGGTTATAATGGTAAAGAAGGATCCTTACAGTTGTATAACATTAAAAAAACCTTCATAATTTATTTACAGTTCAACATACCTTGAAAACTCAATATATACCCTCTCGGGCCTACACGGCCAGGCAAAACCTTGAGTTAGGGTTTTCATGGGAAAATGAATATTGTGAGAGACTGAACAAATGAAATCCCTTAAAAATTTGTAATTAGGTGGATGTGAATTAATGATAAAACATTTTTAGGTTTTTTTTTATTACATACATGTACGGATGGATATTTGGTACTATGATCAAATAGGGTATAAATAGGCCTACGAGGCCTAATTTGAGAGCAATAAATATCAATAAATGTGGCCTAATGATTGAGTTAAATCCTAAGATTTTTTACAAGGGAATAAACGAATAAAGGGTATTGGAAACGAGTTTTAGTTTTTCAATATGAAGAAGTACATGGCCATACATTGTAGAAAAGCCTAAAAAAAGGCTAGTAGAAACCCTGTTTCAAAGAGAGAATTGACTATATGGTAGAGATTTATCTTGAAAGAGTTTGTGGATTGAGTTGGGAGTCAAATAGGATTGGAGTAAGTAGGATATTGGTGTCAAGAAACCTTTTTAAGGCCATATGAAACTTGTATTTTATTCTAAACCATATTGTAATGTAACATGGAGACTAATATGGGAGATATGAAAAAGGAGTGCATGAATGTATTGATGAGTTGGGAGGATGAATGTGATTTATGAGAAGGCCTGAAGGTAGAGAGTAAAAGGTTTACAAAATATTATTAGAGCATCAAACTAAGGTAGAAAAAAATAACATTGAGCCAAGTGAGGAAATTAACTGTAAGGAGATCAGAGCCAGTTTGTATTTTGGTAGAGGTATGTGTAAGAAATATATATATTCCTTATTTCCATTCATGAAAGTCAAATTGTATGATGAAATTTGAGTCATATTAGGATATGTGTGACTAAAATATGGCATGCTTAGCCTTTGATTTAAATCATTTAATAATCTCTAGGTTATATATTAGTAGTGATCAGCCTATTTATGTGTATGGATTTACCATAGCCTAATTAGGGTATATATAGTAGGTAGAGTTAGTAAATTATAAGCATATATATTTTATTCTCTTCTTATTGTAAGGACTTGAGAGTCTCTCCCCTGTAAGTGGCTTATTTATATATTCAAATATTTTGTTTTTAATCTTAGTTTAATGTGTAGATATATTCTTCTAACTATGTGAATTATTATATTACTATCTATTATTATGATTCAACTTTAGGTATATGGTAAGTTTATTACAAGTAGTATTAGAGATTCAATTTTGAAAAGGTTTTGTGGCACATTAGGAAAATGAAGGAAAGTGAAAATCATTTTTTGGGAGCAAATGAGACTTTATTTATCCTAATTTAGGTTGAAACAATAGTTTTAAATAATCCCACATATCTCACAAACAATCACCAATTTTTTTTGCAAATTTTCACAAAAGTGGAGTACTAAAACAAGGAAGGTATAGTCTAATTTTAGGGATTTCCATAAATTTACTTTAAAATTCATAATATTTTGGGTTTTTTAATATTCTTACATTTATAAAAAGCTTGCAAAAAATTAAGTATTGAAATTAATTTGGTTTATATTCCAATCACAATTAATTGATAAAAGTCCTCTACAACTACTAAGACATATTGTTTATGTAGTTTTTATGTAATTTTCTTTTATAATATGAACTAACAAAAACTCAAAAGAAAATTAGGGTTTTATCCAAAATGAGGTGTACCTTTAGGATTAAATGCACACCATTGACCAAGTTATTATGAAAGCTCCTTTTTGGATAGGAAGGATTACCTGCACACAAGTGAAAAACTATACAAGATAGATTAATAAAATAAGAAGGTGGGTTGCCTAGTAAAATACTAATTTTAGGAAGGGGTTAACTTCCTTTCATGGATGTCAATATGCTTGTTTAAAAATTAAGTTGATAAAATATGATAATGTGAATTACAAATATTTACTAGTAATTAGATGACATAAGATAAGGAGAAAATATATTCTTCCTCTACTGCATTAATGTAATCAAAGTAATCAAGCCAATAATCCTGTGCAGCATTGGTATCTTCCTAGATAATTTTTAGTTGGGCTGAAATGTCATCAATATTTGAAGTGAATGTAATGGCATAGAGACTCAACTCATGCACAATGTCACTCTGATTAGTGAAGAGGGGTTGGGGAATGATCAATAGTTAAAAAATGTTGATTATCTCATGAGGTATTCTTGGAATAGTCATCTAAATGTAGCTTCCATGTTTGTAGTAAAACAAAATGATTAGAACATACTAGAGGTAAGGCCAAAAGCCATTGAAAAGGGTTAAAATTATTCAACTTAGCATCTTTGATAAAGATCAATGTTAATTCATATAATTAGTATCAATTTTATCATGATTAGTGTCAATCAGTATGATTGACGTCAATTCTGGTAAATTTTCTAAAAAATTAAGAAGTTGGTTTATGGCTTAAGAAAATGGATTCTAAAGATACTTAGGGTCATTTAGGGAGTCAACTAAGGATAATAGTATGCAAAATAAGATAAATAATGTAATTATATGAAAATTAAACACAATACTAACCTTTGAAACATCTTAGGATGATGTTATAGATTAGAGATGTTCTCTAATTTCCATAATGTCATTCCAAAGATTTAGAGCTTCAATATGACAATGCAATGTCTATATTATAAAATCTCCTAAACATTGTTTATCTTCTAAGAATTTTATCCACTGTACAACATAGTTTTAGGATCTATTTGGGAAATTTGTGGCCATGTATAAGTAATCAACACCAACCAAATAGAATCGACATCAATTGTAAGGAATCACTAACAATTCTTTCTTTTCTTAGAAAAACACATCTTAAGTGGTTCTAACCATGGGTAATTTTGAGGAGGGGGTTTCAAGTTGTTTCACATGTTTTTTATTGGGGGTAGGTTATTGGAATGGGAGGATAATATAGATTTTATGTATTTTTAATATATTTTGGGAGACTTAGGAGGTTAGGAAGGGTAAATAGTACTTAACAAAGTAATTACACTATATAAATATAAATGAGGGTAGTACATATAAAAAAAGGGATTTATGACATATAAAGACACTTATTAAGTAATGCACATGAAATTAGTGTCTATATTTACCCATTCTGTTGAGTGTTTGAATATCAATCAACCTCAAGATAAAAACTAGAGTAAGTGGATGTCCCATGTGTGAGTGAGGAGATATTCCCCCTCAAACTAGGAGTTGAAAGGATGGAATGAGGTAGTGATAATTTTGAAAATAATGGAATGTGGAGATGTGATCAATAAAAATGAATGCCAAGGACGTGGGTAGATTTCACATGTAAAAAAACATTTTCACTATCAAGACATGGATACTAACATCTAGAGATGTCTTTAGGAAACCATGAAACAAATTACCCCAAGCATGAACAACTGGGTACATAATCAAAGAAGACCAAAATAAAAAAGGATAGGAGGGACCAACTAAAGCATATAGTGTGTGAAAATAGTGGTGCAACCTATAGGCAGTTGTTTTCATGGTGAAGTATAGTATTGGGATCTACAGAGGATACACTCCTAATAGAATGTATGCCTTTGTAGGTTATGGGACCAATGGTGGGTCATGTCCATGAACCTAGGGTGTTGTATAAAATAGTGTAAGTGAATGGGGAAACTTTTGAAGATTGAAAACAAAAGGATGTGTGTGAAAATGGGTCCAAATAGTGTAAAGTAAAGGATCAATGACAATTTAAGGGGATTTCCAATTATTTGTGTAAGATCAGTGTCAATCACCTGGATCACTAATGATTATGTGAATCAACATCAATTGAGTAAACTACGATATATAACATGGCCCACAATTATAAAGGCTCATTTTCAACTTTGTATAATCAATTAGTTGAGCTATGAGACAAAGAGATGACATGTGGTGATGGATGCAAGTGGAAGCAGATAAATGATATGGAGGTCATGTGAAAAGGTAAGGGATGTAATTTGAATTCATTTTTTTGTATAGATGGAGGTGGATATGTGATTTATCCCTTGGGATTTATGATGATCAATTATGATCATTAGTGATTGGCATCAAGATTGACATCAATAGATTGATAGGGATTGTCAATTATTTGAAGGAATTGATAATGATCTATTATAGGTGTTAGGTTAGAGGCAATAAAAATATGTTACTAATTTATGATTTTATAGGTAAGAGAGTTATTGATGACGTAGGATTGAGTGTCACCATTGTTAAAATGGTAGTGGCATGTTATGAGTGACTAAGATTGGGCCCATATGGATGCTATCAATCTTAGGAGATTGTGTAATTATCAAAGGATTCATATATATGTAGGACTATTGGTGGTATTACTAGAGTGGTGGGATACAATGATAGGGACCTTCTAGTTATAAATCGAGGATATGACCCTTATTATGGAGGACATTTATAAGATCTTGTAACTACTGATATAGGGGGAAGTGATTACACTAATTAATGAGATGGGATGTAGGGAGGCTTTGTCATAGTTATATGATTAAGATGTCATAGACATCACCTTCATGGTAGGGATTTTAATTTGAGGTGTTAAATGAGTAGGATGAAAAGGGGAGACTAGTGATGACAATGATGATGCTAATGATATCTTTTTATGCACTACCCAATTTTGGAGGAGGGAGATTTCTTTGGAATTTGATAGGGGTAATGGTAGATATGCTAGAGCATCAGATAATGTTTGTATTGGTACATGTACTCTTAGCATATGTGTATAAATAACTATGTGGATAGCATATAGGGTAGATATTTGGTTTATATATTACATTTTTATTACTGTGTTGGGTATATGAGCACATCTGATTAGTGTGGCCAATGGGGATTCCCTAGATGAAATGGCACTAGATAACTTATAGTGTAGGATTACTTTAATGGAAGAATGATCTAGTGAGACCATATGGAGATAGGGTTCTATGTTATTTAGCCTATTATATACAAGTTATGGATGAGTTATAAGAGGGGAATGTGATTTGGAGATCGTATGTGAGATTTTCTTAATGACTTGGGGAGTGGTAAGAGCTAGTGGTAGGGCAACATGATAGATGGTTATAGGGGTGATGGTTGTAGCATTCGTAGTTGTTTTAATTTGGGAGGGTGAGGAAATAGTTTAGGCTAACATAGGATATACCAGATGCACCATAACATTATAGATGAGAGGATTCTGAGGTGGAGCTACAAGAGGTTGATTTATTAGGTATACAACTATTTTCAGAGGAGGAGGTAGCCAATATAGATGTGGATGATGCCATATATACACCAACATTATTTTTGTGGTGGGGAGATCAGATAGGAGCTAGATGAGGGAGGGAAGTGCATTTATGGTAGGAGGGAGAGGATGAGGAGATAATAGATGTCAAGAAGAGAGGAGGGAAGGAAGGTCCTACATAAGAGGTGGATGTATAGGGTATTATTATTGATAAGTATGCAATGAGGGCATAGTGTACCACTTTATAGGGATAGTTGACCACATTAGAAGCTATCTATGATCAGGCAACTCGTGTTTGAGAGAGTTACCAAAGTTAGAGGGATAGACTTCATAGATAAGGAGGGTTGGATAGGGTGATAAATTTAGGTAAATGTGGAGGAGGATCACATGGTATAGGGATGGGACAAATAAAAATGGTAAGTGTGGATAGGTACCAAGATGTGTTGGCATATTTTTGATACTATGAGTAGATCATGGGAGAGTGCCTTCTAGATGTGCAAGAGTATGCAACTTATATAGTTGGTCAGGGTTGATCCTCATGTTGTACACCAATCATGCCAGTTAGTATGGGCAATGTGGCATGGGGAAAGGATGGTGGGGTTAGGGGGAGATGGGGGAGGCAAATAAGGCAAAAGAATTGATTTGAGCCTTCTTGAGTTTACTACATAGTTTTATTGATCAGAGGCTGATGTTGTATATGTGATTATATATATATATATATATATATATATATATATATATATATATGATACTTTGATGATGTACACACTTTATTTACATGTATATGAGTATCGATGGTTATTATGAGCATGTGTTAATTTATCATATGGTTATGTTATTGATTAGATTATGATTATGTTATACTTTAATTTTGAGATGATTATGGATCATGATTATGATGTTATATTACATTAATTTTGATGGATGATGTTATCTAGATGTATATGTTTTTTGGATTACATAATATGTTATTTTTATCAAATGTTGGATAGTAATTATGATTGGTTGATTATGATTGTTGATAAAGGAGTAAAAGAAGTTTTTAAATCATATATTGAATTAGATCGTAACCAAAGACAAACATTTTATAGTATTTACATATGCATTCTTTTATCCAATGTTAATAAGATTTTAATAACCTTCTTACAACTAAGTGTTTAAGAAATATAGATACCTGAATTTTACATGATTCAGGTGTTAGGCTTAATTTAGGAGTATATACCCCACATTATGTATGATAATTAGGTATTGTTATATTAATGATCTTAGGACCCTATTTTGGAACTAATCCATGTATTATGTAGACTTATCAATGCGAGAAGTTTATGAATTTAATAAATTTGATCAATGTGGAAAATTTTCATGGGATAATTTTTTATTTTGATTTCAAATATTTTGAAGGGCATGTTTTTTGATAGAAAAATGATCAATATGGGAAGTTTTCTTGCAATATACGTATTTAGATAGCTATCTTACAAGGGAGTAGTATATATTTTTGTATTTACATGAATAAATGTCCTTCATAAGATCAGTATATGTTTTTACCCTTTTATTAATTCTTATATTGATCCCAACTTGAATTTTTGTCATAGATTAGCTTAGGTAACCCAAGTTATTATCTTTTAATAGACAAAGTGATTGCACAAGGTGGTATTTTTATCCAAAAAGCCTTTCCTAACCAATTCAAGGGATTGGGGAAATAATGATTCAAGGATCCTTCAAGATATATGTATAACTTATCCAATTAGAACATGCCATGAACAGATCTAGGTCATATTCAAGGGTGACATAGGTATTCTGCTGGATAACCACATATTAGTTATTTTTTGGGATAATAGATGATTTTGAGGATATGGATTTTTGGCCAAAGGGAAAACTCATGTTGAATATGCCTGCTAAAATATTATTAATAATATAAAGGATGTAGATGCAAAGTATTAAGAGTCTCATGTTCCAATTTACCCTCAAGAGAGGCCAAGTGATATACCCCATATCTATATTGATGAGTAATAATATATGGTCCAAACCAATTTGGAGAACTTTCCCTCATTTTCTCCTTTCCATATTTGTAACATGTTTATTTTATTTAAGGACAAGATCACCAATGTTAAATTCTCATTCTTTTAAATGTTGATTCTATGCATGCTTTATTCTTTCCTAATAAATGTGTAAGTGGTCAAGTGTTGTTGTTCAAAATTCATCTAATAGTTTTAGTTGGGCTAGCCATTCTTGGTGGTAGTCTTCTTAAGAAATGATGTCCTTAAGGGAAATTCAAACATAATAGATTTGAAGTTATAAAGGAATACAAATTCTATGCCATAGACTAAAGAAAATAGGGTAATACCTATTGGAGTGTGAATACTCATTCAATAGGCCTATAGTGTAAAAGGGATTTGGAGATGCTAGTCTTTCCCAATTGCATTTACCACTTCAGCTAGGATTTTATTCAGAGTTTTTTTAGATGATTCAACTTATCCATTGGATTATGGATAATATGATGATGAAAAACTAAGCATAATACTAAAAGAATCATAAAAATGCTAGAATTTCTTATTCTTAAAAGATTTGACATTATTTGTGATGATCCTATGAGGAATGCCGAAATGAAAAATAATGTGATGGTGGATGAAATCAACAATTTTGCCTACCTTGGTTGAAATAAGAGGAACAAATTCTACCCATTTAGTGAAATATTCTATAGCGGTAGTGATAAAGTTGAGTCACTAGGAAGACTTAGGGTTAATATGACCAATGAGATCTAACCCCCACTAAGATAATGGACAAAAGTATTTAGCCACTTGTAAATAATGACTGGGGGCATGTGATAAATTTGTGTTGTTGACATTTAGGGAATTTATTAATGTATTCATAATAATTTTGATTTAATTTGGGCCAATAATAACTAATTATATAATTCTTTTAGCGATGATTAGGCCACTAAAATGTCCTCCATAGATTCTATCATGTGGTTTTTTGATTTCTAGGGTTGCTTCCAAACCTTGGAGGCATAGAAGGAGAAGGCCATCAAAACCTAGTTTATATAGAACACCCCCTAGTATGTTATAATGAGTAGTATGTTGTTGGAAGGTGAATTTACTATTTTTAGAAAGATTGGGAGGAATTAGATGTAGTGAAAGATAATCATATATTTGTGTACCATGGTTTTGATTGGCTTTCTTCCAAACCATGGAGAGAGGGGAGATCAATTTTAGTATAAGAAGGTTGATTTTGTGAATAAGAACAAAAATTTTAGATTCCTAAGAGGACGATAGGATGAAAGAGGATAGAGAAGCCATGGGATCATCAAACTTGTCAATTGATCGTGGAGTGGTTTGAATCATATAGTGATCAAATGATGCTAATAATTGGTTTAAAATATTTTTTATTTTTGCATAATACCACTTTTACATTGATATATGCCATTTATTTGATTGACCACTAGTTGAAAATCCCCAAAAATATTAAGTGTTTTGATTTTTAGGGATAAAGTAGTTTTGAGACCTATAATTAGGGATTTGTACTCTACTATATTATTGGTGCAATAAAAATCAATTTTGAAATATAATGGCACAGGGGGCCCTTTTGGAGGTATTAAAAAAATTCTAGCTCCCCCATGCTCACATTTAGATCCATAAAAGAATAAATTCATTTGATAGTTTGTATCTAGATGAGACAAGGAGGTTATAGATTCATCCATAAATTTTCAATTAGATGGTTAATTATTAGCAAGAGGCATTTCTACCAATTGGTCTACAATAATTTGTCTTTTGATTAATTTTTGGTGGAGGAACTCAAGATCAAATTTAGTGAGGAGAATAATCCACCTTGTCATTTGTTAATTTTGATATGTCTTCAAATGTAAGAACTTAAGACGGTCAGTATTGGTAATTACATATGTTTTATGATTAAGTAAATAATGATGGAGCTTAGAAGCCACAAAGACCAAGGAGAGACATAATTTTTGGATATGTGTGTAATGGGTCTTATAATTAAGGAGAGTGTGACTTATGTAATAAACCACCTGATCTTTGTGCTGCTCATCTTGATGGGTAATTATGACACCTAGGGCATTATTTTTACTTGTAGCTGAGATGTATAAGTAAAATGGTTGGTCCTCATTAGGAGGAACAAGGATAGCGAGAGAAAGAAGATAGTTTATAATAGTTTCAAAGGCTTTTTTATAATTTGTATCACATAAAAATTGAGTGTATTTATTAATAAGGTGATGGAATGGTTGACATAGATATGATAACTATGAAATAAAGTGTTGAATAGACTATAATTTCCATTGTAGACTATGAAGTTGCTTAAGAGTAGATATGGGTGGGATTTTAAAAATAGCCTTAATTTTATATGGATCGACTTCAATTACCTAGATGGAGATAATAAAACCCAATATATTACTTGAAAAGACCCCTAAAACACACTTGTGGGGATTAAGATGGACTTAGTATTTGATTAAAGGAGCAAATATTATCTTGAGAATAGAGAGATGGTCCTTATGGAGTTTGGATTTACCGAGGAGATCATATACATAATCTTAAATGATTTTTTGGATAAGGTCATGAAATATGTAGGTCATGGCACATTGGTAGGTTGTTCCCATAATTTCTAAACCAAAAGGCATGACCCTATAATAAAAAATTCCCCATGGGGTAATAAAAGAAGTTTTGTGTTGGTATTCAAGGGAAATAAAGATTTGGTTATACCTATAGAATTTATCCATGAGCGATAACATTTCATGTTCAGTCATAAGATATACAAGCTGATAGATATTAGGTAGAGGAAAATCATCTTTAGGAAAAGCTAGATTGAGGTCACAAAATTAGTATAGAGGCATAATCCCCTATATGGTTTTATGATTGCTACAATATTAGACACCCATTAAGGGTAATCAATAAGTTTAATGAAATTAACCAATAGAAGATGCTATAGTTCTTCCTTGACTAGAAGTTCCACATGCAATTGCATCTTTCAGAGTTTTTATTTTACTAGTTTAGCTTCAAGGATGGCGATGATATAGCTAACTATAGTGGGGTCAATTCCTCGCATGTATTTTTAAGACCAGGAAAAAGCCTAGCTATGGTTAGCCAAGAATGTAGTGAAATCTTAGTGTTCTTGGGAATATAAAGATTAATTAATTTTGATATTTTGTGGGACTTCTAATGTCCTGATATTAATATCGATGGTGACTTAATTTAAGAGACTAGGAGTTTTAGATGGAAGGGAGTTTCATAATGCATAACTCCTGCCCTAAAATAAGTTAACATAGAGTCATCATCTTGACATTAAATAATCAAAACTAATGGAAAATCTTACTCTATCATGTTGGGGATAATTAGGGGAATACATATAGTTTTATTATTATGTTAATACATGAGTGGTCTTAGGTTGACATTATTGATCAAAAAAATTTAGGCAAGATGGATTTGACATCATCAATTTATGAAGAGGAGTTAGGTGAGGATGATGATGGGTCTTCATTGATATTCAAAGCAGTGTCAAGTAGTGATGATAAGGTGATGGTGTGAAAATGTGGATTATGAGACACTTGAAGGGGTTTTTTAAAACCTAGACCATGTTTTTAATGTGGTTTTCTAAGATCACTCAGTGTGACCTCATACGGTCCTTACTCATAACATCTTATGCTGAAGCCTTTCCAAACACACCACTAAAAATAAGTCTATACAAAGTGAGGTTTACTAAGGAAAGAGAAATTAGAGGAAAATGGTTTTGTATGATATTAATTTTCATGATATAAAGGGGACTGAACAATCCCTCTATAAATAAAATGGGTGCAAAGGTGAGGATGACTGAAGGGGATGAACTCTCAAATATTAGGATAATATATGGGATGTATGTCTAGGTGCCCATATTTCTGAGGGGTAGGCAAAGTGTTAAGCATCAATAGTTGATATTCCCCCAATGAGAGCTATTGAATCATAGAGTTGAGGGAATCATTAGGAAAGAGGGATGAGGAGATTGTTGAACTTGATGATTCCTCACTTGATGATGATTGGGTCAAGTCTTTTAGAGGGATTAACATTTCATTATGTTGATAGGTTAAATTAAACATTTTGAATGAATGAAGATCTTCTGGGTTAATGTAGATTTTGCCTTTGTGCTCATACTTGAGGAATTGATGTAGGGTGGAGGGGACCTAGTATATAACACAAATCTAAGGACACCCTACTAAGATGTTAAATTAAAATTCCCCTTTTAATGCATAAAATAGCTCAAGGAGGGTACATGCACCAACTTGGATAGGGAAAACAATAGTACCTAATGTAGGAGCTATCATGTCATTAGAGGCTCATAGAACATCAGGGATTGAGCTATGATGGTTTCTAGATGAGATCATTTTTATTTTGGTCCCATATTCAATCATGATCCTTTTGATTATTATTAGATTAACTTGGGTAATGATGAATAAATGTAGTTCCTTATCTTTAGGTTGTAGTGAGGATACTTCATACTCATGGAAGGTAATAGATGAGGATGTTTCCAATGATCCTATGAAATCCAATAGAGGTTGATATTTATTTAGTCGTACTTGGATGGATTGTAATGCTTTTATCATACCTTGATGATGTTGTGATGAATTTTGGATAAGTTTGTATAAGGACATTTTTACAAGCAGTTGGTGGAGCTACTTTAAATTTAGTATCTATATTAATTTTGAGGTATTATTATCTTGAAATATCCCTAAAATGGATTTTTTTTTTTAGAGTTGATAGTTTGGGGATTTTTATAGTTGAGATAAGGGTCTTTACAATGGAAATTTTAGCTTTGTTTGGATTCTGATTTTTTGAGCCTTGTGTTTGAGACCATGGGGATATGTTTATCATGCCAATTTATAATAGTGATTGGTTTGTTGAAGTTCCAGAGTTACTCATATTTGGAAGACTCATGGGGTTATTAGAAAATAATTGGTCAGGGTTTGAGTTAAGGATATTAACCATGTATTATGATGATTGTTTTAATTTTTCTTGTAAAGGATTTAAGGCATATACCATGTTAGTCTCAAAGATGGTTGTGGATTTAGTATTTTTTTTGAAAAGAGGATCAAGACAAGGTTGTTCAATTAAGAGGTCATCTTCCTCCAAGATATCCTGGATCATGGATTTGATAGCATTTCAACTATTGGTATCATATCTAGGTATCCTATGGTAGGCATATATCTTATCTCCCTTGTACCAGACTAGTTTTTGGATATAAGAGTTGATAGGTTTGATGGGTGGTAACTTGATGAGGGAAATTTACAAAAGTTGATTAAGGGTGGTATAATATGATCCCCATAATGGGTCTTTATGGGATTTTATCATTCTTTAGGGTATCAGTTTTTGGACCGTGCTTACCTTTGTAACTTCATTTTTCATATTTATTGTATGAGTGGTCTTAATGGGTGGTAGAGGTATCTTAGATAAGTTTAAAGGCTAAGAAGAACTCAAGGGATTGATATGGGTTATTGGTGTTGGTAATATGGGGGGAATTTTTGAGTTAACTTAGGTCCATTGAGAGGTGGTTCTATAATTATGATATTTAGCTTAGAGGAAGGATGAATCCCTAATATGGATGACTTAGTTTTATCCTAGGGCAAAGTCATCTTCCATGTTTGAGCACTGTTAGAGGTCATAGGGGTATCTTTATGAGGTTTTTAATTTTTAGATGTCTGAGGGAGTTCAAGCCTTATAGGTAGGTGTTGTAGGGATTTACCCTTTGACATACCAAGGCATTTGTATCATGTGGTTTGAGTAACCCTTTTACCTTCTATTATTTGTAAACTATCTTTAACATGTTTAAATGACACCTCTTCTATAGGATCCAATGTAATGAGATTAGGAAGGTTCAAATGGAAGACATATATAGACTTGACCGACTCGGGTTGTTCTAAGATATCCCCTGTAAGGAGGTTCAAAATTTCTATTATTTTAGAAGAGGACTCAAGTGTGCTACCAACTTTTTTAGGTAGAAGTTGATCGTGAATAGTATTTATTACATGGGCTTCCTGATCTTAGGTGTTTCTAGTTTTTTTTGTACAAAATAGGATGAAGATGGATGATATGGGAAGGGTTGTCTAAATACATTGAGGGATTGATTTGAAGGTGCGTTTGGATTGTCTAATTATAATTACCCTCAATTGATAAATATCTAGACCAAGCTCTTGAAATACCAACATTCATTGATCTCATGACTAGGTACATAGTGGTAGGTGCAAAAGTCACTCTATTTATACCAATTAGGTTTATGATAAGAGTCATCAACAAGCCTGATCAGAGGGAGTTCAATAATTGGTGCTTTGAAAAAAAATTCTAGGATGGAAGTGTAAGATTTTCCCAAGGCCGTGTATTGCCTGGGTGGAAATCATGTTAAGTTTTTTTATGGTTGTGTCTAGGAGGTAGAATAACTTTTTTGGTTTGTTTTTGATGCAAGGGATGATTTCAGGACAATAAAATTTGTTGTGCCTTTTGGTTTAGAGTTGTTGGACCCATTAGAAGGATTGGGATTAAAATTTTTAGTTCGTAACTTAACTTTTGCTTCTTTTAGGGCTTGGATTTATAACTTACGAGCCACGGTAAAATCTTCATCAAAGGTCTTGAAAGATTGGACCTAAATCATGGATGATATTTTATTAGCACATGACTTAGTGAAAATTTTGATTTACTCTATTTGAGTAAGGGAAAATGGCAACTATTTTATAAGTCCTCGCCATCTTGTAATAAAATCAGCAATTGATTCATCTTTGAATTGTTTAACAGTGTATAAATCAATGATGGTTACCCTTCTTGAGATATTGACTAAATATTTCTATAAGAAGGTTTGGGATATCAAGCCAAAATAAAATAGAGAGTGTTGTGGAATGGAATTGTACCAATCCAAAGTAGCTGTAGTTAGTGACATGGGAAATGTTCTCAGGATGATAGCATTATCATGGGATATAAGGTAGCAATCATGTGTAAAGGCCTTGAATTGTTCCTGAGGGTCCTTATTATTTTGAAATTTTGTGAACTTGGGAAGTTCCCATTGTGAAGTATAGGGCCTAATAGGGACAACCAAGTTTATAGGTTTATTATAAATTTGTTCATATAACAACATATTCTTTTGACTAAAAGTAGAAGCTTAGAGGTTCACCATACTATTCATGAGAGTGCACATAAGGTTAGGCTAGGTATTATATTGAGGCATACCCCCTAAGGTAATGTATTACAAATTCTAGTGAAGGGGATGCGAAGTGGGAAAACACTATGAAAGAGGATAACCAACTAAGGTGGTGATGATTGGTTGAGACATATTTACATAGTGTGGGAATAGAGGGGGTAGGTTTTTGTTGAGATAAATTAAAATAGGTGGTTGTAAAAGGTTGTGATGGGGAAAAGTATTACATGGTTTATGGTGGTAAAAAATTTAGTTAGAGAGTTTGAAATAAAGGAACTTATTTTAAAGGTTGTAATGGTTGAGTTCAATTTGTGGTCACATGTGTTTGAATAAGTGGGAAGGTATAAGGGAATGAGATCACTAAATTATGGAGTGAGGAATAAGGTGGTTGGGTAGATGTGAGTTGGGGTATGGTAACACTTTGGGTTTGAATAACAATTTTAAATGGATTAGAGGGTTAATAATGGTGGTTGATTAACTATGGGTTGTGTCACATTAGTATTAAGGGGTGGAATGGAACCTATATTGGGATTGGGAGTTACTATCAGTGGTTGATGAACCAAAAATCACATCATGGCTACCAAATGTTATTTGAATATTTTTGGTGGCATATCATAGATGAATTAAGAGGTTTGGCCATGAGGAAAAAGGGTAATACATATGGATCGTACAGTAAGGTAATGACTAAAGGCAAGTGGATTATTATCCAATATGTTGGCAAAGTTCGAGTCTCCTTATGGATAATATTAATGAACAACCTTTTTAAAGGATTCAAGAGAGGTAAGAGAACTTGGTGATTGTTTCATGGATGAAGACACTGTGTGACTTGGTTTGCTTCTATGATTGTTGCCTAGTTAAAACCATTTAGTGCTAATGAAATGAAGTTAAATGCAATTTTTTTCCCTCTTTTTAACTCCTTTTAAAAATTATTCTTTTAAAAAATAGGGGGAGTTGGGCTTAACACAAGACCTAGTAAATGGTATGCTAAGGTTGGTTTCAAATTTGCTTAACACTTATATCCTCATTATACCTAAAGGTATGTGAGGCCTATATCTATGTTGGTGATGGTACATGGATTGATATTGGGGCCTACCCCCTCACTTCATGACCCTATAGTGATAAGGGTGGTGGGCACTTAGTTGATATACCATTAACCAATTTTTTATACTCAGCTAGAACACTGAGTCATTTTCCCCCTTGGTGATGAAATCCAAGTAGGTCCACTTGGGTAGGATTGTTTTGTTGATTCTTTGATATTTTTTTGGTTTGGTTGTGTGTGAAATACAAGTGTGAATATGATGATAAATTAACTCACCTTATTATGTTATGTGAATAATCTAAGAAAGCAATTCAATGAATGGAATTATTTTTAAATTCCAAAAGAAAGCTATATTTTTTTTTCATCTTTTATGATAAAAATAATGATAATATTTACTAAAAATGAAAATAAATGAAACTTAAAATGATAATAAATGAATATGAGGCCCAAAAGGGCCCCACCGGGTATGCCACAATGTTTATGTAATTTTCTTTTATAATATGAACTAACAAAAAAATGAAAGAAAAGTAGGGTTTTAACTAAAATGAGGTGTACCTATAAGATCAAATGCGCACCATTGACTAAGCTATTATGAGAGATTATTTTTTTCTAGGAATGATTATGTATACATAAGTGAAAAACTAGACAAGATACATTAATAAAATAAGAAGGTGGATTGCCTAATAAAATCCCAATTTGAGGAAGGTGTTAGCTTCCTTTCGTAGATGTCAATCCACTTGTTTAGAAATTAATCTGGTGAAATATGATAATGTGAATTATAAATATTTTTTAATAATAAGATGGCATAAGATAAGGGTAAAATATTTTCTTCCTCTATTACATTAATGTAATAAAATTAATCAAGCCAATAATCCTATGCAACATTAATATCTTCCTGGATAATTTATAGCTTGGCTGAAATGTCATCTATATTTGGAGTGAATGCAATATCATAGAGACTCAACTCATGCATAATGTCACTTTGATTAGTGAAGAGGGTTTTTGGAATGATTGATAGATCAAAAATGTTGATTATATCATGAGGTATTCTAGGAATAGTCATCTAAATGCAGGGTCCATGTTTTTAGTAAAATAAAATGATCATAATAGACCAGGGGTAAGGCCAAAAGTTGTGGAAATGGGTTCAAATTTTATAATTTAACAATTTTGATAGGTATCAATGTCAATTCATATAATCTATATTGGTTTTATCAGGATTGGTGTCGATTAGTATGATTGACATTGATTCTAGTAAATTTCCTAAGAAAAATAAGTTGGTTTATGGCTTAAAAAATGGATTCTAAAGATAATTGGGGTGGTCTAGGGAGTAGAATGAAGATAATACATAGAATAAGATAAATAATGTAATTATACCAAAATTAAACACACTACTAACCTTTGAAATGTTTTATGATGATGTTATGGATTAGAGATGTGCTCTAATTTCCATAGAGTCATTCCAAAGATTCAAATATTTGATATGGCAGTGTAATGTCTATATTAGAAAATTTCCTCAATGTTTTTTGTCTTCTGAGCATTCTATCCAACTTGTAGCATAGTTTCACTATCCATTTGGGTGAGCTATGGCCATCTATAAGTAATCAAAACTGATCAAATAGAATCATTATTGATCACAAGAAATCACTAACGATTCTACCTTTTCTTGGCAAAATGTGTCTTAAGTGGTTCTAACCATGGGTAGTTTTGAGAAGGGGGTTTGTTAAGTTGTTTCATGGGGGTTTTATTGGGGATAGGTTGTTGGAATGGGGGATAATTTAGATTTTATGGATTTTAAAAATATTTTGGGAGATTTAGGAGGTTGGGAAGGGTAAATAATAATTATTGAGGTAATTATTGTGCATAAATATGCATGAGGGTAGTGAATATAAAAAAAAGGGATTTGTGACATATGAAGACACTTATTAAGTAATGTACATGAAATTAGTGTCTACACATACATGATTGTTTGTCTATTATTATGCATTACTTTGTTTAAGAAAATAGAGTTTTAAGGCATTGTAAATGAAATGACTGAAGTAATATTAAAGTAGGAATAACAAACAAGATAAGATATTACAATAGTTAAACCTAAACAAACTCAATATAAGAAAAATATAGTAAAGTGAGGTGCTTACTCTTTATTTTTCCTTTATATCATTCTAAAGTAAAGGTTTATTTCCATCAAGTGGATGGACAACACTAAAATGCAAAATTATTATAAGTATATACAATGATTGTGTCTTTACAACACTTTTTAGAAAATTTAATAACCCATGACAATCCAATCCATCTAGGATAACAATGGAATTAAAATTCATATACTTAAGACCTAAACTTGCAATATTGAAGCCAACTTCCATTGATGCCTTTGCCTATTATAGGGGCCTATATTTACAAAAAACTTAGCAACAATAGGTAAACATAACACCCAAGAGATGAATTTAATTGGGATAATGTCCAAAAAATATCCATGTTTTTAACTATTACTCATCTCTATTCATGTTGCATGTTTCTATAAAAAGTTATGATGAGGCTGTAAGTTTCTATGAAAACCCAAGGCACTGTTATGGTTTTATCTAAAAAACACATAGTGCTAGGTTGATGTCAAAACAAATATTCATTCCCAAATTGTCTAAATAAATTTGAGACTTCACCTAAATTTATAAACTTTCCATGCTCCTTTCTAAATAATATTATTACATGAATTATCTTCAAGATATGTATTACAAGCATTTTCTACATTGATGAGAAAAATGGAAGTGGTTAGCTAACTTGGCTAACATACTAGATCAAAAATTCAAATTAGGTATATTATTTTAATTTTTATAGTTAATATTGAATTAATTATAAAATATTTTGGTCAAAGAGTGATCATTCCTTCTAATATGGCAAGGGAAAGGATACACAAACACTAGTGAAGATTACTTCCAAGGAGGATATAGAGTCATGGTTAGACATGAGATAATCTAGTGAAGTATCTATCACATGTATTATAATTGAAGGAAAAGTTTAATAAATGATGTATAACAATGATAAGAACATAAAAAGTCTTTCAACAAAAGAAGATATAGCTCAGATCTAGTCTAATATGGCATCAACAACTACTAAGCTAGATTAGTACACATCATTTTTTATTTTTTTGTTGACATCTCACTTTTTTTCTATAGGCCAAAACTATTGAGACAATTTATTTTAATGCACCTAATAGATAATTTAACCAATTGATTTATAGTGTTAATAGTACTCTAGTGCAACAAGCACCCCATTTTAATGGTGTATGGTGTTAGTTTGTGTTGAAGGTTGCCATGTGTAAGTTTGGTGGAAAGGATCCACTTAGTTATATCACCCAAATGGATATATGTTTTGAGTTATGTCAAATTTGATGTGATAAAAATAAAAATAATAATACTAATGTCACTTTGTTGATCTTCATAGAGGATTTTTAGGGACAGTAAAGTAGAAATATGGTAAATAACTACTTCAATAATATTGGCCAAGCTGTAACAATCAAGTGTACTTAGAGATTATATTCAGAATTTTCAAACCTTATCCTTGAAAATGGATAAGGATATATAAAACAACATAAAAATCAAATTTTTGGGAGGTCTAAAGGAATAAATTTAGTGTAAGGTACACATATTCAATCTACAAACTATATTTGAGTCAATTATTTTAGCACAAAAGATGGAGGAAAAAAGTATGGATAACAAGGGATTAAAAATTGCATGCAATCACGATTAGTGGGTATAATGAAATATGACCTCATACCATGCTATTAAAATAAAAATAAAAATTACATAGTCCTTACATAATAGAGAATAACAATAAATATTTATCTGATAAAATGAGAGATTACAAACCCACTCATACCCCCCTAACTCATATGCTTATAAAAACTATAGTGATACAATACCCAATACTCCTAAATAAATGACTAAAACCTACACCCCTTCCCTAGATTAGCACTATATCTCTAATTTGTAACAACCTCTAATGGATGCACTATGAACCATCACTTCTAGGGTTTTCATCATTGCCCACCTCTCATAAGTATAGTGATTTATTTATATAAGCACATGATACACATACTTACATTAATTATATCACCTACCCATTGATTCTACACATATTAAATGATCATAATACATCACAATGACCCACCATCATAAAATTCCCAATATAGTCCCAATGCACCATACAACATCATATGTGATGTGGTATCAATCAACTCTATTAATTCCAATATCATCCATACTAATAATAAATACTTAGGAAGTTGAAACATATCCTCAAACCAAGTGTTAATTAGCCTTTAATTATGTGGTTTCACATGACAAGTACTCAAATCTCATGTAGATATTTTTCCACTTGTGGAACTTAGACCTAAAACTAATTTTATCGTAAACTACTGCATGGTGTCCAAACAATTTTTCCTTAAAATCTAAAGTGTGAAATAGAGTGATACTAAGAATCATAGCTCAAATTCAATTTTTTTGATGTTGTGACATATTCTAACATCAATTTTTCATTATATGTTCAATGTAATATAACACATTGTTTATGCATAAAAATATAGATTTGCCAAGAACCCATGTATCATATCAATCCTTATGCAAATAAAAATAAAAACATTATGTGCAATAATTGATACAAGCAGCCTAATTCTAAAAATGATATTGAATACCCTTTAAAATTATCCAAACATATTAAAAATGATCATAACATTGGTATACTTCACCATGACTTATGTATATCAACTTAGTTATGTTTTTGTTTGATGAAATATTGCTTGTGAACCCAAATGTTATTGCATCAAATTCACTTGAATCAAACATTGTATCACCCCTAAAACATCTTTCCCTATACTATATGGATTAACACCTCAAAAAATTGAATAAAAAAGGTAAAATTCTTATGTTTAACTATGATGACAAATATAGTCAAGGACATAAATGTGTTAAAAATAAACCATTCTACATTGAAGGTGTCATAGATGGAGATGAAGTTAAGATAGATGAAGAGTTGAAGGAAACATCAAAAGATAAACATCATACTATCTCTTACCATTAACTCATAGGCATTAGTACCACATAAACACTTAATCTAGTTAGGTTCTAAAAAAATAGAGGGTGATAGTCCTGAATGACTTGAGGAGTACTCAAAATTTCATCAACAATCATTTGTATGTATGCTTAAATTATTTTGTGTACCCAAATCTAGAATTTTAGGTCTTGATTGTGGTTGTGTATAAAGTAAATTAATCTAGAAATTTCTATAGTATTAAACTCACCATGGGGGAGTAAATATTCACTATCCATATGTATTCCATTTCTATTAGAGGATTTTATATTTTTTTGGGAGTCTAAAGGGTCACTTCCTTTGACACGATCAAGATTAACTCCAAGGATTATTTCATGTGTTTTTTCTCTAAAATAAAAATGTTTAAATTGAAAGGGTTGAAATTAAAACCTACATGGATGGTTAGCTCTCATCAAATGCAAAATATGCCAAAAAGGGGTGGATATGGCTTATGGCACAATTTTTTTCATTAAAAGCAAAACATTCAAATACTCCAACAAGGCTAGATATTTAAGTGATTGTGGAAAACTAATCCATTTATTTTGTTTATATACCAAAAGGGTTTCCTCTAAAAAGAGATCATGATCCTGTAATTTGAACTTGTACCCTAGATCCAACCACCCAACATCAATATATGTTGGAAGGAAGTATTATTCATCATATCCAGAATAAATATTATTCTCTAGTGGTAAAGGTGCATAATAATGATGACACTTGGTGCATTCATCTATAGTATAGATAACTCAATAAGTTCACCATAAAATACAAGTTTATTGCTCATGTAGTTTTGATGATTTAATCAGTGAGTTATATGGTGTTTTTTATTTTAAACAATATATCTTCAATCATGGTATCACCAAATCAAAATTAAAGAGGAAGATATTCCCAAGACCAAATTTTAAAACACATGAGGGCCATTATGAGTTTTTGGTGATGCCCTTTGGTCTAAAAAATGCCTCTTCTACATTCCAAAGTTTGATGAATTGAATATTTAATTCCTTTTATCTTGGTGTACTTTGATTATATATTGATCTAAAACAAAATATTCAAGGACCATTTGCATCATGGAGATTAAGTTTTACAAATTATAAAGCAACATCAAATTTATGTAAAGCCTAGTAAGTATTCCTTTGGGGTCAAAGAGGTGAAATATTTAGGTCAATTTGGCATCCCCTAAAGATTTCAATATGAATCCAGGCCATGGTGGAGTGGAAAGTACTTAAAACCCTCAATATCCTACAAAGATAATATTGTAAAAAAAATAAAAAATAATGTTAGCATAGCAACACTTCTCATAAGTGTATTGCAAGAATACTTCCATTGGAATGGGGCATCAACTAAGAAATTCTAGAATCTTAATGAGGACATCTATACCAATCTAATTTTGGTAACTTTTGAATTTTCCAAACTTTCATTATATAATGTGATGTGTTAGGGCATAGTATGGGTTAACTACTCATGGAAGATGATAGAACCATTGCATTTCAAAGTCTCCAAATCTAATGTAATAATTTGCTAATTCCCATTAATAAGACCAAATTACTAGTTATTCTTCATGTGGTCAACCAATAGAGGTCTTATTTAATGGGAGGTCGATTTAATATGAAGACGGATCATGTCACTCTAAAATACTCCTTATAATAAAGGTTGTCATTAGAAGATAAATGAAATTGGATCACAAAGATGTTGTGGTATGAATTTAAAATCATATACGATAAATATAAGGATAATGTAGTGGGATATGCTCTTTCAAGAAGGGTTTAAAATAGATAGGGTTGGTTGTGTGTCATGTGTATATTATATAAGAATTAGTTATATGATAAACCAAGATCTAAATGTTAGTAGGATGCAAAAATTAAAAATCATATTCCAATACTTCAAGAAGATCCAAGTACTTCAAATAAATTTTGAATGAAAGGCATAACCTCATGTTACAAGGATAGTTTATACCTATGCAAGAATTTGAACCTTAAAAAATGGGTTCTTGAATAATTTCATGCTCCTTTAGTGAGTAGAGCTTCAAAATCAAGCAGGATTTTTTTGGGAAGGATAAGAGGTAGAATTTTTAGTATGTTAGCATTTTAAACAAAAGAGAGATAATGTTTTCAACATTTTTTAGCCAAAATTGGCACCATAGGTGAGTGATAATAATTTTTTTTATCTAGACTTGTTTAAATTTTTTGATAGCTCTTGAAGGTGTTTGTCTTGTTCATAACTTGTCTTGTCATGGTAAGGAGTGGTGTTATTCCTGGTGATGATCAGGGTCTTCTAGGGTGGCCTAGTCAAAATGTTAAGTCATAAAACTTAGTTGTTTAACTAATGTTCATGGCTTTATCTTTTATAAGGTATTTAACATAGTTTAAGGTAATTTTGGAGAATTTAAGGTAATTATTTCATTTTATCTTGTGCTTGTCCAAGTTACTCCATGTCAATTCTAAGTTAGTTTAAAGGTGATAAAGGTTTATGATGTCTTATTAGCTCATGAAACACATGCCAAAGATCATATTTGTACTCCTTTGGTTTGTATACATACCCAAATAGTGTCAAAACTCATTCTTATAATGTTACTCACCATTTGAAGTGTTTTCTTACTCATTATGTAACGTTAAAAGAATAATATGGTATAAAAAGTGGTAAGGAATGACATGAGGCTATCTTGGTAAGTTTTTCCACCTCCATATAGGTAATGAGAGACTTAATAAACACCTATTTCATTGATCCAATAGGAAAAGAAGGTAGAAGGTGGTAGTTTCTTACTTGCAAAGGGGTCTGAACAAGTCTTATTGCAGGTTTCCAAGTTGAACATTGATTTTAAAGCACCTAAAAGACTCCTTATACCTTCCCCAAAATCAAAATAGACATTTTGAAGAGTTATAGGTATAAAAATGACAAAAAATCTTTCATCTTCTCCATTAGGTTTCTTGGCAGGCTGAGGAAGACAATTTTGTTGACGATCATTCATAAAAGATAAAGTATCTCAATACTAGTGTTGGTAGGTTTTGGAGGAGTTACCTATGCCCTCTCAATCCATGGAATTTTTTTCCAATAATATCCCTTGTTCTCTATGAGTTATCATTAAGATTTTGGACCTTTCAAAACCCATGCAAAACCTTGAAGGCTCAATTTTTCTAGTTTGAATGCATTTGAAGATTCCTTGATGTAAAATAAAGGTGAAATAATATCTTTTATCATGTTATGATCCATTAAAACATCTAATTTGATTCATATAGCCATGGTCTAGATCTACCCATGCTAATAATTTGGTGTTTTTTCAAGATTTTCAAGTTTAGGCAAATTTCTTGTGAAGTGAGAAGTGTTTTCAGCATGGAAGGGTTAGATTCAAGTGCCAATGAGATATAAGAGCCTTCAATAAACCACATTATATATATATATATATATATATATATATATATATAAATATATATATATATATCACCATATATAGGAAATCACTGTATATAAAAAAGAGAATCATATATAAAAAAATACCTTATAAAATAAGCAACTATATGTATATATGTACACACACACACAAAGCACTGCATATAAAAAACACCAAACCTTAATAAATAAAAAATAAATTTATATATAAATAAAATCATTATATATGTATAAAAAAAAGGTAAATGAACTCATCCACACCATATCCAAGCCAAAAGTCACATGCATGAGGGAGTGAAATGTTCATGTATAGATCTATATAGTTGAGGAAGTTTTGTATCCATTATTCTTAAGTATAAACCTTTTATTTTTATGGGAACATTGAAAGATAATGTTTGAGGGATAGTATTAAATGTATTAACATTGTTCTTCAGCTCCAACTCAACCTGCAAACCCCTATTTGACCATGCATGATAAAGACAACATTTGAGAGGGATTGTCATGCACTTACATCCCTCCCTATAACACTATCTTCAAAATGCACTTTTATGATGAATATAAAGTTTAAGGGTAATTTTAAGAGTGATAATTGTTTTAAATGAAAATTCATGGCCTTAAATATCCAAGTAGGATCTTATACAAGGATCACTTCTCCTTCTTTGAGTTAGACAAATCATTTATATTAAGAATGCAGGGAAATAATGTAGTTTAGATGGATTGTGTCAAGACTATGATAAACCTTGAAGAATAATAACTTATTTGTAATTAAATTAATATATATATATATATATATATATATATATATATATATATATATATATATATATATATATATATATATATATATGATTATAATAGGTGAATAATATCATGGAGGATATGATACAATGCAAAATTCATCTCAAGAATGGCTTGGGAGCAATGTGGAGCTAGAAAATGTAGACCTACATGTTTACACCCTAGAGATAGATGGAGTGATTATTTGGTAAGTCCATGTCAGGAATTAAAACCCATAATAAATTTTGGAGCCATGAAATATATCCCAATAAATTTTTTACTTGAATGGAGTAATAAGATCACATCAAAATATGCATTCTCAAAGATGTGACAAGTGTTAGGCCTAAACACAGAGCTACAGGTCTGCCCATAAAAGGACATGGAAAACATGCATTTGGTCATTGGTATAGAATTATGAGACTTGTGTGATGTAATAATGAATCTATATAAGGTTTTTAGGGTGATTGGAACCCCAGGAAGACTAAGAAAACATCAAACAATAGTAGCTAGGGTCAAAACAAAAGGAAAATCCTAAAAACCTAGGCTTAAGTTAATCAAGTTCCAAAGCTAAATTGGAATTAATACCCATAAGAAAAATAATTAAAGAAATAGATAATTATGGTCAAGACATAAATTATATTTTTAAATCAAATTAATCATCAAGATTACTCTTTTTGCTAAAAAATGCATATTAGGTTCAAAACTATAGGTGTGTAAGCTCATGGAGCTCAATCTTTTTTCAGCCCATACAGGAGCAAGTGCATGGCTAGGAATGGTGTTTATGGATGTTAAATGGGTATATGTGATCCATACTTATGGAATTATGATGTTTTTTATTTTCATGTACTCTATGAATAATAATAATTAACAAGATTAACACCTCCTAAGCTGCCTAGAAAGGCTAGAAAGACCTGATGTCTATTTTTGTTATCTAAATGATTAAAAATGAATACAAATTGGCCTAAAAACAATTTTATGACCTATTTAGGTATCATAAATACATATTTAATCAATATTTTTTCATGTGTGCAGTAGAAGAGGGAAGCAAATGGCCTAATTTTGTAGGTTACATTACTAAATCAGGGTATAAAGACTTAGTCATAGGCATGTTGAAGCTTGGAATGCAGGGTAGGGTCATATTAAAACCATAATAGATATGATATATGGTTATAATGAAACATATAACATAAAATATGAATATAATAATGGTGCTTTGTTATAGAACCCTATCTTGAACACATACATATAAACCTGCTAGAAAATGCAAACATACTTCTAAGAATTGAAGAGAATATACAAAGTTGGTATTGATATTGGAGTTTGGATGGGACATTATAGTGTGTGGGGGTAATAAGGGGCCATGAAATATGTTTAAGATTATAAAATAATGATTCAAAAGTCAGATCAAACTCATAACCCACTTGGCAGTCTAAAGAATATCTATAGAATTCTAAAAATTGGCATGATAGAGGGATTTGAAGATTGATCATGCATAACCAATCATTGTAAAAGTTGTATCAAGTTAATAAAAACCTAATACAATACTTGGTTTGGTTTTAAATGGATTAAAACTCTCCCCATATATTTTTCTTTGTTCTCAACCTACTCAGACCTATGTGTAGACCAACCTAGGGCTAAAATCTTGTTTTTTCATAATTTGAGTTTCAACCCCAAAAATTACACAAAAATTTGTAGTCTAACCCTATTTAATGTGTCTTACATGATTTTTTTGGTTTTATAGAAGTATTTTATGGTATTGTATGGTCTCTATTACTATGTGCTTTCTTTAGGCCTAATGAGGAAAGATGGGTGTTGAGTAAGTGGGTTTGCATTAGGATTTGGGTCATGAAAGTTTAGGTGAAGCTAAAATGGGATAAAAGGTACTCATATATGATTTAATTTTTCTTATAAGTGATTTAAATATTTAAAACCAATGATATTTATGTCAAAATAAGGATACAATGAAGAGGCCATAAAGAGAGCAAATGAGAAGAGTTATGAATGAAATTGCAGAACAAAAATGGAAATATGATTGGTTATGGATCTTAAAAAAGTGTAAAAGACAAAGATAAGTGGTTAGACTCAAATAATATAACTTTTCACTTAATAATCACTCCTAAATTTCATATTCATGAGCTTAAGGATGAGTCACCAAGACAATGAAACATCCCCAATGCCACCTTTGAGAAGGTTACCATCACACCAAGAAATACTTGTGAATAAGATTCTATTGGACTATTCTCTAGAAGTTTTCTTATTTGTAACTTTCTTATTCATGAGGTGAAACTTTTCATAAGCTTATTGGCACCTCTTTTCTCTCTCTCTCACTCCATCCTATATGTATACCTGATTTTGGCATTGTAATGGATCCTTCCACTAGGAGTATGGCATAGCCCTGCTCTTTTGTATGCCTATTAATCAATAAAAGATTATTTCTACCTCATTATATGGATTTTTTTAGTGTGAAGCTTTGAATGGTTAACCTAATAAAGTGTAGACTCATCTCACCTTATTTTTTTGTCTTATTCTTCTTACCTTCTTGTAGTTTGTTTCTCTATTGCAGGTTCTGAAGAGTGTCATCAAGGGATTTAAGTGGGTTAGAAGTGGAAAACATCTTCCCTGTTATTCTCAAATTACCTCACCTCTTTATGAATCATTGATGTAATAGGGTCTTTTTAGGATAAGTATATGCTTATTGTAGTCCTATAGGTCTTAGTGTACATGCAAATCAGTGGTAGTGGTCATAAAATTTGGTGTATAACCTCCCTTTAGTTCATAGTTTATTTCTTCCCTTTTCTTTGCAAGCTAGTAGGTTAGTGATTGGTCCTACGTGATACATCAAGGGAGCTATCCCTTATCTAAAGTTCAATCCACTCTTTAGGTCACCCACAATCTAAGATTGTTCCCATGTGTAACTTATATTGAGAGGACTTGAAATATCCTCTCAAAGGGTGCAAATATGAGTTATAATGCATTTATCTATTCTATGCTAATGATGGGATGAGGTGTCCATGGATTTCAATAGGATATTTCCAATTGAATAAGGGAAAAGTGTCATCATATTAGTTGATGGAATTCAAAATCTGCCCATTATTATATTTTTCACAAATTATGGTAGTGATATTTATGGAGATAATTCAAAATATGCCTAGACCCCAAATATTATAATAAGTGATATTGACCCTGTATTTACTATTAATTTTTATATTGATTTATTCTTTTGTTTAAATACTTATTTGGCTCATAGCTCTTCATATCATCCCCAATATGATAGGAAAATAAAGGCAACCATTTTTTTGGAAGGGTATATTCATTGATTTGTTTGTGATAAGAAAACATAGTGGGTGAACTAGATGCCACTAGAATAATGGTGGTATAATACTTATTTCCATAGTTTAAAACAAAATCCTCATTTATGGCATTTTATCTATTCCCCCACCATCCATCATCTCATATTTGAAATTGAGACCCAAATTTTGATTAGTTAAAGAGCATATTCAATACCAACATATAATAATCTATAATCTCATGGAGAACTTATCCATGGCACAAAACGAAATGAAACAACAAGTGGATCACAATATAAGTGAAATAAATTTTGAAGTAGGAGATCAATTATTTCTCATGTTGTATCCATATAAAAAAATATTCAAAGAAATAAAAAGGATAAAAATACCACCAAAGTATTATGGTTCGTATAATATCTTGTAAAAAATCAGGATCTTGGCCTATAAATTGGAGTTACCTCAGTAAACTAATAAACACTCTATTTTTCATGTGTCATGTTTATCATATGTCATGTTTAAATAATGTCATTGGTCAAAATATTTTGATCCAAATAGAGTTGCCAAAATTTTATGAGGATGGAAGAGTCATATTTTAACCTAAAAGAATTATTTAGACCTATTATAAGAGGTTGAGAATGAGGTAGATCACAAATTATCTTATAAATTACAATAACATGCCAACCAAAGATGTGATGTAATTTTCAAAACTACAACTAATGTTTTTGTGTAGTTTAAGGACTGGATTAAAATTTTTGTCTCTAAGCCACATAAAGATAACTTTTACCTAGTTTCACTTATTATTTTTGTTAGATAATGACAGAAATATTATAATAAAATCTAAAAATTTCTCAACTAATGTTACAATCTTATTTAGTGAACCTATTACAAAATTCAGTATGTGAGCTAAGGAGGCAAGGTCTTTGTCCTAGCATATAGCTACCAACTTCATTTACTCACTAATTTAAATATTAAATATGTAATGAAATGAATAAATAATTAGCATCATACAACATAATAATTTTAGTAGAAATTACCAGTGGCATGCTTACCCATGTACATCTCATTCAAGTCCAAAATTTGGCTGCAATCCAAAGATGAACCTCAATATGACTATGACCATCATACCATTTGGGTTGACTCCCTTTACACACCTAATTTATAAAATTAGAATGATATTTTAAGTAGCTAGGTAAAAATAGAAAAACCCATGCTGTGAGCATGGATGTTTTTAAGTTACATTGCTTACAATCCCCTTAAAATTCTTTCCATATAATCCACCTCTAGTAGTTATAAACCAAGTATAATTAATTCCTCTAAACCACATTACCTTTGAGACTTGATTCAAGAACCAATGTTATTATCCAAAAATACCTTATAATTATGTGCATCAAGGTATATAATGGTAAAAAGAGTGCATGGTAGATCTAAGGGTACTATCAACATCAATAATAGTGCCTCTTACTTTCAAACACTAACTAGTGCCATGTTGGACTGAGGTCCAATAATATAAAACATTTTGTGAGGTAGGGATATCACTGTCTATGTTTAAGCATTAAATTTAATAACTCCATTAGATTTTTATGAATAATTAAACAATTATACCTATCCCACCCATTTTTATTTATTATCAAATTAGGTTTTGTAATTAACATAGCTTGGTGACAAATGCACAACTTGCCCTTACCTAGATCAAAGACTGCTTAATATAGGGTATTTTCCCATATATTAATAAAAAGGAACATCCTCAAATAGTTATCATTATTTTTAGTAAATGTGTAGAGGTTCAAGTTGGTATTAGGTCTATGACATGCAACCCAATTTATCATGTACCTTGCCCTGTAGTAAAGTTTCCATGTTTTTTTAACAAAATACAAGGTTGATCCCTATTCTAGAGTAAAACTTTCTAGTGTTGTTCTAAATTAATTATTATTATGTTGTCTATAATTTAAAATCCATATGGGGGTGTTAATTTAACATATATTTCATAAGGATAATAAATGGGGAAGGATACCATAATGAGTGGTTATAGTTAGCACTCACACACCCCCATTACCAAGCTTCTTGATATACAACTACAACATGTAATTCAAATTTCCCATTGTGTCTCAAGGATTATTCCTCACTTAGGTATAATTGACATAATGTGTATGTACAATTAAAAGTACATACTTCCCAAATTCATAATAAGAAGTGGTTTTTATTAATTTTGACTCACCTCATCAGGGTTAATGTATTATATAAGTACTTACCTCTAGGATTATCAAAGATTAGTCGTATCTAAGTGAAGACATGGCATAATAGAGTTACCACTAAATGAAAAATATAAAAATGATTATTAATGATAAATATATGACCTAGAACAAGGTGTAAGACCTTGTTTACAAATGCGAGAGTTCACCATGTAATGAAGTTCTCAATGCTTATCAAGACAACCTTATTCTATAATATCATTGTGGTAAAAAATAATACATCCAATCAAATGATAGAGAAAAATTAGAAGCAAAGGAAATTTTTTTAGTGCCCACCCAATGATCCTTTTTGTAATTCTTAAAATGGTAAAGAGTAGAATGAATCATATTTATCACCTTTAGATTAAATTCAAAACACTAACATTGAAATGAATGATCCATCCTTGGAGAAATAATATCCCTCCAAATAAAAGTTTAGAAGGTACTATTTTACACTATCATGATATTTATATCTAACATTATGAGCTTCATAATTTTGAGGGTTTAATAGTAAAATATATAATTACCCAAAACCTTTAATATTTACACTTCAATCTTTTGAGTCAGTAGTAAGATAGTGATATTTAATTTTGGTCCATCTATTTAATATTATCCGAGTATCAAAGATATATTATCATTATCAACATTAAAATTTTAAAGATTACATGATACTCATAAGATTGATCTATATGTAAGGGAGTGGTCATTACCATATAACTAATGAATTTATATCTAAAATTTTCCATGCATACTCATGAACCACAAAGGAACTAAAGTTATTCACATAGTGAAAAAAGTAACCCTTTAGTATGAATGATGTCTAGATTCAGACTCTAATTTTCAAAAAATAATATAATAATTCTTATTATACCATTATCATTCACTATAAATAACATTTGGTGTTCCCATTTCAATCAAGATGATAATATATAGAGCTAATAAAAAGTAGAGTGCTCCTATTAAATATATAAACCACAGTTAATATGCTTACTAATTATGAGCTACACAAATGTAGGTATTAGTAGATGTAAGCTATAAAAAAGGAACTTGATCATTAATTTATATTGATTTCTCATTCTAATTAGAGATGAGAACAATGTTCATGACATGAGAATAATAAAGTATACAACACTATATCAAGTCTAAGACAATCAAGAAAAAATGTCAATATGATAACATGAATGCCTTTATACACTTGTGCATTCTTTGATGTCTACATCCATATCAATGTGATCAAAGTTAGAATACATATTAGATATTTATCATTCTTTATAGTAGTCAAAGTTAGATCTTATTGGTTTATCATACTTAAGTAACCAAATCATAATTGTAGTAAACATTACATGGAAATGATTTAATTGAATATTGGTATACAATATAAAATGTAAACAAGGCATTTATTTAAATGGTGTCAAACTAACATTCTTGCCACCACTAAATTGATTTAATTTTCATAGAATATAGAACATATATTATATTGGGATGTTATTATGGCATCATATCAACATAAATGATTTCAAAAATATCTCATATATCTTTCAATAAATGATATTCTAAAAAACTAATGACAACCTTGACATAGAAGGGTAGTAATAAATAACATGATATATTGACACTAATGCATCTACCTTCCCATGGTATCGATAATTTATATCCCAATATATAGTGAATTTAAACTACAATGAATTAGTAAATTTTAAAAAAATAGATACAACATTTTTTTGTAATAATATCATACAAAAAATCATGTAGTACCCTAGTAATATAACTAGAGTTTATTTCATAAATATGGGCCATGTAATCTATATATAGGTGGCCACTCTCCACCTCCTAACCATTATCAGGAACACTTGATGACAATTTAAGTAGTAGGAAACCCATCCAAGAGGGAGATAAAGGGATAATTTAAGGAAAAAATTATCAATATCATTACATAAAAATGAACACAACACAAAACCTTTACATGTAACATAGTCATACTCACAGTGAAAATAAACATGACCCAAATAATAACAAGAAACTCATAGTCCATATAACCTTTACAGAAAAAATATCCATATAATTATAAACAAGAAATCTAACCCAAAATATATATTGGTCGTTTACATTTAGGCCAGAGGCTATAAGCCCAACCTAAGATTCACATCTATAATAAAACTCTAGATTCTATCATATCAAATCTTGAGAGTTTTTTAAATGAATGTAAAATGAAAGAACATAAGAAAGAGAGTATCAAAACTTGAGAGTGTTTTAAATTAAGGGAAATGGAAAAAACATGAGAGAGAGAGAGAGTCCAAATCTTTCCACTTCCTTGGTTGAGATTTATTCTTATTGTCCTGTGCCCTACTATAGGTAACTATATGCATAATTTTCCCTTTTGCCTCCCCCTTATATTTCATTTTTTCCCCATGCCACTCTTTCCAAGAATAATTCATGACAATTCTAAATTTAAAAATATCCATTCAAGTTTAATATTATGGGGAAATATCTAAGATTTAAAAATATCATCACATGCCTTAACTATATTTATTGATGGAGGGATAAGGAAGATCAAACTTACAACTTGATTGAGAGAGAGATGATTAGGCCTAAAAATTATTGAATGTAAATTTAAACAAAACAAGGTTTTTTCATGCTAAAATGGCCTATTACACATTCATTTCATGTTAAATTAACTCACCATAATGATTTATGCCTTTGCTCAGACTTAGAAATACAAGAAAAATGCAAAAACAAGGTTTCTAGGCCTAAGAATTAGGTCTACAAACTAATTTTCTTAAATAATTTTATTTTTAGGTGTATTAAAACCTTTAAAAATAAAATTTACCTTCATTCACCTCTCTCAAAATTTTCATTTCATTTTTTTGGGTCATTTTCAAGTTATGATGATTTTAGTGTTTCTAGTGCTCTAAATAAGCCTTCTTTTGGACATCCAGACTGAATTTTTTGAATATATTAAAGTTTAGGCATCCAAAATTATTTAAATTTTTTTAAAACATTCAAATAAATTATTACACAAATTTCCACAAAATTTCATGTAATTTAAAGGGTTAGTTTTTGAGTTATGATGATTTTAGTACAATAAATCTAATGTAGGAGCATAGGCTTAAAATACTATTCTTTTTTTTTTTGGTTTTGGTTTTGGTTTTGGATTTGAGTAGGTTTATGAAGTATTTTTTATTAATTATGTATATTTTAATATCAATAAAATTACAAAATTCATCCATTTTAGCTTATTTTCCATTTTCCTACCAAAACTAGCTATTTAAAATTTTGAATTTGTAAAAGATGTTTGAAGGGTCTTTATCATATCTTAGTGCAACCAAAGGTCATGATAATTCATGTATGTGTAAATTAATGTATTATATATGTTTAAAAATAATTTAAATTTCCTAACTCATATGTATATATGTCAAACTCAATCATAATTAAGTCTTAAGTTGGGTTTACTTAGTTAGTTAGACATTTGGAGAGAGTCTACAAGATTTTGTAGTTTAAGACTCCTTGTTTGATAAAAAATTACAATAAATAAGGTTGTAATTATAAATATATATCTCTTAATATAGTTTCATATCATATTTTACTTAACCTCTCCATCATATTTTTGGTATAATAACAGGGTTTAGTTGTACTTCAAGGTGCCCTAAGGAGAAAGATTTCATTGAGAAGAATGAAGAATGGGTTGTGAAAAATAAATTTAAATAATGGAAATTAGATGAGGATAAATTATATGTGTTTTTATAATAGGTTAAATAATTCAAATGGGATAATCATTGCTATAAGATATGAGAAATTTACAAGCACATTTGGAGGCAATAGAAATTACTCAAAGAAGATGTGTTATGATAGGTGATGTGAGTGAAGGAGAGGAAGAAACATAAGAAGAATTTATAGAAGAACACAAGTAAGAAATAATTGAATAAATACCCTTTAAATTAATCATATTAATAGGTTTCATGCCCAAATTATAGGTTCTAGTACATGGAGGTGGTCTACTTGTTGAATAACTTGTGGATTAGATAGATGCAATGGACAAATACTTTGTTTTTGAAGAAATAGGTGAATATAGTAAGGTAAATTTTTATTGTAAAAGGTTAAAGAGAGGTGTATATATTTATTGTGATAAGGTTTAGGAGGAAATAAATAAAATAGATAAAGATAAAATCAAATCATGGGACATAATGGTACCAAAACTCAAGTCAAAATTCATGCATGTAGACTACTAGACAAACTTGTTCAAGAAACTCCAAAATTTGAAGCAAAAGGATGAGTGTAAATTAATATATTGAAGAATTATACAATCTTAAAATCATATTTGGTCATGTATAAGAATATACTAATAAAATAATAAGGTACATCAATGGTTTGAGGTTCAATATTTAGGATGAGATCATTTTGTTATCTCCAAGATCAGTTGAATAAGCTTATCAATTTACTCTCAAAGTAAAAGAGAATTGGATAGAAGAAAACTTAGAAATATATATGAGGAGGTATAAATTTTAAAGATAGAGGACATCAAGGTGGTGTAAGTCAGTTATAAGTTCATAATGAATAAGCAAGTAACTCTCAAGGTCAAGACAATATTACAAGAGGAGGCTATCCATACAGAGGAAGAAGGCCATATACAAGAGGGCAAGGAAAAGGATTTGGGGAAATTATTTAAGTATAATAGGTATTCTTGTCATAGGTTATATGAATTCCTTGATAATCAAAAAATAAGGCATACAATAACTAAAGGTAGCAATCAAGTTGTTCAAGCTGAAGAAAAAAATGTAGGATCACCATAACACTTTGAAGAACTTGAAGTGGGAGAATATTTATTGATGAAGAGATTAATACTAAAGCCAAAAAAGGAGGTGAAGGAACTAGCCCAAATAAATACATTATTCAAGGCTATATGAAAATTAAAATGTAAATGTTGTGATGTTATCATTGATAGTGGTAGTATAGATAACTTGGTTTCTTCAGAAATGGTTGAAAAACTAGGATTGAAAATATTGATACATCTTACATTGTATAAAGTATCTTGGATTAAAAATGAACATTAATTAATATTCAATGAGAAATTTAAAGTTGATTTTTATGTTGGTATATATAAGGATGGATTACTTTATGAGATTATGTTTATGGATATTTTCTATGTGTTTTTAGGTAGACCTTGACAGTTTAATAAGAGGGCTATAAATGATGGAATGAGTAACACATATACATTGGAGAAGGATGGAAAGAAGCATACCTTCATACCATTTAAGGATGGAAATGAAGTAGCTGGAAATAATACTAAGGTATTGATAGTAGTTGGAAAAGAGTTCTTAAAACTGATAAAGAAATAAGATATTGGCTATGAAGAACCCAAAGCTGATTTTAAAAACAACAAGGAGCAAGAAAGTTGTGAGTAGCCCATAGAGGAAGTATTTATAATGAAGGAGAAGATATATGTGATAGAGTTGAAGGAAAGTGGTAGAGTTAAAGGAAGGTTGTAATTCTAAACATATCTCTCTCAAGATAGTTTCATATCAGATTTTAATTAACCTCTCCATCATATTTTTGGTATAAGAGGAGGGTTTAGTTGTATGTCAAGGTGACAAGGATAAATATTTCATTGAGAAGAGTGAAAAATAAGTTGTGAAAAATAAACTAGAAATAAAATTCAATAATGGAACTTAGATGAGGAATAGTTAGAGGTGGTGCTATAAAATATCAAAGAAGGAAACTAGGCTAAGAATTGTTATAAGAGATGATAAACTTACAAGCACGTTTAGAGGAAATAGAAATTTATCAAAGAAGAGGTGTTGTGATAGGTGATGTGAGTGAAGGAGAGGAAGAACCACAATAAGAATTTATATAACACTAATATTAATAAATAATGGAATAAATACTCTTGAAATTAATCATAGGAATAGGTACCATGCCCAAATTGGAGGTTCTAGTATATGGATGCAATTTACTTGTTGAAGAACTTGTGGATTGGATATTTGCAATGGACAAATACTTTGATTTTGAATAAATAGTTAAAGACAATAAGGTCAAGTTTGCTTGTACAAGGTTTAAGGGGAATGCATCTCTTTAGTGGGATAGTGTTAAAGATGAAATAAATAAAATAGGTAAAGATAAAATTAAAACATGGGACATAATGATAGCAAAACTCAAGTCAAAATTCATAGATGTAGACTACTAGACAAACTTGTTCAAGAAACTCCAAAACTTGAAGTAAAAAGACATGAGTGTGAAGGACTATAATGAAGAATTATACAAGATTAAAATCAAATTTGGTCATGTATAAGAAGATACTAATAAAATAGTAAGGTACATCAATGGTTTAAGGTTCAATATTCAGGATGATATCATTTTGTTGTCTCCAAGATTAGTTGAAGAAGCTTATCATTTTGCTCTCAAAGTAGAAGAGAAGTTGGATAAAATAAAAACTTAGAAGTCTAGAGGAGGTATACATTTTAATGATAGAGGACATCAAGTTGGTATAAGTTAGTTAAAATTTCATAATGAAGAAGCAAGCAACTCTCAAGGTCAAGATGAAAATACAAGAGGAGACCATCCATACAAAAGAAGAAGACCATATACAAGAGTCAAAGGAGAAGGATTTGTGGGAATTATTTAAGTGTAATAGGTATGTTGGTCATTGGTTGTATGAATGCCTTGAGAATAAACAACTAAGTCATACAAGAATTGAATTCAACAATCAAGTTATTCAAGCTAAAGAAGAAATTGTAGGATCACCATCACACATTGAAGAACCTGAAGTGGGAGAATATTTATTGATGAAGAGAATACTAGTAAATAAAAATAAGGAGGTGATTGAAATAACCCAAAGAAATAATTTATTCAAGTCTAAATGAAAATTAAAAAGTAAATGTTGTGAAGTTATCATTGACAGTGGTAGTATAGATAACATGGTTTCTTTAGAAATGGTTGAAAAACTAGGATTGAAAATATTTATACATCCCACACTATATGAAGTATATTGGATTCAAAAGGGACATATGATGAGCTCAAAATATGGCTCATCATTGACATGTTATTTCCTTTGAATCATCTCTCAAAGGATATTATCTTATATAAATCTTAGATTCTTAGATAGCTATTACATGGAAAATAGATATTTGTCTTGTTTATATTAAACCAAAGGCTGAATCTTTACTTTGTCATTAATGTCTAATATATAGCATGTTTTAGTGATATTTTATGTGAAGAATGCTCAAGAAGAAGACATAGGTGATGTATATTGAACATTCCATTTTGATCTCCATCCAATATAACTACAGACTCCATAGGCTTGTTTCTACGGACTCTGCAGGCTTGTTTCTATGGACTCTACAGGCTTGATTCTACAGACTCTACAGGCTTGTTTCTATGGAATATGTAGGCTTATTTCTAAAAACTCCATAGGATCATTTCTATAGACTCTATAGGCTCATTTCTATGGACTTTTTAGGGTTAGTACTGAGAATTTTGTAAGGACAACGGGAAGCTAGAGACTAGATAGGATAGGAAAGAACCATTCTAGCTAGAATCAAATAAGGAAAATAACTGCCTGCTATTTTGAAGGACTTGCTTTTGATAAATTTGTATATAATCAGATTTTAGGACTATTATAGGATAGGATATTTATTTCATCAGAATAATTGGATCTCTTGGGAATCCAATCTCCTATCTTTAGAAGAATGGATCGACCAAAGAATCCTATTTCTTTGCATCCTATTTTGAGTTAATTGTATTAGTATAAAGTGTAAGACTTTCGACTATAAAGGAGGCTTTAGAAAAGAAGAAAATAGAGGATTGAGAATTAGATAAGCATAAAAGTTTTAATCAAATTGTAATTATTTCATTTCTATGAATTAATACTTCAAGTTTCCAGCACTGATTAAGCTTTATTCCTGAGTTTGAGAGGAGCAAGGGCCCACTCTCCTTGGAACTAGGAACTGTGTACAGTATTTATGTTCTGTTTTATTAGTTAGAATCTTATTACTATTTGTAGTTATTTATAAAAATATCAAAACAAATTCATAGTTTAAAAAGAGCATTTTCTTATTTCATTTCTTTTATATGCAAAGTATCTTTTCTTTTACAACAGAAGTGTGAAGCAAATTTCCTTTCATAAGTAGGATTGTGAATTTATTTTCCCTATAAATGTAAAATAGGAGTGTGATCTTTTACTTCCAGTAAAGGAGTGGATTGATTTGATTTCTTTCTATTTTAGCAAAATCATGAATCAAGTAGTTTAGTCAAAGTTAGAATAGGATCAACAAGCACCCCCATAAGCAAGACTTCTAGATCTACCATCCCATACCTTACTGCATATAGCTTTGAACACCGACCCTGGTTGATAAGACACCAATTAAATATTGGTTAAATGAGGAGTTAGATGACACTCATCATTTTTGGTGCCATTGCCAGGGAACATAAGGTGTTAGTAAGGTAATAATTATTGATCTAGAGTAAAAAACAAAAACAATTGTAAAAAGCATAAAACAAAAATAATTAATAAATTGATGTACCATCCTAGAGATTCTAAAGGATGATTTATTCCAAAGTTTCCACCAAGAACACAAGTGGACACCCCTTTAACATCTCTGAGTAGTGAACCAGAAGATACAATTGAAACCTATTTGCAAGAATCTTCTAAAACTGGGATACGAACCAGGCCATTGCAACATGCAAGCCCCATAGGACAAATTCCTCAAGATCAATCTCTTGCAGGAAGACATTATTTAGAAATTGCCAAAGACTTAGAAGAAGCATTTTAGAGATCCATAGCTGAAGAAAATTTTGAGAACTTGGAACAACCTATAACTGAGACCACAAAAATTCAATGTGAAGATCATCCCAGTTTTGAAATATCATCAGAAGAAATGGCTCTCTAACAAAATCAAAAATTTGCATAATCAGGAAGGACTTACTCCTTTCCTATTGTTACAAATCCTAGTGATCAAACCCCCATGAAAAATATTTCACCAGCTAATCTACCAAATTTTTGGGGATGGTCTACATAAGATCCTGATCAATTCCTGTTTGAGTTTAAAGTTCTATGTCAAACCTAAGAGTACACAACTGATAGCCAAAAATTAAACCTATTTCCATCTACACTTAAAAATACAGCTATGAGATGGTTCATGGGTTTACCTAGAAATTTTATTAGAACATGGGATGACATGGAAACAAAATTATTGAACAAATACCAAGATTACTACTGAGTGCAAGAAAGAAAAGAGGATTTCTTCAAAATTAAACAAAATGAGGATGAATATTTAGAGGCTTATTTGGATAGATTTATGTTCACTCATAAAAGAAGTAATTATCCACTCACTGAAGACATTCAAAAATTGGTTTTCTTGAAAAGATTTGATGAAGACACTAGAGATGCCTTAAATCTGATGGGCAGAGGAGACATAAATAAGTTGGCTTTCAATCAGATTTTTGAGCTTTGTACCAATTACTCTCGAACAAAACCTAGAATTAGGAAATAAAATTTGGGGAAATCTAATGAAGTGGGTAAATTAATGGAAGAATTTGCTAATCTCAAAATAGATATTCTAGTTACACTAAATAGTACTTTAGATGGCCTTAAGGCTAAGGTAAATGTAATAGAACCTTTAGCAATCTATTGTCCTAAGTGTAGATCGAAACATGTAGAGACTGCTCTCTGGATAGAACCAATATTTCATCATGTGGGATCTGTGATGCAACAGATCATGATACCAAATATTGCACCCTTCTACCTGTTTTAAAGAATTAAGTGAAAACACAAGTCCAGTCCACTAAAGAAGTAAATTATATTCAGAGACAAAACTTTGCTCCACAAAACCAGGCTCAAGGATAGTTTAGTGCAAGAAATCTAGTTAATCCATGGATGGCACCATGGAATTTTTTAGTCCCTTCACCATTTTGGAATCAACCCCAAATTCCATCAATTCAAAATCCATGGGCAGGATAAGATTGGATGCCAACACCTCCATGGATGGTGCCACAACCACAACAACAATGGGTACCATAGTAGCATTAGATACCATAGCCATATCAACAATGGAATCAACAGTGGAACCCATAGTCACACTTCACCCAACCAAGAAGACCACTTTAACAACAAACCATTATACCACCCCCAGTTATTCAATAACAAGGACAAATTAATCAGCCCTTAATGCCTACACAACCAATAGTGAATCCAAAAAATAAACAACCAACACCTATTTATGTTAATGAATAGGAATAAACAATAAATGTGGGAGCTATTAAGTGCTCAGACATACATTTGAGATTAGGAAAAATATACAAAAACCTCTAGTAATCATTTCTGAGATACCTGATGAAAACAAAAAGATAGAATCATCTCAATTAAGCACTGCAGAAGCTGAAATTAAAAGGAGCCTTGAATTAAACAAAGGAAACACTTCTACAATAGTAGTTCCTTTTCCTAAAAGATTAAGAGAAACTGATATCAAACCAGACTCAAACTTGGTCCATGAGTTGCAAAAGATCAATATTGAGGTACCCCTTCTACAAGCTATTAGGGATATACCTGAATTAAATAAGATCATCAAAAACCTCTGTATTAAGACACCTGGGAGGAAGGTAAAATATCCTAAAACCATTCATGTTGATGGAAAAGTTGTTAATTTATTAGCATGAAAACTATTAGTTCCAAAATATGTAGATCTGGGAAGTCCAATGATAACACTCACAATTAGAGGAAAAGAAATTCCTAACATCTTGGTAGATTTGGGAGTAGCAATCAATTTCATGACAATTGATACTCTCCATGCATTATCTCTTATGAAAATGCAACCTACAACTACCATTCTTCAAATGACAGACCAGTCGATAATGAAACTAGAGCAAATGATAGAAAATGTTGAAGTGTTAATAGAATATTGGGAATATCCAGTAGATTTCATGGTCTTACAACCCAAAACAAATAATCTAAGATATCCTATAATCCTAGGTAGACCATGGTTGGCCACTGTAGCAACATTGATTGATTGCAGGTCAGGAGACATGACCATTTCTAATGGGTTAAAATCCAAATGCATTTACTTGTATCCTCCTGAAAAACCATCAAAAAATTGCATACAAGAACTTTGGGTGGATGAATCAGACAACAAATTAAACAAAATTTCCTCTTTAGCCATGATCACAGTGAAAAAACACTTGTAAGAATTGAATGGAGACACATACTCAGAATCTATGGACTCTGCCAGCCTAGAAACTATGGACTCTGTCAGTTCGAAAGCTATGAACTACCTTAGTTTAGGATTCTTGGGTCAGATAGAAAATTATGAAACCTCCACCTCTACTTCTACTAGTAATTCATCATATGATCATAGACTGATTCAGGAAAATATGTGAAAATTGACAGAACAACAGCAAACTCATTTCCTAGATGCATTTCATTATTCCTTAACAAGACTAATTCCTCCTAGAAAAGAGTATGTTGATAATGTAACTATGTTTCATAAGTTACTTCCTCATCTGTGTCCTTTGAACTCATTAATTAGTGAGTTTAAAAAAATATAATCTAACTACCCAGGTACAAAACTAATCATGGTTTTACCTGGAATTTTTTTGAACATCAATAGTTGGTTAACAAATAAAGAGGAATATCAACTCTTTAAAGTGTTGGAAAGACATACTAAGGATTTTGCTTGAGATTATACCGACATGAAATGAATTCACCCCAATATATGCACTCATCATATTTACATAGAATCTGTCAAACTGGTCAGACAACCACAAAGAAGAATAAAACCAACATTAAAGGAAATAGTCAAAGCAAAAATCCAAAAGTTGCTGGAAGTTGGATTTATTTACCCCATCTCAGACAGCCAATGGGTGTCACCTCTGATAATTGTGCCCAAGAAAAATGGAAATTTAAGAGTATGTGTGGATTATCGAGAACTGAACAAGGCAACATTAAGAGATTACTTTCCTTTACCTTTTATTGATCAAGTTCTTGATAATTTGGTAGGAAAGAAATATTTTTCTTTCCTAGATGGGTTCAGTGGGTATAACTAGATAATGGTAGTAGCTGAAGATCAAGATAAAACCATATTTACCTACCCTTGGGGAACTTTTGCTTATCGAGTACTTCCATTTAGACTCTTTAATGCTCTAGCAACCTTCCAAAGAGCAATTTTGGCAATCTTTTCTGACCTTACAAATAATTGTGTTGAGGTGTATATGGATGATTTCACGATTTATAGTGAAACTTATGAAAAATATCTTACCAACTTGGAAAGAGTATTCATCAGATGTGAGGAACATCAATTATCTTTGAGCAATGAGAAATGTTTGTTGATGATGGATGAAGGAATAGTCTTGGGACATCATATTTCTACAAAAGGCATTCAGGTAGATCCAAAGAAAGTTGAAATAATTTCTAACTTGCCCATTCTACAAACATAAACTAAAATTAAGAGTTTTTTAGGACATGTTGGTTACTATAGATGTTTCATAGATAAGTTTATCCAAATAGCTTCCCCTATATTTGCCTTGCTTACAAAAGACAATACATTCGAATGGAGTGATAGATGCCAGCAGGCCTTTGAAACCATTAAAGCTAAACTTGTTACTGCTCTAGTATTAAGAGGACCAGATTGGACTAAGCCATTCCATATATACAGAAATACTTCTAATACAACACTAGGAGTAGTTCTTGGACAAAAGGATGAAGAAGGTAACATGTATGCTGTATATTATATTAGCAAAAACATGACATTTGCTTAAATAAATTACACCACAACCGAGAAAGAATTCTTAGCTATAATTTATGTAATGAACAAATTTAGACACTACATAACAAGCTACAAGGTATTTGTCTATACAGACCATTCAGGTATTAGATATCTTACCAAAAAACCAATTGTGGGAGGTAGAATTATATATGGCTATTGCTCTTACAAGAATTTGATGTTACCATTATAGACAAACCAGGGAAGTCTAATGTGGTTGTTGATTTCTTGTCAAGAATGAATAGTATAGGTGAAGAAGAACTAGTGGAAGATGACTTTCTAGATGAACAATTATTTACTCTTTTAGCACAATCTCTATGGTTTGTTGATATAGCCAATTACCTCACCACAGGGAAGTTTCCCCTGTACTTTTCACAAAAATAAAAAAATAGTTAATCAAAGAAAGTTCTTATTTTAAATGGATTAATGGAATGCTATTTAAACTTAGACCTGATCATGTGTTTTTTAGGTGTGTGACAAATGGTGAAGCTTATGATATCATCAGATCTTGTCATGATGAACCAGGAGGAGGCCATTACTCAGCTCAAATAAGCGTACATAAAATCATGGGAGCAAGATACTATTGGCCTCATCTTCATCAGTAAGTAAAAAGATATGTCAGACACTGTGATGTGTGTCAGTGAATTGGACAACCTGCTCTTTCAATAGAGATGCCCCTACACCCTAACCCTCAATTGGTTTTAGAACCATTTGAGAAATGGGGAATTAATTTTATTGGTCCAGTGGATCCTCCTTCCAGAGGAAAAAATATCTTCTAGTTTGTACAAACTACATGACCAAGTGGGCAAAAGTGGAAGCATTAACTCATGTAAGAGAGGAGATGGTAGCTGACTTCTTATATTTCAAAATCATGCAATGATTTGGTGCTCCAAGAGAGATAGTCTCATATCAATGACCAAAGTTCATGTCAAACATGATAAAGCATTTTATGTAAGTGTATCAAACTCATCACAAAAAAATGTCTCCATACCATCCATAAGCAAATGGACAAGTTGAAGTCACCAACAGAGAACTAGAAACCATTTTAACCAAGGTTGTTAATTCCAACAGAAAGGATTGGGAAGATAAGGTATCAGAAGCTATTTGGGCCTATAATACTACTTGGAAAACAACAACTAGATTTTCACCTTATGAATTGGTTTATGGTAAGAAACCTTTATTCTCTGTTGAATTTGAATTACAAACTTTGAAAATAGCCATAGAAGTAGGAATTGAGGTAGAAGAAATACAGAAAGCAAGACTCTTATAGCTTAATCAACTTGATGAAATGAGGATGGAAGCACTACAAAGAACTGAAATGGTACAACATCAATGAAAAGTTTGGCATGATGCACAAATCAAGCAATGGAAGTTTTAGAAAGGAGATTGGGCACTGTTGTTTGATTCTAAATTTCAACAGTTCAAAGGAAAACTACAAACAAGATGGTTGGGACCTTATGAGATTGAAGAGGTCTATGAAAATGGTTCTATTAAGCTGATACCTATTGATGCCAACAAAAGAGCTCTATTAGTCAATGGACATAGATTGAAGCTCTATCAAAAACCTCTTAATAAAGATGAATTTATTCAAAAATTAAATGATCAAGTAGTTGTTCTGGAAAGCTCTACTTACAGTGAACATGCTCCTTGATAATCCAACAAAAAAATAAAATAAAAATCAAATCAATAGTGAAAATCCTTCTAGGGACACTATTGACAATGCATGCTCAGAAAACTAGCTTGTTGGTTGGCTATGCATTGCAAAAAGGGCTTTGGCTAGAAAACCAACAATGGCTAGCCAAAGGGCAAAAACTAAAATTTATAAATCTCATCATGACACTATAATTAGTCATCTTCATGCAGTAAACTAATCCATGTAAACTTATTTGTGCAAGACACGTGGCGAGCAAAGGATAACGTCTAAGGTTAAAGTAAGTAAGACATATATTTCATTTCTCTATGTTTAGTTAAGTAATTATCTTTGATTTGATTAAGACCTTATTCTTTCGAGATGACCTAGATTTGAATCTTTCGAAATGGAATGATACATGCCATAATGAAAAAGCATGCAATGAAGCCACCAAAGGTGCATGGATAAGTGTATGGCTTTGATATCATCAATTGAGTCATCAAGTACCATAATAACAAGACATCATAAAAAAAGGTTTTAAAATGAAGTAATGAATCGTTGTCACCGTCAATGTGACATATCATCATTTCACATGAATTGTATTGATGAGATCAAATAGTTGGCACACTCCATAGAAATGTGTGGCACCTAACTGTATCACATCACTACAAACTCATGCCGCTATAGCATTTCAAATGAACTGTTTCTTTTCTACAGACTTCAACAAAAATTGATCCTCAAAGCCTTTTGCCTACCGACTTCAACAAAAGACTGGTCTACACCTTAATTGAAGTTAAAGGAATTGAGCTGACTGTAACTCTGCATAAAAATGGGATAGAAGACAAGATCAAAATTGAAGGATCTAGCAAAGTTTTATAAGGACAAAGCTTCTGTATCAGTGTTTAGAGCCAATGGCTGGCTACCTTTCATTGAAAATCTCTAGGGTTTCAATGAAACAATGGTAAGTGAATTTATTACTAATCTCACCCCTAAATTTTCAATTGTGAAAGGCATTGTTATTCTTGATACAACTCAAATTATAAGCCAAATTATACAAGTTATAGAAAAAGGAATGAGAGCTACAGGCAAAGTTTCATTTAGTGATTTAATCAGTCAGTTTAATGGTAATAAGTAGACTGAAACTTCATGTCTAGTAGATTCTAAGGGAAGATCAAAAGGGATTAAAAGGAATTCACTTCCTGAACCTTGGAAATCTGTAGCCAAGTGGGTACTTAAATATATCATTTGTGAAGGGCAACATAGTCTTTTAGGGGGAGATACCATGAAAATGTTAATACATCTTAAGCATGGGAGATGAAACACTCAGTACAAAATTAACCTCCCATATTTATTTTATGGTGCTCTACAAGTTATGTCTACAACCCTTACCACTGCTCTTAGGCATTATGACCTTATTTATCTTATTATCTAGCATCATTTCCTTCAAAAAGGTAAAGAGGTCTGGGAGGAATTTTAGAATAGTATAGCACAAGAAACCCCAAATGTACCATAAGAACACTCATCTCCACTTAACCCATCAACTGAGAATATAGCACCAAGAAAATAATCTCAGACTATAATCTCCACATAAATCCCTTCTTCTTCAAGAAGAATCATAAGGTCTCAAAACCCTAAAATTTCAAGGTCTCCACAAGAACCTCATGAGTTTATAGTACAACTAGTTCCTTTGACAAGAAGAAGAAAATTAAGATAGAAGGTTGCTACAGAACTTGAGAATACCAAGGGTTTGGTGGTTGAGAAGGAAAATCAACCAAGTGTAGCTCAAAGAGTAACTAAAAGAAGGAGAAGGCTTATTTTAACAGAAGAAGATGAACAAGAAGTTGTAGATATTTTAGATATTCTTAAAATGGTGTCTCATTCCCCCATACATCAAAATATTCCTGCACCTACAGATATTAAAGAAACTCCTTTTGAAAGGAACTCTCCAATCATATTGGAGGAGACAAATCCAAAGGAAGAGCCACACATGGCAGAGGAATTAGGTATGGTGGAACAACCATCTATTCTAGTTAAAACTACAAAGGATAAAGAGAAAAATGTATGTACCAATGAGAAAGGCAAATCATCAAATATAAATGATCCTATTATGCAGCTAACTTTGTAGCTTTCTCAAGCTCAAGCTCTTGAACAACAACAAATAACTAACATTGCTGACTTGATCAGTCAATTACAAGACAAGGACCATCTCAACTCATCTTTGGTACATAAATTAGATACAATATCTGCTAATCATGTTGTAGAAATTCACAGGTTAAAGGAAATAATAAAAAAACATGAAGATGAATAGATTGATCTTTGGCTATATGTAGAAAGTTTGAAGAAGGAAAACAAGAGATTGTAGAATTTAGTGAATTCTTTTGAAGCACCTACTATTGCACTTTCTCCCCCCAAAATATTTGTTGACCATGGTTGTCAAAAAAGTGATCCAGGTATTCCTCCCTTACAAATACTACATCAAATTGGAAAAAAATATTCTGTACTTAAGCAAAAAAACAAAGATGCAACTTCTTTAAACAAACTCTTGAAAAATGAAAAGAAAGAATTAGAGGTTAAAGTCCAAGAGTTAGAAGAAAATTTATAGGATGCATGCAAATTAGGAGAAACTCTTTTGGCATGTAGGAATCCTTCTCCTACATACAGTTTGTTTTTATTTGAATAATTTTATAGATGGCAGCTTCTGCAGATCTATCATCTTCCTAATCATACCTATTCTAGGATGGCAGAGTTGGGCTCCACAATTAGAAGAACAATTCAATATATGGAAATAGATGATTCAAACACATTAGGGATTTACTAGTAATTCAGATAGACACATAACAAATGAGTTTGATGAATATGACTTGAGTCAGAGTGTAGAAAGTAGAAGCCAGAGCTATGAACGCTAATACATGTTTGCAATAGGACTTGCAAAAGGTAAAGCTTGGGGGAGATGATAAGATCAAAATATGGCTCATCATTGACATGTTATTTCCTTCAAATCATATCTCGAAGGATATTATCTTATACAAATCTTAGATTCTTAGATAGCTAATACATGGAAAATAGATATTTGTCTTGTTTATATGAAACCAAAGACTGAATCTTTACTTTGTCATTAATGTCTAATATATAGCATTTTTTAGTGATATTTTATGTGAAGAATGCTCAAAAAGAAGACACAGTGATGTACAGTGAACATTCCATTTTGATCTCCATCTAGCATAACTATGGACTCTGCAGGCTTGTTTTTACGGACTCTATAGGCTTGTTTCTACGGACTCTGTAGGCTTGTTTTTATGGACTCTACAGGCTTGTTTCTATGGACTATGTAGGCTTATTTATATGGACTCTGCATGCTCATTTCTACGGACTTTGTAGGCTCATTTCTATGTACTTTGTAGGGTCAGTACCGAGAATTTTGTAAGGACAACAGGAAGCTAGAGACCAGATAGGATATGAAAGAACCATTCCAGCTAGAATCAAATAAGGAAAATAACTGCCTTTTGTTTTGAAGGAATTTCTTTTGATAAATTTGTATATAATCAAATTTTAGGACTATTATAGGATAGGATATTTATTTCATTAGAATAATTGGATCTCTTGAGAATTCAATCTCCTATCTTTAGAAGAATGGATCAACCAAAGAATCCTACTTCTTTGCATCTTATTTTGAGTTAATTGTATTAGTATAAAGTGTAAGACTTTCGACTATAAAAGAGGATTTGAAAAGAAGAAAATAGAGGATTGAGAATTAGATAAGCATATAAGTTTCAATAAGATTGTAATTATTTCATTTCTATGAATTAATACTTCAAGTTTCTAGCACTGATTAAGCTTTGTTCCTGAGTCCGAGAGGAGCAAGGGCCCACTCTCCTTGGAACCAAGAACTGTGTACGGTATTTATGTTCTATTTTATTATTTAGAATCTTGTTACTATTTGTAGTTATTTATAAAAATATCAAAACAAATTCATAGTTTAAAAAGAGCATTTTATTATTTCATTTCTTTTTTATGCAAAGTATCTTTTCTTTTACAACAAAAGTGTGAAGCAAATTTCCTTTCGTAAGTAGGAGTGTGAATTTATTTTCCCTACAAACGTAAAATAGGAGTGTGATATTTTACTTATATCAAAGGAGTGGATTGATGTGATTTCTTTCTTTTTATCAAAATCATGAATCAAGTAGTTTAGTCAAAGTTAGAATAGGATCAGAAAACACCCCCATAAGCAAGACTTCTAGATCTACTATCCCATACCTTATTGCAAATAGCTTTGGACACCAGCCCTAGTTGATAAGACACCAATTGAATATTGATTAAATGAGGAGTTAGATGACACTCATCAACATCAAGTACTATTAAATGATAAATGTAAGGTTGATTTTCAAATTAGTAGATATAAGGATGAATTACTTTGTGACATTATGCCTATGGATGTTTGCCATGTGTTGTTGGGTAGACCTTGGTAATTTGATAGGAGGGTTATACATAATGGAAAGCATAACACATATAAATTGGAGAAGAATGGAAAGAAACATACCTTGATACCATTTAAAGATGGAAATGAAGAAGCAAAAAATAATACTAAGGTGATGATAGTAGGTGGAAAAGGGTTCTTGTAGCTGATAAATAAAGAATACATTGGTTTTGAAGAACCTAAATCTAATTTTAAAAACAATAAGGATAAATAAAGTTTTGATAATCCCATAGATGAAGGATTTATCATGAATAAGAAGATATATGTGATATATTTGAAGGAAAGTGGTAGCCATACATAATTACAGATAGAGGAAGAGAGTAGCTAAGTAGAGTTGCATGTTTCCACAGTGGAAGAATTGGATGTAGAGGTTGTTTAAGTAAGTGCACACAAAGAGATAATTGAAAAAGTTTAGTTATGTAAATGATCTAAAATCAGAGGTGTGATTGAGAATAAGATAGCCTTGGAAGTGGTTGATATGGAGCTTTTGAGAGCTCATTGTGATAGTGGAAAACATGATAAGTATGCTAGCATTGGAGAAGGGATGGACAACATGCTTTTGGATCATGATGATATGGTTTATGAGGTGTATGAGGGAAATTTTGTTTTACATAATATGTTTGTGTATTTTTAAATTCTTTCTATGGATAAGATAGCAAAGATAAGGAATAAGTATGGAGTGGTCCAACATGTTCATTGGTATGAGAGATGGAGTGAAGAGGCCAACCAAGTGATTGATATGGTAGAAGTGATTGGAGAACTGGTTGGTGTTGATGTTCCAACAAATGTGGAAGGTCTTCAAGCTAATTTGGAGATAAGAGTGTGTGATAGAGCATGGGAACAAGTTGGTTCTCAAGGAATATGTAGGTGAATGCTCAATTATAATAAATTGAGGAATAAGAACAACTGAAAGTAGTAGGATAACCCCCTTTTACTTTTCATACCAACCCAAGTAAAGAGAATAAAGTAGTAGGATAACAATACCACCATAAAATATGTGGGATATAATTTAATTAACTTTGTATGCAAATTTAAACAAACATCATAGTAATAAAAAATAAAATCATTTCAAGAGAAAATAAAGGTCTTGAAATGTCTCATGGTTTATCTCATGAACATATGTATACCTACTGGGGATGTCATCAAGAAAACATGCCTAGCTCTGTAATGTCCCATATATATCACTACCTAAAAAAAGTGTCAACAATTTTAGTATTCAATGGGAAAAATAAAAGATAACAATAACTGAGAAAATGTTGTATAATAGAATATATTGAACAAAAGTAGAGGATACAAGTGATTAGGTTGTCTATATCACTAAGACAACCCACCTATGTCGAAATCAATATCTATAAAATTATTAGCATCCCCCCAACCATAAACAAATAGGAATAACATAATATCATATGTAAGTTATAAGCAATAATAAAAAACAAAATAAAACATATGCTCAAAAGACAATATAGTCCTCAAAGTGATCGCAAGTCAAATTTCTCAATCATAAAAATATCCATTGGTTTAAGGGTGCCCCTAGGACTTATTCAAGGTGTATAAAATATAGGATGTAACAAGATGAATCTTTCATATAAAATCATCCCAAAATTGTTATCATTGAAGATAATGCTTATTTTAAAGGGGAAGGGAGGGGTGTGAGGAATGGTGGTACAACATAAAATTAACCCATACCACCCTCAATTAAATAAATAGTAAAGGATATTAAAAAAAATTAAATGTGTCACCTTAACTAGAATTTGTGATGTAGCAAATATGGATTGAGATGACTAGGTCTTTGTAATACTTCAGTCTTATATAAAAAATTAAAAGAGGCTCAACAAGTCTAATCCATTTCAACTTGTTCTTAATAAGTAGGGTTTTTTCCTATTTGAGTTCTTGGCACTATCCTTGTGCATTGCATGCATATGTCAGTTCTATAAAAAAGAGTCATTATACCCATGGCTTGATGAGCTTGTGAAGCTAGATGAAAATCATGTTTTATAACAATAGATCCAAAAGTTTGAGAAATAAATATAGAAGGTATAAAAAAAAAAATCAACCGTAATATCCTACACAAGGATGTGTATGTACTCCTTTAAAATTCAATATATGTCAAGCAATCATTCGAGCTTCACATTCACTAGATAACACCCTACATTATCCATGATATTATATAAATGGGTTCATTAAAATTACAAAATTTGGATGGATAAATGTTACCTAGGTATTAAAATGGGAGTAGGCTAAATTATTTTCATTTTTTAAACTATTATAAACTACTCAAAATATGGTCTATGTTATAGTGTAACACAAGATATATTTTTTCTTTATATTTTATTATGGTAGTTATTTTTTCTTTCTATTTTCTTATGGTTGTTATTTTTTATTTCTACAACTGAGCATCAAAATTATGTTATGCCCAATAGTATATGAATAAATCAAACATTTATTTAAATCTAGGTAGGAGATTCAAGAAGGGATCCCATAGGATTATTATTTTAGACATCTATGTAGTTATGGGAGGAAATTAATATTCCATTTGTATCTTGAATGCATTCATACTCTTTTATTTTCTAACAATGTTTAATTTTTTTCAAGTATTGTGTTGTGCCATTTTTATATGCACAAGTACATGAGGAAATTATTATACCATTATGAGTATAAATAATTAATGCAATAAATGTATTTTCAAATTTAGTAGTTGGACATAGATATGACATTTCATAAGAAGGAACAAGATCTTTGTGAAATAACATGTTTTTGCATAGTTGAATAGAATTATAAACTAATTGATGAGGTAGAGGAACACATGCACGATTATTGTGTGTAATTTGATAATAAGGGCTTGAACCATTTAAGGATCTGGTTGAAACACATACACAAATGAAAACATATATAAATGCATGAGGTTTGTAAGGCATGACAACATGGATAATAGGAAGTATGTGTTACACCTAAGTATTTTATAAGGGAGGAAAGGCATAGGTCACACTTAAAAGAAGTATTTAAAGGGTTAATAATGTAGAGGGTTATGATAAAATCATAATTCCACCATCCCTAACTCTAAACTTGGTCATTGATCTCAACTTGAAAATACCTTGCACTGTTCTCAAGCTTCAATCTTCATACAATAGTCATTCAAATTTCACTAGGCTTGATATCATTCTATTATATGGACCTATTTACTAAGAATATTTGAGTAATTTATTACTATCATTATATCCTCCATAATCCTCACACTCATCCACTCTTCTCAATTCATTCATTTTCTCATCTCCTCTCATTTCACTGACTCATTAACTTTATACTAGCCAATAGCTCGTCAAGGCTCAAAACATCAAATCTTATTTAGGATATATTAAATACAACATACCATCATTATTGACCTCTCTTGGGCATAAAATCCTTTCCTCAACCCATTTTAACCTCTCACTCACTTTCCAACATTCACTTATACATCTCAAACTCAATAGTGAGCTTACTTGCTTGTAGCCTTTTATTTTCACTAATATCCTTAGTTAGGACATTATGTGAGTCATGTAAAATATATAAGACCATATTTTAGTACCCTATATCTTATTATTTCTTCCCAAGAAGTTTCATAACCTAACTCTTTATGTAGATACTTCTCTTGTAACCACCTTGCCAATTATGCCTTCTATCCCTTCTTGCTCTGCTTAGTCACTAAATCCAGAATAGACCATATTATAACTAGTAAATTTTTTTTTAATAATTATATACATATTAAAAAATTCCTATTTACAAAGTTTCAATACTTTCCCATGGTTATAAGTAGAGTTATTGGGGTTTTTATTTTAAAACCCTAACTAGGCTATTATGCAAGTCTGTATATGCTGAGAGGTAACTAAATAGCCTAAATTAGTTTCAAAGACTATTTAAATCCTTATGAAACCTAAAAAACCTATTAAATATCTATATTTACCTTTTTAAACCATTATTTAGTCTCAACTTCCACTATTTCACTCCCCACGTGTATATGCAGAATTTTGTCTACTAATGAAACACTATGTCACTGATATGTACTAACCCTTGTAATTAGTTTTATGATTTTGAGGAGATAAAATCATATATTCACTTATTAGGGTATTTTATACCCTCACTTTACCTTTTTGGAGTTAAGCGTCCTATATAAATCTCTCACATGAAAAGATACAAAGTTCTTATTATTTGTAAATGACTATGTTCTTACAATTTGTTCCTACGATGAAAGTCTATGATTCTATAGAAACCTAACTCACATAATGAATTAATATAATTAAGTACACACCACCAAATCTATAGTAATTATTTAATAAAAACATTAACCCTATCAATCTTTCCTTTTATGTCAAAATATAACCAAATAGAATGGTTTCCTTAAGGAACTGAGAACAGGGCATAGAACTGAGTTAACCAATTGAGTATCTAGGGATTCAAGTAGTATTGTTTTTACTCCATGACCATTAATTTATAAAGGTATATATTAAATCCATAAACAAATTTTTAATATAATCATTCATGGACCTCAATCCTCTCTTCTTTACTAATTGTAACCTCACTTTCCTTTTGGACTGTAAACGCATTTTTTGACTCAGACCTACAACCACACATAATAAGGTCTATCTATAACCTCAAGTTTTTTTTTGAAACAATATATATATATATATATATATATATATATATATATATATAAACCCATATGCATTTTAAGGGGGATTAAACACACACAACAATATCTTCTTTATTAATATAAACCATCAACAATTTCATATGCAGTCCTTTTATGACTTTGTCGTCTTCTTGGAGATTGTACATTCTCCTTTATTTATTCTATTCCTCTCATATTCAAAGATATATCTCCTCCTCCTACTACTATCATGATATAAATACTATTTTCCTCATCAACCTCACATTGGATTTGGTGGTTATAATGAAGACTCTTCCACCATCTTTTTATCATGACATGACATTTTACATGTAGTTACTACAATCACATTCTTAGACTACCACATAAATTACCTATCTCTTTGACATCCCATTAGACTTTATATGACCACTAGGAACCTTACTTATTCATTTGAAATCTTTAAATTAATTGAAACACCAATTACAACCCTCACTAGGTCCTTTACAATATCAAATATTCAAATTATCACTTTTGGTGGGAAACACCAATAGGACCTCAAACACTCAAAACAATGACTCCTAAAGACTCCAAAGTACTTAAAAGGACCAAACAAGACCCATAACAATAATATGTCACTATAAAACTAAAATTGTGTTTGTTTTCTAGATATTCCTACATTATACTTCCTAGGAGGGAGAAAATTGAATGCCAACACAACATTCTTCTTTCTTTTCTACCAATTGTCTTTCAATTGTCTTTCTTTTATGCCTTCCTCTTTGTTTTTCTCAGGTCCATCTTTCTCAATCCTATATTTCTTAGTATTCATTATTATATTACTTTATTTCTTCTTCCATATCCTTCTCCTCAATTCTTTCTTAGCTGCAAACATCCATACTTCCAATTCATCTTTAGTCAAGTCATGGTTCTCATACTCTTCTTCATCCTTCTCTTCAATTGCACCTATGTTAACATCATCATTCATATACATTAAATGAATTTCATGAGGCCAAACTACTTCTCCACTATCTCCTTGAGCTTCTATGTTTGGTTTGTGTTCTCTCAGATATATTTTTATTCATATCTATCTATTTATCCTCTTCAAACAAATTACCTTTCAGACATGCGTCTTAGAATCTTGTTCCACTACCGTCTTCATTCCTTGGTTCATCCAAATTTTCTAAAATATCATCATACAAGATTTCCATAGTCTCACCTTGTCTTGGATTCATTTTCTTATCTTTTTATTTCTTGATCATGAGCTCTTGTGGTTCATTATCCATGCTTGATATTCTTTGTTCAAGAGTTTTATTAGTATCTTCATTGCTGTTAGCACCTAATCCATTAAATTTTTCATCATTTAACTACTCTTTGAGTTAATTCATGATCTTCTCATGATACTCTTCACCTGCATGCAACCATTTTAATGGACTAAATAACTTCTCTAACATCTCCAATTCCTCTTTCAACATGAGAGCATCTATCTCTCCATGATCTCTATCAAATCGAGGACCCTGTTATCCTTCATCTTCTTCAAAATTTTATTCTATACCAATATATGTAGTCCTTACTTCTTTATTATTCAATAAGTCTTCATTCTCCATCAATGCTTCACCTTTATTTGATTTTGAACTCTCATCTTGCTGCCCACTTATGCTTATTAACATTATTTTCCATGATATTTATTTTTCCTCCATGACCTCATTCATTGATTCAAAGAGATCATCATCATACTCATCATAAATGACTTTTTCACCTTTGCATTGGATTATGCTCCTTTCACACTCTTCATATTACTTCTTCATTTGGATAATCAGTTGAATCTTCATCCCTTTGTCTTTGTTGGCTTCCACCATGTATTCTTGCTTTTTGAGTTTGTAAATTTCCTCTTTTTTTATTCTCTCTTGGAGTGTACCTCTAATACTATCTTTTTGTACCCTTTCCATGCTCTTCATTACCCATTTTCTACCTTGCACATTCTTAGACTAAGATTTTATTCTTGTTTCACATTCTTCATGCTTATTTATTTGATAACCTATTATGTTAGCTTGATGTAACCTACCTTTTATTTATTTCCTCCTTGTTTGATTTTGTCTTTCACCTGAATTCTTAGCTTGAATGACCCATTGCTTTAGGTTTACCTTTTCCATCTCATCAATTGATGCCTTGAGCCACTTAGGGACTACTATCCATGTTCTTCTGCTCTCCTTGAGGGTTGTACTTTTATTTTCACTTTTCCAACCTATTTATTAACTTCTTCCTTCTCATATGCATAATCGAATTCAAGTCCAAATCATTCATTTACCTCATTGAAGGACTGTTTCATATTTATTTCCTCTATCATGTCTTTATGGTTTACATTCATGTCTTTCTTGTGATCTTCCTCTATTGATTTAGGTTTAATTATTGTCAAATAATTATGTAACTCTTCTTATATCTCATCTTTAACATGCTAAGAATATTCAATCTTCATCATGTTGTCTTCTACAAACTATCCTCTTCCCTTATCATATTCATTCATCTTGATGAGTGCTTCACTTGACCCATTTCTCACAAGATTTAAGGTCTCATTATTGAACATCATCCAACTTTTATTTACACCTACATAAATGAACTTAAAATCAATGTTTGAATAATAAACAATAAACCACATTATTTCCATTAATGTCTCTTTCATATAAATTATTCTCTTTTTCTTGTCTTCTCCCTCATGTGATTCTCTTGACACTTCTCTTTCCATGTTTTCCTCAATGAAAACTCTTTTCTCAACTTCTCTTTCATGTTTCTCTCTTGGAAAATCTTCATCCTTCATGCCTCTATGAGTGATTCTCTCTTTTTTCTTCTCTTTCCCCAAGGCATTCATCTTATGCCTTTTTTGTCTCTCATAAGTATCTTTATTAGACACTTCACTCTCTTTCTCACTTTACAACCAAACCATTTTTATTTTTTATCCTTCATGAGCTTCACCATGATCTCTATCTTCTTAAAAAATTTCCCCAAATCTCTTCTTATCTCTTTCACTTTCTCTTCTACATCCATCTTCTCCCTTTTCCTTCACTTTCTAGGCCTTACTTAGACTTATCTCTTAGCAAGCTCACCTTATTACTTATTGGACCTCTCTTGGTTATTATCCTCTTTCTCTATTCCTTTGTCTAAGAATTTTATTTTCTCTCTTGGTTCTTATTGTCTTTATATAGTCCTTTATCTAGGACTTTTATTTTCTCTCTTGACTCTCACTTGGATTCTTCCTCTTCTATCTCTCAAGCTTCAATGTTCTTTCCACTCTATCTTCTCTAGATCTCTTTTAACTAGTCTCAAGTACTTCACATTAGACTTAGGGGATTTAGTTTCTATCTTCAACAATATTCAATTTATCTATATTGATCTCTATAGGTCATACCTACACCACACTCTTTTCCCACAATACCTCTATAATCTAACTTCATGTAATCTTAATAACATTATTTGTAAATTTTAAATTAACAATATTTAAGAACTCAAAATTGGATTAAACCAAGAGACTACCTTGATATGATACCAAAATTATGAAGAGGGTTATGATAAAATCATAATTACACCATCCATGACTTTGAAATTGGTCATTGATCTCAACTTGTAAATACCTTGCACTGTTCTTAAGCTTCAATCTTCATACAATAGTCATTCAAATTTCACTAGGATTGATAGAATTCTCTTCTATGGACCTATTTATTAAGAATATTTGAGTCATTATTACTATCATTATATCCTCGATAATCCTCACACTCATCCACTCTTCTCAATTCATTCATTTTCTCATCTTCTCTCATTCCACTCACTCATTAACTTCACACTAGGTAATAGCTCGTCAAGGCTCAAAACATCAAATCTTATTTAGGATCTATTGAATACAACATAAAATCATGATTGGAATACCCTAAGAGTAACATCATTTCTCAACCCATTTTAACCTCTCACTCACTTTCCAACATTCACTTACACACCTCAAACTCAATAGTGAGCTTACTTGTTTGTCGCCTCTTTTTCCACTAATCTCTTCAATTAGGGTGTTATGTGAGTCATTTTAAATATGTAATCACATATTTGATCACATTATATATTTTTATTTCTTCTCAATAATTTTCATACCCTAAATATTTATATATATACTATTTCTCTTATAACCACCTTGTCAATTAGGCCTTCTAGCTCTTCTTGCTCTTGCTCAATTTATAAATTCATACTAGACCATATTATACCTAGTCAAAAACTCTTAAATACTTATCTACATACATTCCTAATTAAAATTTTTAGGACTTTCCCATGTTTATAACTAAAGTTATTGGGGTTTTTGTTTCAAAACCCTAGTTAGGCTATTATGCAAGTCTGTACAGACCGAGAGGTAAATAAATATCCTCAATTAGTTACAAAGATTGTTTCAATATTTATGACACTTTTAAGACCTCTAACCCATATATATTTACCTTTTTAACCATTATTTAGTCTTAACTTCCACTATTTCACTCCCCACATGTGTATATGCAAAATTTTGTATACTAATGAAATACCGTGTCACAGACCTATACTAACCCTTGTAATTAGGTTCATGATTTTGAGGAAATTAAAGCATATATTCAATTATTAGGGGTTTTTAAACCAAAATTTACATTTTCCAAAGTTTTTTTTAGTTAATTATCCTACATAAAACTCTCACATGAAAAGATACAGAGTTCTTACTATTTGTAAATGACTGTGTTCTTATAGTTTGTTCCTATATTAAAAGTCTATGATTATAAAGAAACCTAAATCACATAATGAATTCCTATCATTAATTACACACAAAAAAATATTTAATAAATCTTTTAAAAACATCAAAGCTATCAATCTTTCCTTTTATGTCAAAATATGACCAAACATAATGGTTTCCTTAAGGAATTAAGAACATGAAATAGAATTGAGTTAGAAAGTTGATTATTTGGGGCTTAAATTAGTATTTTATTTACTCCATTACCATTCATGTATCAACATATATATTAAATACATAAATAACTTATTAATCTAATCATTCATGGACCTTAATCCTCTCTTCTTTACTGATTATAACCTCACTTTCCTTTTGGACTGTAAACACATTTCTTGACTCAGGCCTGCAACCACACATAATAAGGTCTATCTATAGCCTTAAGGTTTTTTATGAAACAAAATATGAACAAAAAAAATGCATATACCTTTTAATAGAGAACAAACACAAACAATAATATATTCTTTATTAAGATGAACCATCAACAATTTCATATGCAGTCCTTTCATAGACTTTGTCATCTTCTTGTAGATTATACATTCTCCTTTATTTTTTATTTTCATCTCATCTTAGAAGATATATATATCTTCCTCATACTCTCATGACACAACTCCTATTTTCCTCCTCAACCTCACACTGGATTTGGTGGTTACAATCAAGACTCTTCCACCACCTTTTTCTCATAACATGACATTTTACATGTAGTTACTACATATCACATTCTTAGACTACCTCACAACTTATCTATCTCTTTGAAATCCCATTATACTTTATATTATCTCTAGTACCCTTAATTTTTTTTTTGACATCCTTATAATACTTGAAACACCAATTATAACCCTCACTAGGTCCTTTACAATTTCAAATATTCAAATTATCACTTTTGGTAGGAAACACCAATAAGACCTCAAACACTCAAAACAATGAATCCTAAAGACTCTAAAGTAATTCAAAGGACCAAGAAAGACCCCTAAACAACATATGTCACTTCAAAACTAAAATGGTGTTTGTTTTCTAGATGCTCTTGCATCAATTAATTCATCATGATATAAGATGTGCATGTGAAGTGTCACTAATGGTGAGATAAATAGAACAAAAAGTGCTATTAAATAAATTAACATTGATATGAAGTATATATTAAATTTTGGACATCATAATTAACAGTTAACATATTTGAAATTTTAAAGAGATGAATAGTTAAAAATAAGCAAAACCCCAAGGGCACACATGAATTGAGAGGAAATAACAAGTTTAAGACATTAAAATCCATAAATTATTATAAAAATGAAATGAAGACCATTTCCAACCATATTCAAGCTAAGGGAAGTAAGGTTAAATTGAATATAAAAATGAGAGGAGTTGAAGAAGGTAATATCTACCATTAAAGACCATCAAATATCAAAGCTAATGAATTTTTTTTATGGTATGGGAGAATAAATTGACCAAGGATTTATATAGGAGGTAAAAATAAACATATTTTTACCAAAATGGAATCTAATCACCATGATGGAAATAATGGTTAAGTGCGTGCTATTTTTTAAACCAAAAGGGGACCAATTAGTCATCATAAATGAAACAATGTAAAAAATAATGGGAAAGAACATGAAAAAGTCGACAATGGAAATTCTATAAATTCAATTTCCATATTAATTGGTGGTGAGGAATGGAGCTCCAAGTTTAAGCAATTAGAATTAAGGATTATAACCACCATATTACAAAGAACAAGCTTGATCTTAAGAAGTATTAAATTGTAGAAACAATAATGGTGGGTATAAATGGCACGTTAGTGTCAAATTCAAAAGTTAAGGCTAATATAGAAATAATTGGAGTGATCCCACTCTTTAAAATACTATATTTATAAAATATTGATAAGTTAGTAAGATTCCTTAATTATAAGAAGGATAACTTTAATTTTAACATTGAGCACTTAGAGGATTGAACCACCTGTGTAGCCACATGCCTTATTAGCATAAGATTATGCATAAACAACTGATGGGATAACATAAAAAATAAATAATTATACATTACACAGAAGATAGGCACTAATAAAATGTATTCTAAAATTAAAAAATATGTTTTTATGACCTCGTTGAAAGAACCAAGAATTCCCAAGAAGTAAGAGAATCCTTTAGATGGGAAAAAAACATATATTTATCACATTGAATGATGTTGGGATCTAAAATGGATATGGTGATATAGTATGGTTCCATAAAATGTGGGCTATGTATTTGGAAAAGATGTATAAAAACACGTGTTTTTAACCCAATAACAAAAAATATATAATAAAAATAGATAGATGGTGTGGCAACATGATGGAGACATTTGGTTATGAATGGCACATTTTATGGGGAATGTTGGAATCATATAGTTTCTATGTAAAATTTATAAAATGACATGTCATTTTGTAGTAAAAATAAGATTAGAAATCATAAATATGTCTAGATGTTTTCAATTTAAATATGGAGTCTCAACCCATTATTTTGAGAGCATGTTCGATAACATACCCAATGCACAATGAAAGAAGAGTAATGTAGAAAAGATAGGTAAGATATTTTGTGTTCAAGAAACTTTATAAGTACCCTACCAAGAAAATAGGGGATGAAGATAGAAAGTTTGATGATGATTCTAATAAAATTGACCCTAAATAGGTAAAAACATTTATAAAAGGTAAGTACTACCACATTTTTATGTCTTATGTGCATTAGGCCCAAGAATAAAAGGAAGAATGGGGATCACAAAGAGCCCTAAAATAAAAATAATTAATTGGTGAGTGATTTAAGGGTCAATCCCATGAAATATTATGTATATAAATATCAAGGATCACCCTTACAAATGAAAAAAAATAAAGGAGTACACACTAAATAACTCTTGGTGACACAATAAAATATAACATCCTTAATAAAAGTAATGGGATAGGCACAAGGCAAGACATGCATACTAATAATTCAGAGGTAAATGATGACACTAAGGATTCTGAGTGCATGATGTGTGTGAAATTTTTTGATGATAAGGATGATGAAGATAATGTACTGATCTTAAATTTGATAAGATCATCCACCTGTCTAATGAAACTACCAAAAAAGTAGCCTACTCTATCATGGACCTTATAAAATATAAACAAACCTTCTAATGTATCTCTAAAAATAAAAGATATATTTTTGCCTATATCCCATGAAGGAGATTCCACAATATCAACAAAAGAGCCAACACATGACTAAATAGTTGAAAATCTATTAAGTCTCATAACATGTAAGTATAGATATGAAGAGGAATAGAAAGGACCAACGGTCAAATAAATTATGTAGAATGAGAATCCAATCAAAGAAATTAAAGTAAACATGAAACACCAAGAATGTGTGGCAATGGATAATGAAATGTGTTAAATCAATAGTTATTATTAGAAATTTGAAGATGTGGTGGCCAAGTATGAAATGAAGAAGATTAATAAGAATAAGAGAAAATGGATGAATAAGAAGTAGATAGGGACAATAGTTCAGGGCAAGAGTGATTTCAACAAAAATATGATAGATGTTGCATAGGCTAACAAGAATTAATAAAGGAAGAGAATTTACATGAAATATGAAATCAACATGAAACTAGCTATGTATCTTTAATTCAAAAGTCAATGTAAAAATACTCAAAAATTGAAGAAGAGAGTGTTGATAGGGGAAGATGATATAAGAGATCAAGCTGAGAATAATATCCTTGAAGAATGAAAAAAATTGAAACTAATTCATAATGAGACTTCCTCAGAAGAAACCTATAAGTAGTTGTCATTCAATATTTCACCCACCTAGATGAATCCTCATTTGAAGTGCTTGAAGCCTATATAAAAATGAAGGAACAATATATCATATATAGAGAAAAGAGTATTATTCACATGGACCCTAAAAATATGATAGAAGAATAACCAAGATGTGCATTATTAAGGATGGATTTAGAGGTATCATGGAAAAAAATTCTAAATGGAAAAAAAATAGGAAGAAAAAATTAGAACTAGCCAACATGAAATGCATTTTAGTGTGGAGGAAATTGGTAGCCATGGAATTAAAAGTAATAAAACTTTATTTGAGGATCACATGCAAGGATGTAGTTCATAAATTTAGTTTATTGGATGGTATAAATTAGATTGATTAACTAGGAATGATGGTCGATAGAATTCTCTTGAAACATAATAACACTACTATTGAATATGTAGATCAGGTGGAAAAAGAAGGCAAAGTTCAATGATCTTATGAAAAGATACTAACAAAGTTGTAGGAAAAATTAAACCTCGCATACCAATTTTTTCAAAAATTTGTATGCAAGGAGGAAATTAACACATGCATATTAGAAGAAGAGATAAAGAAAAAAATATCAAAATGAAGGTGTTTCAAAAAAAAGACAAGGATGAGAGGGATCAAATAATCAAGGATTCCAATGACATAAAATAATTGATTAAAGGGAAGTTCAAAAAAGGGAAAATATTTTTATCATCTTGTAATGAAAAGCTATGGATAAGGAAATAATAGTGTGTATACACCCTAAATTGGTCAAGAAACCACACATATCATGTCTTTTCATAGTCATTTCATAGGAGAATCCAACTGGAGAGTATGAGCTTTATTCACATTTGACCATGTTTTTTGTTTTATCCATTTAGGTCTGGTTCCAAGCTTGAGTCACCTTTTTACCCATTCCCAGTCACCCTGAGCCTTTCAAATGGTCATTCCACCTTAGCCAGGTCAAGTTTCTCATGGTCATTCCATCCCTCCTAGTCCCTAGCATATAGGATAGGAGCACTAGAATTGAACTACAACACTGAAACTGAGGGTGTCTAGTTTTTAGCGCTTCTATACAAAGCTAATTTGAGATTAAACAGTCAGTTTCTTCTGTTGGATGGGTCTTATCCCTTTTCTTTACTTTGTTCTTAATTTTTTCAATGTCAGCCAAATAAAACTAAAGATACCAAATTCAAAATAATAGGTTTCATATATAAATGACTACATAAGGCATTTTATGTCTATCACTTACTACTTTGGCACATTAGACATAATAAAAATCAATGAATAGTATAGTTCAACTTCTCTACATCACACATAGACTTGCATGCTTGGTCAAAGAAGGGCCTAGATGAAAGTAATTCTTACATCTATTGTGCACTTTGATTATGTATGTTCCCTAAGGGAGAACTACACTTGATCTCAGACCCTAGATTGATGGTTAATGTAAGCAGCAACTAGAATAGTAGGGGTTCCAGATCATGTAGTCATACTTCCCCTACCCTAGTTTTTCCCCATTTTACTTTTGATGTATTAATTGTTTGCATGTGTGTAGATTTATATAGGTATTGAAGACTAAAATGGACCTACATCAAGATTTTTTCACTTTTAGCCCCCAAAATTTGGTACACAGGTTCATATTGACTAGGCGATCAAAACTCACAAAGCTTGGATCCTCAAGACAATAGTGTTGGGAAGGACTATAGCATCAAAGACTAGGGTGTCATATTTCAATGTTCATATCCAATCAGAAAATAGAAGCTAGATTCAAATTCTTGATAGTGTGTCATTCCTACTGCTTAATTACCAGCTCTGGAATCATTCATTTCAGCTCGATTTAAGATAAGTTTATTTCTCCTTTTCTTGCATAATTATCTATTAAAATAAATATTTTCCCCCATTAGTTTAGATTTTTTATATTATTCTAGACCCTTATTATTTAGGATCTAAACACCAGATTCCCAAAAATAATAAAACATTCAATGAACTTGACTTACTTTGAACAAACCTAAAACCCTAGCTACTCTTAGGGTTTTTCCTTCATATTTTGTGCAAAAATTTAATTTACAATTTTTTTTATTTTTGTATAAAATTTTGTGTATTATTCCTATTCAAAATTATTTTTATAATTTAAAATTATAGCATAATTTTCTAAAATTCTAAAACCCTAGCTCGAAACCGTAGATTTCAAAACTATGTCCTCAAACACCAAGCCTTCCTTCCTTAAAAATTTTTGAAATCTATTTTGGAATTTTTGCAAATTGATTACCTTGGCAAAAATAATTTCAAATTTATTAGTTTCTTGTGCAAAAAATCAAAATCAAATTTCTAATTTTTCATATTAATTTTTGTGCCATTATTCTATTCAAAATTATTTTTAGAATTTAAAATTATTGCATACTTTTCCAAAATTCTATAAACCTAGCTAAAAACCCTAGATTTCCAAACTAGGTCCTCAAACATCAAATTTTCCTCCCCTAAAATTCTTAGAAAAATAATTTGAATTTTTTGTAAATTATTTGAATTATCAAAAGTAATTTCAAATTTTCAATGATAGTAGTTCTTTGTGCATTTATTTTCTTCATAGTACTTTTCAATATTCTCTTTGGTGAATGAAATAAAATGGCCACAAAGACAATTCCTTCCTCTCATCCCATAGATAAATTTCTCAAATTTTCTTATAATTATGACAATGATTGGAATTTTTTAAAAATTTGTACATTAGCTAAAACTATAGAAAATGATTTCATTTACAGTGAAGATAATGACTATTATTTTAATGAAGGATAGTATGATATACGTAATGACGAGGGTGAAGCAAAAATAGGTGAATATTTTTATCTTAAACCCATCTCTTTTATTCCTTCTAAAAAAATAATTTTAATAAATGGGAAAGATACTTCTCACCTCATTCTCCTATGCACAATGCACCAAATGAACAAATTAGCCATACACTTCCATGTGAACCTCTTATTGGTGATAACATGCTTCCATGTGAACCTCTCTCTCTCTCTCTCTCTCTCTCTCTCTCTCTCAATGCATAGTTTAAATGATACATCTCATGTTTTTAACTCTACTTTGTCAAAGGAATGTTCAAATGAAAAATCTCCTTCTCTTACTTATCATATTGCACATGAAAATAATGCATATCTTTCATCAATGGATAACATAGATGCACATGATATTCCAATTTCAAATGATAATTTATTGCATATTCAAAAATAATTTATGAAAATGAGAGTGATTATGAACAATATTGCATATATGATAATGATGATGATAATTATGCACATAGTGAAGAAGAATATGAATTTCATGTTTCTAACTCATCTCTCACTCCTCTCAAACTTAATGCATTTCCAAATGTTGTTTCTACTTATATGAATGATTCTATTTCCAATAACGTACATATTAAATCTAGTAACACATCTTCTACTCAATTAGAATGTGATTCAATAAAACATAAAGATATCAGTGAATCTCCCAAGCCACCCCTTACTATAGTAGAACCTAGTTCTCACTCTTCACCTAAAGATAATGGTAGCCCACATCCCTCTAGTAAGGTCCAAGTTACCATTACTCCCAAGGTTCAAGTGAGCACACCCCCTCTTTGTGATCCAATTGTAAAATGTAGCATTCCCATGGTTAAAATTAACAATCAAATTCAATGATTAAATGAACCACTTCAAGATACTAATGTACCATCCCAGGAGATAATATCTTTGATGCATGTAGTTGGTGAATTACAACACCAAGTACATCTCCTTACCTTAGAAAACAAATCTTATAAGTCTTGGATGGATGCTAATGATCTATATGGGAATCATGTTCTGAAGACATTCATAAAATCTTCATTGCTTAAGCATTTCCAAATACCATCATTACCTCAATTTCATGGAACTGGAGATCCATTCATACACCTTTAGGCCTTTCAAAAGGCTTTGTCATCTCATGCAAGTCCATTGATTCTACTAAAGCTATTCCAACAAACATTAGTAGGGGAAGCACATAATTCGTTCTTTCATCTACTCCCCATGGGTTCATTGCACACATATGATGACTTAGAGGAGACATTTCTAAAATATTACATCATAAACATGGGTCCTCATGTTACATATGAGAAACTTACCACACTACATTAGAATTATTTAGAGCTAGTTAGTGAGTATATCTTAAGATTCAAGGATCACATGTTAAGATTGATTTATAAACTATCAAATCTAGAGATTCAACATATATTTATTAAGGGGCTTTGCTAACCTCTCCTCAAGCATCTACTATATTATATAGAGTCTTATTTTAAACACTTGTGTTACATAATTTTATCTTTAGAAAATAAATTGGGATTGATTGAGGTAGATTCATTTGATTGAATTAATCTAGATTTCATAGCAGCATCTTTAGCTATAACTCCTAGCACTCAGCATCCACCATGTCTTAAACAAGACAGGAGACCACAACCAAAAAAATAACCCATCAAGAACAAAGAGCTAGTTTCCATAGCAAAACCTACAATATGCACTATAGAGAACAATAACAAAGCACCACTATATTTTGATTCAGAGTGGGATATCCTGTCTACCATATTATTAGCACTACTAGATAGTATGTTAATTACACTACCTTATACTCAATGATGAGATCTATGTCTCTTACATAGACTACCACATTGAACCTTTTATAACTATCATCGTATTTGTAGACATAAAGATAATGATTATTATGGACTTAGGGATTACATTATTAGATTTGTTGATAATGGTATCATAGCATTCACATAGGCGGCACCAAGATCTCCTCCATCATGGAACCTTAGACCTCATTCCTCCACAATTGAGTCATCACAGGACATTCCTTTATAGGAATCATTAGTCACTCATCATGAGCATAATACAGGTTTTAGGATAGGATCTCATAGGAGATCTCATATTCCACCACCTCAAAAGGTTTGGAAAATAGTACAATAAGACAACCCACATATAGCACTAGAGTTTGAGGAATACATAGTGCAATTCCATATACATACCTAACAGAGTCATAAACACTATAATAGAGTCCTACTCATGAGAAATATTCACTATGAGTAGATTTTTTGGGTCCTATCTCATGTATAAATCCATTATGGTTAAGATTAAATGACCCCACACCATAAAGTATTGCACATGAGAAATATTCATTACGGTTAGATTTTCTAGGTCTTATCTCACATAACAACCTGTTATGATTAAGATTAAATGAGCCCTCAACATAGGTTTTAGATCCATCTTGATATATTGCTTAGTCATATACATCATAGTAGAGGCCACAAGGTATTCAATTACAAATAAATGAGCCTTCTTCACAATATAGTTTTAGCTACATGACCAATAAAGTTAAATTTTGTAAAATCTTCATGCATAGCTATAGTTAGCACATAGTATACATTATTAGATACAAAGCACATTCCTATACAACATGAGTACTATGGGCACTTGTTCACTTGGCCGATAGGGTTTAGATAGTGATATAACATAGAAAAATACAATGTATAGTCTTACTAGTTTTAATTCATAAGGTTCACTTAGTAGGGTAAAGATAGAGCCAAAGGTCTAACTATCCTTTGTATTCTTGAGCCACTCTCAAGGAAGTAATACACACAATGTGCTATCTTACATCCCCACATACTAAAAACTAACACTCCAAATTCCCAATAACTATTCATAGCCAAAACTAGCCTATCAAAGTCTATATCTTACCAAATCAACTTATCCAAATCATGCTTTACCAATATTAAAACTAAATCAATTTATCCAAACAATTTACCAATCTCAAACTAGCTCAATTTATCCCAATCATGTACCAATTGCAAAATCAAAAAACTTTTTACTCACATATAATTACAAACCAAATAAAATTATTTACTTACATATAAATCAAAAAATAAACCTAGCATCACACTTATCAAAACAATCAACTCACATATCCCAAGTACTATTTTACCAAACATATGCAACCTTCAACATTAATACTAGATCAACTACTTATAATCAAAAAATTGTGCCAAATTTAACAATATATTTCAAATCCCTTAACATAGTACACATGAGTCAAAACCAAAAACTAGTATCCATATATATATATATATATATATATATATAACAAAGCTTTCAAATACATATACACTATATCAAATACAATCAATCATGTATGGCCATCATGTCCTCACTCTCAATCTCACTCTCTCCTCCAGTACTATTCCTATAGTCCAGCCTCACACTCGATGTCCCCACACTTCCTCAAGCCTTTGAGTGCCTCTTATGCTAACTATATTTATCTAGTAATCGACCATGATCCTCATGCAATTCTACATACCACCGCTACAAATCCATGTACTCATTCATAATCCACATACTCACCAACCCACAATCAGGAGGAGGCATCGTATGCCTATATCACTCAGACCTCAACTCATTTCTCTCTCTCTCTCTCTCTCTCTCTCTCTCTCTCTCTCTCTCTCTCTCTCTCTCTCTCTCTCTCTCTCTCTCTCTCTCTCTCTCTCTATCTCTCTCTCTCTCTCTCTCTCTAACTTAACATATGTAGCTACAGCTATAACAACCCTATCAAATAAATGAGCATAAACACAAGCTGTAACTATCACTTGCTCAATCAAACCCTCCTCCATATCATCATTTGGAACATGTTGTGTGAGCTCAAAAAGTGTAGACTAAATAATAGTCTCCCAAATCCCATCATCCCCACCTCCTCCCTCATTAGGTGCTTCGTCTTGAGCACCTCCCACTCCACCTGCATGCAAAGATACAAATACTACGTTAGACATGCTCTTTCAAAACAAACTAGAATAAGTTCAAACTTGTACAAAAACTCAAATATAAATGATACTTACCTCCCATCATCTAGTTTGAAGCTAGGTCCTCATACTTAGGGGCATATCCTACACCAATAGGATATAACAGAGCCCACTGATACCTCACCCACCATGTGGTAAATGGCTCTATGTATCCAACATCATCTACATTAGGAATATCTATATCCACATCTTGTGCATCCAAAAGTAATGGTTCTAACTCAACTTTAGTAGGCCTACCATGAGCTCTTACTCTCACTAATGTCCATGTACTCCTCACCCATACCCATGATGCTAGGGGCACATCTTATGGAACCCTAAACTACCTAGTCACATGATCATACTAAAAGCACTCATACACTCTAGGCCAATAGTCATGTAACTAATAACTGATCCTAATATAAAACAACTACACTCCATCCTCGGGCCACCCAAGAAATCCTCTATAGGGCCTCCATATGATATCTTGAGCCACCAATCTATCTAACACTCATTTATAGTGATCACATCCCTCTCATTAGCTGATAAAGGCAACAATCTTAGAGTCTCCATCACTTGGGCTATATAGAACTCTCTCATCTATACCTCACCCTAAAAAACACCAAAAAATAGCATGAATATCAGTCAACCATGCCAAACCAATAACCAAGCAAATGAAAACAACTAAACTAAGTATCAGCTCAAAAAAGCTAGCCTTCAGGATAACATCATTGGGTATAGGACACCACTGCTAGACAGGATCACTATAACCTAGACAGTAGCACTGGAGCTTGGATAGTAGTGTTGGAAGGATAGGAGTGGTGAGCCTAGTAATAAATTTTCTAAAAAACTTCAAAATATCTCAAAATCATCAAAGACAAGATTCTAAATAGACCTACATCATGCATTTTAGCTACTTACCAAACTAACCTCCCCACCAGCCTCAATTTAGGTTGTCAATTGCTCAAACTAGGTCATGACAGGTACTCATCTCCTCAACATATCTCCTACTCCAGAGCTCCAAATCTCAAAACTAGTCAATGCACAAATGAATCAAGAATCAAACCTAATTTTCCTATATCAAACGACTTTTTATTTAAAGTGAAATAAAATTTTGACCATAACATGAACCTCGTAGCTCCATTTTATAAATCATTTTGTTACATGAAACCATGATGACAATGCCTTTGATATCTAGTAAAACTCAATCTCTTATTACATCATTTTCCTACTATGTCACACACATCTCTATACCTATTTCATAACCAAACATACAAATTGGTCCTCACTAATAATAACTTTATCAAATTTTATACAACTTGGTCCTCACCAATCAAAGCTCATTCAACTTTTAAATAACTTAGTCTAAACAATCAATCAACTTCTCAAATCAATCCAAACTATACCAACCTTGTTCCTTTCATTAACCCACTAGTCATCACTTTTGGCTCAACCTCCTCTATTATAAATTTTGTCCTTCTCCCTAAAAGGGGGTCATCATTCCTACTATTCTTATTTATACACTTACCTAGAACACCTACTCTCATAGTTGGATACACCATGGTTCTTACACATCCAGTAGTTAGAATTATCAAACTCACCTCATATCAATTGAAATATATAGCGATTTAGACTACATGGGTCACTTAGCATGGTTCTTACACCTTCAGCAATTGGAATTATTAGATTTAGCTTAGATTGGTCAAGATATATAGTGATTCAAATTACATGGGTCATCCAACATTACTCAAGACATTCATAGGGACATACCTTTAGTTTACATACACACAAATTACTTAGATATACATTGGTTCAAATCATATGGATTCATAGTGACTTTGATATAGATTCAAACTAGATATCAGATTTGGGGGCATGTACATCACTACATGTCTCACACATACAAATTCATACAACATGACATAGTACAAATCACATTATTTTAATCTCTAATTTTTTCACATGGGACATGACACGATAACTCATTTCACATGTGGTAATACAAATTACTAGACTATACAAATACATCACTCATATACTAGACTTGGGGGAATGGCATAGATGTTCATGTTCTTCATCATCCAAGATTATACATATTAGAATGGCAAGACATGCCATTTTCTTCTTACACATTTACCATAGTTTTTAGATTACACCCATGGATACCCAAGTTATCACTAGGTTGGATTGTATAATCATTTACAGCAGTTGGTCTATAACATTACTCAGACCTAGGATTTTATGTAGGATAGAGGGTAGACATTGGTTTTAGACCTCCAAGAACTTCTTATTTCTAGTTCAAATTATTTATAGTGGGGACATGATAGATCTTGCTCATCACAACATATAGATTATATACACACATTCTAGATTACATGAGTTTATGTGGGATAGAGGGCAGACATTAGTTTTGGGCCTCTAAGAATTTTTCATTTTTCATTTAGATTTAGTATAGGGGCATATATTTTAGGGATTCATTCTTTCTATAGGCACTATTAATATTTAGTATAGGGGTATCTATTTCAAGGATTCCTTCTTCCTCTAGGCACTATTTAGTTCTCTATCCACTTCTTTAGCCAGGAAGTTGGACCCTTTTTCAGCACACTTATCTCCACACAAGTAAGTTCAAGTACACCTCTTATTTATTTATTTTACTATAGTAATTCATTTCATTACATCACTAGATTAAAATGGGGGAAAATTTATACACCCTAAATTGGTCAAGCAATCACACATATCATGTCTTTTCATAGTCCTTTCGCAAGAGACTTTGATTGGAGAATATGAGATTTGTTCACATTTGGCCATGTCTTTCATTTTATCTATTTGGGTCTAGTTATAAGCTTAAGTCACATTTTTACCCATTATCATTCAACCTAATCCTTTCAAATGGTCATTCCACCTCATCCAAGTCAGGTTTCCCATGCTTATTCTATCCCCCCTAATCACTAGCCTATAGGATAGGAGTGCTAGGATTGGACTACAGTGTTAAAACCTAGGGTGTCTAGTTTCCTGTGCTCCTATCTAAAGCTAATTTGAGCCTAAATAGTTAGTTTATTATATTGGATGGGTCTTACCCCATGTCCTTTCTTCATTCCTAAGTTGTCTAATGGCAGCCAAATGCAAATAAAGTTCCTAAATTCAAAATAACGAGTCTCCTATATAAAGGAATACATAAGGCATTTGATAGATAACACAAACTACTTTGGCACATTATACATAATAAAAATCAATTAATAGTATTACTCAACTTTTCTACATAACACATAGACTTGCATGCTTGATCAAGGAAGGGCCTAGGTGAAAGTCATTCTAGCATCTATCGTGCACATTGATTATGCACATTCCTAAAGGGAGAACTACATTTGATTTGAGACCCTAGCTTGAGGGTTAATGTAGGTAGTGGTTAGAACAATAGGGGTTCTAGATCATGCGATCATTCTTACCCTAACCTTGTTTTCCCCCTTTTGCTTTTGTTGTATTCATTGTTTGCATGTGTGTAGATGGATACATGTATTGAAGACTAAAATAGATCTACAGTGATGTCTATTCACTTTCAACCCCCAAATTTTGGTATATAGGCTCATACTGACCAGGGGAGAAAAACCCAAAAATATTAGATCCTAAATACAAAAATTATAGGAAGGACTATAGCACTAGACACTAGGGTGTCCTATTTTGAGGCTCCTATCCAATCAAAAAATAAAAGCCAGATTCAAATTCTTAACATTGTCTCAGTCCTACTCCTATATTACCAGCTTTGGAATCATTCATTTCATGCCAATTTAAGATAAGTTTATTTCTCCTTCTCTTGCATAATTATCTATTAAAATCAATATTTTACCCCACTAATCTATATTTTTCCTCTTATTACAGACCCTTATTATTTAGGATCTAAACACTAAATTCCCAAAAATAATAAAACATAGTGCAAAAAGCATACAAAGGTTATATTTTATAATTAAATTAGTTAATGAAAAGGCATAAGATAACACATACCAATATTTTGAATTGAAAACATTCCCCATGGAAATCCTAAATAGATTAGTTGTGATTTAGGTCACACTTTTAGGGTGGGTTCTATTTAATGATGAGGTCTGGAAAACTAGGATAGAATATTTGGATGTGTTAAATGTAAATGATAATTTGTCTAAGGAAGAATAACATAATTAGTTTAATTTGATGTTATAATAAAATTTTAACCAAGCATTGGAGTCTACACCTAATTTTTCAACCAATCTCATAAGGCATATGAAGAAAAAATATTTTGTTTATGGTAACATGCGAAGGTAAAGGGTGCAATAAAGTATTTGTGTAGATGCATCAATAAACTTGGAAGTGTTGGAATCAAAAGGACCAACCAACTGAAGTATTGTCATACATCAAAGAAAAAACTATGGTCAATGCAAAATAAAAATCCCACTGAGTGGGAAGGAGGTTGCACAAACTAGTGAGTGTAAATTCAATACAACCTATCTAAGGGAGCTAGAAAATAACTAGTCTTCAAGCAATGATAGTTATGAGATTTGTCATTTGTAATAGTTTGGGTGGATATATGGTAAGAAGAAATGACTATATGGCTTTGATATTTATGAAAATTAATGAGAAAAAAATATTCTATATTTTATTTAGAAGTTGTTGTATTATTATAGAAATGATTAAGTATTCAATGTAATGGAAAAGTGGTGGATTATATCTATAAAATCCCACCTTGAATCTTAGTTTAATGTTGAGAATATTTTTGTTGTTATTATTAGGTGTTCATGATAGTTATTGGATTTTTTGTGTATATTATTCTTGTCAAGAAAATTCATTTGAGTTGAAAAGTTGTTATGTATTAACATATTGATGTTTTTTAAATTTTTCTCATGTACTTGATAATTGTTAACGTAAAGGGCCATATGTTCCATTAATGTATGATAGTTTAATTTGAAGCTTATGTTCTTGATAACTAGTATTAATGATGTGATTTCATTTTTAAATACATATATGATTATTATTCCTTACTTTAAATGTATAATAATTTATTTACTCGCCTATCAGGATATAAGGCATCATGATTAAAAATTATATGTCATCATTTGCATCTAACCCAATGCACCTCATTAGTCTCTTTTTTTTCATAGGGGTAAGTTAAATGGCCTAGATAGTTATTTTGGAACATAGGAAAATATAAAAATAATATTCACATGCTTATTCACATAAATAAGAGATGTTCATATCATATGCATCTACTACTAACCAAGTGTTCCAAGAAGTTTCTAACCTGCCAGATCTACAAAGCCATTTTTGGAGTATTTTTTCTAATTATAGAAAAGCTTTCATTTTTATAGCATCTTGTATCTAGTCTATTTATTTTCATAATTTCATGAAATTATTAACTACTAAAAAACATAATCTTATTTTTATATTTCCTTATGTACTATTTCAAAACCTCATTCTTCATACATTTTATAAGTCAAAAATAGGCATTTATCTATCATTTTCCATCTATTTCATTTTTATTCATCATTCATAATTTAAGGTACATTTATTATCCTCCCTTATATACTAGGTAGGTTTAGTTTATTATATTTTAGTTGATTTATCTAGTGAAAATAATTTACATGGTTGGTATAGTGTTTTGAATAGTTGTGTGCCCACTGGTCAAAAATATTTACTGAACACAATCCAATCAACAACATAACTTTAGCGTTTCATTCCATTTCATCTTATAGGGTTTTATTATACATGTTTCAATTATAATTTTTAGGTTCTCATTCCTTTCTTTCATTCTTATGGTGTATTATTGTTTGCTTCATAGATTGTGCCTTTGTTTAACTTACTTCATGGTTTATGTTAGAGAAAAAGATTCATGTAATGTGAATGATACATATTTTTTGAAATAAAATATTCATAGCTTCAATGGTTGTAATATTGATTTTACATACAATGAAAATTTTAGAAATGATTTTTTTGAAAATATTAAGAAACATGTTTTGAAAAATCCTTCTTTCTTTGTTAAAGATATGAAAATGATGAAATAAGTATGTAGTGTTAATTCCTCTTGTGTGTTAGATGATGCTTTCATGAATTTTAGATATTTTTCTCCCCCTCAATGTACTTTTAGTTCCCCAAGTGTTCATATGTTTGAAAATAATAAAAAAATTAAACCCTTAAATGATCCTATTCATAGTTCTATTGTGCCTAATAGTGGGACATTTGATATGATGCATAAAATAGGTGAGTTATAAATACAAGTAGATGGTTTATCCATATATTATGTTGTATCCAATTCTTGGGATGATAAAATTATATATATGGTCAACCTATACTTTTTAATATTATGGATTCTCATCTCATTCATGATTTAACTATGCCTAAATTTTCATTATTTGATGGTTATGTATATCCTCATTTATATCATTAATAAATTTTGTTCTTCTCTAAGGAAATATGGTTTTAATGATAGAATATTTATTAATACATTTCCTAGAAGCTTGACCAATCATATTTTGGATTGGCTTCACATTGTCCCTGATGGATCTCTACATGCCTTTCTTAGATTGGAAGAGGCTTTTGTGTCACATTATATTACTAATAAGGGACCACATGAGACATTTGAGCATATTTCATACCTTCATCAACATCAACATGAGACTATTTAATTTTGTATTCATAGATTGAAGGGTAGGATGCATTGTTTGATATATCAACTAATATATCAAGAGAGATAATATGTTTTTAGTCTAATTATATTACCTCCTCTCAAGGATATATTTAGCTTTCATGCTTAAAAATATTTTAATTATTAATTTTATGAGGCCATGTCAATATAGGATGTAATTTTATGATCATATTTACTTAATTATGAGACTCATGCTTCAAAAATTTCAATTATTCAACATAAATCAAGTCTAAATAATTGCCATGTGCCAAATAAGATTAAATACTCATCATCAAATAATAGTAAAGTGACACCTACAACAAGTCTTATGCATTCCCTTTGAAAATCACTTAAATTTTAAAAACTTAATGAAAATAAAAGTGTGATGTTGAAGATTTTACTTAATAGGAACATGATTTTCTTCACTTTTATTATTCATCACAATATGACTCATGTATCAATAACATTTAATTTAAATTCATTTTATGATTATCATTTGATTAATGGTCATATAAATGATAAGTGTCATGTATTAAAACATATGATATAAGATCTTATTGATAGTGGTGGCCTTGAGATTGATATATCTATTCATAATTTGCAAGTTTCAAGTGTAACTTCTAATTTAGAACAGTCTATACACCATGATATTCCACCTATGATTCCAAAAGATACTATATTTCTAAATTTATCTCATACAAAACCTTTAGTCGTTTGTGCTTATATATAAAGGAAATAAATGCAAGGAATTATATTTGATAAAAAATATTAGGGCTCTTGACTAGCCAAGATCAAGCAAAATATATTTAAGCATAACTCACATAATTGAAATAAAAGACAAAAACATATATTATTGGGTATATCATTATATCACTATTATTGTATTAAATATACACTAAGGAAAATACTAAACAATATAATATATTCTCACCAAGGAAATATAATCAATCTAGGCAAATGAGCTCTTAGGCATGCCAAGAAAAATGATCAATGTGAGAGTGAGGCATAATATTGATTTTATAGAGTAAATGAAATGAAAATATGATATTTTATGCCAAAAAACACATTTAAAAGAAATGACACCTCAAAAGGTGTCTAGAGTGTGTAAAATGAGATCATATCCCCACTTCAACCACTATTGATAAATTTGTACAGTTATATCTAGTTGAAAATGCATGTATTTTGTCTAAATTGATCAACAAATCATAGGATTGTTATACATATCTGGAGCTACAGGTTACCATTTTCCAAGAAAAAAAAGGCTAAATTACCCTTTTTATCTACTATAAACATATTGGAGAGGTTTTATTGGTATCAAACTATAAAAAATAACATAATATCTACATCAAAAAACCACAAGGAAACCTCCCAGTAAAACAATTTTAAATCACAACTTGAATTTCAACCTAAAGGTTTTGGACCATTTTGGACACATTTGAAGAGGTAAAAACTCACCTCAAAAGTTCCTAAAATTAAAATATATCCAAAATTTTCTTAAAAGTATGAAGCAAACTTAAGATTCCTGCTTTGATACCATATCATGATTCTAAACTAGCTACGATCGAGACTTAGACACAACTCACTCCATTAAAAATAAAGATAGAGACACAAATATTTGGGTATAATAATATAATACTATTATTGTATTAACTCTAAACTAAGGTAAAAAAATAAAAAATAAAATAGACTCTCACCAAGGCAGTTTGAGCAATCTAGGCAAATGAGCTCTCAAGCATGTCAAGGAAAATGAACATTGTAAGAGTGAGGCAGAACCTTGATTTTATAGAGCAAGATAGGCCTCATAAATACAATTGGTTGAATTAATTCAAGTGGTTACATAAATACAAATGGTTGAATGTGGTTGTTTGAATTACACTTTGGTGTACAACTTGGACCCTAGTGCAATTTGGCATCAGGGTGTGTAACTTGGACATTAGTTCTAGTTGACAAGTCCAAATAGGAGTAATTTTATTAAATAATAAAATATGAAATCCTAGGAAAAAAATTATCACTAATTAACCTTAAGGTACAATTCAAAATTTACACCAATGAAAAATCTCAATTAAATATTTGAACTATTGATTTCCTTAACTCAATTAAGCATGATATAGATGGTTTTAATTAAGAATATGTATAAATTCCTAGACATGTATTTAAGCCATTGGGTCATGTTATGTTACCAATCATAGTTGGTTGACACATGTTTCTTATATTATTTTACATGATGCCTACTATGGTGCCATACAATGCTTTACTTGGTACTATGTAGTTACAAGAAATACTTGATAGTACACATGAGCATATTACATTCAAATATTAAGGTGCCAAGATATATAGATAAATGATACATAAAATATGTAGAGAAATGTTTAATCATCCTAAATCATATCATGTTACATCTTATAAAAAACTCTCGGTACTTAAACAAAATTTAATTATAGATTTTTTTATAAAAAAGAGTGAACCCAAGAAACTAGATATTAATACATATTCAAGGTAATTCAAGATTAATGATACATATCCATGCATCAAATATATTAATTTAGATATTAATGATGGTTTTTTGGAAACATATATAATTATATCTCTATTCTTAGCTTGAGTACCCTATGGAGTCACATATGTTTTAGACCTAGCTCTATTCTAATATATATCTCTACAAATTTGATCTAACCACTCACAATCTTGATAATGCCTAAGCTCAAATAAAAATTGTGCATGTATAATCTACAATTCCATATATTGATAAAAATGGTATGAGTAATATACTTATATTTATTTGGTGGTGCCATAGGTGTTACACTTAATATTCTTACTCCTACATTGCTTACACTTGCATTGCCTGCACCTCCACCACCTACATTGCATGGACCTCCTACACCTCCTCTAAAACATAATCATGTTGTTTCTAGATGTATCTAAAATTGTATAACTTGATCCTCCATGTCATCAATTTTAATATCATCCATGAATATGTTGATTTCATCGAGATAAAATGAAAATATATATGCATACAATCCCACCTCAAAATCAACTCTCTCTGGCATCCCCATAATAATAGGTACATCAAAATAAAATAAGCACAATGTTGCATCAATAATAATAATTTTACATGATGATGGTGAAAACAAAATCCAAATTAAAAAATAAATCAAATTCTATTTAGATCCAATGGAACCTCATTGATAGTAGGAGCTGATAATATTATGGATCTTTCTTCTCTATCTATTTCTCCCTCTACCATGGGTGTTGCATCATGTATCTTAGTATCTCTTCCACTACATAAAACTATTACTACTAGTGGGAACATTTGTCTTAGCTTCTCTCCTACTCACCATACCACCTAGGAATCTATCTCCCCTCCATCATATACCACCTCATAATCAGTGTCCATTATTTTTGTTGGTCATAGTTTTGTAAGCTCATTTATAATGGCATAAAATTTATCTCCTTCATACTAGGATACTCATAGGCCTATCCTTTCTTAGACCAAATTTTTAAGTAACATGATTGTACTATAATATCTCAACTACCACTAAATATAGGTCTTGATCCATAACTATAACATCCTCAAACCATCTCAATGTTATAAATATAGGTTCCATGTAATTTCACCCTCTTTTAAAATATCTAAAAAATTCTCATATTTTTTAATATCCCATGCCTTAAGCCTTTTGAGATGTGGAGCCACCCATCTAGAAGCACACAAAATCTTTGCCTCCAACCCCTATATCAATAACCTAATGGGATTCATAAAAATGAAAACAAACCCATCAAATAAAATGTGAAGCTCAAGCTAAGTTCATTCATGGTTTTATTCGATGGATTTTTAATTACCCTTTTATCTTTAAGAATTATCTGAGTGTCCTCAGTAGCTTCCAAATTAGTCTCAACACTAGTAGTTTTTTCTTCAATAGGTTTTCTTCTTCATTTTTAGTGGAAAAATTTAGCTTGAGCTTGTCACCTTTATACCTTTATGCCATTTCATTCCTTTATGAGACCCGCCATATCCCTTCCCATTTACATCAACTTATCCTTAAATATATGAAGTTTCCTTTTATGTTCCCAATCTAGATCCTCCAAGTCATAAAATTATTTGTCTTTTATACCATCCTTATCCCCCCAAGAAATGGTGATAGTTTTGGGTTTTTTATTTCAAGAGCAGAGGGGTTGACACCCATATGTTTACTAGATTTGGAGTTTGAGGGGGATTTAAAAAGGTTGGTTCCATAAGAAGGGGATGTGGTTTGAGTATTTTCAAGGGTGAAGGTCATCTCCTCCTTCTCTAGGATCCCAAATTACTCATCTAATGAATCTTCCACAGGTGTGGCCTAAATCAATTTTCCTCTCAACTTAAATCTTAAATATTTTTAAAAAATATCTTTTTTACTATTACTTGAATTCAATCTCTAACATTAATTCTTTAAAATGTTGCAAAGTAGATAGGAAATTAAATATTTCCTTATGCCTTAAATTAAATATAACATTTTTATATTTATAGGTGACTTTGAATTCAAATTTCATAATATCAATATACATTTAAATTTCCAATGGCTATAAATGTGAAAATTGGAAAGGGACAAACATACCAATTATGTTAAAATGGGGGTAGATAACAAGTATATATGTACTATATAGTTTAGTCCATAAATTGTCAAGACCATACAATACAATCTAGATAATAGGAATAGATGGATAAAAATATGGAATGAAGGGTGATTTAGAGATCTAAGAAGTATGTTTCAAGCTTTATAAGTTCACAAGAGTTCCCATATCACTCAATTTGGACCATATTAGCTATGCATAGAAAAATATTTATAATTAACATAGATTAGCATAACATAAAGGCCATGAGGCCATTTTGTCATACTACATTTTTACCACTTTAAAGTATGCAATTAAAATTATAAATTATTGTAGACACCTAATTTTGGTATAAGATTAGTTATTTGCTATGTAGTGTGTTTTTATGCATATGGATCATCGATTAAGATTAGGCTCTTATTGGCACATTTTACCTTGTGTTAAGAGCTCTTTTAATTTTACCATTCACTTGGGTTAATGATATTACTTCCATTCAATCTAGAATTCTTAAAAACCTACATATCTTTTATTTTTCCGTTGTTACGACTCTGAATGCTCTTAAAATGTCCACAAAATTATTTTAGGGTTTTTATTTCCAAAATTGGCCAATTTGATTGGTCATGACCACAATAAAACCCTATAATTTTGGTCATTTATTATTGTGAATTATTTAACCCATGTGTCTAGTTTTGATTGTTTCTTATGATTTTTTTCTTCCATCATTTTTTAGTGTTGACTTGCACATCAATATGATATTAATTTAAATTTTGTGTGTGTGTGTGTGTGTGTGTGTATAATATTAATGTGTGTGTGTGCACGTGCATCCTAATACATTTAGGAACAATGATTAGAATTTATATCTAAGGATACAATATTATTTTTATTACTTCTTACATCTATTGAAGAATATACACCCCTTATACCAAAATATGAAAGATAATTGAAAGAGAATATAAAATATACTATTTTCTTCCACATTTTAGATATGGATAAGGATTTGGATATTCGTATAACATTAGACTACTTGCTAGGATATATTATTGATGTTTTACAAACTGTCTAAAAATAGGGTTTAATTAAGGAATGTGCCTCATAGCTACACCTATGTTTTTATGCCTTTGCAAGGTCCCTCAAAGTGTATTATGGTTTGGAAAAAGGATAATAAATTGTAACCGATATGTAGAGCATTTTATAAATGACAAGCATTTTTTATCAGTGAAGGTCAAATTTAGGTGTAAGATTTTTTATTTAGTAAAATCTAACAAATTGATAAAAATTGAACCTTATCTCCTAAAATTGAACCTTAACCACCAAAATCGGACCAATAATTTTGGTCAAACTATAAAACTTCTTTAATTGTCACAATTATTTTGGCTTTACTTTATGATTTCATCTAAACCTATTTCCACATGTTTTTAGCCTTTGATTGTGCACATGTAGGTCAAAATTCATGTGTTTTAAAACCCTTTTCAAGTTTCAAGCCTCTTATATCCCTGGTTTTCACATTTTAGATTTATTTTTATTGCTATATTGTTAAATTTATTCCATATTTGTCTTATGTGCATGCTCATATTAGTTTTGTGTAGTTTTGATAGCATACAACCACCTTATGTACTTTAGATTAAAACATTTGCATGAACCTTCACCCTCTTAAACCCCTTAGGGTAATAATTTTTTGATATTACATATTTAATCTAATATTTATTACGGTTTCCTAAAATCTTACCATATTATGCCATCTTATTAGGGCTACCCTTAGTGTGTTCCTAGTATTATCAACATTGCATCACATGTTTCCTTTACTTTCAATTTTTATAGGGGTTTGATCCTTTGTTTATTCATCATTATCCATAGTTCCTTGTCTTTATCCTAGGGTATATTAATATATTTCCATTGTGTTATACCACCTATTAGGGTTATATTTTTCCAAGTGTGGCATTTATTAGGGTTGTCTTATTAAACATCAATATCCTTAATTAATTAACTCTTTCTTCAAAACCTAATGTATTTTCAATGTCTCATCATTTTGATGTATTGTTTCATGGTGTTGGAAATACTTTTATGAGTTATAGGTCTCTTTGTAATGATGTAGAAGATAGTAATTATGAATATTATGATATTGTATCTAGTTATTATGACACTGAGGATAATATTAATGAAATATAAGGGAATCTAGGACTCAACCACATAGGATAAAATTAAATAACAAATGATATTAATATATGGAGTGTTGTTTGTATTTATAAAATACCTCGTGATTATGTAATGTCAAATAATGATATGAAACTATCAATTACTAAAGAAAGTTTATAATTTTGGTAAAATGACTATTATTTCATTATTTTTAGTGTGGTTTTGTGTATATGGATCATCGATTCAATTTAGGTTTCTCTCTCTCTCTCTGTCTCTCTCTCTCTCTCTCTCTCTCTCTCTCTCTCTCTCTCTCTCTCTCTCTCTCCTCTCTCTCTCTCTCTCTCTCTCTCTCTCTCTCTCTCTCTCTAGTTTCATCCTCTAATATTTATTATATTGTGTGTATTATTATCCTTGGGGATCCCCTCCTTTACTATTATTTTATTTTTTCTAAGTGTGGTACATAATTATCAATCTACTATTTTTTCCAACATAATTGATCAACTACTAACTAAGTGCCTTTTGTTTTTGTGGTCATTGTCCATTTTTTAATTTCCATTTTTTTATGGGCCTATTTTTTTGCCTCCTATTTTATTATGTGACCTTGTATGCCAATAGGTCCCTTATTCAAATTATATAATTGTATGTATACAAATCCTCCTAGAGGAATTTCAATAATAAATATGAACAAGTATCAAGGTGAATCAATTCTTAAGTGCACTACCAACATTATATTTTTTGTCTTCAAGGATTTTCAAGTGATTTCAATCCTTATAAATAGTTTCATGATTGTATCAAGAGAATTCGTAATTGATTATTCATATATTTTCACTTGATCATCTAGGAGAAAATGTGAATTCATATCTCTCATCTTAGGTTTGGATACACTCAAAAATCACTAGAATTAAAATTTTCCTAATTTCAACCATGAAAGATATGTAGATCAACCTCCTCAAGATTTTTTCTAGGCAAACTAACTTTTATCTCTATATACCTCTTGATTGATTGTAAATAATTGGGTCAAAGTCAAAGAAAAAGTGAATCAAATAATTCTTCCCACTACTTATATAGAGTGAAGCTAGGATTTTTATCATGATTTTTCTATAAATATTTCTAAAAAATTAAAAGACCTAAACATGCCAATGGACAAAATTGAAAGTATGGGGATATAATCTATGGTTTATCGATTCTAAATATATACTAAAGGTTCTTGGTTGATTCTGACCCCTTTTTTATATTACAATGATATATTAGGAGCATCTTTTTCTATTCTCATAGACATATTTTTAATTTCATAATAGAGTGGTATTCATTAGGTGTATTTATTTCACTATTATTTCTCTCTCCTTGATCTTTCTTTGCAATTCCATTTATTAAATTTATTATTAATCTATATTTTGGCACTAGATAATATTTGATTATTTTATTGTATTAAATCTCCTCTATTCCATTATTTCATCTTGTTGTGCATAACATAACTAACCTTAGACTATAAGTATTTAAAATATAAAGATATTTGGATTTAAACAAATTAGTCTAAAATAATATTTATTTATACCTAGATGTGCACAATAACATGTTGATTCATTTCAATAACATAATGTGGGTGAAAATAATTGTATCCTTCTTATTTGAATGTCAATGTTGATAATGATATGAATGGTCAAAACTATCAAGATAATTTTTAGATGGAAAATGATGATGATTATAATTTTTAAATATAAAATAGATACAAAATATGGGATTATTTATTGAAACTATTAAAACATATGTCATGGAAACCCCTTCTCATATTAAAAATATTATGGACATATTGAGATAAGTATCTAGTAAAAAACATGCTTGTGATATAAACTATAATCCTATTATTTCTACTGATTTCTCTCCTTATGTGGTTCTAGGTGTTCTTAATAATTGTATGTCTTCCCATGTGTTTCATATTTAATGATAATTTACTACTCCCCCACCTAATCATATAAGGGTTATTAAAGACTCTTCCAATAAGGATTATATTTTCTTAATTTATCCAATTCATGTTATAAGTAACTAAATTATAAAATAGTCATTATGATTGGTGTAATAGGTGAATTACATTGATAATTTCAACTTTTGTATCTTGGCACCCATGATCCTAATGTTAGGGATAATTATCACACTATATTACCAGACCCCATAGACGATAAGGTTATGAGCTATCCTTTTCCACATGTTTTGATTATGCATAAGCTTACTATATGAAATGTAAATGGATATAAATATAAGAACCTCAATACATTCTATGCTTATTTAAGAAATTATGCTCATCATGAGACATTATTACTTAAGATCTTAAATTTTTTTTTTGGAAGAGTATATCATTTCATACCTTTCCTAATGGTTATATAGATTAATTTTTCATGTTAGAAGATGATTTTTTAGCTTGTATAATTAAATAATAAGGTTCTACAAGATAAATTTGATTATGTACTTTTTATTAAAAAAAGATTCAAAATAGAACATTCATGATTATTTATTTCAATTTAGAGATAATATACATTGGTTGTTTTACCAACCATTGGATTTGGAAAAAATATGCATATTTAGTAAAATTATTCTACCTAATTTAAAATATAGATTTAATTTTAATGAATACTCATATTTTAATGACCATTTTCATCATGTTAAGATACTTAAGGTTAATCCCTTACACACATATGTGCTTTATAAAGTTATCATATCCAAAATTATTCAAGTCACAATGTTATAAACAATGACCATGTTTAAAAATGAATGATTCCACAATATTGGTCAATAGTATACAGAAACCATGAAAGAACCTTGTGCCTTATTGTAAATAACACAAAGTGATATTATAAATGTGTCAATTATATGTACGAATTTTAGTAATCTAATTGGCTTCAACATGATTACTTCTACACCCATAAAGATGCGATTTTTATTGTGAGTATCATTAAGTTAAATGTCACTAGATTTTTTTTTAATAACAAAAGAAGAAACATTATTGATTATGGTGATATTGAAATCAAGGATACACCTATTAAAACACCAAGTCATAAGTTTTAATATAATAATACCCACAACATGTATAAATATAAAACTCAATATGAACTCAAATGTGTACCTAATATATAATTGTGTCAATATATAATAAAAACATCAATAATGCTAAATAATTGATCATTACATATAATGATTCTAATGTAAGTTGGACTCTGTTGGATGAAAAAAGTTTTAGGGGGATAAATGTAGGACTTTTAATCAATAGCATGGGGGGAAAAGTCCTCATGTCAGTAAAAAAACATGGGGAAAAAGACCCTCTAATATTATTAGGATGAACTACCTTTATTGAAAACCAAAAAAAGAAAGCAATAAAAGAGTTATTCATAGTTATTTACAAAAAACTTTTTTCTATGGGGGTTTCATAAGTTTAACTAAAAATTACATAAATGAGATAGAAACAAAATAAAGGGAATGATGGGAAGAAGGAGAAAATGAGAAAGGAAAGGAGAAAGTAAGAATGGGGTAATTTTAACTAGTTAAACATAGAAGTTGCTATGATAACCCCAAAAAAGATGAAGGATAACCCTAGGTAGTTATACCCAAAGCCTCACTAGAATAGTCCAAGATTCAAAATTATAACATGGGAAGCCTTTATTATAGAAATGGTACGATAAATACATATTATAGACATAAGAATAGGGTACATACATAAAGGAGATGGGATATATTTACAAAGAAGGATATTCAACAACCATGTATTTTTCGATAAAAACATACATAAAATCTTATTCTTAATCCCACCAAGGATTTATAATAGTAAGAATTCGTAATTCAAATTCAATAGAAATTTATACACTAAAAAATTTACATTCATTGACTATCTAACCATAGTATTTTAGCAAAATAAAATAACAAGAACCAAAATGGATTGACATACTCATGCATATCATTCATCTAGAAAAACTTGTGGCATAAATTCCTATAAATCATTTCTATATTGATCCTTCATAGATTTATACATAAAAACTCCTTCCTTCCATATTTCCAAAAGTTCTAATATTATCTAAAATCCAACTGAAAAAAAGCCAATCTAAGTTCAACAGAAGCTAAATTTACAAATGAGCCCCAAACTATTATTTATAGGTTATAATGGGTGGTTACACTGCATAGCCACATTTTCTATGTTTTTATGAGCTTATAAAAGCACGTTAGTGAAAACACACTATTTATAACTTGTAAAAAAGTCTTGATCAATTTTCACAACTTAAAAAATTACAATGACCAATTTTCACGATTTGAAAAAGTGCATTGGTGTTTTTGCATGACTTAAAGCTTAAAAAAGTGTGTTGACATATTTATACAACTTTAAAAAGTCAAATGACCAGTTTGCATGACTTATAAAATTGCATTGGTGTATTTACACAACTTGAAAATTTTCAATATCCAATTTTTAAAACTTTCAAAATTGACTTGATAATTTTGCACAACATGAAAAATGTGAACTTCACCCTATTTCTACAACTGTGATTCTCCCCTTGATTTTGAAAGTTCAAAATGAAATATTTTGACCATGGATCCTTCATAAAAAATGTTCATAAAATTATATTTAAAATTCATTGAATGAGAGATAAATCACAGTTTGGGTGTAAAATTTATGTCCTAAGGGAGAGTGGACCCTGCTTGGACACATCTAAAATTCTGCCTTTCTTAAATAACTGTGATTCTCCCCCTTGATTTTAAAAATTAAAGATGAAGTTTTTGCACCATGTGTTATTAAATTAAATTTTTTTTCATCAAATTATCTTTATAACACATTAAATGAGAGTGAAAATATATTTTGGATGTGAAATTTAAGGCCCTATAGAGATTAGACCTTGTTTTGACAATTTTTGCTTGCAGGGGTGTCAGATTATGACCCTTTTGATTGTAGGGGTGTTGGATTCCAACCTGTCTAATTTTAGGCATGTTTTACTTTGAACCCTCTAATTGTATAGGTGTCAAATTCAAACAAGTAAAAGACTTAGGAAACTTTTACTTTTCTCCTTGATTCTTTAGGCACCTATTTAATAACTTTATGAGTTAAGGCATTTCAAGTTTGACAGTCTAGAATTCCACCCTGCTTGGACAACTTTGAATCTCCCCCTTGATTTTATAACTTCAAGATGAAATTTTGTCACAATGTGTCCTTAAGGAAAAATGTTCTTCATCAAATTACATTTCCAGCACATTGAATGAGAGTGAGAATGGAGTTTGAATCCAAATGTTATGGCCTGAGGGAGATTGGAACCTATTTTGGCAATTTTTGCTTCCCAAAGTGTCAAATTCTAACCCCTCTACTTGAAATGGTGTCAAATTTTAACCTCTCTACTTGTAGGGGTGTCATATTTTAACCCCTCTACTTATAAAGGTATAATTCTCCCTCTTGATTTTAGTAGGCCAAGATGATTTTTTTATACCAAGTGTTTATAGTCAAAATTCATCTCTCAGATTTGGTCTTTGCATTGGGACAAAAATCAAGGCCTTTTTGAGAAGTTTGATTTTGCCTTAAATTTTCACTCTAGTGCTAATAAATTCAAATAGATTTTTGACTTATCTCTTTTCTACATCATAGTACTTATCCATTTTTAGGACTAGCTCTGGACACTGCATTGAATTTTGAAAGGTAACTACTTGAGGTAGTTCATGGTCATGAATGTTCTAACCATAATCTATTTTATGCACTACATTTATTCTTTACCAGAAAACTACAAGATCTATGAGCCCAAAGTTTTTATCCATTCCTTCTTTTGTCAAGAGACCTAAATTTTACATCTGATGCAATCTAACTACTTGGGTGGAGAATAAGATGTTTGAGTTAATATTTGATGAAATCCACATGTTTGGATGAATAAATTGCACTACACTACCCCTGATGAAGATGAAATTATGAAAATGTTTAGTCAAAAAGTTTGTTCTTTTTAATTTGTAAATGGGGCTATCAAACTTTATGGGTATTTTCAACATTGGTTTTATGTTCTGTGAGTTTTGCCTACATAGGTATCAAAATCTGGGGGTATTTATAACTCTAGTTATAGGTTCTAATAGTTATGCCTATATAAGTATTAGACATTGGGGGTATTGTCAGCACACCTATTAGGTCCAAGGATTATGTTGGTAGTCCTTACGATATTTAGGGGTTGTGTTTACACACTTATTAGGGTCTGATAGGTCTATTGATAGAAGAGATGGGATTCATTGGGTCTACCTATATTGGTTATGAGATCCATGAGGGTCTTTTAAAAAAATTAAATTTGACAAGGAAAAAAGCATAAGGAATTAAGGAGTTTTCAATCTTTTTACATTTTAGATAAATCTTGACTTTATAAAGATGAATTTTCTCAAAATAATAATTTTGAATTTGACCAAATTTGACTTATTTTGACTTCTCTTGAGTGTTTATGGTCAAAATACTAAAATTTTTAGTCTTTTGATCATTGTTAAAAAACCAGTTCAATAAATACACAACATACCTAATATGATTCCTCATGAACTTCCTTTCTATCCAAATGCAAAAGATGAAGATTTCAATAGTGATATCAAAACCTCTATTGTATTTGAACCTCAAAATATCACTCGATCTCATATGCAAGAATAATATTCATTCCTTATACTTATTCTATCGATAGAGAAATTATTGATATATTTCAACACCCCCAACTTTGTGACTCAAAACTCCTAAATTAGAGAGGACCAAAATATTCACCTCAAATACGGGCATCCATCAAATAAGTAATAAATAAAAATGTAGCAATTAAAAATGTAGTGAGGATAAAATGTAGCAAGGACAAAATATCATAAGAATAAAACATAGTAAAGGATGCACTCACATAGAATATGACACAACTGTCAACTAAAGGCCCAAAATCATGAAATCACATTTTTCTCTATTATTTTTCTTGTAAACTTGGTGCATTACTTTTACAACATGAAATGTTAACTAATATCACCAAAATGAACTAGACAATAAATAAATAATGTGATAATCACTAAAATGTCCTAATTATGCTCTTCACAACATTTTTGTGACATTACCGATACCATTACATTTTTTACTTGTTATCTTTTATCCTCATGACATTTTTGTCATACTACATTTTTATCGCTACATTTTTTATCATTATGTTTCTATCTACTACATTATCACATAAAACCACTATGGATATTTTTTTCAAGAATATGTGGTAATAAGGCACCAAAATTTTGAGAGTTTAGGTTTCTCCTACATTTCCTTAGGAAATGTGGTCCCACAATTGTAGCCATTTATTGTCATCAAATTTTATATTTCATGACAACACCCATAATTACAATTTTATAATAAATTTGAGGTGTTTCAATGATAAGAATAGTAAAAAAATTTAAATCATTGTAGATACCAACTCCATAGCCTAATGGACAAGGCTTAAGTTAGATACTGAGATCTATAATAAAATTTGATGACAATAAATGGTGTTGTCATGAAATGTAAAATTTTATGACAATAGATGGCTACGAATGTGGGACCACATTTCCTAAGGAAATGTAGGAGAAACCTAAACTCTCAAAATATTTGTGCCTTATTACCACATATTCCTAAAAAAATTATCTATAGATCACATTTTTACATCTTGATATGGATGATTGATAACTAGTTCACCTATCTCACGTATGAGAAATAAATGTGCACTGTTAGGCCAAATCCCTTATTATAAAAATTTGCATGTTTTGATTTGACCAACTAACAGCTAGTTCACCTACTCAATTGTATGATAAATGAACACATGTTGTCAAGTTAGATCCCTTGCTCTTGAAAATTATGCATGTTTACCACCTATTCACTTGAAGAGATCCATGAAAAACTTGTTTATTATGTTTCTTAAGAAATGAACATTCATATCACCATTTTCAATATTGTAAAAACTATCTTTTGAATACACTATTGAGTGTTTGTCCTTGATATTTTCTTAAATAAAATGTTTTAAAGATTCTATTATGCATGTCATTCCATAAACTGAAGAATTTTTACACTATAGAAATGACATAGGATCAGTTCAACATATTTGGATTCAAAATAGGTGTTCAAATGAAATTAGATGCAAACACTGAGCCATCAAACAATAATTATATATCCCCTAAAATTATGATCATTTTATCCACTTTGAGGATATGGCTATTTTGACATATTATAAAATGATGTGGTCATCCATTGAGAGTTTTAAGGATGAGAACACAACTATAACAACGTGTAAGAAAAAGAACCAATATGTGGAGAGGAAGGAACAATAGAAAACCTACTGAATTTTTTAAAAAGAACACAATCACACCAAAATAAAGATGGGAAAAGGAAACAAGACAAAATAGGGAAAGAAGAGATATTTACAAGAAGCAAAGGAAAATGAAAATACTATACAAAACTATTCTGATGTAGAACACTTTTCAAACCCTACCTAATTCAATCTCTTGACACCTGCAATCCACTAAATGATCACTCTAAACCTTGTTTCTTAACCCACTATCTTTGACATTGACTTCTTAATTCAACACCTCATGCTATGGTTCTAGTTTCATCGATGATTGTTATGGTTCCAATATTTTTTTGTATGTTTATCAAGGACTTATTAACCCTTTTACTCAATCAACAACTATAAATGCAACAATTCCCTATTTTATAATTATTCTTCCATAACACATAGTATCACACTTCCAACTCTCAAGTCTTTAATTTACTCAACTCTACACACTAATTCCACTAGGAATGTTCTATTATGTTTCAAAGATCCACAATAGGCTTGAAAGATTTGTATTGACATTTTTAAAATGTTTCAATCCTTAATTGTTAAAATCAATCCTCTGTTATGATTTCTACACCAAAATCTATTTTATTGTGTCAAAGAATGCTAGTTACAGGCCTGAGTCTCTTTAGTTTAAAACCTCACATTACCACACTAAAGAATTTTCAACAAATCTTCACACACATTCAAAGAACTTATCAATACATACCAAGACTCATGCTAAGCAAGTTCTATTTGTCTCTAGCATAGGATTTTACATAGGCTATATGAGGAAAGCAAGATACAGGAAATACTTATTTTTCTCAACAATTGGAACTCTTTTAATTACAATAACACTTACATAATATTTCCCTTCAATACTTCCTCTACACATTGTTTATACATTTATTCTATGTATAAAAAATGTTTTGGTCTACTACACTATCTAAGTGAATATCAACAAGTAGTATTAAATTTGTAAACTAGGAATTTGATAATGAAGGGGAGATTAGTATTGTGTTAGTGCATAAATCAAATAAAAAGCATACTAAACCAACACCTTCATGCTTAGTTACTAGGGTGAGCTTAATAACAAAAATAAATGAAAACACAACTAAAAATTAAGGAGAACCAATAATCCTTCACCTTCCTTCGATGCTTCAAATGCTTTGTTGTAGTGGCTTGCTCAGTTTGTACTCATGAAGTCTGCATCAATAGAAGCTTGACTACCTCCATCTCTCCTTGGCACATTTATTGGCTTTGGATTCAATATTTTGGCATCATAAATTTATCATGTGAGATATTTTTGGAATCAATTTGGCATGGTAACTTTGCACAAGTTAAGCTTAAAATTCATATGGCAAGGCCTCTTATTTATAGATTTTTACAAATAGCTCGAATCAACTTGAACCGTCCATCTCAAGATTGAGATGTGTGGCTAAGGATTAATTCAATTATGTTATTTAAAATCCGTAAATAGGATCATCAATATTTGGGATAGAGGGGCATTTAAGAGGCATGTGAGGCATTGATGGGGAGGGGTTAACCATGATATTTTATGCTATTAGCCTAGGGGTGTCTTCCCAAGAAATGATGTCACCTGGTGATGCAAATATTCAATATATATTTATAAAAATAATTATTCAACAAGTTTTCATGGAATTCTTAATTAGACTCTAATTTGGTTTAATTATCCCTTAAGCATGATTAAGCATTTTGCGCACAAATTACTCAAATTGATTAGAATGCCTTGTTATTGGCCTAAAATTTGACTAGATTGGAATTAGAATGTGATGTCAAATGCATTGGATCCATTATCCTATTTAGGATGTTGTTAACAAAAAATATAAAATTCACATGTCCTGTACAATAAATTTGATAGAAAAGAGCAATCTAGAGCACCTAGGTTCAAAATTGGCATTTTGACTCGAAATGATTTGATCAAAGTTAAATGGCCCATAAATTTCATTCTCCCATTTAGTGATACCCTAGCCAAAATCAGCATTTGAATATATCAATTTCAACTGATTTAATGTGATTTAGTGTTTTTAGGCCAAATTGTGCATTTTAGTGGAAATTGGTCAAAAGCCTGGTTGGAGGTTATCTGTGGCCAGTTTTAGGTATCTATAGTTTGTCCCTGTTTGGGAAGATGTTACAAACCATGGGCAAAGTAATGCATTCTAAAATAATGATAAAAATGGCATGTATGCCAAAATAAAAATGTTGATTGAAGAACAAAGCTCCAAATGGTATTTGGGAAGCCTATGATGATACCCCCTTGAGGGAGTGGACATCACATTTATTGATGGGTGGTCCCTCGAAAAGAAATAAGAAGAAAGGTGGAATTAACCCATGGTTGATATTAATCCAAATGAGAAAATGCTTACATGCATTGATTTAAAAAAGATACTAATTTTCCTAAAGGCTATTATAATAAAAAATAAAAGTCAAAATAATGATTTGCCCATAGGCAGTTATAATCATTAAGAGGACCTAGATTGGCTAGAGATGATGGTGCCCTAGTTAGGGCTGATTAGAAAGCATAACTCAAGGATATAACCTAGAATACAAATTACAATATGAGTGGATGCAAATTGAGGAAAGAGATTAAAATAAGAATAAGATTGATCATTAGAAATGATTCAGTTGTACCTACCAATGAGGAGATGCTCATCCTTATTAGCAATGATATAACTAGAATGGCTAATGAGTTGACTTGATCAAGGGTGAGATGATTTGTCAAGGTACCAAGGAGAAAATTTTGTGGCTCCATTTATTATAGACATTCTTGAAGCTAATTTTTACTATAGCATGTGATGGTAGGCATCATGATAGAACATCATGAACACTTGGCCAAAAAATTCATAAGAACTGACTCTCAATCTAATAAACACTCAAAAATAATGTATCAGTGATAAAAAATATGATGACAATGTTGGTATATGAATATGGATGGACTCAAGAATAATGTGTGTAAGGAATCACCTAATGAACACATATAGATTGAGTCAAGGCAATAGTGTTGAAATCATACAAATAGGCAAGTGAACAAATAAACAAACAAATAACTTGAAATAAATAAACAAATAGAAAGCCTAAAAACAAAATCAAAAGAAAGCATCCTAATAATGACTTTGCCCTATTAGGCCTAATCGAGGATAACTAACTAGACTTATACAAGACAAATGTTTTCAATTTTTTTGAAATGTTATGAATATTTTTGGCATTTTGAGGTATCTCAACTCATTAGAGATTGATGAGATACGTACTCATAAAATAATGAGAATGTTCAGCTTAGGTTGATTGAAAAGTGGAGAGAATATATGTAAAGGGGGACTGAGGTGACCTCAACATGAATTGAGTGTGACCTACATATCCCCAAGATAACTTCAAGTCATAATAATTACATCCACATAAAAGGTGGGGAAAAACCAACTAGGTCCCAACAATTTCTTAAATTTGGCAAATGGCTAGTCAAATGAAAATAGTAATGGCAAGGTGATGTGGCAATGCATGATAAATAAGTGTTGCCCCTAGTTTTCCCATAGGTGGTTATAACTAGAATACAATGAAATAGGTCAATGATACTAATTTTCCCATAGGTAGTTATAATTAGTAGCAAGACTAGTGAGACACTGATTTGCCCATAGGTGGTTATAATTAGGCTCACATAAACAAACTTGATACAAGATGGAAAATAAAAGATATCTTGCTAGATCAACTATCACACTAATTTCATAGAATATCATTGTAAACATGAATTGGATTGATTGTTGAAACTTGATTGAAATCCTCCCACAAAAGGTATGGGAAGAATCAAATGAATGAAGATCAAAATAAGATTGGGTAGGATGACTAAAAATAGGCTTTGGTCTAGATAGAAATGGAATGATAGGATGAAATGTCATTGCTTTAGGATAATGATGATTTTTGATAGGTTAGATAAAATGGTAAGAGGGATCCTCCCAAGTGATGGGGTAAATGGAAGGATACGTGATAATGGAAAAAGGGTATGTAACAATGACAATGTCATGGTAATGTGAAATGGTATGGTAAATGATTTTGGCATGGGTTTGGTTTTTGATTCTATTGTTCTTGTTGATGGGGAGATTCACATCTTAATCAACAAGTGATACAAATAGAATACTTGATCATGTTAATTTCTATCCCACACCTCATCTGAATAGCTACTCCATCAAGAACTGCCTATAGATTTGGATGTTGAGAATGCTTTTGTGATCTTTGTTGGTTATTGATTTTGATTCCTTCAAGCATCGAGACAAGGTATCTTTGTAGCCTCTATAAAGAAAAGTGTGGCCATAGATGGTAAACAAGGACAAATAATGGATGGTAGATTTGGTTGTGAAATGGAATGGTATATTATAATGGATTGTGGAATGGTTGTGAAATAAATGAAGATCAAGATGTTTAGTCACATGTAATGTTGTTGATTCTGGATTCGACATGACTTTGGTTGAGGTAGGGTCAAAGACTTTTTCTCTCAATAGGACCATCAAATTTTGTTGTTGTTTGGCACTAAGAGTATCTACCATCTAATTAGGCTATAGATAGGAAGCTATTTTGATTTGATCTTTGATTTTGTCTTCATCAAGTAGTGAAGAAATTTTGTGCTCAGCTATTGGTGCCTTAAAGAGGTTTTCACCAATAAATTTGTCTTGATTGTCCCATAGCACCTCTGATAAGGTTTCACTAAGGTATGTTGAGTTTTGACTTTTATTTTATTCTAGTGCTTCCAAAAAAGTTTCACTAGAAGATGTTGACATTGAACTTTGTGTGTCCCCTAGCACCTTCGAAAAAGGTTTCACTAAGAGAGTGGTCTTATGATACACGAATGTGATCTTAACCTCATTAATCTTCTTTAAATTTTATGTCACCATGAATGTAGTTCAACTAAGTGTGATTCTATCGATCCTAATTGACACTTATGGGAGATGGAATGTCAATAATATGGCTATGTTAGTTGATGGTAATGGCCTATCGAATGGTAATGGAATGGGGAGAGGCTGCATAATCCTTGTAGAAGATACTATGATAACTCATGTCAAAGGTAAAGTAATCATTCTAAAAATCTCTAGAAGGATAAAAAATGTATTCAAATTGATCTTCAAAGCATGTGTAATCAATGTTGTAATAGCCACAAACATATTCTTCTTTTGAATATGATTCTAACTCAAGGGACTCTGAATCTAATGTTAGTTAAAGAATAGAACTTGACTCTAATTTTGATTCTTCATCTAATGGGTAATTTGTTATAATGATTTCTTGTTGAATGTTTGGTATTGGACAAGTAACATCCTGTGATGGCATGGTGGGCTCCATAAAAATTGATTTTTCAGAGCGGGACTCCTCTAGGATGGAAAAAATGTCAAGAGACAACTCCCTAAATATTGGTTTATTAATAGGAGGCTCTTCAAAAATAGGAATATGGTGTAGGTAATGATTTTTCTAAAGGTAGTTATAATTATTAAGAAGTGACTCAACAAAGACTGGCTTGTTAGTGTGAGACTCCTCAACAACTGGTATAGGATCAATAGGTGATTCATCATAGGATGACTTATCACAAGTGGTTGGTTAAAAAAAAACATCTTGGATTTGTTGGTTCTCTTGGCCTTCGTTTCCAATGAATTAGAAAATACCAGTTTTGAACATAGCTTGGTCTTGGAATGATTGTATTGGTTGAAGGATTGATTAGCTTGATTGAGGTTTGGATTGGATTGGTTCCAGATGAGGAATGGCCTACAATTGGTTAATGGTAGGGCATTGGGAAAAATGATTTCTCACATGATCCAAAGGACAAAGTCATAAAATGGTAATGATAGGGTATTGTATAAATTGATTGATCGCACAAGAAAAAGGATGAGGTTATGAAATGGTAATGATAAATGATTGTGGGGATTGATTATTTTCACAAGCCAAAGGACTAGGTCATAGAATGATGAAAGGGTGTTGTGGAGCTTGATTGCCTACACAAGCCAAAAGATGAGGTCTTGGTATGGGAGTGGTATGGCAATGTGGAGCTTGATTATTCACATAAGTCAAAAGATGAGGTACTAGAAAGATAAGTTTGGGGCATTGTGGATCTTGGTAACTTGCACAAGCCAAAGCATATAAGTCACCCTCATAAACCATACCATCTCAATCTCGAGTTAGATCATAAGTTGGTTCTTGATTGTGTTCCATGTAATAATTATTGTAAAGAGGGTATGGATTGGTATCCCAAACAATATTATCTATAGTTGGGTCTTTAATAAATTTCTATTCATAAACCTCTTCATACCAGTCAAGGTATTTAGTTGGATCATAAGCTGGTTCATGACTTTGTTCCCATGAATGGTTATTATGAGGTGGATAGAAATCTATCTCATAAACCATATTATCATCATTAGGGTCTTGACTAAAGCCACAAAAGTCATTTTTTGTGGCCATTCTATCATAAATTGTATTATACATGACTCCACCATAGGTGTAGCTAGACATATCTACATAAATGATGAAATCTCTAAAAATAAAAAGGCTTAGAGTTTTGAAAACTCTAAAACAATATGTCCAAAGGACAAATGGTTCAAATTTAGTCAAAAGTATGGAGTTGTATTTCCAAAAATGGTTTGAAAGTGGAGCTATATCTCCAAAATGATTTGTGCTAAGACTTGGCATAAAACAGTCTAACATGAAATGTCTAATGTCAAATGTCATACACATAAAAGGTCAAGTGTCTAAATAAAAACTAGCATGTCAAAAGTATAGGTTAAAGTGTTCCAAACAAGGTCTAAACTAGGAAAGAGGAAATATTCGTTAGGTCTTTTGTCTAAATGCAAAGTCTAAAGCTAGGCTTAAACAAGTTATTCTAGGAACTTTGGCCAAATGATGTCAAAAGCTAGACTTGAAACAAAGACATGATGTGATTTGATTTAATCTAACAAGTTTGGAAATAACTTTGACATAGACCTAGCACATGTAATAAAACATAAACATGATCAATTAGCATAAGGCATAAGGATTTTGGAGAAAGGTTGTGTTCTCCCAAATAAAATCACATACAATGATGAGGATAGGCATTGAACAAATAAACCATCAAGTCTTCAAATTTGGGTAATCAATTAACCAAAGTTATGTAACCCAAAAGAGAAAGATCTATATATCAACCCTATGCATTGAGGCCTAAACATAAATCAATCAATGTTTGAATCCAAACTTAACAAAGTTAATTGAAAACTCAACGTTAAAAACTAGGATTTGACCAAACAAGCTAGATAAGATTGGACAACATGACAACATAAGACAAAGGTACAAATGGTATACATGACATGGTTTGAAACAAATGGTTTTTGATACAAGGTAAACTAGTCTTGAAACAAATTGAGAAGCCTAATAGTGTAATCATGCTCAAATGATGTGATCTATGTTATGTTTCAAAGACTCAAAGGCAAAATGGTTTGATATGATTTTGGTAGCGTAACACTATGTTCCACAACTCAAATTGACACACACACAAATAAGTTTATCAAAAATTTCAACACACAAGTGTGGTGTAAAATGGATAGCATAACGCCTCTTTAAACAAAAGAGTTTTGTATAAACAAATCAATTTTGGCATGGTTTACAAATAAATGATCATGTTTTAGTCTCAAAACATACCAATCAAAAATGACCAAAATACTCTAAGTATAATCATCCAAATCCTAGCGAGGCTATGGAAATGTGGGGTTAACTAAAACTAATTGGTTTTTGAATGTCTCTAGGGGAATCAATTGAATAATGACTTTCATGCCAAATGATGCAAAAGAAAAGCACAAAAATTAGGTGTATGTAGCACTTGTCTTGTTACAAAAAGGTCTTGCCCTTTTTTCAACCACTACAACCTACTATTCACTTAGTGTAGTGCAATGTCCAAAGTGTAGATACGTCCCATGTGCAACTCCATCACTAGAAGGTGGTTTAATCACTCAAACCTTTTGATCCTAGTGAGAGTGGGTGAAGTCAATGCTAGGATACGAACCCCACATCAAAGCTTCCCTAAAGAATTTGTAGGAGGTAGTGACATCCCCCTCACAAGTCAAGATGTAATGAAATGAAAGACATAAAAAGAAAGACTTTAGGGTCATTTTCAAAGTCACCCAAACTATGACGAGTTTTTGGAAAGTGATTTAGATGACATTCTTTCTAAGCCTTAGAATAGGATTTTTGCAATAAGGATGGTGATTTTGATTCTAAGGGTTCCCTAAAGGGGATAAATGGAAGATCATACATGTGTAAACCTTCTTTTTACCAAATAAGTTATAATTTAAAAAATTAATTGAATACAAAAAGCTTGGAAATGTGAATTCATTTTTAAGCACCAAGTTGAATGATTAGGTGGTGTTATTTTGACCCCTTGGTATGAAGTTGTAACTTTGAAAGCCTAACTTATCAAAACATTCACTTAAGCACCTAAATTTTTCATTAAACCCAAAAATAAAGTTCTTAATTCCTTTTAAAACACTCAAATGAAGTGTGAAAGGCACTAATTTAGTTTGTTTAGATGACTTTCCATGTAGATCTTACAATAAAAATGTTAGCAAGTTGCTTAGCTTTGAAGCACTTTTGAGGATGAAACAAGAACTTTTAAAAAATGAGCTCTCAATTTGACAGTTGAGTTAGGTTGATAAGCAAGTTGGGTTGGTATTCAAGTCAGGTAGACAAGCGAGTCAGGTTGGACAGGTGAGTTGGGTTGATAGGTGAGTTGGGTTAACATGTGAGTTAGGTTGGACATGTGAGTTGGGTTGGACAAGTAAATTAGGTTGGCAGGCGAGTTGGGTTGATAGGTAAGTTGGGATGATAAGGTGAGTTGGGTTGGATAGGTGAGCTAGGTTGGACAAAGGTGAGTCAGGGTGAACTAGAGCCAAGTTGGATGAACCAGAGTTGAGTCAGGCCAAACTAGAGGTTAGTTGGGATGATTTAGAGCTGAGTCGAGTTAAATCGTAGCTAAGTTGGGATGATCTAGAGCTGAGTTGACTCAAACCAAAGTTGAGTTAGGGTGAACCAGAGCTGAGTCAGGCCAAACTAGAGTTGATTTGGGGTGAACTATAGCTGAGTCAAGCCAAACTAGAGCTGATTTGGGATGAACCAAAGCTAAGTCAGGCCAAACTAGAGTCAAGTTGGGCCATCATGAGAACAAAACCATGGTTTATAAAAATGGACTTTTTAACTCAAATTTTTGCTTTCTTTTCTTCCATAATCTAAGAGCCTACATGAAAATAGTTAATAGGTTTCTTGTAGAGGATTTTGTGATAAAATTTGTAGGTTGTGGTCCCATCGAGCATGACATTATGTGAACTATAAATTTGATGATGAATGGGAGATTAGTATTGTGTTAGTGCATAAATAAAATCAAAGGCACACTAAACTAACAACTTCATGCATAGTTACTAGTGTGAGATTAATAAAAAAAATGAAAATCACAACTAAAAGCTAAGGAAAAACAAGAATCCTTCACCTTCCTTGGATGCTCCAAATGCTTTGTTGTAGTGGCTTGCTCGGTTTGTGCTCATGAAGTCTGCATCAATGGAAGCTTGACTACCTCCATCTCTCTTTAGAACCTTGCTTGGATTTGGATTCAATATTTTGGCATGGTAACTTTTCATAAGTTAAGCTTAAAATTCATGTGGCAAGGCCTCTTATTTATAGATTTTTACAAATGACTAGAATCAACTTGAACCACCCATCTCAAGATTGAGATGTGTGGCTAAGGATTAATTAAATTATGTAATTAAAAATACATAAATAGTCTCATAAATATCTAGGATATATGAGAGGTTAATAGGCATTTAAGGCATTGATGAGGCATGGTAGGGGTTAACCTTGATATTTTATGCATTTATTGCCTAGAGATGTCTTTCCAAGAAATGATGTCACTTGATGATGTAAATATTCAATATTCATTTATAAAAATAAGTATTCAACAAGTTTCCATGAAATTATTAATGAGGATCTAATTCGGTTTAATTAACCCTTAAGCATGATTAAGCACTTTGTGCACAAATTACTCAAATTGATCAAAATGCCTTATTATTAGCCTAAAATTTGACTGGATTAGAATTAAAATGTGATTTAAAATGCATTGGATACATTATCCCATTTATGATGTTCTCAACATAAAATAATAAAGGCATGTGTCTTGCACAATAAATTTGATAGAAAAGAGCAATCTAGAGCACCTAGGTGCAAAATTGGCATTTTAACTCGAAATGATTTGATCAAAGTTAGCTATACCATAAATTGCATTGCCCCATTTAGTAATACCCTAGCCAAAATCAGCACTTTAATATATCAATTTCAACTTATTTAATTTTCTTTAGTTTTTTTAGGCCAAATTATGCATTTTAGTGGAAATTGGTCAAAACCCTGGTTGGAGGTTATCGGTGGCCAGCTTTAGGTGTCTAAAAAATTAATATGGTTTTTTAATGAACTCCAAAAAAATATAAATTTTTTTAAGAAGACCTGAGATAATGTACTCATTCTTTCTTGCTTGATAAGATCATCGACATATTCTAAATGATGTTTAAGCCCTATAGGACCTTCATGCAACTCAAGTCAAACTGTCAGATGGATTCATCAACCACTTAACTTGCCCAATATAGAGAGCTCTTAGTTATAACTATCACACTATTATCTATATCAATTCATGATGCCCACATATCCTCTCTCCAAACTCAACTTCATTTTTATTTTAGTTCTAGAGTCATTCAGGATTTGTAACACATTGGGATTCAATTATTACAATCTTTCACTAATCAACTAAATAAGAAAAATTGAAAATAATAAAATTTATTAGTCCAATTGGGACCTGTATGAGGAATCTTCAACAGGGTTCTATTTCATAATGTCCTTCAAAATAATCTATTCTATCACAAAGTGTAAGAACCAAAGGGTTCCTTGCAACCTATCGAACTATTTAGTTTCAAATAATAACACACAAGCTTCATAAATTCTTAGCATGATTTTATCAATTACTTTTATTCCTCAGTCAAAGATTTCATGGTCCATAAATAAGCAAAGAGCACACTAAAACAAATAGGGTCTGTATTCCCTTTATCAAATTTGGGCTATCCTTTGATTATGTCTTGGAGTAAATAGTCATTGTATAAAAACCTATTGTCTTCCAAACATGTTGTGAAACAATTTCTACATCCATTCATTTATCAACAAAACATATGCATTTTAAACAACATTCATTATCAAACCAACAGGGTCGGTCGGTGAGTTAAACTTGTAAAATAGAGGTTCTTTCTTTTCCTTTTCTATTCAAAGTTTTCCTTTCAAAAACATGAAACCAAAAGATTATGCATCACATACACTGAATCCCCAAATACTCATCAATTCATTAAAAATTCTAAATTGAGCATAATCACATTTGCTTGGAAATAAATTATCAATTTCATTCTTTCAACAATGAACGTATGCATTCAACAACATTAGTAATGACCTCAATTAGAAGTATGTGTTCATTCATTTAATAGTAGAGATTTTCCAAAAACACAACTAACTTTCTTCCATTAAATATTGTTAATACATCTTCTCCATTCACCTCTCCAAATGTAACTCTCATTATACCTTACTAACTAACTCAAAAATCCTATAAAATGGGCACATAACTGATTCTTGTCAACTTTCCCTCTGAATGATCTCCTTGGTTACATTATATTTCATGATTTACACTATATGGCATATATATAACCATGATAGCAGACTCATGATCATTTTAGGAACCCTATATATTATCTAAACCTCTAAACATGTTTATTACATCTTTTTCCACCTTCACACATTGTATAAAAGTCATTAGAAAGGCTTACAAATTCAAATTTGCTCAAAGAAGGTTTTGGCAGGAAATCTATAATTCAAATTATATGCCTTTTTAGATCAACTACACTCCTCAAATAAATTAAAAAAGACCTCTATAACCTATAGGGCATTGATCCAACTAAAGACAAAAATGGTTTAAACTTATGGTCCATATAGGATGTCCCTACATCATACTACCAAGTTGAGAAATTTTTTCCACATGTATGGAATGATGCACTTGGCATATGTTATTGCTTGAATTAAAATGGACCTTCTCATTGAAGGTATCCACTTCATCTTCATACCTACACACAAAAGCAACTTTTTAAATAAACCATAGTTGTTGCCATCTCCTTATTTCCTGTTAGGTATATTCCACTCTTCCTCCTTTGCAAACTAATCCTTTTTCTTCTCAACTCCATGATTAACCATCACTTCAATTATAAATGTTTCTTATTTTCTCAAAACTCTTTGCTTTGTCGTCTTGACCTTACAAAAAACATCTTCTTGGTTTTTTCTTGTCTCATGCTTAAGTAGACTCATAATTTGTTGTTATACATCTTCAACATATTGACTGCCCTCAATCTTTTGCATCTCCAAGGGCCGTATATTCTCTTTCATTATCCCACCTTCTTGATCTCTCTCATAAACTTGTTATTTATGGCTCAATTCTTTGTCATTCTCTACTTATTCTATACTCCTTTGAAAACATTTGTGTTCATCCATTACCTCTTCTTTGGTTGCCTACTCATTGCCCACATTTTCATCACAAGCCATCATGTTAGAAACAATATTTGAAGTCTTCATGGATTTCTCATGGGTCTCCTCTTTATTGGTCAATTCAACCTCCATCTTCTTCACTTTCTTGGTGTCAATCCCAATCTATTTATCACCCAATTCAATTGTAATGTCAAACACTTTTTTGTTGTCTACCAACCTACATTCTTGTGTCATCTCACTCTTGTCCATCCTTATGGACTCAATCATCTCAATACAACTCACCTTGTACTCTTTAGGTGTTTTAACCAAACCCAAACTCTCCATAGTTCTACTCCAACATTGCGTTATCAACATCATCATGATTCTCTCATCACTCCTATATTTCTCACCCTTCAATAGAATAAGTGTATATGAATTTCTATCATGCTTAATAGTGTATGTGTTTTCTTAAACATCATGTATGTCATGCTTATCAAAATACCATGGCCTCCATATCAAAAAGTGACACACATCTGTAGGCAAAATATCTCATAACATTTGATCTATATATCCTCCTATCTTGAAATCAACTCAACTTTGTTCACTTACCAGAATATGACGACCCTTATTCACCCATGAAACTCTATATGGTTCTAGGTGTGGCATTCTATTCAACCTCAAATTATGCACCATCTCCAATGAAACAATATTTTTAGTGCTACCACCATCAATAACCAAATTACATACCTTATCATGGGCCTTGCATCTACTTTTGAACAAGCTTCTCCTTTGGGATCGTTCCTTGCCTTGCTTCTATTGCAATAGTACTCTCCTCATAAGCAATGACTCATTACTCTCTTTTATTCTATCCTCATTATCTTATCTCTATTGTTTCATACTTCTATTCACATTCCTTAGACACTTTGTTGCCCTATGTCCTTCTCTTTGGCAATTCCAACATTTCCCTTGAAATCTATGTCTTGGTCCTTATCTCATAGGACCTTCATCTCTTCTCAATCTATCATTTTAAAATGGTATAACCTAAATTTCATAGTGTTTTCCCATGACCTCTTGACCTTTTTCATACACTTATGGTCTTTCTTGTACTACCTCTTTATTCTATCTCTCATTCATCCTTGGTAAAGGTGCTAATCGACCTTGTTGCTCATCATCTCTTTCTACTCTTTGTTCCCTCCTTCTGAGAGTATCCTATATAACCTCCATTATCATAAATAATGGAGCAATCATCTGGGTCATTATCCTAACCAACTTATCCTCACCTCTGTTATCTCTCTCCATGGAGCACTGCACTTGGTTACCTATCCTGCATTTCACTTCAAAACACATCTTGTTAATCTCATTCACAATATAAAAGAATATTTTTCAAACTTTGATACCAAAATGATGTATAACACTTTTAAAACTCTACTTAATTCAATCTCTCAACACTTGCAATCCACCAAATGATCACTCTAAACCTTGTTTCTTAACCCACTATCTTTGACAATGATTTCTTAATTCAATACCTCATGCTATGATTCTATGTTCACCTATGATTGTTATGGTTCCAATAGTTTTATTTATGTTTATCAAGGACTTACTAACCCTTTCTACTCAATCAACAACTATCAATGCAATAATTCCCTATTTTATAATTATGCTTCCATAACACATAGTATCACACTTCTAACTCTCAAGTCTTTACTTTACACAACTCTGCATACAAATTATAACAAGAACATTTTATTATGTTTCAAAGATCCAAAATAGGATTGAAAGGTCTGTATTAACCTTGTTTAAATATTTAAATCCTTAATTGTCACAATCAATCCTCTGTTATGCTTTCTACACTAAAATCCATTTTACTATGTCAAGGAATGCTAGTTACAGGGATGAGTTTCTTTAGTTTAAACCCTCATGTTACCACACCAAATAATATTTCAAAAACTCTTCACACACATTCAAATAACTTATCAACACATACTAGGACTCATGCTAAGCAAGTTCTATTCATTTCTAGCATGGGATTTTACATAGGTTGTATGAGGAAAAAAAGATACAAGAAACACTTATTTTTCTCAAAAAATGGAAATATTTTAATTAAAATAATGCTTACACAATATTTCCCTTCAATCCTTACTCTACACATTGTTTATACATTTCTTCTATGCAAAAAAAGTGTTTTGGTCTGCAACACAGGCTAAGTGAATATCAACAAGTAGTATTAAATCAATGGGGTTTTTTATGAACTCCATGAAAACATGCAAAACTTTAAGAAGATTTGAGACAATGTACTTGTTCTTTCTTTCTTGATAAGATCATCGATGGATTGTAAATGATGTTTAGGGCCTATAGTATCTTCAAGCAACTCAAGTCAAACTACCAGCTGGATTCATCAACCACTTAACTCACCCAATTTAGTGAGCTCTTAGTTATAACTAGCACACTATTATCTATATCGGTTCATGATGCCCACATATCCTATCTACCAAACTCAACTTTGTGTTTATTCTAGGTCTAGAGTTGTTTAGGATTTCTAACACATTGGGATTCAATTATCATAGTCTTTCACTAATCAAATAGACAAGAACAATTGAAAATATCAAACTTTATCATCCCAACGGGGGCCTACATGAGGAATCTTCAACATGATTCTATTTCATAATGTCCTTCAAAAGAATTTGTTCTATCACAAAGTATAAAGCCAAAAGGTTCCTTGCAACCTATCAAACTATCTAGTTTCAAAGAATAACACACAAGCTTAAAAAATTCTTAGCACAGGTTTATCAATTAATTTTATTCCGTAGACAAAGATTGCATAGTCCATAAATAAGGAAAGAACAAACTAAAAAAATAGGGTTTGTATTCCCTTTATCAAATCTAGGTTCTCCTTTCATTATGTCTTGGAGTAAATAGTCACTATATAAAAACCTATTATCTTCCAAACATGTTGTGAAATAATTTATACAATAATTCATTGATCAATAAAACATATGCATTCCAAACAATAATCATTATCAAACCAATAGGGTCGGTGAGTCAAAATTGAAAAATAGAGGTTCTTTCATTTCCTTTTCTATTTGAAGTTTTCCTTTTAAAAACATGAAACCACAAGATTATGCATCACATACACTGAATCTCCAAATACTCATCAATTCATAATGAATTCCAAACTGAGCATAGTCATTTGTGCTTAGAAATAAATTATCAACTTCATTCTTTCATCAATGAACCTATGCACTCATCAACATTAGTAAGGACCTCAATCACAAGTTTTTGTTCATTCATTTAATAGTAGAGATTTTCCAAAAACACAACTACTTTCTTCCATCAAATCTTGTCAATATATCTTCTCTATTCACCTCTCCAAATGGAACTCTCATTCTACCTTACTAACTAACTCAAAACTCCTAGAAAAGGGGCACATAACTAATTCTTGTCAAATTTCCCTCTAAATGATCACCTTGGTTACATTACATTTCTTGATTTACACTATATGGCATATCTATAACCATGATAGTGGACTCACGATCATTTTAGGAACCTTCTATATTGTCTAAACCTCTAAACATGTTTATTAGATATTTTTCCACCTTCACACATTAAACAAAAGTCCTTAGAAAGGCTTACAAATTTAAATTTTCTCAAAGAAGGTTTTGGATGGAAATCTATAATTCAAATTCTATGCCTCTTTAGACCAACTAGACTCCTCAAATGGACTACAAAAGACCTCTAGAACCTATAGAACAATGATTAGACCAACTAAAGATAAAAATAGTTCAAACTTAGTGTCCTTATAGGATGCACCTACTTCACATTCACTCACTAGGAGAAGTTTATGCCATTTAAAAAAATAGATTTGACTTACGAGGCTCAAATATATTTAGCAACAGTGACCAAGTAGGTGAGAAGAGGAACTTACAATTACCATTCACATAAAGATGATCACGAAAAGATAGATCAACAGTATCTTTAGGTTTTAGAATGGAATCATTGTGAACTTTCCAATCTTTTGTGAGTAGTCTTGAGTATTACTTAACTTCATTAATATATTCTTGAGTGGCTTTAAATGCATCTTTGTCACATATAGAATTTGAATAAAAAAATTGTGTCGTATATATGTTCTTAAGTTGGAAATACAATATGATTATCTTTTGGAATGGATTAAGTGTTGATATTATTTTCCAAATTGATTCCCATGATAGAAATGAATTCATCATTGAATGAGTCATCATCATCATAATCTTTAATTTATTCTACCTTGATAGTTTCCATTTTACTTGAAAGAAAAATTGGGCACAATCTATTTTGTTATGCACTTATATTTTTTTTAATTTCATCCTTGGAATGGTTATTATTTTCAATTTGTGCAAGATTAACTACTTTAGATTCAAATCCTTTATAGAAATCTTCTGCAAGGAGACATGAAAAAGAAGTTACAAAAGACCTCTAGAACCTGTAAGACAATGATTAGACCAACTAAAGACAAAAATAGTTCAAACTTGGGGTCCTTATAGGATGCCCCTACTTCACATTCACTCACTAGGAGAAGTACATGCCATTTAAAAAATTTGGATTTGACTTATGAGGCTCAATTATATTCAGCAGTAGTGAACAAGTAGGTAAGAAAAGGAACTTATAATTACCATTCACATAGAGATGATCATGAAAATATAGATCAATGATATATTTAGGTTTTAGAATAGAATCAATATGAACTTTCAAATCTTCTGTGAGTAGTCTTGAGTATTACTTAATTTCATTAATATCTTCTTGAGCAGCTTTGAATGCATCTTTGTTAGATATAGAATTTGAATAAAAAATAATTATGTCATATATATGTTCTTAAGTTGGAAATACAATATGATTATCTTTTGGAATGAATTGAGTATTGAAATTATTTTCTAAATTTATTCCCATGATAGAAATGAATTCATCATTGAATGAGTCATCATCATCACAATCATCAATTTATTCTACCTTGATAGTTTCCATTTCACTTGAAATAAAAATTGGGCACAATCTATTTTGTTCTACCCTCATACATTTTTTAAATTTCATCCTTGGCATGGTTATGATTTTCAATTTGTGTAGGATTAACTACTTTATATTCAAATCCTCTACATAAATATTCTTCAAGGAGACATGGAAAGGAAGTTCCAAGAGAATATTCATTTTTGAATACCGAGTTTTCCACTTTCATACAAGAAGGATCTTGTACTTTACTAAAAACTAGTTCCATACTATCTTCTCCCTTAGAAAATAGAACATTACACTTTGCATTATTTCTCATTTATGTTTGTGGTTCAATTAGTTATTATTCAAATAACTCATTTTATCCTAGAACTATGAGGTTGAGAAATCTTATGAAATGGGTAAATCTTTATCTTCTTTGCCAAGGGGAATACCAAATTATTCATTTGTTCTCTGATTAATCATTAGTTCTTCCAACTATTTGATTTATTCCATAATTGTGAAATTGAAAAAATCATATGTGATATAAATACCTTTATCTTTTCCTTTGTTGGAGTTTCAACATGTTGATCAAGAATTTTCCTTCAAAATATATTTTCTAAATGATGACTCTTGATTTTATTAGATTTCACTATTTATGATAGTTATAGCACATTTTAAAACCTATTTCTTCAACATCCTAGACATAATCAAGTCATCTTCAATTTTGATAAATTATTATTACACAACTTATAAGTCATTTATCTTATTCCTTATCAAGATGAATTTGATCTCTGAGTGTAGAGAACCAATGAAGACATAGAGTTGATTATTGGGACTTATCAGTCTCAATAATTTGTTGAAGTGAGCTAAAAACTCTCTCATATGCTCATTATCCTAATTTTGAAGTGGAAATAAATCTAAAAATAATGCACACATGTCTATAAATATTTTGAATCTATTCAAGAACTTGTTCTTCAAATAGTCCTAATTCACAATGTATCCATCTTCTATGTTCCAAAACCACTCAACAATAGGTCTAATGAGAGTTTCAAAAAAACCTTGATAGTGAAATATTCATGCATAACACCTAAAATGTTTCAAGACACTATGAAATCCAATATATGGTTATCTACATCTTGACCATTTTCTTTAGAAATATCTTCCTTGATCTTGATGGTAACTCATTATAATGGGCCAAAGTCAAAGGCCCAAAAAAAATTCCCCACAAGACATGGGGAACATTATGGTTGGGGTGAAGTAATGTCATTTATTCAATTAGAAATATGTAAACACTAGGTACTATATCTCAATGGAGTATCCAACCTCCATTTTAGGGGAGGTTCATTAAATTTTCCAAATATTGCATGTGCAAAATACCTCGATCCCCAATGGAGTCGCCAAAAACTATTGGCTAAAAAATTTGTCAAGGGGACAAATGTAAGACTTTCAATCAATATTGTGGGGATAGAGTCCTCACATCATTAAATAATATGGAGATAAATTCCCTCTCCTATTAGTAGGTGGACCCATCTTTATTGAAAAATAAAAAATAAAAGTAGGAAAAGAGTTATTCATAGCTATTTACAACAAAACCATTTTTTATGGGGGTTTCATATATTTAACTCGAAACTACGGAAAGGAGATAGAAATTAAATGAAGGGAATGATGGGAAAAAGGGGAAAATTAGAAATTAAATGAGAAAGGAAGAATGGTATTACTCTATCTAGTTAAACACATGAGAGGCTATGATAACCTTAGAAAAGATGGATAACCCTAGGTAGTTAAACATAGAGACTCACTAGAATAGCCCAAGATTTAAGATTGTAACATGTGAAACATTTATCATATAAATGGGATGGAAAATACATATTTTAGACATAAGAATAAGGTACATACACCAAGCAGATTGGATAGATTTACAAAGAAAGATATTCAATAACCCTATGTTTACCAATAAAAATAGGCATAAAAACTTATTCTTAATTACATAAAGGCTTCACAATAACAAGAATTCCCAATACACATTCAACAAAACTTTATACACTAAAAATTATGCATTCATTAAATATCTAATAATAACATTTTATCAAAATGAAAGAATGAGAATCAAAATGAGTTGACATATGCATATCATTCATCTAGAAAAACTTGTGGTACAAAGTCCTATAAATCATTTATATATTGATCCTTCATAGAGTTGTACATACAAACTCCTTCATTCTATATTGCTAAAATTTTTCATATTATCGAAAAAATAATCAACAAAAAGCTAATCTGAGTTCAATTAAAGCTAACTTTACAAATGAGCCCCAAACTCCTATTTATAGGTTAGAGTGGGTGATTACACTATATAACCACCTTTTATACCTTTTTAGGAGATTTAAAAAGGATATTAGTGAAAATACACAACTTAGAAATTATAAAAATGTGTTTAGAAAATTTTACAACTTACAAAAGTGCAATGACCAATTTGCACAACTTACAAAAGTGCATTGACATATTTTTACAACTTTTAAAAGTGAAATGACCAATTTGTACAACTTGAAAAAGCATGTTGGTTTTTTTACACAACTTTCAAAAATGAAATAGCCTATTTTCACAAATTGTAAAAGTGACTTGATAGTTTTCACAACTTTAAAAATATGAACTTCATCTTATTTCTACAACTGTGATTCTCCCATTGATTTTATAAGTTCAAAATGAAATATTTTACCATGTATCTTTGAGTAAAAATATTCGTCATCAAATTATCTTTCCAATGTGTCAAATGAGATCCAAATTAGAGTTTGGATATGAAATTAATGGCTCGGGGGAGATTGGACCTTGCTTAGACACATCTGGAATTTTGCCTTGAACATTTGTGATTCTCCCTTTGATTTTACCAATTCAATATGAATTTTTTGCACCATGTGTTCTTAATTATTGTTTTCATCAAATCATCTTTCCAACACATCATATGAGAGTGGCAATAGAGTTTGGATGCAAAATTTATGGCCCAAGGGAGATTAGACCTTATTTTGACATTTTTTGCTTGCAAGGGTGTCAAATTATGTCAAGCAAAAAACTTAGGAAAATTTTAATTTTATCCTTGATTCTTTTGGCACCTTTTGAGGACCTTTTTGAGGTAAGGAATTTCAAGTTTAGCAGTCTATAATTCTTCCCTACTTTGACAAATATGGTTCACCCCATTGATTTTAGAAGTTTAAGATGAAATTTTCTCATCACGAGTCCTTAAGGAAAAATGTTGCTCATCAAATTATATTTATAACAAATTAAACGAGAGTGAATATGAAGTTTGGATGTGAAATTTATGGCCCAAAGGAGGTTGGAACTTATTTTGGTAATTTTTTCTTACTGGGGTGTTAGATTTGGACCCCTCTACTTTCAGGGGTGTCAAATTCTGCCTGTCTACTTGTAGGGATGTCAAATTCTAACCCCTCTACTTGAATATGTATAATTATCCCTATTGATTTTAGTAGGACAAGATGACATTTTTATACCAAGTTTTTATAGTCAAAATTCATCTCTCATATTTTGTCTCCACATTGGGACAAAAATTAAGACCTTTTTGAGAAGTTTGATTTTGCCTTAAATTTTCACTCTGATGTTGATAAGGTCAAATGCATTTTTTACTTATCTCTTCTCTACATCATAGTACTTAGCCATTAGCCAGACTATATATAGACACCTAATTGATGTTAGAAATGTAACTACCTCAGGTAGTCCACTATCATGAATGCTTTGACCATAAATTATTTTATGCACTGTATTTATTTTTTACCTAAAAATTACAATATCTATTAGTCCAAAGTTTGTATATGTGCCTTCTTATGTTAGGGGACCTAGATTTGACATTTGATGTGATAAAAATTCTTATGTGGAGAATAGAATGTTTTAGTTGATATTTGATGAAATCCTCATGTTTAGGTGAATACCCTGCATTGTACTACCCTTGATGAAGATGAGATTTTGAAAGTGTTCAATCAAAATGTTTATTTTTAAAAAAAATTAAATGAGGATATCATACTCTAGGATTATTTTCAACATTGGTTATGTGATCTACGTGTTGTGCTTGCATAGGTATAAGACTCTAGGGGAATTGTCAACATTGGTTATGGGTTTTTTGATTTATGCCTGCATACGTATCAGACTTTGGGGGTGTTGTTAGCACACCTATTAGGTTATAATGGTTATGTTGGTAGGCCTTATGATATTTGGGAGTTATTTTTTCACACCTATCAGGGTTTGATAGGATTTTTGATATAAGAGTTGGGATTCATAGGGTCTACCTACATTGGTTGCAGGATTTGGTAGGGTATTTTAAACTTTTTGAATCTACCAAGGAAAAAAACATAAGGAATTAATGAGTTTTCAATATTTTTACATCTCAAATAAATATTAAATTTATGAAGATGAATTTTATCAAAAATAATAATTTTGATTTTGACTTATTTTGACTTTTCTTTATCGTTTGCAATCAAAAGACTTAACATTTTAGCCTTTTGACCTTTGTTCAAAAATTGGTACAACAAATACACAACATACCTTATATGATTCCTCATGAACTTAATTTATATACAAATGTAAAATATGAATGATTCAATAGTGATATGAAAGCCTATATTCTTTTTTACCCTTAAAATATCACCTGATATCATATGCAAGAATAATTTTCATGCCTTATTATACCGAAAGAGTAATTATTGAGATATATTCAACACCCCTAACTTAATGGCTCAAAACTCATAAATTAGGGTTGACAAAAATATTCTCCTAAAATTCATATCCATCCATAATGTTACTCTGAAAACTACTTAATGGCTCACCATTTAAAGTTCGAAGGATAGTGTAGATCTCAGTATATGACCCAAGCCTTGTCCATTGGGATATAGAGTCAATGTCTAAAATGATTTGAAAATTTATATTTTTATTATCGTTTAAGCACCTCAAATTTATTGTAGGAGTGTAATTAGGAGTGTTGTCATGAAATGTAATTTTTGTTGACAATAGACTCAATAATATATATCATTGCACTAGAGACATCAATTTTGATAACAATGATATACTAGATCCACTTCCTATGTATGATGGTGTAAATTCATATAATTTCAAGATTATATCTTATGCTAATTATATAGTACTTTCTCACATTATTGGTTATATTTTCTAATGATGAAACTAGAAACTAATAAAGAAAACATTTCAATAGGTACAAGCCAAATTTTCATGAAATAATAATATTTATAGATTCTTCAAGAATTGATTAAAATAATTACATAAGATTATTTTAATAAATATCAAATAAAAATTGGAGTTTAAATACAAAATAAAATATATAAATAAATCAAAAAGCTACTTAAAGTTAGTTAGCTTAGCTATTTTTAGTAGTTATTAATTTTAGTAACTTTTTCAATGCAAGTTTAACAATCACTATTTTTAGTAAATTTTTAATGAAAAAATGAATGGACCTAAAAATACCCACTTATATTATACACACAAAATTAAAACTAATGGATTAATTTAAACTCAATTTCACATCTAGTTATAAAAATATTTTATTTCCAAAATTAGAAAATTCTCTAAAAATATATTAAAATACATTTTTATACCTTTGGATAGTCACGTATGGCATCTATCATGTTTTTAAAATGACTCTAACTAGATAGGGCAAGTTATGGCTGCATTCTTATTTTCAATATCTTCATTTTGACATAAACAAAAGCTCAAACTAGTTCTTGTGTTAAAAGTTATGGCCTTCACAAGATATGCATCTACATCAGCTAACATAATTTATGCCTAAATTCTTCATCATCAATTTATATTATAATTATGCACTTGGAATTATTACATTATAAAGTGACCTACACTATATGCATGTGTGTGCATGTTCACACATGTATACAATAATTTTTGATATAATAATAATTATTGAAACATATTAGTTATGTGTTTTACATATGGATCATTGGTTCAAATTATAGTCTTATTAATTCCTTTTCTTATGTTCTCTTCCTCACCTTTCATATTTATGTGAACTTGTGTTGTTCTGATTCTTTTTTTCTCTTTCTTCTTTTTTTCTTTTTTCCATGCAGGATTATTATATGTCATCTCTTTTAATTTCCTCTATTTCTCTCTCTATGATGGAATCTATATTCTATCAATTATGTCTCATTTTTTTTGGATATTATACTCCTTTTCACCTCTTTTAGTGTTTGGAGCTATGATTATCAGTTATTTAATTTTTCATGGTTAGCTTGTAAACTAATAGGTTCCCAATTCAAATTCAATAAGTTTATATAACTAAATCCTCCTATAGGAATATTATGAACAAGCATCATGAGCTTTCTAGTATAGGCACATATTAAATGTTATATTTGTATTCTTAAAGACTATTCAAAGAAGTTCAAAGTTTTCAGATACATCTTGTATCAAAATAAAGACTAGGATAATGATCATTAGTTTTGATTGATTATATAGGGAGAGAAGGTGAATCCCTATCTCTCACTTGGGTTGGTATTATTCTCACACACATGAGAATTATAATGGTTTTGATTCCATACATCCAAACTATATAATTTGAACACATTGAGAGGTTTTTAGAGACAAGTAACCTTAAAACTATTTTATTGTTCTTATAACACTTTGTGGTGAATTTAATCATTAATAAAGGAGAAGACAAATATAAAATTTTGACCACCAAATTAATGAAGTGATTTCATTTCCATGTTACCTTTAAAGTTACCTTTAATAAAAAGAGAGATGAAAGTGACATTTAAATCCAAAATTACCTTCCTTATCCTTATCGAGTCTTCCACCATTTGAAAAACATATTCTCTCACTGTCTCTCATAAATATTTAAAGGTCATAGGAAACACATCAAGACTAGGATATTTATCCTTAACCATAAAAAAAGCCACTAAATGCACCTCCTCCAAAGTGAAGGGTAGAAAGAGTTTCACATTCTATTCTCGAGACACCAACCTAGGAATAAAACTAGGATTATCATTTTGAGCCTAAAGATCAGAAGCCTTTCCATCATTAATCAAGTTCTCAAATAAGTTAACATCCTCACTCTAAATCTTAGTTTGAGTATTCAACACCTTACCATCACAAGAGTGAATCCTTGAGATGCAATAAACATTAGAATTAATTCTTATTGAGTTATGAAATAAGGCATAATTTTGGTCACCTTATTTTAGCCAATCAGATCTCAATTTTTGTTTCCAAAATATTTCTTCATTCTGTAATAATTGATCATATGCAACATCAAGTGTTTTTCCAAAAAATAAGAATATTTATTCATACCTTTCCTAAATATCATCAAATTCAAATTTTCTAAATCCTCTTCAACATGAACTTTTTCCTTAAATATATTTTTGAAACAATTGAGATTCTAATGACATAGACAACATTTGATGAATTGTATATTTTTTCCATCCTATACATTGGAGAGACTAAATTAATAGGGTGATTCCTCCACCAAAATTTCATAAGACTAGGAAAAGAGGGATCTCAAAGCCACATATTTTCAAATTAAAAACCATAGAGACTTGGAGGATGATCCACATTAATACATAAATCCATAGGGAAATGATCCAAGCTTGAGAAAGGAAGGATGGATCTTTTTAAGATCCAACTTTGAGAAAGCCAATTGGAAGAAACCAAAAAATGATCCAAACATTCAATAATATTTTCTCTCGACTTATTTTACTATTCCATGTATAACCCCTACTTTGGTTGGATATCACTGAACTCATTCTTAGCAACAAATTGAATGAAATCCAAATTAGTAAGATCAGAACTTGCCTTTCCACCCTATTTCTCCTTAGGTGATAGAAGGGCATTAAAATCACCACCCAACACAATATTTGAACCAACACAGTGAGACACATGAGTATATAATTCATTCAAAATAAATATTTTATGATTTGAATCATTCACACCATACACATTACAAAGCAAGAAACTCAAATTAGACCTAAACCATATGATTCTATAGATTTGCCAATTTGTCCCTACTTAAAACATTTCAACATGAACTTTGGAAGGAACCCAAAGAAAATCCAAACCAATTGAAGCCCAAAAAGCTTCAACACAAGAGCTACTCCATCTTTTCCAGCTTAACTCCATCAAACTAGTGGCTTCAAAAAAACTTAGTTTCTTAAATCAAATCACATCAAGATTTACAGAAAAGAACAAATGCTTAACCAAGCACCTTTTTTTGGGGGGCATTAAGGCTCATAATATTATAATATAAAAGCTTCATAAGAACTGAGGGATTATTTCCACTTCCCATTTATCAAGACTAAATAATTTAGAGAGAGTTCCTTGCTTACCCACTAAAACTTCTCCAAAAACTTGCTTTTTAGCCAGTTTTTGCCTTTGCTTCTTAGTTTTACCAAAATTAGGAGCTTAAAGGGAACTTAGAGATTTATAAATAGAGAGGATCTCCCTGGAATTCATCTCTTCCTCTGAATCATAATCCTCTAATTTTGATCCACTATCTAATGATTCAATTTTGGGATTCTTAACCAAAATCTCTAAATTAGGGATCAAGCCAATCTTAGGATCCCTAGAAACTTGAGAACTCTAAAGAATATATCTAATATCCTGAGACTATTCAAATATAAAATGCCAACCTTTTAATTATGAAGAAGGGGACATCTTATCTCCCTTATCCAACTTATTAAGAAGAGCCTCAGTTTCAAAAAAATTGAGGGAGGAGAAATTTTGAACTAACAAATTAGATTCCAAACCCTCTTGAGCCCTAAATGAACCATATACATTGGAAGAAGAAGGGATCAAACTATTAGGACCTATATCTTGATCCACCTCCACATTCTTTCCTTTCTTAGTCAATATTATTTTAGCTAATATAGACCAACACCTACCATTATTACATAGGTGAAAGGCTCTGGATGAAGTAGCAAATGATCTCCAAACCCTTAACTTATGACCCAAACGTGAAGAAAAAACCACCAAAACCCACTTAAGAAAAATTGAGTGTGACTTGTACATCTGCATTTGAAGCATCTAAATGGGAGGTTTTCAATGTCAACTTATTGAGAGACCAAAAATGCCACTACATTTTAAATAATAATATTTTCTAAAATAGTTGAATCAAGAAGAAAAAAACCCTAATCCTTGCATAAGAAGATAAAAATCCATTATCAATTATTATATTAATCTATAATAAATATCCTAATAGGTTGCCTAAGTCTGAAAGGCAGTCAAATCCCCAATACTCCAAGGTAAGACCATACAATCTTATCAAGACTAGATAATTACCTTGCTACACTGAAATAATGTCAAATTTAGGTTTCCAATGTTGAAGCTAGAAGCCCACACCTCTCATGGAACAAAAAGATTGGTTAAGAACCTTATTCTTCAATTCCATATTTGGGAAGATGATACTAAAGAATCCCTTAGGCAAAAATCTAACGTCAATATTCTTCCACCAACACTCCACCCATGATTCAATCTCACGAATCTTTGGCCATTTCCCTATAAATTTACCTATAAGAGCTCACTCCACTAGGAGATAAATATTCTAATAAAACTTGGATGATTCCCACATAAGTTGTTTATCTTCACCTACATTGATCCCATCCCTCAAAAGAAATGTTAAACCACCAAAAATATCTTATACTTTATCCCCTAAACTTCCCTCTTTCACAACATGATCAACAACTAGAGGGAAAGAATTCACTTTTATTACCAGTGAATCTCTAATCTTAGACTCCTCCTGCACCAATTATTCAAAAACCTCCCAAGACTTAGTTCAATTCTTACCTCTAGCTTTAACTTCTTCCTCACCAACTGAAAACCCTAGCCAATCACTAGTTTCCCAAATTGCTTCCTTTAATGCCCAAAAATCTACCTTCAAATACCTGTGACCCAACCCTAGTGCAAAATAAATGGATTCCTTATCATTTTTTCCTTTGTCATGTGCCATCACCCCCACCTTAATTTCCTCATATATTTATATTATAATAATGTACTTGGTATTATTACATTAGAGGGTGACCTACACTATATGCATGTGTGTGTGTGTACACACATGTGCACACCAATTTTTGATACAATAATAATTATTGAAATATTTTAGTTATGTGTTTTACATATGGATCATTGGTTCAAATTAGAGTCTTATTGATGCCTTTTCTTATGTTCTCTTCCTCACCTTTCATCTTTATGTGAATTTGTGTTGTTTTGATTATTTTGTTTTATATTTCCTCTTTATTTCATTTGTTTGTGTAAGCTTCTTATATTTCATCTCCTTTTATTTCCTATATTTCTCTCTATTGTGGAATCGATATTTTATCGATTGTGTCTCATTTTTTATGGGATCTTTTACTCCTTTTCACCTCTTTTTAGAGTTTGGAACTATGATTATCAGTTATTTAATTTTTTCATGGTTATCTTTTAAGCCAATAGATTCCTAATTCAAATTCAATAAGTTTATATAACTAAATCCTCCTATAGGAATATCATGAACAAGCATCAAGAGAATTCTAGTCTAGGCATATATTAAATTCTAAATTTTTATTTTTAAAGACTATTCAAAGAAGTTCAAAGTTTTTAGTTACATCTTGTTTTAAAATAAGGACTATGATAATGATCATTAGTTTTGCTTGACTATATAGGGATAGAAGGTGAAGCCCTATCTCCCACTTGGGTTGGTATTATACTCATACACATGAGAACTATATTGGTTTTGATTCCATGCATCCAAAATATATAATTGGAACACCTTGAGAGGTTTTTAGAGAAAGTAACCTTAAAATTATTTTATTTTTCTTACAACACTTGTTGGTGAATTACATCAATAACAAAGGAGAAGACAAATCTAAAATTTTGACCACAAATTAACAAAGTTATTTCATTTCAAAAATTTTCATATGCAAATAGAGTATATAATCAATGGTTGGGTATAGAAATGACATTAACATAGGTACACAATGGATGATATATTGATTATTTATGGTACATAATCAATGAATTATCAATTCTATCATTTTTATAACACATGATCAAATTTTAGGGTTATAGTCTAGAAAACTTATAGATCCTATTTATAGCTCAAAATTTTTAGAAAAATGACCAAATTTTATGTTTTCATCAATCTTCACTTATCTTTCAATCCCATTTCTTGTTCAATACTTTTTCATCCTTTTAGTTACTATTTTTAGGCATATTACAGATTTGATTGCTATAATTTACTATTATATCTTAGGTCTACATGATGTCCCTTTTTTTTTATGCATATTATTTATCCCCTAAACCAAAAATAATATAAAAAATATGAATATGGATTTCCAATTCGATCATGGGACATTATGGGGACATTTGTTTTAAACAACACTTTGACTATTATTTATATTGTATGTCTCATTTATTGAATGAAAATTTTATTTTAATTATAATGTTTTCATAGATTAAATTTTTCACTTTTATTTGGTTTCTAATTTCTTATTCATCCCAAGAGTTTATTTTGTTGACATTTTTTTCACATACTTCTATTTTCATATGTACACTTGATTTCACTATTTTTTTCCACTACATTTCCCCATATCCATTATTTTCTATGATTAATATCATTTATATGTTTGTTTATATTTATCTATGATCCATCTAAACTAATTTTTTGGGGGGAAACCCCTTTTATTCTCACTTACATTGACTATGCCCTATCCGTAATAAGGCATATCATTATTTTAATTATATTTATTATATATTTCCCACCAGTGGGAATGATACTTACAAACTACTTGTGTGATTTATAGATTTCATGTTTTCCATAATGGAACATCTCTTACTAATATGATTCATAGATTATATATTTTCCATAATGGGGCATGTTATACACTAGTACCTCATGGCTTATATATTCACCACTTTGGGGCATGTCTTTGTTGTGTTTCATTACTTATATCTTGACTAAATTAATGGGCATCATTACCATGCTTCATATATTATATCTTATCCACATTGGGGCATATTATTTTTGTGAATAATTTAATATATATTTATCATTGGATACATGATACACCCATTTGTATACAAATCATATTTTGTTGATATTAAAGTGGGATCTTTCCATATGTCCTTACCTGCATCTTATTCACATTGGGCCATACTAATTTTATGCATACATGTATTATATATTGATTATATGGATTCATGCCCTTTCCACACTTCATTTCAACATTTTTTCTACACTAGGGCATATTATTACTCTTACCCACATTGTATATATTTTCTTTCTTATGGGAACTAATACTCTTCTACTTATATTGATTAAAATTACATGTATAGAGGTCAACATATCCCTCTTATGATTATATATCCCACACGTTATCCATAAAATAGTTGTACCATTGATTCCCTCATTGATTATACTTTGGCATACTTGAATTTATTAATTTACTACATACATGCTTTCACAATGATATGAGACATATACATATTCTACCTCCTAATTACTTGCAATGATGTGTTCCTTTGTCATATACCTATAGGGTAATACTAGCGATAAGAATCATTAATAATATAATTATCATTAGGGGAATGATATTCACATATAATTATAGTTATTATAGTGCCTATGTTGGGTCATGCCATTACCATGTTTCATAACCTATATATGTATTGCTTACTATTTTAATTTATTTAGGATTTAGTTATCTAAATAAGATAAAACCTTTGGTTCACAAATTGTATAAAATATTTCCTAGATTACACACATATATAATTTAAAGGTAGATTGAGATTGATTAATTTCATGTACTAATTATAAAATTGACCAAAAGTATAGGGTACTTAGCTTGTTTATTTTTATGTTATGGTATGTGTCTAAATATAGTCATAAAAAATTCCATGAAATGAATATGTGGTTGAATAATGACTATCAAAATCTGCTTAGATTCTTATGGCTACTAAATATGTTTTTTGTCACCAAAATTTTCCTTTTCTTTAATAATATTTTGTTCTTATATGGATCATTGCACATGTTCATTGAGATATTTCTTGTGTAATTTTATATGTTTTTTCCCATGCACATACAAACTTTTCTTCCTTCACCGTAAAACCCTACCTCCATTTTTAAAAAAAATCTTAGCCTATAAAAGGGGTTAGAAATATTGGTTAGATAGATCCAAACCCACCTTTTTATAAGGATAAGTATTTCCTAAGTTACACTAATTTTAAGAGGGCTCAAACCACATGTAGCTCTCCTGCCTATGTGGATGTGTTCTCAATAGTGATTCACTAGTTTATATTCAACATGTTTAGGTTTTGATAGTAGTCAATATGAAACTTTGACCTTACCTTATGTGTTTAAATTTTTCTTAGTGAAATTTCCTTTAATGGGTTTTTAGACTTAGATGATTTAGGGTAATTTATCAAGGATTTTTAGATGTGTTCCTCAATTTTGAAGTGATTTGAAAAGTGAGTTATAGAAGCTTACCATATAGGATTAACCTTAAGATTGATATGTATATATAGTTAAATATTTTGTTAAATTTTCTCACTAAAATATGAAATGTGAAGGCCAACCCATAGGAATGGTTATCATTTGAGAAATGACCATTTAACTTGTGACACTCCTAGTGAATTCAAATTATATTAGTAATTGATATCATATGACTATTTCTAAAATTATCTAGGATGTAGAAGATAATGATATAGAGAATGGTGACACTCTCCTTCTAATAATAGAATAGGTAGGTATAGATAAGGAGATCATGTATGTAATTAATGGGAAATCTAGAAGGCCAAGGTCTAGATATATTAATTTCTATGAGAGAATGTGAGCAAGAGTTAACTATGTGTGCATAATTCATGTATGTTAAGGATTGGTCAAAAATGATATTTTCATGTTTTTAATACCAAATTTATGTGTCTAAAAATTCCATCTTTTAGTTGAGTATTGAAAATTATTTATTAAAATGGTAAAGCAATAAATTTGGTTACCTGAGTATAACCACATTTAGAATCTTTATGCATGCCTTGAGTGTCTATCATTCACCATGCAAAAACCTACAATGAAACACACAAAAAATAAATGTCCATGCATGATAGAATATTTGAACCAATCTAGATCATTGAAATATTTGGATTTAAAAAAAAAGGAATGAATACACTTCTAATTATGTGAAAATTTCCTCATGAAGTCATTATAGAATGGGGTAATTATGCCCTACGGAGATGTCACTTGTTAGAACCATGGATTGGGATGACATGTACTAACATCATTAAAAATTAAGAAGTGCATAATATTTGAGTGATTTATAAACCTTAACCATGCTACTTACAATATGATTATTATTATTTTGGTAGAACCTATACACAATTCACATGCCATAGGTGTAGCCCATTATAGGCATGTATATAAATATGAAAAATCAAAATCACCACTATATATTAGTTTTATATTTGAAATGACTACATATTAACCTTAATAAATATATATACTAAAATATGGTATTCAATACTTAACATTGAAAAACCTGACACACATTTATTAAAAAAGAATTGAATACATAAATAAGGTCCTAATATGCCATTCTCTCACACTTTCATGTTATATTATGTGCAAACTTTTCCATTCTACAGCTACACAACTATATTATTATCATTATCTATTTGAAACCTAATAAATATCCTACATATAAATCTCCAGATTATCATTTTAGTCTATTTGTACATAGCTCAGTTTTGTATGCATGAGCTAAGATGACTTAAAACTATCCTTTATCTCTCAACAAACTAGTACTCAAATAAGGTTAATCAAATTGAGCCTACAATACTTGGACAATCGAGTAAATACAAAATTATGTAGATATAGTAGAGGGTTACCTACAAAATGAATACCTATTAAGCCTATGGCACAAGGATGTATCTATCACTAAATCTAAAAAAATTATGATTGTACAAAAATAATTAAACTAAGGACGGGTTAAAATGATTATAAATGGAGAAGGTTCCATGGTCAACCAAATGAGTGTCTACACAACTTAATTTGATTTATGGAAAGTTTACGCAATCACATCGCCACACCAGCTTATTAGGTCTAGAGAAGGCCTAAACAAGGATACATGTACATATAGTCACAAAAAAATAAGCAACATATAATATAATAAGTAAATAAATTAATGAGTATATGGATATAATATTCTTTCCTTTGGGTGGACCCATTGACTCTTCAATCTCCCCCTTGGCTCAAGTGGAGATTTACAAGAGAATATTATAGGTTGAACAACTAAAATGGTTGGATGAAGACCTAAGATATCCTCAAATATAAATCCTAATGACTCATCCCATTGAGATTCAATGAAAACGCCATAAAATACTCCTCAAGATATGGTTCTAAGCCACTAACTCTCCCAAATATACATAGGGTAGAAATTTAAGCAAAATCAGAGTGAATAAAATGTATGTGATATGATATGAATTAAACATATCTGATATATATACTAATCCAATACCAAAAACTAACCCTAAATACTAAACTAATGGTATCATCCTAGCCAATATAGTTGAAATAGGTTGGCTGACACATATTAGTATCGATCAAGATAATTTATATTACAAATGTCAAAAGGCAAGCTTAGAACTATATCAAGCTAGATGATACACTATAATAAGAATGAAATAACATAATAGATGGTATTAGCAAGGCTGATACCATAGGATATGGGAAATCTATCAAATATAGACAAGGAACATATATGATAGATAGATGGATAGACACTTAAAGGAGGTCAGACTAATAATATTAAGTGTAATCATGATAAAATAATAACATATCTTGCAAAGCATCATGATCCTTTGCCACCCCATTATGTAAGCACTCTTTAAGGCATACACTCAAGGAGATTAATTCTTTGATGATATGATGTAATATAAATTGTTAGTAAATTTTAAAGCAAAAAATATTGTGTATATAAATTCCCCCATTTTTTCTCAATATTACCACTCTATACTAACCTGATCTAGTCAGTACCAACCTGCTCCTAAAAATAGATACTTATTAAAATAAACCCTATTTTTAGGGTCAACACATTTATGAATATTTTTAGTGGTATGATACATTACCTAATTGGAATCATATATAAAAATATCAAAGTATAATTCAAAAGGGACTAGGAACCTATCTGGTACACATCTACACACTATTACACATTGAGAAAATCTTCTTTATTCTTCCAAATTATGAATCTATCATTAGGTTTAGTCAAAAAAAAGTATGAATCATAATAAATCCAATTCAAATAAATTATTTCCAAGTATAAAATATAAATCATTAATTGCATACATATAGTGAAGGGGCACACTTGGACAATCACACTATGTGGGAGAACTATGTGTGGATTCATTTCCTTCCTTGGAGTATTGGATACATAGTAAATAGTCAATCATCAAATGGGGGTGATTGGTTTTAGATCATCCCATTATAATTTCCTAGATTTTTATCCCTCATAATCACACTTAAGGATTCAATGGAAATGAGACTAATTTCTAGAGATGCACACATGATGAGGGTTCATATCATAAATACAGAGAAAATAGAGATAGGTGTAGGTGACCATATATTCATTATTCCTCATTTCCTCAAAATTTAGTACTGAATAACATATTTTATTATTGATCGATGATATTAAACCAATCTAGTGGAACTAACCCTATGTAGACAAAGAATCAGTTCCAAAACCAAATGAACCATCAGCTTACTTTATCCTAATTTTCACTTACAAAGTATAATCACAGTCAAGCAATCAGTTGAAAAATCTAATTATTCATCCCTTTTTTTTACTTATCATATTTAATATATACCACATTTCAATTCAATATAATCAATATCATTCTTGTAAATATAGATGTATGCTTGAATGTCATATATTAATATCTAACTTGCATTACATTTTTATACATTTATTAGATTAAGTAACTCATCTTAATCCAAATTAGGGTAAATTTTTTGGTGAACCCATATAAATATAAAATAGAACAAAATCCTAGGCTTATCTTAGGGTTTCATCCTTCCAAGGTTTCAACATTTTTGTCTTAGGGTTTCAAAATCTCATTGCATATTTCCTTAGATAAAAAAACATTTCTCAATTTTTTTTCTATCTCAGGTATTTATGATATGATTTTTATTTCCATACCCAAATATTATTTTAATCTTTAGCCCCAGATCTTCATTTTGGTTTCATCCTTACCATGTTTTAGATTTAAGCCTCAATGTTTTATTTTTAGACTTGATTTCTAATTATTCTCTGATAATACACACTGATCGTGAACATGTTGAATGAACATTATTGGCTAAAAAAATAATTAAGTTACTATTTTCACATTTTTATACATGGAAAATGCATCTTATTTGGATGAATTATGTAAGCAAATGGGTAAAAATGATAAATATTATTTTCACTAATAAGGCTAAAATTAATAATGAATAATTCCAAGCCTTTCCCACATCTTATTGTTACAACACTAAATATGAAATGAATATTATCACTACTACACAGTAAAGGGCATGCATTACCCATTTGTTATTCCTACCATGGATTACACAACACACACTATCAACCTATTGATGGAATTATCATGAATGTTGAGATTAATGCAATATGCAAAATTATGGGGAATCATCTGAGAAGGGGGTTTTAAAAATTTCATCCAGTGGATTGAAGGCCATGAACAACATGTCTCTAAATGTTTTATTAAGAGATAGAAGGAAAAAATTGTGGTTATCAATGGATATTCCATTTAAATCATGAAATAACTCATATCCCCATCACTGGTTTGAATATTAAGGCTAATAAAGTGTATAATTCTATCAGGGATTATAGGGAAGAGAAGGATAAATTCTTGTTGGAAGGTGAACTAAAAAAAGTCCAAATTAGATTTTATAGATAAGACCTTCTTCACCCCTATGATGATTTTTATAAGTATATTATGTTGTTTATTACCCTCAAAGGTAGATATAAGGTAGTGCACATGTCTCATTTTATGTTTTTTAATTACTTCAGTCATCATATCCATATTAGTTTATCCTTTTATGTTTTGCATTCCTTATAGAGTTTTGTTCTTTATGTGACAAAGGGGAATAAAAAATATCCCTTGCATCAAACTGTAATATTTTTTATTTTCAAATACCATAAATCCATCAATAATGGGCATGTTTTCAGCCCTATCCTAGGGAGTAAACATGGTATGGTCAAGGTAGGGATGAGGCATATTCTTATAAGTTATTCTAAGAACATTCAACAAAATAGGGAGGTTGAGAAATGTTATAGGATAGGTGACATACAATTGGAGCCTTTAAATAATGGAGAAGGGGTATCTAATGATAATCTCCAAGATGACCTAGAGGATCATATCAAAGATGTGGTGGCTATACCAAAGCTACTTGAAACACCAAATGAGGGAGTGTTGAAAAGACCAAAATGGAGGAAAATATGAGAGGCAAGAGGAAGTCGAATGCTTAATTCGAATAAGTGGTAGAGAAGTTAAAATTCTAGAGTAAGATTAAAAAATATTGGAAGAGGAGGTTGATATCCATAGGGATTTCTTCATATGGTTTATGAAGGATCACACCTCCTTGAAGGACAACTTTAGGAAAATCAACCAGTATGGAGGATCTGTAAGTATAAAATAAGAACTATATGTGTTAGAACCCCACTAGATTTAACCCTAAAATAATAGTTTTTTTTTATAAAAAATTTACTTTAATAATCTAACTAGATTATTTCTAAAAGAGATAAGTTAATTGATATTTCAATAAATGCATCTAGTATAATAAACTAATTATGATTCATTTAGATAATGATCAAATTAACATTTCCAATATAATTATAAATTCAATCCATCATAAGAAGTATATATGTTGAATAATAACTCATCCAACTGCTGAAAGTTTATATCATAATATTATATGATAAGAACAACCGACTGTTGGTTATCAAAGTACAATAATACAAAGCTATTACATTAGAGTGAATATAAATTAATAAAATATTCCATGGAAATAACGAGTATCCATAAACTCATCATATGTATATAAAATCTAATCATGAGTGAAAGTATCTATCGATTAACTATTGGAGGAGAGGGAGAGCATCATCAGAGTGCTTTTCCACACCAACCACATACCATAGATCCCTTGCACAATTTCCCAACTAGGGAATGGCCCTCCCTTCATAGATGAGTAGATGATAATGGAACATGTATTGAAAAGTTAACTAGAAGTCATGTATTGTAAGATTCCAACTACATGCAACATATCATAAATAATTTCATTCTAACATGACATCGTGCATACATGCATATTAATCAAACATGTGAAATGGTAATGTTTAACTATAAAAATTGCTTTGGCCAAAGTTTTCACATAGTTTAATGATCCAATAGATCAATAATAATCACACACATACTCAATTGGATTTCATTTAATCCATGTATTAATGACTCTAAATAAATGCATGAGAACCTGCTCACAATAATAATCCTTAGTGTCATTAATACCAAAATTTCTAAATGAACCATATACAATATTTCCATAAATTTATCATATATATTTAGTATTAATACCACAATAATTAAATACAAGAAATAATTGAAATAATTACATTTTAAATAATAACAACTAAATCTTTCCTAAGTTCCAATACAACCCAAATTCCATTTTCCAATAAGGAAATATTACAAATAAAATATTTTCTAACAATATTCAAAATATTTAAGAATTTACCAATTCCATACAAACATCCCTTGTTCATAAGTATTATAATAAAAAAATTACAGTTCAAGAATTTCACAATAAACCCATAGCTAATCAATAAATAATAAATACAACATTTAGTTGTTCTAATAAGCAATTAATCAATTTTCTTCATAATTAATAATTGAATCAACATATTATAAATTAATGATATAAATATCAGTTTGCATATGAATACATTTATTTATTATAAACAAACATTTACTGACATACCAAATTATCTGCTTACATGTATATATTAAGTATGTCCACTTATATTCATATATTTAAAACCCCTTAGCCATTGATTTACTAATGGAAAGATATATAAATATAAATGGTCATATGTATGTATGTATGTATATATGTATGCATGTATGTATGTATATGTGTTTTTATGAACTATTCATAAAGAATATTATATCGTCTTTGTGTATAATCCATAATTACATATATACATACTTATATATGTTTGAATTTATTCTCATATCTTAAGTTACCTACTTAATAAATATTAAATCATATTTAAACTAAAATATAAATCAAATTAACACTACACAACACTTAAAACCCAAATTAAATGCATTAAACACAAACATAAAATATGAAACATTGTTATGTACCATACGGTACATCAACTTATTGAAATTATTCAACATAAGTTTAACCCCCAAATTAAACATAAATGACCCCAAAATAGTTCAATTTCAACCATTTTACTAATGTTTAAAACTCAGTCTAGACCTAACAATTAATGCAATCTTCCAAACATAAATTAATCATTCAAATACCATATTACACACAGTTGATAAGGAAAATACTTCAACTGATAATATTTATCCCTAGCTTCACATTTTTCTATGTATATCTACCTATGATGGTGTGACCTATAGTAATTTTATACTACTTATCAAATCCATTGAATAGATGTTTTAAATTACTCAACATATAATCTTGATAACAATTTTATTCAAAAGAACTTATCATAATAATGGCCTAGTTATTTCATATAAACTAACTATGGTTTATATTAACTCATACTTAATATGTATATTAAAATACATCCTTACATCAATACAACAGTCATATATATAAAATAATCTTACTCTTATAGTATGGTAAACAATTAAAATATACTCATAGTCAACCATAATCTTTTATATGTAATCGACATATAAACATTTACACACAATCGACTCACAAGCATTTATACATAATCGACTCATAAATAGTTGACTCACTAATTTAATCTAAGTCTAATAACATCTTCCATCCATCCCATACAACATTCATACATAGGTGATTACAAATTAGTAACACTGAACCACCACTAATTGAAAGGAAATGAATACATAGCCAAACAAAATCAAATGAAACCCAAAATTTAAGATAATTTTCCAAGACGTATGGATAAATGAATACATAGTCATTTAATTATGTATAAATGATCCAAGGAAAAACATAGTCAAGTTATTGACCATTATAAACCCCAGCTTAAATTTTGAAATCCAATTGTAACCCAAAATCTTAAACAATATCCTGAGCCATAATAGTTAAATGGACATAAAAAGTTGTTTTAATTTATAAATAAACATAGTTAAATAAATAATCATCATAAACCCTATTTCAATTCCATATTAAAATAATGTTTCTAACTATTTTATTAACACAGCCATATAAATAAACTACACAAGCAACACTCAACCATGTAATAAAACACACAAAGATCTTGTATTCATAGTCACCCTAACCCTTCATACCTATTTTATACTTAAGTAAATCATGGATTCAATTCTATGGGAGGATTCCTCATCTCATAGAGTCAAATCCCTAATCC